>JAEIGD010000004.1:4800000-6249779 GCA_018903425.1 Zaprionus nigranus | reverse complement strand
AATTATGGCATCCACCCGTTCCCCGCATCTATATGGCAGCCACATCAATTACAACAAGCCACAACAACCAGCCATTAGAAGCGTCGGCATGGCAGCAACAGCAACAACAACATTTGTAGGCACATACCTCAAATGTTAGTTTCTTGCACCAGCAGCCAACACCAGCCAATCATCCTAGCAGCCAGTTATAGCAGCTACCTGTTCCCCGCACCACTATGGCAGCCAAGCTTCCTAGCCATTAGAAGCGGCAACATGGCAGCAGCAGCAATTACAACAACATGTGTGGGTACATACCACTCAATACTAGTATCCTGCACCAGCAGCCTACACCAGCCAATGTACTAGGAGCCAATTATGGCATCCACCCGTTCCCCGCATCTATATGGCAGCCATATCAACAAGCAACAAGCCACAACAACCAGCCATTAGAAGCGTCGACATGGCAGCAACAGCAACAACAACATTTGTATGCACATACCTCACAATGTCAGTCTCTTGCACCAGCAGCCAACACCAGCCAATCATCCTAGAAGCCAGTTATAGCAGCTACCTGTTCCCGCACCACTATGGCAGCCAAGCTTCCTAGCCATTAGAAGCGGCAACATGCGGCAGCAGCAACTACAACAACCTCAACAACATGTGTGGGTACATACCACTCAATGCTAGTATCCTGCACCAGCACCAGCAGCCTACACCAGCCAATGTCTTAGGAGCCAATTATGGCACCCACCTGTTTCCCGCACCAATATGGCAGCCACATCAACAAGCAACAACTACCAGCCATCAGAAGCGGCAACAGGACAACAGCTGCAACAACAATACGTATGCACGCCACTACAATGTTTGTCTTTTGCAGCGCCAGCAGCCTACACCAGCCAATGTCCTAGGAACCAGTTATGGCAGCCATATCCTCACCGCACCAATACGGCAGCCAAAACAGCAGCCAGCCAACGAATGCGACAACATGGCAGCAACAGCAGCAACAACAACATCTGTGGGCACATGCCACACGTTGTTAGTTTCTTGCACCAGCAGCCAACACTAGCCAACGTCCTAGGAACCTATCATGGCAGCCTCCCGCCTCCCGTTCCCGCACCAATATGGCAGCCACATCAACTAGCCACCAGAATGCGGCAACGGGACATCAGCTGCAACAACAACATGAATGCACGCCACTACAATGATGATCTCCTGCTCCAGCAGCCCACACCAGCCAATGTCCTAGGAGCCAGCTATGGCAGCCACATCTTCACCGCACTAATATGGCAGCCAAAACTACAACCAGCCATTGGAATGCAGCAACATGGCAGCGACAGCAACAACAACATTTGTGGGCTCATGCCTCACTCTGTTAGTTTCTTGCACCAGCAGCCAACACCAGCCAACGTCCTAGGAACCAATCATGACAGCCTCCCGCCTCCCGTTCCCGCACCAATATGGCAGCCACATTAACTAGCCATCAGAAGCGGCAACGGGACATCAGTTGCAACAACAACATGTTTGCACGCCACTTCAATGATGTTCACCTGCACCAGCAGTCCGCATCAGCAAATGTCCTAGGAGCCAGTTATAGCAGCCACATCTTCGCCGCACCAATATGGCAGCCAAAACAACAACCAGCCATTGGAATGCAGCAATATGGCAGCGACAGCAACAACAACATTTGTGGGCTCATGCCTCACGTTGTTAGTTTCTTGCACCAGCAGCCAACACCAGCCAACGTCCTAGGAACCAATCATGACAGCCTCCCGCCTCCCGTTCCCGCACCAATATGGCAGCCACATCAACTAGCCATCAGAAGCGGCAACGGGACATCAGTGCAACAACAACATGTATGCACGCCACTACAATGATGTTCACCTGCACCAGCAGCCCGCATCAGCCAATGTCCTAGGAGCCAGTTATGGCAGCCAAATCTTCACCGTACCAATATGGCAGCCAAAACAATAACCAGCCATCGGAAGCGACAACATGGCAGCGACAGCAGCAACAACAACATGTGTGGACACATGCCACACATTGTTAGTTTCTTGCACCAGCAGCCAACACCAGCCAACGTCCTAGGAGCCAATCATGGCAACCTCCCGTTTCCCGCAACAATGTGGCAGCCACATCAACTAGCCATCAGAAGCGGCAACGGGAATTCAGTGCAACAACATGTATGCACGCCACTACAATGATGTTCACCTGCACCAGCAGCCCGCATCAGCCAATGTCCTAGGAGCCAGTTATGGCAGCCAAATCTTCACCGTTCCAATATGGCAGCCAAAACATTAACCAGCCATCGGAAGCGACAACATGGCAGCGACAGCAGCAACAACAACATTTGTGGACACATGCCACACATTGTTAGTTTCTTGCACCAGCAGCCAACACCAGCCAACGTCCGAGGAGCCAATCATGGCAACCTCCCGTTTCCCGCAACAATATGGCAGCCACATCAACTCCCCCCCCCCCCCCCCCCCCCCCCCCCCCCCCCCCCCCCCCCCCGCCCCCCCCCCCCCGCCCCCCCCAGCCACAGAAGCGGCAACGAATCCGCAACAACATGTATGCACGCCACTACAATGGTGCTCTTGCACCAGCAGCCAACATCAGCCATCAGGTCCTAGGAACCAGTTTTGGGGGGCAGCCTTGTTATGGCGGCCACATTTCCCCGTTCCCATATGGCAGCCAAAACAGCAACCAGCCATTGGAAGCGGCAGCATGGCAGCGACAGCAACAACAACATTTGTGGGCTCATGCCTCACAATGTTAGTTTCTTGCACCAGCAGCCAACACCAGCCAAACGTCCTAGGTGCCAGTTATGGTAGCCACCTGTTTCCCGCACCAATATGGCAGCCACAACAACTACCAGCCATCAAAAGCGGCAACAGGACATCAGTTGCAACAACAACATGAATGCACGCCACTACAATGATGATCTCTTGCACCAGCAACCAACTCTAGCCAACTCTCCATGACCAGCTATGATAGCCACCTTGCCCTTGAGCAATATGGCCGCAACAGCAGCAACCATTAAGGATAGAATGGCAACAACAACAACAACAGCAACAACAACCGCAGTTTGGGCATGAGACCACACCACTAGTACGGTCTCTGAGTACCAGCAGCCAATTGCCAGCCAATGCATCAGGAGCCAGCGATAGCATCCACTACATCCCTGCAGCAACACGGCAGCAACAACCAGCAGCAACAACAACGAGACCAGCCATTCCAGCGCCCTGCTCCAGCAACAACTGAGCCACACCCGAAATATTTCGGGACCCGCTGCCGGCGGGTCCGTTGGTCGCCTTCCCCATGCAGGCATGGGAGGGGGCGGCCGACGGGCCACCCGGCAGCACCAGCACCAACAGCAACAACACCGACTCAAGGTCCAATGATCTCAGGAGGAGCAGCCGCTATACTATAATTAATTTTAATATTAATTAATTAATAACACAAACTAGAAACTAAGTTACTAACATCAACAAAAATTTTCTTTTTTTGTATGCCATTAATGTCTGAAAGGTGCCCTACGGGTACTAGAAGCTGACAATAAAGTTATATGAAAAAAAAAATGAGTTGCCAATGCCATTACGGTGGAGAGCCCACCCCGGGCCTTCTTTTGCCAAGCCATACGAGACTCTAACCACGGGAGAACTGCCCTGGGGCGAGTGTGTTTTGGACATTAGTATACTCCACCTTGCATAGCAAGTGTTCCAGTTTGTTCCAGTTTGTTCCTGCTACTGGTGTTGTCCGGACCGGCGCACCCAACCAGCCACTACTACTACTCTCGTGTCGATAAGTATTCGCGTCGTTCGTGTTCGTGTTTCGCCCAGCCCTTGGGTAAGATCGGGATTATCGCCAAAGTATATTCGGGTGTCGCCGTATCGTAAAGTGTTGTGCAAGTGATAGTGAAGTGAAGTGAACCGATCCGCAGTGATCATTGTGCAGAGCTATTGTGCCCAGCGAGCCCAAAGAGAGGCCGACTGGAGAGCAAATAAAGCACATAGCAGAGTACCCTGTGCCTCCCCAGAGTGGGATAGCTGACCAAGGGACTCAAGTGCAGTGAACAGTGAATACAGTGATACAGTGACCAGTGCAGCACTTTGGGACTAAATATACGTTTCCCAACCCCGCGCCCAGGGGAAGTGCTCTGTGTATAGTGCAGGAGACCAGCACTGCGCAGACTCAGTGAACAGTGAACAGTGATCAGTGCAAACAGTGACCAGTGCAAGTGCTCAGAGCCAGGATTTGCCCCACTTGGTGAGTCCGTGGCCAGCACTTTGCAACTCAGTGACAAGCAGACAGTGTAGTGATCTCGTGACTAGTGACAGTGCAGCACCCAGGGACAGGATAGTGCCCTCATCACCCACGTGCGCGGGTCGATATCAGTGCTGCGCAATCCAGTGACCATTGTGAACAGTGACAAGTGATAGTGTTGTGGCCTGGGACTGGATCTGTGCCCACTCCGCCCTCACTAAGTGATCAGTGAAGTGAAACATAGCCCAGGAACCAGGGCGCGCCTTCTGTAGACGATATTTGTGTTGCACTATTGACAGCCGCTGGTTGTCATGCTCAACACTTATCTTCTGCAGGGCCTGTCGCTTTTCATGGGTCACTGCATGCAGTTGCATGTTGTCGAGTCACGTCACGTATAGCACATCTGCAGGTCATGATCGTCAGTCACTGTTTCTATCATCACTGTCACCACTGTCGCAACTAAAAGATAATAGAACTTTTTCTCGAGCGCATTTTTGTGGTATTGCGTGTAAATTGGTTCCAATCAGAGTTGCCAGCTTCTTACAGCCTCACTGTCAACAAATCACTGATTTCGGGTCACAATTCACTGCTCATCACTGTTACGGATCGGCTCAACTCACTGCTCGACTCACTGCACAACAACCAACAACCACTGCCAATAATAATAAAAATCGCCATTCGGTCCAACAACAACAACAACAACAACAACACCAGTAGCGGCAACAACAGGAACACCAAACCATCAATTGCCACCTGGAGGAGCAGCCATTTCAGCAGGAAACTGCAATCGGGACGCCTGCTGCTGCATTACATGCTCAGCATACCCCCCTCAGCCCTCTAGGAGCAATAAACTGCCACTTGCTGTGACGGCTGAGCTGCCACTTCATCAAGAGCCATAGCATAAGAAGCTAACACGCCAATTCAGTATTCCTGGCTTTACAGGGCAGCCAATCATACGCAAGTTATACTAGTATACTAGTGTATGTCCATTACATTGTTATATTGTTCTGTCATTACTGTTATCGTCCCTTTTATGTTTGTTTTTAGCTATAAATTTACTTTTCTGTACTGTTTTTTATGTTTTGTTATTATTTTATATTGTACGTGAATGTTTCTTCGTCGTTTTACTTGTTTAAAACATTGTTTGTAAACTCATCGTTACGTGTACAAAACTAGCCAGGTCTGGCTGCTTACGCCTTAGCATAAGCAACCAATAGACGATAGTTACGGTTATAGTAACTCAGCAGCCACCATGAGACAACAAAAGGGTGATAGCAGAAACTGCCCTCCTGGTCCCAGGGCAAAAGAAGTCATTGAGATTGAATTTGGGAGCAGCAACAGCAGTGCGTCTATCACTGACCGGCAAGCTCTCTCAACCCATAACAACACCAGCAGCAACAGCAGCTGCAGCGCCAACAACAACAACAACAACAATGACCAAATCTCAGCCAGCTCAGACAATATCTCACCAGCCAATGTTAGTAGACATGTTAGGGGACTCAAGCGAGTCATACGTGCGCCCAAACCGCCATTCAGCCCTAAGCGGCCTAACAGGGCACTAGTAACAGCCAAACAAAATCTCAAGCCTGTTCCCAAACGTGATCTCGCCATTTATCTCAAGGAGCCACTGAACTTTAAGTTCACAAACGAAGATGACACATTTGGTTCTGCAGTTCGGACCAGTGCACCTCCAGCCATTGACGAGGAAAATGGCAAACAGAGGAATCCGCCACTACAACAGCACTCGCACTTGCCTGTGCACTTTCTAGAAACCTCTGGTAGCCGACCTCCTCTCACACATCAGTTGCCACAGAGCACGCCATTTTTCTCTCTATTCCAGCAACAACAACAACAACAGCAGCATACTGACCATACCCAGCAGAAACCGCTGCAAGCCATCCAGAAAGAGAACATACACAGCGGACAATGTCAATTGGCGAAATTAGCGCGGTTAGCGCAATTCTCGGCATTTGACTGCCCGCCGCCATTTCAACAGCTTCCGCTGCCACCGCAGCAGCAAAAGTCCACTCATGCCACTGAGCCTCTTTCTCCTCCGGATATGATGAACGTGTCAGTCAAGAATCTTGACGACACACCTGGGCAACACTGGTCTCACCATCTTGGGGAGCAACAACTGCTGACTCTCACCCAGCAGCAGCAGCAGCAGCAGGAACAAGCCCTTAGAGGCAGCCATTGTTCTGCAGTGCCAACACAACAGCCTCAAATCCAAAGTAGCCAGCCAGTAGTTCAGCCATGTCAGCCATTACTGCGAAAGAAAGCTCAGCAGGCCAAAGTCCCGCCAATTCTAGTTAGACAGGGAGATAATGCCCAGCCATTTCCAAGTTCAGTCTTGGACACACCGAGCCCAGTAGATAGGGCCGAGCCTGTCCAATGCCATCGTTGCCAAATGTTTGGCCACTCCAAAAACAACTGCCGTAGGTCCTTCGTTTGTCTAAAATGCGCCGGTGGTCACCCAACAACAGTATGCAACAAACCCAGAAACTCCCTTGGGATGTGTGCCAACTGCAAGGGTGAGCACATAGCTAGCTTCAAGGGTTGTCCAATGTTTAAAAGTGAACGTGCTAAACTCCTGTCTGTCCGCCTTAAACACACATATAATGTGATAAAACAAGCCAATTCGTATGTGGGGAACAGCCAGCAGCAGCGCCAACACCAACAGCCAAAACAACAACAACAACAACAACCTAAGCAACAGCATACACCGCCAGCTTGTCAACCACCTGCGCAGTCCAGACAAAGCAACAGCCAACTCTCACCTACTGGTCAACAGCATGAAGGAAACAGCGCCCAGATTGCTCCCAGCCTAGTTTTAACCAAGGCCCGCTCGCCGAGGATAACTCCAACAACGCAAGCAAAGCCGCCAGCAAAACAGCAGCCCAAGAAGCATGGTGTCCACCACCAGCAGCAACAATCGCGCACCTTCAGCCGACGAGTAAACCAGCAGCAACAACAGCAGCAAATTTTGCTGCGCCACCAACAGCCAACTGCAACCAAGGCCCGCTCGCCGCGGACAACACCAACAACGCAAGCAAAGCCGCCAACAAAACTGCAGCCAAAAAAGCAGTTCGACCAGCACCAGCGACAACAATCGTACACCTACAGCCGACGAGTCAACCAGCAGCAACAACAGCAGCAAACTCCTCGGCGCCAAATACAACGAGGAAACAACCACCAACAGCAGCAACTGTGCTCGCCACTTCGTTATGCATACAGCCAACAACAGCAGCAAAGTCCTCTCCAGCTTAAGCTGCGCCAACAACAACAACTACCTGGAAACGCCATTCAGGAACTCATGCTCATCAGGAGCGCCATCACCAAGCTTGACGATAAAGTCGGTAATCTGTATAGCCTGATCAAGGACCGGCTATTCAGTGATACCAGCCACCAATCCAACAAAAGATCGCCACTGGAGTCAGCAACATACTAGTGTGCCTCACGCACCGCCACAAAAATTAGTCTTCAACAACCAACAACAGCAGCAACTCAACAACAACATCAACAACAACGAAACTACAGGCCTCAGCAGCAACAGCATGGCGGCAGCAACAACAACTACAACACATGTGCACACAGACAACACAATGATGGTCTCTCGCACCAGCAGCCAACGCCAGCCAATGTTTATGGAGCTAGTCGTAGCAGCCACTATGCCCAGCAGTAATACTGCAGCCACTACAAATTCCAGCAGCGACAACACTCCAGCTACAATGAAGCCCAATCCAGCCATTAACGATGCCTTGCCCTGAGTTACAACAACGATGTAGCAGCGGCAGCCAATTCCAGCCAATCCTACAGCAACAACATGGCGGCAGCAACAACAACTATTGCATATGTGCACACAGGCCTCACAATGATGGTCTCTTGCACCTGCAGCCAACGCCAGCCAATGTCTTAGGAGATTGTCGTAGCAGCCAACTATGCCCTGCAGCAATTTTGCAGTAACAACAACCATCAGCAACGACAATACTCCAGCAGCAACAACAACGAAGCCTAGCTACATAGCAATGGCAGCCAATCCCAGCCAAACCAGCAAGCCAATAACTAAAATAATTGAAAAAAGGCTGAAAACATTAAAAAAGGCAAATTAAACACGCAAAAAAAAAAAAAAAAAAAACAACAAAAATACATTAAAAAAGGCCATTAACTGTATTATTATTGAAAAAAAAAAGCCAGAAAAAAAAAAAAAGCCAAAAATGAAATAAAGCCATCAAAAGCATTACAAAAATAAAAAGCCATCAATGAAAAATAAAAATAAAAAGCCAGCATCTAAAAAAAATAACTCTAAAAAAAGGCTAAATTTTGCTCATCACTAACTCATGATGGCATCACTGACACTGATGCTGGGTCCCGTTTGATCGGGATCTTGCATGCCCCCTCCGCCACTAAGCTTGCACTAATGCAGCTGAGCCACTTATTTTTCACGCACTGAGCCTAAGAATTCCCAAGTGGTTCTAGCAGGTGGGCATACAAGACCCCGATCATCCCGGGCTCAATCATGCCAGCCTGGTGTGAAGAGCAGCCTACATGGTTCGCCTTCTTGAGTTGCCAATGCCATTACGAGACTCTAACCACGGGAGAACTGCCCTGGGGCGAGTGTGTTTTGGACATTGTATTTTCGTATTTTTGTACTGCAATCTCCACCAAAGGCCATTTTCGTTGGTGTGTCCACCACTGGGGTACACATCTGAATGCATGCTAATCCACCCATTGTAGTAAAGCCAATTCACTAACTCTCGTAGACACTAGTTTAACAACTAACGCCACTAATAAATCTACAAGCAGCCAACTCACTCTCAAACAATGGGTCAGCAGTATGCCATCAGCCAACTACATACTCCAGCACCAGCAACAACTAGTCGCAGCCAGCCACATTTGACGTCACAATCCATGTGTGACAACGACGTAGCAGCGACAGCCAACGACAACCAAAGCAGCAGAGGACTACGTAAATGCATACTCTAGCAGTCCCCGGCAACAACAACGCTACGTGGCAGCAGCAACTACAACAACACCAGCCAACCTCTTAGGAGCCATTTAGCAGCCACCAGCAGCCAACGGCAGCTTATTGTTGTCTCCAAACGGGTTAACTCTCGCTACTTTGTCAACAAACGCAATCCAGAACCGGGCACCGTTGTGGACGAGATCATCACATTGCCCGAGCGATATGATTTCTTTTTGGTCCCACAATTGGTTAAACAGGACACCGTCCCGCCCACGAGAGTTAGCCATCGCCAGCCAACGTACTGGGAGCCAATTATGGCATCCACCCGTTCCCCGCATCTATATGGCAGCCACATCAACAACAACAAGCCACAACAAGCCACAACAACCAGCCATTAGAAGCATCGACATGGCAGCAACAGCAACAACAACATTTGTAGGCACATACCTCACAATGTTAGTTTCTTGCACCAGCAGCCAACACCAGCCAATCATCCTAGAAGCCAGTTATAGCAGCTACCTGTTCCCCGCACCACTATGGCAGCCAAGCTTCCTAGCCATTAGAAGCGGCAACATGGCAGCAGCAGCAACTTCAACAACAGGTGTGGGTGCATACCACTCATTGCTAGTCTCCAGCACCAGCAGCCTACACCAGCCAATGTCCTAGGAGCCAATTATGACATCCACCCGTTCCCCGCATCTATATGGCAGCCACATCAACAAGCAACAAGCCACAACAACCAGCCATTAGAAGCGTCGACATGGCAGCAACAGCAACAACAACATTTGTAGGCACATACCTCACAATGTTGGTTTCTTGCACCAGCAGCCAACACCAGCCAATCATCCTAGAAGCCAGTTATAGCAGCTACCTGTTCCCCGCACCACTATGGCAGCCAAACTTCCTAGCCATTAGAAGCGGCAACATGGCAGCAGCAGCAGCTACAACATCTACAACAACATGTGTGGGTACATGCCACTCAATTTGAGTCTCCTGCACCAGCAGCCTCCACCAGCCAATGCCTTAGGAGCCAGGGCCCCTTCCTCGCACCCACATGGCGCCAAAGCAGCAACCAGCCATCGGAGCGGCAACAAGACATCAGTTCCAGCAACAACAACATGCATGCACGCCACCAAAATGATGGTCTTTTGCACCAGCAGCCAATCACCAGCCAATAACCTAGGAGCCAGTTATGGCAGCCACACCTTCACTGCACCAATATGGCAGCCAAAACAATGACCAACCAACGGATGCGTCGACATGGCAGCAACAGCAACAACAACATTTGTAGGCACATACCCTCCAATGTTAGTTTCTTGCACCAGCAGCCAACACCAGCTAATCATCCTAGAAGCCTGTTATAGCCGCTGCCTGTTCCCCCGCACCACTTGCAGCCAAGCTTCCTGGCCATGCCCAACTCAACAACAGTGTGGGTACATGCCACTCCATGTGATCTCCTGCACCAGCAGCCTACACCAGCCAATGTCCCAGGAGCCAGTCATTGGCAGCCAAATCCTCCCCTACCAATATGGCAGCCAAAACAATAGCCAGCCATCGGAAGCAACAACATGACAGCGACAGCCGCAACAACAACATTTGTGGGCACAT
Source organism: Zaprionus nigranus (assembly GCA_018903425.1). NCBI lineage: Eukaryota > Metazoa > Arthropoda > Insecta > Diptera > Drosophilidae > Zaprionus > Zaprionus nigranus. Next base: position 6,238,966 of record JAEIGD010000004.1, on the reverse strand, counting down.
GCCACACATTGTTAGTTTCTTGCACCAGCAGCCAACACCAGCCAATGTCTTAGGAGCCAATTATGGCACCCACCTGTTTCCCGCACCAATATGGCAGCCACATCAACAAGCAACAACTACCAGCCATCAGAAGCGGCAGCAGGACAACAGCTGCAACAACAATATGTATGCACGCCACTACAATGTTGGTCTTTTGCACCAGCAGCCTACACCAGCCACTGTCCTAGGAACCAGGTATGGCAGCCATATCCTCACCGCACCAATACGGCAGCCAAAACAGCAACCAGCCATCGAATGCGGCAACATGGCAGCAACAGCAGCAACAACAACATTTGTGGGCACATGCCACACGTTGTTAGTTTCTTGCACCAGCAGCCAACACCAGCCAACGTCCTAGGAGCCAATCATGGCAGCCTCCCGCCTCCCGTTCCCGCACCAATATGGCAGCCACATTAACTAGCCACCAGAATGCGGCAACGGGACATCAGCTGCAGCAACAACAACATGAATGCACGCCACTACAATGATGATCTCCTGCGCCAGCAGCCCACACCAGCCAATGTCCTAGGAGCCAGCTATGGCAGCCACATCTTCACTGCACCAATATGGCAGCCAAAACAACAACCAGCCATCGGAATGCGACAACATGGCAGCGACAGCAACAACCACATTTGTGGGCTCATGCCTTACAATGTTAGTTTCTTGCACCAGCAGCCAATACCAGCCAAGCGTCCTAGGTGCCAGTTATGGTAGTCACCTGTTTACCGCACCAATATGGCAGCCACAACAACTACCAGCCATCAAAAGCGGCAACAGGACATCAGTTGCAACAACAACATGTATGCACGCCACTGCAATGACGGTCTCTTGCACCAGCAACCAACTCTAGCCAACTCTCCATGACCCAGCTATGTTAGCTACCTTTGCCCTTGAGCAATATGGCCGCAACAGCAGCAACCAATAAGGATAGGATGGCAACAACAACAACAACAGCAACAACAACCGCAGTTTGAGCATGAGACCACACCACTAGTACGGTCTCTAAGTACCAGCAGCCAATGCCAGCCAATGCACCAGGAGCCAGCGATAGCATCCACTACATCCCTGCAGCAACACGGCAGCAACAACCAGCAACAACAACAACGAGACCAGCCATTCCAGCGCCCTGCTCCAACAACAACTGAGCCACACCCGAAATATTTCGGGACCCGCTGCCGGCGGGTCCGTTGGTCGCCTTCCCCATGGGGGCATGGGGGGGGCGGCCGACGGGCCACCCGGCAGCACCAGCACCAACAGCAACAACACCGACTCAAGGTCCAATGATCTCAGGAGGAGCAGCCGCTATACTATAATTAATTTTAATATTAATTAATTAATAACACAAACTAGAAACTAAGTTACTAACATCAACAAAAAATTTTCTTTTTGTATGCCATTAATGTCTGAAAGGTGCTCTACGGGTACTAAAGCTGAAAATAAAAAAAAAAAAAAAAAAAAAAAAACAAAAATTTTCTTTTTGTATGCCATTAGATGTCGAAAGGGCCCTAGCCGACTAGACGCATAAAGTTAAGTATAAAAAAAAAAAAAAAAAGTAACTCAGCAGCCACCATGAGACAACAAAAGGGTGATAGCAGAAACTGCCCTCCTTGTTCCCGGCAAAAGAAGTCATTGAGATTGAATTTGGGAGCAGCAACAGCAGTGCGTCTATCACTGACCGGCAAGCTCTCTCAACCCATAACAACACCAGCAGCAACAGCAGCTGCAGCGCAACAACAACAACAACAACAATGACCAAATCTCAGCCAGCTCAGACAATATCTCACCAGCCAATGTTAGTAGACATGTTAGGGGACTCAAGCGAGTCATACGTGCGCCCAAACCGCCATTCAGCCCTAAGCGGCCTAACAGGGCACTAGTAACAGCCAAACAAAATCTCAAGCCTGTTCCCAAACGTGATCTCGCCATTTATCTCAAGGAGCCACTGAACTTTAAGTTCACAAACGAAGATGACACATTTGGTTCTGCAGTTCGGACCAGTGCACCTCCAGCCATTGACGAGGAAAATGGCAAACAGAGGAATCCGCCACTACAACAGCACTCGCACTTGCCTGTGCACTTTCTAGAAACCTCTGGTAGCCGACCTCCTCTCACACATCAGTTGCCACAGAGCACGCCATTTTTCTCTCTATTCCAGCAACAACAACAACAACAGCAGCATACTGACCATACCCAGCAGAAACCGCTGCAAGCCATCCAGAAAGAGAACATACACAGCGGACAATGTCAATTGGCGAAATTAGCGCGGTTAGCGCAATTCTCGGCATTTGACTGCCCGCCGCCATTTCAACAGCTTCCGCTGCCACCGCAGCAGCAAAAGTCCACTCATGCCACTGAGCCTCTTTCTCCTCCGGATATGATGAACGTGTCAGTCAAGAATCTTGACGACACACCTGGGCAACACTGGTCTCACCATCTTGGGGAGCAACAACTGCTGACTCTCACCCAGCAGCAGCAGCAGCAGCAGGAACAAGCCCTTAGAGGCAGCCATTGTTCTGCAGTGCCAACACAACAGCCTCAAATCCAAAGTAGCCAGCCAGTAGTTCAGTCATGTCAGCCATTACTACGAAAGAAAGCTCAGCAGGCCAAAGTCCCGCCAATTCTAGTTAGACAGGGAGATAATGCCCAGCCATTTCCAAGTTCAGTCTTGGACACACCGAGCCCAGTAGATAGGGCCGAGCCTGTCCAATGCCATCGTTGCCAAATGTTTGGCCACTCCAAAAACAACTGCCGTAGGTCCTTCGTTTGTCTAAAATGCGCCGGTGGTCACCCAACAACAGTATGCAACAAACCCAGAAACTCCCTTGGGATGTGTGCCAACTGCAAGGGTGAGCACATAGCTAGCTTCAAGGGTTGTCCAATGTTTAAAAGTGAACGTGCTAAACTCCTGTCTGTCCGCCTTAAACACACATATAATGTGATAAAACAAGCCAATTCGTATGTGGGGAACAGCCAGCAGCAGCGCCAACACCAACAGCCAAAACAACAACAACAACAACAACCTAAGCAACAGCATACACCGCCAGCTTGTCAACCACCTGCGCAGTCCAGACAAAGCAACAGCCAACTCTCACCTACTGGTCAACAGCATGAAGGAAACAGCGCCCAGATTGCTCCCAGCCTAGTTTTAACCAAGGCCCGCTCGCCGAGGATAACTCCAACAACGCAAGCAAAGCCGCCAAAGCAAAACAGCAGCCCAAGAAGCATGGTGTCCACCACCAGCAGCAACAATCGCGCACCTTCAGCCGACGAGTAAACCAGCAGCAACAACAGCAGCAAATTTTGCTGCGCCACCAACAGCCAACTGCAACCAAGGCCCGCTCGCCGCGGACAACACCAACAACGCAAGCAAAGCCGCCAACAAAACTGCAGCCAAAAAAGCAGTTCGACCAGCACCAGCGACAACAATCGTACACCTACAGCCGACGAGTCAACCAGCAGCAACAACAGCAGCAAACTCCTCGGCGCCAAATACAACGAGGAAACAACCACCAACAGCAGCAACTGTGCTCGCCACTTCGTTATGCATACAGCCAACAACAGCAGCAAAGTCCTCTCCAGCTTAAGCTGCGCCAACAACAACAACTACCTGGAAACGCCATTCAGGAACTCATGCTCATCAGGAGCGCCATCACCAAGCTTGACGATAAAGTCGGTAATCTGTATAGCCTGATCAAGGACCGGCTATTCAGTGATACCAGCCACCAATCCAACAAAAGATCGCCACTGGAGTCAGCAACATACTAGTGTGCCTCACGCACCGCCACAAAAATTAGTCTTCAACAACCAACAACAGCAGCAACTCAACAACAACATCAACAACAACGAAACTACAGGCCTCAGCAGCAACAGCATGGCGGCAGCAACAACAACTACAACACATGTGCACACAGACAACACAATGATGGTCTCTCGCACCAGCAGCCAACGCCAGCCAATGTTTATGGAGCTAGTCGTAGCAGCCACTATGCCCAGCAGTAATACTGCAGCCACTACAAATTCCAGCAGCGACAACACTCCAGCTACAATGAAGCCCAATCCAGCCATTAACGATGCCTTGCCCTGAGTTACAACAACGATGTAGCAGCGGCAGCCAATTCCAGCCAATCCTACAGCAACAACATGGCGGCAGCAACAACAACTATTGCATATGTGCACACAGGCCTCACAATGATGGTCTCTTGCACCTGCAGCCAACGCCAGCCAATGTCTTAGGAGATTGTCGTAGCAGCCAACTATGCCCTGCAGCAATTTTGCAGTAACAACAACCATCAGCAACGACAATACTCCAGCAGCAACAACAACGAAGCCTAGCTACATAGCAATGGCAGCCAATCCCAGCCAAACCAGCAAGCCAATAACTAAAATAATTGAAAAAAGGCTGAAAACATTAAAAAAGGCAAATTAAACACGAAAAAAAAAAAAAAAAATGCAACAAAAATACATTAAAAAAGGCCATTAACTGTATTATTATTGAAAAAAAAACAGAAAAAAAAAAAAAGCCAAAAATGAAATAAAGCCATCAAAAAGCATTACAAAAATAAAAAGCCATCAATGAAAAATAAAAATAAAAAGCCAGCATCTAAAAAAAAAAACTAAAAAAAAGGCTAAATTTTGCTCATCACTAACTCATGATGGCATCACTGACACTGATGCTGGGTCCCGTTTGATCGGGATCTTGCATGCCCCCCCCCGCCACTAAGCTTGCACTAATGCAGCTGAGCCACTTATTTTTCACGCACTGAGCCTAAGAATTCCCAAGTGGTTCTAGCAGGTGGGCATACAAGACCCCGATCATCCCGGGCTCAATCATGCCAGCCTGGTGTGAAGAGCAGCCTACATGGTTCGCCTTCTTGAGTTGCCAATGCCATTACGAGACTCTAACCACGGGAGAACTGCCCTGGGGCGAGTGTGTTTTGGACATTAGTATACTCCACCTTGCATAGCAAGTGTTCCAGTTTGTTCCAGTTTGTTCCTGCTACTGGTGTTGTCCGGACCGGCGCACCCAACCAGCCACTACTACTACTCTCGTGTCGATAAGTATTCGCGTCGTTCGTGTTCGTGTTTCGCCCAGCCCTTGGGTAAGATCGGGATTATCGCCAAAGTATATTCGGGTGTCGCCGTATCGTAAAGTGTTGTGCAAGTGATAGTGAAGTGAAGTGAACCGATCCGCAGTGATCATTGTGCAGAGCTATTGTGCCCAGCGAGTCCAAAGAGAGGCCGACTGGAGAGCAAATATAAGCACATAGCAGAGTACCCTGTGCCTCCCCAGAGTGGGATAGCTGACCAAGGGACTCAAGTGCAGTGAACAGTGAATACAGTGATACAGTGATACAGTGATCAGTGCAGCACTTTGGGACTGAATATACGTTTCCCAACCCCGCGCCCAGGGGAAGTGCTCTGTGTATAGTGCAGGAGACCAGCACTGCGCAGACTCAGTGAACAGTGAACAGTGATCAGTGCAAACAGTGACTAGTGCAGGTGCTCAGAGCCAGGATTTGTGGTGAGTCCGTGGCCAGCACTTTGCAACTCAGTGACAAGCAGACAGTGTAGTGATCTCGTGACTAGTGACAGTGCAGCACCCAGGGACAGGATAGTGCCCTCATCACCCACGTGCGCGGGTCGATATCAGTGCTGCGCAATCCAGTGACCATTGTGAACAGTGACAAGTGATAGTGTTGTGGCCTGGGACTGGATCTGTGCCCACTCCGCCCTCACTAAGTGATCAGTGAAGTGAAACATAGCCCAGGAACCAGGGCGCGCCTTCTGTAGACGATATTTGTGTTGCACTATTGACAGCCGCTGGTTGTCATGCTCAACACTTATCCTACTGCAGGGCCTGTCGCTTTTCATGGGTCACTGCATGCAGTTGCATGTTGTCGAGTCACGTCACGTATAGCACATCTGCAGGTCATGATCGTCAGTCACTGTTTCTATCATCACTGTCACCACTGTCGCAACTAAAAGATAATAGAACTTTTTCTCGAGCGCATTTTGTGGTATTGCGTGTAAATTGGTTCCAATCAGAGTTGCCAGCTTCTTACAGCCTCACTGTCAACAAATCACTGATTTCGGGTCACAATTCACTGCTCATCACTGTTACGGATCGGCTCAACTCACTGCTCGACTCACTGCACAACAACCAACAACCACTGCCAATAATAATAATAATCGCCATTCGGTCCAACAACAACAACAACAACAACAACAACCCAGTAGCGGCAACAACAGGAACGCCAAGCCATTAATTGCCACCTGGAGGAGCAGCCATTTCAGCAGGAAACTGCAATCGGGACGCCTGCTGCTGCATTACATGCTCAGCATACCCCCTCACGCCCTCTAGGAGCAATAAACTGCCACTTGCTGTGACGGCTGAGCTGCCACTTCATCAAGAAGCCATAGCATAAGAAGCTAACACGCCAATTCAGTATTCCTGGCTTTACAGGGCAGCCAATCATACGCAAGTTATACTAGTATACTAGTGTATGTCCATTACATTGTTATATTGTTCTGTCATTACTGTTATCGTCCCTTTTATGTTTGTTTTTAGCTATAAATTTACTTTTCTGTACTGTTTTTTTATGTTTTGTTATTATTTTATATTGTACGTGAATGTTTCTTCGTCGTTTTACTTGTTTAAAACATTGTTTGTAAACTCATCGTTACGTGTACAAAACTAGCCAGGTCTGGCTGCTTACGCCTTAGCATAAGCAACCAATAGACGATAGTTACGGTTATAGTAACTCAGCAGCCACCATGAGACAACAAAAGGGTGATAGCAGAAACTGCCCTCCTGGTCCCCGGGCAAAAGAAGTCATTGAGATTGAATTTGGGAGCAGCAACAGCAGTGCGTCTATCACTGACTGGCAAGCTCTCTCAGCCCATAACAACACCAGCAGCAACAGCAGCTGCAGCGCCAACAACAACAACAACAACAATGACCAAATCTCAGCCAGCTCAGACAATATCTCACCAGCCAATGTTAGTAGACATGTTAGGGGACTCAAGCGAGTCATACGTGCGCCCAAACCGCCATTCAGCCCCAAGCGGCCTAACAGGGCACTAGTAACAGCCAAACAAAATCTCAAGCCTGTTCCCAAACGTGATCTCGCCATTTATCTCAAGGAGCCACTGAACTTTAAGTTCACAAACGAAGGTGACACATTTGGTTCTGCAGTTCGGACCAGTGCACCTCCAGCCATTGACGAGGAAAATGGCAAACAGAGGAATCCGCCACTACAACAGCACTCGCACTTGCCTGTGCACTTTCTAGAAACCTCTGGTAGCCGACCTCCTCTCACACATCAGTTGCCACAGAGCACGCCATTTTTCTCTCTATTCCAGCAACAACAACAACAACAGCAGCATACTGACCATACCCAGCAGAAACCGCTGCAAGCCATCCAGGAAGAGAACATACACAGCGGACAATGTCAATTGGCGAAATTAGCGCGGTTAGCGCAATTCTCGGCATTTGGCTGCCCGCCGCCATTTCAACAGCTTCCGCTGCCACCGCAGCAGCAAAAGTCCACTCATGCCACTGAGCCTCTTTCTCCTCCGGATATGATGAACGTGTCAGTCAAGAATCTTGACGACACACCTGGGCAACACTGGTCTCACCATCTTGGGGAGCAACAACTGCTGACTCTCACCCAGCAGCAGCAGCAGCAGCAGGAACAAGCCCTTAGAGGCAGCCATTGTTCTGCAGTGCCAACACAACAGCCTCAAATCCAAAGTAGCCAGCCAGTAGTTCAGCCATGTCAGCCATTACTGCGAAAGAAAGCTCAGCAGGCCAAAGTCCCGCCAATTCTAGTTAGACAGGGAGATAATGCCCAGCCATTTCCAAGTTCAGTCTTGGACACACCGAGCCCAGTAGATAGGGCCGAACCTGTCCAATGCCATCGTTGCCAAAAGTTTGGCCACTCCAAAAACAACTGCCGTAGGTCCTTCGTTTGTCTAAAATGCGCCGGTGGTCACCCAACAACAGTATGCAACAAACCCAGAAACACCTCTGGGATGTGTGCTAACTGCAAGGGTGAGCACATAGCTAGCTTCAAGGGTTGTCCAATGTTTAAAAGTGAACGTGCTAAACTCCTGTCTGTCCGCCTTAAACACACATATAATGTGATAAAACAAGCCAATTCATATGAGGGGAACAGCCAGCAGCAGCGCCAACACCAACAGCCAAAACAACAACAACAACAACAACCTAAGCAACAGCATACACCGCCAGCTTGTCAACCACCTGCGCAGTCCAGACAAAGCAACAGCCAACTCTCACCTACTGGTCAACAGCATGAAGGAAACAGCGCCCAGATTGCTCCCAGCCTAGTTTTAAACCAAGGCCCGCTCGCCGAGGATAACTCCAGCAACGCAAGCAATGCCGCCAACAAAACAGCCAAAAAACAGCAGCCCAATAAGCAAGGTGTCCACCACCAGCAGCAGCAATCGCGCACCTTCAGCCGGCGAGTAAACCAGCAGCGACAACAGCAGCAAATTTTGCTGCGCCACCAACAGCCAACTGCAACCAAGGCCCGCTCGCCGCGGATAACTCCAGCAACGCAAGCAAAGCCGCCAACAAAACTGCAGCCAAAAAAAGCAGTTCGACCAGCACCAGCGACAACAATCGTACACCTACAGCCGACGAGTCAACCAGCAGCAACAACAGCAGCAAACTCCTCGGCGCCAAATACAACGAGAAAACAACCACCAACAGCAGCAACTGTGCTCGCCACTTCGTTATGCATACAGCCAACAACAGCAGCAAAGTCCTCTCCAGCTTAAGCTGCGCCAACAACAACAACTACCTGGAAACGCCATTCAGGAACTCATGCTCATCAGGAGCGCCATCACCAAGCTTGACGATAAAGTTGGTAAACTGTATAGCCTGATCAAGGACCGGCTATTCAGTGATACCAGCCACCAATCCAACAAAAGATCGCCACTGGAGTCAGCAACAAACTAGTGTGCCTCACGCACCGCCACAAAAATTGGTCTTCAACAACCAACAACAGCAGCAACTCAACAACAACAACAACAACAACGAAACTAAAGGCCTCAGCAGCAACAGCATGGCGGCAGCAACAGCAACTACAACACATGTGCACACAGACAACACAATGATGGTCTCTCGCACCAGCAGCCAACGCCAGCCAATGTTTATGGAGCTAGTCGTAGCAGCCACTATGCCCAGCAGTAATACTGCAGCCACTACAAATTCCAGCAGCGACAACACTCCAGCTACAATGAAGCCCAATCCAGCCATTATCGATGCCTTGCCCTGAGTTACAACAACGATGTAGCAGCGGCAGCCAATTCCAGCCAATCCTACAGCAACAACATGGCGGCAGCAACAACAACTATTGCATATGTGCACACAGGCCTCACAATGATGGTCTCTTGCACCTGCAGCCAACGCCAGCCAATGTCTTAGGAGATTGTCGTAGCAGCCAACTATGCCCTGCAGCAATTTTGCAGTAACAACAACCATCAGCAACGACAATACTCCAGCAGCAACAACAACGAAGCCTAGCTACATAGCAATGGCAGCCAATCCCAGCCAAACCAGCAAGCCAATAACTAAAATAATTGAAAAAGCTGAAAACATTAAAAAAGGCAAATTAAACACGCAAAAAAAAAAAAAAAAAAAAAAAAAAAAAAAACATTAAAAAAGGCCATTAACTGTATTATTATTGAAAAAAAAAAAGCCAGAAAAAAAAAAAAAAAGCCAAAAAATGAAATAAAGCCATCAAACAAAAGCATTACAAAAATAAAAAGCCATTAATGAAAAATAAAAAAAAAAAAGCCAACATCTAAAAAAAACTCTAAAAAAAGGCTAAATTTTGCTCATCACTAACTCATGATGGCATCACTGACACTGATGCTGGGTCCCGTTTGGTCGGGATCTTGCATGCCCCCCCCCGCCACTAAGCTTGCACTAATGCAGCTGAGCCACTTATTTTTCACGCACTGAGCCTAAGAATTCCCAAGTGGTTCTAGCAGGTGGGCATACAAGACCCCGATCATCCCGGGCTCAATCATGCCAGCCTGGTGTGAAGAGCAGCCTACATGGTTCGCCTTCTTGAGTTGCCAATGCCATTACGAGACTCTAACCACGGGAGAACTGCCCTGGGGCGAGTGTGTTTTGGACATTGTATTTTCGTATTTTTGTACTGCAATCTCCACCAAAGGCCATTTTCGTTGGTGTAACCACCACTGGGGTACACATCTGAATGCATGCTAATCCACCCATTGTAGTAAAGCCAATTCACTAACTCTCGTAGACACTAGTTTAACAACTAACGCCACTAATAAATCTACAAGCAGCCAACTCACTCTCAAACAATGGGTCAGCAGTATGCCATCAGCCAACTACATACTCCAGCACCAGCAATAACTAGTCCCAGCCAGCCACATTTGACGTCACAATCCATGTGTGACAACGACGTAGCAGCGACAGCCAACGACAACCAAAGCAGCAGAGGGCTACGTAGATGCGTACTCTAGCAGTCCCCGGCAACAACAACGCTACGTGGCAGCAGCAACTACAACAACACCAGCCAACCTCTTAGGAGCCATTTAGCAGCCACCAGCAGCCAACGGCAGCTTATTGTTGTCCCCAAACGGGTTAACTCTCGCTACTTTGTCAACAAACGCAATCCAGAACCGGGCACCGTTGTGGACGAGATCATCACATTGCCCGAGCGATATGATTTCTTTTTGGTCCCACAATTGGTTAAACAGGACACCGTCCCGCCCACGAGAGTTAGCCATCGCCAGCCAACGTACTGGGAGCCAATTATGGCATCCACCCGTTCCCCGCATCTATATGGCAGCCACATCAACAACAACAAGCCACAACAACCAGCCATTAGAAGCGTCGGCATGGCAGCAACAGCAACAACAACATTTGTAGGCACATACCTCACAATGTTAGTTTCTTGCACCAGCAGCCAACACCAGCCAATCATCCTAGCAGCCAGTTATAGCAGCTACCTGTTCCCCGCACCACTATGGCAGCCAAGCTTCCTAGCCATTAGAAGCGGCAACATGGCAGCAGCAGCAATTTCAACAACAGGTGTGGGTACATACCACTCAATGCTAGTATCCTGCACCAGCAGCCTACACCAGCCAATGTCCTAGGAGCCAATTATGGCATCCACCCGTTCCCCGCATCTATATGGCAGCCATATCAACAAGCAACAAGCCACAACAACCAGCCATTAGAAGCGTCGACATGGCAGCAACAGCAACAACAACATTTGTAGGCACATACCTCACAATGTTAGTTTCTTGCACCAGCAGCCAACACCAGCCAATCATCCTAGAAGCCAGTTATAGCAGCTACCTGTTCCCCGCACCACTATGGCAGCCAAGCTTCCTAGCCATTAGAAGCGGCAACATGGCAGCAGCAGCAACTACAACATCTTCAACAACATGTGTGGGTACATGCCACTCAATTTTAGTCTCCTGCACCAGCACCAGCAGCCTACACCAGCCAATGTCTTAGGAGCCAATTATTGGCACCTACCTGTTTCCCGCACCAATATGGCAGCCAATAACAAGCAACAACTACCAGCCATCAGAAGCGGCAACAGGACAACAGTTGCAACAACAATATGTATGCACGCCACTACAATGTTTGTCTTTTGCAGCACCAGCAGCCTACACCAGCCAATGTCCTAGGAACCAGTTATGGCAGCCATATCTTCACTGCACCAATATGGCAGCCAAAACAGTAGCCAGCCAACGGATGCGACAACATGGCAGCAACAGCAGCAACAACAACATTTGTGGGCACATGCCACACATTGTTAGTTTCTTGCACCAGCAGCCAACACCAGCTAACGTCCTAGGAACCAATCATGGCAGCCTCCCGCCTCCCGTTCCCCGCACCACTATATGGCAGCCACATCAACTAGCCACTAGAATGCGGCAACGGGACATCAGCTGCAACAACAACATGAATGGCACGCCACTACAATGATGATCTCCTGCACCAGCAGCCTACACCAGCCAATGTCCTAGGAGCCAGCTATGGCAGCCAAATCTTCACCGCACCAATATGGCAGCCAAAACAATAACCAGCCATCGGAAGCAGCAACATGGCAGCGACAGCCAACAACAACATTTGTGGGCTCATGCCACACTTTGTTAGTTTCTTGCACCAGCAGCCAACACCAGCCAATGTCCTAGGAGCCAATTATGAGCCCCCCTCCTGTTTCCCGCACCAATATGGCAGCCACATTAACAAGCCAGCCATCAGAAGCGGCAACGGGACATCAGCTGCAACAACAATATGTTTGCACGCCACTTCAATGTTGTTCTCCTGCACCAGCAGCCCGCACCAGCAAATGTCCTAGGAGCCAGTTATGGCAGCCATATCTTCGCCGCACCAATATGGCAGCCAAAACAACAACCAGCCATTGGAATGCAGCAATATGGCAGCGACAGCAGCAACAACAACATTTGTGGGCACATGCCACACGTTGTTAGTTTCTTGCACCAGCAGCCAACACCAGCCAACGTCCTAGGAGCCAATCATGGCAGCCTCCCGCCTCCCGTTCCCGCACCAATATGGCAGCCACATTAACTAGCCACCAGAATGCGGCAACGGGACATCAGCTGCAACAACAACAACATGTATGCACGCCACTACAATGATGTTCTCCTGCACCAGCAGCCCGCACCAGCCAATGTCCTAGGAGCCAGTTATGGCAGCCAAATCTTCACTGCACCAATATGGCAGCCAAAACAATAACCAGCCATCGGAATGCGACAACATGGCAGCGACAGCAGCACAACAACATTTGTGGACTCATGCCTTACAATGTTAGTTTCTTGCACCAGCAGCCAATACCAGCCAAACGTCCTAGGAGCCAATTATGGTAGTCACCTGTTTCCCGCACCAATATGGCAGCCACATCAACTACCAGCCATCAAAAGCGGCAACAGGACATCAGTTGCAACAACAACATGTATGCACGCCACTACAATGATGGTCTCTTGCACCAGCAACCAACTCTAGCCAACTCTCCATGATCCAGCTATGTTAGCTACCTTTGCCCTTGAGCAATATGGCCGCAACAGCAGCAACCAATAAGGATAGAATGCCAACAACAACAACAACAGCAACAACAACCGCAGTTTGGGCATGAGACCACACCACTAGTACGGTCTCTGAGTACCAGCAGCCAATGCCAGCCAATGCATCAGGAGCCAGCGATAGCATCCACTACATCCCTGCAGCAACACGGCAGCAACAACCAGCAACAACAACAACGAGACCAGCCATTCCAGCGCCCTGCTCCAGCAACAACTGAGCCACACCCGAAATATTTCGGGACCCGCTGCCGGCGGGTCCGTTGGTCGCCTTCCCCATGCAGGCATGGGAGGGGCGGCCGACGGGCCACCCGGCAGCACCAGCACCAACAGCAACAACACCGACTCAAGGTCCAATGATCTCAGGAGGAGCAGCCGCTATACTATAATTAATTTTAATATTAATTAATTAATAACACAAACTAGAAACTAAGTTACTAACATCAACAAAAAATTTTCTCTTTTTGTATGCCATTAATGTCTGAAAGGTGCCCTACGGGTACTAGAAGCTGACAATAAAGTTATATGAAAAAAAAAAATACCAGGAAACTGCCCTGGGGCAGTGTGTTTTGGACATTAGTATACTCCACCTTGCATAGCAAGTGTTCCAGTTTGTTCCAGTTTGTTCCTGCTACTGGTGTTGTCCGGACCGGCGCACCCAACCAGCCACTACTACTACTCTCGTGTCGATAAGTATTCGCGTCGTTCGTGTTCGTGTTTCGCCCAGCCCTTGGGTAAGATCGGGATTATCGCCAAAGTATATTCGGGTGTCGCCGTATCGTAAAGTGTTGTGCAAGTGATAGTGAAGTGAAGTGAACCGATCCGCAGTGATCATTGTGCAGAGCTATTGTGCCCAGCGAGCCCAAAGAGAGGCCGACTGGAGAGCAAATAAAGCACATAGCAGAGTACCCCGTGCCTCCCCAGAGTGGGATAGCAGACCAAGGGACTCAAGTGCAGTGAACAGTGAATACAGTGATACAGTGATCAGTGCAGCACTTTGGGACTAAATATACGTTTCCCAACCCCGCGCCCAGGGGAAGTGCTCTGTGTATAGTGCATGAGACCAGCACTGCGCAGACTCAGTGAACAGTGAACAGTGATCAGTGCAAATAGTGACCAGTGCAAGTGCTCAGGGCCAGGATCTGCCCTTCCCAACTCTGCCCTTGTGAGTTTGTGGCCGGCACTTTGCAACTCAGTGACAGTGTAGTGATCTCGTGACTAGTGACCACCCAGGGACAGGATAGTGCCCTCATCACCCACGGGCGCGGGTCGATATCAGTGCTGCGCAACGGTCCAGTGACCACTTGTGATACAGTGACAAGTGATAGTGTTGTGGCCTGGGACCGGATCTGTGCCCACTCTGCCCTCACTAAGTGACCAGTGAAGTGAAACTTAGCCCAGGAACCAGGGCGCGCCTTCCGTAGACGTTATTTGTGTTGCTCTATTGACAGCCGCTGGTTGTCACGCTCCACACTTCTCCTCTGCAAGGCCTGTCACTTTTCATGAGTCACTGCACGCAGTTGCATATTGTCGAGTCACGTCACGCATAGCACATCTGCAAGTCACGATCGTCAGTCACTTTCTCCATCATCACTGTCGTCAAGTCATGACTTCAAGTCACGATTCACTGCTCATCACTGTTACGGGTCGGCTCAACTCACTGCCCAACTCACTGCACAACAACCACAGCCAATAAAAATCGCCATTCGGTCCAACATCAACAACAACAACAACAACAGCAGCAGCAACAACGCCAATCAACAACAACAACAGCAACGCCAATCCATCAATTGCCACCTGGAGGATCAGACAACAACAACTCGTCAGGGAACTGCAAACGGGACGCCTGCTTTTGCAGTACATGCCCAGCATACCCCCCTCAGCCCTCTAGAAGCAATAAACTGCCACTTGTTATGACGGCTGAGCTGCCACCTCAAAATAATAAGAAGCTAACAACCAAATACGCCAACTCAGCATTACTCGGCTATACAGGCCAGCCAAACTTACGCAAGTTCAAACTATTTTATGTTCATCGTCTTGTTATATTGTCTTGTCATTATTGTCATCGTCCCTTTTATGTTTTTACTGTATAAATTTTACTTTTCCGAACTGTTTATTTCTGTTTTGTTATTTTATATTGTACGTGAGTGTTTCTTCGTCGTTTTACTTGTTTAAAACATTGTTTGTAAACTTCTCGTTACGTGTGCAAAACTAGCCAGGTCTGGCTGCTTACGCCTGAGCATAAGCAACCAATAGACGTTAGTTAGAATATTCAGTCGCCATTATGAAACGTAAAGGCGATAGCAAAAACCCACCTTCTGATCCCAGTTCAGATGAATTCATTGACATTGAGATTGTTTCGGGGAGCAGTAGGAGCAGCAGTGTGTCGCCCACTGACTTACAAACTCTTTTTGCCCTCAACAACGCCAGCAGCAGCAATAGCAGCTCCAACAACAACAATAACAACAGCAACAACAATGACCAAACCTCATCAAGCTCAGACGGTAGCTCACCAGCCAACTTTAGACACGTTGGGGGACTCAAGCGAGTTATTCGTGCGCCCAAACCGCCATTTAGCCCTAAGCGGCCCAACAGGGCACTAGTAATAGCCATCGAAAAACTCAAGCCTGTCCCCAAATCTGATCTAGCCAAGTATATTAGGGAGCCACCGAACTGTAAGTTCGCAAATGAAGGCGACACTTTCAGTTCTGTAGTTAGAGCCAGTACACCTGCAGCCATTGATGACGAAAACGGCAAACAGAGCAGTCCGCCACTACAGCAGCACTCGCCTGTGCAACTCCTAGAGATCTCTGACAGCCAATCTCCTCCCATACATCAGGCGAAGCCTAAATTGTCCTACCAGTCATCGACTCCCCATAAGGGCATATTTAGCTAGCCTACTGCAGCCCAGATCGCCGCAGAGCACGCCATTCTCTCAAATCCAGCAACTACAACAA
Organism: Zaprionus nigranus; assembly: GCA_018903425.1. NCBI lineage: Eukaryota > Metazoa > Arthropoda > Insecta > Diptera > Drosophilidae > Zaprionus > Zaprionus nigranus. Next base: position 6,222,851 of record JAEIGD010000004.1, on the reverse strand, counting down.
CAGCAGCATGCTAACCAGACCCAGCAGAAACCGCTGCAAACCATTCAGGAAGAGAACTTACATAGCGAGCAAAGCCAATTGTCGAAAATAGTGCGAGCAGCGCAACTCTCGGCAATTGACTGCCCGCAGCCATCTCAACAACTGTCACCGCCACTACAGCAGCATACTACTGAGCCTCACTCGCCTCCGGACCCGATGAGCGTGTCAATCAAGGATCTTGATGACTCACCTGGGCAACGTTGGACTAACCATCTTGAGCAGCAACAACTGCAGATTCTCACCCAGCAGCAACAGCAGCTGGAAGAAGCCCCCAGAGGCAGCCATTCCTCTGCAGCTCCTCCTCAACAGCCACAACAGCCGCATAGTCAGAGTAGCCAGCCACTATTGCAGCCAGTCCCGCGAGCTAAACAGGTCTCAGCTAAAGTCCCACCAATCGTTGTTAGGCAGGGAGAGAACGTTCAGCCGATTCTAAGCTCACTCATGGGCGCACCGAACGCAATCTCCCTGACAGCCTTTAACATCGTAGAGGGTGGGACCAGAATTTGGTGTGGGGACATGGAATCCCATGCTAGGGTCCTCCAAATGCTCCTGGAGCACAAAATTGCGTGTCATACGCATCAGCCCCCCGGCAGTAGAGGTTTCCGTGTTCTGATCAAAAAGCTTCCTGCCACCACTTCGAACAGCCAAATAAGTTCTCAACTCGCCAAGATAGGCTTTTCCACACGCTTTATCAATGTCCTGAAGCACAGAATCACTGGTGCGCCATTAGACTCGTTTGAAGTAGAACTGGCCAACTGCAGCGGCGATGACATTGAGCGGGTACTCGGTCTTACTGAACTGGGCGGACAACGAATCACAGTTGAACGCCTAGTAGGTAGGGCGGTGCCCGTTCAATGCCATCGCTGCCAAATGTTTGGCCATACAAAAACTACTGCCGCAGGGCCTTCGTATGCCTAAAATGCGCCGGTGGGCACCCATCTACTGAGTGCAAAAAGTCCAGAAACACCCCTGGGATGTGTGCTAACTGCAAGAATGAGCACATCGCCAGCTTTAGGGGTTGTCCTGTCTTTAAGAGTGAACGTGCTAAACTCCGGTCTGTCCGCCTAATGCACACACATAGTGTGATAAAACCAGCCAAATCATATAAGGGGAACAGCCAGCAGCAGCGCCAACACCAACAGCCAAAACAACGACAACAACCAAAGCAAAAGCACAAGCATACACCGCCAGTTAGACAACCATCGGCCCAGTCTAGGCATAGTAACAGCCAACTCTCATCTGCCGGTCAGCAGCATGGAAGAAACTACGCACAGTTAACTTCCAGCCTAGCTTCAACCAAGGCACGCTTGCCGCGGAGAACTCCAGCAACGCAAGCAAAGCCGCCAATAAATCAACAACGCCAAAAGCAAGGCGACCAGCACCAGCATCAACAAATGCGCACTCACAGCCGACGAGTATACCAGCAGCGAGAACAGCAGCAGCAAACTCCTCAGCGCCACCAACAACAACAACGCCAGCAACAACAACAACGCCAGCAACAACAACAACGCCAGCAACAACAACAACGCCAGCAACAACAACAACGCCAGCAACAACAACAACGCCAGCAACAACAACAAGGAGACCAACAGCAGCAGCTGCGCCCACCACGTCAACATACATTCCACCAACAGCAGCAGCTGACTCCTCTCCAGCCAAAACAACAACGACAACAGCAACAACTACCTGCAAATACCATGCAGGAGCTTCAGCTTATCAAGAGCACCATGGCCAAGCTTGATGCTAAAGTCAATAAACTGTTTAGCATGCTCAATGACCTGCTAATCAGTACAAATACTAAACCAGCCAATGACACCTCGCATGATGAGCGTCAATAGGCCAAAACGCAACAACAACAACAACAACAACAACAAAAGCCGTAGCCAGCCACCAAACCAGCTAAGGATCGCCTATTGGAACGCCGCAGGAGTCAGCAACAAGTTCATCGAGCTAGAGTGCTTCATGCAGCGCCATAAAATCGATATCATGATGGTCATCGAGACTAGAGTCAGCGCAGCCACCAATTTAAATATAAACGGATACTCATGCTACCTAGTCTCGAATCCATACAGCTATCGGAGAGGTGGTGTTGCGATCCTAATCAGACATGGCATTCGCCATGCAGCGTTGGAAAGTATATCAACGAATTGCGTCCAATGTGCGCCAATCGTTGTATATACGTCTTTCGACAATAGGAGAGCAATCACCATCTCTCCGATATACTGCCCACCAACCTTCAATTGGACAGGTGACCACTTCCGCATGCTCTTTTCTAAGCTAGATAGCCTGACCCAAGGGACACAACTCTTGGTCTGCGGAGACTGGAATGCCAAACATGGTTGGTGGGGGAATAGACGCTCCTGTAGACGAGGCAGAACGTTGTTGGAAACCATTCAAAACTCACATAGCCTGCACATCCTGGCTACAGGCAGCGCCACTCACTACCCATTCAATCGAAGGAACCAGCCTTCTGCCATTGACTTCGCAATCTACTCGGGCATACCACCTGCTGCGCTGCACAGCTACTCGTCTGTTGATCTTGATTCGGATCATTTGCCGATTCACGTTCACCTGAGCGTTAGCTGTCTCCCACCCAGCCATGCCAATCGTCAGCTCCTGCCCGTGAGTGCTGACATCCAGATATTTCAGAGATGTCTGGATGCTAGCATTCACGTGGACACGGAGCTGAACTCGGGGGATGACATTGAGGATGCCATCAAAATCCTGAATGAAAACATCTACGCAGCAGCAGCCGCAGCCACTCCGCCACCAAGACCGATCCAATTGCGCAATGCAGCCAGACAATTCCAACTAAGCGATGCCACCATGAATCTCATCCGATTGAAACGCCAATACAAACGTAACCACATGCGTCTACATACCGATGCCACTCGCCAACTATATAGTATAGCCAAAAATCGACTAAAAAAAGCACTCAAATTAGATAGGGCAAAGGTTATAAACGCGCAACTCGAGCAAGTGGACACTACGGATCGATACAGGATGCAGAAGTTATGGCGAATCACAAATCGGCTTAAAAGGCAGCCAGAGCTCAACTGGCCGCTCAAATTGCAAGGCAGCACAAACTCTCCACCAATTTGGACCAAAACTTGCCAAGAAAAGGCTGAAGCCTTCGCAAATCACCTCGAGGAACGTTTTTCTCCTAACTTCTCCAACACGGATGCGGACAGATTGGCAGTTTCTAGCGAACTTGAGCAATTAACCAACAGAAGCCAGCACCAGCACCAACAACAACAACAACAGCATCATCCGCAGCAACAGCCACTACAACAGCAAGCATCCTCCACGCCATTCACCACAGCCGAAATCCAGGAGGAAATCAATGCGCTTGAGCCAAAGAAGTCTGCAGGATGGGACAACATCAACAACATCGTCCTTAAAAAGCTCCCAACTATAGCAATCCAGTACTTGGGGATCATCTTTAACAGCATACTACGATGCGGCCACTACCCACAGCAATGGAAACTTGCCACTATCTCGATGATTCTCAAGCCGGGGGAAAAGTGCGAACGAAGTCTCCTCCTATCGACCAATCAGCCTCCTGAGCAGCTTTTCGAAACTGTTCGAGAAGCTGCTCATGAGGCGGTTGTTTGATGTGGAGGACTTCTGTCAAGCTATCCCCAACCATCAGTTTGGCTTTAGAAGGGAGCATGGCACCGACCAGCAATTGTTCAGAGTAACGCAATTCATACTCAAAGCCTTTGATGAACGCCAAGTATGCTCAGCAGTCTACATCGACATCTCGGAAGCCTTCGATAGGGTATGGCACGACGGCCTGAAAATCAAGTTGATCAAGCTACTGCCCAGCCAATTATACGATGTCCTGCAGAGCTACCTAACGGACCGCCAATTCCTCGTCAAAGGACTAAACGGTGTCAAATCCAGAACATGCCAAATCAGAGCAGGAGTCCCTCAAGGGAGTGTCCTTGGCCCGATTTTGTATAACATCTTCACTTCCGACATGCCGCTTGCTGACTCCAATAATGACAACTACAAGCAACTTCTCTCGACATATGCCGATGATACAGTCATCCTCACAGCGGCGCCAACTGCAATCCAGGCAGTCGGTAGGAACCAAGCATACTTACGCCTCCTGGAAAAGTGGGCTAAACTTTGGTGCATAAAAATCAATGCTTCCAAAACAGCCCACGTCATTCATACTTTTCGCAGACTTGTCGGTAGAGAAAGCAACCTTACGATCAAGCTCAACGCCAGTGGTAACAGCAACAGCAACAGCAACAACAACAACAACAACAGCAGCAACGTAGTAGTCAATGCCACTCGCCATAAATACCTAGGGGTATATCTTGACTCCAAGCTGAAGCTGATTCACCACGTCACTCAATTATGTATTAGAGTCAAAGCACTCGCCAAAAAATTCAGCTGGCTGATCGGAAGGCAAAGCAAACTCACCAAAAATGCAAATTGCTGATTTACAAGCAGCTCATTGCCCCAATTTGGCATTATGCACTGCCGATCTGGGGTGCTCTTGCCTCAACAACGCAATTCCGACGCCTTGATACGCTCCAGAACAAACTTGTCCGTAAAGCTAGTAACGCCCCTTTCTTCACCAGGAATCAGGCTCTACGCGACAAGTTCAACATCAAGTCAGCTGACGAAGTTTTCAATATGAGCAGCGCCCGACTAGCCAACTCACTTGCTCACCATTCAAATGACGAAGCTAGATCACTCATATTGAATCCGTGGGTCCCAAGAAGGCTACATAGAAGCCGTTATGAAAGTCAGCTCGAAACCCACGTCATCCCACTCCAATCGCTAGTGACACGCCCACTGCCTGAACCTCGCCTGCCAACACTAATCAGACTGGAGCAGGAGGAGAGGAGATAGCCCGCCGAATTCCAGCACCTCAGCCAAGGCGGATCACTTACTTCGGCTCCAGACTGACCGAGGATATGATAAACACATACCGAAGAGAACTCAGGCAGGGAATTGTCACTAGAGAGATTATTGTTGAGCGGATCCAATATCAGCACTACAACATCCAGAGGCTTGTTCTAAGTGACTTTGCAGTCATGGAACAAAGAGGCCCGCCACATGAAGCACCAGATGCTGAACAGCGATATATACACCCTTTCTTGAGACCACGCTCTGACCAGCAATTGTAGGCTAGACCTCGGAGCTGCCACCTCTGCCCGGCAGCAATATGGCAGCAGCCAACAACCAACAACCAGCAACAACGCCAACTCAACTACAACAACAACAACATCGAGTCTACAAGCCGCACTCTGAAGCCACAACTCAAAGCCGCAGCAACAATGTAGAAGTTGCAACCAATTTCAGCCAAACCAGCAGGCCTCAGCAGCAGCAGCATGGCGGCAGCAACAGCAACTACAACTACAGCACATGTGCACACAAACAACACAATGTTGGTCTCTCGCACCAGCAGCCAACGCCAGCTAATGTTTATGGAGCTAGTCGTAGCAGCCACTATGCCCAGCAGCAATATTGCAGCAACAACAAATACCAGCAGCGACAACACTCCAGCAACAACGAAGCCCAGCCCAGCCACATACTAGGCCGTGCTCAGAGTTGCAACAGCGATGCAGCAGTGGCAGCCAAATTCAGCCATTTTCCAGCAGGCCTCAGCAGCAACAGCATGGCGGCAGCAACAGCAACAACAGCATATGTGCATATAGACCACACAATGATGGTTTCTTGCACCAGCAGCCAACACCAGCCAATTTAGTAGGAGATTGTCGTAGCAGCCAACTAAATCCTGCAGCAACATTGCAGCAACAACAACTACCAGCAATGACTTTTCCTCCAGCAGCAACAACAACGAAGCCTTCCAGCTATATTCCACGCCATGCTCAGAGTGACAACAACGACGTGGCAGCCAATCCCCAGCCAAATCAGCAGCCAGCAACAACTGACTAAATAATGAAAAAAGGCTAAAAAAGGCTGAAAAACATTAAAAAGAAAAAAGGCACGCAAAAAAAACAAAAAAAAAAAAAAAAAAAATGCAAAAAAAAAAAAAATACATTAAAAAGGGCCATTAACTGTATTATTATAAATAAAAAGCCAGGAAAAAACAATTTAAAAAAAGAAGCCAAAAAATTAAAAAAAAAAAAAAGCCATTAAATAAAAGCCATACAAAAACAAGCCACTACAGTAGTTACAAATGAAAAATAAAAAAAGCCAACATCTAAAAAAAACTCTAAAAAAAAAAAAAAAGGCTAAATTTTGCTCATCACTAACTCATGATGGCATCACTGACACTGATGCTGGGTCCCGATTGGTCGGGATCTTGCATGCCCCCCCCCCACTAAGCTCGCACTAATGCAGCTGAGCCACTTAATATTGCACGCACTGAGCCTTAGAATTCTCAAGTGGTTCTAGCAGGTGGGCATACAAGACCCCGATCATCCCGGGCTCAATCATGCCAGCCTGGTGTGAAGAGCAGCCTACATGGTTCGCCTTCTTGAGTTGCCAATGCCATTACGAGACTCTAACCACGGGAGAACTGCCCTGGGGCGAGTGTGTTTTGGACATTGTATTTTCGTATTTTGGTACTGCAATCTCCACCATAGGCCATTTTTGTTGGTGTGTAACCAACTGGGGCACACTTCTGAATGCATCCTAATCCACCCATTGTAGCAAAGCCAACTCACTAACATTCGTAGACACTAGCTTAACAACTAACGCCATTAACACAAGTCTACAAGCAGCCAACTCACTCTCAAACAATGGGTCAGCAGTATGCCATCAGCCAACTACATACTCCAGCACCAGCAACAACTAGGCGCAGCCAGCCACATTTGACGTCACAATCCATGTGTGACAACGACGTAGCAGCGACAGGCAACGACAACCAAAGCAGCAGAGGACTACGTAGATGCGTACTCTAGCAGGCCCCGGCAACAACAACGCTACGTGGCAGCAGCAAATACAACAACACCAGCCAACCTTCAAGGAGCCATTTAGCAGCCACCAGCAGCCAACGGCAGCTCATTGTTGTCCCCAAACGGGTTAACTCTCTCGCTACTTTGTCAACAAACGCAATCCAGAACCGGGCACCGTTGTGGACGAGATCATCACATTGCCCGAGCGATATGATTTCTTTTTTGGTCCCACAATCGGTTAAACAGGACACCGTCTCGCCCACGAGAGTTAGCCAACGCCAGCCAATGTCCTAGGAGCCAATTATGGCATCCACCCGTTCCCCGCATCTATATGGCAGCCACATCAACAACAACCAGCCACAACAACCAGCCATTAGAAGCGTCGACATGGCAGCAACAGCAACAACAACATTTGTAGGCACATACCTTACAATGTTAGTTTCTTGCACCAGCAGCCAACACCAGCCAATCGTCCTAGAAGCCATCTATAGCAGCTACCTGTTTCCCGCACCAATATGGCAGCCACATCAACAAGCACCCGACATCAGAAGCGGCAACAGGGGACAACAGCTGCAACAACAATATGTATGCACGCCACTACAATGTGTGTCTTTTGCAGCACCAGCAACCTACACCAGCCAATGTCCTAGGAACCAGTTATGGCAGCCATATCCTCACCGCACCAATACGGCAGCCAAAACAGCAGCCAGCCATCGAATGCGACAACATGGCAGCAGCAGCAGCAACAACAACATTTATGGGCACATGCCACACGTTGTTAGTTTCTTGCACCAGCAGCCAACACCAGCCAACGTCCTAGGAACCAATCATGGCAGCCTCCCGCCTCCCGTTCCCGCACCAATATGGCAGCCACATCAACTTGCCACCAGAATGCGGCAACGGGACATCAGATTGCAACAACAACATGTATGCACGCCACTACAATGATGATCTCCTGCACCAGCAGCCCACACCAGCCAATGTCCTAGGAGCCAGCTATGGCAGCCAAATCTACACCGCACCAGGCGGCCAACAATAACGCCTGGCAGCCAAAACACCCCCCATCACCAGCCATTAGAAGCGGCAACATGGCAGCAACAGCAACATCAACAACATGTGTGGATACATACCACTCATTGCTAGTATCCTGCACCAGCAGCCTACACCAGCCATATGTCCTAGGAACCAATTATGGCATCCAACTGTTCCCCGCATCTATATGGCAGCCACATCAACAAGCAACTACTACCAGCCACTAGAAGCGGCAACAGGACATCAGCTGCAACAACAACAACAACACGTTTGCACGCCACTACAATGGTGTTCTTGCACCAGCAGCCAACACCAGCCATCAGCCTAGGAACCAGTTATGGCAGCCACATCTTCGCCGCACCAATATGGCAGCCAAAACAGCAACCAGCCATTGGAATGCGGCAGCATGGCAGCGACAGCAACAACAACATTTGTGGGCTCATGCCTCACAATGTTAGTTTCTTGCACCAGTAGCCAACACCAGCCAAACGTCCTAGGTGCCAGTTATGGTAGTCACCTGTTTCCCGCACCAATATGGCAGCCACAACAACTACCAGCCATCAAAAGCGGCAACAGGACATCAGCTGCAACAACAACATGAATGCACGCCACTACAATGATGATCTCTTGCACCAGCAACCAACTCCAGCCAACTCTCCATGCCAGCTATGTTAGCCACCTTTGCCCTTGAGCAATATGGCCGCAACAGCAGCAACCATTAAGGATAGAATGGCAAAACAACAACAACAACAGCAACAACAACCGCAGTTTGAGCATGAGACCACACCACTAGTACGGTCTCTGAGTACCAGCAGCCAATTGCCAGCCAATGCATCAGGAGACAGCGATAGCATCCACTACATCCCTGCAGCAACACGGCAGCAACAACCAGCAGCAACAACAACGAGACCAGCCATTCCAGCGCCCTGCTCCAACAACAACTGAGCCACACCCGAAATATTTCGGGACCCGCTGCCGGCGGGTCCGTTGGTCGCCTTCCCCATGCAGGCATGGGAGGGGCGGCCGACGGGCCACTCGGCAGCACCAGCACCAACAGCAACAACACCGACTCAAGGTCCAATGATCTCAGGAGGAGCAGCCGCTATACTATAATTAATTTTAATATTAATTAATTAATAACACAAACTAGAAAATAAGTTACTAACATCAACAAAAATTTTTTTTTTTGTATGCCATTAATGTCTGAAAGGTGCCCTACGGGTACTAGAAGCTGACAATAAAGTTATATGAAAAAAAAAAAAAAATCTCGTGTGTTGTCTCTCTCTGTTGTGTTGTCTCTCTCTGTTGTGTTGTCTCTCTGTTGTGTTGTCTCTCTCTGTTGTGTTGTCTCTCTCTGTTGTGTTGTCTCTCTCTGTTGTGTTGTCTCTCTCTGTTGTGTTGTCTCTCTCTGTTGTGTTGTCTCTCTCTGTTGTGTTGTCTCTCTCTGTTGTGTTGTCTCTCTCTGTTGTGTTGTCTCTCTCTGTTGTGTTGTCTCTCTCTGTTGTGTTGTCTCTCTCTGTTGTGTTGTCTCTCTCTGTTGTGTTGTCTCTCTCTGTTGTGTTGTCTCTCTCTGTTGTGTTGTCTCTCTCTGTTGTGTTGTCTCTCTCTGTTGTGTTGTCTCTCTCTGTTGTGTTGTCTCTCTCTGTTGTGTTGTCTCTCTCTGTTGTGTTGTCTCTCTCTGTTGTGTTGTCTCTCTCTGTTGTGTTGTCTCTCTCTGTTGTGTTGTCTCTCTCTGTTGTGTTGTCTCTCTCTGTTGTGTTGTCTCTCTCTGTTGTGTTGTCTCTCTCTGTTGTGTTGTCTCTCTCTGTTGTGTTGTCTCTCTCTGTTGTGTTGTCTCTCTCTGTTGTGTTGTCTCTCTCTGTTGTGTTGTCTCTCTCTGTTGTGTTGTCTCTCTCTGTTGTGTTGTCTCTCTCTGTTGTGTTGTCTCTCTCTGTTGTGTTGTCTCTCTCTGTTGTGTTGTCTCTCTCTGTTGTGTTGTCTCTCTCTGTTGTGTTGTCTCTCTCTGTTGTGTTGTCTCTCTCTGTTGTGTTGTCTCTCTCTGTTGTGTTGTCTCTCTCTGTTGTGTTGTCTCTCTCTGTTGTGTTGTCTCTCTCTGTTGTGTTGTCTCTCTCTGTTGTGTTGTCTCTCTCTGTTGTGTTGTCTCTCTCTGTTGTGTTGTCTCTCTCTGTTGTGTTGTCTCTCTCTGTTGTGTTGTCTCTCTCTGTTGTGTTGTCTCTCTCTGTTGTGTTGTCTCTCTCTGTTGTGTTGTCTCTCTGTTGTGTTGTCTCTCTCTGTTGTGTTGTCTCTCTCTGTTGTGTTGTCTCTCTCTGTTGTGTTGTCTCTCTCTGTTGTGTTGTCTCTCTTGTTGTGTGCTTGTGTGTGTCTCTCTTGTTGTGTTGTCTCTCTCTGTTGTGTTGTCTCTCTCTGTTGTGTTGTCTCTCTGTTGTGGCTCGTGTGTGTTTCTCTGTTGTGTTGTCTCTCTGTGTGTTGTCTCTCTCTGTTGTGTTGTCTCTCTCTGTTGTGTTGTCTCTCTCTGTTGTGTTGTCTCTCTCTGTTGTGTTGTCTCTCTGTTGTGTTGTCTCTCTCTGTTGTGTTGTCTCTCTCTGTTGTGTTGTCTCTCTCTGTTGTGTTGTCTCTCTCTGTTGTGTTGTCTCTCTCTGTTGTGTTGTCTCTCTCTGTTGTGTTGTCTGTTCTGTTGTGTTGTCTCTGTTGTGTTGTCTCTCTCTGTTGTGTTGTCTCTCTCTGTTGTGTTGTCTCTCTCTGTGTGTTGCTTCGGTGTGTCTCTCTCTGTTGTGTTGTCTCTCTCTGTTGTGTTGTCTCTCTCTGTTGTGTTGTCTCTCTCTGTTGTGTTGTCTCTCTCTGTTGTGTTGTCTCTCTCTGTTGTGTTGTCTCTCTCTGTTGTGTTGTCTCTCTTGTTGTGTTGTTCTCTCTCTGTTGTGTTGTCTCTCTCTGTTGTGTTGTCTCTCTCTGTTGTGTTGTCTCTCTCTGTTGTTGTGTTGTCTCTCTCTGTTGTGTTGTCTCTCTCTGTTGTGTTGTCTCTCTCTGTTGTGTTGTCTCTCTCTGTTGTGTTGTCTCTCTCTGTTGTGTTGTCTCTCTCTGTTGTGTTGTCTCTCTCTGTTGTGTTGTCTCTCTCTGTTGTGTTGTCTCTCTCTGTTGTGTTGTCTCTCTCTGTTGTGTTGTCTCTCTCTGTTGTGTTGTCTCTCTCTGTTGTGTTGTCTCTCTCTGTTGTGTTGTCTCTCTCTGTTGTGTTGTCTCTCTCTGTTGTGTTGTCTCTCTCTGTTGTGTTGTCTCTCTCTGTTGTGTTGTCTCTCTCTGTTGTGTTGTCTCTCTCTGTTGTGTTGTCTCTCTCTGTTGTGTTGTCTCTCTGTTGTGTTGTCTCTCTCTGTTGTGTTGTCTCTCTCTGTTGTGTTGTCTCTCTGTTGGTGTTCTCTCTGTTGTGTTGTCTCTCTCTGTTGTGTTGTCTCTCTCTGTTGTGTTGTCTCTCTCTGTTGTGTTGTCTCTCTCTGTTGTGTTGTCTCTCTCTGTTGTGTTGTCTCTCTCTGTTGTGTTGTCTCTCTCTGTTGTGTTGTCTCTCTCTGTTGTGTTGTCTCTGTTGTGTTGTCTCTCTCTGTTGTGTTGTCTCTCTCTGTTGTGTTGTCTCTCTCTTGGTGTCTGTTGTGTTGTCTTGTTGTGTGCTCTCTGTTGTGTTGTTCTCTCTGTTGTGTTGTCTCTCTCTGTTGTGTTGTCTCTCTCTGTTGTGTTGTCTCTCTCTGTTGTGTTGTCTCTCTCTGTTGTGTTGTCTCTCTTGTTGTGTTGTCTCTCTCTGTTGTGTTGTCTCTCTTGTTGTGTTGTCTCTCTCTGTTGTGTTGTCTCTCTCTGTTGTGTTGTCTCTCTCTGTTGTGTTGTCTCTCTCTGTTGTGTTGTCTCTCTCTGTTGTGTTGTCTCTCTCTGTTGTGTTGTCTCTCTCTGTTGTGTTGTCTCTCTCTGTTGTGTCTCTCTCTGTTGTGTTGTCTCTCTCTGTTGTGTTGTCTCTCTCTGTTGTGTTGTCTCTCTCTGTTGTGTTGTCTCTCTCTGTTGTGTTGTCTCTCTCTGTTGTGTTGTCTCTCTCTGTTGTGTTGTCTCTCTCTGTTGTGTTGTCTCTCTCTGTTGTGTTGTCTCTCTCTGTTGTGTTGTCTCTCTGTTGTGTTGTCTCTCTCTGTTGTGTTGTCTCTCTCTGTTGTGTTGTCTCTCTCTGTTGTGTTGTCTCTCTCTGTTGTGTTGTCTCTCTCTGTTGTGTTGTCTCTCTCTGTTGTGTTGTCTCTCTCTGTTGTGTTGTCTCTCTCTGTTGTGTTGTCTCTCTCTGTTGTGTTGTCTCTCTGTTGTGTTGTCTCTCTCTGTTGTGTTGTGGGTGTTGTCTCTCTCTGTTGTGTTGTCTCTCTCTGTTGTGTTGTCTCTCTCTGTTGTGTCTCTCTCTGTTGTGTTGTCTCTCTCTGTTGTGTTGTCTCTCTCTGTTGTGTTGTCTCTCTCTGTTGTGTTGTCTCTCTCTGTTGTGTTGTCTCTCTCTGTTGTGTTGTCTCTCTCTGTTGTGTTGTTTCTCTCTGTTGTGTTGTCTCTCTCTGTTGTGTTGTCTCTCTCTGTTGTGTTGTCTCTCTCTGTTGTGTTGTCTCTCTCTGTTGTGTTGTTGTTGTCTCTCTCTGTTGTGTTGTCTCTCTCTGTTGTGTTGTCTCTCTCTGTTGTGTTGTCTCTCTCTGTTGTGTTGTCTCTCTCTGTTGTGTTGTCTCTCTCTGTTGTGTTGTCTCTCTCTGTTGTGTTGTCTCTCTCTGTTGTGTTGTCTCTCTCTGTTGTGTTGTCTCTCTCTGTTGTGTTGTCTCTCTCTGTTGTGTTGTCTCTCTCTGTTGTGTTGTCTCTCTCTGTTGTGTTGTCTCTCTCTGTTGTGTTGTCTCTCTCTGTTGTGTTGTCTCTCTCTGTTGTGTTGTCTCTCTCTGTTGTGTTGTCTCTCTCTGTTGTGTTGTCTCTCTCTGTTGTGTTGTCTCTCTCTGTTGTTGTCTCTCTCTGTTGTGTTGTCTCTCTGTTGTGTTGTCTCTCTCTGTTGTGTTGTCTCTCTCTGTTGTGTTGTCTCTCTCTGTTGTGTTGTCTCTCTCTGTTGTGGTGTCTCTCTCTGTTGTGTTGTCTCTCTCTGTTGTGTTGTCTCTCTCTGTTGTGTTGTCTCTCTCTGTTGTGTTGTTCTCTCTCTGTTGTGTTGTCTCTCTCTGTTGTGTTGTCTCTCTCTGTTGTGTTGTCTCTCTCTGTTGTGTTGTCTCTCTGTTGGTTTGTCTCTCTCTGTTGTGTTGTCTCTCTCTGTTGTGTTGTCTCTCTTGTTGTGTTGTCTCTCTCTGTTGTGTTGTCTCTCTCTTGTTGTGTTGTCTCTCTCTGTTGTGTTGTCTCTCTCTGTTGTGTTGTCTCTCTCTGTTGTGTTGTCTCTCTCTGTTGTGTTGTCTCTCTCTGTTGTGTTGTCTCTCTCTGTTGTGTTGTCTCTCTCTGTTGTGTTGTCTCTCTCTGTTGTGTTGTCTCTCTCTGTTGTGTTGTCTCTCTCTGTTGTGTTGTCTCTCTCTGTTGTGTTGTCTCTCTCTGTTGTGTTGTCTCTCTCTGTTGTGTTGTTTCTCTCTGTTGTGTTGTCTCTCTCTGTTGTGTTGTTCTCTCTCTGTTGTGTTGTCTCTCTCTGTTGTGTTGTCTCTCTCTGTTGTGTTGTCTCTCTCTGTTGTGTTGTCTCTCTCTGTTGTGTTGTCTCTCTCTGTTGTGTTGTCTCTCTCTGTTGTGTTGTCTCTCTCTGTTGTGTTGTCTCTCTCTGTTGTGTTGTCTCTCTCTGTTGTGTTGTCTCTCTCTGTTGTGTTGTCTCTCTCTGTTGTGTTGTCTCTCTCTGTTGTGTTGTCTCTCTCTGTTGTGTTGTCTCTCTCTGTTGTGTTGTCTCTCTCTGTTGTGTTGTCTCTCTTGTTGTGTTGTCTCTCTCTGTTGTGTTGGTCTCTCTGTTGTGTTGTCTCTCTCTGTTGTGTTGTCTCTCTCTGTTGTGTTGTCTCTCTCTGTTGTGTTGTCTCTCTCTGTTGTGTTGTCTCTCTCTGTTGTGTTGTCTCTCTCTGTTGTGTTGTCTCTCTCTGTTGTGTTGTCTCTCTTGTTGTGTTGTCTCTCTCTGTTGTGTTGTCTCTCTCTGTTGTGTTGTCTCTCTCTGTTGTGTTGTCTCTCTCTGTTGTGTTGTCTCTCTCTGTTGTGTTGTCTCTCTCTGTTGTGTTGTCTCTCTCTGTTGTGTTGTCTCTCTCTGTTGTGTTGTCTCTCTCTGTTGTGTTGTCTCTCTCTGTTGTGTTGTCTCTCTCTGTTGTGTTGTCTCTCTCTGTTGTGTTGTCTCTCTCTGTTGTGTTGTCTCTCTCTGTTGTGTTGTCTCTCTCTGTTGTGTTGTCTCTCTCTGTTGTGTTGTCTCTCTCTGTTGTGTTGTCTCTCTCTGTTGTGTTGTCTCTCTCTGTTGTGTTGTCTCTCTCTGTTGTGTTGTCTCTCTCTGTTGTGTTGTCTCTCTCTGTTGTGTTGTCTCTCTCTGTTGTGTTGTCTCTCTCTGTTGTGTTGTCTCTCTCTGTTGTGTTGTCTCTCTGTTGTGTTGTCTCTCTTGTTGTGTTGTCTCTCTCTGTTGTGTTGTCTCTCTCTGTTGTGTTGTCTCTCTCTGTTGTGTTGTCTCTCTCTGTTGTGTTGTCTCTCTCTGTTGTGTTGTCTCTCTGTTGTGTTGTCTCTCTCTGTTGTGTTGTCTCTCTCTGTTGTGTTGTCTCTCTCTGTTGTGTTGTCTCTCTGTTGTGTTGCTGTGTGTTGTCTCTCTCTGTTGTGTTGTCTCTCTCTGTTGTGTTGTCTCTCTCTGTTGTGTTGTCTCTCTCTGTTGTGTTGTCTCTCTCTGTTGTGTTGTCTCTCTCTGTTGTGTTGTCTCTCTCTGTTGTGTTGTCTCTCTCTGTGTTGTGTTGTCTCTCTCTGTTGTGTTGTCTCTCTCTGTTGTGTTGTCTCTCTCTGTTGTGTTGTCTCTCTCTGTTGTGTTGTTGTCTCTCTCTGTTGTGTTGTCTCTCTCTGTTGTGTTGTCTCTCTCTGTTGTGTTGTCTCTCTCTGTTGTGTTGTCTCTCTCTGTTGTGTTGTCTCTCTCTCTGTTGTGTTGTCTCTCTCTGTTGTGTTGTCTCTCTCTGTTGTGTTGTCTCTCTCTGTTGTGTTGTCTCTCTCTGTTGTGTTGTCTCTCTGTTGTGTTGTCTCTCTCTGTTGTGTTGTCTCTCTCTGTTGTTGTTGTCTCTCTCTGTTGTGTTGTCTCTCTCTGTTGTGTTGTCTCTCTCTGTTGTGTTGTCTCTCTCTGTTGTGTTGTCTCTCTCTGTTGTGTTGTCTCTCTTGTTGTGTTGTCTCTCTCTGTTGTGTTGTCTCTCTCTGTTGTGTTGTCTCTCTCTCTGTTGTGTTGTCTCTCTCTGTTGTGTTGTCTCTCTCTGTTGTGTTGTCTCTCTCTGTTGTGTTGTCTCTCTCTGTTGTGTTGTCTCTCTCTGTTGTGTTGTCTCTCTCTGTTGTGTTGTCTCTCTCTGTTGTGTTGTCTCTCTCTGTTGTGTTGTCTCTCTCTGTTGTGTTGTCTCTCTCTGTTGTGTTGTCTCTCTCTGTTGTGTTGTCTCTCTCTGTTGTGTTGTCTCTCTCTGTTGTGTTGTCTCTCTGTTGTGTTGTCTCTCTCTGTTGTGTTGTCTCTCTCTGTTGTGTTGTCTCTCTCTGTTGTGTTGTCTCTCTCTGTTGTGTTGTCTCTTGTTGTGTTGTCTCTCTCTGTTGTGTTGTCTCTCTCTGTTGTGTTGTCTCTCTCTGTTGTGTTGTCTCTCTCTGTTGTGTTGTCTCTCTCTGTTGTGTTGTCTCTCTCTGTTGTGTCTCTCTGTTGTGTTGTCTCTCTCTGTTGTGTTGTCTCTCTCTGTTGTGTTGTCTCTCTCTGTTGTGTTGTCTCTCTCTGTTGTGTTGTCTCTCTCTGTTGTGTTGTCTCTCTCTCTGTTGTGTTGTCTCTCTCTGTTGTGTTGTCTCTCTCTGTTGTGTTGTCTCTCTCTGTTGTGTTGTCTCTCTCTGTTGTGTTGTCTCTCTCTGTTGTGTTGTCTCTCTGTTGTGTTGTCTCTCTCTGTTGTGTTGTCTCTCTCTGTTGTGTTGTCTCTCTCTGTTGTGTTGTCTCTCTCTGTTGTGTTGTCTCTCTCTGTTGTGTTGTCTCTCTCTGTTGTGTTGTCTCTCTCTGTTGTGTTGTCTCTCTCTGTTGTGTTGT
Organism: Zaprionus nigranus; assembly: GCA_018903425.1. Taxonomy (NCBI): domain Eukaryota; kingdom Metazoa; phylum Arthropoda; class Insecta; order Diptera; family Drosophilidae; genus Zaprionus; species Zaprionus nigranus. The sequence continues at coordinate 6,206,696 of JAEIGD010000004.1, read as the reverse complement.
CTCTCTCTGTTGTGTTGTCTCTCTCTGTTGTGTTGTCTCTCTCTGTTGTGTTGTCTCTCTCTGTTGTGTTGTCTCTCTCTGTTGTGTTGTCTCTCTCTGTTGTGTTGTCTCTCTCTGTTGTGTTGTCTCTCTCTGTTGTGTTGTCTCTCTCTGTTGTGTTGTCTCTCTCTGTTGTGTTGTCTCTCTCTGTTGTGTTGTCTCTCTCTGTTGTGTTGTCTCTCTCTGTTGTGTTGTCTCTCTCTGTTGTGTTGTCTCTCTCTGTTGTGTTGTCTCTCTCTGTTGTGTTGTCTCTCTCTGTTGTGTTGTCTCTCTCTGTTGTGTTGTCTCTCTCTGTTGTGTTGTCTCTCTCTGTTGTGTTGTCTGTTTGTTGTCTCTCTCTGTTGTGTTGTCTCTCTCTGTTGTGTTGTCTCTCTCTGTTGTGTTGTCTCTCTCTGTTGTGTTGTCTCTCTCTGTTGTGTTGTCTCTCTCTGTTGTGTTGTCTCTCTCTGTTGTGTTGTCTCTCTCTGTTGTGTTGTCTCTCTCTGTTGTGTTGTCTCTCTCTGTTGTGTTGTCTCTCTCGTTGTGTTGTCTCTCTCTGTTGTGTTGTCTCTCTCTGTTGTGTTGTCTCTCTCTGTTGTGTTGTCTCTCTCTGTTGTGTTGTCTCTCTCTGTTGTGTTGTCTCTCTCTGTTGTGTTGTCTCTCTCTGTTGTGTTGTCTCTCTCTGTTGTGTTGTCTCTCTCTGTTGTGTTGTCTCTCTCTGTTGTGTTGTCTCTCTCTGTTGTGTTGTCTCTCTCTGTTGTGTTGTCTCTCTCTGTTGTGTTGTCTCTCTGTTGTTGTGTTGTCTCTCTCTGTTGTGTTGTCTCTCTCTCTGTTGTGTTGTCTCTCTCTGTTGTGTTGTCTCTCTCTGTTGTGTTGTCTCTCTCTGTTGTGTTGTCTCTCTCTGTTGTGTTGTCTCTCTCTGTTGTGTTGTCTCTCTCTGTTGTGTTGTCTCTCTCTGTTGTGTTGTCTCTCTCTGTTGTGTTGTCTCTCTCTGTTGTGTTGTCTCTCTCTGTTGTGTTGTCTCTCTCTGTTGTGTTGTCTCTCTCTGTTGTGTTGTCTCTCTTGTTGTGTTGTCTCTTGTTGTGTTGTCTCTCTCTGTTGTGTTGTCTCTCTCTGTTGTGTTGTCTCTCTCTGTTGTGTTGTCTCTCTCTGTTGTGTTGTCTCTCTCTGTTGTGTTGTCTCTCTCTGTTGTGTTGTCTCTCTCTGTTGTGTTGTCTCTCTCTGTTGTGTTTCTCTCTGTTGTGTTGTCTCTCTCTGTTGTGTTGTCTCTCTCTGTTGTGTTGTCTCTCTCTGTTGTGTTGTCTCTGTTGTGTTGTCTCTCTTGTTGTGTCTCTCTGTTGTGTTGTCTCTCTTGTTGTGTTGTCTCTTTGGGTGTCTCTCTCTGTTGTGTTGTCTCTCTCTGTTGTGTTGTCTCTCTCTGTTGTGTTGTCTCTCTCTGTTGTGTTGTCTCTCTCTGTTGTGTTGTCTCTCTCTGTTGTGTTGTCTCTCTCTGTTGTGTTGTCTCTCTCTGTTGTGTTGTCTCTCTCTGTGTGTTGTCTCTCTCTGTTGTGTTGTCTCTCTCTGTTGTGTTGTCTCTCTCTGTTGTGTTGTCTCTCTCTGTTGTGTTGTCTCTCTCTGTTGTGTTGTCTCTCTCTGTTGTGTTGTCTCTCTCTGTTGTGTTGTCTCTCTCTGTTGTGTTGTCTCTCTCTGTTGTGTTGTCTCTCTCTGTTGTGTTGTCTCTCTGTTGTGTTGTCTCTCTCTGTTGTGTTGTCTCTCTCTGTTGTGTTGTCTCTCTCTGTTGTGTTGTCTCTCTCTGTTGTGTTGTCTCTCTCTGTTGTGTTGTCTCTCTCTGTTGTGTTGTCTCTCTCTGTTGTGTTGTCTCTCTCTGTTGTGTTGTCTCTCTCTGTTGTGTTGTCTCTCTCTGTTGTGTTGTCTCTCTCTGTTGTGTTGTCTCTCTCTGTTGTGTTGTCTCTCTCTGTTGTGTTGTCTCTCTCTGTTGTGTTGTCTCTCTCTGTTGTGTTGTCTCTCTCTGTTGTGTTGTCTCTCTCTGTTGTGTTGTCTCTCTCTGTTGTGTTGTCTCTCTCTGTTGTGTTGTCTCTCTCTGTTGTGTTGTCTCTCTCTCTGTTGTGTTGTCTCTCTGTTGTGTTGTCTCTCTCTGTTGTGTTGTCTCTCTCTGTTGTGTTGTCTCTCTCTGTTGTGTTGTCTCTCTCTGTTGTGTTGTCTCTCTCTGTTGTGTTGTCTCTCTCTTGTTGTGTTGTCTCTCTCTGTTGTGTTGTCTCTCTCTGTTGTGTTGTCTCTCTCTGTTCTGTTGTGTTGTCTCTCTCTGTTGTGTTGTCTCTCTCTGTTGTGTTGTCTCTCTCTGTTGTGTTGTCTCTCTCTGTTGTGTTGTCTCTCTCTGTTGTGTTGTCTCTCTCTCTGTTGTGTTGTCTCTCTCTGTTGTGTTGTCTCTCTCTGTTGTGTTGTCTCTCTCTGTTGTGTTGTCTCTCTGTTGTGTTGTCTCTCTCTGTTGTGTTGTCTCTCTCTGTTGTGTTGTCTCTCTCTGTTGTGTTGTCTCTCTGTTGTGTTGTCTCTCTCTGTTGTGTTGTCTCTCTCTGTTGTGTTGTCTCTCTCTGTTGTGTTGTCTCTCTCTGTTGTGTTGTCTCTCTCTGTTGTGTTGTCTCTCTGTTGTGTTGTCTCTCTCTGTTGTGTTGTCTCTCTCTGTTGTGTTGTCTCTCTCTGTTGTGTTGTCTCTCTCTGTTGTGTTGTCTCTCTCTGTTGTGTTGTCTCTCTCTGTTGTGTTGTCTCTCTCTGTTGTGTTGTCTCTCTCTGTTGTGTTGTCTCTCTCTGTTGTGTTGTCTCTCTCTGTTGTGTTGTCTCTCTCTGTTGTGTTGTCTCTCTCTGTTGTGTTGTCTCTCTCTGTTGTGTTGTCTCTCTCTGTTGTGTTGTCTCTCTCTGTTGTGTTGTCTCTCTCTGTTGTGTTGTCTCTCTCTGTTGTGTTGTCTCTCTCTGTTGTGTTGTCTCTCTCTGTTGTGTTGTCTCTCTCTGTTGTGTTGTCTCTCTCTGTTGTGTTGTCTCTCTCTGTTGTGTTGTCTCTCTCTGTTGTGTTGTCTCTCTCTGTTGTGTTCTCTCTGTTGTGTGTCTCTCTCTGTTGTGTTGTCTCTCTCTGTTGTGTTGTCTCTCTTGTTGTGTTGTCTCTCTGTTGTGTTGTCTCTCTCTGTTGTGTTGTCTCTCTCTGTTGTGTTGTCTCTCTCTGTTGTGTTGTCTCTCTCTGTTGTGTTGTCTCTCTCTGTTGTGTTGTCTCTCTCTGTTGTGTTGTCTCTCTCTGTTGTGTTGTCTCTCTCTGTTGTGTTTGTCTCTCTCTGTTGTGTTGTCTCTCTCTGTTGTGTTGTCTCTCTCTGTTGTGTTGTCTCTCTCTGTTGTGTTGTCTCTCTCTGTTGTGTTGTCTCTCTCTGTTGTGTTGTCTCTCTCTGTTGTGTTGTCTCTCTCTGTTGTGTTGTCTCTCTCTGTTGTGTTGTCTCTCTCTGTTGTGTTGTCTCTCTCTGTTGTGTTGTCTCTCTCTGTTGTGTTGTCTCTCTCTGTTGTGTTGTCTCTCTCTGTTGTGTTGTCTCTCTCTGTTGTGTTGTCTCTCTCTGTTGTGTTGTCTCTCTCTGTTGTGTTGTCTCTCTCTGTTGTGTTGTCTCTCTCTGTTGTGTTGTCTCTCTCTGTTGTGTTGTCTCTCTCTGTTGTGTTGTCTCTCTCTGTTGTGTTGTCTCTCTCTGTTGTGTTGTCTCTCTCTGTTGTGTTGTCTCTCTCTGTTGTTGTCTCTCCTGTTGTGTGTCTCTCTCTGTTGTGTTGTCTCTCTCTGTTGTGTTGTCTCTCTCTGTTGTGTTGTCTCTCTCTGTTGTGTTGTCTCTCTCTGTTGTGTTGTCTCTCTCTGTTGTGTTGTCTCTCTCTGTTGTGTTGTCTCTCTCTGTTGTGTTGTCTCTCTCTGTTGTGTTGTCTCTCTCTGTTGTGTTGTCTCTCTCTGTTGTGTTGTCTCTCTCTGTTGTGTTGTCTCTCTCTGTTGTGTTGTCTCTCTCTGTTGTGTTGTCTCTCTTGTTGTGTTGTCTCTCTCTGTTGTGTTGTCTCTCTCTGTTGTGTTGTCTCTCTCTGTTGTGTTGTCTCTCTCTGTTGTGTTGTCTCTCTCTGTTGTGTTGTCTCTCTCTGTTGTGTTGTCTCTCTCTGTTGTGTTGTCTCTCTCTGTTGTGTTGTCTCTCTCTGTTGTGTTGTCTCTCTCTGTTGTGTTGTCTCTCTCTGTTGTGTTGTCTCTCTCTGTTGTGTTGTCTCTCTCTGTTGTGTTGTCTCTCTCTGTTGTGTTGTCTCTCTCTGTTGTGTTGTCTCTCTCTGTTGTGTTGTCTCTCTGTTGTGTTGTCTCTCTCTGTTGTCTCTCTCTGTTGTGTTGTCTCTCTCTGTTGTGTTGTCTCTCTCTGTTGTGTTGTCTCTCTCTGTTGTGTTGTCTCTCTCTGTTGTGTTGTCTCTCTCTGTTGTGTTGTCTCTCTCTGTTGTGTTGTCTCTCTCTGTTGTGTTGTCTCTCTTGTTGTGTTGTCTCTCTCTGTTGTGTTGTCTCTCTCTGTTGTGTTGTCTCTCTCTGTTGTGTTGTCTCTCTCTGTTGTGTTGTCTCTCTCTGTTGTGTTGTCTCTCTCTGTTGTGTTGTCTCTCTCTGTTGTGTTGTCTCTCTCTGTTGTGTTGTCTCTCTCTGTTGTGTTGTCTCTCTCTGTTGTGTTGTCTCTCTCTGTTGTGTTGTCTCTCTCTGTTGTGTTGTCTCTCTCTGTTGTGTTGTCTCTCTCTGTTGTGTTGTCTCTCTCTGTTGTGTTGTCTCTCTCTGTTGTGTTGTCTCTCTCTGTTGTGTTGTCTCTCTCTGTTGTGTTGTCTCTCTCTGTTGTGTTGTCTCTCTCTGTTGTGTTGTCTCTCTCTGTTGTGTTGTCTCTCTCTGTTGTGTTGTCTCTCTCTGTTGTGTTGTCTCTCTCTGTTGTGTTGTCTCTCTCTGTTGTGTTGTCTCTCTCTGTTGTGTTGTCTCTCTCTGTTGTGTTGTCTCTCTCTGTTGTGTTGTCTCTCTCTGTTGTGTTGTCTCTCTCTGTTGTGTTGTCTCTCTCTGTTGTGTTGTCTCTCTCTGTTGTGTTGTCTCTCTCTGTTGTGTTGTCTCTCTCTGTTGTGTTGTCTCTCTCTGTTGTGTTGTCTCTCTCTGTTGTGTTGTCTCTCTCTGTTGTGTTGTCTCTCTCTGTTGTGTTGTCTCTCTCTGTTGTGTTGTCTCTCTCTGTTGTGTTGTCTCTCTCTGTTGTGTTGTCTCTCTCTGTTGTGTTGTCTCTCTCTGTTGTGTTGTCTCTCTCTGTTGTGTTGTCTCTCTCTGTTGTGTTGTCTCTCTGTTGTGTTGTCTCTCTCTGTTGTGTTGTCTCTCTCTGTTGTGTTGTCTCTCTCTGTTGTGTTGTCTCTCTCTGTTGTGTTGTCTCTCTCTGTTGTGTTGTCTCTCTCTGTTGTGTTGTCTCTCTCTGTTGTCCCGTTGTGTTGTCTCTCTCTGTTGTGTTGTCTCTCTCTGTTGTGTTGTCTCTCTCTGTTGTGTTGTCTCTCTCTGTTGTGTTGTCTCTCTCTGTTGTGTTGTCTCTCTCTGTTGTGTTGTCTCTCTCTGTTGTGTTGTCTCTCTCTGTTGTGTTGTCTCTCTCTGTTGTGTTGTCTCTCTCTGTTGTGTTGTCTCTCTCTGTTGTGTTGTCTCTCTCTGTTGTGTTGTCTCTCTCTGTTGTGTTGTCTCTCTCTGTTGTGTTGTCTCTCTCTGTTGTGTTGTCTCTCTCTGTTGTGTTGTCTCTCTCTGTTGTGTTGTCTCTCTCTGTTGTGTTGTCTCTCTCTGTTGTGTTGTCTCTCTCTGTTGTGTTGTCTCTCTCTGTTGTGTTGTCTCTCTCTGTTGTGTTGTCTCTCTCTGTTGTGTTGTCTCTCTCTGTTGTGTTGTCTCTCTCTGTTGTGTTGTCTCTCTCTGTTGTGTTGTCTCTCTCTGTTGTGTTGTCTCTCTCTGTTGTGTTGTCTCTCTCTGTTGTGTTGTCTCTCTCTGTTGTGTTGTCTCTCTCTGTTGTGTTGTCTCTCTCTGTTGTGTTGTCTCTCTCTGTTGTGTTGTCTCTCTCTGTTGTGTTGTCTCTCTCTGTTGTGTTGTCTCTCTCTGTTGTGTTGTCTCTCTCTGTTGTGTTGTCTCTCTCTGTTGTGTTGTCTCTCTGTTGTGTTGTCTCTCTCTGTTGTGTTGTCTCTCTCTGTTGTGTTGTCTCTCTCTGTTGTGTTGTCTCTCTCTGTTGTGTTGTCTCTCTCTGTTGTGTTGTCTCTCTCTGTTGTGTTGTCTCTCTCTGTTGTGTTGTCTCTCTCTGTTGTGTTGTCTCTCTCTGTTGTGTTGTCTCTCTCTGTTGTGTTGTCTCTCTCTGTTGTGTTGTCTCTCTCTGTTGTGTTGTCTCTCTCTGTTGTGTTGTCTCTCTCTGTTGTGTTGTCTCTCTCTGTTGTGTTGTCTCTCTCTGTTGTGTTGTCTCTCTCTGTTGTGTTGTCTCTCTCTGTTGTGTTGTCTCTCTTGTTGTGTTGTCTCTCTCTGTTGTGTTGTCTCTCTCTGTTGTGTTGTCTCTCTCTGTTGTGTTGTCTCTCTCTGTTGTGTTGTCTCTCTCTGTTGTGTTGTCTCTCTCTGTTGTGTTGTCTCTCTTGTTGTGTTGTCTCTCTCTGTTGTGTTGTCTCTCTCTGTTGTGTTGTCTCTCTCTGTTGTGTTGTCTCTCTCTGTTGTGTTGTCTCTCTCTGTTGTGTTGTCTCTCTCTGTTGTGTTGTCTCTCTCTGTTGTGTTGTCTCTCTCTGTTGTGTTGTCTCTCTCTGTTGTGTTGTCTCTCTCTGTTGTGTTGTCTCTCTCTGTTGTGTTGTCTCTCTCTGTTGTGTTGTCTCTCTCTGTTGTGTTGTCTCTCTCTGTTGTGTTGTCTCTCTCTGTTGTGTTGTCTCTCTCTGTTGTGTTGTCTCTCTCTGTTGTGTTGTCTCTCTCTGTTGTGTTGTCTCTCTCTGTTGTGTTGTCTCTCTCTGTTGTGTTGTCTCTCTCTGTTGTGTTGTCTCTCTCTGTTGTGTTGTCTCTCTCTGTTGTGTTGTCTCTCTCTGTTGTGTTGTCTCTCTCTGTTGTGTTGTCTCTCTCTCGTTGTGTTGTCTCTCTCTGTTGTGTTGTCTCTCTCTGTTGTGTTGTCTCTCTCTGTTGTGTTGTCTCTCTCTGTTGTGTTGTCTCTCTCTGTTGTGTTGTCTCTCTCTGTTGTGTTGTCTCTCTCTGTTGTGTTGTCTCTCTCTGTTGTGTTGTCTCTCTCTGTTGTGTTGTCTCTCTCTGTTGTGTTGTCTCTCTCTGTTGTGTTGTCTCTCTCTGTTGTGTTGTCTCTCTCTGTTGTGTTGTCTCTCTCTGTTGTGTTGTCTCTCTCTGTTGTGTTGTCTCTCTCTGTTGTGTTGTCTCTCTCTGTTGTGTTGTCTCTCTCTGTTGTGTTGTCTCTCTCTGTTGTGTTGTCTCTCTCTGTTGTGTTGTCTCTCTCTGTTGTGTTGTCTCTCTCTGTTGTGTTGTCTCTCTCTGTTGTGTTGTCTCTCTCTGTTGTGTTGTCTCTCTCTGTTGTGTTGTCTCTCTCTGTTGTGTTGTCTCTCTCTGTTGTGTTGTCTCTCTCTGTTGTGTTGTCTCTCTGTTGTGTTGTCTCTCTCTGTTGTGTTGTCTCTCTCTGTTGTGTTGTCTCTCTCTGTTGTGTTGTCTCTCTCTGTTGTGTTGTCTCTCTCTGTTGTGTTGTCTCTCTCTGTTGTGTTGTCTCTCTCTGTTGTGTTGTCTCTCTCTGTTGTGTTGTCTCTCTCTGTTGTGTTGTCTCTCTCTGTTGTGTTGTCTCTCTCTGTTGTGTTGTCTCTCTCTGTTGTGTTGTCTCTCTCTGTTGTGTTGTCTCTCTCTGTTGTGTTGTCTCTCTCTGTTGTGTTGTCTCTCTCTGTTGTGTTGTCTCTCTCTGTTGTGTTGTCTCTCTCTGTTGTGTTGTCTCTCTCTGTTGTGTTGTCTCTCTCTGTTGTGTTGTCTCTCTCTGTTGTGTTGTCTCTCTCTGTTGTGTTGTCTCTCTCTGTTGTGTTGTCTCTCTCTGTTGTGTTGTCTCTCTCTGTTGTGTTGTCTCTCTCTGTTGTGTTGTCTCTCTCTGTTGTGTTGTCTCTCTCTGTTGTGTTGTCTCTCTCTGTTGTGTTGTCTCTCTCTGTTGTGTTGTCTCTCTCTGTTGTGTTGTCTCTCTCTGTTGTGTTGTCTCTCTCTGTTGTGTTGTCTCTCTCTGTTGTGTTGTCTCTCTCTGTTGTGTTGTCTCTCTCTGTTGTGTTGTCTCTCTCTGTTGTGTTGTCTCTCTCTGTTGTGTTGTCTCTCTCTGTTGTGTTGTCTCTCTCTGTTGTGTTGTCTCTCTCTGTTGTGTTGTCTCTCTGTTGTGTTGTTTGTCTCTCTCTGTTGTGTTGTCTCTCTCTGTTGTGTTGTCTCTCTCTGTTGTGTTGTCTCTCTCTGTTGTGTTGTCTCTCTCTGTTGTGTTGTCTCTCTCTGTTGTGTTGTCTCTCTCTGTTGTGTTGTCTCTCTCTGTTGTGTTGTCTCTCTCTGTTGTGTTGTCTCTCTCTGTTGTGTTGTCTCTCTCTGTTGTGTTGTCTCTCTCTGTTGTGTTGTCTCTCTCTGTTGTGTTGTCTCTCTCTGTTGTGTTGTCTCTCTCTGTTGTGTTGTCTCTCTCTGTTGTGTTGTCTCTCTCTGTTGTGTTGTCTCTCTCTGTTGTGTTGTCTCTCTCTGTTGTGTTGTCTCTCTCTGTTGTGTTGTCTCTCTCTGTTGTGTTGTCTCTCTCTGTTGTGTTGTCTCTCTCTGTTGTGTTGTCTCTCTCTGTTGTGTTGTTTCTCTCTGTTGTGTTGTCTCTCTCTGTTGTGTTGTCTCTCTCTGTTGTGTTGTCTCTCTCTGTTGTGTTGTCTCTCTCTGTTGTGTTGTCTCTCTCTGTTGTGTTGTCTCTCTCTGTTGTGTTGTCTCTCTCTGTTGTGTTGTCTCTCTCTGTTGTGTTGTCTCTCTCTGTTGTGTTGTCTCTCTCTGTTGTGTTGTCTCTCTCTGTTGTGTTGTCTCTCTCTGTTGTTACCCTATTGTTGTTACCCTATTGTTGTTACCCTATTGTTGTTACCCTCTTGTTGTTACTCTCTTGTTTGGCCAAATGGCGCCTATTTAAAACACTGGCCCTAACACTACAAATAAAACACAACAGAAAAAATACAATTTATTAAATAGAACAAATTAACAAACGATAATAAATAGTAATTTAATAAATAATAACAATTATATAATGCTGCGATGAACAACCAGGAAACACGCAGCCTACAATGGGGTGGCTGCTGCAATCTCCATTACCGCCTGCCGGACAACTGAAATTACAAATACAAAATATATCAATAACTACATAAAAACATATATTATGCACTAACCCACTACTGAGTCACGTTCGACGTCACTTCCCGAACCACTTGCCATCATAAATGCTTGCCTCGTCTTCACCAAAACCAGAAATAAAAAGAAATTTATAATCATCAAACTCAGACTTAAACCTCCGTACAATACTCACCTTTTTCGCCGTCATCTCTTCATAAACCGTCGTCCCCAGTCCTGCCTGGGCTCCGCATCCACGTATCTGGAGTCACGAGTAACGAGTCGCGAGTGACCAGTTACGAGTCACGAATCACCAGTCACGAGTAACGAGTTAATAGTCACCAGTCACGAGTAACGAGTTAATAGTCACCAGTCACGAGTCACGAATCACCTGTACTGCCGTCATCCCCAAAAAAAGCGCCGCCTCCCAAAAACGCCCCTCAGCTGCCAGTCACCTGCAAATAAACAAAAAATTATTATCAACACCTGAACACTAATATAACATAATATTAATACTTATTTTATTTATAAATTTTACAAACAGAAACCACTCACATAAAATGGCGCCACAGCTGTTTCAACTATCGCCTACTCCACCGATGCAACTCTGCGCCAATGCGATGCATCGATTACAAATGCAATATTTAATATAACTAATGCCTATCGATATATTAAAAATGTATTGTATGTCGAACCGTGTTGAAGAACTCGCTATTTACAGCTGGTCTGGTTGGGTTACCATACTGATACAAAATTAATATTTACTATTGTACAAAATGTTTATAACATTTGTCGCTTGCTTCTTTTAAATTAAATTTCCAGACTTTAAAGATGTATATAAAGAGACTTTAAAGATGTATATACATACATAGCATGTTAGTATATATTTGGATAAATTAAAATTTTGGGGGGCCCTTTAGATTCGCGCAAATTCACATTACATCCACAGTCCGCTGTTGCAACTACTCAAGGCACAAGCATCGGTCGACAAAATGTAGATAACTAAGATAAGGGAATGAAAAAAATAAAAAGTGGCGGCCGTTTCAAAAAGCAAGGCGTAGAAGAGCAGGGCAACATGTTCCCTTAAAAAACATACAACCATATTTGTTTTCTTACAGAAAATCAATTTTTTTTATTGATTCAGAAAAAGTTTATTTGCTTTTTTGGATGACAATTTCCTTTAGTGTTTTTAAAGAGACATCTGTTTTGCATTTTGTTCATGTTTCCATTTTGTAATCTTTTGCTAATATTCGGCTTAGTAGCCCGCTGTCATTTACTCTTTTCTGTTCTGTCCTAATACCGCATCCAGTTTCCTGATTTTTTATATTTTACTTAATTTAGGTTTTTTAATTTTTTCAACTAGTCTTACATTTCTTAAGCGAAACAAGCAGAAAAGCTGTAAAATATTTGCTTAAACTTATTTATATACTAAATCTCTTTTTGTCAATTTTTCTTAATAGATCCAATAATTTTTAGCATTTAGATTGAGCGCGGGAAATGTACGCATATATGTAGATTTGAGAATTTTACCAAAGTTAGCATTGTCTTCCTTCATTATTAGGCATTTATTATTTCCGATAATTTCTTGTTGTCCGATTTTACTAAATTTTAATACAAATCTTTCACATATGCATGTAAAATATATTGTAAAAGCGTCACATTGATGCAAAATTAAATTTATAAAAAAAGAAATACGTAGAGATTTTGAAAGGTTTTTGTGGAGAGATACAAAGTGAGATATACATAGTTGTCAATAAAACGCGTCTAAGCAATTCCCAGTTATTGTTCACACGAAAATTAATAAAGATCTTCAAAAGACTTTGCTTTACAACTTAAATAAAAATAGCAACAAGCGAAATTTACATTATTTTGCGCTTGTCATTATTGAAATTTATAAGCCAACTTTCTTTTTTTTTTAAGTTTAATTAGCAGTTTTTCTGTGCTTGCGTTTCTTATTTCCCAACTTATAGGCTATGTTTTGTTGTAATTATTATATTTTTTATTTTTAGATTAATGAGCTTTTTTTTGACTTGACTACCATTGGCTTTCTATGTGACGTTCTTTTTTGTCAAGTATCCCAATTTGCATATATTACTTGGACTTCTTCAAACCCCACTTGTTTTAAAAATGTATGTTTCATGCGTATTAAGAGTGCTTTTATTCTTTTATGTTTTTCAAAAAATTTCAAAAAAATATATAGTTTATTCCTCATTTCTTACTTTGGCATAATTCAAAATTGTTTTTGCCAGTTTTGCTTTCAGTTGTTTTTAATCTGCTTTTTTTGTTACGATTACTATGAAGTATACGAATGTTATTAATCAATTTATTTTGTTTTAGATTTAATGCCAATTATTATTTTTTAATAATGTTCGCTTATTTATATTATAAAACTATAAATTAAAAACAAAATATAAAAGTTATAAAACGAAAGTGAAATTAAAACAATTAGCCTGTGTTTTTTTATTTTTATTAAATGGTTTCTTATTTACTTTTAAATTTTACGCCGTAGACATTGGCTTTTCTTTTGTTAAATACATTATTTATTTCAAAAAAATGTATAATCTAATCCTTCTATTTTTATTTGTGGTACAAATTACAAACTACAAAAATTTTAAATAATAAACAAACTTTAGGATATTTCTGTTTATCTGCTTTTATGTAATTTCTTACGATAAATAATAAATTACCTACTTAAAATTAGTTAAAAAACTAAAGTAAAAGTATAAAATTAAACCAAGTACAAACACAAAACAAAAACTTGGATTTGGGAAATTAAATTTAATAAAACTTCTTGCAATAAAAGAACTTTTATAGTGGAGGCTTCAAAATCGATTGAACGACGATGTGAACTGTACTTAAACTATTCCGACCTTTTTATACCAATATTACAGTGGCTTTCATCTGTATCTTACCTCGATCTAACTACTCAAAACTACAAACGTCTACTATCCGATCATCGTCAAATCTCCGTTTTTAATTTTTTCAATCCTACCATTAAAAAATAAAAGATCTACATAAACTTTTCTTCATTATCTCCACTCTTAAAAATCGCAACTGTGTATTTTAATCTGCACTTAGGTCTTCTAAACCTAATCACTAATACGTTGACCTTATTTTCTAAATTGGGTTTATTTTTGTCTTTCCTACTAATTTAAAGTATACATTCAACACTTCTAGACTCATATATAGAAAAGTGTTTTTTATAAATTGTAGTGCCCTGCACTAGTCTTTAAACTGAAATTACAGATTTTTCTGAAACAGAATTAAACACCGATATAAATAAGCTGTCGGAAACTGCACTTCGAGAAACGGGTGTAATGTATAGAAGGGCATACTCAATTAGCAGTATCGACAATGTTAAAAAAAAATGTTAAATTGTGTAATGTATTTGTGATTTTTATATGATTTACAATTTTAATTTGTCTACAACAGTCCTTATTTTTGTTTAGCTTCTGGAATGTTTGCAAAATGGCTTTTGCATTTTTAGTTGTCAGCTTGGATTTCTGCTAAGCGCCATAACACCTGCAAGCTTTTTATTAAAAGCTAATTTTTAAATGTTCAGTCTAAAGCAAATTACATATTTTACAAAACAAAAAAGTCCACCAATAAACAAAATACTACGGTCGTATCATTTGTTTATATTGCTTTTTTAAATATTAATTAGAAAACAACACTCCTATATAGTTTTGTTTACACTTAGGAAGACTTTTGGCGTTGTGTTTTCAATTTGTATTTTATGTTAATACATAAGTATCTAGTTAAAGCTCTGAACTAAACAAATCGTCAAACTGAAAACATAGATTGTATAGGCGTACATACGAAAATAAAAGACAGCACAGGAATGTTTCTTCGTGTGATCAATTGTGAATGGTCCTTGAAAGCGACAATGATTATTTTTTTTTTTTGGTGTTCTTCCATAACTAAAATTGTTAACACACTTTTTGTTCTATTGAATATCGCTCTAAACCAAGACACTAATTATCAGAGATTCTCATACGCACTCTAACAACCTGCAATTAATGAATATTCCAATAAGTAAAATCACAAATACACAATGTATGTAAGCCTGCTGCGTTATAGTTTTAAATGATTTGTGTGATTTAATAAAGGAAATTAAATACTCTACTCAACAATTTTGAGAACTGTACTTTCTATCTGTCTATTGACCTACCAACCAGTCAACTATTTAAGATATACAATTTAAGAGTAAAAAATTATCGCTCCTGTATTTAAATTGTTGTTGTTTTTGAAAGTTTCTTATTTATACTTAACTAATTTTATCTTTGAATATGCATTGTAACATTATTTTAGGTTGGTTTTTTGCTTATGTCTGTACTGCTGCACCCTAACCTTTAAATAATATTTGTTGTTGTTGATTTTTCATAACTTAGTTAAAAAAACTTTTCGTATCTCTTTCATGTTACAAATTTACTACGTTTTGAAACTACACTCCTACATTTTTATTTGCTCGCTTTTTCCATTCTTTTATAAAGTTTTCGTGTTTGCCTCATGTTTGCCTTGCGCATTTATTTTTTCTATACCTATACCATATGCAATTATCTTTATTATCATACCTCATCATTCTTGACTGTTTGGTAAACTCAACTGCAACATTGCGGAAAAAATATTTCTTAGTTCTTAGTTTAATTCTATATATGTATGTATGTTATTTAGTTGCTAAAAACACACAATTAAACGTAAAAAACTGTAGACAACTACAAAAAACTCTTTAAATCGACTGAGCACAAAAATATGCTAAAAACTAGTACAAGACTTCTCATATCTTCCATTTCTTTTATTTTCTTCATATCTATTTCATTAAATCTAAAAACTATTAAACTTTTTTTTCTGTATTTTTAAACTTAGTCTTTCCCTGCTGGGAGTGTTTCCCTAAAAACTAATGTTTTATTATTATGTTTTCCTTTCAAATCTAGAACTTAATAGCAAAGCTGTAATATGTTTGGAAAGTTGCAAATACCCAAAAATTAAACATCTGCTTTTAGGGATGTTTTCTTGTTACAACATAAATTACAATAAACTTCTTATTATTTTGTTTTCGTTATTTTGTGCTTGCATTGAGCTTAAAGCACTTCATTCTTGTATCTTACGTTTTGGAATAACAATTGTTTTCCAAACCTATGTAAATTTACAAATTAAAAATTTATGAAGTGTAATATAATTTATTTATGTTTCTTATGGACGAAAACAATAACATGAATTCGGCAATAATTAAATATGTTTAATTTTACATATTTTTTGTTTCAACACCCTTGCATTTAATATTTATAATTTTTTTTAAACTATCAGAACACTTTTTTAATGTTTTGATAGTTTAAAATACATTGCACACATTTTGAGGTGGAAAACTGCACATTTTTTTATAAATTCTTTTAAACGACTTGTTGTTTAATCTTGTTGCCTTCGATTATCGCTTCATTTGTAGTTTAATTGAAAATTAAGTTATAAATTTGTAATGCATGTATGTAAGTAAACATTTACTTACGTAAAAAAGCAGAAACTTCCTTTGCGTAACTATTCTTTTACTGAAAGATGTGCTTTTTCTACACAAGCAAAATGTTTTCCCTTTTCATTCGTAAATTTTTCATCTATCAATCTCATATACTATCTTGCTCAGAATTTGGGTTAAACAGTTTTATTTAGTGTATATCTATTCTATTATTTAAGTTTAGTCTTTGCTTTTCTTTATATTTTATGCTCTTCCTTTTAACTTCTTGTTTCTTTCTTACTTTTAAGTGTGTTTCTATCTTGATTCTGCTTCTTGCTCAATCATAACTCTTAACCCTCATTAAATAATAATTTTACTAAACAGAGGAATATTGTTTTGCTATTGTTGTTGATGTTGTTTCCTCCAAAGCCATTGTTGTTCATATTGTTTTATTAGTTCATAATTTTTAGGTTCTTCCAGTACCAACATTACAAAGTGCTCCATTGTGGTACTATAATATCATACCTGAAGAAAATGAAATAAAAATAAGTATCACATTAGATGAGAATTCTGCATAAAATATTTTATAAGAACTTCTTGTAAGGGGGTTTGTTATATTATATTTACCTAATATGTTTTTCCAAAATCAAGCCTTTTTAGTAACTATACTATATATAAAAATAGCGTGTTATAATATGTTATAGTTGCAGTTTCGGCACACCGGAATCAAAAAATAGAAAATATACATATTTCTGTTTAGTTACTCAAGTTGAAAATGATAAACACACCAGAAGCAAACAGGCAAGCAGCAACAAGCAGCACACAAAAATTATAAAAGTGTCTAGGTCAAGTCTGTATCGATTGTAACTTGGAATATGTTTTAATATTAAAAACAAATCCAAAAAATAGTAGTGGCGCTGATATGATAACTTAATGAGGCGAGTGAATTGTAGAGTAAGTTATATTATAGTATTAAATGAAGAAACCCTGAAGCCCATTGCACATGCGATGAGTGTCGGTTAACATATCCAAGTCAAAAACAGCGCATAAAGTAACTGTGTAGTCATTATAAGTGAATTGTATATGAAGCTTGGTGTAGGCACTTGAAAATATCAGAAAGCGTTGTGAGCGTTGTGCTCGTCAATGTGACAGATTGGAGAGTTCAACAGAAGAGACAGAGAAAAAAGAGAGGGACATCACTCACCTCGCGAAGACCTATTTAGGAGCGGCTTGATGTGGATACTGTGTGTATGCCTCGTCAGGTGATGCAGCTGTGCTAGCCTGTTCGGAATCTGTCATTGGCATTGTTGGTATAATAGTTGGTGGTGGTGCATAATATGGATAAGTTGGGCTTATATACTGTAACGATGGAGAAAAATTCTATAAAAGAACCGAAAAAGGAACGGAAAAAACAGATAGAATAAAAAAATTATGTATCAACATCATTCAAAATTTCAAACGCACACACACAATCTCAAAAATTAATTGATTGAATTGATAGAAGAGTGAATCTTTGCATCTTCACCTACCTCTATTTTATAAATAAATTAACAATGCTCAAACATGTGAATGAATGCATATTAAAACTGGAAATTTAGCAGAAAGAAGGATATTGAAAAGATTAATTCATCATATTGTAATATCAAATACGCGATTTCGGGTAAAATAAATAACTACTATTCCAGCTTTGATATATATTTACATGTGCGTTTTTTATAGTACTACACAGAACCTTTGTTTGAGTATTGTTAAGGGAATTCTTCGTTTTGTTATCACCATGAGAACTTACAGAGTTGCCAATCTGAAGAGTAGCCAACTGTGGCATCATTGTTCCATATGGCACAGCCGTTTCGCCACTGACCATCATCGATATTCCACGTGGTTGCACCTGATTAACAGCTTCCGGTTTGTATGAGGTAACTCCTAATTGTGGAGCGGCAGCCATTTGCATGTACTGCATGGCAGAAGAGGAATACTGATATATGTTTGGCATTTGCATTGCGTTTAATTATCACTTTACTCACCTGATCGTCTACCTGAGTAATCGGCTGTGTCATCATATAGCCGGGTATCCATTGCGAACCAGCGACTGGATAGCCACCAACTTGAGGTGCTCCAAAACGTGAGTATGGCACTCCGATTGGCGTACCAACGTTAACACTGACACCATTTTGTTGCATTGTGGGATCATAAGCGACAGGTATCCCTTCGGCAGATACATCACGCCACGCGCGCGCATTTGGATCTGGAGTCTTAAAGAGATTCTTCTTCTTGGGACCACCATCGGCGAATTTAACCAAAAGCGGATCTTTGGCACCCGGTATTGTGTTACCGTTGAACATTTGAATGATTTGTTCGCACTTTTCGCGACTTTCCATTCGTGCAAATCCAACGCCTAATATTATATGAAAAAATACTGTTTAAATAATTCTAGTTTGGGTCTGGTTACACTCACCCTTTGAGTTCATTTGCTGATCACGTAATATTCTGGTGGAAACAACTTGACCATATTTTGCTAGCATTGCCTCTAAATCAGTTTCTTTAAAGTGTGGTGGCAAATTTGCAATATACAAATTTGTGGGATCCTGTTCCTGTTGCTGTGTGGTTGTTGGATGCATTGGCCAGCAATGAGTTGTTTGTGTTCGAGGTTATTGTTTTTTTAAGGATGAATAAATCGGTTTTATTCATTTATCGTGTATTTTTAGTAAGGTATCACACAAAGGTAAACATCCACAAACAAAAGCATTTTGGCGTAAATGAAAGTGTAAATGATGTTTTATTTGCATGTTTAAGTGTGAATAAACGATGGGTACAAGTTTTGAAAGAGAGACAGAAGAGGAAAGAAATCAAAACATAGAAATGTTGTCATTAGTAATTTTTTTTTTAAATATAGTAATTTCTGTTTTGTGGTTTTTTAAATGTCTGTGGCTGTGTGTTGTAAGTGTGGAATGTGTACCTGTCTTTAAGTGTGCCTGACTTATTAAATATATCTAATGTTATATAATACGAAGCTTAAAATCCTGCTTAATTACACCTAAACACAAAAGTGCAACCTTGCAGGCCTCTCCAAAAGTCCTGATAGCTTTTTTGTTGAGAATACATTCAAGTAGATATGTATGTATGTATGTATCGTACGTAAAGTTGAAGTGCCTTAACGTATTTATTTAAATTAAGTTAAATACCTGGTTGCTTAGTTTAAGTGATGTTTATACTTAGAGTTTAGTTTTGTTTTTATTCATAGATAGTTTTTGGCCGGCGCAGGCTTGTAGCATTTTGCGTATAAATACAACAAACTTTGTAGATTGATTATAAGGCTGGCTATAACTTCAAATATACGAGTACAATTTATACAGTTCGAAATAAAGTACATTTAGTCAGAGCATATAATGTTCTAAAATGGTTATATAAGCATGTAAACTTTAACTATCTAAAATATCATGTTACATGACATTACGAGTAAATTTCCACTTAAGTTGGGGATCGTTTTGGACTAAGAAGTCTATAAGTGCCTTTTCAAACAAACGGTTATTTAAATCAAAATTTTGACTGTTGACTGTTTACAGATATGTATGTAAATAGAAACAATAAATATGTATTTATATATCGAAATATCAAATAGAATATACGTACATATATAAACAAAACTTCATTTAAAATTATTAAAAATTAGTTAATTTATGCTTTCTTCTTTGTAGATATGGCATTACAAATTTTAATTAAGAACAATAATAACGCAAACGTTCAAATACCTTGAAGGTTGCATTCTTGTACAGTTTGTTTCTTAAGTTTTATATGATCGATCAGAACACACCACCTATACAGTATATGTATGTAATCGATGCATTATGAAAAAAGTTTTTCATAATCTATTCTTGGATTATTAGTTATGGCGTATCATGAATAATATACGTTTTTGTATAACATATATACATAAGTTATCAAATAAAGCAATCCGATTTATTGAAAATTTAAACTGAATAGATTAATAATATAAATATATAAAACTCAAAACTATTTGGAAAAACATTACAATATATGATATTTGTTTTTGTTCCATTTAATTAAGTTTGGAGAGAAAATAGACGGCATTGGAAAAAGTTTGAGCAGTGAAATTGGTTAAATTTGAACGTGTCAAACTTTTGGTCAAAATTTAAATACCCGATTGTGCGCGTATTGAATTTGCTAAGGCAATTAAAAAACTAGCATAAGGTCTAAAAAATGTATATATTATATATAGATCTAAACAATTTATATATTCAATTTATTTATAAGAAAACGTAATGAATATTCCATATTTTAAGGTAATCTTTTTTCTTTTAAGCAAACTATTACTAGATGATGTGGTTTTCCACATGATTACTAGATATACAAACATTATTTGTTTGTGTATTCAATATAATCAAGTTTCTCAATACTAGGTAATCAAAACTAAATAAAAATTTAACTTTTCCTAATTTATTTATTGACTTTGTAAATATTTACTTCAGAAACATAAATATAACATAAAGAAACGAACAAAGTTTCACTGCTAGTCAAGGGATCTTAACTCGTATGAATTTCAATACCTAGTAAGTTGGAATTAATTTTATAGTTATTACAATGGGAGCATCAATTACATGATGAAAATTACTTTTTACTTTCCAGTTTGATTCATAAATGGTTTAAACTACACTAAGAGATATCAGTGATACTAACTTTAATATATTGTAATTCGTTATGTAAAGGAAACGTGTATAAATGTTATGGAAAGCGGAGAAGGAAATGGTTTTGGAATATTGTCTACTTCATGTTTTATGTTTTGAATTACACTACGTTCTGGTGTATTGTTAATAGCCAATTTTTTATGATTAGCTAAAGCGTAAGTGTTTTTCTTTTTACCAAACTTAAGCAAACATAAAGAATTTAAACTTTCAAAATATACGTTGACTTAAAATGAAATATTTTTTTATATTAAACAAAAATTGATATATACAAAAGAAATTTGAGAAATACTAAAATTTACAGATAAACAAGTTATATTCAGAAGAAAAATAAACTGAAAAGTAAAAGTAATTATTATAATAATTATATTGTAGTTCACATGTAATTAAATATTTCTTATGTATTGAAATTGATATTAAATAAAATTAAATATAAAATAACTTAAAAAATATTAATATATTTTATTTTTATAATCAATAAACTTAAAATAACATCAAAAAAAAGCTACAAAGCACAAGTTCGAACTGAAGCAATTATTATATGGATTTTATCTTGAGGTTAGGTGGGAATTATGAAATACATGCTACAGAGTGTTGGTTGGGACAGTTTGCAGTGTGAGGGGTGAGTATTACTTGCATGCAAACAAACGTACAATGGCCGGCCTATGAAGCACCCAGATACCCACTTTGGCCATCTGAGCTTGTACGCCCTTTGCCTGTAGTCCTTTTACAGCTCCTTCAGCATATGATGGCTGCTCAAAGTCGACGAAACCATAACCTGTAAAAAAGCATATTTTGTTTTTGTTTTTCGTTTTGTGTGTGTTTTGTTTAACATTGGATGTGGAATTTTTTAATTGCATGTTTAAATATACATAATTTACGTTCATATATTTATATTTATGCATTTAAAATGCATACATATATATATAAATAAATGTACAGAAAAACCAATTGTTTAAAATTTTTTTGATTACATTGAGAAATAAAACAAGAGGGCATTTGAACATGCAATACATATATGGTTGTTAAATCAAAAAAAGCCATGAAATATAATATTTTTAACAAAAACAAAATATTTGTGAGGTAATTAGAAGGGAGAAAATAAAACAAAAGGTTACAATTAATAAAAATTAAAAAATAGTATAAGAATTACACACATATGTATTTAAAGCTTATATTTTGTAAATGTACACAATAATATATAACTGTTTAGCTATGTATATACATATGTATGTATATATTAAATTATATTTGTAAATATATCTTTTAGAAAAGGTTGTCATTAATAAAAATTAAAAAATAAGCAGTATAATTAATATTTTAATCTGTTATATTGGGATCAATTTGCAAAAAGAATAAGTATACGAAATTACAAACTGATTGTCTAAATAGATCCAACAATCTCAATTATTGAAGCATATTTAGGTCAAAAAATATTTATCAGATTTATAAATTAATAATACAATCAATTATTCACTTTTATTTAAGTTTTGGATCTAAACATTATAATTGACGGGACACAGACATATGTATTAAAGCAGCTGTGTTGCGCAGCAGACTGATGTTTGATTCGCCTGTCGAATGTATGTATACGAAATTGTAGTCATTCCTCATAAGAGGAATAGAATATGGTATTCATTAATATATCATTAGAAATAACGGAAATAGTTCCTTTAGATGATATCGTGTCACCTAAAGAAGCGAAGTGAATATAGCTTAAAAAATGAAGGCCTAGTTTTATTTCAAACACCAATTAAAAATTAGTTTGACTCGACTGCTAATGTAATCAATTAGCTAATCTACAAAAATCATGTTAACCCATGGATCTTATTATGTATGCACTGTGTATGTGGCTTTAGATGAATACTATTATACATATAATATTATATTTACAGAAGGAAAAAGTTAGATAATAATGTTGATAAGGGTCAAATTATATTTTATTCCTTTTGAGGATTACCACGTATTAACACATTAAAATAAGTAAAATAGATCCATATGTTAATAAATCAAATGAACAATAGAAATAAATATTAAAGGAAAGCAATATTATAATATTTGATCGTTTTCCTTTTTTTCTTGGTTACATAACATACTAAGAATACATATACGGAAAACACACATAAATAAAACAATGATGAGAATGGTGAAGAAAAAAATACCTTTACATTTGTTTGTTGTTTTATCTAAAATAGCCTTGGTTGAAATTATAGTTCCATATCTGTAAGAAAAAGAAAAAACGATAATTAAAGAGTGGAATATATAATTTGCAGCACCAAATCGTAGTTTTATATTGTCTTTAAGATACTATTAGACAAATTCGATTGATTTATGAGAACTCCCATTAAAAGTAATATAATTCTAGAAGCTATTACATGTAATAATTGGATGCCTCGTGGTCACGTTCAATTTTTTATTATTAATTATGTTCATTCCATTACCCACTTTAATTTCAAAGTGGCATATTAATTAATACATTCAAGGTATGACAAATTCTTTAATTTAAAATTAATGGTTTTAAAATTCCCTAAAATTGCAGCGAAGATAACAAATACAATACAAACTGAATTCAGAAATTATGAAAATTACTATATAAAATAAATTAAACATGAAATTTGCAATACTCACTGTGCACACATATTAACTAGATCCTTGTCGGTTGTCCCCTGCTGTAGTCCGCGTATATACAAATTTGTCTTTGACAACTGCTCTCCACCCTGTTGATTTTGATTTTGTGCCGTGCCGTTCGGACCCATTGTAGTATTTGTATTAGTAGTGTTACTCAGACTTGTACTTAATGTGCCGCTTTGGGAGCCCGTGTTCGATGAGCTACTCGAGTTGGTGTTGCTCGGTGACGCTGCAGTTGGTACACGCTGGCCGTACTGTAAAGATTTTTAAAAAATGAATACCAGAATAAAAATTAATAATAAAACTAATGACCATTATTGTACAATTAAAAAAAAATACGATAGAACGTCCAAATTAATAATGAATATTTTCTTATGATAAAATTTTCTTTTTGGAAAAGAAAATCGCTTATTATGCACACACATGACTCGGATAATTGCTACGTTATACGTACAGTATATATGTATGTATATATATATACGTCTTCAATATTTGCAGAACAGTTGATTTGGTCAGGTTCGTTTGTCTATGTTTCTGTACATCCAAATGAACACGTCGAGAACTTGCTAAAAACTATAAACTATAAGACAACAAGTTTGGCATTGTGCATCAGCTTTCATATTTAATATGAAAGATAAATCATTTCGCATAAATTTTGCTTGGGTAAGTTACAGTAACAACTATCCCATGATGCATTGAATAAGGTGGTCTCGTCGGCATCTGAAACTCTTCTGGCTTTGGCCCCTTTTTTATAGTGCTCACTCACTAACTTTTCGTAGGTGGCTGTTAGTGTGTGTTAGACAGAGAATGGCATTGCCGGTAGAACAATTTCTAAATGATAATTATCAGTGTGGGTTTTTAAAATCAAAGGATCATACTGTCGGGCACAATTGGCTGAAACTTTCGGTACTTATTTATTATGTGTTTCGGGGGAGTATTCGAAAATGCATGTATTACAAAGAACAGTTTTTATTACGAGTAAATAACGACTTAGTATCTAGAACTTAAGTACTTTCGTTGCTATGGACAAATTCAATGCTTGGTATCAATCATTTATCTATGTACAACTAAAATGATAATAATATGATATTGTTTGATCAACGTTATTTAGAAAATTGCCACCCAAAATTATTTGACGAAGTATAACGTAGCTTACTTACAGAGTGTTATTTATTCTTCGTGGATGCAAAAAATAAACAAATAACAGCAATGTATGATTTAAACTTAATTTTGATACTTGTACAATGAAGCGTATTACATTATTAAAACAATAGGGACGACAAATAATTATTCAAATTCATTCATTTTGGCAAGAAAATGATATGCTGATACGGACACAACCGTCTCTATGAATTACATACATATATTCATTATAAGTGTCAACAAGTTACTGCAAAAAAAGGGCGTACACATACATACGTTACCAAGGAAGAAATTTATAAAATCGCAGACAACAACATAAACCAAACCAAACCAAACTTGATTATATTATACAAAAATAAAAATTATATTTTATTTATGATAAACATAACCCGTTTTAATATTATATTATTATTTATTGCCTTCTAAGTAATCAATTAAAATTGCATATGTATTTCTATGAATTCCTTATTATTGAGTCATTTTCACCAACTTCAAACAAAAAAGGAAAGAAGTTCGTGACGAATGGTTACTTGATCGGAGTATTATTCCCGAGATGTCGGTGCCTGGCAAACGCTAATTCTGTTCCAATTTTCAGCGAATGTCCACAGCAAAAAAAACAGTTGACATAATTTCTTCGTACAGCTGTCGCCGCTTTGCTGATAAGAAGCATTGTAGAAACACATTCTGCTTGTGGAATTCGTAAAACTAGTAATATGGTCTGTATCGTTGTCGCTACAAAAAAGTGACGGTAGCTACGACGGTTTTGATAAGCGTATGTACATATGTTATGTATGCATTCTATATGGCTATAATGGATACACCGACATTATGAAAACTCATAAAACAGGGTGGAGGTGATGCATACCTTAAAAATGCATGGATTCTTAATAAGCAACCATGAATATCGATAAATCAACTATAAAGCTAAAGTTAAACCAGTAAGAAAAGCAACAGTCGCGCAGCACGCGACAGTGGGATACCCTTCGACCTATGTTCCCGTGTAGTTTAATTTGTTAAATTCATACACATACGCATAGGCACATTCTTGGAAATTAATCCCTACAGATGGCGCTCGCGCTTCGCGCTCGCCCGCCTTCCTTGTTAGCTGACAGAAGCACTTGGTTTTATGCTCATACTTTCTTAAATAACTTCTGTGTTTATTGTCAGATCGGATTGCAATTTGGAGGATACATAGATAATTCATTCAGCTTAGTATATGTTAAAGTCAGAAAGTTGTATCTTCTATACAGCGCTTACAAATTGATTTCAAAAATTAAATTATTGATTTGTGGGGGCGGTGGGCGTGGCACCTAACATTTGAAATAAACTTGATCTGCTTGATCCACACAGGAGTCTTCCTGCCAAATTTGGTAACTCTAGCTCTAGCTTTTATAATAGCTGAGATCTGTGCGTTCACACAGACGGACAGACGGACAGACAGACAGACATGGCTCAATCGACTCGGCTTGTGATCCTGAGCAAGAATATATATACTTTATGGGGTCTCCCACGCCTCCTTCTGCCTGTTACATACATTTGCACAAAGTTAGTATACCCTTTTTTGACCATTTTCAATGGTCGAAGGGTATAAAAAAAGTTAGTTTTTAAATGAAAATTAACACGGAAGTTATTTGATAAATTATTTTTTATAGATTTGTCTGTTTTGACAGAAACAGGGAATACTCAAGCCATATCCAATATTAAGCCTATGGTATATACACCTCTACATGTTCATGTGAAAACATTAAGCGCAAAGGCATTTTGTGAATGAGAATTGATTGTTGCTTATTTATATAAAACGATACTAACTTTGTGCAAAATATGTATAAAAAAACAGTAGAAGCCCCACAAAGTATATTTATTGTTGGTCAGCATCAACTTAAATTAGCCATGTCTTAGTTTTTGACTGTAGAGAAATTTTTCTTTATTGTATTATATAAACCACAAAATTTAACAAGAAGGTTCATGTCCATAGACAGATAAAGATTGTTTCAAATTTTTGCAGACCCGTATATAAGAAATCAAACCGTTGATTCGATTTAAAAGTATTTACAGATGTAGCATATATTAAGCCAACTATAACATGAGCCTTTTCGCAAATTCTTTTTAATCCGACCAAACACTTGGGCAAGGGCGCGCTGGACTATAGCTTTCATTTACTGTTTTGTTTTTTTTAATTAAATAGCTAGGCTGGTACATTAAATCAAAAGCTATTAGACATTTGACCGAAATGAATTTTGTTTCAAAAGAAAGATGAAAAAGTAAGAAGTCTTTGGGAAGTATACTTATAGCTAGAAATAAAAATGTTTTTTTAGTCATTTTCAGTTTGCTGATTTAATTGTTGATTGTACTAACCTCCAAAGTGCTGAGTTGATTAACCCACTGGTAAGCCTAGAAACAAATGTAAATCGTATATATCAAACAAATCAGAAAGATACATATATAAATTAAGAGACAATCAACAGTTGAAGAGGATGAACATAACTCAAAGTTAGAATAAAATAATTATTAACTTTGACTGCACGTATAATATAGTACATGTATATAAAAACAAGAATATCTAAGTTGCATACGTGACAATATTAATATTTAATTCGGGAATATATTTCTTTGGAGTTTATCATATTTCCCGAACACAACTGAAAATATCAGCTGATTGATAAAACTGAAATTTTACTGAACACACCAAATTACAAATATTTCTTTAAAATAAGAGAGTAACTAATTGGTAAATTTTTCTCTTTTCTTTCTCTGTGTTTTTATTCGCTCTCTTTCTTTCTGTCTTCTCTTTTAGTTTTCTTTATTGTGTCTCTTAAACATATATGTTTGCCTCTTGGCATTTGATTAAAGCGGTTTAAAAACATGATATAAATTGATAAATGGTATACAAGAAAAAAACAATCATGAATACAAACTGTTATGACATTTATTATATTTATATGAACATATAATAAATGTGCATATGAATGTACATGCAACTATAAGATATTCATATTAAAATGTACAAATGCATATACATATGTAACTGTATGTACATTCATATGTACATTAGGTATATGTTTATGTGTTGTATGTATTAAGTATATATATATACTTATAAATATATATATATAAATATATATATTTATATATACATATATACACTATATATAACAAACATACATTCATACGGATGATTCTAAATATTAGGACTTTAGCTAAATTTTGTCACAAGAATGCAAAAAGAGAACTGCATTTATTTGTTATACAGATTCTGGTAAAATTTGTTGCTTTTTGACGTTGTTGCTGTGCCAGACATTGAACTTTATTATGGTCACTTTTTTCAGAGAATTTAAATGTGTGGGCGAAAAACAAAAGAGCACACGAAAAATATACATATGTACATACATATGTAAGTTAAATCAGACTGTTGAGAACGACGTTCGCAGATTACTAAGCAATATTAACATACATACTTATGTTTTAATTAAAATATATTGTTATAAAAATACCAGTCACAATCACGTATTTATACAAACGGGATTTATTCAAAATCATTTCGTTTAAGACATTTTTTATTTTCTTTATTTTTAGCCTAACAGCTGCTCTGTATGCTTTCAAAGTACATACACACATAGCTTTAGCCTCTGCCGGAGAATGACGGCAATGTTAACGGCGTTTACTTTTTCCGCTTCTTCACTTATCTATTGCACACATTCGCAAGATGATACGCACACAGTTGCATAAAGCTTTTTGCTGTTTACAAACTTTTGCGACGTTTTCAACTGCGCCCCGGGACGTTGACAACTGCGTTGGCAGGAAAGTTGAGAGAGAAACGAAGAGAGACAGAGAGAGAGAGAAAAAAGATTATATATTAAAAGAGCGAACGCGAATAGCAACGTAAGCTTTAACTATTTTTTTCAACTTTTTTCTTTTTTTTATTTGAATAAAAATGTTTGCATGTATGTTTTATTTTGCCAGCTTTTAATCGCTGATTTTATGCTTTTTTGCAAATTTCTTTAATAACTTTCTATAGCTATTTATATATTTTGAATGCCGATTCACATATTCACATACAGAACACATTAATGTGCTCCTACATATACATACAAACAATACACATATACATACAAATGCATGTATGCATATTCTTTTGAACAAACAGATTCGAAGTCATAGCAAAGAAAATACCGATAAACCGCACATACATACATACAATAATAATTCACTACCTTATTTTATATTTCTTGGCAATTTTCAATAGAATTAGGTATTCGTAGCTCTCTTGGTGTTGACTTGCTGTTTTAAATGATGAGGACGATGACGAGACGTCAGCTTTATACACATACACATATACACATGAGAGAAAACGAGACGAATAGAGACGAGAAACTATGTATGTATATGTACAAGCCCAGCAAGCTTGAGTTGTTGCGGTTACTATTGTGTCGTCGGCACGTTCACGTAGCAATATTTTCGCGAGCTTTGAACAAACAGAACGAACGAACGAACAAACAGTAAAAGTATACAGCCCAGCTGATTTAAATTTTGTTTGAATTTCACTGCTTAAGGCACGCGCACAACGAACCGACTACTACAGAAATCAAAATGAAACTGAATGTGAGCAACGGAAAACACAAACCGAAAACCGGTGGAGAAAAGACCATGCGCAATAGCCAAGGAAAAGAGAACACGACAAAAGAGAGGAAGCAATTGTAACTGAGAGCGCTTCATATGTATGAATGGGCGGATGTCTGGCAGAGTTAACGAAAGCCGAAGATAATAGAAAAGCACCGGTATGTGACGACCTCTGGAGCGCAGGGAACTAACATTACGGTGCTCTCATGTCGATGTACTCTTATTCATTTTTCAAACAGCAGCATTCCATTAAAATACCAAATGGTTTGGGGGTGTTTTTCTCGTATTATAGCGGCGCTTAAAGCACACAAACCCAAAAGAGAGCGCTGAAGATATGTTGACGTCAACGATCCATCTGACTCAACCGCCACCACCCAATTTTGCACAGTGGAACAAAGTTTGAACATATTTGTCAGTAATTTTTCATTCATCATTTTAGAATTTGATTTTCCTTTTATTTTGCGTCCGCTCTTTGCTAACAAATTATGTTAATTACATGGGTGGCAACGCGTCATAGCTACAAAGATTTAAACTGGGCGTCTGTTATTTGCTCTTTTTTGCAAAACAAGTGGTTACTTCCGATTAGTCACTGCTTGAAAACAAATTTACGTGGCCGAGGGCTCCAAGTTAAAGCGTTGTTAACTTCAATAGAAGTAACTTTATTAGTTATTTTCAACGGCGAACATTATACATACATATGTATGTATGTAAGCTTTTTGAAATGTTTCTGTATAAGGTTTTAAACCGTTTTAATTTCTGACATTAGTTTATCAGTTTTTCCGCCAATCGAGTATTCCATAATAATATCAATTTATGATTAAATTTAAGCGGTTATGGATATCAAACTCAATTAGAATGATACAAATTTGTTATTGATATGAGTTTATGAAAACTGTTGGACAAAGGGATTCGGATTTTATAAATGATTAAGTTACGGTGTACTGAAAAAAGTAACACAACATTTCCAAATGACATAAATCGGCTTCACGGATAATAGTACTAGTTCGGTTCGGAAGTTGCCGCTGATTTACTTTGTGTCTCTAGTTCTTTGCATTGAAAACTTTTGTTTCTGCAGTTTTGCAAGCTTATACAAATATTGAATTATTAACGTTGCAATGTTTTTGCTATTTTTGTTTTCAGCAACAAAATCGCTTTTATTTGTATATGGAAGGGAACCAATAAAGGAGGACAAGTTAGACGATATTAATTTAGTGACCGCATAGCAGTATACGACGACGGGTTTGAGAGCAATGTTCAAAAATTAAATTGGAAACGTATAAATGCGCCCATATGTTTTTTGTGTGTGGGTATATCATAAGATGAAATCAGTGCACACAGAGGATTAATTTACTCACTAATCAGTATCGTATTTAGAGACGCCATCGGGGTGTGACTTTTAGCATATGTATATAATGTAGAAATGTACATACATACATATATGTATATACATACAAATATGAAATTATAAACTAGTGCTGAGACTGCTAACTCTGTTTCAGATGTCGATAATGCTTGCCTATCTACATTTTTGAGGTTTACAAGCCGCAAAATTATTCACAGTACTTCACTTTAACATAAGACTCGGCAAATGTGGATGTTCCTATATACATACATATGTATGTACATGAATGTTGAAGGGCTTGTTTGAGTGAAATTCTTGTGATAAGATTATTATATTGTCACAAAATGGTCAACTCAAAAAAAGGGGGCGTTCATTAATCTGAAAACCTCAACCGAGCATTTTATAATATATATTGACATACAAACACTATTATTATATGTTTGCATGTTCTACATGTTGTGGCACATAAACAGTTTATTAAAAAACCACATACCTCAAATTTGTTTTATTTCATTCCTTTAAAATATTAACAATATAAAATATAAAACAAAAATACCATATAATTCTGTGTAGTGAAAAATTAAATTCATAAACTCGCATCTACTCAATTGTGTTCGTTTTGCTATAATAATTTATATATAATAAAAGTAGTTTTTTGTACAGGTACATAAAGGGCCAGCAAGCTGGATATAGAGAAAAACAAATATGTATCAATAACTAAATTTATTGCAACCAACTTTAAGAAATCATTGTGGTAGTGATATTTATTTTGTACACCTAAATTTAAAATTCAATTATTACGAGTATAATTTGCTAGGTATTTCAAAGGGTGTTTCGTGATATAAAAGCATTCGCCTTCATTGTTATCAGAGCGGTGCGTGAGCGCATAAATAAGGTACACAAATGATAATTCTACAACAATGGATGTAGAGCAGGGTTCGGAAAACAGAGAACCTGTAAGGGGACTTGGAGGATTTCCGGATTTGAACGAATACGTTGTTGCATTAATTTGCTTCTCTATTGGATATAATAACGCACATTGAAGAAACTTACATTCGGAATACTGGAGGTCTGATAAGTTTAATTTACATCTTATGTCATAGATATCTTAGTCGTCACCAATTGTTCCTATTACAGTTTTATAAAAATGGCTATAAAACATTTACTACTTTTGTGTTTGAATAATTTTTGGGGTAGATTTGAAAGAGTGCATTCCCTGCACTGTAAGTACGGTAGGTAAATGATTGCAGTGGGCGCCAGTGTAAAATGTGAAAAAATAAGTATGTAGAAACTTTAAAATTTAAACAATGTTAGCTACAAATTTACTTAAAGAAGTTAAAGACTGTTTTACTACAATTGGTAAAATTTTTCTTATTTCGAGTTATTCATAAAAGCCCACGTTTGGTGTTTTCCCTAACATCGTATCAGAGAAGCTCCTTATTGGTACACGACTCCCAAAGTAATGTGAAATTCTTAACTATAAAAATAATCTGACTAAACATTTTATAATTAAGAGTCATAGAAAAGTTGTAAGATTATGCATTATTGCATTAATGAATTTACAGAAAAAATGTTATCCGGAATAAAAAGATTGTCGCCAACTAAACAATTTTAAAATATAATGATAAAATATCTCGCTAGTTTATTCAACCATTCATCTCCACTTAATTATGAGTGCCTCTTGTCGGTTCTCTTTATTGGTGTGCAGTTGTTTTAAAGCCTGCGCAGTAAGTAAAATGCCCTAGGGGCGTCAACGATATCTTCGAAATCACGTTGCAGCCCTGGCATCTGACAGTGGAATGTACATACATATATATGCATACATATTTATATGTACATAATAAATGTCGAGGTTAACTTGGCGGCAATTAGATTGTGCAGTCCTTAGAAAATGAATGAAAACTTAAATAAGGTACAGCTTACTTATTATTTACCAAACTGAAATAACATTATTAATATCGCATCGTTTTTTTTTTGTATAAGTATAATGATCTTTTTAACAATTTAATCAATTGTCAATGTCGGTGTATTAAAACATATATACGTATGTACATATGTATATGTTATGTTAATAAGGTTCGCTGGGTCTGTGAAATATATACCTACATACATATATGTATGTACTTACATACATATGTAAAAATGTTTGGGAGGATCACTACATATCCGTTTTCTGTGTTCTACATATATATATTTTGAGCGTCCAGTACTTACCGTCGTAGTGGCTGGCGTCGTAGCAGTGTGAGGCGTATATGCGGCATATGCCGGTTGTGGCAGCGGTGCTGTATAACGATAAGCCTGCTGTGCAACCGCAGCTGCAGCGGCTGCGGCAGCTGGGGCGTAGCCTTGCGGTGTCCAACTGGTTGCATTGCGATACGGACCGCCGGCAGCTAGAGCGGCACCAGCAGCAGCAGCAGCTGGGCTAGTCATGACTGGAGGACGCTGAGAGATAGCGCCTTTGAGACCAACGGCAGATGTGGTCAACGATGAGCCGGAAATAGTGTTACGCAGAGTTGTCGGTGTTGCTGCGATGTTAGATGAACTGGATGAACCCTACAAAAATACAAGATTGTGTATACGTTTAGCATATGTATGTGACTGAGTTATTATTATTTTAGCATGTTGTTGTTGTTATAAATTTTATCTGATGATAATTCACTAGTTCTATCTGCAGTGCAAGAAGCAGATTAGTTGCATTCATATTTTTAAAGATATTGACATTTTAAACGGCAATGGCTTAATTCATAGAAATATAATTTGTTTTTTAGGCCATCTTATACCCACCATTAAAAGAGCCAAATTCATCAAACTGAATGAAGATATTCCAAAGGCAAAAAAATGGTGGAGATATTACATATACATATATACAGTATGTATGTATGTCCTTTGGACATTTTTTTACTGGCTGAACGAACGCACTATGGCGTACGCACAATTTTTCCATGCTACTTTTAACCTTTAAAGAAATTTAAGGAGACATTACATTATCATTATATACATTTAAATAATACATTTAGAATCAATTTAAAAGTATTATTTAAAAAAACTTTGCAACGGCTTTTAGTATAAATCGCTTTGAAGTAATCCTTTTAGAGCAGCTAAAAGTGGAAGAGTCAGTTTTTTCGTACAAACTGTATGGAAAAAATATTATAAGTATGGTTTGTATTGTATAATATAATATAAGAAAATATAAATATATTCTGAAATATATTCTATAAATATATACTGATCCTGCTTAAATATATTTTGCCTAATATCAGTAAATAAATGTTCTCTAAAATATGAGTTGGTATGGAAGCTTTAATAGTGCCTAGACACTACAATTAACGCTTTGGTATTTAATGTTTGTATAACAGTTCTTAAATTAATTTTTTAATGTATATGATAGTATTAATACCTTTAATAAAGTGGTCAAGAAAGATTTTAGGAAGAGTAGAAAAGAAAAAAATCATTCTGTTATAATAAATAAATGGTTTCAAGTCTTGTGAACTTGTTTGTAAATAGGCCTAAAGTTTTCTTTATTAAAGAATTCAATACAAATGTGTAAGAAACCTTTCAATACACAGTATAAATTTATTAATGTTTTTTTTACTTCTCTAAGTGTGCCTGGGCGTTTGTGTTATCAAAACTACATGGATAACAAATTCTGAATTTAGTTTCCTTATAAACTATTGAATGTACTTCAAATTTATTTGTGAATAAAAAAATTCTTTCAGTGATCTTTGAAATGGCAAATAAAAAACGTCAAAGAGCTGGATGTGCATGTTGTTGCAAGAATCCGTGTGCCCTTCCACCCTGCTCTCCGTGGTAATGCATTGACGGTCCGCTGTTGATAAAACTATATTAACTAAAATATACCCGTTTTGTCTTATTTAATTTTAATAGTCCTCGGCTGGTCAGAAACGTCAACCATGATCCATGTTCACATGAAGCGTGTCGAATCTTTGGCACTCATGATGATCCTTACACAAAACCTTATGACGCAAGGGAGTGCAAAGGTAATCGAAATTTCATTGATAAATCTCTGGGCCTTCCACTGGGAATTGTAACTGCCACAACTCCATCCAAGTCAGGCACGCCAAATATAGAATCGATAAGATATGCAAATATTCTAAAAGGATTTGCAACGACCTATTTTACTAGGAGGACTGATTGGAGTCCAGAGTTGCTTGATCAGATAATAGCCGAAGGGCAAATCTTATTCAGTGATTCACAAGCAATGGATGAACAAAATGCAAATCTTTATCCAGAGGTGTATGATGAAAACGAGCAATTAGTTACACGACATTTTAAGATAAATGATATCGAATTTGCTATTGAACTTGATGCTCCCTTCGAGTTGTATGGACTTCGCACTGTCATTGGACGTCTGCGACGGATCCTGATTGCATTCTTTAAAGGGCATAAAATTGGTGTGTTTTGGACTCCGAATTGGTATTTGCTTATCTGGAAAGATACTGGGGTATGGATGGTACTTGATTTTAGCGGACGAGATAGGGATACATTAAAACCAAGTCAGGATGGAGGTTACCCAGTTCTTTTGGCGATGCGATCTATAGATAATGTAATACATTTGATAAAAGAGGAAAGTAATCTGGAGAAAACTGATGTGTTTACGCTGCGCGATATTCTTGTCGTGCGGTTGGTTACTCCGGGGCCAGATGGTCAAAGCCAGGAACGTGACTTTGGGCCACGCATGAGCGAATTTGATGTAATAACTTCTGATTACGCTTTTCTGAAATCGAATTTGCACTTGACGCTTGACTCAAAGGACCCATTACGAAATCGCAGCGCTTTGCCCGTATCTGTAGCTACAGCTTTGGCTTCTAAAATCGATCATGTTGCAACGTGGGACGCGAAAACGTATGACAAAGTAATTTGTTATGGGGCCAATATGTGCAAGAACTGTTGGGAATGTTGCACAGATCTAAATAAGCCAATGGATTTGGATACATTTCCGCGCCAAATCCGCATGGGTCAATTCGTAGCCGAGGTAATGCTTACCCCGAACGTTTATGAAGGATGGTGGAAATGTGTGCCCATGTACAAATTCAACGACTTTCATTTGATGCTTGAAAAAGCTCTAAGTGAAAATGAATTCATCATCTTTCAAATTAACAATCAAATGTACGCATTGTGGAAAAAAAAGATTTTTTCTATCTTTCGGATCCTTATCGTCATAACATTGTTGGCCGCATTCTTGATGAAGGTGAAGATCCGAGAAGTGCTTCGGTACGCATGTTTGGAAATATGGATCGCCTGCTTAGTGTTTTTCATCAGATACTCCTTGAGTCGAATCGTTCAGCAATATTTCATATACATACACTAAGAATTCGCAATATTACCGAATGTCCGCCTGGCACAGCTCCAATGTTGCTGCCGCCCGATCAGGACATTGAAGTAGCTTCCCTTAATGAAAACATACGCTTTGACGAGAATTATGATAAGTGTCTTGAGGAGCTTGCTGCGATTAGTGACTATGAGGAAGATTTGGCATCTGAAATTGAGCCAATTATTGAGATTAGCTCATCAGAAGAAATGGTGGAGGAAGAAGAAGGTGGTGAAGAAGCGATGGGAGCGGTCGGCGAGGAAGAAGACGATTGATAAACTAGTTTTTTTTGATTTGATATTTAGTAAATAAATATTATTTGTAAGAAATGGAATTAATACTGTACTTGAATATTATTTTCGGCCATTTAAATTCTTAACAAGTGTACACTAAAATCGGTACCGGAGTCGATTTAGCTTTTAAAAACTGCAGTTCCATAGGTAACAGCTGTATACTATATAATATACGGTTAACATAGGAGTTATATGTTAGAAATCATTTTGGCCTGGTGGGTAGTGGGTATATCACAGTCGAGCACACTCGGCTGTAGGTTTCTTACTGGTATTTTATATTTTTTCTTGTATAGTTTTAGTATTATATTTGTAATGCTTGTTTCACTTCTACAACAAATATTAAAATAATAATGTTAAACAAATAACATATTTAACGAGCACACAGAAATTCGATTTCAACCACTAGCATGAGTGTGTTGGTTATTAGATACAAACAACAGTAAGGTTTAGTGTAACGAGTCCAGTGTTTATTTTGTTGCCTTATTTAGCACGTCTTGTCGACAACAGCAACGATGTCCAACTAATTCTCAAACGTGCTTTGCCGGCTGGAACTTTACAAAACAAAAGCTATTCACTCGATGCCAGCCATAGCAACCACCAAAGAAGTCACCGTCCTTTTTCTTACATCGCTCTTAAAACCTTGCGGGCGTTGGATCCGCAACTGAGAGTCTTTTGCTGTTAGTACCAAGGCAGTGGCAATACTCTCTGGGAATGCAACTCCAACAGCAGGTTTGCTCGTGTCTGTCTAGACAAGGTAACCGCCACTGCCAGTCTGTGGAATTGCTTTATAAGTTTTGCTTTTTTTGCTGGCTATTCGCGAATTAGCTTTCTGCAGCAATCTCGTGGAATTACCATTTACTTACATACATGTACATATATATGTATGTATGTTTAGTGCTTATTGCTAGTTGCTAGCTAGGAATTTAGTTTGCAGGCTGCACTCGACAACGTAGTTGCTCTCGCAAACTTTCGTGGTGGTGCTGACATTATGGACTCCGTGAAGCGTGTCTAGCGTAATGTTTTATACCAGTTAGACTACAACAAAGTTGCTGTACAACTAACTGCAGTACAACTTACTGCAGCTTTGTTGTAGTCTAAAAAAGTATGGTCTGAATGTTTTGTTGATTTTTAATCAGTGTCAGAAAGGTATGTAAAGTAGTGTCAATCCATTTAGTTTTTTATTTTTTTCTTTAATAATGCACTTTGACTTTGATCTCATTGCTTAATTTGTATTTAAGAAATAACAAGCACGGAAGCTACAGTCGAGTGTGCTTGACTGTGATATACCTGTCGGTAAGGAAATTAGTACAGCTTTGAAATTATTTCCTAAATAACTTTTATGTTAATTATCCGATCGCAACCAAGTCATTTGGGCGTTTTTAGTTATTGCGATTACCAAAAATAAACTCTGTCCTGCAATAAAGTTACGCGTTAGTTTGTATTATAAATTATTATTAAATAATAAAATCAATGGGATGAACGACATCTTTCATTCATTGTCTTATATTTTGACAGTTGTAGACTTAATACACAACGAAGTATCCGAATAGACCAGTTTCAAATATTGAATTTTTTTATCGAACTGCAACTAGATTTTGAATTATTCAATTTGGCATTCAGGACTTGAACGTATGGTATGGTTTTCGTATGGTTTTAATACAATATGTATATTTATATGTACACAAATAACGCTTTAACAATTTTTAAATATTGGGGTATTGTAGAACAAGTATTTAAAATAGGTATAAGCTAAACCACGCGTATAATAATCGTGGAAAATTAACATTTCAATGAAAATAACTGGTATTCAGAGTTACATACTAAGTGTTTTTATAAAGATGCTTGGGCATACGCGTAGTTGACTTAATATGAACCTATCCTCGAAATACACTTTACACGGACATACATAGATATACATACATAAAGGTATTTTAAACTCAAGCGTGCGCTGTCTTTTTTTATTTGTGCCGACCCCTGCAGACGACTTGTCTGAGACGTCCGACTACACAGGGGTTCCGGGTTCGAATTCGGGGGAGCGCATGGTTTGTAGCCCTGGATTGACAGTGAATTGACATAAAATCTTCTTAATAAACATATTTTAGATTAAGTTGTTCAAAGGGTTATAGTACGCTAGTCCAATTAAAAATTAAAAAAAAAGCTATGATGTTTTGATTAACCTTTACCCCAAAAGTATGCAACACAGAAAAATACATTTGTGTGAAACATTTTCTAAATCTGTAATCATTAGAAGTATAAAATATATAAATACATTATAAGCAAAATAGTAATTGAATAATTAATTTTTCTGCTTTGTTTTTACCTTTTTTTAAAATATCAGAGCACCAGTATAAATGTAATCTAATTGTGGGTTATTAACCCAACAAAACGAAGATGCAGTCTGAAGCCATCAGTTAAAATTACTTCTAGTACCACTCGATGGTGTTTTTCCCTAAAGCAGAAAGGAGAGAGGCAGAGACAGTGTGGACAGATTGGGACTAAGGTCCTTTGCCGGGAATGCAGTCGACGATGGGCGGCCGCTACATGATGCACGTTAGGCACGAAACAGGACAATGGTAGCAACGACGTTGGCGTTGGAGAAATATACATTGTAACATATTAATAACACAAAAAAATGCTGTGGCTGCTTTTAGTTGCACAGTACATTGGAATGTCAGATGTACTGAAGATGGATCGTTGACTGCAGAGCAAGCAGATGAACAGACGAGTATACTTTCATGTAAGACTGTGACTGTGTGTAGGAATTGGATTGCTTCAAGTACCCTTAAATTGTCCTCATTACATAGACAAATATACACAAAAACAAGACATGCACTAGTTGTGCGACTCGCCCTCAAGAGGTGTTACTCAGATGCACTTTGACGCCTCGACATTCAAAGCTACCTACATGTGTAACATTCCTACACATGCTAACATTTAATTTCTGACCTATGTATTTTGAATTTTTTACACTTAATTTTAATACATTGCAAATATTGAAACTAAACTAACATGCAGAAGAATGTTTTACAAGCGTATCAATAGACAGTCGACTTAACCATGTTTGTCTATCAAATGTGGAATGAAGATGAAGATAAAGTTAATTTTTAATGTAAGATATAACGTCCGCCTTTCCACCAAACTGTAATCTTATACAAATTTTAAACACAGATGTTATTAAAGTCAACATTTTATATCATAAAGAGCTGTATGTGCTCTGATGGGTTTTAGCGCTTTTGTTATTATTAATTCGGCATCGTGATATTAACGAAATTTTTTTAATCAGATTTTTATTGAATATCATTAAATTAATGATATACAGAGAGAGGTAGCTATAATTAAAAATAAATATATTTCGTGTATATAATTAAGGAGCTTATAATTAAAGGTTGTTGTTGACGGATAATTTCAGCGATGAAATACTTTAAATGAGACTGTCACAATTTTCTTCATATTTTACTGAGATGTCCACTTAAAGTTTAATCACAAGTTGTCGACGAAAATAGTTCTTATCTTGAGGTTACATTTTTAAAATATTATGCTAAATTATTTGACTCAAGTGACAACTAGCGGTTTTTACTGACACTACAAAACAAGCAACAAACTTTGTATACCCACGGGGAATTTCTCCAATTTTATTAGATAAAATTATAGTTC
Organism: Zaprionus nigranus; assembly: GCA_018903425.1. NCBI lineage: Eukaryota > Metazoa > Arthropoda > Insecta > Diptera > Drosophilidae > Zaprionus > Zaprionus nigranus. The sequence continues at coordinate 6,168,186 of JAEIGD010000004.1, read as the reverse complement.
AAAGTGAATTCGGATTTCAATTAATGCATTCCAGTTAAAAGCAAGAATTATTTTTCCATGACTAATATTAGGCAGAAGTGAAAAATTTGTAATTTTTACAAGAAACTTCAGCTTAAAACTAATGCAGAAAATACATCCTAAAATGCAACCATAATTAACTAACGCGGACAAGGAGACTGGGAAATGGATTGTGTATGTACTCACCACAGGCACCGGGATTACACAGTAGACACAGGGATGGCCAACAGCAGCGGCAGCAGCGACAGTAGGCAAACCGTAGGCGGCAGCAGGATTTACACACAGATGATCCGTTTTAAATATCTTTGTTGGTGGTGGTTGAGCAATCAGTGAAGATGAGGCGCTCGAGCACGAGTATACAGGCGATACGGATGACGTCGTGGCGGTACCAACGTTGGTTGTTCGTGAAGCTACCGTATTTACTGTGTTTTTTTGTTTGGTAACGAAATTCCCTGTTGTTCTTGCTACAACGGTTGCTTCTATAGTTGTGGTTGGTTTAGATACTTCACCTGCTTCAATACTTAGTGTTGGAGCCGGCGAAGGGTCTGTCGAGGCCAAGAAGTTGCTGTTTGGGCTGACCGAGGCGTTAGCCTTAGAATTTGTTAACAAACTGTCTGTTGATATTATGGTTGTTGATGTTATACTTGATTTAGTTACTGTAGTTTCCTCTTTTTTGGCCGCCGCTGCTGCTGCTGCTATGGTTTTTGTAGATTCTTCTGATGTTTCTCTTGTGGTCTCTGCTCGACGTTCGGTTTGCACAACTGTTAACAACTGTTGACTTGCAACTGTTGCCTCGCTATACTGTTGTTTTTGTATATATTGTTGCTGCTGTCGCTGTTGCACGTGCTCTCTCTCTTGTTGATTAAAATTATTTAGGGTGGAAGTTGTTGTGGGTAGCGGTGAGGTTTTTCTCTTGATTGACGCAATTTTAATGGCTATTGATGTATACGTTGACGTTGAATTAAGTCTTGCGATTCGCTTGTAATTTATTAATTATTGAATTGCACAGATCAATACGGGATTTTTATTCGGAGATTTTTCTTTATTTTCGTAAGTTTTATTATTTGTTTTATTTTCACTTTGTTAATTTTACAATATTTTTATTTTAATATTTTCGCAATTCCATGAGTTTACTGAACTTGTGTCTCTGAAATTTATATATTCACATCTAGAACATCTTTACGACCGTTTTTTTTTGTACAATTTATGTATATTTTTTTTGTATGTGTTTAGGTAATTTAATTATATTTGATACCCTATTTTATATATCAACGAATTTTTTTATATTTTTACGACTGTTTTCTTGCTTTTATATGAGTGTTTTTAAATTGTTTAAATGTGGGTAACGTCGTTTACGTAATATTGTAAAGTAAGTTGTACAAATTACTAAAGCTTGGCGTATTTTGAATACATATAAACTATTCGATTAGGACGATTTATATCGTCAATTCTCGTTGTCTTATTGAAATAGTTTTTTCAACTTATTGGTGTGAGCACAGTTCTTGTAAATAATACTTTTGGTTTCTTGATAGATATTTATTGAAAACTTTTAAGACAACGGATATTTTTCAGACTGCATTAATGCGATTACAAAATTAAACTCTTTGAATGGACAGCATAAACTCCAATGATAACAACTTTTCGGTAAAAACACATTAAAAGTGCAGAAAATATAACATTACGTATACACACCAAACCAACGGTAATTTAACGAATTTAATTTGTGTTATATTATAGTTTTTTATATTAATTTATTTCGTTAGGGGTTCACAAATTTCTGCTTAGGTTTTGTTTGACGTTATTTATCGCCTTTTGAGAATTTTAACTCTGATTAGATTGGGTTCAATTGGCAAACTTAGCCTGTATTTAACTTAGGTTTATTTGGTTGATGGTTGCTTCCGTTAGCGAAATGAGGAAATGGCGTTTAACTTAACTTGACAGTCGTCGAATGGATTCTGAATTTCTCATTGAGTAAGGTTGCATATTCAACTTGGGTTCCGTCGGCCCTTGTGCTCGGTTTTTCACGATAACACATTCGTGCCAACCGGCTAACTGAAGGACTTTACAGAATCCACAAGATGGCGCATGCGTTAAACAAAAGGCGTTGTAGGAACCATGGTTGGTAGTTTATAAGCCCTGCAAATCGTCCCTAGCGACGTGTTGAGTTAAGCTTGCGGTCATGGATGTCCAACAAAAATATTTTTAAACCGTGCAGAATATTATCCATTGATGCTCTAATTCTATGGATGTATCCGATTGAATTGTATCCCAATCTATGCGACATCAATTAAGTTAATAACATTATATCATGATACCGCCAGTAAAGACTGGTACACTACACATACACATATGTATGTATATGTATACTTTTCTCTATATTTACATATGTACCTACATATGTATATGTCCTTATATAATTTGAATATGTATATGTATACGTATGTAATAATATATGTATACATATGTAAACATATGTATATAGATCCAAGCAAAATTGATTACCATTTAGCATTGCTGAATTAACCTAAATCATTACCTAAATAACATAATAGAATATAATGTATAATATAATATATAATATAATAAACCTATAGAGAATTATAGTCCATATCATATACTCGTATACATACGTGTATATTGTGTTATTGTCAGGCTTCAATTTTGAGATACGAATAAGAACATAGAAAATATAAGTGAAACGGTACATTGTACAAATAAGCTAGCACTACATATTCATAAATACTTACGCTTTGTTTTCAATAAAAATATATCTTAAATTAACTAAAATGTAGATTATTCGTATCAGTAACATACTTACATTAATATAGTTTTGGGGTCGCTGAATTTGTGGCCGATATTGTTGTGGAAGGCGGATACCAGCGCTGCAATGCCCGATACCCTGACGGACTGTCTGGTGATGGGTTTCGCCCATTTGTTGTTGTGGTTGCTGTTGATGTGGAGATGCTATTAGACTATAACGTGGATGCATTACAAAATTGCTGGTTCTTTTAACTTCGACTGAATGCAATGGACTGAAAATAAGACAAAAATGCATTAACTTTCAAACATATATCCAACAATTTCACATAAAAACCCTTGCACAATAAATAGTGGAAAACAGTAGCAGCTCCTAGTTTTAATAAGTTTGTCAATATTCGAAGCAGAAAAGCAAGCACAACAAAATTTATGAAATATGCTAGCAAATTACAGATTTTGTAAAGCCCCAAAATCCGAACGGATAATATATGTTCTATATGTTAGATATGTATGTTAACAATTAAGTTAATAAAAATTGATTTAGCCTTATTGATTTCTATTAAATAATTTGTCGAGACAATTGAGAAATAAAAAAAGCTGGCTAGATCGGTAGCGCTGTTTTCACGCACATTTTTCACTGACAAGAGTGGCTGCATGAAAGTGACTTAAAAATAGCACACAGCTAAGTTGTATTTATTTACATAAATAAGTATGTATGTTAAGACCAGACAGAAGTACTACACACACATGTAAATAAGCTCAAGACAAAAGAAAATCAAGGAAGGAAAAGTAACCGTCGACATGCGGAAGATTTCATACCCTTGCAATCTACGTCTAAAGCATTTCTGTGCTAATTTTATGTTGTATATAAAGGTTATAAATAAAGAGCAGACTTTGAAAAATTGCAATACCTTAGTTGCAGTACGTATCTTCGAAAAAAGTACCGTATTTAACACAAAATCATTAATTTCAGCGGAAAGTTCCTAAGACATGATATATTATACATAAAGTTTTCCGATTTTGTTGAAATCTTGAGAGTATATTATATACACTAAAGAAAACAAATTAGGTTACTTAATTACTCATGCTCGTGCCCACTTATTTACGGTCTGCATTTTTCTCAAGATTGGTCTTAAACTGAGAGACTTATTTGCAGTAGAGGGACGGACGGGCACACCAAGACGGACAAACAGTATATATGTAGCTAGTGCGCCACTACTTTTGATGCTGTGCATTGCGAACTTTTGGCCAAAATTAATACACCCCTTGCAAGTATGTAAAAATGGCTAAGCACATACATTTGTTAACTACAATGTATGTTATATACATTTACATACTATAATTATTGTACGAGAATATATACTTGAATTGTTTTTTTTTATTTTTTTTAATTTTTTTCATAATATCTGAAATCTTTTTGCTTTGTAATAAGCATTCTGAACTGCAGTCCTCAGTGCCGAAAAAACTAAACTAAGAGAGTAACACTGTATGTTATTTCATGAGAGAGAAAAATGAGAGAGAGTAAGAGCACGCGCAGATATCCGTAAAAAGCATAACACATACAACAAGTGACCAAAAGAAAAAACATGGATTCAACTTTATGGAAGGTCTGATAATTTTTCTCATTAAATACGTTGATATAATATTATATTTAATTTTTACAAAACAATAACTTTGAACATATTCACCTTACTACCCCTAATTCATAAAGCGCAAATATGTACATAAATTCAATACATATGTAAATAGCTTCTTTTCATTTTGCGCTGTTGCTCTTAACATACATACATACATACATACATACATATGTAGATATGTATAAAGTACATTTGTACACATGCATGTGCGAATATATCTACAATCAAATTGTTATGTATGTATATGCGTATAAAAACATATGGTCATATGTACATACATATGTCATTTTAAAAAAAAAGCATCTACAAAACGAAATAAAACAAACTATTTCAATCGAGTGCAATGACATGCCATAAAACAGCGGTAGTATTGGGCTTGCTTTCAATTAGCTGAAAGCTGTAAATTAGTTTTCGTGGCATTCGCAACAATATTGTTACGACAGTGACGTGCATCGCGGTAAACAAGCACAAGACTAGCGTAGTTGTGGGTGAGATGTTAGTACGCTTACAATTAAATATCAGCTGTTCGCTGTTTGTTGCACGTTATTCGCCTTTCAAGTTGATTACGGTTACGAAATAAAGATTCGCTCACACACCTACCATGCGAGCGCAGTTGCACACACACTTGCAAATACAGCCTCTGAGAAGTAACCACCAGCGCGAACTTTGCACTTGACACGTGTTGTTTTTTTGTTAATGCTATCAGTTGTGGTTGTAGTAGGTGCGTAGGCAGTCAAACATTTTTTATTATTTCAGTGCATGTGCGTAATGAATTCTATTCATGTAAAACTTACAACAACAAAACACTTTGCGCAGCGAGCGAATGAAAAGACGCAGCACACAGAAACCGACAGCGACAATGAAACGAAATGTTTGTGAAAAGGTGGTGGATGAGAGCAAAAAAGCAAGAGAGAGCGGAGAGCGTATCGCAAATGTGAGCGGCGCGTGGACGGCAAAACAAAATTGTATTTACGGCGAGCCCGTTCTCACTATCTATTCGCAATTTCAGACTCTCTGCTATTAAACGCTTATACACATAAGTATGTACACATACTTACATAAATGTAGAGCCGGTACCCGGCAAAAGCATGAATATTGTTTAGCTCTCTTTTGCACTTGTTGTTGTTGGTTGTCTTTGAACAGACAGTTGGCGAAAAAATTTCAACAATTATACATACATTTTGTACATATATTTCTTTATAGTGCGAAATACAAGCTAGTATGATGCGCTAATCAGGCGCACAAGCGTGCACACTCATACATAATTATATACTATATTTACGAATTTTATTATATCAATATTACCCATTTTGTACTTGCGTTTGTGTACAGCCATATGTATATTAATATGTAGACAACAAAGAAGCAAGCTTTTTCCAGACTTTAAAGTTTCACATTTCTTCTTAACTGCTTAGCAAGTGGATAATATGTTTAAGGCGTAGAGTTTTCAGTATCTCGAATATGTTAAATGTACACGTGTAGATGCTGATAGCATGGAAAACAATCAGGAATGGTTACCTTCAACACGCAAAACTGTATACTCTTGCCGGCTACATTATTAAAAGAATTCGCCGACTATTTAAATGTATAATTGCTTTGGAAACAACTATCCTAATTGACGGTACACATCTATTTTATTTTAAATTTTTGTTTGCTTAAATTTTTCACCAATACATGCTATGGCAACTGTAAGTAAATCCCAATTTTTGAATAATTCTTACTATGAATACTGTAAATATCCGGTTCTTTTAAATTTTTTAAACAGTACACAATAAAATAAACAGATTCTCGAACAAAAAGCAGAGGCTGAAAAAAATACTCATTTCTATTGGGTCAAGAATGTCTTTTTTGTGCCCTTACATATCTGGCCAATATTAAAATTTCCTCTCCAAGGTCAAAATAAAACAAAACCTGCATCTTAAACCAGTAAGAAAAGCAACAGTCGCGCAGCACGCGACAGTGGGATACCCTTCGACCTATGTTCCCGTGTAGTTTAATTTGTTAAATTCTTAAACATATGTATATGCACATGCTTTGAAATGAATCCCGACAGATGGCGCTCGCGCTTCGCGGTCGCCCGCCTCCCTTGTTAGCTGACTGAAGCACTTGGTTTTATGTTCATACTTTCTTCAATAACTCCTGTGTTTATTGTCCAATCAGATTGTAATTTGGAGACTACGTAGATATTTCATTAAGCTTAGTATATGTTAAGTCAGAAAGTTCTATCTTTTAAACAGCGCTTACAAATTGAGTTCAAAAATTAAATTATTGATTTGTGGGGGCGGTGGGCGTGGCACCTAACATTTGAAATAAACTTGATCTGCTTGATCCACACAGGAATCTAGGTCCGACTCTGCTTGTGATCCTGAGCAAGATTTGCACTTACTTAAGTTAGTATACCTTTTTTGACCATTTTCAATGGTCGAAGGGTATAAAAAATAGGACGCAATAATAAGAGACATGCAATGAATTTAAAGTTTTCCAAATTATGTAAATATACTGACACTATCTTGATATGAAAATTTCAAACACCAAAAAATTCCGTACAACAAAACAAGAAAAAAAAAGTCTGAAATCAAAAATGTTAATCTTCAATGTCTTTAAGACGCAACGCGAACACTTTTACCCAAACTCTTGTAAATAATTGTAATAGTAGTAAAAGCACGTACATATGGACAACATGTACATATGCATGCAAATAATACAGCAATTGGGCCTCACCGTCCAAAATGGCGACTGTATTTTCATCAAGTTAAGCCTCATTTACTTATGTAGTTGGCTCTCGCTTCCATCATGGTACGTGACACCAAGCAATTTTCCGAGCGTTGTCGAAGCGTTGAAGAAGCAGTACAGAGTCACAATGTAAATGCTATGAATATATACCAAAAAAAATCCTGTGTCGATTAAACCATGATTTGAACCAAGCCTCATGTATAAAAGCTAGAAATACCAAATTTGGCAGGAAGATTTTTGTGTTCTATACGCTGATCATGTTTATTTAAAATTTTGGGCGGCAAGCCCACCGCCCCCGTAAATCAATAATTTAGTTTTTTAAAGTCGACTTGTAAGTTACGTATGTATATAAAGTACAACTTTCCCATTTTGACGTAATTATTTGCATGGACTAATACTTTCTCTCTATTTCGGGATACTAATTGTTTTTAGTCTGTCCATCTACTTTTTATAATTTTCTGACTTTGCTTTTAGGCGTGGCAATATTTGCGGGTATTTTATTATCTTTTTGTCCAGGAACCCGCAGAAGGACTTGTAACTGGACGTACCATTGGCATACGCAGAGACCTGAAGTGTGTTGCAAGTCCGACCGCAATGCCGAGTGCTCTCCTCCTCTACATCAAAGACCATCACTAACGAGCTTAAAACGGCGCCAACAGCTGTGCGAACAAAGGCACATTGACCACGCCCTTTGCCAGTATGTAAGGTATCCTAGCATCCTGTCGGGCTGTGATTGCCAAAATAAGCACATCAAAATAAACGCCTTTTCTGACACAACACAAGTAAAATTAGAGGTGTTTACATTTGTCCTTTTTCGACAATGCACCAGTAGGCCATAAGAGTAATTTTTGACAACAGGCACCTTTACTTTGTCAAAAAATGTCATTTGGTTACAAAAGTTGTTTCTTTAAGACACTAACATAGAAATCCAAATAAATAATTAGACTATTGATTTGCTGGACAATGGGCGTGACTCGAAACATAAACTGACATGCCAAACTAACTGTATCTAACTCTTTTTATAGCTAAGATCTGTGTGCACACACAGAAAGCTAAACGGTCATGTCTAAACTACTTTGAAGACAGGGCTGCCAGCTATGATAGAAATTGTCCTAATTTGAAAATAGTGAAATAAACCCATATTTCTGAATTGTTGTTCTTGGACAATTTGCTTTTTATGATTAAAAATCTAATTGAAAACCGTGATAAGATTTGTATACAAATCATGTGGTTATAGGTAGACTTCAAGAACAGTTGCATTAAAAATATATCAAAAATACATTTTTAGTATGATTTAGATATTTTTTCAAGCTAGACGAAAAAGTAAAAGGATTGGTCTGTCCGTAAAAAGGGTGACCTGGCTCTAGTACCTAGCTTTCGTTACTTGTCTTTATTTTCGTTGCATACAATCGTAGTTCAAAGATTTAACCAGTAAAAATACATTAGTCATATTCTTCTGTTCGTCTGTACTATCTAAATGTCTGTTTGAAAACTCTATAAACGAAATCTTTGAAATTGAATCTGATCAGGCAATAAACACAACAGCTATTCAAGTTAACGTTTTCCATAGTAACACTGCCAGTGCGCTCCATCCTATTGTTGACATAAACACCGCGATGCCGCTTTTTTTATTTCTGAGCATGCCTGCTTGTGTATGTGTGAGTAAGAAAGCATAAAGTGGCAGAAGAATTGTCTCAAAATTTACTGTTGCGAATTCCAATGTTTTTGTAGAGGAAAACGAGAGTACTCTTATTGTCGGTCATGTTCGCTACAGCTTTCGTTACTTGTTTTGAACTAAATTTAAGAATGATCTATTCAGTAAAGCTTTGTATACATATATGTATGTATATATATTAAACTTATGAATTTTAAAATGTTCACTTCTTATTTAAAACATATTTCGGTTGAAAAGATCATACCAACTTGAGGTGAAGCTTTCAACTTTGAAGTTGAAATTGCTGGGATCTTTAATAGGTCGTAGACTTTTCAGACAATGCACGGCTAATAATAAAAATATGCAAACAATGCAAGGCAAAAAATTCAATTTTTATTTATTTTTTTCAATATAGTACAGCTTACACGTATGGAACATACACACGTACATACATGCCCACATTTATATTTTTTTATATGCATTTATATGTATGTATGTACTTAATAATACATATATACATATATATTTATATGAAAAATATAAATCAGGGACAATGAATTGCAAAATGTCGTCGAGTAATGAATAAAAACCAAAACAAAAACATTAAATCCCTTAGTTAAACAAAAGAAGTTCAAACAATGGTATCACTTAGTCACGCGGACAAAATTCATCCTTGTACATGTTGCGAATGCAATTTACAGGCACTGTTTACGAAATGGATACAAATATTGGCAGCATTATATGTTGTTCTTGTTAGAAAGCAATGCGGACCACATTTTTAGTTCAAATCCACAAGACTTCTTTTCAAGGAAAAAAAGCATGTTCGATTAAGTATAGGTTCAAATGCGATTTCATGTTCTTAGTAATATAGAACTCTGTTGCTAGGAACTTTTTTCCACTGGAAGGGAGTAGAAGGGCGATGAAGAATCACACAAGAACTACAGGCTCCATCCTCTTTTAACGTACGTGACCTTTGCGCTAAAAGTCTATTATAGAATGTAACTCACACAATAAATGTTCTGACGATGTAAACGAGGACGATGACTGAAGCTCAATATACTTGAAATAAAATTGTAACAATGAACTGAACGAAGGCGTTTGTACGAGGAAATACCCGCCGAAACCCTAACCCTTAAAGAAACCATTCAAGACACATACATACATACATACATACATACAAGAACGTATTCTTCACAGCCAACAAAAAGAGGCGAACCCAAAACAAAATTGTTCTCTGACTTGCCATCTCATTTGTCTTTTTTATCTCACTCTGTCCCACTCACACTAGAGCTTAATAATTCAAGATATTGCCGTCGGCGTCAGCAATCTTTGTACATTATTATTGGCAGGCGCTGCAGAGAATATCGCAAATTTCCACAGGCTCCAAGAGTTTTTGCGTCGAGCTTTTTTAATATTACATAAATATCAAAAACTAAAACAAAAGTTTTTAAATTTATGTATATGCGTTTGCACCTAGAGTTTTGTTATATCATATACATATATGTAATCCTTTTAATTGTCATTTCTAAATGTTTCAAACTATTTGTTTATTAAAAAATGCATTACATATTGCATTAAAAGTTGCATGACCGAACACAATAAAGACAATAAATATATCTTTCTTGTGAAACATGTTAGCAAGAAATGTAGAAAAATTTGGGTGAAAATTGCTGGCAACTGTTGGGGACAATAACAAAGTTTAGTTTCTTCAAGTTGTTTACTAAAATATTTCAAAAGAAGTCACATAATTTATTACAGAAAGAAATTCAGTGAATCCAACGTAGGTCTGGTATATAAAATTTGTTAAAAAAGCACCTACAACTCTCAGCAAAGTCGAAAAATGTTTGCTATAAAAATATTTATCGTGTTTATTAATTTAAACTTTTTTTATCCAATAAGTTATAATTTACCACAGTTTTACATCTAGCTTTCGACGTCAGTCTTTACAAATTAAACTAAGTACTATAATAGTAATGCCTGATGCACATAGCTAGTTTGACTTGCCTATAAGCACTGATTTAGAAAATATTTATTTTACGGCGTCGGATATGTATCTTCTTGTGAGTTGAGCTTCCGGGAAAATTTAATATAGAGGGTATATAAGCATAGAAATACAGTGTGATTGTGACGCCAACTGTTAACCAAGTCAAAACCCAATTTTGAAAATTTGGCCAACTAAGAGTACAAACCGAGCTACGTTAACAAATTGCTGTTGCAAAATATTGTATGTATATTGTTGTGCCAAATGTATACATACATGTTTATATAGGGTATGTACATGTTTATTCTTTTACTCTTTTAAGCTTTGAGTTTTGATTAAACAAACAATTAAGTTGCACGGTACATACATTTCTATTATTACACAATAGCTGTTTTCGTACGTCGAATGCAATAATTAAAATAAATAGATTTATAAATAAATATATGTATATATTTGTATGTGTGTTAGTATTAACGTATATCTAAGGAGACATCTTCGACCGTAAAACATTTTGTTGTCTGTGTGAAGACGCAAATCTCAACTATTATAAAAACTAAACAATTATCAATTTCAATGGATGAGATAATAGACGAATCGTATTTGAAACTCTTATTGTGGTGTGGTTGCAGCGTATCAAGCGGATACATTTCCACCATATGATTGCATGGAAAGCAAACAAATAGATTTATAGTAAAATGGTTGTCAGCAACAGAAATTAGTTATGCTTTGCCATAAAGAAAAACAGATGCAGATGGATCCAAGGCTTTGAAATTTGAAAATTTTATCTATAGCCTAAATTTGGTATACTAACTTAGGATAAATATACATTGACATGTAATAACAAGCAAGGCGTAAGCTTATGTTTTAAAAGTGCATTTTGATCTCATACTACAAACAACAGTCAAATATAACAACGTCATCATCATCAATGGCAAGGCGCACATTCGTGGGTCCTATTTTAAAGAGTGACAACGCTCACAACAAAGTAACATGCAAGAAAATATTTTACAGACAAAGTCATAAGCCAGGCAGTGAAATATAAATGCAGTGAAATACTCTTAATACTTCTTAAACGCAATAATCATTTAAGTTGTAGAAAGTAAAGTAAATCAAAAAGGCAATAACAAAACTACAGCAATAGCCTCTAAATTCTCGCACTATACAAAAGAGTAAGACAACAATTTCAAAAAATGGTCTCATATGGAAGTTTAGATAGCTAAGATAGATTTGTATAAGTTACTCTCTCAAGTAGAAAATATTTAATTATTTTTATTATGCATTCGTACATATGTGATTTGTAAATAAGTTATAAATATATCCATGCATGCTATGTATTATACATATAAAGATACATTACATGCAGTACACTATCACAATTCTGCCATTTTTCCCGCTGGCCAAAGCGAATTGCCTTTCAGTGACTAAGATTTATTTGCATTTCCGTTTGGATGTATTTAAGTTTTATTTCTGTTGGGCTTGCAGCATGTTTGTTTTCTATTTATATGTACATACATCTAAACTTATGTACATATGTACATACATATATACCATGTATGTAAAAAGCTAATTGCCTTGGTAATAAAATTGACTGCGTATTTGGCAACTTAAAAGCTTTTTTTCTCTTCGGTCCCTTTTCTGTTTTGTCTCTGTTTGTATTTTTCTGATTTAAACCTTTAATGCTGGTGCCTATGTTGTATTATTTTTGCAATGTTTATTTGCCTATAGTATTATACTTAATCTGTTAGCAAATTTGAGCTGACACTACCTATGAATTATGTGTAAAAGCTGTTATAGTTGTATAAGTACAATTGAATCCGCAATCAAGCAAATAAGTAAGAATCCGTCGAAAATGATCGACTGCTTTATACCCGCTACGGATAAGATCTTCCATCAAAATGGTCAATTGCTTATGTACAAGATAGGAGGAGGTGTGGCATACCCCAAGAATATAAATATTCTTGATCAGCGTCAACAGCCGTGTCCGTCTAAGAGTTTATATGATCTTGCGTCTTTACCTTCTTATGCTTTTAAAATAAAAGTTTACAAAGCAAGTAACGAAAGCTGCATTCTATCAGTGAAATACCCTTCGCTCGTTATTAACACATTAAAAATTGTCACGGGTAAAGCCTCTTGCCATCTAGTTATTGTCAACAAATGTTGACTATAACTTAGTTTTCGTGTTCATTGTTCGATAGATGTATGTATATAGTTTAGGGGGTTAAAGATGCTTTCTTTGCCTCTTAGATTTATTTTCGATTGACACATATTTAAAATACCTTTTTACACTATTGAAGCGGGTATAAAAACTGCAACAAACACAAAAGCGTTATTTGAGAATCGCCTTGCGCTACATTCCACTTTTGGCTTACAAGCACCACAGAAGACACAGAAACTATGTTACAATGCACTACGAAAAACAAACAGGATATGGGCGGGCAAGCAAGAAATATCTTTATGTTTGTGTATGTATGCAGTTTTTACCATGGTCAAACAGATGTACCTATATTATATACACACATACATCATATTACAAACCAATTGTGTATTCCGCAATGTTTTTCTCATCCTAAAGAATTGTAAATAGTTTTCAATATGATTTTGTTTCGTGATTAAAATTTTTAGTTATTTACAGATTGCCGTTATAAATGAATGTGTGTCAAGTCTCATCAAGATAGGTTGAAAGCTGAGAGACTAGTTGACGTTACAGATCGACACACGGACATAATTGTAAATGCCGATTAACAATGTAAACACATTATAGTGTCGGAGATGTCTCCTACAGTGTATTGATGGTATTGCAAACTTCTGGGAAAATTTAAAACAACTTGGAAGATCTATAACAAATATGTACATACAGAACACAGTTAATCTCAGATTGCATTGGTATAAAATCATCGCAAACATTTATTTCATAACACACCAGGAAAAACTAAAAAATTCACGGAAGACTTTTTTATTAGTCTAAAAACGAAGATCACATAGGCAGGAGAACAACTTTGGATTTGCTGCAAACATAAGTGGAAATTAAACAATAGCATATATATGTGTATTATAATTTTTTGACAGCCAAAAAAAAATATTATTCTTTATAGTTATTCGCGAAATTACAATTTCTTCACCCAAGGTCAGTAAAAGGTCAATTAGAAGCTCACAAACATACATACATACATTAGTATCGGGTTTGTATGTATGTCAGATTGGGCAAAAATTTGGTCATGCGTATGTGCCGTTTGAGTTTGTGGACAGTTAAATTCATTTGCAGGCTAAACCCAACCAGAATCAGGTGTTTAGGGATGAGTGCCACCAAAAATTCTTATAGACAATTGATACATTGATAAGTTCAACTGTAGATTCGCAACACAATGTTAACAAAAATGTAAAACTAAATTTAATTTAGTGAATACCTAAATTAGTGGTTGTTGAGTAAGTTTCTAATGCATATAATAACACTTGAAAAATCTAAATTTGGTTAAAAACTTGTCAAAAACCAAACAATGCATCAACAACTTTTGGTAATTTTACGCAAGTGGGTAGTTGCGGATACCCAAAACAGATGGCAAAGAATGTTGGTCATAACAAATCACGGCCAACGGCAACCCTAACTACAACCCCATCAGCATCACTGATGGCTTTCAATAACAATAAAACCGATGATGGCGCCACAAGAATTCCCAGATGAGCAAATTGCCTCAAGCGGAGCTCCATCAACCTCAGAAATTGCTCAATCAGTGTGGTTGCTTAAGTATGCGAAAGTTCAACTACAAAATAGAAGTTGCAACTATTATTAAAATATATGAAATTGATGGTACACCTAGGGTTGGTATGACGAAAACAGTGGTGTCTATGCCATAAACTATGAGTGCTAGTATACATTGTAACATTATGCAGAAATGTTTTCAAGTAGCTGCAGTCTTTAAATTTACGAGCTGATGCGGCCGACCTCCAAAAATAAAAAAGAACTCACAGGCAAAACAAAACTGAAAATCAGAAGCCGCCCGAGTGGATCTGAAAAGGCAGCAAAGAGTAAAACTAAGAGGAGAAAGGGATATTTGCTAACTACCAGTGGTGAACGGAAACGAAGCACTGAAAGAAGAAAAGCCGGCAGCAATTTAAGAAGACAAAAACACAGCCACAATACTTACTAAAAGAAATTGTACCCGCCTTGTTGCTTTCCTTTAATTTAACGCGCTGGTCCTGTTCATGTGCTTGACATGCCTACACATATATACACGCCTAAGCACGTCTAAGGAAAGAGCGAGAGCCACTTGCCGGTGGCGTAATTTTAATAGACTGCAACAGTCTCAAGTTGCAAAGTTGATTTGCCAGTGTTCGTTGCTTGGTTCTGCGAGCGTCTTGTACCAACTTTATGTGCCTTGCTCAGCTCTAGTGGTGTGGTGTGTTATCTGTGTTATTCTATTTTTATTTTATAGTTTGCTTGCTATTTGGCTGGTGTTTGCTTGGTGAGACCGAGCAACTTTCGTTCCCTCTACTATTCAAACTTATTCCCTTAGGGCCTGGTTATACTAAACTGCATTCGCACATATACATACATCAAAAGGGTGTTGACTATGCAGAAGTAGGGTTGTTTTAAGCTTTCTGCCCTACTCTTCATTCATTTATTGAAAAGTACATTAAAGATACATGTGTATGTATGTAATTTCATTATAAAAATTCGTCTTGCTGTTCTGAAAACCATATTCGTATTTCTTGCAGAGGGTATTTTTATTATTTGTCAATATATTGTATCCAAATTTACTACATCGGTCTTATTCTATATATATAATATGCATATAAAGTATCAAAATCGGACAACTGCATCATATACCTTCTATAGGAACAATCGGCCGAAATGAAGGTTTTTGTACAATATAAAGACTAGTTCTGATTTTAGAAAAAACTCAATGTGAGACGTTATATTAAATATACATAATACCAATCAATTCTGCAACATAATATATGACTAGTATTGGAACGATCGGAGGATATAAGAATCTACAAGGGTATAGAACCTTCGGCATGCCAAAGGAAGCTTTCGTTCTCGCTTTTCCTTCTTTTAAGGTAGTTTTTCGGAACATTAAGTACTGTCTGTAGCTATTATTTGCTACTAGCAACGAGCAGCACATCGACAGGTCAACTGGGCTCAGGGGTAATTCAGCGATTGAAGCTGTCGTTTGGCAAATCGAAACTTAAATTCCAAATAATGGAGGAATCAAATGCAGAAGTTCAAGAACCGAAGAAATGCGGTAGTTGCAGTAGTCTTTCAAATGTTAAATGATGCAGTTACAGCAAATTACATGAATATGCCAAAGCTACTCCAAGGGCAAAGGTATTTGTGACGAGATTACAGCTTAAAAGAGTCAAACAGTAAAATTTGGAAGCGGACGCAGCAGAGAAATAAGGAAGTACATTAAAAGTGGAAGTGTGAGAGTAGAAGGGTTGCAAATATTTGCTGGTTTTCACTGTTAACCAACTGCACCAAATGAAATTGTTTGTAGGTGCCATTTAGAGCACCCTTCTACAATTTAAAATTAATTGTATAAAATTATACATCTGTGACTAAATAACATAGGCAGGATAAAAATTATGGCTATTCATTTATAACATTGAACAACTACTTTTAAGGATATATACACGTACAGAAATAAAGAAAACTATTGCAATATTTTAACCAAATAGTGGATAAAGTATAGACGCAGTAAACAAAGTATGAAACCTGAAGTACCTGTTAGCTTTCCAAATTCTTAAAGCAAGCACAGTATGTAAGGCTTCAGACATATGACAAATGTGATGCAGCACTCGGTTGAGTCCACATGTCTTACGTTTAAACAATATAAATATATGTCTGGGCATATATCACTGAACCTTCAAACCTTCTTCCGAAAAAAAGTTGCACGAAAAATTAGAATTGCTAATGTCTGTCAATAATAATTTTAATATGTTTGTGTGTTAGAAGTACATACTATACATATACACACAGACATACGTATGCATGCATGTGGGTCGGGTATAATATGTACATATTTAAACACAAACGACCAGTTCAAAGCACCCTGCTGTAGAAGCATTATACTATATTTACGTGTTTGCAAATGATGAATTTTTTAGACCACAAGGAAGAATATGATTGTATTACAACAACATATACTTATTATAAAACATTAAAAACATATTAACAATAAAAATGATATGTATATATGTATTGAAGAAAAGATAGTTCGTAAGAGAGAGTAGGCATTATAAACGAATGTACATATGGTATATCACGCAAAGATATCAGAAATTAATTTAATTAGTTGACTACAGAGAATATATTATAATATTATACAGTTTATTTTGAACTTCAACGATTTTTCAGACAACACATTGAGCATCTGCTTAAAATTGCTGACACTTTTTCAGGACACATTTAAGTATTTTCCTCTCACATTTTACAGATGCAATGCAGAATTTGTGGAACTTGAATTTAGAGCGTCTGCGTGGAATAAGTAAGGCGAGGGTTCCAAAAAAGTCTGCAAACGCCTGCGCTGCAGAAATTGCCATGAGTTTTCAGAGTTATAGATTACGAGAAAGCAAATCAGAATAAATGGTAGACATGCACGCTCCTAACAAATAAGCGGGGAAAAGAGACGCAAATCTAACTTCTCTGTATTGGGTGGGACTGCATTCGGAACAGCTGATGCCGTTGGCTCTTCCTTTTTACTTTCCGTGACGTCAAAATATTTTTTTAATTAGTCGGGAAGTGTCAAACAGCAAAATGTCCATCGCTACCTTCAATCCACACGTCTATTCGATTCCATATGGTAAAGGTTACCAGAAAGATACTGTGCTATTTTCTCAAAAATATTAAAGTATTCAATTACGTCTTTTAGAAACAGTTATTTTCCTTCAATCCACTCACAGAATCCATGTCCATATTGAGCCATTAAATGTAAATACATTGATATTGAAAAATCAATAATAATACGAATATTTACTAATAAAATATTGTCTAACCATGCCTTTATTTATAACTGGCTAAACACAAACCCAAATTCTTCCTGAAAGAAATTTGAATGAAAGTTGCAATGATTGAGACTGAGATGTATAATATGGCTTTGATTGCCAAAAGCCGTTAGGTTCTATTGGAATTGCCAGCACTTGGGTGACTCTAAATAACGCTGATTGCTGCATAGAAAACATAAAGTTGTCATTTGACTTTTTCTGACCTTAATTACCCTCGAAATGTATGCGACAATCGCATCGTTCAGTCAACGCGCCCAATTGGTCCATAAGAACCAACTGATAGACTGACTGTCGAATAACAGAAAAAAACGGTTCCAACCGGTATTCAATTTAAATGGAAGTCTTTACGAAACGTGCCAAAAGCAGGCCTGCAACACCCACAGAATGCACGCTAGCCATAAAAATTCACCCAATTGAAAATAACTCTGACTATCAGCAGTTGCTGCAGTGATGCTTGTGGGCACAACAAGCTTTGGCCAGAAAAAATCTGATAAAAACGATGACATCGCCGTAAAGTCTTGGCTAATGGCCAAAGAATAACAGAACTACTACTGCACATCCCAATTTCTCAAACTATGTACATACATACATAGGTATTAATAGGATCTAAAATTTAATGAAAACAAAAAACTGTTCCTTGAACATTAGTTAAGCATTAACAACACTTCATTTCAAGCTAAGTTTTACCCAAAAATGCAGGAAAACAATGTAATTAATGACAAACTTTTTTTGTGATTTATGGACTTGTATTGTTAAAAAAATTAATTTAGATAGCCTGGTCTTCAGAGCATGAATATTCTTTCGAGGTGCTCACAAAAAATTCAATTAAACGCTGAAGCACTAACCACAAAAACCACAATGGAAGCGCTGCACAGTGGTCAGCGTTGTATGGAGAGAGCGGCCATAAAAAGTTCTAATCGTAGAGACTTAAAACTTTGTACACCATTTTCTTATAATTATTTTATTATCATATATAAACAATCAGTCAGATCGGACTACTATATCATATATCTGCCATAGAGCGATCGATAAAATCAAGATAACAAAACAAAATATTTGAACACAAACACAAATACCAACACAATAACGGGATTACAACAATGAATTAAACGCAGAGCTTTTACTAGAAATTAGACTTAATAATTTAATTTTCAAAATCGATTTGTAAGCGCCGTGTAATGTGATACAATTTTGCTACTTTGACACATATATATATAAGCAAATACCTTTAACTTTCAAAACCATTTTTTACAATTTGAACAATTAGGTTTGCAGAAAAATCATCTTAATATGTTTGCACATTTTAGTGATGATTTGGCTACTTTTTGAGCAAATCGGCTGTCAAATTTTTCGATTTTTGGCCTATGGGCGTAACCACTGTGCGCTGTCAGCATGCCACCCTCACCAACAGACACGCTTACGTAGAGATGCTTATAAGATGCCGGCGCAAAGGAATTCATTGTACGTTTTCTGGTATCAAGGACGCCAAGCAGAGGCAATAAGGTATTTGGCGACTTACATATACAGTACTAACGTACAATCACGAATTTAATCACGTGATGGTTAGGTGGTATTTTAAAGTATTGAGACCAAGTCAACGTCCACATTAATTCTGCTACCATTTTTTTATCTTAAATATGAAATTAGCAGAGCACTCGACTCCAGCTTTCCTACTTGTTGTAAGTATTAATGGTCGATCACAGATATCGATTGTGTCAAACTCATTCTAACTCGATAATTTTGAGGGGTGTATGCAGCTATCGACACTTCATGAATGACATGAAACAATCGTTAACAGCGATTAAGCTGATGCAAAAATATTTAATACGATATGCAGCAACATATTTATCATATAATTTATGATGGACTAACAAGAGTCATGACATCCTGTTTACATTTGCGGATCAAGCTCTGGTGTAAGTGTCCTAAATGTTCTAGGGAGGTTTGAATATACACACAAGCATTATTCGATTGTGACAGAGAATGTATGTATTTACATACATATGTACATATGTAAAACCACAAAGATGACTCGATGTTTCGAGTAACAGTGACAGCAGTTCAGTGTACAAATTTTCCTGTGAGCCTGTTCATTTCACTCGTTTGATGGTTTTACGAGTGTTAAAACTTGACAGCTTAATAGACATTTTTATGACGGGAATCTCGTTTTCCTTGTAAATATAATGAGAGGTTTGCAACAGCGACACAAACATAAACACAAGGGATGTTTCTAAGACCTACCGGCATTGCTCCCACTACCCAACATCTGTCAAACAGTCATTCTTATTTGATTGTATGTGTGTATAGGATACACAAAATCACCTACACATATTTTCTGTTGGGGTTTATACATATGCACATATACATGCGTACATATATATATATATATGTTTTCGACTTTGTATGAACAAAGGATACATGTAGGTTCAAAACTGTTATGAAACATAATCGGTATGTATTTATATTTACATTAATATGTATGTATATATATTTATGTACATGCATGTTCGCATGCGTGTACTTATTCAAGAGCACACCAAACACCGATTTTGTGCCGGTTGACTTGTTGGTTGGCTTACCGTTATATTGCTTTGAGTGCCGCTTACAGTATCGCTATTTCTGTGCACCTGTTCGATTCATGTTTCTTGTTGTAGTTGGCTGTGACGAGAAGCCGTTTGTTTATTTATATATGTTTGTTTATTTATGTATATTGCCTATCACGTATGTATGTATGCTTTGTTTAGATTAGGATTTACTCACGAGATTAATTTAATTAGACCGTTTTCATTCTTGACTTGCAGTCCGCGATTTTGCCATTCACTATCCGCAGCGACATACTATAAAAATAATCTGGCAGCTCTGTGATACAGGGGCGCCATTTGAAAATAATTTTTCCGCCCAACATTGAAATTATTTTATTTCCTTACGGATTTTTATGCATGTAGATTTTAATTGTTCATTTACAAAAATCGGCTCAAACAATATAAATCTTAGATGAACCGCACAAAAAGTACCGCAAAGTGCAGTTATTAATTCTCTTACATAGATTTCGTTACACTGTTTACCACTATTGCCACGAATTATAAGTATGTTTATTGAATTTGGTTGAACAAGAGGAAATCGATATAAAAACGAGTTAATTTGTCGCGCTTGCAAACCATTAACAAATTAATGCTAAGAACCGAACTAGCTAAAAACAAAATCGTACAAAATCGGTTACACACACTAACTCATTTTCCTCCAAAGCCGCCCATTAGGTTCCCCAGTCCACCTAGGCCACCAGCCGCCCCTTGTTGCAGTTGTCGCATCATATTCTGGAGACCACCGACTCCACCCATTTGCTGTAGCATACGGGGATCAATCATTTTAGCCATCTGTTGATTTAACTTGGCCATTTGGGTTGGATTTACATTTTTCGTCATGTCACCTTGTTTGAATAGTCCTTTTACACCCCCCATTTTCTTAACTACAGCAGCGAATTTTGTGTAGTGGGCAATAAGCTCTTTTACCTCACGTTCAACAACGCCCGCTCCTTGTGCCACACGGACACAACGTGTTGGCTGCTTACTAAAAAGCTTAGCACCGTCTCTGTTATCAAGTTCACTGTCCGACATGCTGTCCATCATTGTCATCATGCGTTTAATGCGTGCCATCGACTCTTGCTCGCCACCCTTGGTCATGAAGTCCTGCGAGAACCCAGGTATCATGTTCATAATCTGAGAAAAAGGTCCCATTTTCATGATATTTTGGAACTGTTCATACATGTCACGTATGGTAAAGTGCCCATGTTTGATCTTTTCCAGTAATTCCTCATTGCCGTCCAATTTCAATTCGTTAACCTATTAAATAAATAAGTTTATTATAAAAATACAAAGTACACTAAAATAATACAACTCACCTTGTCTATAAGTCCTTCAATATCGCCCATACCCAGCAGTTTACTTACGAACGGCTTGGTCTTAAATGGTTCCAAATCGTCGATATGCTCGCCCGGTGCCAATAAAAATAATAGGTGACTGTGTTGCAGCCACAGCTGACAAGGCGCCGCCACCCTTGGCATGGCCGTCCAACTTGGTTATAATAACGGATCCAATGTCTACTTTCTCTTTGAAAGCTTTTGCTTGAATCTCGCAAGCCTGTCCAATTGTAGCATCCATTACGAAGATAATATTGTCGGGACTAACGGCATTAGAAACCGCTAACATTTCCTCAAAGAGAGACTCTTCCTGCTTATGTCGGCCGGAAGTATCCACAATGATCATTTCAAATCCTTCACGTTTGAACATCTCAACACCTTCTTGTGCTATAACTACAGGGTCTATTTCTGTGTAACTGCCGTAAAAGGGTATGCGTGCCTTTGTCGCGTTTTGCTTAATTTGATCATAGGCACCAGCACGAAAAGTATCCGCGCACACTAGGCACGACTTCCAATTGCGTTTTTGGTAGTGATAGGCTAGCTTCGTACATGTGGTTGTCTTGCCAGATCCCTGTAAGCCGACAAACATAATAACATTGGCCTTTCCTTTAATTGGCTGGTAGGGCTTTACACCGGGATCAACTAGTTTTATAAGTTCCTTAAAAACGGCGGATTGTATCATACGGCGTTTGTTTAATCCGCCAGCCATTTCATCAAAGTCAATAACCGCTCTTACATTCTCGCGGAGCTGCTTCACCTGTCGTATGTTTACATCAGCTTCCAGTAGTGCAGCGCAGATTTCCTTGAGCATGGCACTCAGCGCCTCCTCATTAATAACAGTCGCTTTACTCAGAGAGTGCAGCGCCGTTGTTATTTTGCGGCCTAGATCTGCCAAAACCATTTTGACGATACGTTGTTACAAAGTACGTTAACTGTTTTGCAACTGTGTGCGTTTTAATTTTGTTGACTTATTTGCAAAACAAAACATGCGAATCGAAAACGAATAACTATTTTCTCTGACACGTCAAATGTCCAACATAATAAAGAAGAAGACTGACATTCAAATGGACACGTGCGTACGTCAAAATAATGCAACACTATGTCGGCTGTGCAAGTGACTGGCAATTAATGATTTTTCATCTATTGTGAATGGAAAAATGCGAGTTGTTTACTTTTGATTTTGAATGAAAGTATATGAAACTAAATTAACAAATAAATGGGAGTTAAGGAATTGTGGTCTATTCTTACACCATATGCTGAACGCAAGCCAATATGTGAACTTAGGGGCAAAAAAGTAGCCATAGATCTGGCTGGGTGGGTGTGTGAAAGTCTTAATGTCGTTGATTATTTTGTCCATCCTCGGCATCACTTAAAGTAATTTGATTATTGCGTTATCATCTGTTCTCAAATACGTATATATTTTTAACGGAGATATATTGTTTTGCAGAAATCTTTTTTTTCGAACCTGTTATCTTATTTGGGAACAAGTGACGCCAGTTTTTGTGTTGGAAGGAGTCGCTCCCAACCTTAAGAATCAAGTAATATCTAAACGGAATGAGCTTCAATTCCGAGGTGTACGTCCCAAAAATAAGTTAACTCCTGCACAAACAGTGCCAGCAGGCCAAGGTCACAAAGGACGAACGCGTTTCAATCATGTGCTTAAACAGTGTGAAAATTTGTTGCTGTCCATGGGGATACAATGTGTGCAGGGACCAGGAGAGGCTGAAGCTTATTGTGCGTTTCTTAATAAGCACGGTGTGAGTTTTATTCGTTTAAATTTAAATTGGTTCAATCAATGATTGTTTTCTAAAGTTGGTAGATGGTGTCATCAGCCAAGATTCCGATTGCTTTGCCTATGGAGCACTTCGTGTTTATCGAAATTTCTCTGTTTCGACTCAAGGAACTCAGGCTGCTGCCGGAGGTGCCATAGATATATACGATATGAAAGAAATTTGCAACAGAATAGACTTTGGTCAGCATAAGGTTATCGTTATGGCACTCCTTTGTGGTTGCGATTATTGTCCCGATGGTATCGGCGGTATTGGCAAGGATGGAGTTTTAAAACTTTTTAAATTGTATAATGAATCGGAAATTCTAGAAAAGTAATGAGTTGTTTTGTATTAAAAATACATGCACATTCATAATTAAAATCGTTGCTAATTATAGATTACGTAAATGGCGCCATGAAACTGAGACATACAATTCTTTGGAGATGCGCGTAGAAGACAAGAATATATGTACCAACTGTGGTCACATCGGACGTACGCAGAGTCATTCAAAAAACGGTTGCTCTGTCTGCCGGACGCATCGTGGCTGTGACGAGAAGCTGTGGAAGTAAGAAAACTGCATATGAAAACTTTAATCGGATTTCTAATTCTTTAGAATTTTCTATAGGGATAAACGACTCTCTATCAAGTCAGAACTAGCGCTGCGCAAAAAGGCCCTTGAAAATGAGAACTTTCCAAATGAAGAAGTAATATCCGAATTTCTTAGTGAGCCAGCATTAGTGCCACATCTTAATCTGGACTGGAAACAACCAAATATCGTAAAATTCATTAAACAAGTTGGAATTCTGCTACAATGGCCAGAAATTTATTGTTTTCAGAAATTTTTCCCGATTGTCACTCGCTGGCAATTGCTTCAGTCAAACGATAGCTTAGTCCAACCGCTCAAGATCATTAAGAAACGTACAGTAAAAGGTGTCGCAAGTCTCGAATTACAGTGGAAAGATACCCGCAGGTGTTTTAATGGACTTATACCGCATGATCAAATTTCCCAGTTTGAAAAAGATAATCCAAATGGATTAAAAGAGCTCTACTCTACAATTGAACCTCTAGACTTATTACATAATGCGTATCCAAGTATGGTAGACGATTTTATTAAGTTTAATGAAAAAGAGCCTAAAAGGAGTAAAAAGACACTTAAACTGGATGCCCTGCTTGATGAACCAGAAAATAGCTTACCAAATGTTACTGCAGCCACAAAAAGCTGAGCCAAAACAAAAACGTAAAAAAAAGGTCGAAAGCACTGGGGAAACTAATCAAAGAAAAATGTTCCAGTTTCTGAAGCAAAAAGAGAACACACCAGTTAGGGAATCTATTCGTAAAAAACAATGCTCAACACCCATCAATAAATGCTTGTCTTCCGATTTGGAGAGCGATTGCGAAATGGATATATCTGATATTATAAAAGGCATAGTTACTAATCCTCATTCATTGCCTGTTGTCACTAATTACGCGGGACATTTGCTTCATTACAAGCCATTGCCTGACGATTTGAGTATACGCCTGACACAATTAAATTTAAGCAACGTCGATGTATTACATGAATCAAATGATAAAAAGCTTAGTGATAATTCAGATTTGCTGTTTAAAACCCGACGAGAACTTTCAATGAATCTTGAAGACAGTCCTCAGATAAAAAGCTGCCTTTTGGATGACAGCTTTGATTTGTTGGTTAAGGGAGATTTAAAGAAAGTGGCACATTTAGTAAAAACCCCATTGGATCGTTTTAAACATAAACATCACCTATCAACTGCAAGTGGAACAAAGACAGTACGAATGGAAACCGCAGAATCACCAGAAAATACAGAAACTAATGTTAGCTTTTTTTTTAATAACAGCGTTGAAGGTCCAGATGTTTTTGAACAGTTAATGGAGTCAAATATGGTTGACTCCCAAGATGTTGTTCTTGTCAGTGAAAGCGAGTGACTTCCGTAAAGATTCACATAGTAGTCTAATAAACAACAATATATTATCGCCCTAAAGCAATTTTAAAACTTTTTACTTTTTTTTGTCGACGGCATTTGGTTTGAAGGGGGAACAGAAATTCTAAGTCATCAAATGACATTTTGCGTAAATATGAGCGCTGCGCATTGCGTGTTCCAGTTGCTCTTCAAACTGCGTGTTTACTTTACGCCCCTTCATATTGCACACAATCTCCGCATTCTGACCCTTAGGTGCCGCCACTTGGCCACCAAATGTGGTTGCAAAAGATTGTAGCCAAAGACTTGCATTAAACTGATCGTGAATACAGTCCTGAAATATAAAAACAAATTAAAATGTTAAATCTTTCAATAATAAATTTAATTTAAGTTTGGATGGACCTACCTGCGGAACACAACAACGAGCTTTGACAATGTTTCCACACATGCTGATGACTAAAATAGGACGATCTGTACACAGTTTTGTTGCACGTTGAAGAGGAATCTCCTCGACCAATGCTGAACTCGTTATATAGTGTAGAATGTAGGGATGCGTTTTCAATGGTTTATCAAGCAGTAAAGTGCGCATTTCTACTTCGACGAATTCTCTGAAAAGATCACAAATTAAATGGTGAAAATGTTCGAAAGATTTAAGATTTAACCCACTTAAGAGTTACACGCGAAGTTTCTTTGAGCTCCCGCAACATTTCATTAATACGCTCATAAGTCTCCATTTTGAAGGCATATGGAAGTTTAATGTCTGAGTGAAGCATGTTGTGACGTATGGTTTGAAGTTCGATCTCAGTGGCATTAGTTAGTTTATCTGTCCGGAACTGTTGTTCTAACATATCCACACGATGTCGGAGCAGAGCAACTGTCTTTAACACCTGCACAAAAGTATTGAGAAATAGATCTTAGTTACCATGAAATGGCTTTTATAATTGTATACCTATTGTAGCTTACATTCTCCGCTGCCTGACCAGCTACAGCAGTGAAAGCAAACCGAGCACGATTTGTTTGTTTTAGATTTACAATGCAGAAGGATGATATCTCTTTAGTATTAGTCACATGTGTTCCACAGCATAATTCCCTGGAGCTAAGATGTAGCTCAGGACATTGAATATTAATAAGGCGCAGTCCTTGCTCGGGATATACTTCCCCAGGTACCATTGTTATGTCATTCTGCTGTAGAACATCAGCTGCAGTTGGGTGCTCCACTTTAACAGGGGTCGCGGAGCAAATGGAGCGACTGTAATTGAACGATTTTTATTTAGTAAGTTACACTCAAATGGAAAAACATACTTACTTTATCAAATCCTCAATGAGCTGTATATCTGCCTTGTTTATACGTTTACCCAGTAGCCCCAGTTCTAGTTTGCACTGCTCACTGCTCACTGAGCTTGACACTTGATAGGTCACCTTATTAAAGAGTGTTCGAATGGCAGCGTTCAGCAAGTGAGTAGCTATGAAAGAACACAAATAATCATCAAATTTTACCTACTCGTAACTTGTGATCTACCTGAATGGTGAATAGTATTAAGCTGCCGCTTTTTAGTATCCACTTTGAGGTGTAACTTATCTCCAACAGCGATCGCAAAGCCTTCAGTGGGTGAATTTAAAGAGCAAACATGAACAACACAATCATTGAGATATTTTACACCCAGAACATCAAGCTCATGGGGCTCATCAGGTTTAAGTTTGTTTTCTACTAGTAACGTCCCTAGATCTGATTGTTGACCACCGGATTCATAGTAGAAATTGCTGGCCTCTGTGATTATTGATACTGTATCAGTCTTTTTCAGACGACTGCCTAAAATGTTTGAAACTTCTACATCGTTGCTAAGCAAGCCTAGCACGTGTGTTTCCAGTGTTGGAACTGTATGGGTTTGACTTTCTTCATCATATTTGTAGACATACTTGTGGCTATTATCAGTAGAAGGTAACCGCTTCGAAAGTTCCACTTGTGCTTCAGAAATTCGTGCCTGGATAAGTTTATCAAAGTCCCCTCCGTTTTGTTGTGGTTCCTTCGTCCTAAGTTTAGCCAAAGCAAGCTCGGCACGATATCGGTGCAGATCACAGTTCATATTTTCCAGCTCAGCTAGCTTTAGAAAGCTCTCCTCAGTTAAGCCGTAGGTATCAGTGAGTTTGTACAAGAAGTCACCTGGTATGGTATTATTTGAAAAATTGCAACGTTGCTCTTTAAATTCGCGATAAGCAGGCACAAATCCAGGACATTCCATCAAATCAATATCGTCTAATTTTGGAAACTCCGTAAGCACCTCAACAAAAGCCTTTGATGAGCTCGCACGCAGATTTTTGTACACTTCTTGCTCGTGGGCAATTAGTTCAATGACAGCTTGTTGCTTTTTTTGACATTTCTGGATAAGCTTCCCCCATGGTCTCGACTACAATTGGCACTAGTTGTCTGAGCATATTTTCACGTGCAAACACCTGTTCCGAGATGTGTAGTGCCTTGCGTAGGACGCGACGCAGCTTCTGACTGGGCGTATGAAATTCATTTTGGGGTAATGTTTATACATTTGTTTTCAATATGAAACTTACTTATGATCCGGAAGCATACCATCGGCAAGGCATGCTGTTATCATCCGAGCATGATCGGCAAGAATTCTATAACTAGTATCCAACAACACTGATTTTTGAGAGTCCTGGAAGCTGCCTGTATATGTTGGAGCTTTGGATATCTGTAATAACAGCGTATAAGATTTATTTATTTAATGACTAACTTAATTACGAGCTTTAGCTTACGCTTTGAATTCCATCAAATATGGGTGTGAACAGATCCGTATCGTAATTAGAAACTTTGTTTTGCAACAGTGCCGTTAGACGCTCAAATCCCATGCCAGTATCCACGTGCTTAGCTGGTAGCTGTGTTATACTTCCATCCAAATGACTACAGAATTAGCACAAATGATAAGCGATTTTATAATTATAATGGTAAGTAACTTTTACACAAATAAATACTGACCGATTGTATTCAATAAATACCAAGTTCCACAGCTCAGTTAGATCTGGACACCCCGCATTAACCAATTTTGCGCGTTGCTCAACGCTACCAGAACCTGGTCTATGGTCAATATGAATTTCTGTGCAAGGTCCACAAGGGCCGGAAGCCCCCATTTCCCAAAAATTTTCATTACACCCGAAGGGCAAAATCCTCTCAGAGGGAAAGCTATAAGGAATAAACATCTCTACAATTTTATATAATTATATCATCAAATACAACTCACCCCAAGCTACGCCAGGTATCAAAACACTCCAAATCGGCAGGTATTCCGAGTAATTTATCACCTGCAAAGTAGGTCACATATAAACGCGCCGGATCAATGTTATAAGGTCCGCGCAAGAGCTCCAATGCCATAGCACAAGCTTCCCGCTGCAAGGAATTAAAAATACAATGGCGATAGACACATCCATGTTGTACACAAAAATCAGCAAACCTTAAAATAATCACCAAATGACCAGTTGCCAAGCATCTCGAAGAACGTGTGATGGTAGCCATCCTGACCTACAACTGACAAATCATTGTGCTTTCCACCAACCCGAACACACTTCTGCGAATTGACTACACGCTTGTGTGATGTTGCTGCTGTGCCCAGAAATATTGACTTGAACTAGATGAATGAATAATTTGTTTAATTCATTTTATAGAAAGAGAGGATTACATTTTACCTGATTCATGCCTGCATTGACAAAGGCAACAGTTGGATCACAGAATGGTACAACAGGACTGGATCGGACGAACTTATGATCATGATTGACTGTAAAATAGTCTATGAATGTTTTTCGTATTTCGCGTGCCGCGAGTGCACGCTGTAGCTTTTTGGCTGAGTTGTACATGCCAATTGAAATTAAATTTTAATTAAATGCGAGAGCAATCTTTAATCTACAATCGAGAGACAGCTGAGTCGGTAATTATACCAGAGGCTGTCTCAGCTGATAAATTTGCCATTCACCTGTTACTTTTGCCATTCACAGCGGAGCGCCGTACTCATTCTATTTTTTATCTGAAGCAACAGCTGCGAGTTTTGATTAAACTATGCCACGAACAAAAATAAAAAACAACGAAAATAAATAGTGCTAAGAGAAAAGTTCATTTACTTAATAAACGACGCTAGCATATAAAAGGAAATCTGTCGAGCATTGCAACATTCTTGTACTAGTAAGAATATTTATTTAAATTTGAACTTTGACATCTCCTATTTGGTTCCGCTTTCACCTTTAGAGAAGCTCCTACCGTAACCAAAAAAAGCAAAAATTCAACTGCGTAGTATACACCTAAGAAAAGAGTGCACAAACGCTATCATGGCCACAAAACGACGCCCACTCCGCCCAAATCTTAACAGCGGCCAAGGAAGCCCCTCCAATATGAATTTTCGACCGGGCGGACCAGACGTTACTCGGTCTGAAGCACGAGGCACGCGTCCAACAGCAGCACCCACCAGCATACGAGAGATACTTGTGATGGGCGTAATACACTTGTGTAAAAAAACTATATTCTTTAATACGGACTTGAAAGTTGCCCTCTATTTGGGCAGTTTGTTCATCATCTCGCTTATAGGCGACTTCTTGCCATTTCCTAAAACGTACTTTGCCCGCTCAGACAATTTATTCAATCTGTACTTTGTCAAAGTGGGCTGGGGCTGGACTTTATTGTTCATGGTCCCGTTTACAGCACTCTCCGCTTATACGCTAAACTGTGGCGATATGAAACGTATGCTAAGGCATCACTTCCCTCGTATTGTAATAGCTACATTCTTTTGGTTCTTCTGGACAAAGCTTTTTAACGTTGTGGAAACCTCATACGGTCGCTGTACTACCAAAGGTAAGCTATATAGCTTTTCATTCTAATGCGGCACTAATACCATTATTTTATTATAATTGCAGGTTATCAAAGCAAGTCCAGCTGTTTAAAGGCAGGCCATCTTTGGCAGGGTTTTGATATATCTGGACATGCGTTTATACTTATTCACTCAAGTCTAGTTTTAATCGAGGAAGCGCGACCGATTATCAAGTGGGAAACTATTAAAGAGCACCTTCGAAATGAGCTTCACAATCGCAGTGTTTCAGATACAAATAGTAGCAATCCGCTTCGCAGCTTAAACGAGGAACAAATACGTAGTCTACAATTTTTGTATACTCGCCTTACCCCTATTATTCGCACCCTGTTTATTGGAATGGCTGCACTTCAACTACTGTGGGACATAATGCTTGTGGGAACAATGCTGTATTATCATCGTATGATTGAGAAAGTTATCAGTGGCATAGTTGCCATTCTTACTTGGTATTTTACGTATCGTTTCTGGTATCCAACAAACGGTTTGTTACCAGAAGCTCCAGGTAATGGATCATTTTATTACCAGCGCGAAAACTTCTCTTTCAAGCGTCCCACGCATTTAGCCAGTTGCTCAGGACCGGCTGGCGTGCAGATGCCTGCCACAGGAACACGGGGAAACTCAAATGGCAAGTCGGGTATTCAGTCACAGCAACAACAGCAACAGCAAATTCCCACATTCATGGGCATGCCACTATTTACCAATGTTAAGGCGGCCAGTGCAGCGGCTAGTTTGCAACAGTCAGCGCAACAGAAGCGTGATTATCAGCAGGCGTCCGTGGATATTTAAATCAAATGCATGGAGTAGTTCAGAAGCAGAAATGCCAATACAGGAATTGAATTACATGAATTGACAATTATATTTTAATGGTAGGGGCCAGTTAATACTTTTGTACCAAATATAACTTTATACGAAATGCGTATATATTCGAAATTTGTAATATAACATTTGCAGATTGAGGCTTGCACTTCGGCGTAGTCCGATGTTCATATTTCATTGTGAAGGTCGTCCGCTCTCTCGCATTCTGTTTTTGTTTTTTTGCTACGCCTTAGGACTCCCATCGACAATTTTTCATTGTTATCACGTAGATTTAAGCGTTTTTATGTTTGTGTTTAAATGTATCCAACTTTAACAATAGTAATAAAACAAATGATTGTTAACAAATTTAGCCGCTTATTTATGAGCAAATGCAGCGAACATGGCCATACCCAAAACACCCGCAGTGGCTCCCAGCTTATAATTAGCAGGCGTCATACTCCACATTTCCTTAAGTATTTCAAAATTGCTGCTAGGCATGACTTTAAGGTAGGAAGATCGCTGCTTAAAGCGCAAAAAGAATGATTCTACTTGAGGCAATTTGCCGTTGCACCAGTAATAGTTTTCGAAGCCCAGTTGATATAGACGTTGTAGAAGCAGGCCCAGGCTGACATCGGCCAAAGTGAGTGTATTTCCAGTAAGCCACTCACCGCGTGGTGTTTGTTTTGAAAGTTCCTGCTCCACATAAAGAAGTGTGTCGCGGACTGCATCTAAGACACGCTGAAAATCGGTCCGCGAATTAACAAGATCCCTCCGACGCAGCTGAGTCTCTAGTTTCTTTTGTAAAGCAGAATTAGTTGTATCCAATTCATTTACAGATCGTTGCAAAATCGACAGGACTTTGTCATTGTTCTCTAAGCAAATAGAAAGAGGTATTAGAAATCATAAAAAGTGCATTGTTCGACTATTGCAATTCAGACAGCTCACTCAGACAGGACAACCGCACAGGCCCAATAAAGGGCGCCTTTGGCACAAGTTTTAGATCATCATGGATGAAAGAGCCAAGACTCAGTGCGCCTACGGGTAATAGTGTCAATGCACGCTCAAAAACCATCATTTGATCATACTGTAATGAATCTGGGTTGTAAGGCTTCAGAAGCAAATGTTTTTCTACAAAGAAAGTGCAGAATGTTTTTAAGTTAAAAAATTTTTCCAATAACCTACCTTCTCGAAATTTCGTCTCTACATAGTTGATGATGTGATGAGAGTTAGGTACAATAAATACGCCATCCTGAAGAACAGGCAAATCACCTTTGGGATTAAGGTTAAGAAACCAACTAGAATATTGTTCGCCGTTGGACAGGTCGACCACGTACGGAATAAAGTCGATATTTTTCTCATATAACACGAGTAGAACCTAAAAAAAATGATAATAATTTTTTTCTAACTATCTAATAATTTACAGTTACATAAATTTATTATTTGCAGCTTACAACTAATATCAATCATCGAATAGTAGCTAATTACTGCTACGATAGAGAACTCTACATATTATTCATACACCTCTGTCAAGTAAAATTGCACACTGTACACACAATAGCA
The DNA here is from genome assembly GCA_018903425.1 of Zaprionus nigranus. Classification (NCBI taxonomy): domain Eukaryota; kingdom Metazoa; phylum Arthropoda; class Insecta; order Diptera; family Drosophilidae; genus Zaprionus; species Zaprionus nigranus. The sequence goes on along the minus strand of JAEIGD010000004.1, from coordinate 6,135,574 downwards.
ACTCATACTTTCGTAACTATGTAAATATCCTTGAAAATAAATGACAATTGCTGCGATTACTTTTGCAATTTCGCGCCAATTCAAACAACCAATTTGTGAGCTCTTGATGTTTTTCAGATTTTCATAAGTCACATGATTTACATCGGTCACTTACTTTTTGAGAGTAAAAGTTATATGGGTGGAAATAGAGTACGAGTTTGTCGCCCTGGAAGACTGGTGCCTTAAAATCCTGCGGTGCGGGCGAACTAGTCGCAATTTCTTCAGCTTGCTTGCTCATCTCCCTGTTGGGTCTGTTTATTTAAAAAACAATAATTTTTATATCACATGCTTTTTCGACTGCGAAAACGAAAACAAAAGGTTACCCGTAGCCCAAACGTAGAACTCAAAAAATAAAGCGACTAGCACACTCGCAACAACACAAAACGACTAACTGATGATGGGAATAAAGCAGAGTAATAAATGAGCAACTCAAATAGCTCCAGAGACGGACGAATTAATTTGCACTTATATCTGAGAGTAACAACTTGTGGTTGTTTTTGTTGTTATTTTTGGATATGATTTGTACTTCAGTTTGTGGAATACTCATTTCCAACATCGCGGTTTCTGTTTGTATATCATACTTACGTTTGCTTAGTGTGTTACGACATCGCGATCACGTTTTTTACATATTGCAAATGTTTGTTTTGAGCTTAACTAATTTATTTTCAAACTGTCTTATCAGTGTATAAGAGAGTACTAATGTGAGTACCAGACAAAAATACCTCGGACGTGTCTTTTAAATTAATTAATACAAAATATTTGAATAGGTACAAGATATAGTTTAGAAGTGTTTTAAGAAAATATAAGCAAACATGTCTAACTTGAATACATTCTTAATAAATAAGAAATTTAAAACACGCGCTCAAAAAAAGCTTTTTATTTCGTGGTGAATGACTGTTCTGTGCAACAAACAAGTTTTCCAGCTGGAAATCGACAGATGTTCGACCATTAAGCATTGACCTAAGAAAATTAATTGATAAACATTGGAATCTTCTCTTTCAACATCAAAATCGGCCTAGTATGTTTCATCTAAGCAAGAAGATAGTTGTAAGAGCTTCAAAGTGGCAGTTGTCGACTACGGCCGGTTTGACTGGAAACCAAGCCCAAAGTTCTATGCAGAAATCATCAACGATTAGAGCCCGTAATCAACATAACAGAAGCGAGTATCACAATACTTGCCATAAACGTTTGTCGAGCGGCAATGCCCCCAGTCAAAGTTCGACCGTCAGCAGCATGAAGCGTTTAGCAGGTAAAGTTGCAGTGGTCACTGCGTCTACAGATGGGTGAGTCAAATTCCTTTAATTATGTTGTGATGTGAACAAAAATATTGGAATTCTTTATTGATCACAGTATTGGTTTTGCTATTGCTAAACGTTTGGCCGAAGATGGTACTGCTGTTGTTATAAGCAGTCGGAAGCAAAAAAACGTCGACAACGCGCTTGCCGAGCTTAGAAAGTTAAGTCTAAATGTGCATGGTCTTAAGTGTCATGTTGGCGATGCAGAAGATCGTAAACAACTTTTTGAGGAGACTATTGGAAAGTATGGAAAACTCAATATATTGATAAGTAATGCTGCTACTAATCCGGCTGTTGGCGGGGTTCTGGAATGCGACGAAGCTGTTTGGGATAAAATTTTTGATATAAATGTGAAGAGCTCTTATTTGTTGGCTAAAGAAGCACTTCCATATTTGAGAAAGGAAAGAGGTTCTAGTATAGTATTTGTCTCTTCAATTGCGGGATACGATGCGTTTGAGGTGAGTAAACCAGGCCGCGAGTATCCGGTGTTTATTGGTTATCTTATTTGCAGTTGTTAGGCGCATACTCTGTGAGCAAGACGGCGTTGATTGGACTGACTAAGGCAGCTGCCAAAGACCTGGCTCCTGAGGGAATACGGGTAAACTGTTTGGCCCCAGGCATAATACGAACAAAGTTCTCTAAAGCGTTATATGAAAATGAGTCAGCAAATGAAGCTGCGCTCAGCAAAATCCCAATGGGTCGACTTGGTACTAGCAAAGAAATGGCAGGCGTTGTGTCTTTTTTGGTATCTGAAGATGCGGGCTACATAACAGGAGAATCTATTATTGCCTCTGGTGGAATGAGTGCCCGTCTATAAACTTGTGCATAAACCTCATAGATATTTTGTTTTAAGGCCCACAAATAAAATTTGTTTACAAAATAGTAGTTTATAATTCTGGATAATGGTATTATGTATAGAAAATAATTGTATAATATAACTATGATGATCTTAGCTTCGCCAACTGATCCGCAATGTCCTTTTCAGTACGTTTGCCACTACTTTCAAACTCGCCGGAGCCGGTAGCTGGTATGCTAGCCATCTTCCCAGAGATTTCAATTCCAATCTCATCAAGCACCCGGTTGACCACGTCATTGGACTCCTCCTCATCACCAGACTCATTTAGCATGTCATCCAATGTATCATTTATCATTTCATCAGTCATTTCCATATGCATATTCGCCTGCTGGAAATCGCGCACTGTGCCTGCTATAGCTTCCGGTCGCATCACTTTATTCATGGAAGCCATTGTCTTTGCCGTGGTGCCCATCGCTTCTCCCAGAGCAATGTTCGCCCCCCATATTTTTGTTTTGATAGCCAATGGATTGAATTTTTCCCGTTGCTGCGTAGCTGCGAGACTTTTGCTTACGGATTTCTACAAGTTGCTTAGCCAAAATACGGCAAGCATCATTATTTCCAGCGGTTGCGTTGCGTTTGATCTCAGCTTCCAGTTTCTTTTCTTCTTCCTCCATTTTTCTACGCTCTCGCTCAATGTCTCGAGTTGCTTTGCGAAGATTACGATCATTCTCTCGTTGTTGCTCCTTTACTGTGGGTTTTTTGCCAAATAAGTTGAACATGTTTTTTAATAAATGTACTGCAGGACGAAAACAAGAAATTTTCTTAAAGTATGAATCACTACAATATATGACGATTGCTGCATCATAGTACCACAACAATATCAGCTGTTGCTTTGTCAGCTGTTCGCAACATGTGTGAATGGCCAAAATGGGTGAATGTCAAAACATATAACTCAAGCAAATTAACAATTTGACAGACACACATTGACTTTCAGTTCAGCATGGTGTCAGAAATACTTAAGCAAGGTGCCGAAGGACGGCTCTACCTTGGCGAATTTAAAGGCGAATCTTGTCTCATCAAAGAACGTTTTGTCAAACAATATCGTCATCCAGACTTGGATACACAAATTACGCGTCAGCGTATAAAAGCTGAGGTAAAGGCATGTAGTCGCTGTTCAGCCGCTGGCATTCTTGTGCCGCGTATTTTGCACTCGGATCTCGGCACCCATAAAATTTACATGGAATACTTCAGTGAGGCACAGACAGCAAAGCAATTTATTCAAAAAACATTAATTGAGTCGGGTGCTGAAGGTGCAAAGCATTCACTGCAGGAGCTATGCCAACGTATTGGTATTATAATTGGCAAAATGCATTTGAACAATATAATACACGGTGACTTGACAACATCGAATATGCTTATTAACCCAAATTCAGACGACGACTTTAACGTTATCTTTATTGACTTTGGACTAAGTCACTACAGTCAGGCGACAGAGGACAAGGGCGTGGATTTGTATGTTCTCGAACGAGCTCTATTGAGCACGCATAGCGAACAGCCATATATCTTCGACTTTATATTGGCGACATATCGGAATGCGTGCGGTAAAGATGAAGAGGCTATTTTAGCCAAATTTGAGGAGGTCCGAGCGCGTGGACGTAAGCGCACAATGATTGGTTAGATAAACGATTTATATAACAAATAGTTTAAGTAACAATAAACATAAACTTACATTGCGATGGTCTATTCTATTCTCTTAAATGGGTTCTGATTGGCTGGACCCTCGCTGAGCTCATCTATTTTTATTTTCTTAATATACTTTCGCACTTTCGTTTTGCGTTTGACGAGCTCGTGTTTCGTTGGCTCTAACCCTGTCACTGCGGCTTCCTTGAACTGTGCGTAGGGACGGTGTTTATTCTTGAAAATTGCATCTTCTAGATTTAAGTCAGAGAGTCCATACTCTTCGTTAAACAAACGGTATTTATCGCAAAATTTCGAGTGTCCCTTCTTAAACAAAGCAGATTTAGTTGAAGGATGCTGGAAAATACAATAATAAAAAAAATATGTAGTTAGTTTGTCAAATTTTATTCTTTTATCATTACCCTGGCATCAATAGCTCTGGCACAGCCTCTGTGGAAATTGTGCAAATGACGGAGGAAGGCTTCGTTGGGCTTAATGTTCTCCTCTAGACTTAGCTGCATTATTTCGTTGACATAAGCAAAAGATTTTTGTGCACATCCTTGACGTAACATTGCACCGAGTATGACAACATTAATGCGAATGCCCGCCGATTGCATTTGGTTCAGCAACTCTCGGGCTTCCTCTTGTGTTCTACAGCCTAGCGCTAGAACACCGTACGTTACTATGTCTGGCCGTAGTCCCGCTGTTCGTATCATGTTAAGCACTTCGCTGGCGCTTTCATAATCGAAGCGCATAGATCGTTTTTTAATTAGTATATTAAAGAAATCAATGTCAGCTTTAAGACCAATCTTACGTACAAAGCTCAGAAGCTGCTTTTCAGCTGCATTTGTGGGAGGTATAACTTCCAACATAGTAGTAAAACATTGAATATTGGGAGTTATTTTGTGCTGCTTCATTAGTTCTAGAAAACCCGTCAGTCCTCGCAGCAATAAAAACCGTTCGTGTGGACGAGTTATTTCTGATAAGGCAACCAGACTTCCCAATTGTGGCTGTGGTAGTAAGAGGTTTGGTAACTCCAGTTGCTCCTCAGAAGTTGTTACTGGATCTCCACCAGTAGGTAAAGAAGCGATGGCAAGGCTGCTCATAGCATTTGTTTCGTCTTTTGGGAGCTCCTGTGGTATGGTTCTCACCGCACCTGGAGCAATCTGTTGTATCGTCTCTTTCATAGATTCTAGATCTCCTATACCACAATCTCGCACACATCGTAGTATGGTATGAAAACTATAGTAGTCGGGTTTAATACCACTATGAAGCATCTTATGCCACGTAAGAAGAGCATGTCGAAATCCATTCTGCTCGTCGCTCGCGCAGGCTTGTAGTAAAAAGTTAAAAGTTTCCACATTAACCGGCAATTGACGATCTAGCATCTCATCTGCCAACGTGTAGGCTGTTTGCACGTCTCCACAGCGTCCATAAGCTTTTATCATGGCATTATAGTTTTTAACATTTGGCTCGTAGTTCTTCTCTAACATATTAGCACGAAGTTGCTTTGCCTTTCCCAGACCGTCAATGGGACTAGGTGCATTAGCGCAGGCGTTGAATAGGGAGGTGTAGGTTCCGCCAGTAACTTTCAGACCACGTTGTCGCATTTTGGTGTATAGACTGAAAGCTTTACGCGTATACCCCGCTTTCGCACAGCCGCTGATCAGTAGGTTGTATATATAATTTTCTGGTTTGACACGGTCTTCTCGCAGCATTTGCACCTCTAAAACTGCAATTGCATCATTAATACGATTGACATTTAAATGTTCCTTTATCAAACGAGCGTACTCTTTGGTGCGCAGTTTTTTTGAATATCTGGTTTGCGATTTATTGGGTTTAGGTTTGCTTACGAATTCCTCCTCTTGGATGTCACTTCCGCTTTCTGTAAACTTAGTTACTGTAGCATCGCCAAAGACGTCTGGACTACCAAAGTCACAAACTGCATCTTTTGCTATATTCATATTATTACGATCTTTCTCGATCCTATGATCCAAATTTAATGAAGACAAGTCTACTGGGTTCTCATCTAGTTTATCATTTTGAAATGGGTTTGATAGTCTGTTTGCTTCACGCTTGGTCTGCAGCCCGGCTTCCAGGTCGGAAACTCGCACGTGCAGTGGGCGAGTGGGTTTGCTCCAATTTTGATTCGGGAGATTGAGTACCGTTTTTATATGTAAACGACTTATTCGCATATAACATTGCAAGCGCCGCACATTTGGTATTAAGGCAAAGGTAAACAACCGTATCGCCATTATTCTTAACTGGAACTTTAAAATATTATTATGGTTAAATAACAATTTGTCTTTGAATGTGTACACTGCAGTGAAGTTGCAATATTAATAATAATATTGTCATTCACAATACACGCATTGTGTGAATGCCACACACAGCTGTTTTCAATCGATGTGGCAACGTCAACATTAGTTTCATCCACACAAATTTATTTTTTTCACTAATTTTATCAATCCTAAATTAAACCATTTTCAACATGAGTATTACAGTTGATCCACGACGAAAAGAGAAAATAAATCGGTACAAGGCACCGAAGAATCAGGGACAGAGTGGTGGAGCAAATGAGGATATGATGCCCGACTATATGAATATTCTTGGCATGATTTTTTCCATGTGTGGTCTGATGATGAAGGTAAGTCTGGTCATCTACATTATAATTTTTATCTAAACGACTACTTTTGAATAGCTTAAATGGTGTGCCTGGTTTGCACTATACTGCTCGTGCATTAGCTTTTCCAGCTCAAGAGCTAGTGATGATGCCAAACAGGTGAGTTCCGCCAATTTTAAATCGAACCTAACTAATTGATATTTCTTTAGGTTCTTTCTTCGTTTATGTTGAGCGTTAGCGCCGTGGTCATGTCTTATTTGCAGAACCCGGCTGCCATGACGCCGCCCTGGGCATCTTGACTCGTAAGATCAGAAATCAAATATGCTTTAATGCTAGTGCAATGAATGGAACTTTATTACTTTCCAAAATTAAAATGACAGTTGCATGGGTAAAGAAAGATTTTAAATAAATAAACCACAGATTTTTGAAATATTTAGTGAAACGATTATTAAAAATTCATATTTTGGGGAGGGACTTGGAGTTGTTTGCATTCTAGGTGGTGAGTATATAATAGGCGAACAGAATAAAAGCCAAAATATAAACTGTACCAATAATAAGCACGTATTAAATTTCTCCGAAGTTAGCATGCCCAGTGGCTTTGGCATGCTGTTGGGCTTGGGCTTGACCCACAAGCATCAGGTCACACTGCAAGCAGCGCAGATTAAATTTATCCACATTTGTAAATTGACGCGAGGACTTGGCTTCGTTGGCCAGCTGTTCAGCTTGCTGATAGACGCCTTGTTCCTCGACGGGGAAGATTGTAGCTGGTGCGGCACTTTGGGAAGTCTCCATGAAAAGCGGATCATAATGTATGCCATCGAATAGTAGAAATACTCTAAGGCCAAAGTTTTTGTCTTCACCAAAACGATTGATAATAGCATTTTGTATGTCAACCACATCGATTTCAATGCCATAGTAGTTGGACAATATCGACACTTCAATTGCACCTCCCCATGAGTCGGCTTTTTGTATCCATGCACAGTACTCTGCATTAGATTTTCCCAAGACAGCATCATTGTATTGTTGCGGATCTGCAGCTACCTCCTGGGCAATAATGTGACGCATCATTTCACTGCCCTCGTTGTCCACCTTGCCGTTAAGTACGAATCGTATGCTTGTGAAAAGGCACGAATTATCAGCTGGCACTACTTTTTTTCAGCAAAATGCCATTAAAATCACCATTGGGACCAGTTTCCGATGCTTCGGGTGGAGGCATAGATATGGTTGCGTTGTCGCTATTGCTCATTTCAGCATTGCTTGAGGTGGTAACTTGACGCAGATGCTCTGCATCTTCCTCCGCTTGCAGACGACGCGCCAGTACTTCGTCATCCTCGATATTCGTGGACCCCGACACAGGCACCGTCTTTTCTTCTACTATTAAGGTCTCCCCACTGTTGACCCCAACGGCGCTAAGACTACGCTGTTGTTGTTCGTTGAGATCAAGAGGCCGGGGAGGGTAACCCATAAGCACGTGGAGCTGAGACTCCTTAATTTGCGTCACCTGGGCTATCCGTGTTTTTAATTCAGCCAACGTTGTGTTCTCGTTCAGGTCGTTGACAATGAATTGACCTTTTTTTGACTTCAGCTTCACACTAAAAGAGCCCGTCATTTTTGATAGAGCCTTTTCTGTATGCCGAAAAGTGTATGTCAACTAGGAATTTTAAAATTTTGAATGTGTGAATTTTGACTTGATTTGGCCAAGTGTTTTTTATTGTCTAATTTATATTTCTTTCTTCTTTTTTTTTTGTTTGGTATTTTGACATTCAGTGTTAGCAGTGGACTAACAGCAAAATGTTAACCTCAGTGTTGCCACTATATTAGCGTTACCACTTAACAGCATTGGAAATAATCACTGCCCGCCAAATTTTAATTTTTATTTTTTCTTTGGAGATAACTTTGGAGATAACTTGCATAGACTGCTTTATATCCAAACTAAAGAAAATTAGATAAGAAACTAAACCGTTATTCAGAAATATTATATTTTTCTTATTTTTGGTGCAAATAAATATTAGGCACCTCATAACAAAAGATGTCAAATTAGAAGAAATTTCAGAACTGAGGCCAACTGATCGCTAAAACTGCTAATAGGTAAATGCGAAAACGGGGGAGCGGCAATGAAAATGTTAAGCTAATGGGCAAGTTAAACAGAATTAAAAACTGAGGAAACATAGCGATTAGCGAAAAACCACAGCGAGATGTCAGTCAACAAAATAATTTAGCGTCGGACTAGCCCAACAATGGGGTCAATAACAACAAAAGCGGCATTAACAAAATATAGTTTGGTTTGCTGTATTCTTTAAAATTCCACACATCAGAGCGCCTTGCGTGGTACACTAAAATCACATTTAATAGTCCAAACAAATTTGTTATTGTATTCGCGGTCGAACTTTTAAGGCATGCATTGTGGCGACGTGTTGTTTTAATTTCTATGAGACGAGAGCGTTTAAGCACGTCTCGAAGCGCTCATATAAATAGATGTCGAGTAGCCCCTATGTTCAGTACAAACCTGTTAACGCGACCCGCGAGATCATAACTCAACTTTCAGCACTTACCCAAGGATATTTAACACACAATCAAAATGAACTTCTTACTCTTGGTGCGTCTACTGGATGTGAAATTCTTTGAATATATGTATACCATATATTTATATCTTACTAATAGCGGAATACTTTCTGACTTTTTTTGTTTGCCTAGCGGTCTGCTTTATGGCGACCAGTGCAGTGCCCGTAGAGGAGGCAATTCCCGAGGGTCTTGAAGGACCTGGAAACGAGCCCGTCAACCCCGCCGATGATCAGTCCCTGCTACTTAAATTAAAAATACTGAAAAAGTTGCTCTTCCTGGGTTAAATGCTCAGGGCTTCTACTTATGATGATAATGGATTTTAAGTATACGTGTATATTGCGTGTCTAGTTATAAGGCGAATAATAAAAAATAGAAAAGAATAATTTTATGATTTTACTGTGAATATTAAGTCGAAGGGATATGACACCCGAGTTGCATACATACACCCTCAAGTAGTAAAGACCTGATGAATCTGTTCTACTTGTTGAAATCTAAGAGTTGAACCCGATAACAACACCACTTTCCTTTTCTATAATTTTTCTTAGACGTTGAAACCATGTACCAGGAGTTCAGGTCTTTTAATTGGTGTAAAATATATTTTTAAAACAAAATATATATGGTTTACTGGTTATGGTTAAATAAATTTGTTTAAACTAATCAAAACCCAATAAAAAAGATAATCATAACTTTTTCTCAACATTGTTTAAATGCTAGAAGATTTTGCAACAGAATAATAGGAATTGGGGCTCTTCAATTCTTATGAAACAGCGTTCCAAACTAAAAATATAATACGTTTCTCAGATTTTCAATAATTCAATGTGTATAAACTATACACCTTTAAAAACATAATCTTTAACATCTTAATATGATTTGATGGGTATTTTAATCGATTACATAAGTCTGATTCATATGTATTTTAAAAGGATCAGAAAAGGATATATTAGGCAATTTTGTGAATATGCTAAATAATTAAATTCATTACGAGAGCCCAAGCGGAGTTGTTTTTGCCCAGTGAATTTTTTATTTTTTACATGGACTAGATAACAACAGGATAAAGTCACTCGTGTGACCTTAACCAAGCAGCAGTTTCTTCAATTTCTTTAACTTGAAAATGGCCTGAGGATCATGAGGATTGTGTACCTCAGCTCGACCGTAGATGTCCTCCTGAAGCGTTTCATCAACTGGCACAGAAGCCACCAGAGTTACAGCCAGCAAGCACAAGAATAGGGCCTAAAAATGCAAGAATACACCGGATAATCCTTCTGCACGGAGAACCCTGGCAGGCGCTGTGGACTCACCAAAGCAATGCACTTCATTTTGTTGGTTGGTTGTTGATTCGTACACAATAGTGGGCCTGGGAAATCCAAAAATTGACTGCACCTAGTGACTTCAGTGCTGGTGGCTTTTATACTCAAGAGTTGGCGTACAGAAAACCAAAACCAACTTTTGGGCCCTAAACCGATGATAATATTATATGTAAACTGCATATTACATTGCTGTCTTGGACAAGTGGCCAGAAACAGCGATACATAAATAAAGGTGCATAAATAAACGAGTCTCGTCAACGAAAAACAAAACAAAAAAGAAAACTCGACAAAAATTGCAAACGACTTCAACGTGGTGCCTGGCCCAACTGGGCACCTGCGCATGGTACTCTTCTGTCCGCTTTGCAAATACATCATCTTTATAAGGCGAAACTACAACAAAAGTAACGCAAGCGTGGCTGCCACTGTTTGCATTGGTTAAGTCAGAGCCCAGAGTAGAGCATCAGCGATAGCGCCACTTCAGAAGCTGTCAGCACACTGATCAAATACCCTATTTTCGTAAATCATTAAGAGCAGTTTCTCATAGTTCGTGGTAATATGCCAGTAATTTTTAAAATTATTTATACGAAGTTTGACAAAATAAAAGAGATGCGCCACAAAAGTGAGTATGCTACTATGAGTCAATGGTACTATATTTTGAATCCTTATTGACAAATCGGTCAAAGAAGTGATCTTGTTTTTATAACAGATGGTATTTTGGACCATTATAGCAGTTGTAAAAACCAATGTCAAACTGTATGGTCTACCGGAATAAGCCTTAAAAGAATATTCATTAGCATCCGGCATTTAAGGCATACTCAAACTGACACTTCAAATAAAGCGATCAATGATCATGCCACTTAAAGTCATTTCTATTGAAAATAAAAGCTGTCGAAGTCCCATAAACATTTAGCACTTCTAGTAGCCATCCAACTTTAAGGTCCAAGCTCTAAATCAACACGATATTGAAACCGAAACCGAGAAAGAATATACGAGTAAACGAACAGGCTGGGCGTTACCGATAGAGATAGTGCGATAGAGGTCAACATTTGATTTAATTTTTTGGTATTTTGGAATTTATAGACTTCAGTCAGTCAAAGTCAAATCAACTCGCATTTGCATAAAAATCCATTGGCAACAGGCAATAAGACTGCAGTCGGAGAGCGGAAACGAGTGCAAACATTAGATGACAATTTAGACAACTTAAGCACATCATGAGATACCATGTTAAAAGCAGTGTCTATGCAAATATGTTTGAATATAGCTTGGAGTTACAACACGGAGCGGTCGAACATAAAGGTTTCAAAGCTGATGTTGAACGGTGTGAATGATAAGACAATAAATTACACGAATGTTTTGATTCACTCATTGTCAGCGTCAACTTTGACTGCCGTCTTTCTGTCTGCCAGTCCTCTCCAGACTGTACCATTGCCAACCTGTTTCGTGCTCATGGGCATTTCTATTAGCTCATCAATTTCAGCGCAGAGAAGAGGCGTGGCCTTTTCTCACCCTTGCCTGTGTATGGGATATGTTAGATACGAAATGTCATTTATTTTTATTTTGCTGTTTCCTCTGCCCCTTCCTTCAATGGTATTTTGCACAATATGACAATTTTAAGATTGTCAAGATTGTTACAACTGCCTGGGAAGTTTTGTGTAATGTGCGAGTTTTGCGCTTTACTTTTAAAAGGAGATAAAGCCAAATGATGCTAATGTATGAAGTGTAAATGTAAAAACTCGTTTTGTTTTGATGACCTTTGTCGAAATAGAACAGCGAACCGATTGCATACCAATTGCTTGGGCGTAAAATCAAAATTTATCATGCATACAGCGCGTTCACAGCTGGCTTGGTAGATAAGAATCTTGAGGGCACTCAACGAACTCATCAATATGATCAGAGCAGTAAGTGGGCAGATCCATTAACTCCTCCGATGTGGCGTGGCTGAACCAATTTTAAAACGAGCTTACTAACTCCTATCAGAAACTCAGATATCAGTTATAACTGTCACATGGTAGGAAAATATTATGATTATGTACCATCAAATTATTTTAACATTAGTTTGGGCTACGACCTATGTCACTGGCGTAAGTTCAATTTAAATTATCCAAACAAAATCTACTGCACATTTGCGTTTATAAATTTTCTCTATACTTTTACATTTTATTACAGGTGAATTTACAGTTCGACGAGTTCTACTCAAAATCATTTGTGCCTAATGACATATTAATAAGCTATAGCTTAGAAGGTTTGGAGATACTCAACTATAACATGACGGTACGGGAACACTTTCCAGGAAAATTGCTCATGCATATTTTTTTACGAAAACTGGACGACGTGCCCGGAGGGAAAAATAGTTCAGAAATGGTGAAAATGAAGAATTTGGACTTTTGTAAAACACTCGAATCCCTACGCAATCTCACATTAGATGATTTCCAAGGCGAATCTCCAATGCCACCAACATTTTTGGTATCGTGTCCATTAATACCGGGATTCTACTATGTTGAGCGGGGATCAATCGATGTGCAGTTGTTCCCACTGCGTATTGATGATGGAAGATATCTCGTGCAATTTGAACTCATTCAAGTGTACGAGGAGGTAATTAAATTAATGAACTGCAAAATAAAGCTTGTCAAGAGGAGCCCAAATGAAGAAGAATGGAAGTCGGACAATATATCAGAGTCTCAAGAGAACGATCCACTTAGTTAAAGAACCAAAACATATAAAACATAATATAATAAAATACATGACGGCGTTTTCTATTTTGTCCATAGTCGGGTACTCACATTCCCGGCGAATGACTCCAATTTTCGCTTTACTATATACAACAGTCGAATCTACATTCGCTCTTCTTAATCTAAATTTAAACAACTAAGGGATAAAAGCATTTTTTGTGGCTTTTAGGCTGGCTTGACAAACAACTGAGCCACATATAAATTAAATTGCTCCAAAGATATCTGAAATCAACTCATGAACTTGAACTAAAAGCCCGGCTGGCCCCACAAACACGTATAAATTATGCACGGCACACCAAAAACAGGCTAAACAAATCCGAAATTGTCTAAGATAAATCATACGAAAGAGAAAGAGACAGCAAGCAGTGATAAATCAAAGTGCGAATATTTTTATTGCAATTCGCCTGTTTCTACCAACAAATAGCAAGGACAAACAATGGTCATCTGTAACAGCAGCAGGAATAACAGACGCGCGATGCTTTAGCTGGTGCAGCAATAACAAATCTTTAAGCCGAAAAGTAGAGTGAAAGTGACGTAATTCGACGTTCGGTTGGCGAGATAAAACAGAAGCTGGGTATAAAATTTGTAAACAGTGACAACAAAGTAAAGCAAAAATGTCAATGTCTTTTACACAAGCGAGAGTAGAGGAACACACACAACAACAACAACCAAGCTGACCATTTTGATGGACATGCAAGACCCTGCGAATATATGGTATACATGTATGTACAATACATATGTATGTATATATATATATATACATGTGTGGCTCGATTTTGCACACACAAATTGCACAAGCATCATCCACTTATTTACTGCTTTTGGGTTTTCTCTCTCTTTGTTATTGGTGTTTTATGTGCCTGGTTTTTATCGCGTTCATTTACACTTCAATGTCAGGTTTGCATTACTTTCCTACTGTTCAAAAACAAAACCCGATTTTAAGAAGACGCATCGGTCTGCAACCGGTTTAGATCTGCACTAGACTGCAGCTTCGATATGTATATACTGCAGGCTGCTACCACCTGACCTTGAAGCCCGTTCATGACTTCGTGTATTGTCCCTGGTCATCTCTGTACTCCACAGATTGTGGTCAAGCTCATGTATTATGTATCCCAGGTTCATCAAGTTTTATGAGGCTGCCAGCCTCAATAATAATCACTATTAAATGTAATGTACATATTGCAATACCAACTCATAATCGTTTTGATTCTCGACCACTCAAGGTAGACGATGGAGGCGATGCGGTAATGTGCTTAATCGGACACAGCCTACTTTTGACTTGGACTGGCTCTTAAATTTAAAAATACCTAGTTGTGCCTTCGATTTAGAAAACTACGATGGCTGTTGCAACAAGTCGCAGTATTAAAAATTAAGGCAATGTGTTTGTATTCGACACCTTAACATCAGCATGTTTCTGGTGATACTGCTTAATTTACAACATTTTCAATGGATTTGTGCGTCGAATTGTCTGAAGTTATGCCATTCTGTAAACAACAGTGTAGTTGATTGATATCAAAGATCAATGTTAAGATTAGCCATTGAAAAATTCCCACAATGCTTATTTAGCACTTGGCATTGCAAACAAATCATACACATATGTAGCTACATACTTACAAACGTAGATACGAATGTAAATATGTACGCATCTTAGTTAAGTTAGCTCAGCAATTAAACGGGATGGGGACTTCTAGCCAATGGATATCGTGGTTCCGTAAAGGGTAGCTGTGTGTTACCGTTCATGTATAGATTTCGTTGATATTCTCCGTCAGAGGTGTTTTTTAGATAAAATGCAAATTCCCGTTAATTGAACGCCAAACAAATGCACAGCAACAGCGAAACAAAAACAAAGTCGGGTTTGAAAAATCAATTAGCAGCATAAAATGCTTTGGCTTAAAGCCGAGACCCGGTTAGGTTCGCACTAATGCCGCACTCGCTCCTGCTGCTGCTACTTCTGCTGGTGGTATCAGTGTGGCATGTAAACACCCCCACCTTTCCTCTCCCCATTCTTCCCGTGCAAATATCGAGCGAGCAGTGAAAAACCGCAGCTGCTGCTTTAAATTTATGCCAGCGTGGCATTAGAAGCATAGTTTGCGGTTCCAGCATTGCAGAAGGCGCACGCAGAAAGACTGGGACGAGGAGGGATGTGTGGCATATTGGTTAGGTATTTGGCATGAGCATAGTACAGCAACAAAGCGAAATGCAAGAAATCAAGGCTTTAGTTGTGGGCGTGGTCGGGTGCTCCACAAAAAATGGCGCGCTTTTATGAATATTTATAACACAATGGAGCATGAAAAACTTGTTCGGGGCTTTATGCAATGAATGTATGCATACGGGTATCTCCCCTCTATATATCTGTGTATATAACATGCATTTAAGGCGCCCGACAGGGAGGTTATGGCCCAGTGAATGCTATCGATACTATTGCGGATGCAGCGAAATGCGAGGAGAAGCTGAAAGGACTACAAAAAGGTAGAGGAAATTGCACCGACTCTCACGTTGCTTGAGCGTTAAAACATAGCAATAACATAAGTTAATATCTGCGATAACTGATTCAATTTGCGGACCACCATATCTCTGACTCAGTGACTTTGTGATAAATTTTTAAATGTCTTAATGCCATTTTTCGTTTTATATTTGGTTTACTTCACACAAATTGTAAGATTTTTTCTTGTTAGCTTGGGTATGAAAATCCAAATATTGATTGCAGCTTGCTTTGAGTGTGCTTGACACGTGCCGTTGTAAGCGCCATCTAACGGTCGTTGCATGTAAATTGCAAAATCAGTGCGTGACTTGTAAGATTAAAAAGCGAAACTTAAAAAATAAATTTTTCCTTTTGTTAGTCCTAAAAAAGCCACGAAACGACTAACAGCTCTTTTTCTGGGGTCTTCGCTCAAATACTTTTCAATGCCACGCACGTGTAATACTGCAGACAAACGGACAATGGCCCAAAAGTGAGTCGCTAATCACGTCATTAACTTACAAGACGGCTAATAGCGAACTAGTTTCAAACACTTGCTCAAAACCTAGCCATGACTTTTATATACCGACAATTGTTGGCCATTTATTTTCTTCGTGTTTGCCAATTTACCAACCATAATAATAACTATAAAATCACATAAAAGAGCTGCTCCACCGGCAAATTGTCAAAGTCAAAGACTAACAAGGTACCCGCTCGTTTCGCTACACTTCACTTGTCATAGCAACTGCAGTAAAAATCCCTTGGTTAAGGATGAAAAATACCGTTATGGTTTAAAACCATTTCGATATGAGCTGCGATGAGTCACAACGTTAGGACACGATTGTTAGCCTTAGTAAACCCCACTCTTAACATAAAACTAATGTGAAATTAGTGCGTGCCTCAATGACAGATGCAAGCGCAAAAGATATACCGTAATTCCAACAAGCCTGAAAAGATGCGACAGCGGAGGAGGCAGAGACCGACTTGTAGACCGCATCTTCCCTCACTGACATCTATTGCACTGACGTCGGCGGCGGAAATTATTTCAACGGTACTCAAAATGCGGCAGTTAAACATCGCCGATGCGCCCAACCAACTATCCGACTCAACCCACAAGCCCATCAGAACTAAATACGATCTAGACATTTGGTGCTGCACTACAAGTGCACACAACTTGTCCGTCGGCACTTGTTTTTTATGGTCCGTAAGAAGCGGAGCGGGACACGGGTCCTGGACATTTGAAAATGATATAGTGCGGACATAAACATAAATAATGGCAATGCGCAGTTATTACTTTCTTCTTCATTTCCCTCGTTGCGCACTCCTTCATGTTTCGCCTAAGCGTCTTGCTTGGGCCTCGTCCTTGCCAGCATTGAAATTAAATGTGAGTGGAGCTGAATTCTGAGACGAAGTCCTGCTTGGTGGATGCATCTTTTAATTGCATTCTAGCCGGCATCATGAAATTGGAAAATCGCGCTCCTAATGGGTTAATTGGGTTTAAGGCGACTGCGATACTCTCCTCATACCAAGTCGCTGAACCATCCAAGGAGCAATGTGATTTATGAAACTAGCAAATTAACAAACGATTGCACACTAATGGAAATGTTGTGCATACGCCATGTAGGCCAAGCCAAGCGAATTGCGCGCAACAAACGGCTAGCATTATTAATATTAATTTTGCAGTTTCAATGGCTCGCGTTCATATATCAGCCAAGTGCCACTGCCGGTAATAAAAGAAGTGTCTACCAACGGCAATTGCCATGATTTGCAGTTTCACAAAGTCAAAGGCAAAGCTCAAACGAGGCTCCAGTCGGTGGAATAAAGCAGGTGAGGAGGATAGATGGAGGTGGATAGCTACAACTCTGGCTCGTCGCAAATGCAGATTGCATGTCCTGGCCAAGCCATTGCAATGCATTATCAACAGCATAACATATACGTATGGAGTAAGAAATTGGTAGTGCAGAGAACAACAGCGTGGGGCTAGAGCCCAACACAAACAATAAAGAGTGCATCGTGGGCTGCAGTATGGGAGCTCCCTCAGTGCGAATGAAGCAGTTGCTGCTTGTATACCGAAAATATGGCCACGTCTTGCTTCTTGAACCCACGTCGCTCCTTTGTGTTGTTTACTTAACAATATTTTGCAATGTTGTTGAGACGTTGCAGGTGTTTGCTGAAGCATATACTCAACAAAATAAAAACGATTATAACAAGGACTGCCTACACCACGAGTGGCGACCTCACAACAACAGCCCTATGGTTGCGAACCATTATTAACTAGTTTCCGTATCTTGTACTATACATCTTTGACATAAACTGAATATATAAATGTTTGATCGCAATGAATCTTAAATGACCTTGAAACTCTCATGACCGAGGTGCGGTCGCAAGGCGTATACCCTCTATGCGCGAGAAGTTAATCGGAGAAGAACTACTTTTAGCAGAAAAACACATCTCTAATGCCAACCACTTAGTACCATAGCCAAAATGTAGTCAGCAAAGTGCAGGCATCTGCCATATGAACTAGAGCTTGAATTGCTGTCGCCGGGGTTGACTCCTTGCTTGCTTTGGTTACTTTCTCATGTTCCCTGGTAGCCAGTTATTCTGTACAGACTGGCTGCTTGCTGGCTGGCTTGCCTTAATTATGAGTTACTTTTGTGCATGCATTTTCTTAGTTGCCTTCCCATTTTCTCGTTTTCTATAGCTAAGGCTGAATAGTTTTTTGTACAGTCTAAATCAACTGCAGGAGGGAGAGTAGGCAGCTTTGTACGCAAGGGGACAAGTGGGAGACGGAGGAATGCAGGCAATTGGTTCGCGGTGGCGTTGTCATTGCCTTGTGTTTGCCTTTGGCCACAATGGGTGACTCGGTGCGCTCGCTACGTGGGCACAACAAAGCAGAGAATTCGCCTGCTGGCGTTTACCGCATGGTGCAATGAGCAATGTGAGATGGTGGGAAAGTCAGGCGGGTAATGTGCAATGTGTGTGGGGCGGGGGGCTTACTGTAGCAGCTGCTTATGCTGTGTAATTCCGCGTAAAATGCACAAAGGGATCTCAACCTGGGTACCCTTTCGTGGCAATCGCTGCATGACACCTGCCATTGTTCACAAAATTACAATAGACAAGCCCAGCGTTGAGCAGAGAGATGGAGAAGGAGGACGGCAGATATAGAAAGAGAAGGAGAGTGTCTCTCAAAACATTTATATGGTTACTTCTTGCTACTCATTTTTATTGTTTGTCTCAACTACTAAAATTAATTTCTGGAGTATTCAGAAAGAAAATACAATACAATGTCAACAGTTGGTCAAGGGGCAGCAGTCGATGCCGCCCAGTTTCTTGATTCATTTACCACGTGACTCACTTAAAGGTGTGGAACTGTAGTGCGGTCTTTATCAAAATCCTTTAAACAAGTTTTAAAAATTTTTATTAACAATAAGCAATATGATTATAGCTTTGTGTCCGTAACTTTAAATTTCCGTGAGATTTGCCCTTAATTTGATATAATTTTATTGGAGCACTGCAATGTAGGTAAACGCTTACACATACACACTCGTTTTTGCATCAGGAAATGCATCAGGAAATCAGTGCGCAATGTTAGTCCTGCCACACCCCCCGCCAGACAGGCATGTGCAATGTGAAACCGAACACACGCTTCACATTTTTGTTGCACATTTTGCGTTGAATAAACTTTGCCACTTACTGCAGAAACTACAATAAAGAGGGCGTTGCTGTCAGTGGGCACAAGAAGACTCCAAGTCTGACTCTGGCCTGGTTCGAGCGCTGGCAAAAGGGGAAACATACAAAGTCAAAATAAGTCAAGCTGGATATATGTTACAAGCGCACACTTCCTCTCCTCGTTGCCCCTTCCAATTACTCGGCCCAGCTCGCGTGGCGTGGCAACAACAACAACTCCGGGAGCCATTTTGTTATTACAGTTGCTATTTCTGCTGCATGCTGCACTCTGCCTGTGCTGCTTTAGCAACAATTACAAGAACGGCAGTATAATAAAAAAGAAAAATGAAAAGTACTAGCAACAGTTGAGAAAATTGATTCGAGAAAAATAGATGCACCCTGCACCTAGGTATCGGCTCAAGAGTCCAGTATAAGTTAAAGTTAGGACCCGGACCATATGCAGTTGTCACCAGGTCCTAGACTTGTACTGTCTTAGTTATTCCGTTAGATATAAAACATTCTAGTTTGATTTGTCTTTATCATTCACGACCATTGATATGGTATTGGGTTGTTTTTTCACATAGTTGTCTTTCATTTGCTTACGTTGTTACAAAATATTTGTATTTTGTTGTCGATGTTTAATTAAAAACACATTTGATTGCTATACTCACACTGGCGCATTCAATCACACACATACGCCGACCAGAACACTTCATTATTGCAATCATGTGGCGCTTTATAAATTACAAAAATAACTCAATTACGAAAAGAGTCTTCACTTTATCCCTCTCCTCCCAACATTTGGAAACCATGCGCTTTCCGTTTCCGTTTTTACAGTTCATTTTTCAGTTAGTTTGAGCGTAACTAAAAGAGGCAAACAAACTTTTTGTTGCCGCTCTGATTGAGCATTAAACGCATATCAATTTTACTAAAATAAAGCAAGCAAACAATTCGGCAACTGCAACAAAAGCGATTAATGGCAAACAAACAACACACACACACCCGTACACATAGATGTGCAATGGCATTTGGCATGCAAATAAACAGTAAATTTGAATAATCAATTTGCTTATTGATTCGTATATTCAACTATTTTAATTACGTTTACGCCTGACCTTCAATTTACACACTCAGCCGCACACACTAAAAGGAAACAAAAGTTGTTTTTTGCGACAACAGGAGTTTTTTAAGCTTTGCCTTTTGGCCATTTTTGGCTCTGTGATTTACATAAAGAATGCACATATTCCTGACGTTTAATTTAAAAAAAAAAAAAAAAAAACGATAACTTACAGAATCACATGGGCATAAAACATAACATACTTTAAGGCCGCGAGCTGCACTTGTGCTGAACTGGTCTGTGTTGCTGTCGTAAGCCACATACTTCATATGCTACTGCTACTGCTGCCCATATGCGTTAAGTGCCACCTTTGTGACTCAAGTTGTGCAGGTTCCAACTGACCAATGCGTGCACGCCAAACTACGATATCCATTTGGATGACACTTTGACATTGCGTCGGGCTTAGGCACTTGGTTTGTGTCAGAACCATACATCCAGTTAATCAACATAGGGGCAACTAGTCTGAGTGCAACCACGGACAACCCGAATGTATAGAAGAGAGCTGGAAAACGTCTACGATGAGACAATTTGAAAACAACGGAAAGCCAAAATTTGTAAGTGCCAGAAGTGGTCACAGAATCACACCTGAAAACATTCACAGGAGCAGGACAGAAAATTTAAAAAATTTGAATATTCCACTTTAATTGGAGGCTTTTCATCAATATATCATTCTCGTATAAAGCAATTAAGAGTAGAATTCTTCAATTGGTCATTGTAGGATAAAGTAGAATGAAAGCCAGTCTATCAGTGATCTTAAAAACTAGCAGTCAACAAATGCTCCCAAAACTCCTAACTTTAAAGCATTGCAAGCAAGCCACAAAACCAACAAAAATATACACAAAGAGTCTTGGGGGGCCCCCCTAATTAAATCACAGTGAGTGACGGAACATAAATCTCTAAGCAAACACCCGGCCAATAAGTGCACTGAGTTAGCCAGAACTTGGACAACAAAATGCACGACTGAGAACAAGGAGGAGAAAGGGATAGCAGAAAAAAGACAGACAGAGAAAGAGAACGAACGAAGTGTGGCACTTGAAAACTTTGATTAAAATCCTTTTGAAGTGCTAACAAATAACGCGAGACAAAGACTTGACGTGGTGGAACAAGGCCGGAGCTGCACCAAGTGGAGAAGGGAGGCCAGAGCAGTCAATTTGTATCCGAACTTTTTGAAGGCTAAGCTAAACCAGTTGCTAGAGCAGCAATGGGAGTTAGAGGAGTGGCACTAGTTTCAAGAGTCATGGGAATTGTTGACGTTTGCATTTCTTGCACTCTGTACTTTTTTTGTGTGCTAAGCGCCACTAAATTCAACTGCCGCGACACCAACAATTTGGATGTGGCAGCACTAGGATCAGTGCAAGGCCACTAGCAACAACTACAAGAAAAACAAAAGCAATGACGTCGCCTGCTGTGGCGACAATGCCATAACTCATGTGAGCTGCTGATTGTTGTTTTGTTCTTTCTTCTGGTCGTGATGACACTTCTTGCTTTCAGGGTCTTCTACTGCAGCTACTGATGTTGCTTTGAGGGAAAGTTGTGTTTGATAGTTGCAGCATTCTGAAACTTGGGCGCTTAAATGCATTTTACGTTGCGCATAGGTCTTGTTACTGCCTCGACGCCCGGACTACAGCTTGGTTTTAATAGAATGCCACACACGTCACACGTTCCTTCAGCCTTTGCTTTGTTGTTCTTGCTGTTGTTTTTGTTTAGTTAAGTACACTTGAGAGCGCTCGAAACTTGGCCAGATAAGCGCTGCAGATTCGCGTAGCTTTGCGTACACCGTAACATATGCGCAACGAGTCAACGAATTTCACTTGCGTTTATCATACGCACCGTATGACGGGCAGCAATTTGCATATGTGTGAACCAGTCAGTTAGTGTGTGTGATTGTGTGTGAGCTGCTCCAATGATAGCAGTCATAGCAGCTCTGGGTTTACTATTCATAAGGGAAGCATATGTAAGACTTTCAAGACTTTTCGAGTGAAGGTCGCTTAAGTAAGTTTCGAATAGCAAAGTCGAGATATCTCTGGTTTTGCAAAAGAAGACAAAGAAAATTAAAGCTTTTAACAAAGCAGCAAACTAGATAGGAAAGTAGAAATAAGGACTGGCAAATAAGTTGTGGCAAAAGTTGATGAAATAAATTTGAAGGTTTTAAAGAGTTCTAAATTTCTAAAATACATGTAGGTAGCCGGTTCACAGAGAAAACCAGTAAGAAAAGAAACAGTCGCGCAGCACGCGACAGTGGGATACCCTTCGACCTATGTATGTTCCCGTGTAGTTTAGTTTGTTAAATTCATACACATATGCTATACAATTATTCCCAACAGATGGCGCTCGCCCGCCAGTCTTGTTAGCTGACAGAAGCATTTGGTTTACGTAGATATTTTATTCAGTATATGTTAAAGTCAGAAAGTTGTAGCTTTTATACAGCGCTTACAAATTCAGTTCAAAAATTAAATTTTTGATTTACTGGGGCGGTGGCGTGGCACCTAACATTTGAAATAAACTTGATCAGCTTATAGGACACAGGAATCTTCCTGTCAAATTTGGTAACCCTAGCTTTTATAATTAATAGCTGAAATCTGTACGTTCACAAAGACAGACGGACAGACGGACAGACAGACAGACATGGCTCGACTCGGCTTGTGATCCTGAGCAAGAATATATATACTTTATGGGGTCTCCCACGCCTCCTTCTACCTGTTACATACATTTGCACAAAATTAGTATACCTTTATTTTGATCATTTTCAATGGTCCAAGGGTATAAAAATAAGTACGATAGTTAAAGTAATTAAAGAAGTTTTTTAAGGTTAATTTTATTTCAGACAAAACAGACAATTTGTCTGAGCGTCATGTCATAGCTTATGCTGAAAAAGTAACAGCAATTACAAAATATTAAAAAGTTACCCCATTCAAACAAAAAACAAACAGAGCTAAACAAAAAACCAATGCAAACTATGTAAACAGATATGTCAACAATAGAAAAGAGTTGACAGTGCAGCTTGGCTCCGCGACAGTCCCAACAACAATAATAATGAAACAACACAGGAGGTAACATGTTCCGCATGAGGACTTCTAGAGACTTGAAAACGGGCTTAATATCGACGGGTTGTAATTGTCAACAACGGTTTCACACAGTTAAAATGAGCGAAAATATGGAAAAAACCGAAAGCAAAACTGCTATTGGAATACTTTAGAATCGACGATTGGTGAGTGATGAAATGGAAATGGGGATGTGCGTGTTGCAGTTTCAAATTATGTTATAGAGCTTTCGATAAATAAATCATTAACAACGGAACCGAATATACCCTTCGAAGACTTGTTACCTGAAAAATATCTGCATTCAAAGCCAACATATATGTACCTTTGTACTTACCTATTTTAAAATAGCTTAGAAGTTAGGCGAAAGCCCGCTATTTAATTAATTTACTGCACTTTACAGGCCTTTACTGCACACATCCAGATGGACATACAGCGGCCCAGGCCAACTGACAGCCTGACACGAAGAGAGAAGCATCAGCAAAGTGGAAATAGCTGCAACTGTGAGTATCTCTTGGTGCGGTGTCTGCTCGCATCAGATTGTTGCTGTTGTTATTGCGTTTTACATGCGAATGCAACAATGTGTTTGTTGTTTCTGTAGCACAACAATATAGCGGGGTCTAGCCATTATTATTTTTTGCTTTCTTGGATGCTGCCGCTGCGGCGTGTTGTTTGTTGTTTGTGTTCAACTGCCATTGTTGTTGGCATATTATTTTGCACGCTCGTTGAAGCCTCTGAAATAGAGAACAACGACGAACAACAGCGAACAACCTACAACAACGACAACCGCAGGAAGAAAAAATGTTTTCATATTTATTTGCCGCGCTCTGTTTGCCTCCTACTCAGCTCATCCTGTCATTCTCGCATTCTAGCATCCTACATCCCCGAACCCTCTTATTCAGTACATATCCTTTCCTCGCCTTGCCTCGCCTCGCATAACTCTACTCAAGTATGCAACTTTATCATTTTGATTTAAATGTTTTGCTGCTGTTGTTGTTGCAGCTGTTTGCTGCATTGTGACATGCACGCAACTCATGCTGTGTATGGGCGTGACTCCGTGTGGAAACACTATGTTGTGTAGGCAAAAGAGAACATGCAAAGCCAAAGAACTGTGCAACTCAATGACAAAAAATTTAAATATTCCCAGAATAGTAGGAATTAAAAATCTATATACATTTCTCTCGGGCTCCTTTACTTTTCCACCAATTGGTTTTTGCGCAATTGGTCAATTCTTTGATATGCCAGCAATAAAGTGATTTTGTCAGCATTATTAGCGTGACAATTCTATATCACGCTTCATTCGTTACGCTCTCATGACTATCAGTTCAGAAATTAATTTAATTAAGTAATTTTACACATGTCATGCCCCATATGTATGATTTATGCGATTCAGACACACAAAAAATATATAGTATTTTAAATAAATTTTAATGGGTATCTTACTTGCTCTGATTTAATTAAGGATTGTGAGTAAATGGTACAATATAAATTGTACTTGGTATTTTACTGTCGCCTACAGTCGACAGAAGTGTTTTTAACCTGTTCCCATTTCATTTATTATTGTGATGTAAATGTTTGCGATATTTATTGCAAAATTTGGCGGAAAGCCAACTTCTCACATATAGAAGATATGCAGAATATTTAAGTGAATTTCGAAAATAGCTGATAATATTTTTATTTGAAATTATACAGTCAGTTAATAAAAGCAAGACTTGTGTAATTGATGTGTTGAAGTCAACAATTTCAGTTTGAAATTATAAATGGTATCAAAAAGTAATTAATATTTTGAGTCCTATGCCAACAGTTATAATATTCGAGGATTAATTTACTTGGCGGCATTAAGAACATATCAGTTTAAGTGGAGTTTTGACCGTTAGTATTGTCAAGAAGTAACCAAATAAAGAAACTACCAGTAACTAAACCTGACTACCATCCAATCTACCAAAAGTAAGCAACTTCGCTACTGCGTCTCAGGAATTGTTTACGACAACGCTTTTGCTTTTGGTATAAGCCTGCGCGTAACTTTTTCAGACAATCTGCTCGTTCTATCGGCCTGGACCACCGATCTGCAATTAACTAATACTCCATGGCGCTTTCTTGTTTTTGAAAGCACGAAGATAACTGCTACTAGTACAAAATACGAACGAAAAGGGTGGACAACACAAGGAAATTTATGTTGCCTAGGGTCAGGGCTCAGACAACTGCAGTTGAAGAAAAAAGAGGCAGCGTTCAACGAAAATTTGAAATTTAAGAGCAAAATTCAACTCAATTCAAATGGAACATGTGGAATTCTCTCTTGCATGCACTTCTTTTCCCTAGGAATGCAATGGAACGAAACACGAGAGCAACTGTTGTAACAGTAGAACGCACATCGGTATGCTCTTAGTGGAAGTACCAGACAAAGAGAATGTTCAACTGTCGAATTGCAACAGCGACCTTTGCAGTTGAGAAAGCTTACATATTCTGTAAAAAGTTGCTGCATACTTTACAGGAGTTTGCGAAAATGGTGGAGCCTACTTAGAGGCAATGTCGTTTAATTCAGCTGCAGCTACTAGCAACAAGTACAACATCAGCTGCTGAAAGGCTCTGTATTTGAGCCGCATTGAGTGTGCTCTGAGCATGTGAGTGTTTGAGTGCTCGAATAACTGCCTGCTAACAGGCAAAGCTCGTTAAATTCTATCTTGAATCTGTTTCAGCCAGCAGTCGAGCCTGTTTGCCTGTCATAGCAGAGCTGCCAACTGCCAGCTACCAGCCGGCTATTCAGCATACACTATCCGGAAAAGTATGCAAATAATTGCATTTACATCTCAGCACTTTGGTGTCGCATTGTGATTCCCAATACGTTAACGCACACAATTGGCTTAGCTGCCGGCTTTTCTCAATTGACAAAACTCGGCCTGCCTCCTGAGCTGCTGTCAATTGTTCGTATTGACGATGACAGTTTATTATTATTAAAGCAAACCCAAATTATGTGTCATGGCAACCGGAGTCGGGGGGGCGGCAATGGGTGTTTTATGTCGGCGTGTGAAATGCCTGCAACGGAAATGAGGTTTCAATTATGATTTATGCAGCCAACAATGCCCAACAAGACGACCGCTCGGACGTAGACATTAACATTTGCTGGCTGCCAGGCCGGTTATTAGCAGCACACAAGCACACGCAAACACACCTGCACACCCGCACACCTGCACACATACGCATACGAATACGCACGCATACCACGTGCATTTGGAACTTGACACGCATATTTAGTGGCTACAGCAAACCTAATTACGCATGTCCAAAAGCGACTATTGCAGTTCAGTCAAATTCTTGTTGTATCGCAGTGCCAAGGGCTGCTCAACTTCCCAACTTCCTCGGCTCTGCAGATGAATGTGCATTTATGAGGAGTCCCGTCTCTCGACGCACTTGTAATGCTGTAATTGTGTCCCTAAGTGGGAGACCACCGGTCAGTGCATTTCAATAAGAATAAATGCCCATACTCATCTCCAACTCGAGTCTCCCTTTAGCCTGCCCTTCCCCTTCCCAACACCTGCCAGCCCCACAACATTTCTCAACAGCAAAGATTTTGTGTGCCCTGAGTTCTACTGCAGTCAAACCTAATCTCGTTGAGCTCTGCACAGATTTTATGATTACGTCTCTTGCTTCAATGCTAATCATCACATCCCCATGCTAGGCGCAACATAGCTCTGTACACGCCTGTCTCTATATGCTTGGGGGTTTACGAGTCTTTGCCTGTGTACGCTTGCATGGTGCTGAATTAGCTTTGATTATGCCTAATAGGGAGCATCTGGCAACGGAGCACACTACAAGAAACTTGTTCGGTTGCATGCCCCCGTTTGGTGAAAGGGAGAAAAAGCATGGAATAAAGGTTCAAAAGATACAAAAGCTCTTTAGACTCCCAATGCCCTAAACTAAACAAATCAAAGTGATAGTCTGCTGATTTTTGTGCATGTTGCCTCCATAATTTATATACATATGTGCGTGATTTTGATGCGACCTTGTGTGTCCAGGACACACAACAAGAAATTGTTGCATGGTGCCATATTATGCAAATCAAATCCATTGAGCTGAGTTAAGTATTATCAGCAACAATATAAACAACAAACATTGCACTAATACACCAACACAAACAGCAACAGCAACCACATGAAAAGCAACAGTCGACGACCGACAAGCGAAAACCAGACAACCGAAACCACTATACCAACTTATTTTTGGCACATAGAATTAGCATGCATTGGCGTATCATCGTCACCTCTGCCTGGGCTCATCCATGAGAGTGCTGATGTGTGCATGTGTTGGTTAGCGTTGTTGTTGTCCACTTTCTGGCTGGACTTTTTTTTATCCGCAACCCACTAGCTGTTTGGTATTGTAAAGCGTGTGGTTTTTGACCTGCTCACAAGTTGAGTATAATACAACAGCCCCCCTCGCCAATAGCAGAAACATTCACAAATCAATTGAAATTTGACAAAGGGCGTGTCAGATCCGAAATTTGGTAGCCCATATGTCAATTGGCATTGCCTATAATAATGTGGGTTTTGTATGACCAGGTTATGCGTCTAAGTTTCAATTTTTTCAATGTATTAAAGATACTAGTAAAAGTAAAATACACGAAGAGGGACCAATCCAATTGGAATTATCATGTGACCTAACGACATCTTCCATAAAATCATTAACTACGTAAAGTTCATTACAACGAGTTCAAAGCACCAATAAAGTAGTTTTAGTGTGGAAAAGCAAGGGTACTCAAAGGTATGCTTCGAAAATAAACACCGCATCCACATTGAGTGATTATATTTCACAGTTTACAGACGGATAGACAGGTAGTTATGGTTCTTGCCCTAACAAGCCAGTCGAGTGCATTTTGACTATCGCTTAACAATTTGTGTGTCCTCATTGCGGTGTTTCGTATTGTTTTTCTGGATGAGCCAGTAGCAAATGTTTAGAAGTGTTGCCTTATTAGGCTCGACAGCATCCGAGCACATAAACACAATAACCACTTCACACACATGGTGCATTGATGGTTTGTAGGTACAAGAGTATTTGGGATCTAATTACAAAATACAAATGCACTATAATTTCGAAAGCAGTAGTCCCGCCCGTCACCTCTGCTGCCACTGGATCCATTTCAGTGTCTGTCAGTCACATGCATGATTTCGTAATTTAAACGGCAATCAAGAGTAGTCTCCTCATTGCTTCCTTTCCCCTCGCCTCTTTACTACCCCTAGCCCAAAATCGACCACATGTCAACAGTCAGCAAGCTTCTGTCAGCAAAATCATGGAAAATGTGACACAAGGGAGGGGCGAGGTTCATGCGGGTACTACAGAATCGAAACCAGATTCTGCCCAGTAGGCTGACAGTCGGTATTGCTGTACGTCATTCAAAGTTTATTGATTCCGACACTTGTGCATATTTCAAGTGTCGAAATTTGGAGGCTGCTCATCTTTTCCGCAAATGGTCAATTTTATTTTATTTTTATCCCGACTAGAAAATTTTATTGTGAGTAAAACAAAAGTAACATTACAGCATTCCCACCAAAAGACACGTCTAGACATGCCAGAAAATCAATATTTTTGTTATGTTGCTATTTAGTATTTATTTTAGTTTATTTGATTATTACGCGGTCAAACCGTAATTGCTAGTCGGATATTTCTGAAAAATAAATAACTTCAAAAGAGAACTTGAAAATACGAATTACCGATCCCTAATAAAAAATAAATAACTTCAAAAGAGAACTTCAAAATACGATTTAGCGAATCCTAATAAAAAAAAATAAATAAATTTAAAAGAGAACTTCAAAATACGAATTAGCGATTCCTAATGCATGTAATGCAGGAGCACAATAGGATTCGAAAGTACCCTTATAAAGAGTCGCATCAATGCGTGTGTCTGTGCATGTCGAATATGTACAAATAAACTATTCTTGAGCCAAGTTTCGAACCAAAGCTTTTTCTAAAGTTCATAATCTGACTCAATAGAAAGCGCGAAACTTGGCATTTTTGCTATACCGACTTTACTTGCTATAATTACTTGTATAATACTTTACGGTTGTATCAGTGTTATACTGGAGTACTAAAAATTGTTGGAGAGTTTCCCTTTTTATAGAATGTATTCAAGAACCTATTTGCTAACTTCCTATAATTCGAGTTTTAAGGTTAATCTGAAATTGCTAATAACTTATTCATACATCAAGTATCATCTAATGAACGATAATTATCCCATGATTAACAATTCAAGCAATATAATTTCGTATATCGTATCAAAAATATAAGTGAAAGCATTTGAGGTCAAATCAGTAAATTCTCTTTATACTATAACTTTAGAGAGCCTCAATTGTTGTATGGTCCAGCAAAGAGAAACACAAAAGAGTATAACAGAATGAAGAATAACAATAATTGGAAGCTGCTGCATTACTGCCTGAGTCATTAAGTACCAACATCAATCGAGCGAGAAATTGAAGGTGTCATCTTCAATAAGATCTCTTGCTTGGAAGGCGTCTTCGGCTCGGTCTACGTCCAAGTCGCAGAAGCCGACAAAGGTCATTCAAGTTCCACCTCGTGAATCTGCTCAAGCATCGTGAGAAATCATTGAATAAGGTATCGTTATTGGTTGTTCAGTGAAGCATATGACTTATGACTAGGCTATTTGTAAGGTCTTTTATATTATAGTACGCGTTTTCCATCTGAGCTATCTAAAGCATCATCAAAGCAATGCAGATGCTTGGCTAGGTGAACTTGCTTTACACTTCTTGTACTCGAACTAGAAATCAATTAAAATGCAAACCAAAAAACTGGCGTTGCAGCTTCGGCAACTGTGGGGACCACATGGCGTATGGTGAATATTTGTGGTCTGCAACATGTGCTACACATAACTTTTTTAAGCGTCTGCGTCACCATTTCAGCTGCAGGTTGTTGTCGCCGTAGACATCCGAGCTTGGACATCATCTCGAACTCAAAGCTGGCCAACAAGTTCGGCTAACTCGTTGCTATGACCCTGTTCGCGCCTCGTTATAGTTTCGATTATTCGTAGTATCCCCAATGCCCAACTGGTTATCTGACTCTTCAACTGGCATTTTCAATGCATTGCAGCCGCTCTCAATTTGTGCTATAATAATTTTTTTCATCTTTAGCATTTGGTTTCGATTTCGCCGAAAGCATTTGTCTATCATCGGCTTCTCTAACGCGTCATGGTTATCATTTGTACTTGTCTAAGTGGCCTGTGCTGGACTTGGTTTTCTGTTTTCAATCGAATTGGGAACCTTTGCACATCTTACACCTCACCCCGCTCAGAGGCCAAAGCTGCTTCAATTGTTTTGGCACTTTTGGCCTTCTATCAGTTGTCGATGACTCGCCAGTCTTTTCAATCATTCACATAATTGTTGCTGGCGTTTGTTACTGGTTGTTGTTATTGTCTCTGCATTGATTCGTAATTCAATACATTTTTTGGAATTTTCTTGATTGTTGAGGCGGTTAGCAGCTGACGTTTTCTTGGTGGAACATTGAGAATTAGCAACAAAACCTAAAAATGTTGATAAACATCGTTAAGGCTCTGCATATTTTATGATCCCAACAATCGCACAAAAGGCTTACATATATGTATATCATGTTACCCAACATTGCAATAAGCTCGCAAAAGAGACATCCAATTTGTAAAGTGACATCATTTAAAAGTCACTTGGACTAATGACTACAATTGTGTGATTTGGGGCTGAAATCAATCAGTAACTGGAATTGCAAATCGATGTCAGTGCTACGCCTTTCATGCCCCCTTATTTTCAAAATAAATAAAGTTAGTCAAGGCGAAAAGTTCCCCATTTAAGGAGGAGGCGAAAAGAAGACGAAAATTATATTGCAGTAGGAGAAGTTACGTTAAGTCAGCTATCGAAAAGTCAGCATGTGTGAAATTGCTGGACAGAGAATAGAGTGAAAGAGTAGATTCGAAGAAGAGTTAAAAATGCTTTGAGTTTGATTACAAAACTTCGACAATTTGCAACAATTTGAATGGGAGAGAAACGCGGCGATCCGATATAATTTGGAAACCTTTGCAATGATGTATGATATTTGCTTTGATTTCGGTTTCGGTTTTTGTTTTTTTTAGGTTCGGGGCTTGGATTTACCTTTGAAGTTGCGCAAATCGCTACCTCAGATGGTGCAGATGCCCCACTGTAGTTGTTGTTGATGTTTGCATTAATAGAGGCGGATGCGGCATGTGTGGCATATGCCGTTAAGAATCGGACTGAGGATGTTCCGTCCGGTTGTTTAGCATATTCGCTGCAGATTGCAGCTCTAAGATAATTATATATTCTCGTTTTATTCTTGTTTCAGCTACTTTTAATTACCATCCTACTTGTTCCTATGGCTTTTGCTACTGTTGTTGCCATTGCTTTGCATAATTCCATTGTTGTTGCAGAAATCGTCATTAGAACTTTTATTTGCACAATAATCATATAACTGCAGGTGTAGCGTATTTTTCTAGTTCTATCGCTGAAATCATCAAAAGGAGCAAAACTACAAAGTAACAGAACAATGAGATCTAAAAGTAGCTGACTAAATGAGTTTATCATGTTGCAGTCTGTTTAGGAGGAACATTTGAATTAACATTTACTTGTTAACTTCACATTCTCTTTCGAATTCTAAATAATTTAAAAGCTGTTACGTCAATGTCGAGCTTTGGAGTTTTTTATATTTGTAAACTACTTTGGAGCTTGCGAAATAAAAGAAGAATACATACTTTACGATTTTCCATTTTTGATTTCATGCCCAAATTACTACAATAAAGTGACCCAAAGTATATCTGAGACAAAACCATTTAAAAGCTATAATCCTCTATGAAGACGACGGAAGAACCGAAAGACGTCCACATAAAAACTCATTTGCGGCCAACAGTGTCAACTGAAAACAACAATAATGAGTCACATAGATAATTATTATTTCATTGTTTTCGTCACGTATTTAAGCCAATTTCCGAGCCACTGCGGTTGCCACCTCCGCATGGGTAAAAGTCAAGGCTATTTCGTCTTCTCTCTCCCAAGACGACTCTAAATTATGCGGATACTCGAGATGATAGCACACGTTCAGTCTGCCCGATTCAAGGGCAGGCTCAGGTCGTTTTCCAACAGTAGCTACGGATCAAAAATAATACTTGGCAGCCTGTGAATAACGCGGTAAAGTAAAAAAAATATGACCACAACATATTGGAAATTAATGGAGAATGAGGAATGGGGCGGGCGGCTCGGCTGCCATATTAATTACCGATCAGACCGGGTTTGCTAGATCCGTTATGAAATGACTGCAGCAGCGACTAACGATAATTCGAGTGCGGGCATGGAACCAAGCCAAGCAAACCGACCATTTTGAGCTGCCTGTCTTAACATATTTAGACTTTTCTTGTTCACAACCGAGTTGCAGTTGCATTACCTACGCTGATTAAGGGAATTTCTCACAGACATCCAACGAAAATAAATAAAAATATCTCGAAAACTGAACCGACAGCAGCACAAGGCGCATTGCCAAACTTTGTTGTTATTGTCGCCGTTGTTGTTCGTACTACTTGAAGCTGCCATGCTTTTCTCGAAGGTGAACCAGAATGAGTCTCAGCCGGAGTCGGAGTCACATCCACAGACTCACTCTCATTCACAGTATTCGCCACTACTGGAGCTGCAATTGAAGCGCACTGAAAGCCGTCCCATTGCAACGACTGTCGATATATTCCTTGGCTCGGTTGCTCAACCGGATTGCCACTGTACATCTTTGAAAGTGAGCGGCTGCTTCAGCAGCATCAATTCTAGAGCGAATGTCGGCCGTAAATTTATTGCCTCATTTGATTTTAATTAGTTTAATTTATGGTAATTTACGTAGACAAGAAAACGAAAGCGCTTGCTATATTGCTTCTATCTGCAAGAAAACAGCCGGATAACGCTCTCTTGAAGGTTAATCTATGCTCTATATAACCTGACGAAAGGGCGCAATTGATATAGTTAGTAGGAGTAAGATTTACGCCTCTTATTTCTATTAGATTTTGCCAAAAAAGCAGCAGGTCAAGAAATTAACGAGCCTAATAGCCTAGTCAAGCACGTTGCTTAAGTCTTTTGTTGGCAATTATCAATAGCTGACAAAGCAATGAAAATTTGCACTAATTTTTCGTTTGCAACACAAGAAACAACATACAAAATAAGAAAATATGACAAAAACATCGCCAAACAAAAGCCGTAAACAAAACAAAGCCCCAACTAAGCTGCAACGGAGGCAAACTGCGGCATCTTCCCTAGCGCCAAATATTTAGCGATGAATGAGAATTAAGAGCTAGCCCAACCGGAGAGCCGAACAAGCGCCGATTGCACGACGATTAAAGTTTGGCTTCGGGTTTGGTCTCTACAACTGCCGCTCGTAGTGTACATCTACCGATGACGATGAGTTTGCTCTTTGCCAACGGCTTTGGGACGGTGGCGGAGGCGGTGGTGCCTGGTGTAGCCATGTATCTCTACCTCTAACTCCAGCAATGACGATGACGTTGTGCATTTTGTGTGAAGCTCGCTCTTCTATTGGCCCCTGGACGAGCGACCTGCTTTTGAGTATAAAACTAAAATTGATGCGGAATTGTTTCTAACTTTTGCATCAACTTCAAACGCGGTAACACGTGCATTCGCAGCGCGATCTCAACGCAAGATACAACGATCTTAAAAACTTTTGTGTGTGCGGTAAAGTGCGTTTTATTTCTGAATGTTAAATAATAAAAGATGTTTAAATATTTGTTCATAAAAACATGGACCATATGGACTTCTTTCAAAAAACAATTTAAAATTAACTGAAAACTCATCTTATAAAATGCATTCACCAGGATACAAAACTAATTTCATACATGAAATAAAAACATATGGATTTATGACAAACTATAGATTTAATTTAAACTAAATTCTTTGAGTAAAATTGTACTTCCTTTGAATTTATGGCCTTACCATTGACTTACACTTAAGTACACTGTTCTTCAGGGATATATAACCCTTGTTAGCAATGGAATATCTAATATAATCGACCATAAAAGACAATCAAGAAACTAATTAAAATATACGCTATGAGAAGTGAATGTTGTATTCGCGGCACCAGCCGATCAGGCAACCACAAACCACAATTGCCCATTACCATTTGTGGATGCCATAATATATTTTTTCCAAACCAAGTACCCAATCGCATGCTCATGTATTAGAAAATAATAAAAATATAAAAATCAAATTTAATTATGTATATGCGGAGTCCAAAAAAAGCAGCAACAGACAACAGTCGAATTGCGCTTCTTTTCTTTCACATGGCAGACGCTCAGCTGCAGCTTCCTTTCTAAAAAGCCCGTGGATAGCGTGGTTGTATATAGCATCTAATAGTAGTCAGATACTTCATTTTATTTCTCCCGATTTTGTATTTTAGATAGAAAACCAACGAAAGAAACAGTAAAGCACATTCAAACAACGTATACGTCGCGTAGTCACAAGGACGGAATCACAGACATCATGGCAGCCGTAACAACAACGAACAAATCGTCACAACAACAACAGCAACATCGTGGCAGACAGCAGCATCTTCATTTACCAGCCAGCAGCTACAGCACCAACAACAACAACAGCAGCAGCAGATCCAACAGCAACTCGCTCTCCCCCACCTCCTGCATATCCATCGTCTTTGTTGTCGTGCTCGGTCTACTGCTGGCAGGGAACTGTGTCAATGGGGTAAGTTGGGGCGAGTTGTAACCACCTCTTTTCTGGCCTGATCCCTTTCAGTTGTCTGCCTCGTTGCCGATCTGCCTGTCCCCCTCTGTCGTCTTGTCTCTTCGTTGCTCTGGGCCAATTATCTTTCATTTATCGTCTCTTTTTCTGCAAATTCTCTGCGAAGAAGATTATTGGCCTGGGAATGATCATATCAAATTTTTAAATTAAGCCAATTTTAAATTTGATAACTTTATTAGATCTCTATGTGTATGTGAGCAAGAACAGCAGATATTACACTAGTGGCAGCCAGAGCAGAGAAAAAGTGTCATCTTAGATAACTTCTATACTCGTTCAGAGAAAAAGATTGTGCACACCATTTGTCTGGTGGTTGATAGCGATCTACTATAGTAACCAACAGCACCAGCAGGAACAGCCTCCCACGCAAGTTGAAGTCACAGTTTCCAACAAAAACAACACAATTGTTGCCACTAAAACGAAAAAAAAACAACATTTTTTTTCATTTCATTGCATCGCTCTATGCGATTTTGCAAGTGCAGACAACGACGTCGACTTGTCTGCAGAGTGTTAGACATCTTCTCACGTCCGTGCAGCGCCACAGCAGACTCGAACCCGAACCACAGATCTCCCCCATGCCCCATTCCCAACACGAAACCGAGTGTCGTCATCGTTTGCTTTTACTTCTCCTACGTTCGCTAGTTGCCTCTTCTGCAAGCTCTTCTTTTATCAATTAGCCTTGGTGCCATGCATTAGAAAAAAACAACTTAGACATGGAAAAAGAAAACGGTTCAGTTGAATTACTAAGCCACTTGGCGCTAAAGCTTCAGTTGAAAGTGTTTATACGTTTTCGACGTGGTTAATAGCGTAACACTCAAACAGAAAAGCCCAGCAGAAGAATACTAAAGCAACCATAGATAGATATATATCAATATCTCAATTGTATATAACAACAAAAAATCTCAGCGTAGAACAACTTTCCCCCTGAGATGTTAGAGCTACACGAATGAATTCTCTCACATGGCTTTGAGTTATTTGGGCGTAACGCATCAGTAACACCACAGCAGCAACAACAATGAAGAGTGCAATGAAAAATTGTACTTAGATTGCAGTTGAGGTAAGATCAAGATAAGATAGATATGCACAGGCGTCATGCAACATGTTGCATAGCAGAAGCCAGGGGACATTTTAGGTATTGAAATGGTGTGGTATCAATTTGATCTGCAACCAGATGCGAGCTGTGAGTAATCAGCTGGTTAAACAAAAGAACCGATTGCACAGTGCTGTCGAATATCAGTCATGGGAGAAATATGTGTGTGTTGTGTGTGAGTGGTTTGAGGTTGTAACTTTGCCACGCTTTGTTGCAGTGTCTGCTTTTCATGGTTTCATACGCATGAGATTGACAGTTGTCTGTTGTTTTTAGCTATGGTTTATTGTCATACTAACTTACACATGAGCAGCAACCCACAAACCTCTGCATCCCTTTAGCCCCTTCATCTGTCAGAAGTTGCGCACTCAACACACGCTGATTCTTTTGTTGCACTCAGTTTTTTTTTTTTTTTTGGTTTTCAACAGATTTTTCGGTTGATGAATTTGCATTTCAAATTTCAGTTGTATTTTTGTTGTGTGACAATTGTTTTAAGCTCGCAATTTGTTATTGTTAAGATACTTTGTTGTTGTTTCGCTTTGGTTGAAATGTTTGTATAGAGCTTGGGCAATCATCATCACCCCAAAACCAAATGAAGGTCACCGCACTTGCACTCCATGGGATAGTTCACACTCACCCAATTGCATTTATTCGCCTCTCGCCAATTATTCAATTTCATTATAATTTTCGATCTATTTTAGCAAATCGATGGCTACATTGCTGGGGAGGACTATCCAGCTTACGACGCAGTGCCCCGCGGATTGTCGTTTAACTGCCAAGGACGTCAGCCTGGATACTATGCAGATACCGAGACTCGGTGTCAGGTATGTGAATTCTGTTAAAGAATCGATCAAAAACAGAAGACTGTCTTGAAACGAATACCAAGGCTCAATGAAATCAATTTTAAAAATGTTTTATAGGAATCGCAACTGTTTTTTATACGAAACCTATTTGAACCTAACCACTTTTAATTTAAAAATACATATATGTATATGCTACATATATGAATCTACTAAATGAACCAAAGGTTCGTATTGAAAACAGTTAGGATCAAAATTTGCTTGCCAATGAAATAGGTTATAATAAGATTAAATGGATTAATTTAAAATTGTATTGACTTTTCATCTGCTATTAAGGTCTGGCATTGGTGTCTGCATTCTGGTCATCAATACTCCTTCCTCTGTCCCAATGGCACCGTGTTCAATCAAGCTGTGCGCGTCTGCGACTGGTGGTCCAACGTGAACTGCGCCGGCTCCGAGCAGCTGTATCAAAACAACGACGAGCTCTATCGCATACCGGAGCGCAGCCAGCAACTGCAGCAGGACGAAGTATGATATAAGGCCGATGATGAGTATAGGGTTGGAACAGCGCACTCAACAGCAGAGGCAGTTGGTCCGCAACGAGGCGGCACACAGCGACAGTTTGCGGGACAGCACAAAATCACCAAAAGCAACATCAACAACAACACCAACAACAATATAAGCAACAGCAACAGCATCGTAGATAGCACGGCACCAACAAATTACAATCAAATGACCAAAAATAGTTTTAGAGGCATCATGAGATACACATCCAAGTCTCAATCGTCGTACTCATCATCACAGCAACAGCAGAATAATTATAGCAAAAATAGTAAATATCAAAGTAATAATAGTAGCAGCAATAATCGTAAGAAGACCAGTAGAAAAAAAGGTCGGAAAATCAATTATCGACTTAGCACATCGAGACCTAGGCCTAGAAATCGCACCTCCAGCACCCTGAACAGCAATAAAAGCATAATCCATAGCAGCACCAACAACTACAAAGACAAGCAGCGAGGCAGCTATCGTTACAATCAGAATAAGTTTGAAAGCGACGATGAGCTCAAGGATTATAAGAGTAAAATTAAAAACAAATACAATATCGATTATGATCATTCTTTGGACGAAGAATATGAATTAATTGAGGCCATTGAGTAAACAAACACGAAAATATCACAAATAATTCAAATATCTCGCAATAGATTTGTAGTTCCCATTCTTCCAGCCGTTTCGTCAGTAATGTTAATCTGCTACCTGTTGGCCTTCTTCCCTTTCCAAATTTGTGCATTTCATTTTATAAATCATCATATTTCATTTAAAAAATTATGTACCTGCAACAAGTAACTAGAATAAAATATAAAATTTATTAAAAGTGGTTTAATTGAAGGAATACTGGAATCCCGTGTTGCTCCTGGCATCACACATAACGTGTTAAGCTGTGAAAACGTCGATGGTTGCCTCCCTTGATATTTTTCGATGTTGATAGTCTGAACCATCGATACGGTAGATTTATTGCCCGAACAAGTTTTTGCCGTATTTACAGTTTTTCTCAATTATTAAAAAAATATATTGTAAAGTAAAAGGAGGGCGTGGACGGGCAAAAATAAAGTCAATTTCATGATCTTTGTAGCATACTTTTAGGAGAAGCACACAAAATATCACAAGTTTTGTTTTTCGAAAACGGAGATGGCAACACTGGAGATGGAAAGCTTTCGTTAAACCGCAGTAAGGCCGTCTCCCTTGCGCACAAGCCACATAAACGTGTTTACTTTCAAAGCTCTGCTTTGAAATCAGCTGTTCGACATATGGTGTTGCCGAAAGCTTTGATCATGACTGGAAATATTACAATTTCAGCTTCCAATTGTCAAAGTAAGCTATAGGTTTTCAGTGGAATATGGTTTTTTGTATTGATTTATCAGTTAAATGCCGCAAATTGATAACACCGAGGTAAATCGTAAGTGAAACAAGTGGGCAGATTCATACTTGTAGCAAAAAATGACTTTTATTGTAAAGAAAGATTTTGTATAAGTCTTGTAGTCGATCAAATCAACATTCGCGATCAACGAAAACAAAAAGAAAATGTATATATATATATCTCCAAATGCGAATTTCTGTTGGATTGAATTTTATCGGAAAACAGGTCACCAAAATGGACATGTCCATAGGCAAGTG
The DNA here is from genome assembly GCA_018903425.1 of Zaprionus nigranus. Taxonomy (NCBI): domain Eukaryota; kingdom Metazoa; phylum Arthropoda; class Insecta; order Diptera; family Drosophilidae; genus Zaprionus; species Zaprionus nigranus. The sequence continues at coordinate 6,096,434 of JAEIGD010000004.1, read as the reverse complement.
GTCTAAAATACCGGTTACTGCTACTCGCGCATAATTGTGTATGTATGTATGTACGGCCTACAGTATAAAGACTTATTTGAAGCCAAGCTAATTAAAAGTCAATCGGTAATTTTGGTCATTAGGCTGCCAAGTGGCCCAATTTGTGCAGTTTGTTGTTGAGTGATAGTTGGCCCCAATTCAACGCACTCTCCCTACATACATGCATACATACATACATATGTACCTACTTATGAAGATATGCAAATTCGTAAAAATGGGAAACATTTGTACTCGCATATACCCCAATATTGACACTGTCTGCCTTTGTGTGTGTATAGTGTTTTGAAAAGTTTCCGACACGTTTTCTTGACCGCGGCCATTCCACTCACTGGTCACCCACGTCTTAATTAGTTACTGTCAAGTAGCCACAGCAAAGCCAACGGCGATTTAACGCCGTTTGCATTATATAAGAGCGGATTACGTTATACATTTAAAGCGGGTACCTTTGTGAAGTGATTCACTTATGTATTATGAATGCATTTGAAGAAAAATAAGCAAGATATAATGCTTGCATAAAGAACGTCAGACACTCGTTAAGCTCCATCGGACTGCTCTTTCACACTCACTCTGGTTCTCTTTTATTCATTGCACAGTTGCCTCTTTGTGTGGACTGTCATTTACATGTTTAAATTTTGTGCGCACTCAGGAAGAATTCGATTCGCCAGAAGAAACAAAACAGCCTGGCTGCAGTCTCAAGGCAATGAAGGCAAACCACTTTTGCTGGTTCGGGGACTGGTTTCTTTTATATTGTGTTCAGAGACAGCGGGTTTTGTTTTGCGTACTTTTTAAATTAATGCAATATACTTATTTTTTTATTTTGTCTGCTTTGTTTTTAAAACTGCAAGCCAATAAATTTAAATTTAGAGTTAAGGCTTAACGAACATTATGAATTTCAAAAGTATCCGAATATATGTATAGTTAAATTAACAAGGATACAGATTGATCAGTTCATATAAAGTACAAGTTCATTCACAATATCCCATAACTTCTTATATTTTATAATACTACTATTACTACCATACCAACCACATAATTTACTACCTGCTCCAGTTCATAGCTTTTGTAATCGAGTTTCAATATGTCAATAATCCACTGCCGTTATTTATGGCACAGTTTATTATCTTTATAGATAGAGATAGCCCGAAACAAATTAATTTTCAATCAAATTTAAATGCACTAAACTTTTTTTATTTTAAAACTCTACAGCGCGCGCAAATAAATCAAGCGAATTCCAACAATAACAGTGATTTTGGCCTTACGAGGTGGGGACAAAATCGAACAAACCTGGTCCACAACTTAACATAATTAAGGTGCGCGCATAATGATCAAATGACAACGTGAGAGATGCTACAAGCTGGAAACTGAAAGCGGCAGCCAAGCGATAATTATTACGAATGTAAAAAGCCGAAATAGCAAAGCGAACTCAATTCGAGACGAGGGATCATCAACACTATTAAATTCAAATGAGGCGATAGCGAAGACAACACTGAGAGGGGCGGGACAGTCGCGGGAGCATCAGGCAGACTCCTAAGCAAAATGTGCATCTTGAACACAACACTAATGCGTTATTCATAAACAATACGCTTTGTCAGCAACAAATACGACTACAGCATCGACAACACCAATAACAACAATAACAAAAGCCGCAACAATTGCGTAATCCACAAAGTGACGGTTAACTGAGCGACACCAAAATCGAAGACATCGCCTCCAGCGACCTCATTCGCTCTAATCGTAATTTTTGCCAGCTCTTCGACCCAACGAACAGAGCAGACTTGAGCAAAGCGGAGCCAATCTCGTCTGCCTCCAGCTAACCGTAGAGTCAAACGCAAGATTTGCATTTGTTGCTTTCCAGCCAGCTTTCGTGAGTGTTGATCGGTAACGCATCCGACGCGTACGCCAGTATGGACCCAATGGAGATGCTGCATGAGCTGTGGTTCCACCTTCTTGTATATTTTCAAAATCTATATCAAGTTCGCACTCATAACCCTAGTCATTTACTTCGTAGCCGAATGGTACATTGTGCGCTACGGTGCCGAGCTAGAGGACCAGCTGGACGCCCAAGTGCCAGTCAACGACCGTCCAGGCTCGAATAGCACGTTGTATAAGGTGTTTAGGTTAGTCTTAAACTTCTTTATTTTATAATGATAGACTGATAGACTAAAATACATTTAGGTTATCAATTTTTATATAACAAATTTTACAGCAAATTTTCAAACTTAAATTCGTACTCAGACCTAAATTCGAAAATCGAAATAATGTGTTGCGGAATTAAGTTCTGAGTAACTGGCTTCAAGGTCTTTAAGAGAATGTAAGCGTGCGGTAACGAAAACGTTCTTTTCGCGTAATTACCCGTTGTAATAACAAACACAAACGGGTTGAACGACTTTTTCGTTTTGCAATAACAATAAAAGTAATCTGAATGTATTTTGTTCTTTTTGGGGTGCAGTTTTAAATTTCCAAAATATTTACGATCGTTGTAAGCGAAGTCTGTAATTAAATTTAAATAAGGAATAAGAGATTGACCCAAAAATAAATTTAGTATCTTTATCTTTTATGCTAATAAATCCTTCTTTTCAAGCATGCAAACAGGCATAAATCGAACAGTTGTTGCCTCTTGAATTGCACTTTTCCTGCTCAGTATTTAATCATAGCAAACTTTTTATAAGTACAAATAAAGGCTGAATACCAGTTCAGCTCCACAGCAGTTACAACATGTACTAAGCTACGAGCAATTCGAATACCGGTTCGGCTAGCTGACCCACACACCACTGCAGCCACCGACAGTTCTCGGCAATCCGACAAACACACATACACGAATGTGATCGCCATTGATTACGTACATAAGAAAGCATAGGAAACATACATAGATTTGGTAAGTGTAACGAGATTTGAGGCAAACACCAGCGATAAACACTTGACGATTGATGTTGTGGATGTGTGTATGTGTGTCTGTCTCTACTTGGGGTCTCGACTTTACTGCGACTGAGCCCGAGCCTGTTGCTGCTCCAATTTGAATACAGAAAACAGCAACAGAAAATTAAATTCAACTTTCACATGCGCAGATGCAGTGCAGCACACACCAAGTACTGTCTGAGTGACGTAATATGCATGCAGACACAAAAACGAGCGCGAAGTGCAGACACAGCCTCAAGTCGTTTGGCAGTTGAACAAGAAATATGCCATAATCCGCAGTTACCGCAACCGATAACAACAACAGCAGCAAAAACAAAGCAACTACAATGCACAAGGGAAGCAGTTCAACCAGCAGCTGATTGATTTCATTATACCCCGCATGAATTGGTTAACATTATTTTGCATTCAGTCGATTTCAGATTTACAGTTTCCACTGTATGTCATCTGTGTGTCTACGTGCGCCTGCACTTTGTACAATATGAAATGGCCTAACTAAAATTTAATTGTGATCCGCACCACGCGGCGTATGCGCAATAATTCATGAGCCGTTTAAGTATTTATGTATGTTGCTGGACGCCGAGCATTGCTTGCCGTGTTACGGTTGTTTCTGTCGTTATGTGTGACTAATGGCAAATGGTTTTGGCCTACGTTAGTTCATTATTGAAATGCTGTACGCTGGTATTGTTGTTATTGTTCAATGTTGATTATTTCTGTTGAAGCAATTTGTCGTGTTATTGTTATTATGTCATAGCGGTCGGTCAGCAAATAAAACGGAAAGCATTCAAAAATTTAATGTATGCATAAATATCAATGGGCGACTGTTGATTGTTGCTCAAAACACTACTGTTCACCGCGGAAACTAAGATCTTTATAAGATGATAAAAAGGTGATTGGGTGAAAGATAACTCGTTTAAGTCAACTAAAACAGGTACAGACAAGAGAGTTCGACAGCACGATACCCTTCGATCCATTTCAAAATCCTAGCCAACAAACCTGTTGATCTCTTTATGGGACAAAAACCAGAGACCGCGAAGCAAAAGTAAAACTGAACGAAGATTATCCAAAAGAAACACAAAAATAAATGCAAACTATTGCAGAATGTTAACAGAGGAAAACTGTAACAAAAACAGCGTCAAAATAAAAGGCTCAAACTTGCTCTCAGTACCAGCCACTCTCTCTCTCTCTCTTATTTTCCACTCTATGTTTCTCTCTCTAACCCGTTCTCTCTCGTGTTGTCTGTCGAGCCGAGCGCATGCGCGAAGGCCCCCGCAGTTGCGGCGAAGCGGCAACAAACCTGTTCCCGAGACGCGAGACTGGAAAGCAAATTAGCGAACTAAAGCTCCGATTCGATACCGAAAGACGATTTTATGCCAACGCGAAGTTGGCCAACAGTCTGCAATTTCAGTCTGCAAACGGTCAGCCTAGTGAACGGCAGCCAAGACAGGTTGGCAACAGTAAGTGGGTGTGGTTGTCTCCCAAATGACGCTGCGCATGCGCTGTAATCGCACAAGTGGATATACACATAGTTACATAGTAAAAAAATACGTTTGTGTGCGTCACCCTGAGTGCGTGAGTGTGTGCATTTGGCAGTGTTGTTTGTGTTGTTCAAAATTATATAAATTGTTTAAGAGCAACAAAAAGTTTTGCATACAAATAATTACGATTATATTAATTTATTACCAAACCGAAAGCCAATCAAATCGTTAAAAAAAGTTAACCAAGTGCTAAATTCAAAATGCAGTTGTCTTTGTGTGAAAAAAGCTAAAGCTCAAGTGTCGTAATACCTGCAACGTTTTCATTCTGTAACTTTGATAAAAAACACAAGTATTCCTACTGATTTTTCATAATAAAACACAGGTGTTAGTAAAATTGGAGAAAATGAAATTTATTTTATAAAAGGCAATGCGAATTTTTCACCAACACTCGCACGGTATCTTGCGCTAAGCTGCAATACACACAAATACATAAGCGCACATTATATGCAGTCTCTCTCGTTCCCACTCTGTCTACTTGTTTGAGTGTGTGGTTTTGCAGTTCATAGTAAACAATTTTTCACTCTATGCTGCACTTTTAGCATAGGTTTTGTTTTAAACATTCATAAAACATGATCCTTTTATTTCTAATAGCTATACAATTATAATTTTATAACATTTTGCGGATAATTTACTGTAAGGTAAGCTGAGTTTTAACCTATTTTTCCAATATTTAAATGAGGACAACGCTTCGAGACGTGCAAGTGTTGTCGTTGCTGTGGTATCTCGCGCAGACTCAGGGCCAAATCTCTAGGCAATTTTCGCAAAATTATCTCAAGCGTAGCTAATTATTTTCCATGTAAAATTTTCTGTTGTTGTTTTCGTTGCTTACCACACAACAACGAACACAAACTTAAGATGCTGAAAACGGTTGTCGTTTCTTTTCTGCTGTTGTTGTGCATTACTTGCTAAAACACAAACAATTGCAGTAATTTGTTTATACACACTTTGTCTTCTTTCTTTGTATCTCGTATCTTTTGGCGAGAGCATCTTTGGCCAAACGGCGCACAAAACTACACTGATTTTACTTTCATCTTGGGAAACAACAACGCAAGTTACAAAATTTTACTTTCATTCATCTGCGATGAGTGCATATGAATAAGTATGCATATTCACATTTTTACTTAAGTGTGTATGTGTATTTCAATAACTTTTAAATGTTTTTTGACCCAAAACAGTAAAACACTTTTAACTACTTGAAAGGTGTATACCTTAATTTAATGCTACACACCCTTAACTGTTTTAGCTTTATGTTTGTAATTATGAATATGTGTGTTAAGACGAATTTCCCACCAAGAAGAGTTTCCACAAGCTCTGATGTAAAAATTATTTAAACTGAAACTTACTCAAATATATCACAACCGGAATCCGTGATTATCTTATTTGCAGCAAACAGATGTACAATATGTAAAAAAAGGAAAATCAAAAAAATAAGCTCAAAAAGACGTTGATTGAAATTGAAAACGTTTTTCCAAAAGAAAACTGTTTTCACTTGCGGTAACACACATGTGAGATGCAAACGAAAACTTATTTTTAGAAAAAATTAATCGAAAGTTGAAGCACACCTTACCAACTACTAAAAAGTAGAAAGCAGAAACAATCGAGTTATATTAAAATCAATTTATTGTACTCCAATTCTTCAATAAATCACTTAATCACCAAATTCAATGGAAAATACGTAATGTTGGATTGCATAATAACATGCTAAAAAACAATACAAAATCTGCACTACAAAACTTAACGAAACCTAACGACATCAAGCGACCTTGACAGAGCATTACAAAATCAATAAGAAACTGCGCTAAAGAAAATCGAAAAGTCCAATTCAACGTGAACCAGAGATGCTAATTTTAAGAGACAACGCAGCAGACGTCAACTGAAACCGGCACCTAAACGAAGATCAGCATTGATGCTCAGTTGGAGAAGCAACCGGTTGATGCGACTTGAAATATAAATTATATATTACCTAGACAAAATAAAATGGAAAACTATCTGACCAAACCAGTTACTGACGTCGTCTCGAAGACACATTTCACAGAAATTTGACTTCAGACTATTAAAAATGAAAATGAAATTGCTTATTAATCAAGAAAGACACAGACTCAACAGGTTACTTTTAAATTAATAAGGCCTGAGAGTATAAATTCAAGACTCAACGAGTTAATTCTAATTGTACATCGTCTGTCTGTGTCTCCGTCTCAATTTGTGACTGTGGTCGTAGCGTGACTCTGAATCTGTCTGTGACTGACCTTATGCTCGATTCTAAACGCCATTGACTGTCTTTGACTGTAGTGTACAACTTATTAATGAGTGAGCTAACGTCATTTGCCAAAATCAACTAGAAAAAAAACCCCAGAGACAAACATACACAGAATTTATTGTTAAATTATGGGAAAAAAACAGTTTAGAGGCTTGTGATGTTGACCAATTTGCACAAATTCAGGGAAATTGCGCCCATAAAAACAAAGTTAACTAGTTAAACAAAATAAATGAAAATAAAAATCTTATAAAAACACTTCCTGTGATGTGATTTTATTCAAACAGATGAATAATTCCCTTTCCTGTCTGAACTCTTCAACTCGACCGGTAAATGCGACAGTCAAAGTTCACACCGGAGACTGTGACTCGCCGCCCGTCTTTATTAATTTCAAATAGACAAAAACTTTAAGCAAAGACAATAGAGTATTGAGACAGCATAAACAAAAAACAACAACAACCACATCATTTTACCGGTATTCATATGTTTGTAAGTCATCGTGCTTAGCCTTGAATTTGAACTTGAGAACTGCTAAGGCAATTCAACGACATCTAAAATTCGAGAGATACAAGCTCATCTCGCCTCCAGTCAATGGTGGGCTGTAAAAATGAATATGCTGATATTATTATTATTTTCGTCATAATTTTTTATTATCTACAAACAAAGTGATGCTCTTTAAAACAGATGTATTGTGTGGTCGCTTTATTTATAACAAACCGGGTGCACCAAAAAAACAAATTAGGTATACTCGTAAACGTTTAAAGCTATTAATAAAATCCATAAATGGTTTGGGCACGGCAATAAATCAAAAAGTCTAAGAAGGTACTCTGTTGACCTTAGACATTTTACTAAGATAGTATGTGCTTTTCATATAGAAATGTTGTCATTGAGATTCCAATAAAAGTGTTTTATACAAGTTATATAGCAACATTACACTATAAGTTATTGGTTCTTCATTATAATGAAGTAGATGATATTTTTGTCAATCTATGAGTTACCACACATTAGCAAGTGTCAATTTACCCTCCATTCGTGGAAGCATCAGATGCCAAGCAAGAAGAACCAGTTAGCTGCAGCTTTGTGCAAGCCATTATCATATATTTTGTCAGATATTTATCTAACGCTAAGTAAAAATGTCAGCGACTACACACAGTTCGAAGCGAATTTCGTCATATAATACTAAAAACACACATACTCGTATGTATGTAAGAAGAAAAAATAAAAAAAATCTTGAAAAAAACAAATTCACTTAAAATGCGCGACACACATTTTTGGAAACGAGTGTGAATGGTGAATCTTTGAACCCATCACATCGGTAAAGCCCACAAAAACGTACGTCTTCGTCGTACAAAATATGGCTAACAGAGCTTACGAACAATTGCGCCATGAATAAATGAAAGGCAATGGAGGATCACTTGATCGACAGGGACTGTATATAATCTGCATCAAAGACTTGACTAAACTGAGAAACTAAGAGCCGTCTGACATTTGGAACAGCATATATGTGTATCAGTATGTGTTGATATGTTATAGAATTCAAGGAAAATGGATAAACAATGTATAAGTGTTTCTTAGTCGTACAAACAATGGTGAACTGCCAAATGACAATGTGCGAATGAACTTTTGAACTTGATTGTGTCCCATTTTTATTCGATTTCAATCGTTAAAGTTTTATAGAGATAACAAAGATATTCTCCTCTCTTTTATCTCTTCATCGCTCTCTTCTTTATCTCTCTTTACTTATTTGCCATTGTTTGCAATAAACGAACAGGTGCGTTGGGTTTGGAATTTAAAGCCCCGCCAATACTTCACTCTATTTATGAGTATATGTATGTGTGTGTGCATGGTTATTATTGTAAATAATTAAAACACTTAATTATTATGGCAGCTGTTGCTTTATATTTGGCTTTTGCTTTTGATTTTTACTTTTCGACTTTTGATTTTTTGTTTTTGTTTTTTGATATTTGCACATCCAATTGAAACGCATTGGAAATGAAAGTTTTGGAGCATTGTAATTGCAACAGTTGTTGACTCTTCGATTCAATAGAGGTCTGCATTGTCTCCTTCTGTCTGTGTGCGTTCCGTTGCTCTTTCGCTGCGCCTTACGTAAGTGATATTGAAGGCTAATTATGCAATTATTTCAAGTGAAAATAGAAAATTTGAATCCAAAAATGAATCCAATTGTGCATTAGCTTTTCTTGTAATTACAAATTTGAAAAAAATATCTTCTTTAAACGAACGATTTTTATTGTATACTACTCCAGAAATTGTATTTAATTGTCTATGTACATAAACGATGTAATTGAAATTTGTATAGAATACTTTCTACAACCTTCTCTGGCAATCGCATGCCTTTCTTTTCCACCTTCGCTGACTGACTAACTGTTTGCCAGTTAAAAAACGAACATTAATCAAAACATGTGCGTGTCGAAAATATTAAAGAATTCGAGAACCATTGAAAACCATTGAGCGTTCAGTGACTTCTTTCTTCGAACCATTCCATTCTTTTCTTTAGGGAGTGTTTAAAACGGATTCTCGCAGTTGCATATAACTCTTATTTAACATTTGTATTATTTATTTACAATTTCAGTAAACCTAAAGTGGAATAAATACAACAAAACAATATTAAAATGAGAAGAGCCAAAGGCTGGCTGTCTATGGCAGCAACAGGTGAGTTTATCGCTTTCAAAAAAAGGTTATTCCTACAAATAATCCTTAATATGATCTGATTTCATACTGGATTACAAATGAAAATTCGAAACGAGAAAATACTGTAACCAGTTACTGCTTGTCAGATTATGCAATTAAACATAAAACCAGATGTCATACTTACTAATGCATTTATTGACATCTCTTTCCCTGCTTTGGTAGTGCTGTTATTAAGTCTATTTGTTTCAACGGACGCTGCGCTTCCTTTCAAGAAGGTTTCCATTGCGAAAACTCCCGCCTCGACAAGTACAACGACAACGACCACAGAGGCCCCAGAGCAGGCGACGGAAAAAGAAGTTCTGCCTCAATCCACTGCTCCAGCCGAAGAAATAAAGGTAAGCCTAAGGCAGTTCAGATAATTCCGATTAAAGTTCGCTTTTATTTTTAGTCGGACAATGGAACACTATCTAAAAATTCAAAACTGACGGGCATACCACAAATTGATTATATCTGGGATCCAAATTTGCCACGTGAATTGAGAGGGTAAACAACAAATAACTTGCATTGAATGAAATTTGACAATTTATATCTTGCAACGCAGCTTCAACCTATCAACTTATCCATTCTTGTCTACTGTACCGCCCATGGATGAAATACACTTCAAGTGCGAGGGTTTGCATGATGGCTTCTATGCTTCAATTGAGTACAAATGTCAGGTAAGTCGATAATAGTTAACTTGGGAAGCTGACTCCACAAATAAAATGTCTGAGGTTTGAACACTTTTAACCTTCAGAGACATACATACACAGTTATACCAATTGGGCAAGTTCAACGGCAACAACGTAATTCATATCCAGTAATTTCTCTTTTTGCGTCTGTTGGCTTACGTGAGCAAAGGCAAAGCAAAAGAAAACATAAAAATACTTGTCTGCATGTTGGTCTTGACCTCAAATTGAACGTAGTTTGAGCAGCCGCTGTTCACAGCTCTCCACTTTGCTAACTCCTAACTGATCTGAGCTGAAATCCCTCAACTATCAACAGATATACCATCATTGCGTTTACGGCATTCGACATGATTTTCTCTGCGCGAATTTCACGGCCTTCGACCAGCGCACCTTCATCTGCCACTTTGCCTCTGATGTGGATTGCGAGGGTTCTCAAAAATATTGGAACAGGTGAGTGTGCCAATGCCATCGAGGACACGAGCACCACCAACTGTTAAGTAAGCAACTTTCAGAAACGATGAACTATACATGGCCACAACGACGACATCGACGAGCACCAGTACTACCGCAGCCCCTCCGCCGCCGCCATCGTCGAGGCGGAGAGCACAGCGTCCATATCATCGCCCATATAATTATTATTATTATGACGAAGACGAACTTGAGGATGACTTTTACGAGGAACGTTTGAATCGTCGTAACAAACCGCGCCTCCGTCCGCGTAAGCCACAAGTGCAGCTGGAATATGACGATGAATACGACGATGATAAGCGGGTCGTAGAGAAACCACTTCGACGAAATCGCAACCGGGATCGTTACAGGGATGACGATGAACTCAGTGACGAGGAGTACGATGAGAGACGAAATCGGCCGGGTGCACGCCGCAACAAACCGTCGTCTGGATCAACTTCTGGAGCTCGTGGTAAAACACCACCACGAAAGCCGGCAAGGGTTGATGAGCGACGCAGCTTCAATGAGGAAGAGCCGAGACGTGTCACCGGCAGACGACGTAATGAGCAACGTACCACACCCTCCACTGCAGCGGTTCTGGATGAGCTGGACGAGTATGAAAAGCCATATGAACTGGACCAAGAGGAAGCTGCCGAAGAGCAAACACCTCACAAAGTAAAGACAACGCCCAAGCCGCTAGCTGAGTTTATTACACCGAAAGCAGCACCTGCCTCTGTCTATTCCCGACCACGTGCACCGCCCCGCATTGCACGTCCCGTGCCCATTAACGAGAAAACTAAGTATTCCTATCCAGTGCAGAAGAACACAGACACTAAGCCCTTACCGGCCGGGGCGGCCACTAGTGATCAGGAAGACCAGGACTATTATCAGGATCATGATCAAGAGGCACAGCAAGAAGACGAAGATTATGAGCAGCCGCCACAAACCACACGTAGTCTACCGCGCCGTAGGACTGCAGCGCCAAGGGAACAGAAGCCCACACGTTCAACTCTTCGCAAGCCCGTTCTGGATAAAAAGCCTATCTCGGACGATCAGGACTACTATGAAGCTGAACGACACGAAACACCTAGACGCAAACGACCGCAGATTAGAACACGTGGACCCGCACCTGATACAGACTTTGTGGACGATTCTGACTACGACGAACAGCCGAAGCCTGTTCGGACGCAGCGTGTACGCCCCAAAACCTACAGTCCTGCACCTCGCAAACCGGCTCCACGGCCTCGACAACCCATAGTGCAGGACGAGGAAGAGGAGCAGCAGGAGACAACGAGTGAAGAACAGCCAACGCGGACACGAGCAAACTCAGTGTTGGGCGTCACATCGTCTCGCCGCAACCAAAAACTCCCTCCAGCTACAAGACAGCGTGCATTGCCCACGCCTACATCAACAGCAAGGATAACAACAACGACCACGACAGAGGCGACACCAGCAGAAGAAGAACCACTACTGTCGGAGCATGATGAGCCACAGGTAGATGAAGCAGAGGAGGCAGACGAGCCGCTGGCGCCAGCAGCACCGTCCAAGCCACTTCGATCTGCTTCGGTACGTGTTGTCAAGCGACCGTTTCTGCCCTCGCGTGGCGGCAGTCTTTATCTGCCTCGGGGTCTGCAACCAGTTGGCGTGGCAGCGAGACAGCAATTTGACAGCGATGCACGCACAACAGAGAGCACGCCCATCGACATGGGGTCCACCATATCGGGTGTGCGTCTGTTGGAGCATGGTGCACCGCTGTTGCGTGGCGAAATCGACGGTGAAGATGTGCCGCTGCCAGGGGCAGCGCAATTGCCGCATCCACCGCGCACCACATTGCCGCCCCGTAGCGCCCTGCCCACATCGGTCACGCCACGACGACCCGACCCTCAACCGGCCAAGCTCAATCTGGACGAACTCTATGAGAACGACTACGATGTGACGCTGAACGATGCACTAGATCCCACGCTTAAACCGCTAACTCCACAGCACCCACATCAGAATCAGCTTCAGCATCAGCTTGCCAACTATCAAAACCGGCCCTATGCCAGTGCGTATGCAGCCCCTGCAACCAATCCATTCGCGGGTCATAGCAGCAACTATCGCCAGGCACCCATCTATCAGAATCATTCACCGTCATCATCAATCGCATCCGCTTCGCAGTCACAGTCACCGACGTCGTCTCATTCTCAGTCACAGCTATCAAACTATCACAGTGATACATATTTCTCATCGACAGATATACGCCGGAGAGCGATCTCCCCGGCGGAAGTCCCGCGTCCCAATAGACACGAATACGCTACCAGAGGAACACTGAGAAACAGCCAAGTGGGCGTACAACCCATCCAACATTTTTACGAAGACTTTGCATTTTAGACGCCGGCTAAAAGTCTGTAAATTAATACAAGGTACGGATCTCCCAAATACATTTACACGATCGTAATAAAAGCCGACTGAGTTTTCTTTTTCAGTTTATCCAGATGTAAATAACTTTCAAAAAGAATAAGGCGTCCCAGATGCAAATTTTATCCTTAATATATTTTTCGATACATATTTTAGTCCCTTAATTTTTAGCAGCAACTTACATATAATTTCATTTAGTGAAAGTTCAAGCAAAATTAAAATATACACATAATACTCAATTCTCGTGATAGTAACCGAGACAAATAAGATGATCCAAGTTTTGTCTGTTAAGTTTTGTGTAGTACGCAAACTACAGAGTATTCTCTTAACATTTTTATAAAGTTAGCTAAATACACAAAACAAAAAATTATATTCGAATAATTTAAATTAAGTTCGCAAATATTTTCTGTGCGTAATAGTTAAGCTATCTTCTAGGCTCAATATGAGTGCTTAAAGAAAATTAAAAATTAAAACAAAAAACAACTGACTGAAAGAATTGTTTATAATGTAACTATAATCTTAGTTACTTACTTTGAATCATCTGGTACCTGACGAAGGCAACTCTTGAGCTCTTCCGTCACTTCCTCCAAGTGATCCAACTTCTTCATTAAAATTATCTGTCCAAAGTTAAATATTAATGTTAATATCCAATAAATATTATTAGGACTTGACACACAAACCTTTGCTGCAGATATTATCTCAGTTGCTACTCTCATGGGCATAAATTCGACGGACTTGACTAGTGTCATTGGTGAAGTCTTGGCCACAGCCTCAATTGTTTTAAACCCAGCTGCATATAGTTGCCTGGCGCGATTCTTCATTGTGGACTGAACAGATTAAACATTGTTTACCTTAACATCGTATTACAAAACACTTACAATTTTAACAGCAGGAAGTTCCATCAGAGGCTCCAGCTCTAAAGTTCCGCATCTATCAATTTTATGGTGAATGCGTTCGAACAATGGCTTAAAACACCAAAATTCTTCGATCTGTTCGCATAACCTTACAGCCGCGCCGGCAGCAGCCGTTGTCTGGCTGACAAGCTGCTGCAAGGTTCCACGTTCTATATTGTACTTGGTGGCGATTGTGGGTAGCGGGACCAGTGCCAACACCTCGGCAAGGATTAGCACCTTGTATAAGCGATTCAGTTTTAAGGCAAGTGGGCCCTGCACCGATTGCGTTTTGGCCAGTCGAGCAGCATGCGCTTCAGTAAAGCCCAGCTGCTTGCAAAGCAAGCTTGTATCTGCTGACAAAGATGTGTATTCGCGAAAGAGAATGCTGGCATCAGCTGGAAACATTTCATCCCCACGCTCATTCGAGTTGAAGCATACAACCAAATACAACAAATGCACGTAGCTGCTTAGGATCAACTGCTGTTGCGCCCGTTTTAACTCATTGTGCAAGGCAAATGCACGATTGTAGTCGATGCCAGCTTTAAATGCTGCGTAGCCAATGCTCGTTAGCTGAAATCGAGTGGACTGACTAATAAATAGTCGACGATCTGAAGGGACTGGTCGATTGCTTGAATTAATATCCTGTGTGGTATATATATGTGAAATATCCGAATTTTCTTTGGGAACACTTTCCACAAGTCTTAGTACTTTGTGTTTAAACATATCACGCAGAACGCGCACAACTAGCTCATCCATTCCGATTCCCAAGTCACCGGCCTGCACGGATAGAAGTGTGCTATATATTAGACGGTTGAGGTCCCGACGGCAGTCGGCTAGACGCAATCCAATAACACTCATTATTAAGGACTAAATAAAATCATCAATAAGTAGAAGTAATATAAAAAAAATAATTTAAATGCAACCTGTAAGCCAATGGCATCCAGTTGATTCAGTGAACTGAGTGCTTTATCCATCGGTGAAAAGAGCATCTCACCCACTTGCAGATTGTCTCTACTCTGCGTTATGAGGATACTTTCACCAGCCTCGCCAAGGCCTGCACGTCCAGCACGTCCAACCATTTGCTTGTACTTGCATAAAGTCATAAATTCTTGGCCCACGTAAGGTGCACGAATTATCACACGCTTGGCGGGCAAGTTAACCCCAGCGGCCAGAGTTGAGGTGCAGCATATGACTGTGATAACCCCAAAGCGATAGGCAGTCTCAATGTACTTGCGTTCTTCTGTTGTTAGTCCAGAATGATGGTAGGCAATCCCATAAGGCAATGTTCTGGCTAGAACAGGACTTAGATAGCCACACATCTTATCCAATGCATTCATGAGATCAGTTTTTTCGGTCTTGCGATGCATTAAAAACCTTTCCTTTGGGACAATACGACTCAGCAGAAGAGCCACATTTTCGCAATTTTTGCGCGTAGGACAAAACACCAGACAACAATGTTCTGGGGCACATTCGTTGACCAATCCACCCAAATGATCAGGATCCGCGTGTTCTACAGCGCGACTGTACTGCAATGACAAGAGTAAAGTAATTCGAAAATTAAAACCATTATTGACTTACATTATAATTAACACTGCGAAAAGGCACAAAGATCTCCTCGACCGTTTTCCCCGCTGCATTAATTTCGAGCAAGTCTTTTCCACATTTAATGTATTCCTTTAATTCAACTGGCCGGAAGCCCCGAGTATAAACATCGGCATTAAGGAAGGTCGAGATCTCATTTAGATTTCCAATTGTAGCACTCATGCCTACTATCTGTATGTTAGCTTTAGGCCAAAAGATAAGTTATTAACAAATAAGATGCTATTACTGTTATACCACATTACCTTTAAGAAACATGATCTTGGTAAGAAGGGCTTCTAAAGTGGCACCACGCCCTCGTTCGCCAATCAAGTGCAGCTCATCCACAACAACCAGGCCAATTTCATGCGGTCGTTCTATGTCAATCAAGCTGTCCATTAGTACAGCTCCTTTTTCGATAGAAGCAATGTAAAGTCTTTGGCGCTTGCTTAGCTGCTGTGGCGGACACTTGCCCTTTCCGGCAGTATACTCCTCAACAATAAAATCCAGATCAATGGCAAAAGGGGACATGGCACTGACTTTCTCTTGCACTATTGACACATATGGCAATATGAAGAGGACGTTACGTTGCCAGCAAATCAGCTCCCGCAGGATGAGAATCTCAGCTACCAAGGTTTTTCCCCACTAGTTGGCAATGCATAAATAAGATTCTTACGGTGGCGTATAGCGGGTAAATTAAGGCACTCGTTTTGCCAATCTGCAATGGAATGGTAACAGGATAAGTTGTATATTTATATTTCGATTCATATTTCTTCATTTGACTCACCATATAAGTTTTGAATGCCCTTGTGCTCAAATATTAATTTCTTTACTGTGTCAGGAAGGCCAAAAAAGTCTCCTTTAGCGGGAACCCTATAGCCGCTGCAAAAGTCGTCCAACGATTGTGTTTGCCAATCCAGGTTATTCAAAAATGTTGACTGTTCCAGTTGTATTTGGGGATTGGTTCGGTTATTTAATGTTTCATATGTATCATATTGGCTGCCTTGTATTATACCCTCAAGCACGGATTTTGAAAGAAACGAAGTCCCTAGACTCAGGGACAATGAATCCTCCTTCGTTTGCTTATTCACAGGCGACTTTGGCAATTGCGCAATTGTATCTATAAAAAGTTGCGTGTTTTGTACATCTAATTTTCCAAATTCATTAGTCTGAAATATATCCTCTTTTTCGAACGTGCCAAAGTCATTTAAATCAATATTTTTAAAGCTTTCCTCATTTATGCCAATTGTTGCGGTCCCGCTTTTAGGCGTTGGATCATCTACACCGGACTGAAGTGTATCAGCAAAAAAGAGTATCATCAGAGTTACTATGCTGTGCCTCCTGCCCAATTGGGCTAGTGAAAGGAGCCGACATCACAACATCTTGACCACTAAATATATCTTCGAGTTTTTCTTCAGCAATTAAAAGGAAGGTTTCATCATCTTCATCCGACCAATTGATACATTGACTTTTTGTCTTTTCGCCTGTAGAATTATCTGTCTTTTCATTTTGGCATTTATCTCTGCCCGCAGTTTGATTAGCGCAAATCCGTTTTGCTTTACCGGAGTGATCTGAACTTAATCCACGTTTACCAAACGGATTACTCGACATATTTTACACTAAATTCCATCAAATCCACAACGAGGCGCCAAAAATATACAACCCAATCAGCTGAGTTTTTCATACTAGGGCTGCACTAGTAAAATACAAATAATCGAGCCTTCGATAACTGAATAGTTTTCAGTATTTTTTAGTATTAAGAAGTATGTAATGGCAGTCCGGATTTCGGTCACACTTATTAAATGCATTATAGAACACAACAAATGGCATTTTCGTCAACCATACCAGGCTCGACAAAGATGTTGATGTTTACTCACTTAATAGCGGCGACACAATTGGTCTTGGAGTCGATGTCAAACAGAATTAAACAGTACCTCCTTTAGAATATTCATATTAAAAGAAAACCACGCAATTCCGCAATTGTATCTATAAAAAGTTGCGTGTTTTGTACATCAATTTTTTCATAATCATTAGTCTAAAATACCGTCTGGTACCGCTTTTAGGAGTTGGATCATCTACACCGGACTGAAGTGTATCAGCAAAAAGAGTATCATCAGAGTTACTATGCTGTGCCTCCTGCCCAATTGGGCTAGTGAAAGGAGCTGACATCACAACATCTTGACCACTAAATATATCTTCGAGTTTTTCTTCAGCAATTAAAAGGAAGGTTTCATCATCTTCATCCGACCAATTGATACATTGACTTTTATCTTTTCGCCTGTAGAATTGGCCGTCTTTTCATTTTTCATTTATCTCTGCCCGCAGTTTGATTAGCGCAAATCCGTTTTGCTTTACCGGAGTGATCTGAACTTAATCCACGTTTGCCAAACGGATTAATCGGCATATTTTACACTAAATTCCATAAAAAATCATCAACGAGGCGCCAAAAATATACAAGCCAATGAGCTGAGTTTTTGTAGCAGGGCTGCACTAGTAAAATACAAATAATCGAGCCTTCGATAACTGAATAGTTTTCAGTATTTTTTAGTATTAAGAAGTATGTAATGGCAGTCCGGATTTCGGTCACACTTATTAAATGCAGGTAGACGCTGCAGTTAGATGTTGCAATTATTACTGTATAACACAGTAAGATAAATATCAATACTTTTTAGCAATGGAAACACAAAATAAATATTGGTATCTTGAGCATGTTCTTACTGGTAAAAAGGTAATCCTGCAATCTGGCGAAAATACATTGGGCAGGCATTCTACCTGCAAGTTAATTTTGAAAGACTACGACTATTTGTCCAGACTACATGCCAAAATAACAGTAGATATCACAAATAGAGTTACTTTACAACAGATGGTATGTATATAATCTACATTATTTTAATTGAAATTCATATGTTAATCAAAAAATTCAACCATTATAGACCACAACAAATGGCGTGTTCGTCAATCATACCAGGCTCGCCAAAGATGTTGATGTTTACTCACTCAATAGCGGCGACACAATTGGTCTTGGTGTCGATGTCAAACAGAATGAAGCAGTACCTCCTCGATTTGGAATATTTATACTAAAAGAAAACCTCGTAAATATGAAAGACATTGTAGTTATCTCTGATGACGAAGATACAGATGAAAATGAGCCTGTTGGGAAAAAATTAGGCAATGAAAGACCCAAAGAAGTGTCAAATATCGACGGGGTTAAGCCCATACCGGTTGATAAACCATTAAGCCCAAACGCTGATGAAAGGTCATCTGGTACCATACATTTGCCAATTCTGCCAGACGTGAAGAAAGAAATATTATCACAGGCGAGCAAAGAAATAGAAAATATATTCGGAGAGCCCGATGAAGAACTTTTAGAATCGGTGCTCAATATAAATCCGTATATTTATAAGACCCTAAATAACAATAACTTAAATACAGCTGGAAAAAAACTATGCGATGGCGATCACATTGAAGTACCGGAAGAAACAAACAAATCAAATATTGAGCCACCACGTTCAAAACAAACTAATTCGCCAATAGTTGAAAAAATCATTTTTGAAGTTGAAGACTATGATGAAAATTTTGCTATGTCTCAGGCTGTGCTACAAGAAATGAAGGAAGAGATGGCTGATGAGTCAGCTGATCTCAGCTACAGTGAGAACGAACAGCAGAATGAAGACGAACAGATAGCCGAGGAAGAAAATGAATATCTGGAATTAAGTAACTTTAAGACAGAAATAGCTACACAAATGAATGAAGATGAGATTATACTTATTGAGGACGACGATGATGAACTCTTCAGTAAATTTACGGATTGGTCATCAAAACTGCTTTCGCAAAATGTCATGTCTCAGGTTTATCCATTAGAAGACGAAGCACTATCAACAGGAGAAAATCAATATTTGCAAGTGGTTGAAAATTCCAAGTCGAAGACAAATGAAGATGATATTCCCAATCGTCCTTTTCTTAATGGAGAAAGATCATCTACACCGAATTTTGATGCCAGCGAATATACAACATCGCTACCAGGTAGGATACGCGTTGCCATCCGTAATGACGTGATACTAAAAACATTTCTTACAGTTGACACTATCTCACCAATAGGTCATAACATAAGGCGTTGCAGCGTTCGTTTAAAATCAATATGTGACCCACAATCTATGCCATCATTAAAGGCCAATAATCAAGAAAAAACCAAATCTCATGAAATTCTGGAACTGGAATCTGATGATCAATCTAAAACGAACACTTCTTTACGGTCTGATGTTGACAAATCAGCTAATAATAAAGACCCGCTTGAAACAGAGTCCAAGGCTGTTTTGAAGAAACTACCCAGTCCGCCAAAGCCGGATGCCCAAATAATACAGTCAAACTATAAAAACTCTGATAAAATAGCAGAATGGATCAATTTAGATATACAGTATAATGAATCAAACTCGGAATCATCAGATACTATCTCAACAAGTCGCAAGCGCACAAAATCTATTGAGGGACGTTCTGACTCAGATGCCAATGATAAATTAGGAAAGACTCCAAGCTCAAGTCCAGTACCTGAAGAGAAACCAAGAAGCTCTCGTTTGTTAAACCGATCTAAGTCCCTTTATTTAGACAGCTCTTTAACGTCACCAACTAACGTCAACGAGACGGTTCTTAGCCCGACTTCAAGCAAATCGAAAGCGAAGACTAACGATAAAAACAGGCGTAAACCAACAGTAATTCCAGCACCACTTTTGCCTAAATGTCGCGGCAAGTTGCGCGGCGTATCGGCCGCTAATAACAAGGAATCTGTACTAAAGAGGCAACGTTTAGTAGATAATGATATGGTAATGAAAGCAAAATGGTATCAAAAGCCAAAGGATAAGAAAAAAGATTGTGAGGGTATTAAGGAAAAACGTCGTGAGCAACTTAAGAAACTTGCCGAAAAATCTAAGAGTAGCGCACCTGCAGACGCATCTTCCAGTGAGCGCAAGCGTAAAGCATTGAAAGTACCAACCCTTGGTAATTCTAATCGAGGAGAATTTCTTACTGTGGAAGGTGAATTGCCAACAACTAAGAGACTTAAATTGGATAAAACGAAGCGACCACTTGAAAAACCAATTCCCAAACGTCGTGCAACTATTGAGTGCTTTTCTCAAAAGACAGTTGATGTAAACGAAACAGATGCACCTTCAGCTTCATCCAAGCTACTAGTAGTTCGTCCTATTAAGCGCAAAGAGGCAGAAATAGCTCGTAATCAACGGACCTGCAATCGAGTTACTTTTGCAGATATGGAAAGTGATTTTGAATTAAGGCAGCTACGCGACAAACAGGCAAAAAAGAATCGACATGTGCGATTCAACGACACTCCTCAAATTAAACTAATTCAAAGCGTGGGTGCCAATAAAAAAGTGCGCATCGATAAGGATACCAAAAAGATGACTCTGAGCACGTACGCGGAGCGTCGGACATGGGCTATGTCCATGGGAAAATTGGAAAATTACAATGATATTATAACTGGTGATATTTTGAGGTGGGGTAACCAGTGGCTAAAATCAAAAAACGCTGATGAAGTCGCTGAATCTGATGTGCTGATGCCGATTCCAACTGAGTTCAGCAGCTACAAACAGTATAAAGAGTAAGTTGATTGATACGTTTAAGTTAAAAATATTTGTAGTATAAGTAAATTAACTTTACCTTAGAACATTTATACCATTAATGAAGCTGGAGCTATTGACTACCATACAGCGTGAATACAAATTCAGCAAGAGCTCATTTCAAGTGAGTCTCCAAAGTTTTTCAACGGAAAATTCTAGGCATAGACCTCGTTTTGTACTGGTTACAAGATGTAAGCTATCTCTTTAATGTAGCGATTGACTACAAGTTATTATAAATTTTTATTTATATACTTAGACAATTATAAACCTTTTGGAAAGTTCGATCTGTATACTTTAAGCAGCGGAAATTTGCTGAAGGAAATATTTGCGACAGTGTCGCATATGCAGCATATAGGCGGTAAGTATGTCAATATTGATTTAAAAAATGTGACTACATCAAATTTTTTATAGGCGATACTTATGAAATTAAATTTGAGATACTGCAGAGCAGTATCAGCTCGGATTTGTTGCAAACTCTAACAACATTGACTGTTAGTCCCATTGTGGATAATATAAGGGTGGAGTTGGGTGCATTCAGTGCCATTTATCAGCTAAGTCGCTCGCCACTCTTTCAACGAATCCTAAAACCATGTGAGAAAGTTCTAACATTTGATCCAAAATTAATGAAAGGTACAAAGTTACAGTACAAAGGCTTTAAGAGACTAAATAGCCACCAACTGGATATATGCTTAAGCACTTCGATTCGGCTAATGGACGACTCAGAGCCGAGTATTACGCTGATACAAGGACCACCAGGTACTGGCAAGTCAGCGGTTATATCCAATCTAGCTCTACAGTGCATGTATAGCAGCAGTAACCACACACTGGATCGTAAAATTCTGATATGTGCTCATAGCAATGCAGCAGTTGATAATATTACGTTGGGCTTGAAACATGCCCGCAATTGCATGACGCATACGCAATTCGAACTTGTTAGGTTCGGAATATTTCAAAAAATGGACGCGAATGTGCGCGAATTGTCTGTGGAGGACTATTTGAGGAAGAAGCGTACTGCGAAACGTGATCGACTAACGGCAGATAACATCGTGCACCTAAAAAAACAACAAGAAGATCTTAAAGCAGAAATTTCAAATTTAAGAAAACGGACCGACAGAGTTAGTAGTTTACAACAGCAGGTTAAAACAAAAGAGCGTACTCTACGCCTAATCAACGAGCGACTAAATCCACCGCTGACGCCGCGCGAAGAGAATGAGTTCACTAGAACTTTTATTCAGCGTGCCAACATTGTATGCACCACACTCTCCAGTTGTGTAAAGCTGGCTTCCTATATCGACTATTTCGATGCATGTATAATTGACGAGGCAACACAGTGCACCGAGCCTTGGACTTTGCTGCCTCTGAGATTTGGTGTACGTGGTCTCGTGTTGGTGGGAGACACACAGCAGCTGCCTGCCACGGTACTCTCTCAAAGAGCGATTGACTATGGACTTGGAAACTCTATGTTCGATCGCATTCAGTGCAATGTGAAGCAGCAGTTGGATAAGCCAAAACAAAATCGTTCTTTGCATACGAAAGTTTACAAGTTAAGCATGCAGTATCGCATGCATCCAGAGATTTGCAAATGGCCAAATAGCTACTTCTATGAGGGTCAACTGTGTAATGACGACTCCACTCAGCGTCTTATGGCACCCATCATTCCTTATTGCGTTATCAATTTGAGTTACACCCGCGACACTAATGATATAAACAGTCGAAGCATTAGCAACGATGAAGAAGCTCGCTTTGTAGCTAGCTTGCTAATCGAACTTAACAAGCATATGCCTACAGAGCGTTACCGATATGGTTTGATAACACCATACAGCAACCAATGCTATGCGTTGAGCCAGGTCATACCAAGTGAAATGAAAATTACACCATGCACTGTTGATGCCTTTCAGGGCCAGCAACGAGATGTCATCATTATATCGAATGCTCGCACCCGCGGCGTAGGATTCCTTACTAACTACCAGAGGCTGAACGTGGCCATAACTAGACCACAGCGTTGCTTAATCATCTGTGGTAATTTTGATGACTTGCAGGTAAGGATAATTACTTGTCTTTAAGTTCAAGTTAATAATTATCACATCTCCATAGGCTGTAGACATGTGGCGTCATTTGCTTAACGATGCGCGTAACCGAAAAGTTTACTTTGATCTGACTCGTAGCGATACTGATGATTTGAAGAAATCTCTAATCAGCAAAATGCTTGTAAAACCAATTACTGTGAATGATGGCTCGTAAATACAGCTGAGTCGAATAAGTTAACTCATTTGTATTTTTATATATATAAATATTACATAGCAAGTGCCATATAGTTTATGAATATTTCTATACCATTGCACATAACTACTGGAATTCATTTGAAATACATTCATTTAATTTTAATGGTAGTTATATAACATCAATAGGGAATTGCCTTATATCTAAAACAGTTTTGTATTCTGAAGTTTTTGTTAAAGATCATTTAAATAAATCTACGGAATTGTTCAATTAAATGATATTTGATTCAAGGAACTAAATATTTATTTGATTAATATGCACATGAAGTTATGCTAATTGTTATGAATTATAATTGAATAAATAAAGACCTTTTTTTTAATATTATAAACACAATTTTATATATTGCACTACATATTGTAACCATAACAGAAAAAGAGTCTTTAGATACTTGATCATACGTATTACTTAGATAAACGAAAATGCGCATCCAATTATTGTATTTTTAAGTTAAATATTAGCAAGAGAATTTTGAAAACTAAACTAGGCGCGCCTCTTTTGCATGACTAATTTGGCGTGGAGCTCTCTTTTAATTAATAGTAAGTAAAATAGCACACATAAGAATATAGATACTAAATATATTTTATGTATATATAGTATAAATTCACACATGGAGAGAAAGCAAACACTAAATTCATAGGACTTCTCGACTTATTGGTTTGCTTGCCTTTTGTTCGACATTTTTCCAGTGTACAATTCGATTTGGTAAAATATGAACTTCATAATCGTATGTCATTAAAATTAATGGAATCGCTCGACATATTTTCGATATGTGGATTGCAATTGCACTATAAAATGCTATAGTGTAGGAATTATAATAACCGTAATGAAATAACTTAAAATTTTTATAACAACAAAGTTCTACTAAACTAAAACTAAAATCATAATAAAAATTATACTCATAGATATAACTATTATCGAAACGTTCAATTCGATAAAATCATTTTTAGAGGGCTTTAACAGCTTTCGAGTAAGACGTTTCGTAAGTTAATATACAGCAATATACAACGATCTTTCATTATATTTCTGTATATGCGACTATAGCCAACAATTGCCGTTGTCCAGTGATCTAGTTTAGCATGTCGCCAAGAGAATCCTTCAATGATTGATATATTTGGTATTGTTGATCTGGTTTTAAGTTATAAATCTGAAAAAGATTTTACAATTATTTTTAAACTGAATATGCTTAATCAATATTTCGAATGCAACAAACCTGCGTCAAGAGCTTTGCTGGGGATGGAGTTCTTATAAAACTAGAGATGTAGACATTGACAAAGGTGGCCATCAGGAATTGACAGTCGAAGCGATCCATGATGCCGCCATGACCAGGAATCATGTCCCCAAAGTCCTAAAGAAACGAAGTTTTGTATCATCGCAAGTTATGTTGAAATGAAACTTACCTTAATTTTAAAGGCCCGCTTAAATCCGGAAGCAAAGAACCCTCCAAATGGTCCAATTATAGAGCTGAACAGGCTCAGTGAAATTGAGTGCCAAATGAATGGATAAATATTAAGAGTTTTTTCAATGCCGAACTAAAAAAGAAATTAATTAGCCAAAGAATCAATACTTGCAATAGAAGCCTAAGTTTATTTACCAGTTTCAGACTATACTCCTGAGGTGTGAAAAGATAGCTTGGAACACAGGACATTGTCATGCGACCCAGTTCTTCCGAGTATTGTATGGGGCAGATGAAGTATTGGTAGTTGCATAAAACATATGAGAATAATATGCCAAAAAGAACAGTGGAAAAACCACCACCAATAAAGCCCTCCCAGGTCTTCTTGGGACTCAACTTGATGAGGGGTGTACGTCCAAAGAAGAAACCAAATACATACGCCATGACATCATTGCAAACAATCATCGAAACAGGTACTATAATCCAAATAAGTCCCTCGAATATATTCTGTATAATCAAATAGCTTTGTGTCACAACAATAAGCAGCGAGACGTGTGTCCAGGCAAATAGGCTGAACTGCTTGATATAATATTTTTTTACAAGCGACAGCACAAACCAAACAAACCCAACGATATAAAGTGCGAACGAGAGGAACCGATGATAGGTGACCAAAAACTTAAGGTATTCCTGAAATGAAGAAAAAATCAATGTAACAAGTAATTGAACTACGTACTTATAAATAAACATACCACACGATTGATGACAACACCAAAGTAGTCGACAAGATTTTCGCCATAAAAGAAATAATTTGAAGTAAGAAGGAAATACCAGGAAAGACTACGGAACCAAGGAAGGCCATGTATACGGTAGACTTGATAGCCAATCGATATTATCTCCTGGAAACACTTAACCTGTACGAGTAGCGTCTAAAAATTTAAATGAAAAGCTAACTATAATACCGGCTCGACTAAGTTTCGTTAACCAACAAACCGTAATCATCAAGGCTAATGGACCACCATAGATAATCAAGGCAAATCCGCATATCATAATCCATGTGAATATTCCGCGTATGACCCAGTTCTTCCAGCTGAGAGTAACAAATTTAAGAAAGCAAAAAATAATTATACAGAATACACAATTTAACATTTACATTTTCATATTTATGCAACCATAAACCTTAAGTTATTTTTGTATCGGATTTGTGTGAATGTAGTTTTCTGCCAAATGCACACAGCTGGAATATACATACATATATTTATATGTATGCCTGTATGGATTTGTATATATATTTTTGAAATAGAGTTTGCTGTAGTAATTAAGAACACATTCATAGAAATAACAACTTTTATTTGTATGTGCGTACCGATCTGGTAAGTCCTTAAGAGCCGAGTCCAATAACTCTGGCGTCTTATCCGTTCCTTGAGGTAAATTCTTGGCCAGCTCCTCGACGAATTTCTCTTCAGGTATTTTCTCTTCTTCCGAATCAACCTGTAAAATACAGTTCACATGGTAAAAAATCAAAGTCCAATTCCGACGAGTAAATATTATAGTATATTCAGCAGATAGAGACATTTTGGTAATTTATCCAAGCTGCTTGTGGTTGGTCGCTCAAGTGGCGTGTTTTGTTTGGGTTGACAAATATAAGTGGAATCTGATAAGAAAGTTCGCTGTCGTGAAAGGGACATGCAAATACGGGCGACAAAACGTTATCATTTAATAAAGAGATACAAATCCAGATAGACGGCCAGGAAGCATAGTTTGTGCAATTCTTAGTGGGTGGTGGGATGGTTGACGCTTCCGTAAGGGTCACTTAATTGGATTTGCTTGTAGCACACAAGTATATATAATTATGTGTATACATGTATACGTGCTTGTGTGTGTATTCAGTGCATTTGTTATTGGTTTTCATCTGTCTCTCACTCTCGCGACTCATTGGCTCTCTGGATGGCGCTCTTTTACCACCTGCTTGTGCGTCGAAGAATAACAACAAACATATGTACATACGTGTATTTTGTTGAATCGGTATACACACATTTCGCTTAATGCTGCGCTTTAATGAATGTGAATATTTTTGGAGACAATAGCCACAATAGTCGCACAATAAGTTAAGCTAATTTATCTTCAATTATTCAAGAATAAGACTTACATGATCCGAAGAATCAGCTGCACTACTTGCTAAAGCAGCAGCCGCAGCATCTTCATTATCATTGTCTGCCTTTCTGCGTCGAACTTCAGCCATGATTTATATTTTAAACAACTTCCGTAAATAATTTGAATATTTGCTACCAAATTTTAGCTCACGCGTAGTTGTCGTGCTGCATAAACAAGCACTGAAATATAAACGTCTGATTTATGCCTCCACACAACACACACACACAAGCTTCATCTACAAATCAATCAGTATAGTGTGACCAACTTAAAAAATAGCAATTTAAATGTGACATTCTCTCAAACAGCTATGTATACCTATCGTAATAAATATCGATACAAACCAGGGCTTCCTTTCAGTTGTCCCTTTTACAACACTGTTTTTGCACTTGATATAGCTGTGTATGTGTGAATGCCGGCGTCATTTGCAAATTTGTGTTTTGCATGCATATTTTTGCCTGATATTAAAACGGATCATTTAGAATTCTTAACATGGCTGCATCTGTCGAAAATGTTTTCCCTGCATCATTGCAGAAACTGGTTAAACAGTCCAAAGTTTTGGTTGTTGGCGCGGGCGGCATAGGTTGCGAAGTGCTCAAAAATCTTGTACTAAGCGGCTTTAAAGAAATAGAAATTGTATGTAGATTTGCGAATTTAAATCTTGTTTGTGTATATAAGAAATTATATGTATATGTATATTTTTTATTTGCCAAAACAGATCGACTTGGACACCATCGATTTGAGCAATCTAAATCGTCAATTCCTATTCCATCGGGAACATGTTGGCAAATCGAAGGCCCGTGTGGCACGCGAAAGTGCACTGAGCTTTAATCCAGATGCGAACATAACTGCATATCACGATAGTGTTACATCGTAAGTACCAATTCATATATATTAGAAATATATATTACATATTAATATTATTATTTATTTGATCAATTTAGCACCGACTATGGAGTAAATTTCTTTAAGAAGTTTAATGTTGTACTGAGCGCCTTGGATAACCGAGCAGCGCGCAACCATGTTAATCGAATGTGCTTGAATGCAGATGTACCTCTCATTGAAAGCGGTACATCCGGATACAATGGACAGGTTGAACTAATTAAGAGAGGTCTCACCCAGTGCTACGAATGCACACCTAAGGAGAAACAACGTAGCTTTCCTGGTTGCACCATACGCAACACGCCTTCGGAGCCAATTCACTGCATTGTTTGGGCTAAACATCTGTTCAAGTGAGTAGAGAAAAATATATATTATGTACCTTAATACATGAATAATACATTTGCAGTCAACTCTTTGGGGGAATCACTTGAAGATGAGGACATCTCCCCTGATGCTGCAGATCCTGAGGCACACACCAAATCCGAACAAGGTAAAGCTGAAGATGCAGTTGAAGAAAAAGTCGTTACGAATAAGGACAAAGATGAAAACACCGATTCGAGCAACTCTAATGGCAATGTTGTGCGTATCAATACTCGTCAGTGGGCCAAGGACTGCAACTACGATGCCGCCAAGTTGTTCAACAAGTTCTTCAACGAGGACATCAATTACTTACTGCGCATGTCAAATCTCTGGAAATCCCGGAAGGCACCAGTACCCATGCAATGGGACACCTTGCTGTCGAACAGGGCCAAAACTGAGGCGCAGGAACTATCACGGCAGCATCATAAACTTTGGTCAGTGGAGGAGTGCGCGCAGGTTTTTGCCGATGCATTAAAGGAGTTAAGCGCTTCTTTTCTTAAATTGGAAGGAAACGACACCTTAGTGTGGGATAAGGACGATCATTCAGCTATGAACTTCGTTGCTGCCTGTGCCAATATCCGGGCCCACATATTTGATATTGAGCGGAAATCACGCTTCGAGATAAAGTCAATGGCTGGCAACATTATTCCAGCTATTGCAACCACCAATGCGATTACTGCTGGAATATCGGTGATGCGGGCATTTAGTGTTTTGCAA
This sequence comes from Zaprionus nigranus, assembly GCA_018903425.1. Lineage (NCBI taxonomy): Eukaryota > Metazoa > Arthropoda > Insecta > Diptera > Drosophilidae > Zaprionus > Zaprionus nigranus. Next base: position 6,067,594 of record JAEIGD010000004.1, on the reverse strand, counting down.
GCTAAGTGGGAACAGTGCAAAGCCGTTTATGCGCGACTGCGTCTCAATGGGCGCAATCAGTTTCTTGTCCCAGATGCTTTCTTCCCGGCTCCCAACCCTAATTGTTATGTATGTGCCAGTGACCCAGCAATAACACTTCGAATCGACACTAAACGCATACAAATTAAAGCATTCCTGGATGAGGTTCTCATTAAGACTCTGAATATGGTAAATCCTGATGTAACTGTGGAATCCACCGGTTCTATTCTCATCTCATCGGAAGAGGGAGAAACCGAGTGTAATGAAACGAAATTGCTAAGTGAATTGAATATTGTCGATGGCGTTATACTTAAGTGTGATGACTTTTTCCAAAGCTATGAGCTAAGTATCATCATAGTGCACTTTGACGCTGATCGCGATGACGTGTTGTTTGAGGTAATTGCCGATAAAAGTCAGTTACAGCCGAAGCAGGAAGATAAGCCCGAGGACACCAGTGTCGAACAAAGCTCTCGAAAGCGTGCAGCTAATGGCAGTAAAGTTTCTGATGATGGTCCTTCGACATCAAAGCGGAGTCGACCGACTGTTGCCGAAGACGACGATGATGATTGCCTTGTTGTTGAGGACGACGAAGACGACGACGTCAATATTACGGAAGTTGTTACCGCGGCAACAGACAAACTCTCTGTTGAGAGCACCGCAAAATCGACAACTAAACGGAAACCCAGTAAAGGATATGACAATGATGAAATAACAGAAATACTTAACTCTTCAGACGAGGAAGACGTGGGAGCCACAAAAAGCAAACGTACAAAACTAAGCGAGTCAGACGGCCGCGTTGAAATAATTAGTCTTGATTAGTCAACTACTCATTTGATATACGTTTTCCATGCAATTTTCAAAGCGAAATACATATATTACTTTTGAATATCCCACATTTCTTTTTATTAAGTCTGCTTTTTAGAAAATATTTTCCAAATAAATTTTAAAATTAAAAATTAATATTTTTGAAAGTCAGTCAGGAACGAAAAGAAAAAACGAATTGGCAACGCCATCAATCAATCACATTTGCGTTCTTTCCAACACTGCACATAAAGTAAAGGTTCACTTTGTATAATTAAGAAAAATATAACATAAAACCTTCGTTTCAGATGTCTTTCACGAGTAAATTATTTCAAAGCAGTGCGCGGCTGTGGAATGGTATCAGCCTTACTCGCGGATTCCATATAATGACGCGTCCCTCGGGAATCGCGGCATCTACTACATGTACACCGGGCCATAGTACAATTGGGCAGCAATTGGTATCAAAAACAGCAAGTGTGGGTTCTCTGCTTGCACCATTCAATGCACTTATAGAACAAGTGGCAGGATTCAAGGTGAAAGGTCGCCTAAAGCGCCGTTGCAAGGACTGCTACATTGTGATTCGCCAGGAGCGCGGTTATGTCATATGTCCAACTCATCCACGCCATAAGCAAATGGCCATGAAGAAACGTGATTATAAATCGTGGATACTGACGCACGCTACACAATCAAAGGAAAGAGGCTACTAACCCAATATTTATTTTAGTTAACATTATTCAATGAATTTTAAATATTTTCTTTAAAATCATGCTAATTTGCGGGTAAACAAAAAATAAACACCTCAACAATTGAAAAATTCATTTAAAATTAAATTCAAATTAAAATTTTTTATTCATTCGTTTTTTTGATTCTCTACTAATTTTAGAATTATCAATTTATTTTCTTATATTCAACACTTTCAAGAAACTCGACAAAATACAACTCATCTTCAATTAACTGATCACATCTTAACGCTCTTAACATACAAATACAATAAACAAATTTCGATTAGTACCTTCAGTTGACTATAAATAGATATTACAAACTAATTATAATTATGACATATCAGGACATATCATTATCCTCCTGTGGTACCAGCCAGATAAATATCCATTGCAGTTTTATTTAGTGTTACGAACTGGCGTCTTCTTGGAATTGGTTGTATGTTTGGCAGTCGTGTTCCGTTCACTGCATTCAGACTTAGCAAGGGTTCATCATCAACGATCACTGAGGGCGTCGAAAGGGCATATGAAAAGGAAACGTGCTCTAGGCAATATAAACTCCGTGTCCGATGTCTCGTCCAGCCAACAGTCGTCGGTTGTGAGCACCAACATAAGTTTAGCAGTTCCCGTGGTGAAGGGAATTCAGACTTAGCAAGGGTTCATCATCAACGATCACTGAGGGCGTCGAAAGGGCCCTTACTGATCGTTGATAATGAATCCTTAGTGATCGTTGATGATGAACCCTTCCTAAGTATGAATGCAGCTCCCGTGGTACCCACCACAACCAGCCAACAGTCATCGGCTGCGAGCACAACAGACGCCAATGCCGCAGTAGCGTCTTCGGAAGCCGGGAGTCTGAATGCCCTTCACCACGGGAGCTGCTAAACTTATTTGGTGCTCGCAACCAACGACTGTTGGCTGGACGAGACATCGGACACGGAGTTTGTATTGCCTAGAGCACGTTTCCTTTTCATATGCTTTATGGCATGTCGTACCTTGGTAATGTAGATCGATCGTGGACTGTCATAACAAATTTCACAGATTAATGTTGTACTTCGAAGTTCGGGACTAAAATTATTAGCAGCAGCTTATCGTCTAATGTTTTGTGGTCGCCAATGCCGCAGTAGCGTCTCCGGAAGCCAGGATATATCTGTTTCGGTGATGCGCATCGCATTGTGGAGTTGAGCTCATATTTAAATGACAGGTTTAAATATTGTTTCGATTTAATATTGTTTTAGTTAAAGATTGTTTTGTCCACAGGTGCCTGAGATTCGGGTTCCCGACGTTTCAAACATCTTTAATCACAAGTTGAGTTTAAACACTGCTGCATTTCGATAATTTGAATAAAATAGTAGCCTTTGCTTTTAAACGAAAATATCAAATGAGAAAAAAGATTTAAGTTTATTGTATCGGTTTGTTTAGATTGAAATGCCATAAAGTAATTTCTAAATGAAAGTAAATGTATTTATTTAAGTAATTTAACCTTCTTGCCATTCGGACCTGGTGCGCTATCCAACACTTGCCAACAGCTGATTTTGTTTATCTGTCATTTCTGTTGGCCGCAATTGCCATCCAGCCAATTATCTAGGATTTAAGACCATAAAAGCTTTAAAAATACAGCTTACGTCAGTGAGAACTGTTTTGCCAAAGTGGGAAGTGGTGCATCAGTGATAACGTGTAATCAATTGCCCATTCCGGCTCTGGCAATGACTTCCCACTTTATGAGCGTGTTGCGCCAGGCTTTCAAGACATTCGATCGAGCCAATCTTGCCAGCTTCAATGCCAATCTGAGCCTTTTAAGGCAGCTTACTGACCAGCTAACTTATCGGGATCTTCACATCAAGGAGGAGCTATTCCGCGAAGACATTGGATGTAGTTCCCACCTCGCGCCGTGCACCTACATGCACATATTCGAAGATGAGCGCTTCTCCATGAGTCTATTCATTGTGCGGGGCAACAATTCAATCCCCTTGCACGACCATCCCATGATGTACGGCCTGCTGCGGGCCGTTTGGGGAAAACTGCACGTACAGAGCTATTCGTTGCAACAGCCCGTTGAGGAGCCTTTGGTGTATGACAAGAACCCTACACTGGTCAAAGTGGTTGCAGAAGAACCCTGTATTGCGACACCCGATACTTCCAGTGCATTACTAACGCCACGCAAACGTAACTATCACCAGATAACGCAAGTTGGAAATGGTATTGCTGCTTTCTTCGATATTTTAAGTCCGCCCTATGATGCCAATATGCCGATATATGGACCACGCCGTTGTCGTTTCTACCGCCCCAAGTCTGATGGTGACCAGTTGCAGCTGCAATGCATTTCCTCCCCAGCAAGCTATTATTGTGATTTAGCTGAAACCCCCGATTCTGTTTTGCAGTGTGGCTTTGTATGTGCCGCCGAAGCTTATGGCGCAAATGTCACCAAAGTTCAGTGAAAATTATTTCCATTACTTACGTGCATGTGAAGTATAACCTTAATTTATTTCCACTCAACATCACATGCAGCCCGGTTGAACTCCTTTCTGCAGTGTTAAGCGTATTCTGTGTTATTTAAATAAAATTGCTTCTTTTTTTACTAGTAAACTGTCTATTTAAATTTGTACATCTTCACCAGCGTCTTCAGCTTGATATATGCTTTGATTCCTTCTTTTGAGCTTTTTAATGTTAGGACTCGAGGGAGTACATGGATTTTCTATTATTTTCTGTTCGGGGACATCATCGATAGCCTCTTCCAATTTAGGGGGAGGCTCAATGACATTCTCATCCTTCTCTACTCCTGTAGTAGTTGGTGCGGGTAATGCCAGGTTCAACTTTCTTTTAGTCGGGGTTTGTAAAGACTCGGTACACAAAATGGTTTCTTCGGAAAGTTCGGTAATGCTTTTTTTGGGCGGCTCAACATCGAGCAAGCTTACAAGTGGAGGTAAGTCCTTGCCGTTGGCCAACATGGCCAAGCAAAGTGGATCGTCAATACCTAACCTTGTACAAAATTCATTGTTTTGTGGGTTTAACTGTGGGTTTGGTTGTTCCACGTAGATTTGTTTATAATTATATTCTTCATCTTGATTAAAGGCAGGCACAGTGCGACAGAAGTTCTCAGGGATATTTAGATCCTGGAATTTAGCACGTACATGTGCTATCTCCTCAGGAGTCGGCTTAAAGTCACAACGTTCTGTAGTGTGTCCTCCTTTTTTGCCTGGCAAATAGTAATTACTGTCCTTTATGGAAGTCAGATGATTCGTTGTAAGGAGGATCGAAAGCCATTCCTCATCATACTCCAACTTTATTTTGCTACACTTATTCGCATTGGCGTGTATGTCCAGTACTTGAAGAAACCGTCGCCTGGGTAGACATTTGTCTAGAGCCAAAAATTTCGTTACTGGCACTGATGCTACCTTTTCTGGGGGTGGTTGCTCTTCTTCGCTCTCACTATCATTACTACTTCTGGAATTCTCTTCATCAGACGCTTTGCTTATGTTATTATTATGTGGTACAAGTGCAGCAAACTTGCAATGTAAATGTGCTGCAAACCAATACACCGGCTGGACATGCTTCAAAAGTTCTTCCAACGGACGACTGCCAAGTTGCCCACTTTCAATGTCTGCTGCAAAATGAGGCTTAAAGCGAAGTAGCTGTGTCTTGTTCCCATATTCTTGAATTCCTCTGGGCCAGTCATGCGACATGAATATGTCAACTTTACCAGAAAGTTGTTTTAGCCGAAACACCTCCAACTGGCGCACATGGTATACGCTGCGGCTTGTTTTCTCTGAGTAAGGTGGAAACTCGTGGTGGCCTCTTAAGAAATCGTGACCCTTGTATATTCCGCTTATACCAGCAATGCGAATACCATTTACGTTTACAACTCCTGCATATCCCAGATAGTATATATTTGGTGCCACCCAACCCCCGTAGGGTAGCTCTTGCAAATAGTTCGATGCTTCGTGATTGCCGCCAATAAATATTGTTAGAATCGGAGCTACGCGCTCGCCACTGTAATATCTATAAATACGTTAAAATATGGTGTTTAGTTGGACTTCAGATATGTTTAAATGTGAATATTATACTTGTAAAATGTACACATGTCCATGTACTTCCTTGGGACGGCCATTGTTTGCAAGTCCGTAACATTTCGCGTTGATTGAAAGTCGCCACAGCAAAGAAGCAAATCTATTTTAGTGTGTTGCTCCTTTTCGATGCTTTCTATAGTATCATAAATATGCTCTAGCTCGCCGTGAGCACAGCCTTCAATTGCAATCTTCATACTTCAAGCTGTTAAAGAACGATTGCAAAAACACACTTATTACTTTTGTAAACAAAGCGGACTGACATTCGCCGTGTAGCCTTTTCCCGTGACTGGCACAAACCGCGTGTTATTTAAACAGCGTCATTTACCAGCCTGGTCGTTTTCCAACACTGTTGCATGTTCTGGAATCTCCGAAGCACTAAGCATCGAACAATGCTTAGTGTCCGAAGGTTGGTCAGAGTACTTTCGCGCGTTAATGAAGTACTTTGAGTTGACTATTTTAAACAAAATAGTTAAAACAAATTCAAACGTTAAAAATGCTTTTATTTTTCAAAAATATCGCTCCATCTAGTAAATTATTTATGTACGTGTGTTTAACGACAATCTAATTGAAATGCTCTGTGCTGAATTTCCATTCTCTGACCATTCTGTATTTTGAAAAGTCCAAACTTAGTTCAACTCATTCAATGAGGCGGCTTTCCAATATTTTTTTTTAGTTACATACAATGATATACAATTCAACTTAAGTTATTATAATTTAGTTGGCATGGAATTGCCAAATAGAAATTTAAAATATAAATCTACAATAAATATAAATCGATCATCCCCACCCATTGATCGTTAATCGACGATGCATTCAACACGTGTATGTGTATGTTTGTACACAATGTGTACGAGAATTTGGCTTTAACAGCCATTATAAAAAGTGTCAGCTATCAATTTTTTTCATTTTCGTGATGGAAAGAATACGAGAAACAATCAAGTCAGATATAATGGTACAAAAGTCCAGAGTCCGGAGCACAAAATTAAGAGCCAAAATTAAATGTGGAGGGCACTGTTGTCTGGGGGAAGTTAAATCCTCCTTGCTTTTCAATTAGTTTCGATTCTTTGGCCGCTTTGCGCTGGTCAGCTGTAACAACAACTTCTTGCAGTGCTTTGGCCTGTTCGGGTGTCAGATTTGAGGTCAGCAGGGAGTACCAAGCCTGATCTTGTGCGGAAAGTGCTGAAGGAAAACAAATATTTTGTAATGGTTCCATTGCAGTTAGTATTTTGTTTTCTCTTACCGGTAATAACTTCCTTGAAAGTCCAGTATTCATCAATAGCGCTTTCGTTCTCCTCATCATCAATGGGCGTTGTAAATGTTTCTAGACCAGTTTCGTTTAAATCACCAATTGATTCCTCAGCTTCATCGTCGGAATCTTCATCATCGTCTTTCAGTTCAGCTTTCACTTCGAATCCAGCCGCAGATCCTTTGTTCTTAGCAAAGTCTGCCAGCTTGTCCAAGTAATTTGGTGCCATTTCATCCATTTCGTCCTCGTCACTCGATAGGGCCTCTGTAAAACTTTCGCTTAATACAATTTAAGTGCGTGTTTATGTAGATCTTACCTTCGCAATCGTCACCATCTTCCTCTTCTTCTTCCTCCTCCTCCTCCTGTGCACGCGACTCATAAGCACGCTTGAGGCCATCGAACAACAATATCAGGGATGGCACAATCTTGCTTGCTACCTCGCTCAATACCTGCGGTTTTGCATCTCCCAATGAGATTAGTGTACACAGGCCCAGTACACATAATTTTCGATCGTGAATGCTGATACATTCAAAGAGCAATTAGTTCGTACATAGATGGTTTAAAGGTTTTGCTTGACGGTTTACATACCCTAGGAAACAGTCCGTATCGTGCAGCCATTGTTTGATAAAATGCGAGCTAATTGGTTCATTGTTAGGTTGCGACATCTTGTCCAATATTGAGAGAAGGAGCTGAGGATTATAGTACAATGCAGCAATGACCACCTGCAGACACATGGTACGCAGCTCCGAAGATTGCACTTCGCGTGTTAAACGCGTTAGAGCCAGCTCCACGAACATGTGTATCACGGAATCGATTTGTCCTTTGCACTGCAAAATAATGACCTCCATCAATTTGGCGGCATGACACTCGGGGTCCTCGCCAGGAGTACTAGTTAGCATCTGAACAAAATGATACAAAGTTAGAAAGAGGAGTGGAAGAACACAATTTTCTTAAAGCTTACAGTTTTACACATGTCCAATATGGCTAGCAGACGATTTGGATTCGAAAGAAAGGCTGGTGTATCGACTGTGACGTAATTATGGAGTGCCGGCATAATGTCAATGAAATAATCAACACCATCCTTTTTGAACACTTGATAGATCAATTCCAGCATTTGCCACATTTCTGCCGAAATGGACTTGGACGTTAAATCGTAAACCAACGAGAAGGTTTCCTCATAGAAATCTATCGACACAAAGAGATATTTTAAATAAGGAAAAGGTTATCTAGGGTTATCTTGCTACCTACCAGTAATGTTGTGTTGAAATATGTGACCCACTACGTTGATGACAATTGGATGTAAGTTCAGCAACACATCCGGATGCTCCTCCATAACGCTGAGTAGTGTCTCAATTGTATTAAGAAGACCCATAGCCGTTATAGCCTTTTCGTCAGAGCCCTCTTCTGATTCAAGTACTTGACTAAATGTCGTTGCCAAATGCTGGCAAATTTCCGTTGCAACTGGCAGCAGCTGCTCCGTAAATGTACACACAATCTTTTGCATAACATTGGTCAAGTCCTCATTTTCCGTTTCGCGAATGATGGTGAGAAGCTCCTTGGTAATTTCTTTGATTTGCGATTCCACGTATTTAGGCGCTTCATCCTGTGATGAAAGGAACATTTGCAGGCCGATGGCGGCCTCTACCTTGACGGGAAGTTCTTTATCCGTGAGCAAGGCATTTGTGGTCAGGCGCATTGTTTCGGCCAAGACTTGGGGATTCTTGATTTGGACATCGCTAAAATAGTGTAGAACCCAACAGGCGCGTGCCCTCATGTGACCAGCCGGATTTTGGAATTCCGGAAAGACATAAGTGGTAAGCATCGACTCTACCTGATCCCGATAAAGGGCTTTTTTAAGGAGCACATCAGCGAGAGTACCAATCATATGAAGTGCACCATCCTTTTGCTTGTTGTCAGCATTTGGTGAGGTTATTATTTGCATGATAGTGCTCATTGCTTTGGGTAGAATGCCTTTACGTTTCTTGCAGACGGAATGAAGCAGGGATTGTGCAGCTGGAACAGGTGTGGCGTAATCCTCAAATATATCTATTAAGGACAAAGATTTAATCAGTAATTGGTTTAAATTCATACTAATTTAATAATACCAACCGAACTTGAGTCGAATGTACTCATATGGATCGCTTTCCCATAGCTCCTGATCAGAATCAGTAAATGACATGATAGGAAATATGACATCTTGAATAACAGCTACCATATGTGGCTTGATCAGTTTCCATGTGTAGGCATGGATCACACTGATAAAATAAAACAAAAATTATAAGAATTGATGAGTTCAAGAACTAAATACTTACGCAATCTTTAGGTAGTTGAGCACATCAGTAAGAACACGTGGCGACACATAAACTCGGTTACGATATTGGTCTAGGATTTTGAGCAGTACCTCTAGGACACCTGAACTAAATGTGGGAAGATACCATTCTGCGAACTTTTGATACTTTTCACTGACTACGCTGCTGGGACTGCCATAGCTACAGAACCAATATTGCGGAAATTATTTAGAGATTTCAATATCTTTCCACAAGTATAGTAAGCTTACCGCTCAAACATGCGCACCATAATGTGCAAGGCCCATTTTTTGGTTTTCCAGTAGGGGAATTCGGTTCGCTCGTCATCATCCAAGTGCGAACAATCGGGAACTGCACGATCCGCTATTTGACGGCAAATTTCCATCCACTGCGAGAAGATTTCCTTGGTGATGAGGTCAAGCGGCAAACTGTACTGCGTCAGTGCGTAGTAAATCTTGAGTATTTGTTTCTGTAAAAGCACCGACTGCTCCGACTGGTCATTGAGCAGTGTCATCATAAGCTGGTAAATCATTGGCAACAGTAAATTCATTGCTTCATTCAATGGCGTCCGTTCCTCAAAGCGCTTGTATTCGTACGTCTTAACTAGCTGATACATTGTGACCAGTGCACCGTTCCAGCCATTCACATCTGGATTTTGCAAGTATATGCTTATGTTGTCCACAACTTGAGGCCAACGTCCGGGGAAATCATTCTTAATGATGTGATTTACGCAGGCAGACAGCTGAACCCTATGGATGCAATACATACAAATTATGGAATTTCGCTAACTTGTAACATTGAGGCGTATCTTACCTGATCAATTCTGGCGCATGCACGATCGCATCAACAATAGAGCCGCGAATCATGGCACGATCTTGCTCGTGAATGGAGAAGGGTATGGGTTCGCCTGGTTTCGTTTCATGATCCGACCAGCTGCTATTGACCAGGTTTTTCAGATAAACTGCTCCGGCTTGTCGTACTGGCTGCTCCAACGACGTTTGCATAACAATCTGCAGTATGGTGGGCACAAATCCAATGATTTTGTGTATCTGCGAGATAGAAAGATTATTTGTGAATAGCCGATCTAGCTGCCAATTTGTTTATGCAGCTGCCCCATAGCGTGGCGTATGAGTAATGCGACTCCCATTCGTATACATTGGTGAATTCGGCAAAACTGTATTGATAAAACAATAGCACCAGCTGCTCAGCGCCTCCGATTCATACACACATTTAAAATTCTAAACACAGTTCACATATTTACATTCATATAAATGTGTGTTCATATGTATACGTACACATATGTATACATTTAAATGGCATGCGTTTTCCCATTAAAGAAGCTTCCGAACAGCGTGTTCGGGTTGTGCCAGTAGCTTGCAAATATATGTTGATAAAGTCAATTAACCGATTGAATAAGGAGGGGCGCGGAAATCGTTAGAAGCTGACTCAGCCAGAAAACTAGAGCCCCTTGGACAGTGAAGCAAGAGTATTCGTTAATTGATACCAATTTCAACATGCTAAATTTAAAATTAGCTGCGCTTCCATAAAAACAGTTGAGTGTAGTTAATTAACGGTAAGTCTTTTATACTAAAGATAATTTTATTAATCAGAGATTAGGTACTCGAGTACATATTTCATAGATTAACTGAAACTATGGATATGAATTTGCATGTAATCAATAATTACCATAGATGATAAGAGAAGTTTCAAAAATTCAACGGCTTTCAAAACATTTATTTTTAACATCCTGTTTTAGATATGCATCTTGGATTCGTATAGTATATTTTATAAGAATGCATCTCCTATCTATTATTCATACTTGTTGTTGCACAGCTAGTCATCTCAATAGGGAGTCTTAAAAACATATTATAATCCACGAAAAAGTAGTATTAACAATCTACTATTCATTGGCTAATGTACTATTACTATCAGCACGCCCCCACACCGCAGCGATACAGACAATCATACACATGCAACTACACTATGTCGGTAGGGAGGGAGGTTAAAAGCGAACAATTAAAAAAGCACATGGTTTTCCTTTTACTTCTGGCGATGGCGCTGCTAGGGAGGGAGGATGGTTTTCAGCATCCGTATCAGAGCTGTGTAGCTTTGCTGGTTATGAGCTTGCCACTTACCTGAGCTAATTGATCCTCGGCTGCTTTCCTTTGCTCAGGATTTGGATCAATGGTTGCGCGCAACAGTTCCGTCAATTTTTGTGCCTCCATTTTCATGCAAGTGGTTGTCCAATTCGCCGGTTTTTGTTGATTGTCTGCACAAACAGAGAAACTCCCACAAAGCACCCGCAATTAGCTCGAGTTAAACTGAATTATCGATACAACTGGTAAACGGGCAAGGCCAATCGCAAATTATTCGCTAATAAGAAAAACGTGGAAAAAGGCTGCCACAGCCACACAACACCGCCGAAATTTGCTAGTACGAGCGAACTTCGGAAATATATCGATACTAACATCGATACTGTTTATTACTCAAGTATCGATTTTAAAGTTGTGCTTAATATCAGACATTAATTTTGTTTGTGATGAGGTAAACTAAGCATAGTTTCAAAAATAAGGGTTAGATAGTTTAAGGCTTTTATTGATCCGAATTAAATTTCTTTAAATGCTTTGAATTGTGTGAACAGTGCTGGAAAACGATGATTTTAATGCAACTCTGTAGTTTGGAGGTGTGTATAAATGTATGTGTGAGGAGTGACAAAGACCGAAGTTTTCTAAATGACACATCGTTGTTGGAGGAGGTGTGGTTGAAAATTTGTAAAGTTTGGTGTTTATCAAATTACAATTGAACTTTAAAAGGTGTTCAACTCGAGCTTTAAGTGCAAATTAGCTTGTTCAAAAACAACATTACCAAAATCTTCAGTCAACATGGCAGGCAGGCTACCGGCATGCGTAATCGATGTGGGCACCGGGTAAGTTGTCCAATTTCATGACTATAAGTTATGATTATACATGTATTCTTTGACCAGAGACCCAGTCAACCTAGGGAACAGTTAAGACCGAGGTAGCACACGGCACTAATGTTGTTTTATTTACCCCCACAGTTATTCTAAATTGGGCTTTGCTGGAAACAAAGAGCCCCAATTTATAATTCCATCGGCCATTGCGATCAAGGAGTCAGCCGGAGTAGGTGATAAAAATACACGACGTGTTACAAAGGGAATCGAGGACTTGGACTTTTTCATAGGTGACGAGGCTTTCGATGCAACGGGCTACTCAATTAAAGTGAGTAATAAACTTTTCGTTTGAGTAACAGCTGATTATTATGATTAAACTCGCATTATGTTGTGGATACTATTGTTATGACAGTCATTCATTTACACTTAAAGTTGTATTAGATCAGATTCTATAAATGTGTTTGTGGTGTTATTCTTACAGTATCCAGTTCGTCATGGATTGGTGGAAGACTGGGATCTTATGGAACGTTTTTTGGAACAATGCGTTTTCAAGTATTTGCGTGCTGAACCAGAGGATCATTATTTTTTGTTAACTGAGCCACCACTTAACACTCCAGAGAATCGTGAATACACTGCAGAAATTATGTTTGAGACGTTTAATGTTCCTGGTCTGTATATTGCTGTACAGGCGGTGCTAGCTTTAGCCGCCAGCTGGGCATCAAGATCTGCGGAGGAGCGTACACTCACCGGCATAGTAGTGGACAGTGGTGACGGTGTTACGCACGTCATACCTGTGGTATGTATGTAACATTTCAATTGGTAGGCTTATCTTATCTGTGCTCCTTCTTTACTTTCCACTCACCGATAGGCCGAGGGCTATGTTATTGGATCGTGCATCAAGCATATACCGATTGCTGGTCGAAACATTACATCATTCATACAGAGTTTACTGCGTGAAAGGGAAGTCGGTATACCACCGGAACAAAGCCTCGAGACTGCCAAAGCGATAAAGGAAAAGCATTCCTACATATGCCCAGATATTGCCAAAGAGTTTGCCAAGTATGATGCAGAGCCGAGCAAATGGATTCGCAATTTTACGGGTATGAACACCGTCACGAAGCAGCCATTTAGCGTAGATGTTGGCTATGAGCGCTTCCTCGGACCGGAAATTTTCTTCCATCCCGAGTTCTCGAATCCGGATTTTACTATACCTCTCTCGGAGATTGTTGACAATGTAATACAAAATTGTCCAATCGATGTGCGACGCCCCCTATACAACAATATTGTACTTAGCGGCGGCTCAACCATGTTCAAGGACTTCGGCAGACGCTTGCAACGCGATATTAAGCGATCGGTTGATACACGCTTACGCATCAGTGAAAACTTATCCGAGGGACGCATCAAGGTATAGTTTGTAAAACCTTACTTGGCAACAGTTGCTAATCTTAAGTTGTATTACAGCCAAAGCCGATCGATGTTCAGGTGATTACGCATCACATGCAGCGGTATGCTGTCTGGTTTGGTGGAAGCATGTTGGCCTCAACGGTAAGCGATATACACGATAAATGTTATTCAACACAACTAAATAAACTTGTATATTTGTAGCCTGAATTCTATCAGGTATGTCACACAAAGGCTGCATATGAGGAATATGGACCAAGCATCTGCCGTCATAATCCTGTCTTCGGTACCATGACATAATCATAATGACAATGATATAAGTTTGATGTACGTGGCTGTGTCGCCTGTCGAATGCCGCGCATAATATTTTTATTTCTTTATCGTTTTTCATATTCTACATGCGATTCGTATTCCACGTTAAAGTATTGCTTAGCCGCTAATAATGATTTTTATGTGTTAAGCTCTAAAGTTATCTAAAATGTTTATATATCAGCAATATTTGAAAATCATTTTTGGTCCAGATTTTTATTTACCGTGTGGCTCTGATTTTCAATTAAGCAAAAAAGATCTTTAAACATAAATGTCTGCCAGTTAATCTTTTATAAGGTGCATTATTTCTACAAGATAATATATATATGTGTAACATTTTGTTATAATCTACACACAGAATGATACACACTAAACGGCGCTCCATTGAATTCCACTTTGCACACAATATATGAAATTGTAGTTGTCATAGTAATATTTATATAAATTGAAATAACTGCAAGAGGTTTATATAAAAAAAAAAGAAAAATGAAAAGTAATATTGGTGAGAAATCTGTTTGTTATATTGATAAGCGTAACTGAAAAGGCATTCATTAAATCGATAAAACAATCTTTAAGCTCAAGGTGAAATAAATTAAACTGGACGTCCAAATTTTCAAACTCCCAATATTTCCATAGTGGAAAAAACAATTTTTGTTTGTTCTAAAGCTTTGCAAGAAATTTTATTAATGCATTACATTTTTTAAATACACATGTGTATTAAACATTTTATAATGTTCAAAATTTGTGACTGGCGCTTATGCTTAAGAAAAAAGCAGTGGTTCTTGAAACACTAATGAGCGCTGCTTGGGCGATGTAAGCAAAATGTAAACTCTTTTTCGTTTCTATACATGTCGGGTAATTGTCTTCTTTAGATAGCCGTGATCAGTTTAGAGGATAATGAATTAGTCTGCATAGTCGCTAGATCCTTCCTCCTCATCATCATTACTGCTAGACTGTGCTACCGAGTGTTCCGCAATACGAAAGTTTTGAAGTAAGTCTCGCATTGCATCCATCATCAGAGTCCACGACTGCTGGAGACCAGCTTCTAAAATAAATTAACAAAAACATGTATGGAGATGTCATCAAATAAAAGCAACAAAATCAATTAAATTTAGAGTCAACGTATTTATATGATTGCATATGCAAAAATCTATGAGAATTTAACCTTCAGCTTCGCCCTGAGCGGCGGGATCTTGGGGAGGGATCAATTCTGGAGCAGCGGCGCCAGCCTCGGCAGGGGCCTCGGGTTGTTGTTGTTGCTGTAAGGCCGCAATATTGTTTAGATTGAATGAAGGCAACAGCGATTGAAAGAACATGGACACAGAGTTGTTAGTGTTTGTAGTCGGACTGCTGCTTGAAGATGATTTCCTGATTTACAAAAAGAATATAAAAACAAATAAAGCCCACATGACTCCTTTAACATGATTTAAACTTACCGCTGATAGCAATTTACAGTGTCTACTGGCGGCAGTGGATCGTAGGTCATGATCGCTTGCTTTTCGTTTGAGACAAATACGGCCAATGGGACCTTTTCTTTGAAATCAGAAAGAATGACGTGACGCAATATGGGACGTGGTGGTGTACCACCATAACGCAATGAACGTTTTTCTTTAAAATCATTTACAACAATGTCTTTGTTGTCAATTCGATCCAGTACATCATTTACATTGGTCTCCAACCAGCTAAGAACTTCGTTCTGACGCCACACGACTTTAGCGCGGCACACATACAAACAAACAAGTTGGTGCAGCGCAGGGGATTGGCTAAAAGAGACGAAGAAAGATTAGGTAAAAGTGAAAAGCTGATAAGTTACCCATATTTGAAATACAGTGACTCACTTTCCAGACACATCGGCAAAAAAGTATGGAGAAGCAAGTACACGCTTATCTGTTTGTACGGACATCTCATCCAGTAGTGGCCGTAGAACACCGGGGAACATAAGGAGCGCGTACTGTAAAAGCTTCATTGGCTCGCTCGCACCTGCCGTGAATCGTAAATAGTGCAAGCGCATAGGAGTAAGCCATATTGGGCAACTGTGCAAGATTACGTGTCGCATTAAATTGCTCGTAGAATTCCACAAGCCAGGCAAACTGTTTACTACGAAGAGCGTAGTAATCAATTACAAGTATCATGGCCAACGGGTCAACATCGGGCTGGAGACTCAAGAGCAATTTGGAGATCTCAAATGCCGTACGACAACAGGCACGCTCTTCCAAGTACTGGGCATGCTTAAACAGAACAATGTAGAAAGCACGATTCTCCTGTCGCCGATAATCTAGCCGCGAATTGCCTGACGTCAAGCTAAAGTTAATGTGGAGCGAGGACTCCAACAGCAGCAAAGCACGTTCAATCAGCTCTGAAGCTAGCGCGAAATCCTCGGTCATTTTGCAGACTTCGCTAAGTTGGACTAAAGAATCAACATGATATGGACACCGCTTAATTAAGGTAATCAAAAACTCAGAGTCGATTCGCTCTAAGGCAGACAGAAACATGTGCTGCACTCCCTGATAGTACTGGGTGTGTTGAAATGTAAACCATTGCACTTTATCCTCGTCGTTGATTTGGATTTTGGGGCTGGAGGAAGTGCCTGGTGTATCTGGCGTTGGAAGCAATTTCATTGTGATTATGTTTTTTGTTAAAGGTGGCCATGAATCCTTCGCTGTTACCATGTAGGTGGACTTTAGTGTAGGCTTCTGTCGTCCACGTTTATTTCTTAAAAAGGAGAGTTAGTTAATGTTTTAACGATTGTTCTGCTGTACTTACTCAACTTTAACAACACGCTTTCCGAAAGTTCTTCGCATTTCATTCTGTTGATTCAAGTGTTTCAGCTCCACTGCGAGTAGTTTCTTGCTCGCCCCTCCAAGTATTGGCGGACTCTTCTCTAAATGCTTGGGCACAGCATCGTAGACTTTGCCTAACAATGGATCAACTTTTTCAAAGTATTTATCCTGGTGTTCGTTGTCTTCACTACTGATATGGTTTCCATGTGACTTGACCTTCTTCTTGCGTTTCTTTTTCTTCTTTTTGGCTGCGGAATTCGTTTGCATAGCTGCAGACGGGTGCTCAGTTTCGTTGTCATCCTCTTTGAACTCACTCTCTGAGAGACTCTGTTGATTTAACTGCAAGCCACCACATTTGAGTCACATACTGTAATATGTGTGTACTAACTACGCATGCATTTACTTACCAAGTCGAATGGGTTTAAATGCGAACTTCCCCTGACCGTGTCGAGCTCATCGTTGTCAGTTAAGTGGTCGTTGTCTATTTCATCATCTGGTAGCGGTGTTAGCTTATCGGCTTCACCCTGCAGCTTTTTTAACATACGTGCGGACATGTTCTTTAGTTGTTACTAAGAAAATTTACACATATGAAAAACAATTTTCAAGCAAATTACAAACAAATGCTGTTTTCTTAATTTTCTCGATTGTTGCTGTTGTCAGAAAACTGACGTCCCTGCCTCACAGAACAGAGACGTTTCTCTGTATACAAGATACATTGCCGAACTGCTTTTAACATTTGCCATTTATCATCATACAGCTAACTGGTCACACTGTTATTCTGACTGCTGGCGGTGGAAGGAAAATAGCGCGATTTTGTGATTTTTAGTGTTTTCTTGTTTAAATTGTGAATTCATTGTTTATATATCGTCGTATCATATGTCTTTCCTTATGCTAATTATCAGAATGAGTGTGGTTACTAAATAGATCTATGCGTTCCTCAATAGCGTCTATCGCACGACAATTTTAGCTAGAAAATGGTATTTGTGGTGTTAAGCATTGATGGCACACAAGGAGTTCAGCTTGTACCAGAAATTGTTTATCGTATTGGTCGCAGATTAGGAGTAGAGTTTTATGAGGACGATGAGGTAAATATCATAATGTACTGTGGTGTTTACTTACAAACTTTTACTAATTTCATAGTCAATCGAACTCGTCCACGCTTGGATTGGAGTTAGAGCTGATGGAGCTGTGCGTATATCTGCTGTGGCTGGAAAAACGTATGTGGGGGAAAAGGAAATAGAAGCAAAGAGCATCACCGAATCAGATGCCGCCGATGGTCTTGTCATCTTGCGTTTTGGCAATGTAAGGGCGCAGTTACGCTTTAAAAGGGAACTTGGATGCGGAAGGGGTGAGAGATCAAAGGTGTCTATGGTTTCAGCGTTGTATTTATTGTAGGTTTCCTTCATTATAGGTCCTTGATAGCAGTGGCTATGATGAAGAAGTAAAGAACAAAACGGCTGATACAACTGCTGATAGTTCTTTTATTCCCGAAACGAGACCTCCGTCGACTAACACCACAAGATATGGGGAAAGTTTTATGATACCAGAAACACAAGCGGTTTCCTTCAGCAGACCATCAACACCTAACGAAAAATCAAGGATTTCATTGAACGATGACTTTTTAATACCTGAAACTCAAGATGTTCTGCTTAAGAATCCAGTTGCGCAGCGTCAAAACAATGATACTGCTTGTAAAGATGATGAACCCTATATAGAAACTGAAACACAAGTGGTCTCCTTCATCAGACCATCAAAATCTAACAAACAATCAAAGAGATCATTGGATGAGGATTTCGTTATACCTGAAACTCAGGATATTTTGTTTAACAATCCAGTTGCGCAGCATGAAAATACTGATATTGCTTGTAGAGATGATGAATCTGAACTAGGAACTCAAATACGCATTTGTACACAGGACTTTTATAATTCGGATGAAGATGCAATTGATGATTTTAACTCGTCAATATTATTAGAAGATGGCAGACAAGCGGAAAATTACACAGCCAACCAGCCAAAAGGTAATAACATTGCCACTTTCATCATATGGAATTAATTTTAAAAAAACCCTTTCAGATAAAAATGGAACTGAACTGAAAATGAGTGTTTTAAATTGGTGCGCAAATAATTCGAACTGCACTGCCATTAATAGCACCGCGAAGAATGTTTGTTTAACTCCTGAAGATAAATTGAGTGCTCAAGACGATGTACCCTGTACTCCAGATTTCTTGGATGCGTTCCAAACATTGGAAACACCAGATCCTACGCCAGCGGAAACAGGAGATAACTCAGATGATTTCATTAAAACGCAAGTGTTCCCAGTAATGAATCGGAGTAATAGATGTTTCAACACACAGGATTTTATTGCCACACAGAAAATTTGAAACAGCAAAGCATTTGCAAAATTCAAAGGTTGATACCAGCAATGAGGACTTTATTGAAACGCAGATATTTCCTCCACAAAGATTGCTTCTCGAGCCTTCATTATCCAAAGAAACTGAAGACAACTCCCAAGACTTTATTGAAACACAAGCGTTTACAAAAGAGGATTTAACATGTGAATCAACTGCGCAAGACCCACACCACACGGTCCTAAACGTCAGTGCCTTAATACACACTACAACAGAAGATATGATCGAGACACAAGTCTTTGTTCGTCCAACAGACAATACAATTACCCGCACTGGTAATATTTACAACTTAGGTAAAAATAATAAATTAATATTATTTTTTATATTTGTTCTAGATATATTGGATGATATGCGTCTTAATTTATCAGATTCCATAAGTATTGGCGATAAGCTGGACAAAGAACTAAAGAAACTTATGGATATTTCTTCCCTGCCAAGCTCGCCTTCTGACGTAGAAGAATACAACAAGAACATAGCCATAATTAATGAAAACAAGGTAATGTGTCAACAGTGGAACTTAAAGAAATTAGAAAAGGCTATGACTAATGCACAATAATATTTGTTCTCTTTTAGAAACGGCTGCCAGTTAATAAATTAAATAGTGGTCAAAATTCGGCTCAAAAAAGTTCAGAAACTACCGGTTCTTTGTCTAAAGGTTTGTGTAAATGATACAATTACTGGAATTTATAATTTTATAAATATTTGTTTTTATCAGCAAAGAAAAAAAAGTGCTACTCGACCAGTTTCAGAAGAGGCCCTTCCAAAAAAAAGGATTAAGGTTGAGACAAAATCTCCTGTAGTAGTTTTGAAAACTCTTCGAAAAAGATCATTGGTACAGAATACAGACTCTGCAGGAGGTAAGCTAGAAATTGATTTCCCTCTAACAAGTTATTAGCAATATAAATCTTTTCTAGCTTCAATAATGAAAAGCTCAAAAACACCTAAAATAGACCACAATTCTAAAGTTGCGAAACATGAGAGCACCGAATTTGGACCAATGCAAGATCGAGCTTGTTCCACTTCACTACAACCATTGCAGTGTAAAGATGTGAAAGTCATTTTAAAGAAATCTTCTGGTACCAAGGTTCTTGCAACGAAAAGAGAGAAAGAAGCAAAAAACGAAAAAAATGGGGTTATAGAGAAAAATGATGAACATATTCCCCATAACCAATCAAAAACGTTAAAAGAATTCAAAATCAAAGATACTAAAACAAAGAAACAAAATGATTTAGAAATAAAGGCTGTCACCACTTCTGAAAGAAAACGTAAGCTCTACCTTATAGAATATATTAATATGCATGATTTGCTTACAATCTATTTTCTTTTATTATTCAGTTACTAAAAACCACAAAAAAAGAGGAAGTAAAGGATATTGACAGATTAGTTGTAGGTGAGTCGGATTCGACTTGTTCAATGGAACTTATAAACGGTAAGCTTATCAAATGGCGTAGTATGGCAGCTGCTGCATTCTGTGCATCTAACCAAGTAGTAAGAGACTGAATGAGAGCAGCTCCATATGTTGACTTTGTTTCAAACAACATCCACGTCAACCTTTTTGATTGGCTGATGTTAATAAATGATTTATTTTTTTCACTTCAGATGATGGCTGTGAAAGCAAGTTATCCGAACACCAACTGTTAAAAGGTCTGCTTTTTAAGGTTTTTTGGAGTCATCCCTGCTTACATTTTTGTAATTTTTAGAAATAAACGCCTACATAAAGAAAATAAAGAAGTCAGGTCGAAAAATCCAGTTGACTTTTTCCAGATGCAATCTTGCTGAAATTCGGTCTACATTATTTTCTCTAAAAAGTATGTACCAATTAAATAAGTTTTAAATTTGTGGAGCTTATTTACATTACCCCTGCAGGCGCCATGGAAGTCACTGAAAATCCGCAATTCTGTGATGTGCTCATAATGGATAAGGGCGAACGCACCTATAAATTTTTGGTGGGAGTCGCGCTAAATAAGCCTATACTCTCGACGCGTTGGCTCCTTTCAGTTAAGGAAAGTCATTCCATTGATGTTAAGCCGGAACATATATTCAGCGATGATAAGTTCGAACAGAGCTATAAATTTAAGCCATTATTAGTAATGAATAAGCCTAAACTTCTTAAAGGCCTCGGCTTTATGCTTGGAAGCACAATACAGCCAAGTGCAAAGGATATGAAAGGTAAATTAATTTTGGGCAATTAATAAAATATGGCACAAGACATGATTTTCTCTTTGCTTAATTCTTATAGCTATCATTGAAGGTGCTGGCGGATCTGTCCATAGCAAAGCGCCTTCTATCACATGCAAGTCTCCTTTGTATGTGGTGTTGGAGCAACAGGATCAACATTTAGAAAAACAAATTAGAAACTTTAATAATGTACAATACATAAAAACAGAAGCCGTAATGCAAGCACTGGTACAACATAGGACTGAGCTGCTTAACGAACTTAAATTTCAGTTATCAAGAAAACACAGTCAATAAAATCTGTGTGAGCTCGTTCAATAATTTGGATCAGGCCATAAACTCTTGTTTTAGTTATATATGTATATTTACTTGCGTTTCCTTGTTATTAAGATATACAATTAAATGTTAAATTTACACTTTTATTCAATTTTCTTGCGTTTAGATGTTGTTGGTTTGTCAAATTGCTGCCTCATGCCACCGGCGCGTTCATTATGAAATTTCATGTTGTTGGAGGTCTCGGCATACCACGGAGAGTCAAACTTAGTGGTGTCCTGGTCAACCAAATGTGTGTACTTTGTGCGTCCACATCTTCCAAAGTTTTTGACTTGCATAACTTTAGGCAGAATGGTTTTGTCAAAGTGATCCTCAAGAGTCGCCTGGGCGAAGTCTCGTTTCAGCACATCGTTCTCTTCGTCCAGATAGAAAGCACCCCGATGGTAGTATTTCTGCAGGAATTTATATTTGCCCTTTGTGGCCTTGTTTGTTACAAGCTTAGGGTTTGAACGCAGCTCCTGCCGCCGCTCTTCTTCAGTAAGATTTCTCATACGTTCGATTTCCGTTTTTTCACGCTCAGCGCTGTAAATATTAAGTATTATTATTAATTTAAAAAAACAGATTTATGTGTGGTTACTAACTTGTCACGCTCCTCACGATCACGCTTCATGCGCTTAAGCTCCCGCAGTTTCCAGGCTTCGTACTCGACTTCGTCGTTCTCATCAGCTGTGCACACATCGTCAATTGAGGCTTCATTAGTTTCCGGCTTAACCTTTTCCAAGTCCTTCTTAACACTCTCCTCTACCAGGCGCAATGTCGCCCGTCTTCTCTCCTTGGCCGCTCTTTTGGCCTCGGCTTCCATTTGTTTTTGTTTTTGAGCTTCCCGTTCTTTTTCTTGTATAGTTGCTCGATCCCGCTTTCGCACAAATAATGGTTTCAGACGTGGCTCGTTTTCTTCCTCGCTCTCTGTTTCCTCTTCATACTCAGAACTCTCTGATTCAGATGATTCCGACTGTTTTTCGTCCTCTTTCTGTAACACTTCCTCCTCACGTTGCTGCTGCAACATGCGAGCTCGAAGCTTCAAGCGTCGCTTTTCCAACTCTGTGTCGCTTAGCTCAGAGTCCGTATCCGACTCTGAGGCGAGTGTTATTTTATTAGTTGCGCGTTCAATGCCCTGATGCTGATCGCTATGGTCGTTCAGAAATGATTCTTCCTCTTCTTCGCTAGCGCTTTCAACCATTTCGGGCTCATGTATGTGCCTGTGTCGTTCACGCCGTTCGCGTTCCAAATCTTCTACATCCACCGGCCGGGCGCGTAATCGGCGCAACCGTGGGTCATCAATTTCGGCTTCGTCTTCCTGCTCTATCACCGCTTTCTCATCACCACTTTCCCTCCGCGCCAGGCCAATTTTGTTACGGTCTGCCTTGTGGCGCTCCATGCGTTTTCGATTGTCCACAAAGTCGTCATCATCGCTCTCTTCTGAGCTGGAGTCGGCACGAGCATAATCAGGTCGCTTACCAGATATATAACGCTGAACTTTAACTTTTTGCATGGAAATCTCTCCTGTAGAATAGATATTTGTTATTTGATTCCACGGCCAAGTGTTGGTCTCTTACCCTTTTCATTCCGGACAGGAACGGCGCCAGCGGTGCATTGAATGCCCGTTGGGGCTGCTGGGATGCTCATTTTAATACAGTTTTGCAAGATTCTATTCTGTTAAGTTTATTTCATAAAATCTTTTGTAAATATTATGCTTTTGTGTTCTCATCAAAGTGGTATTTAGTGAGTTTTTTTGTTCAGTTCCATTTAACAGAATGCTGTCGTTTACTTTTCTATCGATAAGTCGATAGACCTTATTGTTAACAGTTCCATTTGAGTTTCGATGCACGCAGATCACAAACGTTTGGCGCGTTCCGAAATTTCAAATTGGGAAACATTGAGACTAAATAACCGTGAAATGTAAAATTTATTGTGCAGTGTCAACATTTTAGAAAGCATTTCTCAGTAATATTCAAACACGCAGTTTAGAATTGGCTGTTCTCAATGGGAGAAACGTCCAAATCACATATCGAGAAATGAAATTTAAGAAACATATTGCATTAGCTTTTTATTTGATTGATAAATGTTCACTTTATTGATTGGTAGGTTTAACAAAGGTCGCATGTTGGTATATGTAAGTTTTTAGACAGTCATTTGATGTAAATTTAAATTTATTAGCCTTGATGTGTTTCTCATTGTGCGACGACACAACCCATGCATTCAATTTTAGCTCTAAATACTTTTCAATAAAAATTAAACACTTTATAGCATTTGGCAAGAATAGCAAACACTATAAAAAAATGTAAACAAATAATTTTCTATTAACAAGAAGACGATCCCATTGCGCGAAACTCGACGTAAATCGCTACCAGATAGAACTTGTTATCGTTCTCCAAGCATGGGGTACAGAATATGCATAACCGGAGACGAAAGCCCCCGCAGCACCAATTGAATCGTACAGATAAAATCGGATAAATACTCAAACACTCAACTGTTTATTGACATACTTTCTTCACTACGCCTTTCTTAAATTATATGAACATTTCAAAATCATTTCTCGAAACCTAAGCTCAATGTTCCAGTTGTATTTTAAAAGTTGCGTGTCTGCGTTGGCGAAGAATCTCCGATTAGCTTTTGGGTGCGGGTTCAATTAATAAGTACGCATCGGATCGAGTGTCCGCATTGAAGAAGTAGTCTCCGGTATTTTCCGCAAATCCCTTTTCTTTTCAAAGCCTGTAACACATATATATATATATATATATATATATATATATATATATAGTTAATACATTATTTACATTCAAATGTACGTACATTGGGTAGGTCCAAGAAATAACAAAAATTCCAGCATATGAACATAAAGAGTGAATTTTAAAAAATTAAACTCTAATGAATTAACTAATTAAGTAAGTGACTTCTTTTACTTAAGTTAAATAAAAGCACTTAAATCTTTAAGAATCCCAAGTGCTCTTTAATATTCTCTCTCTTTTGCTCTCTTTCCCTGCGCTGACTGCTTCTCTATCATCGATTCGATCACAACGACACGTCGTCTTATTAGCCAAGCTCGCTATTCTCTTTGTTTCACTCTTTCAATTCCCAAGAATAGAGCGCTGGAGACTCGGGTCCGAGTAGTTCGGCTGGAGGCATTATAAAAACGCCTAACAAGCGGAGGCCTGAGTCATTCATTTCAAAATCGTGAAACCGTTCGAACTTAAAATCGTTTATCTCAGTGTTTAGCAAAAAAGGATAAATATAAACTATTCATTATAAATATTGTGCGTTCTATTGGTTTGTGTTAATTAACAGTTAACAAAGCTAGTGCAATACAAAAACAATCGTGCTAAAATTTAACAATTGCAACCTTTTAATATTTGTTTTTGTGATAATTGATAATTTTGTAGAATAAAATAAATTTGTCACAAAATAAAAAAAAAATCTAGTTATAAAATTGTTGATTAAGAACCTTATAAAAATAATAATAATCGGTGCCAGCAATATAAATTGATATTGTAAAAACCTTACTGTGCACAATCCCATCACTCGAAAATTATTTCAGTGCACTCAACTTAATTTTTACCAACATGTAATTAATTTGCTACTTTTTGCTGAAAACACACAAGCCAAATTTATTTCATTTGTGGCCTGATTTTAGTTAATTACTAAGCGAGATGCACCCTTGAGTTATAACTGAACATCAATTACTTACTAGATTGAGCTTGAGTATACCCTTTCAGTATATATATTCATATCTAAAATATTTCAGATTGATGTGAAATCTTTTCTTGACTTAAGAATGATATCTTCGCGATTGTTGTGCGTTTACTGATCATAAATTATAAAAGAGTTCTGCACACAAAGCTGAAATTCTGATGTAATAACAACGCTGCAAAATGTAAAATGGGATTGTGTACTTGCGTCTTGTTATTATTATTAATATTAATGGGTCGGCGTGAGGGAAAGATACGCGCATATCAATTGGCTTGACAAGACTGCGAGCTGAAGATATTTCCACACATAGATCCCATTGAGAGATACGATAGCCGAGAGGAGAAGAAGAGAGTTCTGA
Organism: Zaprionus nigranus; assembly: GCA_018903425.1. Classification (NCBI taxonomy): domain Eukaryota; kingdom Metazoa; phylum Arthropoda; class Insecta; order Diptera; family Drosophilidae; genus Zaprionus; species Zaprionus nigranus. The sequence goes on along the minus strand of JAEIGD010000004.1, from coordinate 6,042,075 downwards.
CAGAAAAGCGGTAGATTGTGCTCTTTAATAGAGAAACTTGTTTTGTCATCAATCTGTTAACCGAAGCCTTTTAAGCCGCTGTGCCTTTGGGTTGGCTTCTCTTTGGCTCAGGGCCAATTTCTAGTTGGAACTGGCACAAGCCGACCCGCGCCGTCATTTCCGATTATAACCAGTACAATTCGCTTAGAATTCCATATGGTGCATATGCGAAAGGAGCTCCTGAAAACTGTATACTCAAGGGGATTGCACATTCATCAAATGCTTTTATTGGGTTCGATTTGCTTTGGGAGTGTGCAACGTATTCTCTGGGTGCGTCGTTTTGTTGACTGCATTGAGTCATTAAAGTAGCTGAGTTAACTAAGGAAATTATAATCAGACTGCAGCAATAGAAAGAAGAAGGTGTCCAAAAAGTAACCGAAAAAGGTGCAGGTGCAATGCCAGCGAAATTTATTTATCAATTAAAAGTACACAATAAAACATCTGGGAAAGTAATATTGTTATACAAAATTATATTGAGTGATCTGTAAGTGTGTTTGCACTTGACTGGGCACTGACACGAGCTGCGTTGGGTGTATCTTACTGGACAATTGCAGATCTTAATTAATTAACGACGCAACGCCTACAACCCACAGCTTTGTAATTGCCGCCCTGGCGCAATTTCTCCAATAGAACCCTGAACTTGTCATTACTCAATTAAATATTTTCTCGATCCATACATTCGGGCTATTTTACCCATTTTACATATACGACTTTCTTTCTTTCTGTTTGCAGTCTATGTGCTGATGATCCAGAGATGTAATAAAAGCTCTATTCATATGCGAAGCAACTACTCATTTCCTTATTTGCTCACAACCCGACTTATTTGCTCACAACCTGACTTTGAAGATGTTTGCCACCATTCTTAAGCTACTTACCCTGTGCGCTCTCGCACATTTTATAAGCGGTCACACGTTGAAGGAGAAGCCCATCACGCCAGAGCAGAAGTATTTGATCGTGCGCGGAGAGTCATCAGAGGAATCAGCTGCGTCCCAAGATCATATGAATTTCAATAATGCAGCTCAGTTACTGCTGTCATCTTTCAAGGCTCAACGTGCTGTCACTACGGAAGGAGTCGAGGAGTGCAGCGAACCCACGCACAAGGCCAACTTCTCTGGCATTGACTACTTCATTCTGCTCTCCATGCTTGTAGTTTCACTGGGCATCGGAATCTTCTATGGCTTTTTTGAGACTGGTGGTTCGTCGTCCGACGATTTTCTGCTTGGATCCGGAATGAGCTTACTGCCCGTAACGCTAAGTTTAACAACAAGCTTCATCACGGCTATCGAGCTTCTGGGAAATCCTGGCGAGATGTACTTTGAGGGCACACAGTTTGTGCTTATCGTACTTCCCATGGTGCTGGTGATTCCTGTAGCCGTGAAGATCTTCTACCCCATATACTATAAAATGGAGCTGACTAGCTGCTATGAGTATTTGGGTATACGATTCGGCAAGGAGATACGCATTTTAGGAGCTCTGCTTTACGTTATACAGGTCAATAGCTTTCGTGCACTTTCTTGCATTCATAACTTATAGCATTATATTATATATTATATTTCTCATCTTCAGATGTGTTTCTACACTGCTGTGGCTGTACTGGCTCCTGCCATTGCCCTATCTAAGGCAACGGGATTGGATACAAAGATTGCGGTTATACTTATCTACGTCGTTTGCGTGTTTTACTCGTCGATGGGTGGCATAAAGGCTTGTGTCATAGCGGATTCCTTTCAGGTGAGTTCCAAAAACACTTAGTTTGAGAATTCAAAGGAAGTGATAATAATACTACCTCATACTCTTTAGGCTGGTGTTTTGGCTGTCTCTTTGATCCTTATTGTAGGCTTGGGTTCCTTTTACAGCGGCAATCCTATTCAAATCTTCCAAACAGCGGCTCAGCGTAGTCGCCTTGAGTTCTTCAAGTAAGTGATAATCATCTCTCAACCGGGACTATCTGTCTAACATTTTGGTAATTGTCTTAGCTTCGATCCGAACCCAACCACACGGCACACGGTGTGGTCCGTAGTCATTGGCGGATTCTTTTACTGGACCTCGCTCTTCTGCACCAATCAAGCGTCCGTGCAAAAGTGTATGTCCCTCAAGTCGCTGAGGTTGGCCAAGATTGCTTTAGGATTCGCAATTATTGGACTTTCTGTCGTTTTCCTGCTCAACTTCTACACTGGCCTCATGGTCTTCACCCACTATGCGGATTGCGATCCACTGACTGTGAAGCGCATAACAGCCCCGGATCAGCTGCTGCCCTACTATGTAATCACCACATATGAGGAGGTGTTTAGCATAGCTGGCATCTTCGTTGCAGGCATCTTCGCTGCCAGTCTGGGGTACGTCCTTTATTGTTTCACCATAACGTTTCTTCAGTACTAATTCTACTTCCCTGCAGCACTGTCGCCTCTGCGTTGAACTCACTGTCGGCTGTTACCTGCGAGGATTTGATTATTAATGGACTGAACATCAAAATTTCTCCCGAGAAGGGAGCAACCTACGCCAAGTGGATGTCTTTAGGTTACGGAGTGCTGTCCTTTGGTCTAGTTTTTATTGTGGAACAGCTTGGCGGGGTTCTGCAGGTAACCCTGACTCTTAATGGGCTTATTGGAGGCGTGACATTGGGTCTGTTTGTTTTGGGTATCGTCTGCAAGCAGGCAAATACCAAGGGAGCCTTCTACGGAGGGCTATTGTCTCTGGCCCTGGTTATATTTGTGGGCGTAGTTGCCCAACTTGGCGATAACGATTTGGAGTTCCTGCCCCCATCAGTGGAGGGTTGTAATTGTCACGTGAATGTGACGGGAGTCATAGAGGATCTGCTTAGCGAGAGTTTGCTAACCGCTGAACAGAATGGTTTCACGTATGTGTCACAAATTACAGTGCATGAAATTGTTTAACATATTCTTATTTATTTCCATAGTTCCTGGCCGATCTTTCGCTTGAGTTACATGTGGTTTGCTATGATTGGCTGCCTTTTAACTGTGTTCTTGGGCTGGATCATATCACTAATTATTGAAGCACTACAGCGACGCAGCGTACTGAAGATCACTGGCAAGGGTATCGACAATCCTGCCATTAGCGAGGAGGTCCTGCGGGGCGAAGACGAAAGTTCGGTAACGTGTTCGGTTAAACCGATTGAGACTACGAGTGCAGAGGGCCATATTAATCTGGCCATCCGCATTGATGACGAAAATGTGCCAAAATAGATTCCGAAAAATGCGTGGTGTAACTGTAACCTCCATGTACAAAGTTGTCGTATTATTTCTTAGTCAATACGAGTCAAGTCGCTAAGCTTAGTCGACCGAGTGATTTATAACTTGTAAGTTCCACCAGGTGGGTAAAAATATCCCACTTGAAGCATATTATTTATTATTGTACTATGTACTAATGTTTAATTTAAATTAGTTTAAGGAGCATTTTTGCGTGAAAATAAAAGTGCTCGATGTGTGCTAAATTAGAACTTGCTATGCCAACCAAAATTATTTGAGCTGGGATCAGTTTTGTAGTTAAGTCACAAACTATTTATGGGCGAAGCTATTAACGAAGCCTCTTTATGAGTTAGCCAAGTTTCATCTCCGCATTGATCGACTTTAATGGTGTGTGCATTGGGAAACAGACTGGAAATAGTTCAAAAACCTTTATTTTGTGTTTGAATTTAAATTCGAAAAAATATGCACACGTTAAGTACAATAATTTAATTAATGAATTAATCGATTACTTTATAAGAATAATGATAATTACGCAAAATGTACAATTAAAAGTGCTGATCAGATTTACGTATTTACAAAAACTTGACTCCTCAGCAGGTCCTGGTAATCACGTTACGCTTATTTCCTCATCACTGTCCGAGTTGGAGTCATCGTAGTCATCATAGTAGAGTTTCATGAACTCTGCACTTTGGAAATGTGTCCCGCTCGGCTGTTGTTGTTGCTGATGCTGCTGCTGCTGCTGTTGTTGTTGCTGTTGCTGCTGGTGCTGATGCTGCTGCTGTTGGTGGTGATGATGCAGTTGCGCCGCAGCCGCTGCGGCAGCCAACTCTACCTCGCGCATGGTTGTGAAGTGAGGGGAGTGATGGAGCTGCTGCAGCTGCTCGAAGCGACGCTGCTTGGCCTCCTGGATGCTGGTCTCCAGCTTGAATTTGAGATCGGCTGCCACAAGCTGCTTCTGCATTTCCACATTGATCTTAGCCTGAAACTCTGCAGCACTGCCCACGCCTGGTGGCGACGAGGCAGCCGATGAGACTGTCGTGGTTGGCGTGGGCGTGGTTGACTGATCGCTCATCTTAATACTGGTCAGAAGGGGGGTGGCGAGCTAATTTGCATGCCATAGCCAGTCGTGGGGGTTGAGGAGCCACCCTCAACTGGTGAGCTGCTCCTCGCAGATTGTGGTGACTTGGGTGTGGTAGTTGCTGCACCCCCTCCTCCACCGCCTGTCGGCTCATCCTTGGCGACAGCTGCTGCTGGCGGCGGGGTAGCGCTGCCGTTGGGAGAGAGCAGCGAAGGGGAGAGAGGCGTCAGTGGGCGATCGCATTTGGCGTCGGACAAGTCCGGATTGGGATTGTTCTTGTTGGGCAGTGTCTGGTCGCGTGAGCCACCATTGGCCAGAAGCTCGCGCTCTTTCGAGTTGCGCCATTTCATGCGGCGATTTTGAAACCAAATCTTTACCTGAAATTGAAGATAACAAAATGAAAATGAAACAAGATAACAAAATGAAAATGAAAATAATGATTGAAATGGGTAAATTGGAACTGCCAAACTTAGGATGGATTCTGTCTGTCAGTCCGCCTGTCTCGAGCCCCTGCCATGGCTCACAGGGAGCGGGCCCAAAAGTTTCTATGACCACAGGCCCAGATTAATTCATGGCCGAAATTCTCCGGTCAATTCAACTTTCGGGAAACTGCAAAGTTTTTGTGGCAAAAAGGCGTAACGAATGTATGTGTGTGCGTGTGTGTGTGTGTGGTGTGCTGCAAAAGAGGGCAACGGGGTGGCACGTGTGGGGGTGTGGCCCGGACAAAAGTTTGAACTGCACTGCCAGCAGCAGACGCTGGCAAATCCATAATAAATGCAAATGAGAGACATCTGCTAAACGGCTACAAATTGATTAGAGGCCGCACAGTGGTGCAAGATACGCAGTATTCTCTTGAAAAGTAAACTAATGCCTTGTAAGCTGTACAATGCCATATGAGAATAAAATGTAAGTTTGTGTTTTGTATTGCATAAGCCTCAACTTTATGTTTTGTTTCTCACCACTTTCAACTTTGTTGTTTCTCACCACTTTTGGGACACTGCGTAAAGCAAAGTTTGCCCTGAAAAGTGCTGTAAATACAGTGTGCACGTGTGTGAGTGTCTGTGAGTGTGAGTGCTTGTGCTGCAGTTGACAGGGACAGCGAGAGACAAGTAGGACGCAAACACTCACAGCAAATTGCAGCCCCCCATTGGAACCGGCGTCCCTGCCCTGCCTTGCTTTGCACTGCTGAGCTCGGTTTGCAACTGTTTTTGAGTTATTATTCAATGGGTGTTTACCTCGCCAGTGTGCGACAGTTTCTGTGCGTGTCTAGGACACAACAGGACTGTCACACTATGTTGCAAGACTAGCGTTGCAGTAAACTTCCTCCTTAACCCCCCTGGGTGATCCCCTTCTAACACTTAATTAGTTGCAAATTTTGCCTTAAATTGACTTTTTGGTCAGCCGATGAGGAACAAACCCACTCCCCGATAACCGGGATAATCCGCAGACGTATAAATAAATAAACAACAGTTACAACAACATCGACGAGCAAAGTGCTGACATGTTCAACAAGCGATTAACCGCAGAGACTTTCCCAGCTGAGCCCCGCTTTCACCTCTGTCCCATCTCGGCCACGTGCCAAGCTCAGCATTTGTGTGTGCGTTGGAGATGGGGGTAAGGCCGGGGGGAAGAAAGGACTGCTGCTGTTTTACTTACTTCCGGTCATTGAATTCGCCAGCGTCAGTCGCTCCCACCCAAGCAGTTTACCACCCCTTGCCCCGACGGCAATTGAAATAATAAGCTCAGGCGGCGATAAGATTAATGATTATGGCCCAACCCGGATTGCGAGCGGAAGCCTCCGTCCTGACCGGCCACGCCGTAGCTGTCGCCCTTGTTCTTGTTCTCGTTGTCGTTCTCGTTCTCGTCCTTTTCGTCGTCTGTTTTTGATGGAAATTAATTATAAAGCGTGCAATTTAGTATGCTTCTCGGCCGCGCAGCGGAGACTGCAAAAAGTCGACTGGAAAATGGACCCGAAATTGAACCCCGCCCCATTCCATACCCACACCCACTCGTACAGCGTTCACCCCACCCCAGGATTAGGGCTAAGCTTTCCCTGCAAGTTTAATGAGCTTGAAGTTATGATGTTTACTCTGCCCTCTTAATGGGTTTCACTTGCCTGAGGTCTGCAAAGAACTACTGCTATAAGGTTTAACGCACAGCACCAGCAAGGCGCTCACCATATGATCCAATAAGTATGTAAATCAAAAATAAATCCATTTAAACACAATTGATTTTAGACATGTTTACAAATATTACGCTTGTTTCTGGCCTAAAACACGATTTACATCTCTGCCAGGGCAATTAGCCTGCGCAAAATAATGCAAAATCTATATTCTATACATGTCTTTAATAAACATGAAATGGGTTGTAATTATATACAAACTATGAGTGAGTCAAATGGAATATAACTTTATAGGTATCAGCCAAGTTAGTTTATATCACTCGACGATCTGTAAGAGACTCTTCGTTGCTGTTGCTGCTGTTGTGCGTAATCAAATCAAGCATTGAAATGATTGCCATCATCTCGTATTGCCCTCGTTTAGCTCTCTGTTAAGGACTCGTCGCATTACCCTCGAACAGATTCAGCCCCATTGGTAAGTGAGTAACAGATTTTTTCTGACACGCCGCCTGCATAGCGGGAATGGCATTTGTTTGAAGTTTCTACGATATAAGCGGAGCAAGTGAAGTTGGGCAACGAGGGGTAACTAGAGTAGAGTGGAGACGCAAGGTGGGAGTGGGAGTGGGTGTGGGTGTGGGTGACTGGGAATTGGTGTGCTCAGTCAGTTTGGCTACAAATTGCTCTGGCTTTGGCTCCCTTTTGCCGAAAATTGACTTTGGCAATGAGCACAAGCTGTTGTCGTAGACGGAGATGGAGACAGAAATGGAGTCGGAGACTGTGTGAGAGTCACAGTCTGGGCTAGGCAACATATGTTAACTAATGAGGCAGTTCTTGGGCAGAGGGTGGCTTTGTTAACGCTACTTCTCTAGCTCACTCTACCGTTCTATAGCTCACTCTCTTTCCCTGGCATGTCATTCGATATGCTGCCTAATAGCGTATTAAATAGTCTGCTACTATTTGCCAAAGTCATTTCAAGACATTTCGGGCAGTTGGCCCTGCGTTTTGGGTTACCAACAATTTGTTACTGTCCCGGCTGTGGTTATTGTTTTAGGAAGTGGAGAGTGCTGAGGACAAACCTCTGGCTGCATTTATTTAGCAATTTGTCATGAATTTATTTTGTAACCAAAGCTGCAAATGATGGTTTCTAATGTTTCCACATCGTTTTTGCGTGTCGTCTGAAATGAAATTTGAGTTGTGCCAATGTCGCATTGGGTTAAAGTGTCTTTTGATTGCTGCAAATGTGACAGGATCTCCAGGGCTCACTCACTCACTGATCTTAAATCAATTGCAGCTCTCTGGAAACGTGCCACCTCCACGGTGACGAACTCATGGCCCTTGAGGCGATAACAAGTCTCATAAAAAACAAACAACACAAAAGGACAGACAGTCTGGCAGTCTAAAAAGACCAACCCGGCGACGTCTGTAAAGTTTCCTCCCGCCTATTCGCAGATTATTTATCATCGAAATTGATTTAAAGTGTTCGTCGCTGTTGGCCGAGTAAATAAAAAGCAGCCAAATCGAAATGACAAACAAATAAAAATGCCGTAGTAATTCACCCTAAAAGATATATACCCCAGCCCCCATTCCCCTCACACACACACACACAATGCAAGCAGCGGGAGGCAGACAAACGAAATAGAGATAAAAATATTTATAACGTGAAAATTCCAAAAGTGCCCAAAGTCCCGCAGCTAGCATCATTCAAGCTAAGGATTTTCCCACTGTCTCTCTCACACACACATACATATACATACATATACATACACATACATACATACATATACATTTTTCTGTACTCCCCCGTTTTGGGCAAATCAAAAACAGACGAATTTGTTTTGGACATGACACTTAGAAAGTTGCTGCCAGCTCTGACACGTGTGCATGTGTGTGTGTGTGTGTGTGTGTGTTTGTGCCTGCGGGGGTTGCCAACTCGTTTAACGCGTGGTTCCGCGATTCCTTGAACTGTGCTTTGTGCATTGATTTAAAAATGCAAATCAGTTTATGGAATTTGGCCTCAAGATGTTTTCATTTCCGCTCTCTGAGTTTGGCAGGCGGGTTGTTTGTTGCTTCCCCAGTTACCAGAGATTGTGGCTGTTGTTGTTGTTGCTGTATTCCCTTGGTGGTCTGGCGTTTGAAGTGTCATTAATGGCAATTAAATTTATAGCGGGCGGATTATGAGGCTGGTAACTGTCACTCGCAGTGGCGCCTTTAGCTCGACAGGGGCGTGGGAAGTAAATAGATATCAGATTCATTGATTTAGCAGAATGCAGATCTGAATTTAATTGGAATATAAATTCAAAAATAGAAATAAATGCTGAAGCTTGTGGGGCACATGCACAATGCTCGAGTGCTCCTTTATGCCTTCGAGTGCGTTTGTAAAAATCGCAATAAAAGTTGCAGCGAACAACACTTGAAATGATGAATCACCTGCGCTGCTCTACGCGGCGGCCATCAGTGCAACGTTTGTCAACCGCAAGGCACGCGACTGCGGCCCAGGCGCGTTGCATTGCCGAATATTTATGGCGGTGAGTGTTCGAAAAGGCAGTGTGCGGCAAATGAACAACAGGCGGAGGCGGAGGCAAAAAGTGCAGCACGACACACGTTGTGACGTTGCGACAATCGAAACCCTTAAATCATGTTGCATACAACTAGGCGCCAGGCAGTGCGCTGCAATGCATTCCCACAAGCACAGACACATACTTGCGCGAGTGTGTGCCAGTCTGAGTGTGTGTGTCACTTGAGTGTGAATATCCGCACTCGTTCATCACCTACAGCCCACACTCGATTCCACATCCACAGCCAACCACAAATTGCCCCACCCCCGCTTAGCTGTTAATGGAGCCGGTGTCGCCATTGCCGACGGCTGGACAACACTTTGTTCCTTGTCCCTTTCCCCACGTATCTCCTCCCTCTCCCTCTCCCTTGTCCATTCTCTCCGGGGACCAAAGGATCGGACCATACGACCAAAGGACCAACTGCTGCGATTTGACTGCGAGTTTTTCTGACATTTTTGCACATTTTTTAAGGGACTGCTCCGCTTTGATTTTCTTTGGTTTTGGCTTTGTTTTTGACGCCAACCCGTCGACATTTTCATTTTCCATTTTCCCTATTTTTCCCGTCGACAAAGTGCAATTGAATGCTTTGATATGTCGTGATTCCCCTTTACTCCAATCTACTCTCATAACGGAGCGAAACTCGGAGATTGATGGCCTCGCAGAGCAGTGCACAATAATCATAAAATAATTGTAAGTCCAGCTGGAGAGGCTTTAATTGAGACTGGATTCCATATCGAGAATGATACCTTTAAAACATCTGCATCTGAATACTCTAGATATTACAGAGATTTGAACATAAAGTCGAACATCAATGTAGCGCAGCGCCAGCAGAGCATTATAATATCATTAAGGTGAATATGATCGATCGGCATTCAGCAGCCCTTAAAAAAAGGGGCGTGACACTCCGTACTGGGTGGATGCTGTTGATGATGTTGATGAATTCATGTCCCGCTCATTGTGAGCCAAATGGAACTGGACACGCTTATTGCGTAATTATGAAATTTTTATGAATGAATTGGCAGACAAGGAAATACAAAAAGAGACTCGCAGAGCAGGAATGAAAAAAGAGCTGCACTAATTTGGCATAAAATTGTCAGCATCATTGCCCGACGGCTGTTCTGCTGCCTTCTCTGTCGCGTTAACTGTTAATCGTTTACCGCCGGCTGCTGATGTGCACAGTTGTCCCCTGATTGAGTTGTGATCGATTACATTTTGACAACTCCAAATTGGTTATGCCACATTGTCGCATCGTCCTCATGTGAACATTTCTCCCCATCTTATCTACATACAAGTATACCAACGTGAGTAGTCCTGAACAGCTGCTGTCTGCTGCGCTCTCTTCTTTCTTGTGGCCATTTTAAACGTTAAGTTAATTATGCCACTCTCACGCAATCAATAAAAGCCACGTTTCCTCTTCCCCCTTCCCATCTTCCATGGCGCGATCTCAGTAGCAGCCAAGTCGAAATGAATTTCTTATAGCTCGTTATAATTTCATTATATGTATTTCGATGCCAAAAGCACAGACCTCTTTATATGTACATACGCGCACCCAAGACGAGCGACTGCGCATTTAAAGGAAGCACGCCCAGACACCCCACCTCCCTTCTCCCCCCACTTTGGACCTGTTCAGATTGCTCTGGCTTCCATTTTCCATTTTGCTCTGCGCAGCCATTGCAGAGAGCTTTTGTGACTCCCCGCTTAAAGGGCGGAGTTCTGTTTTCCCTGCCTTATGCTTTTTATTTTATACTCCGTCGCTTTTATTGTAGCTGTTTTATATTGTCATACTCTGAGCTCATTAATGTATCTTAAAGATACTTTTGTATATTTAAAATACATTTAGTTTTGAGAAATTTTATACTAAAGATACTTTGTATCTTTAAGATACATTGTACCGCAACCCGAATGGAGTTTTTGAGAAACTTATATGCTAAAGATACTTTTGTATCTTTAAGATACATTGTACCGCAACCCGATTTTTAGTTTTTGAGAAATTTGTATGCTAAAGATACTTTGTACTTTAAGATACATTGTACTGCAACGCGATTTTCAGTTTTCTCAATATAATTTGATCAGCTTTATGCTAAGTTATAAAACTTTATCCAGACACAGCTATTATAGTACTGTCAAAAAGAACTAAAATTGTGCCTTATTTATGGTTTGGTAGGTAAATTCATTTATACTCAAAATGTGAGCAAACTAAAGATTCCAAAATATTAAGTATTGCTTCCTTTTTATAGTCAAGAGCTGTTATTCGTTATGCAAATAAAAAATCATCAGATTTCACTTGGCTTGTAAATATGTGTTTAATAATTAAGTATAGGGTATCTCCCTGTTGAGGAATACTTTCTAATTTATATGTAAGCATTGTTGCTGTACGTTACAAAAACTGATTTGAAAACTTTTTCAGAATTGATTTCAGGTTTTTTATAAACACGTCTCAGCAGAGTTTATTGATTATTCTGGTGAGTGTTTACCGCGGTCGGGTAGGTTACACTGAGTTTGTGTACGATATTGGAAAAGTTGTGAAGGTTTGAATAAGGATTTTCACAGTACCTTTTAACGTATTGTTATTTGAGTTTGCCAGTCAGGGAAATATTAGAAAGCAGTTCGTTCAGTAGATGAAAGCAACACTTAACATACCTGAGAGTCCTTCAGGCCCAATCTCTCGGCTAGTTTCTTGCGATCCGGCTTGCTGATATACTTCTGCTGCTGAAAGCGCTTCTCCAGGCCCTTGCGCTGCGAGTCTGCAATAAACAAGACAAGAGCAACAATTACAATTGCAACCGCAACTGCAGTGATACATCGTGAAACCCTCATCCCCAATCCGGAATGGACTTTCTGTACTAACCTGAGAAGACGGCACGCCGCATCATGCCCCTTCGAGGCTTTCCACGTGTCGAGTGTGCCCAGGGAAAGCCCTGGCCCGGCGGCAGGGGAAACACTTGTGCCCCGACTGCAATTAAACAAAGTAACAGAAAGGGGAACATGCATTAGACAGTTTGCGGAGGCAGAGTGTCAGGGGGATGTGGAAGGGAAACACTTGTTAATGAGCGCAATGGGGTGCCGAATTATTAGGAGAGGAGCACTCACTCATTACTTACTCACTTCCAACTCCATCTCCATCTCCATTTGCTCCACTTGCAACTTACCACTCATGTAGGGATTCCGGCAGTGCGCCAGCAGTGAATGCAAATGCGGATGGTTCAGGGTGTGCGGCAGAAAGGGAGTCGGTCGGCTAGGCATGGGCTTGGCAATAACCGGATGTATTGACGGCGGCGGAGGTGGTGGAGTCGGGTGCGCCGTTGGGGGCCCTCCTGCAACCTGTCTAGCCAGCAGTTGCTGTTGTTGCTGTAGCTTTTCTTGCGTTAATCTTCGATTGCTGTTGTCCTCGTTGGAGTCGTTAACGTTGCTGTTACCAGTTCCGATTTCATGTGGTCGCCCATCCTGGGCACTGTTGTTGCTGTTGTTGTTGCTGCTACTGCTGTTGTTGTTGTGATTGTTGCTGCTGTGATTGTTGTCGCTATCACTAATTGTGCTGCCAGGTGACGATGAGGATGCGGCCGTCGTTGCTGTGGTTTGCGGTTGACAACTATTGCTCTGGTGCTGCTGCTGCTGCTGATGTTGCTGATGTTGTTGCTGGTGTTGCTGCTGATGCGTTAGAAATGCGGGATGCGGAAAGTGGGCGTGGCCATGATGGTGCAACGGATGGGGCAGCGGCAGTGTCAATGGCGGCTGTCCCACCAGTGCCTGATGGTGTTGTTGATGATGATGCGGATGCTGTTGATGGTGATGCGGAGCCTGCTGTTGCTGTTGCTGCTGCTGATGGTGCTGGTGATATTGATGCGTGTGATGTTGCATGAAGTTCTGCTGTAGATAAGGCCATATATGCTGCGGTTGCATGAACTCTGTAAGCAAGTGAAATATGGTCAATAAACAGAAGTATCTCTGCCAACAAGAAGACTTTACAAATCTGTTGATCCCAACAAGATCTTTCATCTTGCATGACCCCAAACTTACACAATAGATTATATCTAAAATCAACTTTAAGCCACACCTCCTCACAAACACTCATCTCAACATCTTCTAAGGAAACCAACCCTTCAAACATGAGCGCGGTGCGTGTAAGTGTGTGTGGTGTGTGTGTGTGTGGGTGAACTGTCTTGGCAGCGACTCCCCGGCAGATGCTGCTTTGAAGTGTCAAACTGGCATAATTAAACAGCTTGCAGCTCCAATGCCTCTCTCCCTTATCTTCCTCCCTCTCTAAATGAAAACTTTGAAATCACACACACGCATACATGTCCACATGAATATACACACGCACACCTTGGCTCCATTTGGGGATTTCATTTCATGTGGAAGGCAAACAAAAGTTTAGCGCCTTTGATTCCACAGGAATTCAGCCTGCGGAGAGATTTTGGCGCTTTGTGGCTGCATTTCATTTTCTAATTAAACACCCGAAAACAGACGCACACATGTGCGCGTACACACACACACACACACACATATTCACACTACCACACAAATTGGCAGACGCACACGCAGTGGGGGGGGGGAGGCGCTACTGGATATGATTTTAATTCGATTAGAGCGACTGAAACAATTAACATATTAACGCCTCTTTAGTTCTATATATGTGTGAGGTCTGTGTGTGTGTATAATTTGATGGTGGAGATCTTGTGGGCAAACTTTTTTAGTGTGAGTTGCCGAAATCCACCTCGTGCGTGTGTGTGCGTGAGTGTATGCCGGAGTGTGTGTGCTTCTGTCACATGTGTGCCTAATGAGCGTACAAATTAAGTTATAATTGTTCGCATTGTTTGCTTTATTTCGGCGGTTTGTCGACACTTTCGCAGAATTTCAAATGTTTTCTACAAAAAGTTGTGCAAATTGAAACGGTAAGACAACTGTAACTTAATTGAGAGTCATTAGAATAATCTGAAACTACAACAAAGAGTACAATACCTGTCTAATAATAATTGTTAGTCCGTGTTTTAAACAAAACTTCGAACCACACTGAAACAAATATAATAGTATATGGTATACCTAGACAAAGGAATCTAATCATTTTCATTATTTCATGTATCCTATTCCTGGCACACTTTGGTCGTTAGATCTTTGCCAAAATTAGATCAGAAAATGCCATAAAAAAGCCATAAAACACCATAAAAAACCAGCCCACTCATTAATAATGAAAGACACATTAAGTCCCACAATCCTCATGGAGAAACCTCTGACAAAAAACGCAATTCACATGCTAAAAAGTTGCAGGGAACGCGACGCAGTTTCTATTGAAGGATGAACGATTCGACACGCCTACTTTTTGGTTAGATGCAACCGAAAATCCCTCAATGAACCCTCGTTTCGGCTCGGTTCGGTTCCGGTTCGGAAGTAAGCAGCACGCGCAGCCGTAGAGCAATGAAAGAAGAGCAGAGATACATGGAAGACTTTGAGAGTCGGGAACTGGTTTAGCTGCCGGCGGATTTGCGAGGCTCAGATACAATAATTTAAACATGATTAGGTCTGGTTGTGTTTTTACAGCCTGCACTGCCGCGAGGGCTTAGGGGGCACAATAAAAAGTGGGATTGATCCTGATCCCTGTGGCACAACGAAATGGGAATTGGAATCGGGAAGATGAGCGACCCTTTGCCCAGAACTTTAAGCGAATTGTTATTCTTTTGGCTTTTCATATTGCGATTGTGTTTTGATTTTGCATTCTCTATTCTTTCTATGGTTACTTGTTGTTGCATTCTGCATTCTCAATTGTTTATGTTTCGCATTTGGCACGGCAAATTAATTGCCAAGCCGCATTTATTACGTACTATGCCCTACCCCCTTTCCCCTGGCTTACCGTTCCGCACACGGACTCCTTCACGAGTGTCTCCCAGAATGGCAGACACGCTGAACTTGAGTATGGGTTTGCTGTTGTTATCCTTGAGGATTGTGGTGCCAGTTCCGCCAGTGACGGGGCTGCTGGTTTCTTTGGGCTCAACCTTGGACAATTTTATTGCCTGCCGTCGTGGCGCCAAGTCCAGCTCGTCGTCTAGATCATCCTCGTCCAAGTGCTGCGTCGTCTCAATGCTATTGATGTCGGTGACAATTTCATCCTCATCTTCATCCTCCTCGTCCTCGTCCATCTCGATTTCCATTTCCTCAATGCTATCGACACTCTCCGCTCGATTATCGCGGCACTTATCACACTTGTATCCACGCTTGGCACACTTGTCGCTGCACACGTGGTCCTCCGGAGGCCCCTGTTCCGCTTGGCCACGACTAAGGAGCATTTCGCTCAGGCTCGACTTCAGCTGATTATCACTGTAATTCTGGGCGCGCTGGGCATGCAGTAAACTGTCCACGAGAAACGCCGTCGACATCACGCGCCGTTCGATCGCAGGACTGCTGTATCTATTTGCCTGGCCTGTGCTGTGGCTGTGCCCCGTTCGCGTCGAGTGCTGCACTCGTACTGAACTGCGACCAGGCGACTGAGTCTACTCTGGCCTGGCGCAGCAACAGCAGCAACAGCAGCAGCACAGTCGCCTCATTTAGGGGTTGCTCTACGGTGGTTGGTCCTTTCTCCTGCCCAGTCGCACTTGGTTATGTGGCACGTGACGGCCTCCTTATACACAATACACACATACGCACGCATGTGAGCATGGCTATATATACATATACACTCAGTGTTGGCGCCTCAGCTTTCCTGTAGTTGTCCTGTTATTGTTGTTCGCTTTTTATTTTATTTTATTTGTGTGAAAACAATAAAAATTTAATTTTCTTGTTTCGCCGCTGACTTGAACTCGCTTCGCTCCGCTTTTCCTCTCCGGCTTGTTGTGCCTCCATTTTGTTGCCGTACTCTCTTGCATTAGCCGCTGTGCTGTGTGCGCACAGTGGGCAACGAAGGTGCTACAGGAAGGAAATATATAAGGAAATATATTCATTATTTTACTTAAGCTCGCCTTACAGTGAGAGAATATTTTGGGGTCGAAGAATTCAACTATTGTTGAAGTGCGTGAATTTAGACTTAAGTTTGAATAGATACATGCTAACTTTTATTAGTGACTTACTCATTTCTCGGCTGCTCTTAGGTTGATCAGCAGATAATACTCAGTGCTAATCAAGAAACATATACTTATATCGAATCCTTCTGCCTAACTCTCTGCCCCTTCTCTGTCCGAGTCCTCGCGCAATTTGTTGCAGCAGGGACGGCGTTTGTCGGTGAAGCAAATGCCAGGAGTCAGTAGATTAACTTTTATTATGACCGCAAATTAGTTGTCCTCGGCGCGTTGATGACGACAATCGACAATGATGACTTATTTACTAGTCGCGCAGTCACGGCAGCAGCAGCAGCAGCAACAATAGAAAGAACAACAGCAACTGCCAAGTACATAGAGCGAGTTCGCCAAGTGACAGGATTCTCGTCCTGCTCTAAGCTTAGCAACTGGCCCGGCTTGTCCTTTTGACTTTTATGTGTGCGTGTCTCTATTGTATGCCACATACCCACATACATACACAAGACTAGAGCTCTAACACACTTCACACATACACACACACACACAGAGAGCGAGAGAGAGAGAGAAAGAGAGAGAAGAGAGAGAGAGAGAGACGTGGCATGAAAGCAACCCTCGTTGTGGCTTTTGCTGAGCAGCAAACGAAAAGTGCAAGTGGTTGCCCGTCGGTCTCGTCCTCGTGGGGGGCGTGGCCTCACTCGAATTGGAAACTCATCATCGGCCAGGAGCACTCTCAGCGGAACAATAAGAATAAGGATAACAAAGCACAGACATGTATGCATGTCTTTGTGTGTGTGTGAGTGTGTGTTATCCTGGCTTTGTTTTTGCCAGCCTTTTGCGCTGCCATTTGTGGGTTTTTGCTTTCAAAAGGATTACTCCACATCCAGCTTCCTTCGCTGTCGCCGTCGCTGCTGCCGCTGCCAGCAAGTACATAAAACATGCTCATATAAGCGTATAAATATGTGATAATAATGATTAAAAGTTCTCATCATGCCAAGCCATCATCATTTATGCAAAGGATTCCACCATGTCCTTGTCTATGTGGGTCTCTGTATCTGGCTCTGTCCCTGTCCCTACCCCATCCCTCCCCATCCTTATCCCTGTCTGTGTTTGCTTACATTTTTATTTGGCACCAAAGCCAACGACAGATTCACAATCGGGCAACTGAGTGGGTGGCTCTGCGACTTGGCTTGGATTCGGCTAAGATTATTTCAATTTCCAACTTGGTACTTTGCCAGCTTTGTGTGGGTGTGTGTGTGTGTGTGTGTGTTTGAGTCTCTTTATAGCCCGTAATATGAGGACAATTATTTGATAAGTGCTTCGAATGCGCAGCGTCAGCATTAGCAATCCTTCTGTCGCGCTTCTTGGCTACGAAAGGGTCACAGATTACGCCGTAGTCGGGTAGAGCACCGCAGGAACTGTTACTTGGTGGGGTTAGCACACCCCGACCACATCCGGGGCAAGTGTTAAAGGCAAAGTTTTAATTGTTTTTTTCGGCGCAGCTTTCGAGCTTTTGTGCTGGGTGAAAGTGTGCGCTGAAATGGAAATATGTAAATTATTCGCATTTTTGTGCTCTATTTAAATACATCAGCCAAACCATGGTAGAATTATTTTAGAATATCATTTCTGCAAGTGCGCTTATTGTCTGCTATGGCAGGGTATATTATGCATAAGGAACTCTGGGATGTGGATGTAAAATGTTGTGTGGACTCCACTATTTCGAAGAAAGTTTATAAGTAAGCGCTGAAGATTTCCTCAATTAGAAATTATAGCAAAGTGATTTTCTAGATCCGCTCTTTATCTATCTTCTTCATTGTTCTATTGTGACTGCTTCAAGCTTTCAACTTCACAAACTGACTCATCAAAGGCTACGTCTCTGTATTCCCCCACCGCATAATTGTTTCCACAGCTGCTGTCCTACTTCTCGTTTCTTCATCTTCTCGCTTACAGAGATTGCCAATCAATACGCCCGTCTGGCAAAAGAGTTTTATTATATAGATATATTTATATATTTACTGCTCTGCGTTTATTCCCTCTTCCCGCCTGCCGATCAGGCCTTGTGGCGCTCCTTGAGGAATCTTGGATGACTACAGACGAATCAAACAACTTGATGGCATCGCGAAAATGCCAATGGAATGGAACTGACAGCCGCATCATTATATGGATATCATTATCGTGTACTTGTATCGGGTGTATCGCCATGAGAGCGCCGACAATGGACGTCGATTGCACGCAGAGTCAAATGGAAAAAGAATAAAATAAAATAAGGTAAAATGTCACAAGATGTTGGGATAAGCGAGACGGGAATGGCCGTGGAGATGGGGCTGGCGGATTATGTCTGGTTGTGGGCGTGGATGGGCAATATAATAAAGCGCAAACATTTATACTCGACACTCGATGGATGCTCGTAAAGGCGAGCAGAACGGAGCAGAACAGAACGGAACGGAACAGTTCATGAGCCACGACAACCGCCGCCAAGTCAACTGTCGATATCAGCTGTTACCCGATAATACTGCCTTCCACGCCCCCTGGGCCACCACCCTTCGTCCCTCGCCCCCTCTTCTGCCATGAAATGAATGCGAATTCTGTTTGCTATCGATTTTCAGCACAACGTTTATTATTTTTATTATACTCGGGCAACTCGGGAGGGTGGCTGGCAAATTATGGGCTTTTCATAACGTTAACAGTCGCATAAATACGCTCTTTGTATCAACCAAGTAGAAAAAATGCGATAAAAGATTATAAAGTGTGTGTTGGTTGGTTGCTTCGTTGCCTGCTTCTCCTCCTTCTCCCTCGTCCTCCATTCTCGTTCCCGTGCTGACTTTTGGCTTGTGCCTTAGCTCAGGCTCTGGCTCTGGCTCCGGCTCAAGCACAGGCAGAGGCTGCAGGGCTACTGAGTGCCGAGTGCTGGCGGGCAGCGAGTGTGGGCGGGGTTATTCGCTTGGCGGCGACATCTGTTTCCGACATCTTTTAATAAAATTTTCATCTTTATTACGAAACGATTGTTTTATATGCCCCGGCGCCAGTTCTCAGTCACAACTGAAACTAGACTCGTCCCGGCGCGCTGTTGGCAGGATGTTCTTCTGCGGCTCGCGCTGCCGATCCCCTGTCCAGGAGGAAGTAATTAGAATGAAGCGATTTTTAGTTGCCGTCGTCGCAAAACTTCTCAAACTTTACTTTCCTCATTCGCAATTTCTTTTTATTTTCCACTTGCAACGCCAAAGTTGTGACTGCCGCGAAACGAGGTGAATGAGGCGCAGTTCATGAGTTGACTCCATGAAAATTTAATTTTAATTTAATTTAATTTCATCACACTTCTTGCATGTGTAAAGTTTGCCAAAGTGTACAGTAAACAGGGCTTGTATCGGCATAAAAGCGGCTTAATTGCGCAATTTATGAATATTACACAATGCGTGATTATTAATGGCCTGTGGCCTGTGGTCTGCCTGCGGTCTCCCGAGCGGTTTCGTATTGAGTTTTCCAAGTGTTGTCGACACCATTTGATAGGCTCTTGAATTGATTGATATGGCTCATACTATATGCAGGCAGCACTTGCAGTTTGCGGAATTTCATACGAATTCAAGATCGTGCCGATTGCGCAGTTAAAATTTGACTCAATTTAATGAAGTTCTATCAGATACACTCAGCACATCGGCCACGGACGACCATATAAAGGGTAGAGGGCGCTTTGCATTATTTATTTTTGCAGAGTTTTTTAACGCATGATTTTTGCATTGATGTTCGCATGAAGGCCCCCAATAAACCAAGTGGAAAATTCGCATGTGGCTATTGAATCGTTTGCTCCCCTGTCCAGCAACAAAAACAACAATGAGGGAAAAGAACAACAAATAAATAAACAAAGCACTCGATGGCTTTAATAAAAACACAAATACAGATGCGGACGCAGGTGAAAAGGAGAGTTGCATAATTTATAAGAATAACAACAAAAATTAAAGGAATAATAACAATAATTAGGTCCTCTGCTCAAATGTTGTAGGCAATTAATATTTTGATTGCATACAAATTGCATAATTAGTCAAAACTAAATGACAGGACTGCGGAAAAGGGATCCGCATGCGAAGGACGCTCAACGGAGTGGGACGAAGAAGGGTTCGCCGAGCCAAGGGCAGAGAAATGTGTTGTTGTGATTAATAAAATTACACGAAATCACAGCAGAGGCAGCAGCAGCGGCAGCAACATACAACAAATTTGACAGCTCGCAACAATAACGACAGCAGCAGCAGCAGCAGCAACAACAACAACAACAACAACAACAGAAACAATAACAACAGCGTCTCGACGAGGGTTGCTGCCGTGTTACCTTTTGAATGCCCCGGCGATTTGGGCGTTAAATAAAAAGGTGCATCACTTGACGCCGCGGCTGCTAAAATGTGGCAGACAGAGCGAGACAAAGACAGAGAGAGAGAGAGAGAGAGCGAATCTGTGGCACTGGCGATTGTTATTGCAGCCTTCAAGGCGTACCGTGCCACAAGATGTTGCAACCAAGTCATCGCGCAACGTGTGAACTATTCGGAAAAAGAAGACATTGCTACTTGACGCTGCTTTGGCCAAGGGGTTGCCGGCAGAGGGGTGCGGGCACCTTGAGGCGAGACCTTAATTAATTTTTATGTTTGCTGTCGGCCCGACTGTCTGTCTGTCTTCTGTCTTCTGTTATTGTCCCTTTGTCTGCGCTGAGTTATGTGACTCTCTGTGGGCATTGGCAACATTGTGAAGTGCAGTTTCCCGTTCTACTTAGCCAGGCGTAAGTAAGTCGAAAATTTATGAAGCGATTGTTGATCGCTTTCCTTCGCACACGAAGAAGCTGTTGAATTGCTCTTGAAGAGGTAGCAAGTAATCAGTCAGGAAATGGTGTAAATTATAGCACCGCAATGCAACTTGGGCTTGTCTATTGGAAGTATCATAACATTATTGTATTTTATATGAAATTCAAATAGGTCTAACTATGCCTGTTATTACGCACTAAAACTTTTACCTGAGTTCCGTAAGATGAGCGTCTGGGTTAGGAATCAGTTGCCAGATGACGACCCCCGCACTACCCTTAAAGTTACACCGATGTTCCGCTTAGTTTGGCAACAGATTGCGCTGAAATGTATCGTTTCGCTAGTGGAGATTATGAGGACAATAACTGCAGACAGAGTTAGGGGATGCCTTCCGGGAGATTAGCGAAAGGGTGGCACACTGTGTGTCATATGTGGCCAATCTCATTAGATATATAGAGCATATAGTTGGCACTGAAATGCGATTAGGCCGAGCAATGGCAATGAAAATGAAAATAAAATTCGTTTTGGTCACGTGCTTGGGCGTTGCGTAAATGAACTTAAGAGCAGCAAAGCAGAATATATGAATGAAATATGTGATAAATGAATGCATAACTAATTCGATATCAAAGAAGTTTGGAAGTTTAAAAAATGCATTCAAATTTCAATTAACTAGCTTCCAGAACTTTGAGTGAAGGCAGGCGGCCCGAGGCTTAGAGTTTTTAATTAACCCGTAAATGGATAGCGCCCATTTTCCATTTTCCACCTGCTGCTGCCCATTGGCTGCATTTTTGATGGACACGCTGCGTCTGTTTCTGAGCGAGGCAACGTCCGAGCTGCAGCTCCTGGCCCGTCGAGCCGCTCCTGCCCCTCCCCCTCTCCATGCTGCATATGTCAGCCATCAACCTTCAAAGCCATTTGGCATTTCGGTTTCGTTTTTGACTGCACAATTTAATTTGATTTCCGTTTTTTATTTGCATAGATTCTGTAAACATTTCGTGTGTCTATGCAAAATATTTGTTTGTTTATTCTCGGTTGATTGACATTTATAATGCGGGAGAGGGGAAATCTCGTAAAAAGGGTTGCCCCTTACGTACTTAATTACGAATTGTGGCTCGAATTAATTAATATTTTCATGGAACGCTGCTTAAATGTATCTGATACATCCCTCTAGCTCAGTTCGCAAGATTATCATACCTTAAATGATGCTCCAATTCAACTCTCGTTATGTACAGAACTTTTAGCATACCCATCACTCAACTGAGAAAAAGAAATGAGTATGAGTATGAAGATACGTTGAGACACAGTTTAACATACATAACATATACAAATGGTTACAGATATACACGCATCAGCAGGTCAGTCACATAGTTCAATTAAAGCATATTAAATATGCAAAGTCCAGGAGCGCTGCGGAGGCTTGGCGCCTAAGGTTTAATAGAAGAGAATAAGTTAGAATTGCTTATGGTGTATATGTTCAAGATTATATCCATAATAAATTAATCTCTATGCTTATTAAATGCTATTACCAATTATTGATTTCACTCCGCTCCTGTGCGTGTCACTTGATCGTTTCTGCTTCTTGTAGAGAAGAAATCTCAATTTGAACTGGACTCAGCTGGGGCAACAGTCGTGCGTAGACAGTCGAGAGATGTTGTTCAAAGATAACAACGACAATTATCGCTCGCACTTGATGTGAAAATTATTCCAGTTTCCATTAATTACAATAAAATGAGTAGGCTCTGGCATCGTATTTACATATCTGTGTGTTGAGAGATATTAAATAAACAAAACAAAATGTGCAATGGTTAAATAACAATTAAAACATAATTAAGTGTCGGCCATGTGGCATACTGAGAGAGTTAATTAAATCAAGCGGAAGAGCCGGCGATGGGTGAGTGGAACATAACTGACCCCACGTTCTCTATGGATGTGTGTGTGCGCATGTGTGTGGCATTAGAATTCTCGATTGGGTCTCTGAAAGTGCAGAAACTACATATAATGAATAAAACGAGTTTATACCGCTTTATGACCCACATTTATGGTGGGATATTCAGTAAGGGCAGGAAAGATGCTAACAGGTTGCAGTCTTACCTGTTTTATTATTGTTTATAAATACATTTTTTATAGAGTTGACGATTTATGAATTACTATTTATATGGCCTGAAATGAGCTGAAGTTAAAGTTGATGCTGCTCTTAAAATCAAATTAGCTCTCTACGAGTGTATCTATAGAATCCCTTGCACTGTACGCCACAGTTGGTTTTGTTACTGGTTTACGCTGTATATTAATAAGCAACAATTAAATGAAATTAACATCAATAATCACTTACGTCAGCAACTAAATACATCCCCTGAATAAAATGGATTAGTGCGCATTATTTCATTAATTATTTAATTGAGCAAGTAAACAATACAATAATATATTTTATGAGTTCATTTCATAATAACATTTTCATTTTCTAGTTAATTTGACATGGCATACTTAGTGCACATAAATAAATAAATAAAAAATATAAATGTATACATAAATAAATAAAATTATAAATACCACTGTAAATACTTTGCGTAGCCCGAAAGTATGCAAGGTATTTTAGTAGACTCCAATAAACACAACACAGTCTGAAAATGTTACCCAAATTTTATTTTTTACAAAAAAATATAAATTAAAATTTTCATAATTCTCATATTGTGTTTACTTCTACACATTTTAAGAATATAGTACCTTTTTATAGACATATGTATTTGGCAAGTCGTCAACTCATTAGAGAAATCGAAACGGTCGGCTTAAATAAATTAATGTGAAAAGTCTGCTGGTAATTATTTCCATATCAACGCCTTCATTGTGTGGCGCGAATACTGACGACGATGAAAACTTTTTAAAGATTCTGCTCGACATGCGCAGACTTGGAGCGACCCCTCGGGCCTCCCTTAGTTGACGAGTGAGACAGCAAAACAACAAAAACAAAAGCAATATTAAAGCCGTGTCCTTCGTAGAGTAATTGAAAACAAAACAAACAAGTTAAGAAATCTACATTAATGCTGTATAAACTCCTCGAATTGCGGGTTGCTTCTAAGTCAGCCGTCTGTGAATTATGGCCCAAAAAGACCAAGTTGACTGCGGCTGTTGTTGTTGTTTCTGTAGTAGTAGTCGTTGTAGTCGCTGACTGTTTGCTTGGTAAACCCGTTTACGAGTCCATTATGTTTGGGTAATTGAAATACATGTAAAATGATTGCACTTCATGCCACATTTTGGCAGTATTTAAATTTTTATTTTTATACAATATTTAATATACGTCGGTAGGTATATCATATTTCGCTAGGTCATTTCACATGTGTCATGTAGTACGTTGTACGTTGCGGTGTCTGATTGTCTGATTTCCGATTCGTTTGGCAATGAAACGCCGTTTGATCTGTAGATGTTTAGTAGGCTACGGACTCAGCACATGTTTACGCAGGTGATTCAACTCTCAATGTGAAGGATGGGTTTCTCCACCACTTATTCTGGTCACACCCTTTTTCCGCTGTCAACAGCATCTGTCATATATGTTTGTAAATGCATGTACACACATCATTGCGAATTTCTTGCAAGATTTATTTACTATCTGAAATTACCGGTTGTTAGGTAAACAAGAAACAAACTCTAGAAAGTTTTAATTTTTTCAAGAGACAACAATAGTTCAACATATATGGAGAGGGCAGTGCTTTCATTTTCTTTATTACTCTTTCTTGTTCAGTGAGTGCAGGGAAGTCATAACTAAAGATGTATATATATTCAAATTAAAAGTGCCGTTACTTATCACTCATACATGCAGTGCTTGTAAACTTGAACTTGTCTGTGTAATGGGGCATGTGCATCCGCAATAGTAGAGCTATTAAAATAAGGTCTTTCCTCGTCTCGGGGGTCTATTCCCTTTGCCACCACAAATACTGCTGGACAGTCAAGCTACTTATTTATGTATAATATAATATGTTTGCTGCGACTCTTTTTAATGTGTATTGTGGCCTTTTCCAGCAAACAAAACACAAAACAAAATGACAATTATAATTATAAACAATATACATTTAATTGTGATGCCTGTGACTGTGCCTGTGCCTGCACAACATGTCCAAATGTGTAAGTTCATTTCACGGCTGCAATTAAGTCGTTCTTGTCAAACTCGAACTTAACCGAAACCGAGTAGTGCAACCTTCGTGACGCTGGCTTATTGGACTAAGGTCTTTGCCTAACTGCAGCAACATCCTTGTGCCGCATACACTCAACATGATGCAACGTCGCATAACAGACCGGAGTCGTTTCCAAGCTAAACACTTGTGCTTGACTCCGGTGAACTGCCATGCACATGGGAAATAGGCTACGCTTGGATAGATCTCTTGATAAACATAAAGTTTTGCTTATCTCCAAGTTGGAATTCGATGCTAAAGTTCTCCTTTTGTTTTGTCTACCCGTGTCGGCAATCGACAAGTGACCAAAGCGTGTTTCCGCTTTGCTGGTCATGCTGATTAATGTGCTGAGAGCTTATGTAATCTAAGCTTGAACTGCGAACCGATCTATGCGAGTGCCTGGAATGGAGTGGGATCTCATATATCGCAGTAGAATTGAACGATATGCAAATCAGCTCGCAGATCATTAAAAGTTCATTACAGAGTGCATTTCAAATGATCGTTTACTGTCCGTCTGAGCTTTGCTCACTTAGTATCTAACATAATAAAGCTCTTCAGGAATGCTGTGTTGAAGACTTGTGTAGGAAGTTTGCCTAAGCCAATGCGAAGTTTCTAGTACTTATATAAAAGTAGTCTATTAATGGGTCAGGTCTAGCTGTCAGAAGTTTCGCTGTTTATAGTTTGAAAGCTAGTTAGTTGACGTCAGGCAGCGATCATGTATTGCATTATACTAGTTATGCCGCATATAATTATTGCTTATAAACAAATCGAGGCTGTTTATTAAAAGCTACAGTGCGTAGTATGGTTTATTGATTTGTACAAGTGGTTAGTACGACTTATTCAGATGCGAGCACATTTCTTCTCAAATATACACTAACTAGGGGAGCTTATGGTTAGCTGAGCTCGACGGAGTGTCTGATCGTTAGCATTAACTTCCAGTTAACTTCCAGGCAAATAAAAGCAAGCAATTGCACTTTATGAGCTTGAAAATTTTCCATTTTAAATTGCCCCTTGTTTCTGTTAAGTACTACAAGTGTAGAATTTTCGCAACACGCCCTTCGTAGTTCGAAACAGTTTCAATGAACTACTTATGAATTGGGGGCTTTAAGGGGAGGTCAGTGCCAGGCTTGCGGCAAGTTTTGTGTTCATAATGCACAAGTAAAAGGAAACACAGTCTGTTATCAAGTATACGCGTAGGGAAACTTCCACTGTCGCCTCAAATATCCGTCAGAAAAAAACCCTTAACGATTATGGGCTACACTAAAGTAATCTAGGTAGGAAGCGATCGAGTCACTTGATGAGGGCTCTTAAGTCCAGTTCTGTTTACGGCCACTAAAGTAGAACCACACCAGAAAGCAGACAGTGCTAAACGATAAACGACAAGTGACTCAGCAGAAGCAGCGACTCCAAAATCCCCTCGCAGATATGCCAAAAACGAGAAGTCAACAAAAGGAAAACCCAACACAGCGTGCACAAGCGTGGAAACTCACCAGACCAACAGTGCTCGGTACCAGTGTACCGGGTGGCTTGCTGAGAACGAATCGCAGCGACGTCGACGCCGGCGTCCAGCGAGTTGCCAAATTTTTGTACTGAAACGGAACGGAGACAGCGCAGCTGGCAGCGAGGATTGCGTTAAATGATAGCCTAAGCGACACAAGCACATACACAGTCAAGCTCGGATTTGCACACACATACACACACACTGATGCATTCATACATGTGCAATGCAACTCAGCGCTCAGCAGCCGACGTCGTTGTTGCTCGGCTCGATACTTAGTCGGCGTCTCCGCTATAGCTGTCGCTGCTGCGACCGCTGCTTCGGCTGCGACTGTGGCTGCTGCTGCTGCTGAGCTGCGACGCCGACTTAAGTCTTGCGTTTTGAACAAAAACGTCTTGCGACGTCGTTCGTCCATTCATGCGAGCTTTTCATTTCGACGCGTCAACTTCAACTTAAAAACGAAACGAAACCCAAACGACACACGACACACGCTCGGCACCGTGCGCGATCGCGACTCAGTTTCAGTTTCAATTTCGATTTTGTTTTTACTTATGTTGTGGGCCGTGGAGAATCTGAATTTGAGTTGAATGCTACAGCAAAGTGAGAAAAATATATTCGGGAGTGCGGCTTTGTGTGGGTGCCAAAATGTTTTAAGGATCCGCAAAATATGCTCGGGAATTGGCGGCAGTAAACGGAAATTTAAATCATTTGAACATGCCTAAGAGTGCCTACGTATAACAACAATCCCAACCCCAAAAATAATACTAACGAAATTAAAAAAACCTTTCTTTGGATTAACGGCGCAGCAACAGAAATACTAAGGTTAAAAGTAAGTTACTACAGACAGCGCAACAGGGCGTATAAGCAATGTACGCTTGTTTACATGAGCAAATAATTTCTGTGTATAGAAAACAAGTTGAACTTAAAAGAATAAAGGACTTCCTTATAAGTGATCAATAGTAAAGAACTCAATATTGTCAACACTACTATGAAGTACTGTTAGGCCCTCAAGTGCCTGGGTAGACTTGATTTGTGACTTAGCCCTTATAGAATCAATTTCATTGTATTTATATATATATAGTTTACATATAAAGCAGACAAACCTTTCAAGTCAAATATTTAAGTTCACATTATGTGAACTTGTCATTTTCAATGGGTTATAGGGCTGTATATAAAGAAGAAGCAGGCAAGGGAAAGTGATTGAACTATTTGCTGAGATCAAGAAATGCTTGACTGGCGCTTGTCTAGTCACAGTTGATCGACACAGCTTATCAGCCCTTGGCTTAACCGGGAACAGTCGTTGAATTTCATTTGCATTGCATTCTCGCAATATTTCGTTTTATGTAATGCAGTTTTGCAACTGCTGCGAAACATCGTGCAAAGTATTTTGTCGGTAAAGTTGCACTTATGTACATACCATATATGCAGTTTCGTCTTTGATCTTTCGTGAGGTTTTTGAAAACATGCACCGCAAACACGTAGAGCTGATGATAGTTCCCCCATTTGACCTACACTTTGGAAAGTGTTTGCGTTTTCTCTGAGGTCAGGGCAATGTTAAGGTGAAGTGGGCAATTGTGGCATATCTGTTTTGGTGTTTTTAAATAGAGCTCGGCGCTAGGCAGCTCGTCGGATGGAGTCCAACTAATTAAGGAATCGTTTGTTTCCAACCCCACCTATAGTAAAGTTGTGAAAACATTTAAGCAACAACGGGTCTGACCGTTATTTATGGCTCCCTTTCGTCGAACAACAGTTAAGATCTGCGAAAATACAAAATAGATTAGAGTCAATGTCAAGTTCGGAATAAAATAATAGTTTTCTGTATGGGCAGTTGACAAATGATATAAAAAAGTGTGAAATATTAAGCAAACATTGCGAAGAAATGCTAGTTAAGTTGGGGTGTGTCGAAAGTGCTAGATGAGTCCAAGGTTAGGCCACGAATAGCTGAGGCGGCTTCAATTTGTGTGGGTAGTTCAATGTACGAATTGACATTGGCATTGGCTAAAAGCGAAAATAGTTGGAAAAGTAGCGGCTTGTTATTTGAGCGCTACATTTAAATATTTAGAAATTTCCTTGAGCTTTTAATTTCAGCTTTCAATTGTAAACTGTCAAGATGAACATTTGTTTTTGTTTTTGCCACTTAAGTTTACAGCTTCACCGACTCCCGACACCTGACGACCAACCACACTCAAGTCTTCCCTCCATCCAACATGCCCACGCCCATCCAACATTACCAATTGACCTGGCCTGGTGCCGTGCACAGCACAGAAGTCGTCTTGATTAACCACAAACTGCAAAATGTTTAAGTGCAATAGACGTCACACAAAAAGAAACTGCGATGGGACCGAAGAGCAACAATAGCATGACAAAGTGCTCCCTTTGTTGTTGTTGTTGATGTTGATGTTGTTTCTGCCTAGGGAATTTCGGTCGATGTGTGTTTCTTGGCTGTTAAATTGAAATATTGACACGAGCATGTGATTCACGGCTCTTTTTTGCCACTCTTGCCACATGTCAGCTGATGTTGTTGTTGTTATTTTTGCTTAAGCTGTTGCCCGCCGGGCACTTTGGCTAATAAAGTCAATATACGACAAGCTTATATAAGAGGCGGCATGCTTTTTAATAGCAAATTGCAAATTGATTTGCCTATTGATAAGCGTGCAATTATTTCGGGGGTTCGCTTTAACGTGCCAGAAACCCATTAATTCCCAGCCCCAGCACGAGCCCAAGAGCCCCTAGAGCCAAAGCTGGACAGCCGAACAACGGCAATTAAAATCACAGTGACTTAGGTCAGGATTGGACTTGAGGTTGCCTGTTGCGTTGTTGTGCTGCTGAGCTGTTGTTGCCATGCTCCGTTGGCGGCCTTCAGTGCAGCAGTGTCTGTCAGCTCAAGCTGAGAGGCAGGTATGCAAATCAAGTCGAGATACAAAATAACAAGAGTGTCTAACAGCTCAAAAGGATTTTGAGGCAAGTTAGATGCATCGAACCCGAAATTCTGCAGCGTAATTAGAGCAAACAGCTAAATGTGTTACAAATAACTAACTGAAAATGGCCCGCGAACTGAAACCGCATGGCTGAGGCACAAATAGAGACAGAGTAATAGTTAATAAACGTATAAATTACAACACTCGGACAACAAGACGCACAGCCAGACAAGCGCAAAAGCTGCAAAAGCAGCAATTGCCACTGCTGCTACCTCTGCCGCTGCTAATGTATTGTTGCTATTGCTGTTGTTGTTGTTGCTGCTGCCTCTGTTGCTGCAGTGGCTGTTTAGCTGGCTATTGAAAAACTGTTTGCCAATAATGCGCTGAGGCGGCCACGCTTCAATGATTTGCCACGGCAAGCGGACGGCAGCTGACGAGAGAAGACCTGAGAATTGGCCAGGCCAGAAACAGAGGGCCAAAAGCCACTCGGCTCTAATTGAATATGAGCGCTGAGCAGAGTAGTTACTCGACGGTAGTTGTGGGTGTGTGGGGCCCCACCTGCCAAATTGGAGGCGTTGTAAAGGCGTCTACTTGAAGATAAGGTACCACGAGAACCTCGAATTGGTCAAGATTGAATGCAGCAAAGAGTTTCAGGCTTAGTTCATTTGCCAATCAATCTTTCCTGGGCATCCAGCTTCTGCTTTCTCAAATGCTGCATTAGACACTCTTTCACCTCTTTACCTTGGCCTGGCCTGGCTGCATGTCAAGTTCGTTGCCTAAGTCTTTCGTTACATTTTGCACTTGCTGCGAATTGCACAACGAAAATACTTCAAAGTTGAATGTTAAATTACTTAACAACAATTAAAAATGTTGAGCGTTGTTGTTGTTTTAGAATGATTTGATGCGCTCGAAGTGTTGCCAATTCAAGTTAATTGAGCTCAGCGAAATGATTTACATGCCGAGTGCCTTTTGCCTTCTACCTGTTGCTGCTTGCTACTTGCCTCTTGCCTCTTGCCGGTCGTCAGACGGAGCGGCCACCGAAACATAAATGAAATGAGGCCTCTCTGGCTTGCGTGCCTTTGCTTTTTGGCAGACTCAAAGAAATTGCCAGCATAGGGTGCAGGCCCCTAATGAATACCTTAGCGATGTGTAAGCTGCAATTAAGGCTAAATACGTATGCTGGCTGTCCGCCCGCCTGTCCGGATAGCGGAAACTTCCGCAACATCGGAACGTCTCAATGTCAACAGGGGAAAAGATGAACGAACTTTCGGCTCAATTCGAATACTCGAATATTCGAATATTCGAACGATTTGTAACTTTTCCATCTGAGCCCATCGACTGTGGTCAGTCGGCAGTCAATAATTGCATACAATTTGCCAATCAACGCGTCCCAACGATGCCAATTATGAAGTGCAGCCCAGCCCAGCCCCTCTACTCTTCTCATCCCTCGCGCCCCCCCATCCCCATCCCTCGCCACTCCTCTGATTGTCCTGGCATTGGTTTATGAAGCCATTGAAGTGCCGAGGCAGTTGAGACGAAGCAGTCCCTCCTCTCTCTCTCTCTCTCTCTCTCTCTCTCTCTCTATAATCAGCCAAAAATGCCGCAGTTGAAAAAATTGAAATTTTATATACATAAAATAATAAGTTGAGGGGAAAAATTAAGTAAAAATTTATTAAAAATGAATTAAAGGAGGGGGCAGGAGATGCGGGAGAGAAGCGAAACAGCGAGAAAACTGGATATGGCACAGCTGTCACAAGAGAAAGATAAATGGTGCGTGACCTTCGCACTGCTGCCGCCTACCCGTGCACCTCGTTGGAGGCTGTGTGAAATGATTGCCACAGGCAGCAAACCCAATACCAACTACAGTGAATACACGTACAACAAGTAGCCAAAGCAAACAACAACGACAACGCGACAATAATCAAACAAACAACAACAGCACTCGAGTATGCACTGGCTGATGTGAGTGCAAGTCGTATGGACAGCACAGGACAGTCGAATAGGGCTGACATTTATCATCGTGAATTCCCCAATAAATCTTACTCAGACTGGAGAATTAAGGTTATTGTTTGTTAACCCAACCCAGGCAGCCTGCGGGATTGGCTCACGCTTTGCTATCGACACGAGCGAATGCAGTAGCAACAATAAGATGCAACAGGTGCAAGCAGGCAAGAAGGTTTTCGGCAAATGCCAACCAGTCGTAGCGGCTGGCACACTGGCTCAGTGGCTCAGCGGCTTAGCGGGCTGTTGGCCAAGCAACCTACTTACTTCTGGCGGGAATGGCCCGTTCGGTGCCTGGCCGAGTCAGCTGGTGGTGCTGCTGCAATCGAAAGTGTTACTGTTCGCAATGAGCTGCTGACCAAAGCCCAACTCGATATCGTCATCAGCTGTTGGCAGCAACGTTAGAAAGCCCCAAACGAGCTGGAACTGGAGCTGGAGCTCGAACTGGGACCGGGACTGGAGCTGGGGCAGTTGCAACACGCATCGGTTCGGATCGGATCGGATAGGCTGCCATATGTGCTCGACTGGTTATAAAACTGTATTTGGGTCAATAGATTTTGTATTTGTGCAATTTTGTAATATTTCTCTGTGCTGTAATTTCTTTATTTACGCAAATGCTTGCGCTATTTTTTAATGATTTCTAGATAGTTTGTTTGCGGCAAATGGATTTCTCTGCTGATCGTTTGTTGTTTATTTTCTTGGCGTGTCTCCTCGGGAAAGAGAAAAATGGCAAAGCGCGCGCCACTTGCCTTTTATTACATAACACTTAAGCCAAAGAAGCCGATGCCGATGCCGAAGCTGAAGGCAAAGCCAAAGCCGAGACCGAACACGAGCCGGGGCCAAAAAGAAGTCGAGACGACCAGGTGACCAAGTCGAAGCCGGCCAAAATGCCGGAGTCAATGTGTGAAAATAAGCAAAAAATTGTTAAAACGTGTTTCAGTTTCGGTTTCAGTTTCGGTTTCTTAGTCAAAGCTGCTCAGTTGTTGTCTTAGTTTTCTCGGGGCGGTCCTAATGTCTTGGAGACTTCTTAATGGATTGGCTTCAATGGCGCTTATGAGCTGCAAATTGTGGGAAAGTGCTCTAACTAGCGCCGTTAATTGGGGAATGAATGGGAAAAGAAAACACTTTAACGTCCAATTCAATAACAATTGACAGCTAGAAATGAACACTTAACTTTGCTCCAATTTGGGTTGAGCCTTGAAACCTTAAGAATGGGGTCGAGTGTCTGCTTTGAATGATACCCTCTAAGTCAGACCACCTGAACTGCTGTTCAATGATGTATTACTCTCGTACCCTGCAAGTTTCCTTCCTGTTCCTTTTCCCTTATGCCCAAATTTGGGCTTGGTGGTTTCCTCATTGCGCAAATGCTCGAAAATTAAAACTGGCCTTAATTATTTCATGCTCATTAAGCGCAGCCTGAAGACTCAGAGATGTTTGCTCCGTTTTTTACTCAGCCAAGCCGAGACAGGCGCCGGGTGACGCCAGAGACAGGCCAGAGACAGCGCTTTTGAACTTGGCCCAAAGCAGTTGACAATGTTTTGAGTTTTGCTTGCGAGTGGCAATTAAGCCCGAAAGTCGGAAACAGCGAAAAAAACTAAATGTCATTAATTGTCTTTAAATAATTTCGCGCAACTTTTTAGCTTTTTTTTTAGCTGCTTTACCTTTACACAACAACATTTTGCTCATAACTCAAAAATCGCTCAATTGTAGCAAAAACTTCAAGTTTTCATTTAGTTACGGCGTCATGTTATATCAGAGCGGGTCGAAAGACGCTGCACACAGATGAAGATGAAGCCAAGATGAGCCGCAGATCGTTTAGCACGAGGCACGACACACGCGGCTGCATAAAAGTTATGAAAGTTTTCGAGTTAGCTGGCAAGTTTGTCGCCTGAGTCTTTTATTTGTTTGTTTTCCCGCTGCCCAATGGAAAAACTGAATACTAAAAGCTAAAAAGTGCTTGTCATCGTTGTCGTGCAGATACACGGATTTCAATTACCGCCTCGTTGGGTGTCAGACAGAGGAATCTTTCATGTCAATTGATTACTGTACTTTGCCGACCACTGGGCATCCCCGAGAGCCAACTTTATATGCATAAATTGTCACCCATATATGTATCTGTATAAATACATAGACGCAATAATTATTGTCATTCCTCGAGAGTGACAAATGCATTATAGCAATTTGCATGAACGTTACAAGAGGGGTATCACTTGTGAGTAGTAGAACTATATTATTAACAACAGTGGATCGGTTAATCTGTATGAACTCATTGATCTCACAGATTCATCAGAGAGATTAGTTAACATGGAACGGGCGTAGAATGTAATTAAGGCGTGCATGCATTAGTATGTTTTCTATAAATTGATTTGAGATAATTTAATCAGCTGGGTATCTTCCAGTCAGGCTAACTATATATTAGCTATAACTAACTAAGCATTAATCAAGTCAGATCAACTATTCTATGTATGTAAACAATTGTTGTTACTTGTCTGCTTAATTTATGGCACGATACGGTGGGGTTTCTGGCATACCGGACATTCTAGCTGAGGTATCTTCTATTCGTAGGTTATGGCTGAGGATCAACACAGCTTCTACGTAGTTGCCTGACTGAAGTCGACAGTTTGTTGAGCCGGAAACAGTTAGAAACTGACCCCAGTCAAGGAGATTGCACTAATTAAATTATTATTGCGGGCAATTAATATGTTGTTTACTTTAGAGAATAACAACTAAGCTAGTTTACTTGGCACTAATGCTCTCCCTCTCTCTCCCTCTTTTCTTCTCGTTCGACAGACCTGAATAATGGGCTTAGAAAAACACTATTTGCGATATGGACGCACAGCCAGAGATCATATACTCGACTGGGCCAGCTGTGGGCGTGGTCATCGGCGAGAGCAACAACAACTGCAGCAGCAGCAGCAACAACATCAGCAGCAACAGCAGCAGCTACACCAGCAACAACAGCAACCGCAGCAACAACAACAGTCACAAACATCGACCTCCACTGGGTGTCGATCACGCCCCCACGCTGCACATAGAGGGACGCCCTTGTCCATGTTGATATCGCATGGCGTAAAGATAAGCAATAGTAAGCGAACCCCAGCCCCAGAATAGTCATTTAACCTGCTGAAGTATTCTGTGTTTATTGATTTTCCCATTATCGATCATCAGTTTTCGTCAGCTATTTCACACTACACTGCAAACAATTATTAAATTTAATCACAAAAGTGCACAATTAACCTGACTAAAGTCAATATCAACTGCCAAATTGGTGGCGTTTCGGCGATGCTTTTTTGTTTTCTTTTTTATTTTTATGCTCTTAACCATTTACCTGATCAAAATAAAAGCCAAACAAGTTGTGCGCCACTTTAGACTTGCAAAAATGCTTGGTGGGGGCTAAACAACAACAACAATAGCAACAACTTTAGCATAATGCCACATAGTAGGTATTCGTATATATACAGATAGTATAGTATACAGATAGAATCGAGCTAAACGAGCGACTAGTGCTGTAAACACCGCAAAAGCAAAAGCTTTTACAAAACTGGTCATCCAAGAACTGCAACAGCAATGCAAAACGAGTCTTTGGCCAAAAATACCGAGATAAACGGCAACAGCAGCAATGACAACAACGACAACAACAACAACAGCAACAGCAACAACACCAACAACAGCAAAAGAAGGCGCTAAGGCAATCAAGTGATGCAGACTTGAAAATAAATATACGAAAAGCAGCAACACAACAACAATAATAACAACAACTGCTGCGACTAACTAGCCAAGCAGGCAACTAAGCAATGCGATTGAAATCAAGGAAACGGACGAACAGACACACCGAGACTTGCCTGGTTCTGTGCCGACATAGACGACATTGCGTATACGCCATATGAGCGGGACCGAGCTCGACGAGTCGAGTCGAGTTGAGTTGAGTTGAACCGAGTCGAAGCAGCCAAGTGTGCAAACAACTACCATGGCCAAGAACACTGCCTCTCTCTCGTTCTCTCTCTCTCTCTCTCTCACTCGCTCTTGTTCCTTCTCTCTCTGTGTTCTCTCTGAACTTGGCTTAGTCGAATCGCCCAAGACTCGCATGGCTTTCGGTTTCGTTTGGTTTTCGCTTGGATCCGATTTGATTGGCTTCCTTTTTGGCAAGTTCTGTTTGTCTAGAATATTTTTTAAGCGTTTTGCACTTGACAGCGCTACTCACGGATTTTACAGCCACGTCTACAAGTGACAGCCGACAAGTGACACTGGCCCATCGGGCAATTTGCGGCTTCACATGTGTCCAATTATAACTACCATATTATTGGGCTTGGCATTTTTTAAATACTTCTGTGCTACGTGCGATCTGATAAAGGTTCCCAATGTTTGCCAGTGCGCATCGTTTGTTTGTCGTTTTCGTTTCGTTTTACATACGTCTGTGATAGATTTGATGTTTACTTTTTATGCCCGTGATGTGGATGCTGTGGATGCTTTTGAGAATCATAGCCGACTAATCAAACCGGATGAGTACTGCGCACTGGATGTTTATCGCTCTCTTATTATGATTGTAGCTAGAAGGTTATACACTCGTTATATACCCCAGGTGTGAACAAATTTAGAACCAAGTTAAGTTAAGTTAAGAAACTCAATATCAGTCAATTCGCAATCGAATTTCACTTTCAGTTGGTTTAACACCACGGTGCCTAAACAAATCTAATTTAATGCTAAACAAGTCGACAAGCAAAAGCTGAATAGAAAAACAGAAGTGAAAAAAATGGCAATTGAAAAGTCCAAGCGAGTGCTTAACTGGCCAGTGCTTGGCATTTTTAAATACTTCGTGCTACGTGCGATCTGATAAAGGTTCCCAATGTTTGCCAGTGCCATGTTTGTTTGTCGTTTTCGTTTCGTTTTACATACGTCTGTGATAGATTTGATGTTTACTTTTATGCCTGTAA
Organism: Zaprionus nigranus; assembly: GCA_018903425.1. Classification (NCBI taxonomy): domain Eukaryota; kingdom Metazoa; phylum Arthropoda; class Insecta; order Diptera; family Drosophilidae; genus Zaprionus; species Zaprionus nigranus. The sequence goes on along the minus strand of JAEIGD010000004.1, from coordinate 6,005,794 downwards.
TGTGGATGCTGTGGATGCTGTTGAGAATTATCGCCGACTAATCAAACTGGATGAGTACTGCGCACTGGATGCTTATCTCTCTCTAATTATGATTGTAGCCAGAAGGTTATACACTTGTTAAATACCCCAGGTGTGAACAAATTTAGAACCAAGTCGAGCTAAGAAACTGAATATCAGTCAATTCGCAATCGAATTTCACTTTCAGTGGGTTTCACACCACGGTGCCTAAACAAATCTAATTTAATGCTAAACAAGTCGACAAGCAAAAGCTGAATAGAAAAACAGAAGTGAAAAATGGCAATTGAAAAGTCCAAGCGAGTGCTTAACTGGCCAGTGCAACGTAGTCTGCACCGCCAACAACAGCAGCAGCAGCAGCAGCCGCAGCAGCAGCAGCACAGCAGCAGCAACAACAGCAGCTATTAACTGCCAAAGACTTCAACTAGCAACGACTTCAAGCACACTCGAATCTCGTACATACAAAGCAAATATGAAAATGTTGCCAAATCAATATACTACAAGACCTCAATAGGCCGCGCCGCAGAAGTGAAATACCAAAACCGAAATTTGACGCTGCCCAAGACTGAGACTGAGAAGGAGACCGCGGCGGCGACTGCGACTGCGACAGAGACTGCGACTTGGACTAAGACTGAGACAAGAGTGAAGTGAGTGGATTGGCCAGCTCTGGACATGGATACGGGGACGTTGGACGACTTCGAGAGAGCGACCGAAAATTAACACAATTAAGCCAGCTGAGGCAGCAATCTCAGTTGCTGCTGCTGCTGCTGCTGTTGCCGTTGCCGTTGCCGGCTAATTCTGAGCCCCGCTCAGCGCATATTTGCTGAAGCGTTTATGTGCTGAGCACAAACAGAAATAGGCGCGGTGCTCATTGCTACTGTAGCTACTGCTGCAGCACCAGGGCAAGCACCAAAGAAGAAGAGGTCCCAGTCGGGCAACTGCACTGGCCGATGCTTAATACTCAATGCTCACATGGAGTCTTTGGCAATAACGAGTCGCATATTCGCATATTCGCAAGACTGTGCATGTCTGCGGGTCTGCGTGTGTGTGTGTGAGAGTGTGCGTGCGTGCGTTTCTGCTCAAAGATTATATAACCAAATGTGCAGTTGATTTAGCTTATTTAGGTCATCAGCAGCCAATCGTGCGGATCGCAGACTGCAGACTCACGATCGGCTCTGGACAATGTTCGATGTGTCATCTCAGATATTGTCAGATATTGCATCTTTAAAGACAAAGCAACATTTCTGAGAATCCTTTAGGAAATTCCCAAGTTCTCTTTCAGTAGTTCCCTTCCTTGATTGCGTTATCCGTTCGTTTACGGGTTTCTCCCACTCGACGGCCGTTCACTTTCCATCACTTGCCCTCGTAATTTGCCCGCAATTCATTTCATTTGCACATTTCTACTCCTCCATATAAACTTGCCAGCCAACGTCTTTATTATCCGACATCGAAATCAGTTGTAAGTGCTTTAATTAGGGGCCAATGCGCGATAACTTAAAAGCGAAATTGCCAAAGAGGCAGGTCCAGCTGGAGGTTGGAGGTCCAAAACGAAGGATGTGCCGCTGAACAACCGGTTTGCCGAAATGCGGCAGCCTCAGTCCCAGTCCCAGTCGATGCCCACGTCCCTGTGCTATCTTATGAGTGAACATGTGTACAGGGCTAATTGGGAACAAATCGGAAGATCGCCGATGATGCAGATGCTGATTGTGGGGGCCACCAGGCACAAGGAAGTGCGGCCAGTGCAGTTCCATTTCCTGCAACAGGCCTACACACAACAACAGTTTATATTGTTGTTTAACAATACAACAATGCAACAATACTTGGCATCTCGATCATGAATAATGCCGCTTCTCATTGTTGTTTCTCTGTTTTTGTCTGCCGCCTTGCAGCACGTTCTGAAACGAAATCCGTGTCTAATTGTTAAGCTGCAGGCGTTGCAATGTTCCGCTGACTTATTGTTGTTGCTGCTGCTGCAGTTGTTGGGGCATTGTTGGAGTCAACAATTCCGCGTAGCCAGCATATCTATTCAGAAGTGTCTCTACTCCAAATGAGTCGAGAGCAGCTGCAAATTGCCGTTTGTAATTTGTAATTTGAAATTGCACTCGCTAATCTTGAGTCTCTTGTGAAATTGAGGTGGAAAGAAAAGAGGGAGAGAGTTAGTAAAAGATAGAAAGACAGGGAGAGAGGCAGTTGCAATGGATATTTATAGCCAAGTTAAGTTGGCCAATTGTCTCTCTCTAAGTGGCTGCAAAGTTCAGTAAACAATCTCGACAGAAAGCCACCAAGAAACCTCGACTTCGACGAGAATGTTGCATGCTCAGCTATAATTTTCGGCCGTCGAACGTATGAAGCCGAGTCAGTGGCTTAGTGCTACGGGGTAAACTTAACGAGACCTTAACAACTTCAAATGGTGCTTTCTTAGTATATTGTAACTGGAATGTTTTGGAAAAACTAAGGCTAGTGTTTACTTAGTCTATCGCCCCTTCCCGACGACGTCACTGCATCTGTTGTAACTCGAAACGCTGCAAATACAAATGAAAATCCCTCATTGATTGGTCGAATATAAAATGTTCTTTCAATTCTCGATTGAACTCTTGCTCACATAGGTGTAGTAATATATACATAACATTACAATTACATTAACTTAGAACTGAATCTTAGAAAGTATCAAATACCCTTTCATCTACATAAAGTTCCACTTTCATCGGGTTGTACACACTTGCAGTCACAGCTGAAATACTCTCGGAGCACTTCGTTACCCTATCCGGAGTACTCAACAAGCACTGTTATGAGTATTGAAATTACAACGACATCAACGTCATACATGCAACATCGAGAACAACAACAACAGCAGCAACTACTACTAACAACTTCAGCATTATTGTCAACGGCGTCAGGCGCTGACGTATCAATTGTGTGCCAAATGTTTAGTGACCATGTCGCCAGATATAAGCCCGAGCAAGCGCTGTCAGTTGCAGCAACAACTGCGACATATACTCAGATATATAATCACTTACTATATATTCGCCTGCATATAGATATGTAATTATCGATATCAGCTTGAACGCAGTGAACCAGATGATGTGAAGAGCCACCAGACATAAGCCAAAAGACAATAAATGTAAACCGACGTGGAGTGACGCGGCTCTTTGCGATCAGATTGTCCCAGCTATTGGTCTGGCTCCCTTGACCTTGAGTCTGACAACTGCCCCCAAAAAAGAGCAGCAGCAGCAACAACAATGTCAAGATTTTGGGCTCGATTTTATGACATTTTACGTAACTTTCTCTGCCTCAGTTTTTGGCGATCTTCAGGCAAAGCGACAGCGACAAGGCACGGGTGGAGGGAATGGGGGGCAAGGGGCAAGAGTGAGGTTGCATTCAGGGTCAATGGAACGTTTCGATTTTGTCGCCGCGAACAACACAATTATCGCGTCCATAGTTCAATATGAGTTTAATGAATCTCCCGATTAATTTATTATGAACAACACCAGACGTTGCCTCGTTATCGAAACGAAACGAAACGATGGCTGACATAAGCTGCTTTGCCTGCTCTGACCCGAAATGTGCACTTCAATTTTGGAAAAGCATATACTGAATTTTGATTTACATTTTACTTATTTTTACTTATTACTTTAAATGCTAGCCCCGCACATTTTGCCGTTGTCTGCGTTCGTGTGTTGCCAAGGGTCTGTATTTAATCAGTTTGTTGACTCTTTTAGGAGGGTGCAGATCGCAAATGTCTATTGAGAAGTGTGTCTATTTAAACTGAGTCTAGAGTAGCTGCAAATTGTAGTTTGAAATTTATAACTGGAAATTACGTTCGTTAATTTTGACAGCCCCTTGTGAAATTGAAATAAAAAGGGAGAAAGAGTTAAGAGACGAGAGAGAGAGATGGATGATTAGAGCCTAGTTTAGTTGGTCAATTGTCTCATCGGCGTAGACTGTGCTCACGTGTTGCAAAGCTCCGTCAGTTTGATGACTGTTTTGGGGGGCTGCAGCTCGCCGACAACACCCGTTGGCATTGTACCTAGTCTGGTCGCCAACCACACCCACTCACGCCACCCTCCTACGCCAACGACATGCTGTGGCTGTGGCTGTCGGCCACGCCCACCTCAACAAAATGCCCACAAGGTAATGGCACACGGCTAAGTGCATCGGCTCGTAAATATAATGATCCGCATCGCAATCGAAATCGCAAGCGAAACCGTTAAGTGATAAGCGTAATGCATGAATCGTAAACTTCGCGCGTGTCAAAATAAAATCCCAAGCAAAACATTTTTGATAAGTCGGCCAAGAGCAAGATCTCCGATCTGCGATCTGCGACTTGTGATCGGCGAACTTCAAGTGACGTTGACAGCCGTGAAATAGCGACGTCAGCGCATATTACATCGAATCAACAAGAAGGTGTGAAGTGCCTCAGGAAATGGGTTGGGATCTTGTTAACGGAAGCATGACGAAGTACTCTGGAGATTGACGTTCGTCGCGCTTGTCTCCTACTCTCATTTCCGACTAAGTTCCCGTTCCCGTTCCCGAAACTTACGACACACGAGTGCGACTAAAGTGATGCAACTAAACTAAAGTAAACTTCAACTCCATTTACTTTCAGATAGACTAGCTGTGATAATCATTGGTATAATTACGTTAATCTTAGGCATAGTTTTATCATCCATACCATGGCTGGACTATTTTATACTAAAGGTGAGTCCCACTCCAGCCCAGAATAACTGAGTCCTAATGGAATATCTGATTTCGACAGAACTTAAGGCTGTGGAACGATACATTAAGCTACCACTACTGGCAGAGACCCGGGGTTATACGACTGACCAAGGTCTACATCTATAATGTGACCAATCCGGACGGATTCCTCAGCGGAGAGAAGCCCAAGCTGCAGGAAGTTGGTCCCTTTGTCTACAGGTGAGCTCAACCCATTACCTCATAAACGGAAACCATTATTGCCTAAGTATTCCAAATGAAGTCGGAGGGAAAGTTGTTACGCCTTTTGATTCTAAACTTTGGATATTGCGATTCCTTGGATAATGCGAGTGTTTTCATGCCAGCTTTGCCATGGCTCGTTAGGAACTACGTGTTTAAATCAAACTTAATGAGCGTAATTACAATAATTATGTGTTTCTTTGCTACTAATGTATATAGAAAGCGTTCTCAGCACGCTTTGTACTTAGCAATGGAAACAAACAAACCTAATTCATTCGATTTCAAATGCAAAATGTTTATAAATTTATGGTTCTAAACTTAGCACTGAGTACATTAGTCAACACGTCATAATAAAACATTATCAATAATGAGTTTATACATTGTGATTTATTAAGTCATATTAACTTATTCAATAACAACGGAAAACAAGTTGCTTCGATTTAAAATGTATTCAATCTTAACGCTTAATAAACCGACTAACAACTGCAATTAGTCCCCAGCTAAAGAAAACTTGCAAAAACTTCCATCGGTGCTGACACGTGAGATTTATTGAAAATGTGCTAACAATTTTCGCCGCAGTGTATCGAGCCAACTCAGACTCGAGTCTTCAATCCATCCTGTTGCTATTTTCATAATTGAGCTAAATTATGTATCGGGGCCTGTGTCTGTGGTTAAACTAATAAAGTTATGTATATAGACGCAATTACGATACAGATACAGAAAGAGCAGGGGGAGGCAAAGATTTCTACTTGAATTGAATCGAGAAACAATGAAAAGATTATATGAATGAAGTACTCGCTTTAACTGCAACTCAGCGTCAATTTCAACTTGACGATGATTTGATGGAATCGCAAGAGATACTAAAAACAAAAACAAACACAAACAAAAGTGTTGACAGCCAATGATATGTTTAAACGGTAGCTGTTGAAAACACCACTAAAACGCGACAAAAACTCCAAAACGTTTGTCATTATTTTATTTTACTTGGGTTTCGTTTTTCTCTTATTTTTGTTATTGTTGATCGTGGGTTTGTCGACATTTCTCTCCGAATGCGACAAGTGAACTTGACATTCAGTTAGGTTAGGCTCATAGTTTTCGGATCTGTTTACGACTTTCGTTGCGTCCCTGACTTTGCCACCTGCCACGTCATCAAACAACGATTACAACTAAACGGGTTTGTTTTTGTATTGCAGAGAAGACATGGAGAAGGTGAATGTGAAATTCCACGAGAACAACTACACGGTGTCATATCAGCATAAGAAAATCTTACAATTTGTTCCTGAACTGAGTATTGATAAGAACACGCCCATAGTTACGCCTAACATACCAATGCTAGTGAGTACATCAGAGATACGATCTCCACTGCGATCTTTTAACCATTGCCATTCCCTGTGCAGACCCTAACAAGTCTCAGCCCTAAGCTGGGCTACCTGCTGTCCAGGACGATATCCTTCGTGCTGACAGCCGCCAAGTTTAAACCCTTCGTCAATGTGACTGCGGACCAGTTGGTCTTCGGCTACGACGACGCGTTGGTGAGCCTGGCTCACAGATTCTATCCAAAGCACATGAGGCCCATGGAGAAGATGGGTCTGCTGCTGGCGAGGAATGGCACACTGACAGAGGTGTCCAGCATCAAGACGGGCTACCAGGGCATGGACCAGTTTGGCTATATCGACTCGCTGAATGGGATGGATCATCTTCCGCACTGGAACGAGGAGCCCTGTACCAGCATTGCCGGCTCAGAGGGCTCCTTCTTCCCGCCACGTGACATAGCTAAGTCCGATAGAGTGCATATCTACGACAAGGATCTGTGCCGCATCATTCCCTTGCAGTATGTGGAGCGCGTGGAGAAGGATGGACTGGCTGCAGATCTCTTCAGGCTGCCCAACAATTCCTACGGCGATGCAGCGCACAATCCGGAGAACAAGTGCTACGACGCCGGCGAGTACGAAGCAGTGAGGGGTCTGCAGAACATTAGTCCATGTCAGTACGGTGCTCCTGTCTACATATCTAACCCACACTTCTACGATGCGGATCCTGCACTGCTTGATTCCGTCGAGGGCCTAAAGCCTGAGCGCGAGAAACATGAAACATACTTTAAAATACAACCCGTAAGAGCTGAAAGGGTGCGCAGATCTCGAATAATTCTAACAGCAGAATTCCCTTCTAGAAACTTGGAGTTCCACTCGAGGGCAAGGTGCGCATACAGCTCAACCTCAAGGTGACTCAGGCCAAGGACGTTCATCCGGTGCGTGACTTTCGTGACTTCGTGTTTCCGGTCATGTGGCTGGAGGAGGTACGTCCCCAAATGTCTACAGACTCCAGTAGATGTACAATCAATCATTACTATCTCATATTCACAGGGCATCTCTGAGCTAACACCCGCCATCAAGAGCTGGCTGTATCTGGCCACTGTGATTGCCCCGCTGGCGGTGCCCATCGGCTCCTATCTGATGATCGCGGGCGGCGCCTCGGCGGTTATCTTTAGCTTTGTGCGTGCCTATCAGAACTTCGTGTTCACCCGCGATCCCTCACTCGAGATACTAGAGATGGGCCGTCGGTCTCTGCGACGCGGCAGCAGCTTCATTCACCACCAGCAGCAGAAGCTGATGCTGATCCATCACAGAGACAGTTACTCCCTGCTGCGCACCATGCCACATGCCATGTCCGCCTGCCTCGATCCGGAGAGGGACAGGGACAGCGAAGATGCCCAGCCCATTATCGACTGTGCCGTGGTCAGCCAGGAAGCATAGTGCGAGTGACAGAGAGAGGGAGAGAGAGAGAGAGACGTAGGGTGGAGGAGGAGGGAGTGTGTAGGAGTGTGTTGCGTGATGTTAGGTTTAGTCACGTCTGGCCAACAATGTGGCATATTATTATCTCTTCCAAAAACGGCTTCGATGCTACAGGGGTTTATAATTCATTTCATTCGCTCATCTTTACCGGTTCCATAATTCATTATCTTGCACCGAAAAGCCAAATCGGGTTTGCTAGTTATATACAGTATAGATATGTAAGTACCCTACATATAGAATACGTGTATATAGTTGTAGTTGTAGTTGTAGGCTGTAATCGTTAAAGCTACAAATAACTCACTAGTCATTTTTACAATGTGAAAAATGCGAGCTCGTTTCTAGTTTCTAGTTCTAGTTACGCTTAGTTAGTTAGGCCAGCTAAATTGATTGTGTAATACTATTTACCTCTAATTAATTTTGTAATATTGTTAAGGCAGCGGAAGCTATGAAGTAAATACGATTTATCGTATGTGACATAAATTGAATATTATTTGGTAAAAGAGGAAATCTGTTAATATGACTGAGTAAAGCTGGAAATGGTAAGATAAATCACAGAATAGTAATTTAGTACTATTTTCATTTTTCATATTTGAAAATAGTACTAAATTACTACAACTAAATAAGTAAACATGTCTACTGGTGGTATAAAATTAAGTAAAGGTTAAATATGTGACCTCATCACGGATTTTTAAAAATGTTTGTTACAGGTAGGGCTATATTTATGATAAATTTAGGTGAAAGAATTAAGTCTCGGACTCTTCTAGTTTGATTTTATTTTTTAATTTTTGAAGAGCTGAGACATTTCAATAACGCTTTTGGCATGCCGTGCGCCAAGGCAACAATTTTAATCAAAAAGCTTAACGACATCGTTAAATAATTATTAAGAAGCCGAAAAGTATGCAACAGTTTTGCTAGGCTGCTTGACATTTTGCAAAGATTTTCGTTGCGAAGTCAATTTACACCAGGCGAGCAGCAACTTCAGCAGGCAAAAAATAATTGAGAGTATGTAAATCAAAGAGAGCGCAAGGAGAGTGAATTAGAAGGCGCGCAATTCTGCTCTCTTTGTTTTCAACCAATCAGTACAGTTCACACTGTCTTTGCTTTGATCTGCGCTCATCCTCTCTCACTCCCTCTCTTTTTCGTCTGATCGCTGATGCAACTCTGCGGCACCTCAATGTGTCGATTACCAACGGATGCAACGCAGCATGCAAGCTGCTTACTAAAAGCTGACTGATACAACTGTCTGCTGGAATGCACTCCCCAAAATGCAACTAGGTGGCAAGTCAGCTGGTATGCACACCCCAAATGCAGCTAGGCGGCAATTCTCAACTATCGCTGATGCAACTGTGCGGCACCTCAATCCGTCGATTACTAACCGATGCAACGCAGCATGCAAGCTGCTTACTAAAAAGGTGACTGATGCAGCTGTAAGCTGGATTGTTCCGTGTTGAGACATAGTAGTTTTCGATACCTCAACAAGGAACAATACCAGGTGCGCAGAAATTTCAGTAGGAATGTAGTTTAGCAAGAGGAGAGAAAAGTAAGGAAGACAGGAGCACAGAGAAAGACAAACGAAGTGATCATAGTGAGAGAGGGCAAACGAAGGCAGCCTCGCTTGTTTTGTTGGGTGCAGCACAAAAAATTACACCAGGCGAACAGAGAAAACAGCAGACAGGCAGCACTAAGTGAACAGACGAAAGAGATCTGTATCAATCAGCTTTTAGTAAGCAGCTTGCATGCTGCGTTGCATCGTTTGGTAATCGACGCAATGAGGAGCCGCACAGTTGCATCAGCGATAGTTGAGGATTGCCACCTGGCTGCATTTTGGGGTGTGCATACCAGCTGACTTGCCAGCTAGCTGCATTTTGGGGAGTGCATTCCAGCAGACAGTTGTATCAGTCAGCTTTTACTAAGCAGCTTGCATGCTGCGTTGCATCCGTTGGTAATCGAACACATTGAAGTGCCGCAGAGTTGCATCAGCGATCAGACGAAAGAGAGAGGGAGTGAGAGAGGATGAGCGCAGATCAAAGCAAAGACAGTGTGAACTGTACTGATTGGTTGAAAACAAAGAGAGCAGAATTGCGCGCCTTCTAATCCACTCTCCTTGCGCTCTCTTTGATTTACTTACTCTCAATTATTTTTTGCCTGCTGATGTTGCTGCTCGCCTGGTGTAAATTGACTTCGCAACGAAAATCTTTGCAAAATGTCAAGCAGCCTAGCAAAACTGTTGCATACTTTTCGGCTTCTTAATAATTATTTGCTGCATACATATGTATGTATTTATAATGAGGAATGGACAAGGAATTCCACTCAACTAGTTGCTCAACAGCCAAATTTGTGTTTCGCAGGCACTTTCTAATGAAACGATATCGTTAAGCTTTTTGATTAAAATTGTTGCCTTGGCGCACGGCATGCCAAAGCGTTATTGAAATGTCTTAGCTGTTCAAAAATGAAAAAATAAAATCAAACTAGAAGAGTCCGAGACTTAATTCTTTCACCTAAATTCATCATAAATATAGCCCTACCTGTAAAAAAAAATTTTAAAAAATCCGTGATGAGGGCACATATTTAACCTTTACCAAATTTTATACCACCACTAGACATGTTTACTTGCTTAACTGTAGAAATTTAGTACTATTTCCAAATTTTCAATTTAATTGATTATCAAAAATTAAATCGATGCATCGGAGAAAATGGAAAACATCGATTAATCGATTCGAGAATCAATGTAACTTCCAGCTGTAGTTTCTAGTTCTAGTTTCTCTTAGTTATTTAGGCCAGCTAAATTAATTGTGTAATACTATTTATCTCTTATTAATTTTGTAATATTGTTAAGGCAGCGGAAGCTTCGAAGTAAATACGATTTATCGTATGTGACATAAATTGAATATTATTTGGTAAAAGAGGAAATCTTTTAAAATGACTGTGTAAAGCTGGAAAGGGTAAGATAAATCACAGAATTGCAAGGATACGTCCTGACTATAATTTAAAGCCACTCAAGAAACTTGCAGGCAGTTCATTCTGCAAACACCCTTTATGATCTAGGAATAACAAAGTGGGATATATCAGTGTTAACACATTCAAACCAAGGGTAAGCCAGTCAATTATTCCTAGGGTATTTGCCAGTTGTTCCTCGCCGTTTTCACTAGTTTTTCTATTTTGCTTTTGATTGACGCACTTTTGACATTTGCACAATTCCACAGACTCCGCTGAGTTTTTCTCCCACACACACACACACACAGCGCACACAAACATACATTCAGCTCGTATGAGCAATAAATTATTGGGCCAGGAGGAAGTAAAGGAGGTGGGAGCAGGGGGAACGGCAACTGCAAAGCTTTTGTTTTGCCCGGAATATATAAAAAACAGGCACAAGAAATATGTGTTCGTTGCTGCAAACTAAAGAAAAGAAGAACGAAGCGAAGAAAAAAATAACTGAACTTGGCGAAGGCAGAGAAGGGGGGCCATGAGAGGGGGAGCGGGCCAGGAACGGGGCAATGGGAGCAACTGGAAGCTATAACAAAAGCATTTTCATTTCATTTCATTTGGCAAAAATGTTTATACAAAACCAATTTTACAATTTTCGATTCAATTTCTGTTGCTGACATTTCACTTAAACGAAAACCTTAAAGGCGCAATTCATTTCCCTTCGCCCCGCCCTTTTCCCCACAGCGCCCCTCTGACGACCCTTTGACTTTGTTGCCGATGTTGCGGGGCATCCCCCCACTCTGTTGGGCGTGGCATGTGGCCCAGCTAAGGTCAACTAATGTCCAGTTTTCGTAATTACGCACACCAAATGAGCCATAAAAACTTGCGTCTGCATGTGTTAGTGTGTGTGCGCATGTGAGTAGCTCTGCGTGGGTACATGTGTGTGTGTGTGTCATTGTTTTTCCTCATTTTCACGAGCACTTGGAAACGCGTAAAACGGCCAAGTGATAAATTAATAAGCAACAACAGATTTGCGGCACATGTTGCCAGCGACACAAGCTAGACACATCTCACACGATTGCCAGCCCACTGCCACGCCCACTAACTGCGGAGTAAACCTCAAGGACAACGAAAGTTAAAAATTCATTTATGGCGCACCATAAAATCGAATAAAAACAATTGGCACATCAAAAATCACAGAATACCGCGAGGCAGAGCAGTTAAGCGCAGGAGAGACAGCAGGGAAGGTGGGCAGGAGGGCAGGAGGGTAGGCAGAGATCTTCATTCTGAGGGTGGCTCGAGACGGGGTGGACCACGTAGCCAATGCGTGTCGAAACGAGCCAAGGCGACTGCCATATGTTGCACTCGGAGAGGGGAGTGTGGTGGTGCCAAAAGAAATAGCTGAAGTAAATAAAAAGTTACGACGAGGGGAGATAAGGGGCAGGGCAGAAGAAGAGAAGAGATGAGAAGGGAGGATGCTACGCACCCCACTCCCCTCAATGTCGCTGGGCGGTTGGCGTCAGCTGGTTGGCCACTTAGGCCGCATTTGTAAGCGTTGATGGAATTGCTTATGAATTATACAAGAATATTAAAACGTGCCCAGGCACACAGCCAGCGCCAACAACTGAAACATCAGACGAGGAACCGTTATTTCTTTTGCTTCCATTTGATTCCGTCTTTGCGCGGAATATTTCAATTGGCAGCAGGCAGGCGAAAAGTTTGCTGTAAATACTTTATTGGAAAAGTATGTGGCAAATGGTTATTGGGGCGCAGCCCAGGCTCGAACGCCAAACAAATTGGGCGCTAAGTTGCCCGTTATTGGTTTTTATGCGAGATGTCTGTTGGAGCAGGCCCAGGAGGGGGGACGGCAGGGGGTGGGGCAGTGGCTGAGTGGAGCATAATTTGATTTTTGTTTGTCCAAGTGGCCAGTGGCTGCTGACCTTGCTAATGTTTATAGCATAATGATGATGGCACACTATAATTGTGGTCCCATTCAAAACGAGCATTGTGAGTTTAGTATTCTGTACAAGGTATTATATATTAGGGGTATCCATTTATGTATATATTACAGGCAGCGATATTTTCTTACATTAAACGTTCTTAGGCGTTTCAGAGAGGCACGAGCTATACACAAGAGTTAAGATTAAATAAAACTTAAGTCTATCATATCATTCAGTCGATCATTGCCTTTACGCACACACTCGCACACACAGATTAATGAATTAGATTTTAAATTTAAACAGCCCCAATGCAAATTCTCAACTTAACGAATGCAAATTTTTTCACCTTTCGGTTCTTGTACTTGCTACAAGGTTTGTGCCTCGTACAACGGACCACATTGAGTACAAAAACCTCACTGTTCCCAGTGTAGGCGCAAACCCAACCGGTTGGCAGTCCGTGCAGTTAGCAAGTACAACAACCTCTGCTTTGGCGCGTTAATCAAAAATTGAATTTGGGCAAGAGACGGACGTTTTCAGTGATAACGCGAGAACTGAGAAATGCTGTCCTCATTGGGAGGCGCCACCAGGAGAATGGGCTGCAGATTCAAGCCCGTGATGTGAGGATTTGACTTGCGCGAGCCGGCCAAGCTGATGGCATCCGTCAGATACGCATTGTTAATTTCACCTGCAAAGCAAAAGAAATAAACAGTTGTTTTGAGTACGTTTTGTCCACGTTTGCTCACCTTTGTAAAGAGAGTTCTGGTATATTGGGTCCGGCTGGAGACGCACATGCCGCGTTGCCAGAATGAAAGCCAGTGTGGCAAGGACGACGCCATCCACGCAGCCAATGATGGCCAGCGGATATGCCCAGCGAATGCCGCAGAGCCCCAACTCGAATCGATTCGCTTCTGGCCCACAGATCTTGCGAAAGTCATCAGAGTTCCAGCCGAAGGGAAACGCAGCACAGGCCACCACCATGCACAGGGCTGCCGAGAAAAAACACAGTTAGATTATGGCTAAATACGTGACAAATGCTGATCGAAACAACAGCAGTTGCAATTCAAAGGAAAAAACTAATCGCGTGGAACTCTGCAAGATTGCACCTCGAGACGTGACCAGAGCACTAGCTAGAATTTCGATAACTATTTACAGACTTCCGCCAATGTCAGTAATCTCTAGAACTGGTCAACACCTGTGTACACACCTGAAATAATCTGCATCCATCCGCAAATGTGAAAAACGCGCGTCGACTTCATGAACAGCAAACAGACCAAGAAAAATATCGTCAGCAAGGCCAGGCCAACGGCGGCGATCATGAAGAACGTGGCCAATGTAATAAATGAACGCAATATTAATGACATATGTTATAATGTAGGGAATTTTGCATTAATGATGGTGCTATAGAAGAGAGAAGGCATTCACCTGAAATGAAAAGGTGGGTACTGCGAAGATGTTCTCCCAGCGTCGCCGGCAATTGTCAAATATCTCATCGCGCTGGCACTGCTGCCAGAGGCCCAGGCGACCAGCACTGTCGCTGTCTGGATCGCCAATCCATTCTGAAAGATAAATTAATAGGTATTAGATATTGTAGTTATTCATAGTGTTAACTTCCTCTCACCTGGCGTGACAAATGCCACAATGCCAATGATCGCGTAGCAAATCGTGAAAATCGCCCACAACACGCCGATCGCTTTCGAGTTTCGGATGTATTTGGAAGCGTACAGATGCGTCGTATCGACGTACTCAATTTTTGTACCCATCGTGCTGAAGTACAGAGGGAGCGGAGTGGAGTGGAAGCTCTCGGCCTTTGTTGCTGCTGCTTGTTGCTGTTTTCTGTTAAAGAAACGTTAAGCACACCTTAATATTAGTAACAATTTAATAACAATAATGATGTTGCCAGTTATGAGCAACAGAAACGACAATGGATCATAATAATAGTTTCCCATTTTTGACAGTCATGAATTGGTTTTTTTTGTGTAGAGTACTGCAGATATAAGCTTATTAACTTCATGCGCTTTTAGTTTGCTGACCCTGTTTGTTGTTTCTTAAAATACTTTAACAGATGAATTGGAGCTTGAAAATTGGCACTGTTCGAAGGGAAACCCGAGGAGAGCTGGCCCAATTGAGTAGAATCATCCGTAAGCTGTTTGCATATGTATATTCATATATACTTTTCCTTTCTCTGCAAAGTGAAGTTTTAATTTCGTTATTTCGTTTTCCCCTTCACTTCGATCAAAGATATTCGCCAAAAGCGAAGCTTGCTAACAACTCTGCGACTTATGTAAATGCGAAAGATAATTGTTAACAACCTTTGCCAAGTATTGCTTCATTTTCACCACTAATTCTATGGCCCGCAGGTAATGATAATGGTAAACGAGCTGATCGCCAAGAAAAGCGTATGCACAAAGAAAAAGAAATAGGCAAAAACGTTATGCAAAAAAATCAAATATTTTTCGTGTGAGGAAAGAGACGAGAGATCGAGGTGAGAGACGGACACCGAAACGAATCTCGAGACTGTCTAATTTTAACTGTGATTCATGGCAATAACTTGCCAATGGCCAAAACCAACTGAACTGAACAAGCGCCAGCCAACAGGCCGAGCCACCTATCAATAAACATGTTTTTCTTGTCGAAAGTGTGGTAAATTCGGTACACAAAGCATTTTTGAAATTCAAAAAACAAAAGGTTGTGTTGAAATACGAAAAATGCAAGTGAGTTTTCATGGCATTGTTTCGTTGTGACCGCGTGGGTTCGTGATCCCACGGACACCATTGCGTATGCGTAATTAATTTATTTTTCTTTTACACTCTTTATAGTGCGGAATGAAAAGCAGAAAGAAAGACTTGAACTGCCTAAATTCCAGACCATCCCAAATGGGTTGATCTGGGTAAATTAAAGCAACAACAACTAAGAAATAAATGACACGCAGTCAAGTCAAAGCAAACGCACAAGTCCAAGGCAATTACCATAATAATGGTAATAAGTAAAAGCGAATAAAGTGAGAGACAGAAAGATGGTAGGAGAGGGAGAACCATAAAATGTGTTGGACTAGCCAGCATATTGAAAGCCAAAGCAAAACTGACTGAGATCGCTAAATGTCGAATAACGATGGGAACAACAATGGAAAACTTGAGTGCAAATCTCAGTCTGCATTTCTGAGTCACGTAGCCGGTCTGGAAAATCATGGGAAAACGAGTCTCTGCTGCTGCTCAGTTTCGTTGTCCAGGCTGTCCGGTTGTTGCATTGTGGGCCAGTCGAGACACGGACGCAGACAAAGCGCAGACAAATAATAATTTTCTACGACTGCGACCGATCGGAGAATAATTTAAATGAAAACTGAATGTGAATATGGATAAACTAACACAGTCACACACACACATACATGATGGCATACACGAATACTACGAGTTCTGTGCGATAATTGCAGATTGCAGTTTGCAATAAACGGAGTGCTCACTAGGCTAGACTAGGCTACACTCAGCGAAAAAGGTTGCTTAACTCCAAGATCTCAAAGGGGATTCTAGCTCCTTCAATATGTGATGATATGATATCAATATGATCACTTCTGATTTCACTTATTGAATAGGTTTTTGCTCAGTGTACTTGTTTGTGCTGTTTGTTTGTACTTCGCTGCATTCTTCGCGCACTCACATACATCGATCATGAAGAAAGAAAAGAAAGTGACCAGCAGACGAGGCTGCTGCGGGTACTGTAACTGGTATTGGAGTGGGTATGATTTGGGTATTGGTATGCGTACATGTGTGTGCGTGTGTATGTGTGAGTTGCAGTATTGGTAGAGGTATCGTTACTGGCATTGCTATGACACAGCAGTAACGTACGCGGCCAAGATGATGCGGTGGAGATGGCCAGATGGAGAGATGCTGTATCTACATCCGTTCGCCCATGTGAGGTGTTGTTGTTATTGTTGTTGATGCCTCTGCCGGCCGGCGGTCAGCAGCTCGAAATATACAAAGTTTCACTTGCAGACAGACAAGCAAATCGCGGACAGAAATCAGCGCTGATTCCACATCAATAAACAGCAGCAGTCTCAAATTCCCCATGGCTGCTCAAAACTGCAGTCCAAGCGGTTTTTCTCGCTTGCGCGGCAAAAAACGCGTACGGAACGCTGGCAAGCTTGAAATGCCATTTCACGAAGCTATAAAACTCTGTCAGAGTGTGTGTATATGCATGTGTGTGTGTGTGTCACAACAGTTGCATATACCGTGAAATAAGGTCAGTTGGGTAATGATTCCAATGCTCTTTGGTTACCTTAAACGTGGCGAAAAGGTTTTGCAACATTTGACAGACATGGGAGAACGGTTATAACCAACAACAACTGCAATTCCAGCTGCAACTGCAACTGCTGAGCTCGTGTGACTTTCTTTTTAAGCGACTGTCTAATGGAACGGCCCGCTTGGCCCAGTGGACTTTCTACTTTAAAAGCGCCTCATAAACATAAATTTCACATTAGGCATAACTAGCTGGAAAAGCGAAGAGTGAGAGGATGAGAGAGAGAGGGGGTGACAGAGTCGGAGATGGAGACGATCCACTGTTGACTTTGATGGGGTGCGCGCCTACGATTCATTTGCAGCTTTTCTCGGATAATATCGTCTGAGCTTACATTTATTCAGCTACTTATATGTGTATGTATGTGTGTATATGTGTATGTATGTGTGTGTCTTGTTCCGCGTTGTTCCGAGCTATGTTTTGGCTTGTTTAATTTTCTTGGTAATTTTTTGGACTGACCTACAAAGCGGAACCTTAAACAACATGCTGAGACGCTTGTAAAGGGGCTGGCAGTCACTTGATTAACACATCCACAGTTGTTGTTGTTGCCACCAAACTTGTTCCAAAAGAGTGCCCACAACAACAGCAACAACAGCGGAACGCATTTCAGAATTATGCGGAAATATCGTTTCAGCTACTTTTGCAGAATGTTTTTTGGCTTCTTTTCATTTCTCCCCTTTCAATTTGTGTTTTTTGCATATCTTTATGGAAGAAGATTTCTTTTCCAGCAACGGATCAGTTATTCAGCTACGCTCGAGATTAGCATGGACTCCATTTGGGTTCAAGAGGCAACAGTCTTCATCGAGAGATGTGGGATGCCGTGCGATGTCTCTGCTTTTTATTAGATCACGACTCTTTATGTTGGCAAACATTCGCGCATTCATCAAGCCCAGCAAGCTAGCAAATAACAACAACAATCACACACACACAGCAACAACAATATAGGCCTCTTACCTACTGCCAAGCTGCTTCTATAACTTACACTGAGCTTCTTCAGCAGTTTTTTGTACCTACGCCAGGAGCGGAGTTGAGGGGAAATTTAATAGTGATCTCTAAAAAGTTGTATAATATAAAGCCTAGTGTATTCTACTCTGTATACGGAATGTGGATGAGTTACTGAAATAGTCTGATATGACCCTTTTGGGGTAGGGCCTTCCACTACAGCTATTAATGCCGGGCGTATAGGGCGCCCTTTTCAATTATTATCCGCCACTGCGCAGCCGCAGACGTTCGCTTTAAACAAAAACAAAAAAAAACTGTGTCTCTTTTCTGGTTTTTCACGTTGCCTGCGCGGTTTTTGCTATTGCTGTTGTTGCGGTTCTTCTTCTTCCCTACTTTTGCAGCCGTAGTTGTTGTTGTTGTTGTGTCTGCATTTACTGTTGTTGTTGCAGTTTTTGAAACGCACGTCTTCAGAGCCAACATGGTCACTCAATGAAGTTCTATGTATGAGTGTGTGTGTGTCTGAGCGTGCGTCTGTATGTGATTGTACGCGTGTGTGAGTGTGAATGTTGTTTGTAATATTGTTGCAATTGTTGTTGTGGCTTTTTCACGCTTCGACGTTGCAGTTGCATGAACTTTGTTGCTGGCTGCGCCGTCCGTGTTTGTTTAATGTCAAAACCCGCAAAACTGGGCGAAGTCCCCACCTTGCTGACATTTGAAGTGCCTTCACCGTTAAATTTTAGCTTAAGCAGCTTTTTGTGTGCCTTACAATTCTATTTCGAAGTCCGAGTGTCGAGAACCGGTTGAAAGAGTATTTGTTTTTGCTGTTGGTTAACGTTATTCACTTTTGTTGCTATTGTGCATAAATATTTAATAAAAATCGCGAACTAAACTACAAAGTCGACCGAGGCGAGCGTAAGATCCGCTGTGAACCGTCGCGATTGGAGGTGAAAAACGAACTGAGGCGCACGTCTTAAGATCCGCTTGTGGTTGAGAGAGGCGATCACCTTAAGCCGCGCTCTCTCACTCTTAACGAACAGCACACGATACCAACGAAGGTGTGTGTGTGTGTGTGGTGAGAGGTACGACAAATACCGATAGCACGAGTGTGGGAGAGGGAGGATGCAGCGGGGAGACAATCACCTTAAAGTTCCGCTCTCTCGACTCATCGTACAACGAATCGTGTGTGTGTGAGTGGTGAGAGGCGAAACACGAGAAAGACCGATAGTGGAAGCATGTAAACAAGCAAGGGAGATGGAGGGAAAGAGAAAAGAGTCGTGACAGTTGGCGCGCCTCTGATAAGTGCAGCGCAAATTGTTTGAATTTCTTTTCAATTATTTGTTTTTGCTTGGCGATAAATGCAAGTAGGAAAAATCGCAGAATGAGCCTCAGTCAGTTTCTTGGAAGAATTATTGAAATTTCTCCAATTATCATGTGGTGGTTGCAAAACGAGGGAGGGAAAGTGCGGGTGTTTTACTACCTGGATGTCAATGCTTACCTGCTTTTTACATACCTTTTCATTCTTATCCTTATCCATAAAATGCAGGAAAAACAATAGTCAGAAGAATGTCTGAGGGAGGAAGCTAAATTTATTTGTAGTAATTTACAAACAAAGAATGAATAAGCGAATCGATTGCTGTGAATCGATCGATATTTTCTAAAGGGCTTGGTATATTTTTGGCCTATTTAAAATTCAGTTCGATCCAATTTTGATATTGCCGCCCACAATCGATACTAATCGGCGAAGCAACTCTGCTTTGTTACACGCTGCTGGAAATCAGCTGATTAGCAGCTCTGGTGGGTTTCTTATGGTATCAGCTGTTGCACACCACCTTAACAGAATCCGTTCAGTGAAACACGTAGCTGCGTGTGAAATTGTAATACACGCAAGATTAGTGCGTGCCAGAGATAACCCCGAGTAATAATCCCATTGAAAATATGACTGAAGTAAGCGCCGCAGATAAACTCGACTATGTCAAGTCAAAGATTGGCGAGTACGCAGATTTCCCCAAGAAGGGAATCGTTTTCCGGTGGGTCAGTCAGCTTATTAGATGTTATGTTTGCTCACAATGCACGTTTATAGATATACATATTTACAAGCATTAATGGATGTAGTGCTTGTTCTGCTTATCAGTTGACTAACTTGTTTGCTCTCTTATCAGTGACATTTTTGGCGCCCTTACAGACGGCAAGGCCTGCGTGTATCTGCGGGACTTACTGGTGCGCCACATACGGGATGCGTATCCGGAAGTTGAGCTGATAGTAGGCCTTGACTCCCGCGGCTTTCTCTTTAATCTGCTGATTGCGACCGAACTGGGAGTGGGCTGTGCTCCCCATTCGCAAGAAGGGCAACCTGGCGGGCGAAGTGGAGTCCGTGAAGTATGAACTGGAATACGGATCGGTATGTAGAGCGACCTGTACCACGACAGCCACTAATGCTTGCTCAACCACAACAGGATATATTCGAGGTGCAACGTGCGGCAATTAAGCCAGGCCAGAAAGTGGTCATTGTGGACGATCTCTTGGCCACAGGCGGGTCCCTGGCTGCTGCTTCTTCCCTAGTGCAAAAGGTGGGCGGAGTGGTGCTGGAGGGCCTGGTTGTCATCGAGCTGGTCGACTTGGCGGGCCGCAAGAAGCTGGACTGCAAAGTACATTCCCTGATTCAGTACTGAGAAGACACGACTCTGTCACGTGCATTTAGCAAAGCAATCTTACCACAAGGAAACTATATCCATATATAAACTACGCAATTATCTATTATACACGAATGAGCATGTTGAATGTTATGTTCGTAACGGTCGAATAAGCGAGAAAATGGATTTATATTTTTAAATAAACATACACTCAATGTTGATGGGACTTACCCACAAGTTTGCTAGCTACCCGCGCTCTCCCCTGCGTAATTAAGCAACCCTAAGCACTCAAAGAGAGAGTTCTCTTATGTCGTCTCTCTCTTCTATTCGGATCGCTCTCTTGCCGGCAAGCTTCCTTTCGCTCTGCAATAAACAAAACTGTTGGCCCACGGCCTGTGCTCTACGATAAACAAATCAAAAGTTCAGACTCAGCCTCCTCTCTCTCAGCCAGAGCAGACCAGAGCAGTAATTGGAGCTGCTACTTGACGACGCCGGCGCAAAAAGCAACTGACAAGGGCGACTCAGTTCCCGCGCATTGCTCATTTAGCTGTTTTCCGGCCAACTTAATTCCGTGAATTGCGAGTTTATTCAAGGGAAGAAAGAGAGTCACGAATCAGAAATGCCTGCAAGGGGTAACTTAATGGTAAAGACAATTAAGCAGTTCATTAACTCTAACCCTTATACGACACACTTGAGTAATCCCGCTGAATCTAGCCGTTTTATTTCTCTGGCTGGGCAGCACTGGCCCGTTCTGCGGCAGCCCGTGCTCATTTCGCATTTGAATTCACTCGTAAAATGTGCGTCGCTCGGAACGGTTTGTTGCGGTCTCGTCTCCTCGTAGTGTTTTGTTATGTTGTGTTGTCTTGTGTTGTGTTGTGTTTGCCGTCCCGCCCCCACCCCCACACAGCCTAATGGAGCTTTGTGTGTTGCATTGTTTGATTGGAACCCAAAATCACAGTAGCCGCTTCAATTGTTATTGATTGAGCGTCTTTCAATTGGCAAACAATCGCGCAGCAACAACAGCAAAGCTAGAGGGCACGACATCAGCAACAACAACAATTGACAGCATTACGTATACGCCGCGTGTGCCTTCATTTGTTTTGTTTGCGTGTTTCGGATTGTTTGCATGTACATATGTGCGAATATGCGTGCGTGTATGGGTGCCAATGTGCCAGTATAAATTTGTGTGTGTGCCTGTGCGTCGTGTGCCTATTTGAATGAATTTTATATAAATACCGAGTCAAACTTGGAGCGGCAAAAAGTTGGCGAAAAAATGCGAATGAATCGCCAATTAAATCCATTTTTATGATCCCAAGTAGCGCGATGCGATTTCCAAAGAACTATTAACTAACGAATATTGGAATATTAAAACTTATAAGCTAGAACCAGAGCCACACTCAGAAGTCAAGGCGACGGCATTGCACCTGCCGAACGAGTCGAAACAAACTTCCCTCATCGTAAAAATCAATAACTCACATCTTGACTCTGGCAGCAGCTGAGGGAGTTCGGCAGCGAACACACACCCCCGGAAGCAGCGCCCAAAAATGAAGTTGTACTTGAGTTGTTGTTCCTTTTGCTGCTGCCGTTGTTGTTGCTGTTGCAATGACACCAATTTCACAGCTATTTGAGCCAGCACGCATACGACTTTGTGACTTTGCATAATCCAAAAGTGTTCGCCATTCATTGAAATGCTCGGATATTCACTCATTTATACATTCCTCGCACAGCAGGCGGACTACATTTAAATATAGTGTGTCTAATCGGGAACAACAGCAACAAATAACAACTCAAAAAAAGTGTTTCGAAAGTGATAAGAAACGCGAAGTATAATAAATCTAACCTTTATGATCAGAAAGTGATTAAAAACATTCTCAAATATGAACGGAAATTGTATGAAATATTAACAGGGTATGCTTCTTATACCCCTCTCTCTCATACAGCACGTTGACTATATTTAAATATAGAAAAGTCGAAAAGAACAACAACCTACAGCGATCACAAAGCTCGACCAAATTGCAGAGAAAATGTCGCCAAGTGCACGCAAAATTGCCGCGTAGCAGCAGAACTTAAAGAATTATCGCAAACTCTCGCCGTCGCACAGTGGGTCAAGCAGTGCAAGAATCAAGACAAACTAGATTTATTTACTTTCCATTTAATTTCTTCTTATAGTCGGACAATTCTATCTATAGTTGCCATACAGACATATTTTATTTTTATTTTTTTATTAAATTATACGAAGAAAATCAATGTTGGTTATACATTGAACATTCTTTTAAGCAACCTTTACACAAGCAACATTCTTTGAAGCAACCTCTTCATTAGCAACTTTTTTTATTCCAAAATTTCTGTTATATTTTTTTTATATAATACTTGAACAGTCTTTTAATAGTTGCATCGTTACTTTTACACTACAAGACTCCCCTGATTTATGGCACGCTCTCGGCCTTTTCGCCCCACTGTGCGTCGCCGAGGAAGATGTACCACGTGTACGTCATAAGCAATAGCATAAGGAAAAAGTATCTTGAAATAAACATAAACAAATTGGGAAACAATAACGGAGGACCGATACACAAACAGCAACAACATTGAAAAGCAAAGCAAACACACAGCCCCAAAGAGCCCCCATGCAGTTGGCCTTGTGCGGATTAAATGAAATTGAACAAGAACCACGCAAATTGTCGCGTTCGGCGATATTTGCTCATCTTCACCGCCTTATCGCTTCTACTGCTGCCCCTCTCGCTGATCTACTTGGTGTGGAACGAACAGCTGCAGAAGATTAAGGGCTACGAGGTGAGTTCCCTCTCCATATGCGCCATTTCGCACACTTGCTAATACACACACACACACACACGTGCATCCTCATAGTGTGTGTATGTGTGTGCTGTGAAGGACGAGTTCCAGTTGACTGTTGGTAGCTTTCGCTTTGGCTTTTAAGTGCCCTGCAAACATATTACGTATACCTCCCGATAGCCCCACAGCCCACAGGCGCACAGTAGACGCTCAATAGTCATGACTATAGTGTAGTTCTTGTTGTTTTTTGGCTTCTACAAGGATAGTTCTAGGTCTAGTTAGCACCTGAGGCTGCCCTGACAACAGGCGAATATTTGAACATTCGCTAATCGATTGCTCAGCTCAACTGGGCCTATAGATCCATCCCATCCCACATACTATATACCATTCCAGCCTTATGTAATTGTTCGCTTATGCAATGGAGCCCATAAGATTGAAAAATTGTTTTGCCCACCACCCCTCCCCCGCACAGATCCGGCAATAGGTTGTTCATATATAATAGGTTATTGTTTGATATATAATCAAACACTTTTTTATGGCTATTCGTTTGCACAAGTTATGGGCCGAGTGCGACGAGTATCGAGTGCTATGTTTAGCCGTGTGTGGTGCGAAGGGCATCCACAAGATACATTTATAATATTCATATGCTATAGATACACACGCTCACTTCCATGCTGTATGGATACTTCTCGCAGTCATGATATTTAAATTTCAATACGTTCTCTCGCCTATTTATCAAAGCACTTAGCATTTTCTGTTTACACCTCACTGTGCATCTTTGTGTGCTCTGTGGGCGGAGTGGGGGGCTGCGGGGCGGGGCAGTGTGCTCTGTAGAGAGGCGGTAAATGCTTTTAAAAGGTGCGAATTAATTCAAAATTAGCTCACAGGCCTCTGTGAGATCTTAGTGATTCTTCAAATGTCAGTTTACAATCAACAATTAACGGATTGACACGCCCCCCACAAGCTGAACGCCCTAAGCCACTTGTGCGTTACTTTGCTTGCTCGCTTGCCTGCCAGCCCGCCTCCCCCTTGGCTCCCCTTCTGTGCCCGCTCATTCGGCCTTGGGTGGGACTTAATCGCTCTTGCAGCGGAGTCGCATTTGCCAGGACATGCTCTGAAAATCGATGGAATGAAAGCGGAAAACCCAATGGAAATGGAAAGTCGGCCTCTAATTTGCGTTACATTATTTAAATGGCCCAATGCTCAGGCAGCGCAGCCAGCAGGCAGGCCAAAAAACGAAAACACGCATACGCCGTGTTGTGTTCTACATTGGCATAATTAAGCACAGCGTCTAACATGGACACACCCACACAGAACCTCACACACACAGACACACATGCACACTGTTAGGCAGGCAGTGAGTGCCGTTTAAGTGACAAGCCGCCCACATCACGCCCACGCCCACATCCCACATCCATCTCCCATATACACTTATTAACCTTCCACAGTTCACGTCATGCACATAGCGCCACTTTCGTTGCAAAAACAAAACCAACCAGAACCAAGCGCCGCATTCAGATTGTGCTCTAAGATACCCTGTAATCAAGAATCAGTCTGCAAATTAGCTAATGGAATTCGGATCGACTCTGGATCATATACATCTAGAAGAGCAATTATATAATGTCTAATCAAAGTTGAATGTAATCTGATTAATATATAACAACTAATAATGTATTTGAAATAATTAATTTTAATTACTTACTCTGGATTATATAGAGACATATTATAAAGTATTTTATACAATAACTTATAGCTCAGTTCCATCGTGTAGATTAATAGAAAAGTACAGTAAATCACATAAATATGTATGTTAGATAGCAGAATAAATGTACCCCATACTTATAGTTATTAAAACCCAGGATATATACATCTAGCACATGCCTTATGCCCGCTCAAAATTCGCCCCGTCCGCTCGACAATCGTCTAGATTTATTACAGTGATACAAAAACATGTGTACATATGTACATAAATTCCCGGAGACTTATGAAATCGCGACTTTAATTGGGTTCGTTGGGTTGTCGAGGCTGCCTTGACATTACCACAGGCCATTGAGATGAGTCAGTAGGTCTCTTGACTCCTTCAGCTTTTGCTTGCCATAGAGTATCATCGTAAAACCGCTTGTACATATAAATATTACGCATACGCCACGTCATGTGTGCTCAGCGCCCCCTCGCCTGACCCTCTTAACAGAATAAAAAGAATGTAAACTACAAATGATTTTTTAGGCTTCTAATGCGCAACAGCTCCCGCTACAGCAGCAGCATCATCAGCAGCAACATCAGCAACAACGCCAGCAACAACAACAGCCAGTGCCGGGCCAGACATTCCGCTATCCTGTGCTGCTGCTGAACAAAAAAAAAAACAAGGACCTCACTGTGGTCGCAACGGGCAAGACTAAGAATAAGTGGCGCTATGTTGATAAAGTAAATATACAATAAAAAACACTCACACCTTCCCCACCACCCACACACAGCACGCACACACACCCGCATATAATTAACGAGTTAACTCACACGCATACACACACAACTGAAATTTATAGTGCATTATAAAAGCGCGCAAGAATTCACCTGAATGATTGGCAGTTGTTTGGCTACGGTCTTGGGCATGGTCATGATGGCGGAGGGGGAGGGGATTGGGGTCAGGGTACTTTGCCAGTTTATCTGAATTCGCTGAAATTTCGCATAGTTAGTCATTGGTTACAAATGTATGCATGCATGTTCACATGTTATGGTCCTCAATAAAGTTCCTAATTGCCCCCACAGATCAGCAATGAAACGGGACTCCCGCTCATACCGGACTACGCGGTGCAGACGCTTTCACCGGAGGAAATGCAGGAAATGTCTGTGGTAAGTGCCCACTTGGAGTGTCCCATTAATGATTTGATAAATGTTTGATACACTTACATGTGTTTAATCAGAGAATGGAGACGCGACTCGATAGACTGAAAGACAAGTGCTCGGAGCACGGCCTGGATGTATTGGGTGAGCTTAATGGCAGACGCATGCAAATATCCCCTGCCTCATCTGCCCCCTCATCTGTTTTTCAGGTAGCGACTCCTGGCACACGCCCAACACCTGGGAGTTTCTGGTCAATAAAAAATATCATATTATATGGTAAGGCAGCAACGATAGCATATCCGATATATGATGATTGACGACCAAGGCGTGTCTCCCTTGCAGGTGCAATGTCTTTAAGGCGGCTTCCTCCTCGTGGATGTTCAACTTCAACGTCCTCGCCGGCTACTCCCCCAGCTATTTACACAAGACCAAAAAGATTCTACTAAACCTAGCCAGGGAGCGATATCCACGTGTAAATCTTCAGGAGGTGAGTTTGCCAGCTTCGCTGCGGGAACTATTTCTTATCTGTTGTGTTTATTTGTAGCTGCGCGAGGCACAGAACGATTCAGTCACATTTATTATAGCTAGAAATCCCTTCGAGAGACTGCTGAGTGCCTACCGGGACAAGATCGTGTTCGCGCTGCCATATTCCTTTCACGACAAACTGGGGCGCAGCATTGTGCGAAACTATCGAAAAAAGGTAGAGATTTACCCTAAAAAGTATATATAATATACATATATCTCACATGCATTTCTTGCACCTCACAGCCGAAGCTGATTGCCAGGGCTGGCAACACGAAGTATCCGTCGTTTCCCGAGTTCGTGCACTGGCTGCTGGATCAGGTAAAGCGGGGCAGCTATATAGACATGCACTTCGTGTCGGCCACATCGTTCTGCACGCCCTGCTTGATCCGATTTGACATGATACTTAAGTTCGAGTCGCTGGCAGAGGATCAACTATATCTAATTGAAAAGACTGGCCTCAAGCGCGTCATCGCGCCCGTGTGGCGCAACATGGGCAAGGGAGGCAGAAAGACACAGGAGCTGCAGCAGCAGTTCTACTCCCAGCTCACCAAGCAGGAGATGATGGAACTCTACGACTACTATCAGTGAGTGTTTCTTTCCTTGGAGGTTGGTACTGGAGCAAACTCACATACCCCGTTAACTCGTTGCAGATTTGATTTCGTTCTCTTCGGCTACGATATTAAGGAATATCTCAAGTATGCCCGAGCAGATGGAACCGAGTAGGGCGCCGCCGCATCGGGGGCGTAGTAAAAACCTAAACTGAACTTAACTCAAACTAATATTCATAGAATTTAGCAAGAAATCTTAGACACATATGAACTAATTAGCCGTCGCAGTACGTAATGCAAATGTTGATAATAATGAATGAAACAATAATAAAATTAATGAAAATCTATGGAGGAAGATTTCGTCTTTTTATGATGAAGCCAAGAGGAATCTCATCAGGAAAGCCATCGTGGCACAGAACAGTTCATTTTGGGTCCAAATGTCAATTTGGTGGTTTTATTTTTGTATTCATAATGAAATCAATTTTTAATAATAAAATGATTATAAAAAATATCAATAAAAATTGTTAAATTCAACTAGATAGAAGTTAATGAATTAACTAGCTAATTAATTAATTAACTGAGATACCGTTACACATTCTCAACTGCGATAAATAAGTTTTTTGAATTTTGTTTTATTTTTTTTAGGCTTGTTTTCTTGTTGTTTTTGTTTCATTTAAACTTAATTTATACATACAATAGTTTTGTTGTTTGTATTTAATAATTGTAAAACATAATATGTATGCATATATATATATATCTATATATATTTACATATATATAAATGTGTGTATATAATATATATATTCAGTTATATGCCTACCAAACTAGGCGCAGTTGTTGCCTGTGTTTCTTCCTTTGCATGATCATTTTGTATTGTAAATTTTAGCACACACTGAAATTGAATTTGTGTTATTTGTTGTTGTTCTCTCCATATGTATTTAGTTAATTATACCAAGGTGTAATTTACAATGTTTTCTTTTTTGTTTTGTTTTAATTTGTTGTAAAAAATTGAACTATTTTGTGGCTGGTGCAAATGTTCACAAAAAATTTAACTGGCTGCACGAACACTATAAAACGCACACCCCTTAGCTAGTCAAGTTTTTGAACTGTATAGTTAAACTAATGAAAATCATGTTGTTAAGTGTCTACGACTACGTTCGGGTTTAGTTCTTTGCCATTAATTGTTTAATTACTTTGCGTTTACCTAGTTAAACTTTAGAAAAACTTACGTCTGGACTTTATACACATCTTTAATTTGTTGTTTCTCTTGTTTCTTTTCTTTCTGTTGCTGTTATTTGTATCTGTATGTGTTATCGGTTTCATACATAAGCTAATTAAAATTACATCAATTCGTTTAAACAACTACAACTAGTTTAATGTATGCGTAATGTGGATATTCTTTCGTCTCCTTCTTTCTTTCTTTCTTCTTCTGCCTGCGATATATGGTTTTAAAAACCATCTTATCTCTTATGATCTCTTGAATGCCGAATGCTAAGGCTAACTTAGTCTATAATTTACGCTCGACTTCGTTTAACAAACTAAGCTACACAATTTAATCTTATTATTAATATTATATATATATATGTTTATTTATATCGTTAGATAAGGCCGTCAATGCAATTAATGCAATTAATTATGTTTAAATAATTACAATTTCAAACGCTGGCTGACTGCACGTTGAGTTTTTGTTGTTGTTTTTGTTTGTTTTGTTGCTGATGTTACCGCTTTTTGGATTGGTTTGGTTTAAGTGCATTTAAATGGGGAAAACGATTGGTAAATAAGATTTAAAAACTTTTAATTACAATTTAGGAGGTGCTAACTAAAATAACAAAGAGACGACGCAGTAAACTGTGACAGCTAAATTATATTGCAAACTGATGAACGATTGATTGATTGGCTGCAGAGTTGGAGTAGTTGAAGAGGAGTAGGACAACGATTGGGAGCAGGAGCTGGAGCTGGAGCAGGATCTGATGGATCAGGTGCAGTAAAAGTGCATTGGTGTGTGTGAACAACGTCTGCGCCAGCAGCGATCACTTGAGGTAAGTTTTGAAAAGCAGCGAGCTGCGACTGAACTCGCGTTCCTGCTCCATGTAGAAGAGCATGTCTCGCAGATTGACCCGCTTGATCCGCGGTCGTAGTGTTGTTGTTGCCGTGCCCGAGTTGTTCAGCAGACCGCCGCTACTGGATGCCTGTGTGTCGACGAGGGTGTTCAAATAATAAGTATGCCAAAAATGAGGATCGTTGTACTCACCGCGCCCACGCCACTTGCGTCGCCATCCAGCTTAAGCTTCTTGCGGGGAC
Source organism: Zaprionus nigranus (assembly GCA_018903425.1). Taxonomy (NCBI): domain Eukaryota; kingdom Metazoa; phylum Arthropoda; class Insecta; order Diptera; family Drosophilidae; genus Zaprionus; species Zaprionus nigranus. The sequence continues at coordinate 5,976,323 of JAEIGD010000004.1, read as the reverse complement.
CAATTGCCTGGAGTGCCGTTAAGTTTGCATCGCGCTGGCGCAACTCTTCCATTTCCGCACGCTGCATTTCCTTTGCCTAGAGCGAGTACAAAATATGAATAGAGGGGAAACATATGATGGGAGAATATTGCCTGCTCACCCTCGCCTTCATCTTTGCCTGCTCGGGATCCTCGACTCTCGTTCTAGATTTTGCCGCTCTCAGCAGCATCTCTCGCTCCAGCTCCTCATGCCGCTTCTGCTCCGCCTTGTCAAGCTCCTCAAGAAACTTGATCTGGCCGCGCACATCCTTCGCTGCCTCATAACGTGGATCCAACTAAAGAATAATGATGTTTGAATTTATATTTTGTATTTGTCAAGAATAGAAGGATCACACACCTTAATGACATCAATGCGGTGTTCCGCTATCACAGCCAATTTCTCCACAATGTTCTTGAGCCGCTCCTGGCACGCATGTGATATGAGCACGGCCACATCCTGTGATGGTTCCTCCAGGCCACGTTCCGCAGTAATGGCGCGTATCCGAGCCTGCAATGCTGGTAGGTTGAGAAACACCTCATCCTTGCAGGAACGGATCTGAGTGCCAATGTTCTCTGTGCAGCCGAGAATACGCTGCGACTCCTCTGCCAAATTAACTCCGCCCATTGCGGCTACATCGTTGATGTCATCATCTCCATACATGGACGAGGACATCGAGCTTTGCTGGAAAAATGAATTGGCAGCCGCTGCCGCCGCCGCGGATGATGTTGTGATCCCGCCTCCACTATTTGCTTTCTCATCACGGCTGCCTTCCCGCTCCAGGGCATCCCTCTTCTTGTTTTTACTCGCCGACTTGTTGGCTGACATTGGTAACGTGCGTGGCAGCGTCTTGGCAGACGAAATGGGTGTCAGTGAGGGATTCATTCGTTCAATGTGTGGCAGTTGCGGTGCCTTAATCTCAACCAGCTTAGGCTCAAAATGATTGTTGTTATTGTGATTCAGGGAGTTCTGCATCTGTTCCCGAGCACGTAATGCCTCCGGGGGCAAATGAACTGTGGGCAACGACGGCACTGGCAACGATGTCGTCGATGCTGAATTGATCGTTGATAGAACCGACAACGTGGGTGTCGGCGGTGGTCCGCTGTTGGATGATATGGCCGCCAGAGAAGGTGGATGCAAACTGGGCGTGATGGCCTTTATCTGCGTCTGGCCAACCTTTACGGCAGTGACTTTGTTCGACGTTGGTGTCGCATTTGGCGGACGGGCCGTGGCACGAATCTGCACTGAGCCCGTGCGCTGAAGCTGTGAGTTGTGTGGGCCGCGTATCTGCACAATGTTCTGAGCATAAAAAAGGTAATGATTATCTATAGACTGATTCCGAAGAGAGTCGGAAGACTTACAGCCTGCGTGGGCATAGGCAGCGAAGGCATTTGTCCTCTCAGGGTGCTGTTCACTAAACGCGGTGCTGTGGGAAGGCGAATGTTTGGCGGCTGCTTTGATATTGTCGTATGACCAATTGTGGGCCTCGGCGAGGCGAGTGAGTTTGGTGTAATCATTCGCACCTGCGTCTGACCGATTGTTGTCGTCTGGCTGAGCCCAATCGGACGGATTTGTGCTTGAATTTTCTGTTAAAGAGAGACACAGCGATGAGCTTGGTGTTTGAAATTATAAGATCTTAATATCACTTACCGGCAACTGTTGCGGCAGTCCAGCCAATCCCAGCACATGCTGCGGAGGCGGTTTAATGCCCTCGATGACCAACTCTTTCGTATAGAGCGCTTGACGCAGCAGTGGCAGACTTTTCTGTGGGATTGAGATTGATATTAGAGATTAAAGTAACTGAAAAAGAATATATTGATCTTACCTTCAGAAAACCAATTAAGCAGGGCTGTGGGCTTGCGTTGAGTAAACGCTCCAGGCGATCACAAAACTCCTCGGGCTCCACGTTCGCATTGACCAGCTCCTGGATGAGCGTACGCACATTTTTCTCCACTGGCTTCGGTTCCCGTGTCGACAATTCAATTAAATTGGCTAAAAACTTGCGACACTTTTCTTTGGTATTCCCCTGCGCAGCCGTCGTCGTCGTTGTTGCCGTTGATCCTCCCGTGCCCGCACTCGCATTCGCCGTTGCAGCAGCAGCTGCTGCTGCCACATTGTTGGCCTGCGATTGGTGGTGTGCCGCTGCTCCTGCTGGTATCGTTTGGATTTGCGTTACCTGCGGCAGATGAGGCGCCTGGTGCTGATGCAGCTGCGCCAAGTGCGGCGGTTGCGAGACGCTGCCAAAGCTGTGCGCATTGCTACTGGCCACCGAGTTGACAATTATGTTGCTGGAGGCGGTGGTGCTGGTCATTGACTATGGTTACAGAAATAAGCATAATGCGTTAGTATAGTGGCATGAATAATATTATATATATATATACAACTAAACTGTTTCCAGTCGGTGCAAATGAAGAACGATAAGCGTAAGCGTAATATAAAAAGAAAAAACTCCACTGTTGTTCATAAGGGCTTCGATTAGTGAGTGTGTGTGCGAGGGAGGGTGCGTGCTACGGGGGCTTTAACATAATATAATATCAATTTATACAGCAATAGCTATTAAAATACGTTGTCCATATGTATCAGTTGTGAATTACTTATCTAAATACGTAGTTCAAACACTTTCTTCTCCTTCTACACATTCGCTAAGCAGCCCCTAGGCCAATGAGGTGTTTTTGTTCATATGATAATAAATTCATATGATAAATCGGAATTATAGAAACTTATATGATCTTTCTGCTTGACAACGACGCGTTCGCAGTATAAAAAAATGAATAATATGGAAACAAATACACAGACTTTTACAACGCAGCATGCAAAACTCAGCAAAAGTAAAAACTAATCTTGAAATCAAAACTGAAATTGAAAGTTTAGATAATTGGAACAGCTCAAATAATTGGCTGGAATTCCAAACTGTAATCGAAACTGAAGCATAGCATTTAAAAACACATCAAAAACATCATTAACAGACTAGAGAGACAGAGAAAGGCGAATTAGAGAATATACGAGAATATATAAGAGCAAAAGAAGCGTATTGAAATATTTGGAAAATTTGTGAAAATTCTAAACAATTTCCACTTGCAACAAGTTAAGCTTTGATCTTTACGTTTTGCTTGATCTTTATTGTGGCCGCAACATTTGCCGCTGCAGCTGCGGCAGCCGCGGCGGCTGCACTGCTGGCGCTGCTGACTGAAGCCTGTTGCTGTTGCTGCTGCTGTTGCTTATGTTGGTGCTGTGCCTGTTGCTGCTTCAATTGTAGCTGGAGCTTCTGCTGATGCTGTTGCTGTTGCAGGTTAGTAGCGGGTTTGTTGTTGCTAGTGGTGGTGGTGGTGGTGGTGTTGGTTGTATTATTAATATTGTTATTGTTATTATTGCTGGATGGGAGGATTGTGGATGATGTTCGGACAATCGTTTTGCGCAGTGCAATGCTAGTGCTGGCAGTGGTTGCTAGTGAGGATGCTTGTGTTGTTGTTTGATGCTGTTGCTGTTGTTGTTGCTGCTGCTGCTGTTGCTGCACTTGTTGTTGTTGCTGCTGTTGTTGTTGTTGATATCTACTTACAGCTGCAGCCGGCACAGTTTGCAAACGTATCTGTGTTGTTGTGGGATGATTTGTTGTGCTTGTTGTTGTGTTGTTAATATTGTTGTTGCTGTTGTTATTGTTGTTGCTGGTGTTGGATATGGTCTGTGTCATCGTCGGCGGGCCAGTCGTTGTGGCCGTGCCCACGCGCAACAACTGGAATCCATTATCCGTTTTCAATAACAGTGCAGGCGTTTGTCCTGTATTTAGTGTGCTTAGGGTTATCTAGAATGGAGAAACAGAGAGAGAGAGAGAGAGAGAGATTGGAGAGTGATTTAGATAAGACAGGGGCCAGGGGGATCAATACCAGCTGAAGCAGAACAGACCCATTGATAATACTATCGTACTCAAGATACTTGTTTTAAATTCCATGAGCACTGAACAGATTAGATGTGGTACAAACATACGAAAGTATTAACTATAGTCTGCTCTGCTGTTGGTACAGGTGTGTGTATGGGCGTGTTTGTTTGTGTGTGTGTGGTGGGTTAGTTGGGGAAATCAGCGGGAGACTGTTAGCCTTACCGATGGACTCTGAGGCCTCACCCCCGTCATATGCGAATTGCTGATGACCACGCGGCTGAGCGGATTGGCGGGCATGTTCTTTGGCTGCTGCTGCGTCGGCGCCTGGGGACGCATACCGACCACAACGCCGGCTGGCAGCATCGAGTTAAGCAAAGGCTGTCCGGGCTGTTTGAGTGGAGAGCAAGAGGTGCGTGTGGTTAGTAAGATCATCAAGTAGTTTTATTAGCCTTGTGAGGTTTCTGTAGGCGGCATACAATAGCGTTCATAGGATTCAGAGAGTCTAATATCTACTCTCTCTTCCACTACACATGCAGCAGTTCACGATAGTGGCGTCGTGTCGTGTCACGTTGCGTCAAGAGGTTGTCAATAAATGTGCACATCTAAATGCGATATCTATATAAACAATAAAGAGGCCGGCAAGTGCTGTCCAATTTACAAATCTACTAAAATTAATTCACTACAGTTAAAGCAGTTTTCGATCTAGAAGAAAGTCTTAATAAATTATACATATGTTTTAATAAAAAAAGCCCAACTTAGGAGAGAGAGAGAAAGAACAATAACTCCCTCGACAACTGTTTTTAAGAATTTAAAGAATTTTCGAAAACCAGAAACAAGTTTAAGAAAAATTGTATATGGAAAATATAAAGAAAAGAAATCCAATGGAGTTAATTGTGCAGACAGTGATTGAGAAACACTTTGTAGACAGAATCTTAAGCAAATACATTTCTAATGTAAAAAGACTTGTGAAAATTAATAATTAATAATTTTGAATTACTAACTAAGCAGAGCCGAGAGAGATTAAAAAAAGGAGCTGGAGATGAAAACCATTGGATGCAGGCAGGATGAGAGAACTGAAGATCGCCTGGTTGTATATGTGTTGGCGCAACCGTTGCAACTGGATTAGTGATTGATTGATACCTGATTGATGGTCTTGGTCATTGTTACGATTCCTGCTGGTGCACTTGATACTAGACCCGCCGGCAGGGTGACAGCATGGTGATTGGATTTAATAACTAAGGTTTGTGTTTGGGTGGCACCTACTGATTGCGATTGTTGCTGCCCTGGATGCTGATGCTGCGGGTGTTGCTGCTGCTGCTGGTGTTGCACCTGGTGATGCACCTGCGACAGACCCGGCACGCCATGACTGCCAATGCCCGCCGTAATGGTCTTGATCGTCGTCGTATTTGGCAGTTGCGCCGTCGAGATTATTGTCGGCCCGATGCCACCGCCCCCATTTGGGCCACTTATGTTGATGCTGCCATTCGGCAGCTGTTGACTGGTGAAGGTGATCCGGTTGCTGCTGGCCGAGGTGGCCGTCGGCGCCGACTGGCTGCTGTTCATTGCGTCGCGTTTGCGGTGGTTCGTAGGTTGGAGCTGGAGCTGATGCTGGAGCCGAAACTAGCGTGTGTCTCCTGCTGCTGACGTACTTGTACCGCCTGTTTTCTTAATCAACTGTGCATCGGGGGCATCTTGCTGTTTGTTGTGTTATTCTTGTCCTTACTCAGTTGCATGCTGCATTCCCGACACTCAAAGCGACACTGCAAGGCAAAGATGTTGGGCCATTTAGTATTCATATAGAGCAAATACTTTCACAATATGCTGGCTTAGCGCTCTACTACCTGCCCGAGGCCGTGGCACAGTGGTACCTGTGGGTCATAAAGTGTACTTTTTAACCAGGGGACGGGCGCGAAGGCGGGTGAAAGCCGGACAAACGAGACAGGCTAATGCGGTTCTAGGTTTGCATTGCATGAATAATATTCGTAATCACCTTGACCAAAGCCTTGGTTGCCACTGGGCGCGGGTGCTCCGCTGACAACCAAAGCAAACGCGCTCTCTCGCGTACTTCGCTTATTCACGCGGCTGCTGCTGCGCTGGCGACAACGACAACGGCGACGACGTTTACTCCTTGTCACTAGCTGAATTTTGTTATATGTATGTTTTCTTTGGGGGACCGAGAAGGTTGTTGCTTTTTCTTTTATTCAATTTGGTATTTTTACACACACGCGCGCACTCTTTCGCAGCCTCTAGCGCAGACGGTTTGTTGAGCACTGTATTTATTTTCGCTTTATTTTGATTATTTTGGATGTACAAAAAATTTGGCAGCGACCGAGCGACAGCGCCGCCATTTTCACGAATGCGCGTGCAAAACGACAGTAAACGCGCAAGGGGCATAGACGTCGATAAAAGTACAAGACAAAACGCAACGCTGAAAAAATTACAGCGTTTGCCGCCAGGTGTCGCCAGCGGCAGAGGGTATTGCCAACTCAAAAACAGTAGTGTTGAGCAGAAAACTGCGTGCTGCCAACTTTGCGTGATCTCAATTATTGCGCGCAGCCAACTTCATGTGAGTGGTAGTTTGCGCGCAGCCCACTTCACACAAGTAATTATTCGTCATTCTCTGTTCTGGAATTGCCTCTCGTTCTGCTGCTGGACTTTCGTGTAGAAATGTAAACCTGCTACTTATCCATATAATGAATGGGGAATGCGTTTTCTTTATAATCGAGAAACACAATATACAAATTGTAGCCAAGTAGAGCGACTGCTGACTGTCATTGTCGTCCGACGGCGCCGGGTGTTAGGGGTATGCTGGTGGTACAGACTGCAGCAGTTTTTCAGAATTGTGGCTTAATTGGCAAAGGCACTCACTTCAAATCATTTTCCGATTGAACTGTGTTCACAGCAGCGCATTATTATCGTCAAATCGTACGTTTTTCTTAATGAAAACCAACAATTGAATGTTTACGAACCGTCCACCGAATGCAGATTATGTTTTTACATCAGTGTGACCAGCTTCGGCAAGCAACAAATGGGAGAATGAAAAGTGAAGCACAGTATAAAAAGAAAAAGAGGAAAACACTTCTGGATTTTGTTTTTCATTATGAACGGCCTAATTTTATACTTGAATACAGTGACGGAAAGAGAGCAGCATAACCTGAAGCAATACACTGACAAAAACGTATGACTGAAATTGATCTGTAACATAAATATGTATGTACATATACATACATACGTGTATGTTTGTATATCGTCTCAAAGTAGAAACTAAAATATATCATGCCAAAAACAAATATAATTATTGGTCGGTAAGTAAATCTGATTTATCGATTTATTTTTATTTATCGATGTATTATACTTAATCTTTAAGTGTTGTAAAGGCGAAAAAAATAAACCGAACTATTTAATTAAAAAATAATATGCTGATGTTCACAACTAGTTCTGTCACTAAACACTTAAATTTATGTTTATGCAACAACAAGAGTAATATGTAAACCATTCACAAAACTTAACGAAACTAATTTGAATAATCTGCGTATGGCATCAACATAAACTGCTTCAATTGATTCTCAGACTGGTCTCTTGAATTAATTAATTTGGCATACTTGCCTATTTATTGTTATTTATAGTATATGTATTATTAGAGTCTTAAGTCTTATAACTTATGAGTATTTATTGACTATTCTAAAGTAGCCACGTAACATACATTATTTACAAATTCGCCTTTCTCGCTCCAATTCAATTTAGGAGTTCTATTTATGGTCGCCCAAAACTGTAGGAATAAACCGTCTTAAGCGACCCCTTGGCGTTGTTGTCTTGAAATTTGGCGTAGTACGGGCTGGCAGTAAACTGGGATGGAGCCGGTGTAGGTTTTGTTGTTGTACTCGGTTTGGTGGATAAGTGTTCAAACTTTGCCTTGAATTTGGCAAAGAAAGGATGACTGAATGGATCTGTTGTAGTTTTACTTCCCACTGTTGTTGTGGTGAATAAATAGGGTCGAGGCGTGGTGGAAGACTGTGGGCGTGACGAAGTAGGTGTAGACATTGATTGGAAAGGTGGACGAGTTGCTGTTGTTGTTGTCTTAGGCGTCGTTGAGGTGAATTGTCGCCATGTTGTTGTAGATGGTGTTGTGGGTCTCGATGTGGGTTGAGTGGTAGATTGCGTTGTTGTAGCGCGAGTAGTTGCTTTTGTAGTTGTAGAGCGGGTTGTGAGTGTCGCCTTTGTGGGACGTGTTGTGGTTGCACGAGTTGTGGCTCTTGTTGTAGAGCGGGTTGTGAGTGTCGCCTTTGTGGGACGTGTTGTGGTTGTACGAGTTGTGGCTCTTGTTGTAGAGCGGGTTGTGGGACGTGTTGCTTTTGTTGGTGGCGTTGTTGCGCGAGCTGGCGCCCTCGTTGTTATGACTTGAGTGGAAGGTCTTATCGTTGTTGTACGAATTGTGGTTCTTGTAGATGGGATTGCCGATGAGGCAGGAGTTGTGGATCTCGTTGTTGTGCGGGCTGTGGTTCTGGTAGTGGACAGAGGTTTTAGATGAATTGTGGTGCGAGCTGTGGGTCTATTCGTTGTCCAGTAGGTTGTGGGCTTTTGAGCTGTTGGTCTGACTGTTGATCGGGATGTTGGCCGGGTTGTTGCCCTGGCTGATGATCTAGTTGTTGGCCGGGTAGTTAGAAGGGTTGTTCTCCGGGATGTTGGTCGAGTTGTTGCTCGGGTTGTTGGCTGGGATGTTGCTCTGGCTGATGGTCTAGTTGTTGGACTGGTAGTTGGAAGGGTTGTTGGAAGTGTTGTTTTCCGGGTTGTTGGACGAGTTGTTGCTCGGGTTGTTGACTGGGTTGTTTCTGATGGTCTAGTTGTTGGCCGGGTTGTTGAACGGGTTGTAACTTGGGATGTTGGTCGAGTTGTTGCTCGGGTTGTTGGTCGAGTTGTTGCTCGGGTTGTTGCTCGGGTTGTTGGTCGAGTTGTTGCTCGGGTTGTTGGTCGAGTTGTTGGCCGAGTTGGTAATCGGGTAGTATCTCGGTTTGTTGGTTGGGTTGCCACGCGCGATGTTGTTCGAGTTGTTGGTTGGGTTGTTGATCGGATAGTTGTCCGGGGTGTTGGTTGCGTTGTTGCTCGAGTAGATATCGACGTTGCTTTTGGCGTCGTGGATGATGGTTTAGTTATGGGCCAGTGGGTTGTCGTTGGTGCAGTTGGCTGTCGAGTAGTTGTTGTTGTTGTTCCGGTTGGTTTTGTGATAGATAGGATTGCATTCGTTGTAGACGATTGACTATGACGCAGATGATTAGACGTCGTTCTAGCTGAGGAAGTCGCTGTAAACTTTATAATTTCGTTGCGAAAGATGTCGCTGTTTACATAGGGATGATGAGTTGATTTAGAAGACACTGAGGGCCTTGGTGTGGTGCTTACAGGGGGTCTAACCTGAGCTGGCGCAGGGGTTGGTTTACTCAACGAATTCAGGAAGGGATTGGAGTTATAATTCGCGCTCTGACTGAGCTTTGATTCTGTAGCTTGAATGGCATTTGGTGCGGCAGGCTTGGATTGAGTAATAAAAGGATTTTTGTTGTAGCTGGACTTGGGAGTAGAGGCGCTCTCAGTTAACTTTGCAGTAGGCTCCAATGATGGTTTAATTGTCTGGAGAAATGGATTAGACCCATAAGGATGTTTTGGAACAACATTTATTGGGGCTGCGGGCTTGACAGTCGTTTTGATTGTCGGAGTCGACACTTGGATATTTTGTAGCCTTGCGACACCTTTAAGGAAAGGATTCGTAGCGTACACTTGCTGACCTGTTGTTGGTAATTGAGGGTGCTCCCCGTGATGGTTTGGCTTGACAGCCTTCTGAAGTTCCGTCTGAGCTATTTCGTTACCGTCAAAGCAATCGCTTAGCTGAGCTAGGCTCTGGTGTCTGCAGTGTCCATTGTAGACGGTCCAGGCAGTGAAGCCATCGCCCGATAGACGTGTGTGTTCCTCGTGTATGGTGCGAATGCACTGAACATCATCCGATATATCCGAATCGAGCAGACGATCACAATCTATGTGACATGCCTTACCCCCCTGCTCACCTTTATCGTGGCTGCACCAGTAGAGATCGCTGATCTGGAAGAGCCCGTGATCCTCACTACCATCTGCATTGAGGCGACCCACTGCAGCCGTGTTTAAGGAGGATTCGTGCTGGGCTATGCACACCCATGTGGGGATCTCACTCATGGGTAGTTTGTGCTTGTAGTAGAGCTCCTGTGCCAGCTCACAGCGTTGGTATATCTTACCTTTGGGCTTTGGCTTGTACTCGATTTTCCTCTGAGGTTTCTCTTCTGGCAGATCCTTGCCCTCAAAACAGCTGGCAATTTCCGCTCTGCTGCGATCCCTACAATGCCCATTGTACACTGTCCATGCTGTGAAACCATCGCCTGATATCCTTGTGTGCTCCTCATGGATCGTCCGAATGCACTTGACATCGTCCGAGATATCCGAATCCAGCAAACGATCACAATCTATGTGACATGCCTTTCCCCCCTGCTCACCTTTATCGTGGCTGCACCAGTAGAGATCGCTGATCTGGAAGAGTCCGTGATCCTCACTGCCATCTGCATTGAGGCGACCCACTGCAGCCGTGTTAAAGCTGGATTCGTGCTGGGCTATACACACCCATGTGGGGATCTCACTCATGGGTAGTTTGTGCTTGTAGTAGAGCTCCTGTGCCAGCTCACAGCTTTGGTAAATCTTACCTTTGAGCTTTGGCTTGTACTCGATTTTCTTCTGTACTTTCTCTTCTGGCAGATCCTTTCCCTCAAAGCAGCTGGCAATTTCCGCTCTGTTGCGATCCCTGCAGTGCCCATTGTACACAGTCCAAGCTGTGAAACCATCACCTGATATCCTTGTGTGCTCCTCATGTATCGTCCGGATGCACTTGACATCGTCCGAGATATCCGAGTCCAATAGACAGTTGCAATCAATGTGACATCCCTTTCCCCCGCCACTCCCGCACCAGTAGAGATCACTTATCTGGAAGAGACCGTGATCCGCGCTGCCGTCTGCATTCAATCGTCCCACAGCCGAGGTGTCCAGCCGCGACTCATGCTCGGCGATGCACACCCAAGTAGCTAAGTCCTGCATGGGAAACTTGTGTGAGAAATACAACTCTTGCGCCAATTCACAGCGTGTATAAACTTTACCAGCTCTCTTAGGTGTTGTGTAGTAGTGTTGTTGTTGTTGCTGGTAGTGTTGTTGTTGTTTGTGTGTTGTGTGATGTTTGTAATGAAGCAAGGGATTTGCAGGAGAGCTGCCTGCATACTGTGGCTTCAGGGACTGCCCAATCGCATTGGGATGTGGTCGCAAGAAGGGATTTCCTTGGTAGCCGGAGAGAGTCTGCGACTGTCCGTAGAAGGGGCTCACCGTCGTGGTCTGGCCATATTGATAGGCGTAGCTGACCTTGCTCACTGGCCCAATGGCATTCGGGTGTGTGTGCGTCACCTTAGTGGGCTGTGGCTTCGCGAAGCAGGCGGCCACTTGTTCGTAGCGCTGGTTGCGGCAGTCACGATTGTACACCGTCCACGCTGTGAAGCCGTCTCCCGATATCTGCGTGTGCTCTTGATGAATCTTCCTGATGCACTGCACGTCATCCACGATGCTAGAGTCTAGGAACTGGTTGCAGGCAGCGTGGCAGCCCTTGCCACCGTGCTGATCGTGGGTGCACCAGAAGAGGTCGCTAATCTGGAATAGGCCGTGATCCGCACTTCCATCTGCATTCAGGCGACCCACCGCGGCAGTGTTGTACGAGGACTCGTGCTGGGCGATGCACACCCACGTGGGAATCTGCTGCATGGGCAGCTTGTGTTGATAGTACAGCTCCTGCGCCAGCTCACAGCGACTGTAGATCTTTGCCCTGCTCGAGGCTGGATAGCTCACCTGGTGTACTGCCTGTACCTGTGCCTGTTGCACATGCTGCACCTGTGCCACATACTGTGGCTGATGGTGCTGCGGCTGCTGGAAAGAGCTGGCCCCATGATGGTCCCCTGCCAGCCCACAACCAGCCACATAGGATGTTGCATCCTGGCGACAATACGATCCATACGCCTGCCACGCCGTGAAGCCATCCCCGGAAATGCGCTGAGTCTCTGCGTAGATCTTGCGCACACACAGCACATCGTCGGCAATATCGTCATCCCGCAGACGAGCACAGCTAAGCCCACAGCCAGCGCCCTGACCTGGGGGAGAGCACCAGTAGACATCGCTAATCTGAAAGATGCCATGGGAGCCACCAGCAGGTCCGCTACCTCCGCCAAAGGCAGCCGTGTTCAGGTCACTCGAGTGTTGGGCGATGCACACCAACGTGGCCACCTGGGCCGCTGGCAGTCCATAACGATGCTGCAGTTGGGCAGCCAGCTCGCAGCGCTCGAACACGCGGCCTGGGATAAGCTGGAACTGGAGCTGCAACTGGAGGAAGCTCAGAGCTAGAGCCAGAACCGAAATCGACGACATCTTGCGATGTAATGCGAGCTTCGCAGCTCTTTAGGCACTCTATATACGACAAACACGAACACGAAGACGAGGTGCGAGTACGAAGACGAGACAGTCCTATCTATTTGAATTTTTAATTTCCGTATATTTTTCGCACTCGACGCGTTTGTTGCTCTGCGCGTTTCGTTGGCGACTGAGCGAGCCGATGGCAGCGGGTTTCATCTTGAGCCCCCGGTTGACTCGGGCCGATTTGAATATGACGACAGCGATGCCAAGAGGCGGCAGTGTGCAAACTGGTTGTGGCTCCATTTCTGGCGCGGGCTCTGCGTGTTGCATAATTACTGACCAAACGGAAAGGTTCTCGACAGACAGACAGACGACGCAGACACTTTGTCTAAAGTGTCCACGCGCGAAGCGCCCCTTCCAAAGAAATGGGAAGAAGGGGGAGGGAAGGAGGTAAGATCGTTAAAGTGGCGAGAGTATTTGGGGCAAGCCATTAACCGGAGAACGGCTAATGAAATTAATTTACAATATTTATTTGACAACAGCTTCGCTTTAGCGATTAACATAATATGCAAATGGTTGAGAATATTTGCGCGACTTTTTCGCGCGATTTCTAACGCCTTCTACACACGTCCAGTCACTTGGTTGGGTCGATCGGGTCGATCAGTCAATCACTTAAGCTTCGCTTGGCTGTTACGCAGTTGCCTGTCAATCCGAATGTCAGTCTCAGTCGCAGTCTCACTCGCAGTCCCAGTCTGTCTCAATCACAGTGAATCTCACACACCTTGGTGCGTTTTGTTTTGTTTGCATACATCGGACTTGGTCAACCCTCTCTCTATTCAATTTGCCGTCTCACTCGCACACATTTCACCTCAGCGATTTCGAAGCATCTTTTTTGTGTATTTCGTTTTTGTTTTTACTACGGGTTTTAGCAACTGTATTTAAAGTATGTTTTAATTAGCAGTTTTGCGCAAAACTTAATAAACCTTTTCCCTCTCTCTCTCTCTCCTTTGTCAGTCTGCAGTAATTGATTGATTCATCTAATGAATGTTTTATGTTTCTCCTTTTGTTGATCTTGAACTTGTAGAGAGGCCTCTAATGTCTCATGAATTGTAAATGGCCAAAGCATTTGCGGTTGCCTAAATTTCTGTGGAACATTCTAATGAAATTCGGAAATAGTTCACAGACTCCCGAAACAAAACAGATTTCGCTGGAATTATCTTTTAATTTATGCCAATTTATCTATCGATTCGATTGGAACTCACACTTGAATGTCAAATCTTGTTTTGTTGCTTTTCGTTCAACAGTTTTTAGTTTATTCATAGTTTTTAGTAAAGGCTAAATCACAATACAATATAATCACATTTAAACAATAAATTATATACAAATTCGTGGACAATTAGATTGAGAATAACATTCATACTACATACATAGCATTAATAATAATTGCGTAAAAGTAAAATACATATATAGCATTTAAGGACTCGTTTGCTCTTCGGGGCTGGGCCGCTACCTCCTTCTTATTTGACTGGAGCCTCCGTCTGACGTCCCCGCTGAAATATGTAGTAGATGACGCCCAGTACTGCCACGCCTATGCCTCCGCCAAGCCCCGCCCAGTGCACAATGTCCAGGGTCTTGAGCGTGTTGATGAGTCTCTTCTTGAAGAAACTGACCATTTCTCCATTGAGTTGAATACCCTGTAAATGCACGTCATTTGCAAGTCATGCAAGGAGGTTTCCCAAAAGGTCAAAGAGTCAAGTGTACAAACCTCTTCCACCCAAATGGCAGGCATAAGCACCGTGGTCAGGTTCTCGGTGATGGTAATGCGATTGATGCTCTTCAAGAACATGTTGAACTGCACCCTCTTCCCTCCCCGCAGCGGCGTGCCCGTCAACTGTGCCATAATAATTGGGATAAAATGAATATCATGTAGTGGGGGGTACTCAAGTTTCAAGGATTACCGATTGCACATCCACAAAAGTCTGGTGCTTCTTGGCGTCGGGCTTGAGACCGCGTATCATCTTGCGATACTCGTTGGAGGCGCCTAGCATATGGGGTAGCGTCAGGATGACGGGGGGCATCTGCATTAAAATAATTAAAATTTTAACAAAAGCGATAAACATTTGCATGATAATCGAATTAAGATGCCGATGTCGCCTCTAAAATTGTTTACAAAACAAAAACAGGATTGCAACCAGTTTACAATTGACACATAAAGTACAATATATTATAAAAATTCCACACTGACTAGGGTTCAATGGAACTGTAGGCCAAGTACCCCAGCGACGACTTCAGTAATCTCCAGTAATCTTAAGTACACCAAAGTGCGGAACTGTTTTGGCTCCATTTATTTACATAGTATTTATTTATTTATTTATTTAGTGCTAGCATTGAACCAATTTGCTGGAGCTTCCTCATATGGAAGCCTTCTCATGGGGAAGCAGCCGCGATAATATTCCGAATGCTTATTAATGAAACTGTTAACTCACGTTTTGCCAATTAAAAGACCCAAGAATCTCAAGTCTGAAGCGTGCACAGACACCCAAGCAGAATGGCAAGAAGTACGAGTGAGAGACAAGTACGAATATGGAATTTAATGCTTCAATTTGTAGAGCGCTCTCGAGATAGATCATAATGAGCCGATGGTCACTTGAGCATCCATAAAACCCGCCGTCAACACTTTTCATTTCAAATGCGCAGTACAAATTATATCTTTTCATGTTTTTCTCCGTATTCTGCAACTGCTCGCTTCAAGTGTTAATTAAGAAATTAACGATAAATGGGAATGCGAATTTGAGTGGAGATGGGAATCGGTCAATAAACGACGCAGCTGCAGAGCATAGCGTGGTAATGGCAAATCAACAATAACAGCTGTTCATCTTGAGAATCATGTCGAAGATGAAATACACTACGCTGCATTCCTTATGTTACTTCATTCAGCTAATACCTACACATGCAATCAATGTTTCAGGGGACTCCCTCAAAGAGTATAGTCTTTAAATGTCAACCCACGCCGCTCTTCAAATTGATATGCAACTTGAGTTGATTTTGGAGCTGTGCGTGCGCAAAGTTGTGAGTTCTTTGAATTCGCACTAGAGATACGTATACGGGGAATGTTATATCAATGTGGGTCTCATTGTTGTTGTAGAACGCATAATTTGGCACTGATGAGCTTGCAGGTTTACGAGCTGTCTTTGCACCCCCAATTAGCATAAAAAACACGTTAAAATCTGTATAAAAATTAAACAAGAGGTTTCGACTAGATTGAGTAGAAAATTCTTGTTGGCGATGCGTTCAAAACAAAGCCAATTTCAACAATAAAACCTAATAATAGTAATATTGGTATAACACTAAAGCATTATTCTGCAAGACAACAGTAGATTGAATATATATTTATATATATGTATATGTATATGTATATATATATATTGAATGTGTGTGAATATGTAGTGTAGGCATAAGCATATGAAACACAAAGTAGACTCAAATGCTAAACAAACACGTTAACCTATCGATACGGAGGGGCGTAAACAAGCATGTTAAGCATTTCCGGATTTTCTGGAAATATTTTGCATATCTTCTCTTATTTATATGAACGTATTTTAGTCTCTGACGTTCTGTAGATAATTTTATGGCTAATATCTGCTCATCCGAAGGCAGATACATATATCTGTCGTCTCTGTTTGGTTTAATTTTGGCTGTGACAAACGCGAGTAGATAATTATATGGGCAATTGAACAGTTTTGTCTCTTAACTGGTTCTCTGTCGCTACGACTTCCAGGGGGAGTCTAATTAATGCAAATACTAATGGGCCTAAGAGTCGTTATCATAACGTATCAGATAGCTGTCTAAAAAGTTGTCAAAGGTTCATTTAATTCCCATAAATAAACTGGTGATTAAATTAAAGCGGTTTCATATGGGAAATCGATACAGAATCGCAGATTTTTATACAATTTAAGTTGATCGATTTCGATATTGCGTACGTTCAGTATTTCATCTTAGAAATGGTCTATCTATGGGTAATTGATTTGCAGAGACTACTCACCCAGGCAGGTGGTCAAGTCGAGGGCACCTGCATAGAGACATCCGTTCTTTCGCTTTATGACGTTAGCCAGCTTGTCTACACAGAAGCATTCGTTGTCGTGTTCGGGTCCAATGTCGTTGATAAAGTTCTCGCCGATCGAGTACCTGAATCCGGGTATGCCCTGGTACTGTATATCCGACTGGTAGAACAGCTGCACAGACCGACAAATGTCCGCACTGAAAATGTACATGGAGTCGCCTCGCTGGCGAAAGGGTGGATATGAGGAGGCGTCGGTGCCATTGATCTGGTTGCAGACGGAGGTGTCGCCCTCCCCACCGCTGCCATTGAGCCACACTTGCAGATTATGTGAGTCGTCGAGCTTTTTGAATCTCCAGCACCCTCATGGCGTCTCCTTTGCCAGTATGCACCTCGTAGACCTCATGGCCAGATCCGTTTTTCTACAGAGTTACAGAGAATAGAATAGTTGTAGTGATTGAAGTTGGCTGATGGATGAATGATTACTCACATGTCCAAAGAAGGAGAATGCTAGGCTGCCATCGCTTTGTTCACGTATCGTCTTAGAGCCGCTTTCCTTTATCTGATTGCAGATGGCCTTGGCGATGCCCTGGGGATTGATGCAGAAGCGGACTCCGTCAAAGAGGTACTCTCGCACCGAGGTGTGCACGAACATTGAGCGTGGATCGTTGAACACGGCCTTGAGATTGGCGTTTAAATGGACCAGCAACAGTGCCAGGCCGGGATCATTCTCCCCAATCTGCAGTACGGACTGAAACGGACAAATATCACAGGTAATTACAAACAGGATCAGATTGGCATTGATCCGTAACCAGGCGGAAAGGCGGCAAGCATTGGCGTTAGAAATGGGCAGGGCAAAGCAGCCATAAAACGTTTTTATGCCATGTTAAATGTTAAGTAAAGCGACTTAGTAGGAAGGTGGAGATATATTCGTTAAAGTTAATTACTCAAAAAGTTAGCATAAGCAAATGTGTTGAGCTGCCGTTCGACGGACAACTGAGTCGAATCGCCGATGTGTTACTGGGGATGAGTAGTTGAGTTAATCAGTTTTCAATTTATCAAAATATTTACACTTGAGAGTTATCTGCAAGGTTTATGTCAATCAGAACTGATTGAGCTGTGTGAGATGTGTGCGAACTTGAGCTTAACGAGCGAAACTGCAATTAATCAAAGCATGCAACTGACAAGTACTGCTGGTTAGACTTACTTTGACATCTTCGATAAGGCTGACTAAGATGCGCTCAACCCAGCTAAGGGGCGCTATAATTGTTTACGCTTTATTAGTGTTAGAATGGAATTGCCTTCTGTATTTCGACATTTAAGCCCAAAGCGTATTCGATATATTTATCGATTTGCAATTTCAATTTGTGGTCAGCACATTCGTCCGTGGCTTAGGGCTTTAATGTCATAACAGATCCATAGATATCAAAAGTGTTTCCCACACTTATAGAGCAAACAAACATTTGGGATTGCAATGAATCTTCATGGCTTAACCGTGACCTGACACAAACTCGCAACTCTTGAGTAGAGAGGAGTGACACGAATAAATCAACATGAAGTTTAATTACTCAACGCGTGGGTGGGACGATAATAATTATTAATAATATTAAAAGGCATAAAATCGATTCGGCTATCAGTTACCATCGTCGGCAATCGGTAAAAAAAGATGGACAATGGCGAGAACAATCGACTCCATTGAGCCATTACGTGATATGCGTGCCGATATAGAAGAATTGATTACTCAGTAATCGATTTGGGTCAATGCTTAGTTAGTTGACCTCACCAACCCGCAACCTGCAACCAAAACCCACAACCCAAATACCAAATCCCAGCCCAAATTCATGCTTGGGCTGTCCGTGATAATAATTGTTGGCTCTTTAGAATTAGTAGTAAATAAAATTACTTTACGTTTCCCTCGAATGCGCTCCATCAGACGCTTTAAAACGCGTACACCTGGTGTTCTGTTAAGGCGCGAGTTTAATCTATTCGCAAAACCCTGCAAGATATCTGTGATTTCTCTTTCGAATACTTGCAAAAAGGCCTGTAGGATGAGTCAGAATATTATCAGTCTCAGTTTAAAATACAAATATCACAGGTAGTTGGCATGTCCACTTCGTATTCGTACTCACATTCATGTGCATGTTGAGTGCCACGATGCGATCATTCTGGGTGAACGGGGCGGAGGCATCCTCATCGAAGTCAAAGTGCACGTTCTGTACGTAGCTGATCTTCGAGCCGTCTCGGGAGAAATGCTTAACCTTTTTTCTGGCGATATTGCCTGCAAGAAGACAATGCAGAGTTAGTGTTGTTGGGCTGCTATTCAGGGTTATCTACTTACTTGTAAACATACGGTCCGATCTCTTCAACAATTGGTATGGCACCGTTCTGTATCATCTCGGGGTTCGTTACGTTGAAGATGTACACCTTAAAGATCAGCGGTTGTGGCAGATTCACAAATCGTTTGTACTGCTCTGAGCCATCAGAGATGATGACGCTCTAAACGTAAAATATGAAATTATGTTTAGAAAAAGTAAAGAGCATGTCTACAATAATACAAAGTAAATTAACGAGTTTTCTACAATATTTGCATTTCATCCATAACTTGTCACCTCAGCGACTAAGTAATCGCCAATGTGAAGAATTAGTAGCGATAAAACTGACAACAACATCATCAGATCGTCGTCAGCAAAGCAGAGACATGTGTACGAACCAGTTTTATCACTTTTCAGTTAATAACAACAAAATATCATAGTCTGTGCTCGTTCGGGGATGATTTAATCTTTTATGGAGATATTGATGACAGTCAATGACAATAATAATTATATTTATTTCTTAATTTTATTATTTTATTGCCATATTATCCCTAAGAACGCATAGATTCATAACTCTGCATAGAAATTATACACATAGAGCTATCAAAATGTGCCACGTTTCTGAATGAAAGTTTATTAGCCATAAATTTTGACCATGTGCATCAATTAACACTGAAAATGTAGAGCTTAAAGCTGAGGCGCCTTGACTAGAGACCACCGCAAATATTTAGCTTGTAAGGTAAAAACAATATTTACTACATGAAATTGGCAAAAGGGCAACAAAAAGAGCCAAAGGTATGACCAGCAATATAATTTTATAGACGGGTTTATGCCATGCCCACGTACATGATACAATTGAAGAATTGTCAATTTGTCAAAAGATCTTCGGAAAACATAAAACCAACTACAATGTCTCAAGGTCAATGCACACGCAGTCGCGCGTCGCCGCATCGAAGAGCATACAAAACGTTTGATTAACCTTAAGAGCCCCAAACTGAACAGAGCCAAACAGACAGCAACAACAACTGGAGACACGCATTGACACTGGCCCAAAATTCATTCAGCGGCCAAACAAATAATAATAAAAATAAAAACAACGCATAATTGTTGCGAAATTGACCAATTTTAACAGTTTGTCGACGCAGACCGACAACAAAATAACAACAAATCAAACCTTAGCCAGTGGCAAAACGTGACTGAAATTCATAAGCTTATCGAATGCAAAATGCAAATCGCGTCTTCGGCTCAGAATGTGCTCAGTCAAGGGGTCAACGCGTCGTATGCGTAACGTTTAACAATTAACTACTGCAACTTTCTAGTCATTGCCGCGCAAGAGTTGGCTGCCAATTTATGGTAATTACTAATTACTTGACATGACCTTTCGGCAAACGCAATGTGGCCATCAATGGCTTTGAATTTCAATTTGAATTCGAAACAGAAACAGCAACTGAAACTGAAACAAATAAACGGCCAGTTGCCTTCGGGCTGAAGGCGACAAGCAGTTAACAAGGTGCTTAACTTGAGTATGGGCCATTCTAGATTGCATCTCAAAGATACGCACACGGAACTACAATGGCTCATAAAAAACAACGTGAGTTAACCTCTATCATGGGCGCCAGCCGGCCAGGTCGCTTGTAAACCTTAAAAACCGCAGGGGCAAGGTTTCCCATGCCGTACCCAAAGCATGACAACCCTAGAGCCACGATTTATGCGACTCGGGCAGGGCCAGGGCAATTAAAAAGCGCTGTGCACATTCTAATTACAATAAAAACAACAACTGAATCTTGAGTACCTGAATGAGTCAACCGCAGTTCCCTCCCTTGCCCTCCCCTCCCTATTTAGTATTCACCTTGAGTGCAAGCAGAAGATTTGCCCCAAATTTCATGACACTTCGATACATTTTGCGCCTCTCCATCAATCGTAAATCAAATACTATTGCTCATAAATTAGATCTGAGAATGTGGGATTAAACTTTTGACTTCTTGGCAGCTCCATTGAGTTATTCGAGAATGCATTTAGTCTAAATTTATTTTGATTGCATTCGCTGCATTTCAATTTCGTTGGCATTCTGACAATGTGGCGAGGTGTCGCAAGGTAGGACCGTGATTGGGAGGGGATCGCATGACATTTGCTTCAATTTGTGTTCGCTGCACGCCCTGAGGCCCTTGTGTCATACAGAAATGCATCCGATACACTCATATATAGTGAACATACACGTATGTATGGTTATGAGTAGATTTTATCAAATCGCAATTAGACTGAAGAGACACAGCAATTTGAACGGAATTTACAGGTAGTTCTGCAGTGTCATTCATGCCGGTAATGAAGCGCTCTCTGCGGGCTGTCGTAACTCTGTAGATCCAGCAGATATTCGGTAATGAGTGCTGCTTGCCTGCCTGTTCATGTAATGCCTACATGTTCTTTCGAAGGTCATCGGTGCCATAGAGAATTGAAAAGCTTTTAGCCAAACAAGTTTATCGAAAATACTTTATTCTTTGATCCTAAGATTCCGTGCCTAATGTTAACAAAGAAAGAACTCTATTGTCAACTGAGACTAAAAAATGTATACTTTAAAGTTTGCACTTCTCATTAGGCAAACAACTTAATAATAAGGCAAACACGAAGAAGAATTAATGGGAAAATAAAATATGACTAACATGTGACAGTCAATTTCTAAGAAGAGCATTCTTTGTCTGTCTGCCGAGATGATATACATAGTTAGTGCAAATATGTGGGGATTTATTTACTTTGCATAAACAAAACACTCGTAGAGTTTCAATGTTTCTACTACGAGTAAACTTGGGTTCCCTATTGACTCACCTGTTCGACCTTTTTGTGGATCATTGTGGGGAACAGGGACCATCCACAGTAGGCGCCCAGGCCGGCGACCACAGCGCCTAGGGCGCTCACAATCAAGGACCAGTGCAGCATTGTATGTTGTGGTTACTCCAGTTTTTTGTTCGTCGTTCAATCAAAAACAATTTCGAGTTCAATTCAACTTTGCTTCAACTTCAACTTCAACTCGCAGCCGGCAGCTCAATCAGCGCATAGTTTGTGATTTATTTATTGGACCAGCTTCGTCTTGGAGTTGCCTGACCTACGTCAAGACAGCTGCTGTTCGCAGTGCTTGCTCTTGTTGTTGCTGTTGTTGTTGGAGTTGTTGTTGCTGGTGCTGGGTGCCGAAACAATGCTCACTATTTATAAGATAAATACGCGTTTTCAGGTTTTGCCTTTTGTTATATATACTTATAATATTTTGAAATAAACAAGTTGCTGATGCGATGCGTTCATCGGGTTAGCTTTGGCTTCATTCAGTTCGCTTCGGTTTAGTTTTCTGTGCGTTTGGGAGTGTGCATATTTGTGTGTACGTGTATGTGTGTGTGTGCGTGTGTGCGCTCACACATGGCAGATATTGTAATTTATAATGTCTTTTATTTGCCTTTGTCGTAGTAAAAGCGCCCGCAGAAACAAGTTTTCGCCTCTTCGTGCGTTGTTAGGTGAAAGCTTTTATTTTTAATTTTTTACAATTTGAAATAATTTAATTGGGTCGACACTTGGACGCGCCGAAGCTCATCGGCAAACTGACAGCTCAAGATGATTGCGACACGTTTTTATTTGTTCTACATAACTCACATACACATGCACACACAGGGCACAGGCACAGGCCCAGGCACACTCACACACTCACACACAGGCACACTGCGAGGGCTTCTGATTTTATCTGGACTAGGACTGCTTTATTGGGTATACCCTGCTGTGTAGGGTATGTGAGTGTCGTGCCTCAGGTGCCGATAAAATCACCGAGCATTTATTTAAACCGGCGCACGCGAATGAAAAAAGGCTGAAAAAGGGAAATACCAGAACAATTTTCACTTGCTAATTGATTTGTTTCTCTTTGTTTGTATTCATTACTGGGAACATTTGTATCTTTATTATTCGGTATTTAGGAATCTCGGTAATTTGCTGCTTCACTTTCGGAGTTTTTCGGAGTTACGCAGATCGTAGCGCACCAGCAACGCGCCGCATTGAACAACCGACCGTAAACGACTGCCAAAGTTCAAGACAAGCTCAGAGCAAAGCCGTGTCGTGAAGTGAGCTCAGTTGTCTGTCCGTTGTGTACTTCGTCTGTCCCTCTCTCTGCCCTGCGAGGTGATCACAGTCTGCATAGGCAGCCCTAGGCCCGAGAGAGAGAGAGAGCCAGCAAAGAGCGACGGAAGCAGCAGAGAGCGAAAGACAGAAAGACACAGAGAGTGCAAAGCGAAGCGAGGCAAGCGACTCATTGACAGTTCCCAAAGAGATGGCAAAAGTCCCGGGTCGTCGTTAATGATGCTGCGTCTCGTAGAGTTGTCGTTGTTGTCGTTGTTGTTGCTGCTGCTGCCACTGCTGTTGATGAGCAACACGTTTTTATGTTTTTGTGTAATTTGGTTATAAAAGTATGGGCGGCCCATTAGCAAATTAGTGCAACTAATTTGTTTGTCTTTTTATTTCTTGTTTCTTCTTCAGTCTCTTTGCAAATTGCGTAAAAAGGGCACAGAGATATATATCTGTCTCTTTTATGTGTTGATGCGTTATCAATCAAGGGAAGATTGTGCATCCTTTTAAGGTCACATACACATCTCTCTCTCTCTCTCTATCTCTCCCTTCGTTTAGCTCTCTGCAGAGAAACTGCTCTGCTCTTGAGAGTCGCGTGGGTGCAGTTTTCGAATGGCTCAGCAGCAACAGCAACATCGAAGCCAAAACCAAAATCAAAACAACAACAAAAAGCAAACGCATTAACAGGTTTTTGTGCGTGCCACGATTTTTATATGTATGAAAAATGAAAACAACAATAACAACAACTGTAAAAGCAGCGGGTGAAGCTTTTGCTGAACTTGACACGATTGTTGTTGTTGCCTACGTTGACTGTATAATTGTTGTTGTCAGCTTACAACTGTTTGTTGTTGTTTATTTTATTTTCTCGTTAATATGAATCGCATTCAGTTCAGTGTTGTTGTTGTTGTTGTTGTTGTTGTATTGCGAATATGTAGAGGCAAGATTTAAATATTCAGCAAATGCAAATCAAACTAAGCTATTTAAAACCGAAATAACATTTACTGAAATTGAGAAATATCTAGAAAGACCTGGAGAAGACCTATACTTCAAGAGGTATCCCAAATGATCACGCCTGGAATACAGACAGCACAGAACAGGGTGCAAAGAAAGGCTCTAGTTGAGGGTGAGTGTAATAAACAAAGTATGCAAAAACCTTTAAAGCAAGTGAGGATTCATTAACATAATGTCAACTGCGACGAAATTCAGATAGTTATAGACAAAGTTGAAAATCTAGATGTGATAAAATACTTCTGAAAGGGAATTTGTAATTTTGTCGCCTTCTTCATGTGCCGAGGGCTTTTTGCTCCTTGCGCCTAAGCTGTTTACATCGCAGATGACTAGAAACGTTTTCGTTAATTATTTTGTAGAATAATCCGGCTTTAGCCTAGTTTTTGAAGGGCCCTGAACCCAGTTTCTTATTTGCGTGCAGTTCGCTGATATCGCAATTTAAATATTTATTGCATTTTTTATGCCTCGCTTGCCACTTGACTACGAATACTAGCGCAAAGCACAGGCACCCTGCAACAGCACCAGCACCAGCACCAGCACCAGCAGAACATCCTTGCTTGCGCTAACACAAACAAACCTACACACACACACATACACATACACACTGGCGGACGGCCGTTGTGTCCCCCTTTTCGGTGTGACCTGAAAATTAAATTCAAATCTCGGGTAAATAGCGAAGGCAAAGAGAGAAAATAAAAAATGCTGCCAGCTTGTGTTCCGCAAATTGATTGCATGTGTCCTGGGCCTACGCCGAGTCGTCGCAAGGTAAGCAGAGGCGAGGTGAGGCGACCTCTCACCCCATTCGATATAACGATGTATGAAATTTCACACGACAGAAGCCAGGAGACAGAGAGGAAGAGAGGGAGAGGGAGACGGACTGAGTTCCGTGTAATGGCAACAATCAAATCTAACTCAGAGGCACGGCATGCAAAATATCCTCATCGATGGCGTGCGAGTGCCAGCAGTGCGATCTATAGATAATTTGATACGAACTGTCAGTCAGTGAGTTAGTCCGACAGTCAATCAGTCAATCAGTTTGTTGCCAACTGGCACAAGGACACGCGGGGCATAAGTTTGTTTACGTGCGATTCGGAATGCATTTCTAATTTGTATTATGCTTGCTATTGCCAATGCCACAAATCGTTGTAGGCGTGGGGCGTGGCATGCTCGTGGGTGGAGGGTGAAGAGTGTCTTATGCGTGTTCTATACTGCAAGTTGGAGCTTAAACTGCAATTAAATAGATTAAACGACAGCAAAAGGCAGTGAGAGGCAAATGAGGTCAACGTGGCGTATGCGAAATAAACAAACGAACGAGCCTCGCTCTCTACTCCACCGGTTGTAGGTGCTGTTGCTCGAGTTGCTCGTTTGCTCGTGTCTTTGTGTACTGTGGTTGTATTTGTGTGTTTGCTTCTGGCCCTTCAAAGAACAATGGCAGTCACATGAGCTCAAGAGCCGCTTATCGCCAGCCTGTCATCGTCTAGTGCCTCTCCAAGGTGCATGGACATCGGGCAGATTGATGGGCGTGCGACAGGGCGACAGGGTGTCTAAGTCATCCAGCTGTCCTCTGAAACTGTGCCATATAGAGTGTTAAAAGTTTTATGTTTTGCACCTCAACTCTGTCCCTATTCTATATCCGCTTTCCTCTTCCCCTCTCTCTCTCTCTCTCTTGCTAGACAGGCGCTCACCGCAGGCTTAAGTGTCAGACGGCAGGACCTATGAGTCTGTCTCCATGTGTGTATGTGTGTGTGTGTGTCTATTTGTCTGTGCTGCAGTTTTCATTTTGAAAGTTGTTCTTGTTGTTGGCTTTGTTGTTGTGGCTGATGTGTGCCCTACAGCAAAGCAATTCTGCATAATTGCCCGGCCTGTTTCGTTGACTGCTTCGTCTGTCTCTCTGTCTGCCTCTTGCTCTCCCTTTTCCCTCTCTCTCTCTCTCTCTCTTGCCCCTTGACCCTCTTACTGTGAGGCCCAAGTAAGCCAATTGGCTTGGATTTGCGGACCATGCAGTTGATGTTGCCAATGAATAATGTAGGCAGCTTGTAGTCCCAGACAGGATATAGATAATCTGCTCCCAAATGAACTTTGAGCCTGAGAAAACAATTTCCTCACTGATTCAGGTGTGTATTACGACAGGTAGAAGATCTCTGTGCATTCAAGTTCCAATTAGCTAACCAAATAAAACAGTTTTCATATCGTGCAGTTGCCAGTAATTTCTATGAATTGAGTTACTGCGCATTAAGATAGAAAACACACCAATACAGATACACCTACAGGCTCACACACAGACACACACACGCCACCCCCGCAGTGGCAGTCGCAGTCACAGTCGTTGTCCTTCAGCGCAGTCAGCCCAGGGACGCGTTGCAGCCTGCTATGCTGGAGGCCAACTGGCTGAAAGAAGAAGAAGAAGAGCAAAACGAGAAAGAGGAAGAAGCAGAAAGGCAGAGCATACAATGCTAATGACAATAAGGCGCGAAAAACGCGCGTGGAAAATCCCAGTAAACGCAGCAAGGCAAGGCACAATTTCAAGGCAGTCCAGATGCCGCCCCCCAGCGTCGCTGGGCCATAATAACACGCATACGCCGCGTTGTACGTGCAAAATCAAAACATAAGCCGAGCCGAGAACGAGCCCCAAATTTAGTAGTTACACGAACCTGGTGAGGGCTTGGCGGAGCTGGGTTGGGGTTGTTTTCATTTGGATTTCCCGCTGCACTTCATCAACGAGCGCGTGACCAGCTGCCGAAAGAGAGAGAGAGAGAGCGAGAGAGAGAGCGAGAGTCGGAGAGAGCCGAAGGAGTTTCCGGCGTCATTATGACGATGTTGACGATGAACCAGCATAATCGCACTTCGTCGTGCAAGTGCAAGTGCATTTCGTGCCTCGCTCCGATTCAGAATTCAGTTCTGTTTCAGTTTCGAGTCCGTGCAGTCCTGCGAGCGGAGCCAGTGCCAGTGCCAGCGCCTCGGCCGAGTGCAGAAAGCAAACGCAAAGCGAAAAGTAAAAGCAAAACAAAAGCAAAGGCAAAAGCAAACAAGTGCAGTTCAGTGTGTCCGTGTCGTTGTCGTTGTCGTGCTGTGTGCATCGCTGTGTGCGTGTAGCATAGATACAGATACAGATACAGATACAGAGATACTTGCACATTTTGCAGCAAACTGCGACTGCAGCGAACTGTCACTGAAAAGTGAAAACGGGCTGAAGGAAAATAGAAACCTCTTGAGACTATTTGTGGGACAAAATACGACGCACAATCTACAAGGAGACCATGTCGACGCTGCCATTTCTTCTGAGCGTGGCCGACGAGCTCGACAACATCCACACGCAGTCCTACATGGACGACTTTGGTCTGGGCTTCCATCCGCATCGCCAATACTATCGCACCCCAACCATCCAGCTCTCGTTGCCTGCCAGCAGCGACTGGACCGGACGCGACTGGCAGGGGCGACATGCGCGCTATCGCAGCTACAAGTTCTACGACGACACGCAGAACAATCTAGAGGAGGAGCAGGAGGAGCCCGCAGATCCGCAGCAGCTGCCATTTGAGACACAGGAGCCTCTGCAGCAACAGCAGCAGCAGCAGCAGCAGCATCAGCAACAAGCACACACTGCCAGCATGGTCATGGTTAAGTCGAACTCACACGATGTGGGCGTGGGCGGCATGGGATTGAACCTGAAGGCCGGCGAGGAGGAGGATGACGAGAACATCGATCGCACCGTGCGCATGTATAATCTGTCTAAGAAGTGCTGCAAGAATTACTATCGCCATGCCCTCGAGATGGACGGCTCTGGCAGCAAGTGCAGCAATGCGCGGGCCGAGCACAGCCACCCGTCGTGCTCCTCCAGCTCCAACTCGGAGGAGAGTCTGCAGAAGGTGCCGTCGCCCATTGAGTTTCTCACGTGCTTCCTGGTCAAGAAGTCGCGGGTGCCAAAGTGCCACAAGAAGACATAGAACGCGGCCGCGTTGCTGCCGGCAACGACAACCACGCTGACAACGACACTGACGACACCAACAACAGCACCAACAACGGCAGCAACCACCGCCTCCTTGGCTACGTCGACGTCGACGTCAAAGCGGCGCAGCAACTGCTTCTGAATGTTGGCCCGGGTCGGTGTGCTCTGCGGCCAGGCCTGGGGCTGGCTGCAGCGCTGCGGCGAGCTGCCCAGCTCGGAGCCCACGACGCTGCCTGTGACTCGCCTGGGACGCATTACCTACTAGGCGGCGCAGGGGGCGTGGCACATGCGACTCACGTAAATTAGCATTAGTTTTTGGCATGGCCTGGCAATCCTAGTGCCTGGCCAACAATTCCAGATCTAGATCCAAATCGAAATCGAAATCGAAATCCAAATACGAATTGAAATACAAATAACGAATTACAAACTCAAATACAATATGAAAAGTGGCCGCTTAAGCAACTGCTAAAAGAATTCACACCGAAATTGTTTTTTGAATTATGAATAATCGAATTAATCGATAACACACACAATTTTTAATGCCAGATTTATACTGACTTCAAAATACCGAAGATTTGTTAAGCAAACGTTTTTATACGAATTTTTTGATACTGAGCAAACAGAATACTATTTATATACCAATATATATACATTCGTATTCGCATTCGTATTCGTATTATACAAACTTTAAGGCACACAAGGAACCGTTTAAAGCAACTATTCAACACACACACACACACACACCGCACATATGCTAAAAGTTTCTCTCTTTATTTTGAGCAGAAAAAGCGAGTGGAAAACTAACAAAAATTGCAGAAAGTTTCGACAATGTCGGCGGGTGTTGCAAAGCGAAGAGTTTAGTTTCTGTTGCTGTTTCTGTTTCTGCTTTTTTGGGTTATGAAAAGTGAAACATGTTTTAGCAGCAGACGCAGAAGGACTAAGGGCATTTAAGGACCTTGCTCTATTTGAAATTATGGATTTGATTGATCTAACAACATTAACGAGCACATAACGATTCCGTATTCCAAATGTATTCTAAATGTTGAAAAAGAAAAACACTTAAAAAAGCAAAAAAACTAAAGAGAATTTTATATTTACAAAAGAAAATACATTTATATAGTAGCCACACTGTTTGCACTTTCAGAGTTTATAGAATGATCTAGAGAACTACATGATATACCACACTCGAATACATACAAAATACATGAAAGGCTCGCCCGATGTTTGGGGGCCTTCTAGAGAACACGTAGCTTTATAAGATATTTGCATTACAAGAAGAAGAACAAGAAGAAGAAGAAGAAGAAGAAGAACAAGAACATATACTCAACTCGAATTACTGCTAGACGTTACTCGATGTCAATCATAATGGAATAATTAACAAGCTAACTTAAGAACTCTCTCCCAAACATGACAAAGTAGACAGAGAAATACGATCTATGAAAACATAAACTGTTCAATATTGTTATCGATATCGATAGACACGCAATGTATCATCTCTTCTAGGCACTCGACAAAACTTGTAACTCATACTTTAGAACGCAATGCATATCATGAAATATAACGAAATTAAAGTCAAACTCAAACTCAAGCTCAAAATACAAAGTAAAGTTGAAACTTTAAAGTTTAAAGTTAAAACTCTCAGTTAGTCGTATCGAATACATATTTAACTTGAACTTTATTCAATAAATTAATGTGTAACAAAACGATGTGCGGATCTCTCTCTCTCTCTCTCTCACTCTCTATCCCCTATCTATTTATCTGTGCTTTCTTCGACAGATTTGTTTGCCCGGAAATTGCAGTTGCCTTGGGCGGTCGGACAAGGCCTTTTCGACAGTGTGCAGTGTGCAGTGTACAGTGTCCTTCAAGTTGCGAAACCGAAACTTGACACTTGCATTAATTTTCCAAAAGTGTCAGCTCAAAAATTTCAAGAGCAAGAGCGCAAAGAAAACACGGAAATATTTTAAAATTGTGACCTTTGGCGAATGGGACGACAGCGTCGTGACACGTCCTTCCGCTGTCCTCTTGTCCCCCTGTCCTGCTGTCCGCTACCTTCGCATGCATATGCTGCGGATATGCCAAGGATGCGATGTCACTTTTTGGAATTTCAAATGAGCCGCAGTGACTGCTACCCTCCCACTATTCCCTGCCTCCCTCCCTGCGTCTCCCCCTCCCCCAGAAGTGACCCAAAAAGCCGCATCAAAGGCCGGGCCCATTTGCCGTTTGAGGCACCTGAGTAGCGACTTTCGCTTCTGCATTGGGTTCAATAACACAGCCCCGAAATAGACTAATAGGGCGCCCTCTCCCCCCCTCTCCCTCTTTTGTCGCCCGCTATAAATACATCTTTGTTTCTTTCGTGAGCAAACAAGTGCAGTCGTCGTGCCGGGAAGGGCAACGGGGGGGGGTGTATAGGGAAATGGGTCTTGTAATGGACAAAGAAAATGCAGCTCTCATTTTGTGTTTTCCTTGTCTTCCCACTTTCAATCGAAACTTTCTACGTGCTGTGGTCTGCACTCCTTTGTGCTCATTTTACTGGAGAAAGGCTTACCGGGCTGGGGTAGGCAGGGTAGCGGAGGTGCTGTGCGCACTCGCACGGCCAATTACAGTTTAAGTTGCACTGGGACTGCCTGCCTGCCTGCCTGCATGCCTGTCTTCGATTTGGACGCCGCATTGCAGAGGCAGGCAATGATGCGGTTCGCCTCAGTTCACCTGCACCGCAGAAGAGTTGCCCTTTTGCGGCTTGTCGAATGACTGACTGACTGCCTTGGTGAGTTAGTTCACTGCAATTTGTAGGGACACCCAACACAACCAGCGACTTACTTCATTTGCCTTTTGAATATACATATGTATAGCGTATTGATTTGTCGTAATTAGTTGACACAATTTCGGCTTAATATTTGCAACTCACAGTTTGTTATTAGCTAATACAAAAACAAGGGACCGTGTCGTGGTTAAATCTTCAGTTCGAATTAAAAAGCAGTGTTTTTGTTTAATAAATTTCAATTCGAACGACTCAACTACAGGGGTCGGCAAAAAGCTTAACGACATCGTTAAATAATTATTAAGAATTAAGAAAAGTATGCAACATGTTTTGCTAGGTTGCTTGAGATTTTGCAAAGATTTTCGTTGCGAAGTCAATTTACACCAGGCGAACAGCAACAGCAGCAGGCAAAAAAAATTTGAGAGTAAGTAAATAAAATGAGAGCGCAAGGAGAGTGGATTAGAAGATGCGCAATTCTGCTCTCTTTGTTTTCAACCAATCAGTACAGTTCACACTGTCTTTGCTTTGATCGAGTTTGACACTTGACACCTGCGCCCTCTCTGCGGTCGTCCTCTCCCACTCCCTCTCTCTTTCGTCTGTTCACTTAGTGCTGCCTGTCTGCTGTTTTCTCTGTTGTTTACATTATAACATTTACAACTATTGCAGTCTACTTTTAGGCAGCTGCCGCAAATGAAGTGGAACCCCACTCATTGCGATTCTGCGAAAAAAAGTTGATTTGACAACACTGATTGCTTATTTCACGTATTATTATTTGATGTTGTTTGCGATTGCATTTTATTAAAATGTCGCGCATTCACCTTAATTCCACTTTTTATACCCTTCGACCAGAATGTCAAACATATTTAACAGGCACGTTTTTTTGACACGAGATTGTATCGCTATCCAGTTCTCTGCAGTTACTCGAAATCATGTTAACCTTTTAATGGCTTTATGCGAATGTTTTGAAAACGTTCAACACCTTAGCGTGGCACTTTGGGCCCACTCAGAACATGCCGCAGGGATTAACATTTCATAAGCATTTAGCATAGAGCACAAGGTGCATGTATTTGTTTTGCTAACTGCGTGTTGTGTGCCGAGAACTCACATGTCGGATATGATTATGCTTTTTATTAGCTCAATAAACTTTGCGGAGGTGTTGTCAACGCGCGGCCTCATAAAATCAAACGACGAACGTTGAATGTTGCGCCAATCGAATGAATCGCAGCGAATGCTGAAGTTGACTGTGGCTTGGGGGACAGGAGACAGAGGAGGTAAAGGAGGAAGACGAGGATTCATAGCTGAGGTGAATTGTTGCCAGAGGCAGTTGGCCCACTGCCCGTTGCCTGCATGACAAATTTGTGGCGAGCAAATGAGCTAACATTGGCAGCCATAAACAAGCTACATGCGATCTGTGGGGTGTACTCAGCAGCCCAAACTACTCTCCGTCTCTCTGCTCTCCTTCCCTTATCAAGTTACCACCACCCACAACTCAGCAAGATTTGTCGACAGCTGCAGTTCCCTTAAATTGCCTAACCAAGATTGCCATATGGTGGGAGGCTGCATGCAAATCAGTTCGGACCCAGCCCCTGTCCCGTAGAAAGCAATGAATTGAATGGATGCATTCGTCAAATGCATCGGATCATCTTGTGTAAGCAGCAGGCCCAGAGAAAGTTCCTGAGTACGACCCACAACCTTTGGAACTGATCGCTGGGGTCGTTTGCTTCGCAATTGATTCGATTTCGCCATAAAGTCAAACAAATTAGTCGATTGCTTTGTGATTCTATAAGATTGTTTAGCTATAATTACACTGCATTATTGTCACTACTGTGTTGTTGTTGCTGTTGTTGTTGCGGCACTTCATTGATTTCCAAACGAGATTTTGCGCGCGCATTTCTCGTTTACACTGCTCAACATGCGCGCAAGTTTCAATGCTTCAGCTATCTATAAAGAAACGGACGTGTGTTCGAAGTGTATTTATAGTTCTGCTTTTAAAATTAGTCCCCGATTCTCTGGCTGCCCTGCATAAATTATATTTTGATTATTTTCTTTGGACGAGGGATCCCAAATGGGTGTCAAGCGCACAAACATTACTCTCCAAATTGAGTGAATTCCCATAAATTTCGCTCCCTCGGTGCGCATTTGATTCCAGGTTAGTCATAAAATCAGTCGACAACTTTAGAATAACATGTAGGAGATTAGAAACTGTTGCAAGGTTTATATTTCACTTTACCTTATTATAATTGCCAGAATTGTGTAGAGCAACGTAGATAGACATGCTGCTCTTCTTCTGTATATAGTATGGTATACAATACTACGATGTACAAATACTATATACAGAGAACATGCTGTAACAAGGCATGCCAATATAATCTCTATGTCTGGTACTCACGCGGATGTGCAAGAGCATAAAATACAATTATAAACGGGTTGGGTCGCACACATAGAGATGCGACCCCAAACATTTGTCACCATGGAGCTGCCGCAGGGGGTGGGCCAGTAGGCCAGGGGAGTGAAAGGAGGAGGCGGAGCAGGTCAGGCCGATAAATGCTGCTGTGTTCGCGATGCCGATGCCTATCACGCTTGTTGTTATTGTTGTTGTTGTTGTTGTCGCTAATCTTCTGGTGCAAATCGATAGCCGAAAAGCCGTTTAGCAGACAAACAAATTGCCTTTTGTTATGACAACCAGCGCTACAAATGTTTCAATCCATGTGCAAGGCGTACAACATGATGCCGAACATGCTGTTGATTTTGTATCTGTATCTGTCGCTGTATCTGTGTTTGTATCTGCCTATGAGTATCTGTATCTGTATCTGTAGCCAGCTAATTGAAAATGAAAAACGCGCATAAACAGGCAATGCCGAATTCGGTAAAAAAAGTGAAAAGAATTATGCGACGTTTTGTTTTCGGATTTCCGCTAAAGAAATTTTTAATTTAGCTCGACTTAGTTCAGCTTTGAGATACGCACACACACACACACATATGCAGAGACGGCGGAAATGTTGCGTAATTAAGCTCGAAATGTTGCGTTATGGGAGAACGAACTCTGCGTCTTGACTTGAGGATGGGCACAGCTGATCGAAGAGAGAGAGAGCGAGCCCAGAAGAGATCTTAGTTAGTTTACGGAAGTAACTAATGTTAGGAAATGCCATTGAGACGACAGCCCACAGCACAGCCCACCGACAGCGCCTCCAGCCTCTCGATTCGAAAACAATCTCAAGATAAACAACAGCCCGCTTCTGGCTGCTGAGGCTGGGGCTGCTGCTTCTCTTACGTCACAGTTGTCATTGCTGGGGTTGGCCCACTGGCAGCTCGCTGCTCTCGCTCTATAAAAGGTGGCGGTCGGGTCTGTGCCGAGCTTAATTCACTGAGCGCAAAAATCGCGTGCGGACGTTTAGAGAACGCGGCGAATCGAAACGAGAAAACGGAAAACTAATCGCGAAATTCGTAACGCATTGCTGCGTCCTGCCGAAGAGAGAACTTAACACACAGACTTGAGATGGCTCTCGTACCAGCTACAAACAATACGGATTGGGATCTCTGGGATTACCGTCGTCGCTTGTGGCGGGACTGGGATCTGGCTGCTGACTGGGATCTGCCCTACTGGAAGCGTCTCTCACGCGTCGGATCTGCGCCCGATCTCAGTCGCGTCATCGTGGGCAAGGATGGCTTCGAGGCCAACGTGGACGTGCATCAATTCAAGCCCTACGAGATCACAGTCAAGACCACCGGAGACACTGTCGTCGTGGAGGCCAAGCACGAGAAGCGGCGCGACGGCGACAGCTTCGTGGGCCGCCACATTGTCAAGCGCTTCGTCCTGCCACGTGGCTACTACCCCAACGATGTGCGATCTGAGCTCTCCTCAGACGGCATCCTCACCGTGCGCTGCCCACCGTATCTGACCAACGAGCGCAGTGTCTACGTTCGTCAAGTGGGACCATCGTATCTGAGCATTAAGAACTAACACACACACACACACTCACACAGACACAGACACATACCGACACACAGTTCTTAGTTTGAGTTTTCTGTTGGAGGCACTTGCAACGAAATTTGTTTACACATCCTTAATTTAAGACTACTTTCACAAGCGCTTAATTAAAGTAGGAATACGATTGGACTTTTTTGTAATTAACGAAACCATTTATTGTTAAATAAAATAAAAGTTTAATTTATTAAAACCCAACACAATCCCAGTGCTGTGCCTTGCCCCCTCTCTCCTTCTGCAGTTCACTCAACCTGGAAAATGGATTTAAATGTCAACATAAATTGACCTAAACGAGCTAGGGTCACTGGCTAACCCCAGACAAGTACAAACCAGTGTAGAGAGAACGCCCTTGGGCCATTTCCGCATATGCCAACTTAGGTAAAGTCAAAATGTAAATAGAGCAGTAAACAACATCGACGAACATGAGCCTACACATTACATACTCAGATACAGATACAGATACAAATACACATACATTTACACAGCAAAAATTGCGCACACTGTTGGTAGATACATCTGACAGCGAGCCATAATGGTCAGCAAGTAAAATATGTAAAAACCCCATCGCAATATATGTAAACAAATAAAAAGTTGTACTCCCACGGTGAAACTAAAGAGAAACGCGTTTTGCGCGCGGTTTTAAACGCGCGCACTTTCAAGTGTGCGACTGCCGCGCGGCTTCTAAGGCAACGTCAGTCAATGGGTCAATCATTACACCCGGTTCATTCAGCGTGTAACCTTAAAACATTTTATTGTTTGTAGCCGAAACAATCAATTTGTCAATCAATTTGCCAGCATCGTTTAATTTAATGTTCTGTATACCCTGTTCCCCTCAGGCCGAGCATGGGAGTGTCGCTTGTTGGTCATTTGCGTATAATTTAAAGTCTAAATAAGGGCATGCCTGTCTCTGCTTTGTCTCTTGAATTACTTTTTAATTTAATTTAATTAATTTATGACATGGCGTAGCTTCTAGTTGGAATTTCTTTTGATTTAAAGCTGGGCTGGGCTGGGTATCTTATTCAGTTGGAGGCCTGGGCTAATGCTTCGCCTATATAGGTCGCATAAACTCTTTGTTAGCTACTTAACAACAAAATATAAAAGTAACAACAATAATAACAAATAACAAATACAGAAATACACAAACAAAACATGTTTGAGGCAAGCCAAATAAGTAGAAGACTCGAGAGCCGCGAGTCGCGAGTCGCGCGTTTAACACACCTACGCTACTTTTTGTTCCCATTCGAGAACGTATTTAGTTTTAATTAAAAACAATTTAGCTGATCGCGTCTATAGGGTATATATAATATGCACATATGTGTGTGAATAAATGTCTTATAAGACATACAATGTATGACCAAATAGAAATCGTAAGTGGTTTATTTGATTGAGCGTGTTTTATGTAATAAATTGATACTTTGGAATATTGTTAACATCGCTTATAACATGTCCATAGGGTAACAAGTAATTTTGACAGCTAAAATATAATGAGTTGGAGGCGGCATTCTCTCGTAACAGAGACCTTCTTTGAGAGCATTTTCCGCATTCTATCAAGTTCAATGCAAGATACTTTGACACGCTCCTTGGCACCGGCACCATGTACAATTTCTCACGCACTTGCATGATCATTATTGAGATGTGGAAGCTGATGATGATAATGATAATGATCATGAGACATGGGCGCGCGTATTAAAAATAGGTCGTCTCTGTTCTTCCTCAGACGGCAGCACTTGTGTGCGTCTCTCGCGCTAATTTGCTTTATGATAGACATTAAAGATCAGCATATATATCTTTGGAGACAAAAATCATGCTCCCTTCTCGAGGCGTCAGTCTTACCTTGGCGCTCGTCGGGAACGGTACGTTTTCTCTGCGAAGAGATGCTCGATGGCAGTGGCCATCCTTTCCTTGAATTTAGACATATATGTATCATACATATAAATATATCTATTCTTTATTGAATCGCTCGATCTTCTTGGAAAAGTCGCGCGCAATGATTAATGGTTTTCATAAATTTGAAGTGCGCACTGTGGAGTGATGCTTGTACCATGTTGACAAATGTCCAAGAAAGTTTCCTTTATAAATAAATATAAGAGAAATGAGTGTTCAAGAAGTGTTGTGCGTGTGTGTGCAGATGTGTAATGTGCTATTTATAAAGCCGCCTTAATCCTAATGGATTTTTATACCAGCCTGTCTTCTCATACAAGTATACACCTATATTTTCAGCCTGCTCGACTACAGAATGTTCTGAAAAGTGAAATTAATAAATGTCTTGATATTTATAACAAGGCAAATCTCGAAAAAGGTGTGAAGAAAATTGTTTCGATCGAGTAAACACTTCCCAGAAGCATCAAAATGCTGCCAGCACATTTTCTTTTATGTGTGCTGAGTTACATAGCATTTTCCGGAGGTGAGTGGGTGGCGGAAGTGAAAATCGAGTTGGGAAACTCGAATGTAAATCATAAATATGGCACACTTATTCTTCATGAAGATCAAAGATCTACAGCAAAACCTGCAGATACTTTTCCGAACAATGAAAATAACTTTCCGAGCATTATTTTCCATGTGGTCTTAATGTTTAATGTGTCAGAATATTTTTATTAGGGACTATCATTTATCAAAGTGGCAAACGAGCAATTTTTCATAAAATCAAATTGCCCATTTAGCAGAGATATAGCGCTTTTACAACTTTCGGAATATACACTTTCTAAGAGGGTATTCTGATTTTGTATCAATGAAGATGAATGAGTTCCAGCATCTACTTGAACGGGATGAGAAGAGTATTGGGCATTCGACATCACATGTGCGTCTCCCACACATGAGTTCTATGAATCATTGTCAGATTGTCTCTTTGGTATTATGAGTGGCCACTCGCGCCCTACGAATAGTCCACTTAATTACCGGCCGGCAAACAAACTAGAAACATAAATACTGATCGTAAATTTCCGTAAAGACGAAAATAAACATAATGACACTGAAAATTATTTTAGCAAAGATTTGAAAGCTCTTTTGTAGATTTTGGATTTTTTAGTGGGATTTGAAATATAGATATACACATAGGTGTGTGTAGTATGTATAAGTAATTGTTCTAGAGATTAACAGGCTTACGCTTTGCAGTGACAAACGCCGTGTATGAGGACTGCCGGACGCCTCCTCCAGTGGATAATGCCCAGGCTGAGCTGCTCACAGACCTCGAAACCAAAACTAATACGGCAATCTACAGTTGTGCGCCCGGTTATGCTATAAAGGGACCCACGGAGCTGTTCTGCAATGTGAACACCGAAGAATGGCAGGGTGAGCCGCCCACTTGTGTGAAGGCCAAAGGTAAGTCTGTTCAAGAGTCCTTAGATTAAAGGCTCCTAAATAGCTTGCACTGAAAATGTTGAACCGATTGTACTTTCAGAACGCAAGAAGAAAGTACAAGCTATTCCTGACGAGCCACGTGTGGACAATAAACTAGTTCAGACGCTTGACGTTAGCTGCATTCAAGCCAAGGTGGAGGCTCCCCAAATTAATCACGGTGCTGTCTCTAAGTACGAGAGGCGTCGCCGCGGGGACAGGACCTTCTTGGTAGCTTACTACTCCTGTAACGAGAATTATCATTTCGAACGAGATCAGGTGGATACGCTCTTCTGTAGCAACAAGCAGTGGGTCGGAGTGGAGGTACCAACATGTTTGCCAAACTTCAACGAGTCCGATGACGCTGACGATGACGAAGACGTCGACCAGGATGAATCTTATGAAAGTGAAGACTATGATCCAGATAATATCTATGATGATGAATCAGAATCACCCGACGCTACAGTTACTACTCATCCAGTGGCACCACCGCCCACCGCCTCCTGAGCAGCAGCCTGAACTGCAGCCAGAGCAGCAGCCAGAGCAGCAGCCTGAACTGCAGCCTGAACAGCAAGCTGAGCTACAACCTGATGTCCACCAACCTGAGGTCCAGCAACCTGGACAGCAACCTGAGCACCAGCCAGAGTACCAACTAGAGCTGCAACCAGAGCAGCGACCAGAACAACAGCCTGAGCAGCAACCAGAGCAGCAACCAGAGCAACAGCCAGAATGGGAGTCGGAGAAACAACCTGAGCAACAACCTGAGCAACTACCCGAGCAACAACCTGAACTACAACCCGAGCAGCAGCCTGAGCAACAACCTGAGCCTGAACTGCAACCTGAGCTGCAGTCTGAAAAACAACCAGAGCCAAATGTCGAGAGTCAGACGGAAGTTGCCACTGATATAAACATTGTTGTTGCTCCCACAAAGGATCCTTATTCACCACGTCTGCTGGACGAAAACTGCGGTGAGGATCGCGGTGGATGCTCGCAAAAGTGCGAGCGGCTACTGTTTCCCGGCGAGAATAACCCACGACTTAGGTGCAGCTGCAACGATGGCTACGCTCTGGATCCCCAGGACTATGCCAGTTGTCATGGTGAGTCCAAGTTACCTATTGCAAATAATTTACTCAACTCGTTTTGATAATACTTTTTAGATATCAATGAATGCCTGGAATCAAACGGCGGCTGTTCACAGATCTGCAATAATTTGCCCGGAGGCTTTGAATGCGCCTGTGAAAAAGGCTTTCAAATAGACGGAGCCACTGGCACGACCTGCGTGGGTGAGTCGCACTGATGTTGTTGTCCATGTATACAACTTATTTACATATATAATATATATCTTATAGATGTGGACGAGTGCGCACAGCCTGAAGTGGCAAGTGAGTGCGCCAATGGCTGCGAGAATACGATTGGATCTTATCGCTGTATCGCCACTTTGAACACTAAGGAGGAGGCTGTTGAGACCGATTCGGAAGACAACAAGATCGAAGTAGTTCCTCAGCCGAATCAGGAAGAGTCCGTAGAGCCCGCTGAGCCCGTTGAGCCCATTGAACCAGCTAAGCCTGTGCAGCCTACTTGCAATGCTGGGTTTGCCCTCTCAGAGGACGGCAGTGAATGCCAAGACATTAATGAATGTCTAATGGTTGTGGAGGACGGGAATAACGCAGACCATGTGCCACACCGTGTGTGCCAGCAGAAGTGTGAGAACAATATTGGCTCGTACCGTTGCTCGTGTCATACGGGCCATCATCTGCTCGATGATCAGACTAGCTGTGCACCCGACAGCTGCGCGGATCTGGAAAACCCGTTGCTGAACCGCACACGCTGCGACCACCAATGCAAAGATCTGCCCAAAGGTCGCTACGAGTGCGTCTGCCCGGAGGGATACGTGCTCGGCCAGGATCTGCACAGCTGTGAGGTAGTCGAGAGCGTCTGCAGTAGGGAGCAAGGACACGAACGTTGCCGCCCAGGAACTTGCGTGGACAGCGAGGACAACAGCACCTTCAGGTGCGTTTGCCCACTGGGCTACAGCAGCGAGGTCTACAGCTGCCAAGACATCGATGAATGCGCTGCTGGCACGCACAAGTGCTCGCACGACTGCTTCAACACGGCTGGAGGCTACCAGTGCCTCTGTCCGCGTGGCATGTCGCTGCAGGAGTCTGAGGAGTACACTTGCGTTGCCCCCGATCCCTGCGCCATCAACAATAATGGCTGCGAGCAGCTCTGCCTCAGTGCCGACTCCGGCGCCTGCACCTGCAGCAAGGGATTCAACCTCGACGCCGACAACAAGAGCTGCTCCGACGTGGACGAGTGTCGGGTGAAGAACGGAGGTTGCCAGCAGCTTTGTCAGAATCTGCCAGGTTCGTATGAGTGTCTCTGCTCGCCCGGCTTCGAGCCACTGGAGCTGCAGGGCCTCGACGGCTACTGCTTTGACATAGACGAGTGCGCCACCAACACACACAGCTGTGATCCGCAGCTGCTCTGCGAGAATCTCAACGGCTCATATACGTGCATCTGCGAGCGGGGCTACGCTTTGGGTTCATCTGCATCATCATCATCATTATTATCATCATCATCTTCATCTTCCCTCTTATCTTCAACTCCATCTGCTTGCTTGGATATCGACGAGTGCTCAATGTCCAATGGTAACTGCTCCCATTTCTGCATCAATCTACCGGGTAGCCATCAGTGCGCTTGTCCACTGGGATTCATCTTGGATGTGGACGGGCGCAACTGTCGCGATCATGACGAGTGCCAGCTGGGGAATGGGAATTGTGTGCAACTTTGCTTGAATCAGCCAGGCGGCTTTGCCTGTGCCTGCAAGGGGGGCTTCGATCTGGCACCCGACGGCTTTGACTGCTTGGACATTGACGAGTGTGCTCTGGATTTCGGTAATTGCAGTCAAATTTGCATTAATCTTTTAGGTTCGCACAACTGCGCCTGTGACAGGGGCTACGAACTGACCGCCGATGGGCGCAGCTGCCAGGATGTGGATGAGTGTGCTGGCCTCCTTGCCGGCGGCTGCACGCATGAGTGCATCAATAAGCCTGGTAGCTATGAGTGCGGCTGCCCTGTGGGCTATCGCCTCCAGGAAGACGGACGCAGCTGCTTGCCAGCGTTGGTGGGTTGCCCGCCAGGCACCCAAAAGACGGACCAGGGCTGCGAACCCATCGAATGTGGCCTGGGCTTCCTGCTTGGTGTTGACGGCACCTGTGTGGACATTGATGAGTGCCAGGTCAACAACGGTGGTTGCTCACATCACTGCGAGAATAGTCAGGGCTCGTACAAGTGCTCCTGCCCCAAAGGCTACACCGTTGGTGCCAACTCACGCGACTGCGAGGACATCGACGAGTGTGCCGAAGACAACGGTGGCTGCCAGGAAAGATGCTCGAACGAGCCTGGCAGCTTCAAGTGCGCATGTGGCAAGGATATGACTCTGTCCTTCGACGGATACACCTGCATTGAGTTGCCGACCTTGCCACCACATAAGCCCCGCATATCACCTGACATGCTACCACTGCCGACCTTGCCACCAAATAAACCCCGCATATCAACTGATATGCTACCACTGCCTCCTCCAGCACCGCTGCCTCCATCGCAGCCACCCCAGCCACAGCCGCCATTGGTTGCCATTGTGCCAAGAAGGCCGGAGGTGTCGCTTCTGCAACCTAGGGATCAATGCGTGAAGTACCAGGCGCCGAAGAATGGCTATGCACACTGCAACAGGTATCGCAAGAAGAGTGAGCTCTTCTACACCTCGCGTTGCAAGGTGAGTTGCAAAACCGGCTTCCGGCTGATTGGCCCAGAGACCAGGACCTGTGGCGTATCTGGCATATGGGATGGGCAAGCGAACAAGTGTGTGCGTAAGTATCTGGACTGCCTTCTTTTGTCTTTCATTTTACTTAATCGTGTATTATTCACAGGAGTTTCCCGACCCAGACTTTGGAACTCGGGTCCCTTATCCTCTGTCCCTGGTCGGGGCTCTGCTTGTGCTGCTCTGCCAGTGCCGCGCAACGGCGTCATTTCGCCGCCAAGCTGTACCCAAGGTGCCTCAACCTTTGGCACCATTTGCCACTTGCGATGCAACATGGGCTTCATGGCAATCGGTGGAGCGCTTAACGTCTGCATGAAGGGCTGGACTCTGGGCAACGTGCTGGAGTGCAAGCCGATCTTTGACAATCAATTCATTGGACAGGCGCAGACGCCATGGCAATCCCTGCTACAGCGCCAACATCAAATCCCCTTCCGCACTAGAACTGCAGTGCAACGTCAATCGCAAAGTGTTAGACCATTCATCACGTGCCCAGAGAGCGTCGTAATTCTGCTGGATCCGCGACAGAGCACGGCACATGTGACTCTTCAACGGCCGGCAACCAATGTGAATTATCGCAACGTAGTCGCCTCTCCTGCATGGGCCAAGCAGCTGCAGGGTGACCTGCCAGTTGGTCAGCACAAGGTCACCTTCCAAGCACGCGATCCGGCAACGCAGCAAACCGTTGCCTGTGAGACCCAGATAACCGTCAAGCACCATCAACCAGCACGCCTTCCACAGTTCAATGATTTCACTCTTCAGAACAGGCCGCGTCTACCAGTTGCGAGGCGTTTTGACAACCTAATTGAGCAGAGACCAGCTCGCCTGCCCCTGGCGACAGTTGCTGAGGAAACACTTTCAAGAAATGACGGTTCTGACAACACACGCGTAGATCTGGGCGCCTCTGGGTCCACTTTTTGTCCAGACTCCTTTGCAGTTCATTTGAAGGAGAATCAAAATCTGCGCTCAGTGCTCTGGCAAGAACCACGATTTGAGGGAAAACTACTCAAGATCTACAAGTCGTCGGTAAGCATAGCATGAATTGAATTTATACATTGATGTGGAAAAGTCTTAATTTTTCCAACTTTTGTGTTCAGTTCCCTGGGGCTCTATTTGGTTTGGGACACCATACTGTCAACTATGTAGCAACTACTACGGATGGATTGAAGTTAACCTGCAGTTTTCAGATTCATGTCAAACGTAAGTGAGAAATATTTCTTATGTTTTGACTTTGATTTCAAATCTGTTTAATTTCCAGCTGCTGTAGCTAAACCCTTAGCAGCACTTCCAGAGGTTGCATTCCCAGATGTTGGCCAACAAACGCATAGTAGCCTCTTCGCCGGGCACGAGTCCTACGTGGTGTGTCCCGATAAGGATCCGGTTAAAGTGACCTCCCATCAATCCGTAAGTTACGCTTGGCCCAAGCGGCAACTTCGATTCAACTACAGTTGGGAAGAGAAGCAGCAATTATTGTTGCCTCTGCATCTGCCTGTGCCTGCATCTCTGCATCACCAAGACTGCTTCTAATGCCAATGCTACTAACTGAAAACGAGCAACCGTGCGAAGGTTGGACGTTAACCCGCAACTGCCAGCAAGCCGCTTAGGGCCTTAATCAAATTGTATCTGTGACTATGTGTATTTCTATCTCTCTCTTTCCATCTGTATCTGTATCTGTATCTGTGTAGGTCAACCTGCCCGTGGGCTGCACTCTGAAGAACGTGCGCCCACAAGCGAATCCACAAACGCAGCCGAAGCGCGGCCTGCTCACCTCGCTCTGGCGTCACTATAATAATTTCTAATGTAATTCATACAATTTTATAAAGCGACATGCATTTTTGATAGGCATTTTACGAATATTTTTGGATATATTTAATGCGTAATTTAAATAAATACATATCTAAATAATTAATGAGGCTTTTATTGGGATGGGAGAGAGTTTTAAACTGATTTGGAATGTCGAGAGCTCTGCACCTTTGCGACCTTGCGCTATTTATATGATACACGTATTTCCTTGAATTACTGTTTGATAGTAGCAGAATTCGGTCTATAATCAGATGAGAGTTTTTAATTTATTGGGAACCTCAAGAACTCTGCACTTTTCGAACGTTAAGTTATTTATTTGGAATTTCCCAGAGCCGCTGAACTGATAGTAGAAGAATTCGGCTGCTGAAAGACACTCTGCATATTGCATCAGTTTCGAATAGTTTCCAAGACGTAATGACCACGCACAAAAAAGCCATCTCTGCTGACCCTATCATATATTGTATCTTAGGAGAGAGTCTAGAGAGCTCTCAATAATCTGACACAATGAGTGCAGCCAAGAAAACAAGCTCGTCTGACATACGTTCCACAAAGCGTATGAGCTCCACGCGTGCATGTGGAATGTGTAGAGCGGCTTCGATGATTGAGAGTGAGATTGAATGAATGCTGATTTCGCACACTTGTCAGGCTGTCTGGTTGTCCGGCTGGCCGGTGGGCTGGTTGTCAGTTGGGCTCGAAAGCGGGGCTAGTTGATAAGCAAAGCGGCGCAAAAGACAAAAACTTCGTGATACTTGCTGAAAACTTAGGACAGGTTGCAGAACGGTTTTTTCTCAAGTCGAGTTTTAGAAAGCTCCCGGGCAACACATGCTACATTTTAAAGTTTATTTACTTGGAATAATTGGCCAGAAATGCCGTTGAACTCGTTTGGTTAGAACTTGTCATTAGAATTTTGATTATTTCGGCGCTATTTTGATTCTGTATATATTTGTGCAAAAAACAAAACTATCCAACAT
This sequence comes from Zaprionus nigranus, assembly GCA_018903425.1. Classification (NCBI taxonomy): domain Eukaryota; kingdom Metazoa; phylum Arthropoda; class Insecta; order Diptera; family Drosophilidae; genus Zaprionus; species Zaprionus nigranus. The sequence continues at coordinate 5,931,907 of JAEIGD010000004.1, read as the reverse complement.
GGACCACAAGCAGCGCTTGTTGTCGATAAGGCCGTAATCCATAATCTATGCGAACCATACATATTTATAGATTTATAGATCTGGAGTGTGTTAGGCTCAGTGTGCCGCCTATGAAGTGAGCCTATCAAGTATACGAGCTGATAACCCCCCGATCCACAGTGTGGATGCTGTTCGATCGCGTTCGCCCACCCGCTTGATGGCTCACTGTTCTCTGTTTTCAGTTCTCACTTTGGTTGTGTTGTGTTGTGTTGTTATTAAAAACTTTTAATTGTATTGTCTCAAAGATTAGCTTCTCGTGCTGCTGCCAGAGTCTTTATAAGTCGGCGCACAGCAGTAAAATCAAGTCAGTTTTAAATCGTGTGCTGTCCGCATCGCTTGCACTGTCTTAAAAAACTTTTTTCGGAACTTCTGTTTGTGAAAAAATGTACCAACGTCAAGTTTCCTTCGATAAGGTTGGTGGTTCAGCACCTTTTACCAAAAAAAGAAAGAAATTATTTGCATTTAAGTGGAAAGATTTGATGGTTCAACGAGTAAACAAAGACAAGCAAAACAAGAAGACAGTGAATAAATAGCAAAATTATAATAAGATGCAAGTTGTTAAATGGAATGTTATTTGCGTCCAATTGTATATAGATATTGTTTAAGAGTGGCTCGATTTGAGTTTCGAATATCCAAATCTAGACAAAGCTTGTTGACAGTTGAACAATCAAGTTCAAGGCAAAATGTGCGTAAATTTTGCTAGCCCTGCGGTTGATCTGAAATGAGTTGAGTCTTGAGCTGTGCCGACCTTTTGTAACTTGAGACACGCGTCGGTCTATCTATGTGGTAAACACCCTGACGTTAATATCTGTTTACAGCTGGGAAAATATATTGCGACTCATGGAAAAGTGTTTGATTGATTGATTGACGGGCAGTTTGGTCGCGCATTGATTCGATTATTATTAATTGATGCAATAACAGCGTCTACTTATTACGCAAACGCATCAATCATCGCATTGATAAGCAAGTTAACAACTGAATTAACTTTTTATTATCTTGTTTTGCCGTTTATTCTTGATCAGCCCACTCGGGTCGAGGACTCCGCGTACATTGTCGAGGGTGTGGACATAAAGGAGGCTCGCAACACCTGCCTCTTGTTCTCGCCCAAGGACTCGTCGCTCTCTAGTGGTGCCCTGGCCAACACCTTGGCCATCTTCAAGAAGCACGATATCAACCTGGTACACATTGAGTCACGCTCATCGTTGCGTGTTCCCGGCTACGAGTTCTTTGTAGAATGCGATGGAAAGTCGGGAGCCCTAGGCAAGGCAATTGATGACCTGAAGCAGCAGTGCAGTTACTTCAACATCATCTCACGCGACTACAAGGATAATGCCACTGCTGTGCCCTGGTTCCCTCGTCGTATACGTGATCTGGATCGTTTCGCCAATCAGATCCTCAGCTATGGCGCCGAACTCGATTCTGATCATCCTGGTTTCACTGATCCCGAGTATCGCCAGCGTCGTAAGTACTTTGCTGACATTGCCTACAACTACAAGCATGGAGAGCCACTGCCGCATGTGGACTACTCCAAGGAGGAAATCGAGACTTGGAGCATTATCTTCCGCAACTTGACAAAGCTCTATAAGACGCACGCCTGCCGCGAGTACAATCACGTCTTCCCACTATTGGTTGACAACTGCGGCTTCCGCGAGAACAATATCCCTCAGCTGGAGGATGTTTCAAACTTTCTGAGAGGTACAAAAACAAGCAGAGCTTACCTTTTTAAGAATTTGAAACCTAACTTAAAATGTCTTCCCTAGATTGCACAGGCTTCACCCTTCGCCCAGTGGCAGGTCTACTTAGCTCTCGCGATTTCTTAGCAGGATTGGCCTTCCGCGTCTTCCACTCCACGCAATACATCCGTCACCCCAGCAAACCCATGTACACACCTGAGCCAGATGTGTGCCATGAATTGCTGGGTCACGTTCCTCTGTTTGCCGATCCAGCCTTCGCCCAGTTCAGCCAGGAGATCGGTCTGGCCTCCCTTGGGGCCCCAGATGATTATATCGAAAAGCTCTCCACGGTCAGTTGGTGTATCTTATTTGTATGCAGACCATATCCTAATCTCTTTTACCACAGATCTTCTGGTTCACGGTGGAGTATGGAATGTGCCGTCAGGAGGGTGAATTAAAGGCTTTTGGTGCCGGATTGCTCTCATCTTATGGTGAGCTTGAATACTGTTTAACCGACAAGCCACAGCGGAAGGACTTTGAGCCAGAGATTACGGGTGTCACCAAATACCCCATAACTCAGTTCCAGCCACTCTATTATGTGGCCGACAGCTTCGAGAGTGCCAAGGAAAAGACCATGTATGACTGTGAATGAATAGGAAATTTACTGGATGTTTAATTCTTCTTTCCTTCTTGCAGTAAATTCGCCAACTCAATCCCTCGTCCGTTCGGTGTGCGCTATAATGCCTACACACAGAGCATTGAGGTCCTGGACTCGAAGCCACAGATAAACAACCTGATGAACAACATCAACTCTGAATTTCAGATTCTCCAGAACGCAATTACCAAGCTGCGCGTTTAGGTGCAATCTTCTCTTTATATAATGTAACTTAAGAACACTAAATTACCATAAATAAACCGAAAACTCTGAACGATCCTGTGTAACTGTTTTTGTTTGTATATTTCTCGTTTTCGGTTTTCAATTCGGTTGAATATAGTTATTTACAAATATCAATACATACATACATATTTACAGGCCTAGGAAGATCGTTACATTCGTATAGGTATGTACAGTTATGCGTAGCCTTATCTCCTACTTATTCTAGTTTGAGTTGAAGCCATTTTAGTTGTATGCGTCTTTTAGTTTTTAGTTTTTGGCTCTTTGCTAAAGGGAATGCGTATGTGAATGCGAATCCGTAAGTGACTCGGTATATTCATTATCAAATGGAGAAAACACTTTGAATATATTGCACTTACATTACAGTAATATTTACAGTGAATCAGTGGCCAGATTGGAAGCCTACCTACGAAAGCGAAAGCTCCATTTCGAGTGGATCAGAAAGGTTTGCGAACCTGTTAAATAAACAAGTCGAATTTCATATATGAATATGTTCACAGCGAATAATTCAGTTGCAATCTCAACCTGAGTTTTGACTTATTAGACTAAGTGTTATACAGCTAGATATTTCAGATTGACAATTAACTATTCGTATGGCCCCAAAAGCGAAGCGCAGTCTTTAAAATAATATACGGTATATAGAAAGTATAATATAGTATCATACTATTTTGTTTTAGTTGCTTTTAGGTGTGTGTCGTGCTGGATTAAATATATACAGTGCGTTATCAATTGCGTCTATTCATAAGTAAGGTTCGATTATACATCAGAGATTCCTGTTGGTGCCGATGGCACTTACTGGATAGTGGTAACTAATGGAAACGTTGGGCTGTTCTTATCAAAACTAAAACACAACTACTTATGTCTAGGCTTATTCTACCTTAACTCTATTCCATTCCGATCATACTTTGAGAACATAACGAATTCAATACGATATACGATAAAGAAGTTAAGGAGTACACAATATATTAACATTAGAACAATACTCAGTCTGTTGAGATCTACAACTATGTAGCAACGGGAATCGGGTGTCAGATGTTTCGCAGCGGATGTCGCTTGGATAGAGAGAGCCATGTGCTGTAACTAAGGAGTGGGCTTCTGCATAATACACACTGCGGTACCACAGAGGGGATGAATCGACGGGGAATCGCTTCTATGACTACAATAATAATTAGAATGCCCGTCAAGAATTGAATTTGAGTGAAATCGAATTAAGGAAACTTGAAGACATCAAGATGTGTGCCACGCCCCCATGCTGGCTATATACTATTGACTGCTGCCGGCTGTGTGCGGCGAGTTAAACAGGTTCTGCGACTGCTCCTGCGACATTTGGTAGGGCAATATTTCTAAATCATTTGGGAGCTGACTTTGATTCTGGTTCCCACTCAGCGATTGAAACGGATTGCCGCTGAAGAAGTTATTGCTCTGCTGCTGCTGCTGCTGTTGCTGCTGCTGAGGTTGTTGTTGGGGCTGCTGCAATAGTTGCTGGTGCTGCTGCTGCAGCAGTTGTTGGTTCTGTTGCTGCTGCTGTTGTTGCTGCAGTTGCTGCTGCTGCTGCTGCTTGCTGCTGTTGCTGTTGCTGACTGCTGTGCATCAGCTTGTTGTCCTCGCTGTGGCTCTCGGAGCCATCGTCGCTGATGCCCATGTGGAAGTTCAGGGAGGGACTCGACTCCGTGGCCATCTGCATGTAAGAAAGCAGCGAGTCCTCGTTCGTATTCTGCGGCGGGTTTGCACTGCTGCTGTTGTTATTGTTATTATTACCACTGCTGTTGTTGTTGTTGTTATTGCCACTGCTGCTGTTATTGTAGCTTTGATTGTTGTTGCCGCCACTGTTACCATTGTTGTTGCTAGCGAGCTGGGAGCCAAGAGACTGTAGTGGCGATAGATTCAGGAACGCGTCGATATCCTCCATATCCTCCCTCGAAAAAATGGTACTTTGCTGCTGCTGTTGCTGCAGCTGCAACTGCTGTTGATTCTGCTGCAACTGCAACTGTTGCTGACTTTGCTGCTGCTGTTGCTGCTGTTGTTGCTGCTGTTGCTGTCCCTGTTGTTGCTGCTGATGGTGCTGAACGTTGTGATTGTGTTGCTGCTGATTGTGCAGATTCTGCTGCTGCTGCATCATCATCTGCTGGTCCTGCTGATTGAGCATCTGCTCCGAGTTGAGTGCAAAACCATATTGATTGAACTGCGGCTCGACTGCGTTGCTGCTGGTGAAGTTGAAGTTGCGCTGCACATTGCCCGCCCCCGCAGCCGCAGCAGCTGCCATGTTGCTGGCAGCAAAGCCCATCGGCATCATGGGCTGCAGATACGTGTAGCGCGCCAGCAACAGTTGCTCGGAGACAATACGTAGCTCGTCCTGCTGCTGCATTATGAGCTTCTGCAGCTCGTCATGCTTGCGCTGCAGCTGATCCTGCAGCTGACTCTGTGTGGGCGTCATGACGACGGCACCCGGCAGCAACTCCGACTGCGTCTGCACTGGTAACGGCGACAATACGGGCGCCACCGTGAACGGCGCCATCACGGGCTGCATTGGGATGGCAGTCAGATATTGAGGAGGTTCTAAGAAGCTGGGTGTCACCAGTTGCGGACTCGCCAGTGGGTAATTTGACTGGGGAAACTGGCAAGCGTTGCTGGTGACAATCTGCGTCGGCGCCAGCGGCAACATGGGAAGGATTTTCGCCTGTCCTGCGGTCTGCTGCAGCTGCAGGTGATGGTGTTGCTGCTGTTGCTGCTGGTGGTGTTGCTGCTGCTGCTGTTGCTGCTGCTGGTGATGCTGCTGCTGATGCTGTTGCTGCTGATGATGATGTGAGCGCTGGCGTTGCCCTTGCTGGAAAGAAGAGGAGCACATGAAACAGGGAAATACAGCGGAAGTACAGAGATAGTTCTACTCACCGAACTAACGTGCGTCATCAGGGACTGTCTGCTGGTAACGGAGTCGGCGGACATGGACGTAGAGTCGGACTCGTTGCCTCTGTTGTTGTAGAAGTAACACTTGCGCTTAGCCTTGGGTGAGATGCCTGTGGAGCTGATGTTGCCGTAGCTGGAGGCGGGTCTCGAGGTCTTCAGGGGGTTTAGTGTGCAGGAACTGGACGCAGGCGCAGCAGCTCCCGACCACATGGGAGAGGAGTCCACAGGAGGTGAGGCTGCAGCTGCTGTGGCAACTGTGGCCACATCGTTGCTCAGACTCGTCAAGCTGTCCAGGTTCGGATTGTTCAGCTCAAAGTCTCGCAATGTCGTCGTGGCCGAGGCGCATTTGCTGCCATTGCTGGAGTTGGAGGTTATCGCCTTGCTGCACTTCTGGCGCTCCTTGTGGTTCTGCCTGATGACCTCCGCATAGCTGACGACCTTGTGTGTACACACTACGTAGTCCGGCTTCGAGTTGAACTGGTTGTAGCTCACATAGTAGTCCGTCTGCAGCCAGATCCATTGCTGCCCCTTGGTCAGAAAGCGATAGTAGCAGGACTTCCCCTCTCCCCGTTTGCCGAACTGCAAGAAGGGGAAGATTGTGAGAAATATGCTTACCCCTAGGGGGGAACTTACTTACGCTCCTCGTGGCAAGCCACAATGCTGTCCAGGTCATCGAAGTGGTAGTAGTCGTAGCCGGAGGTGCCCAGCACCTCGAAGGGCATGTAGCCGATGATGGGCGGGGCTCTGTGGTCAAGAAAGAGGAACTTCCACTCCATGCTGTGCTTCGAGGTGAACTCGTTGCTGGTCGGATCGATGATGCTCATCTCGCGTATCAACTGCGGAGTTTGGATGCGGCCTGTGCCCACGAAGACCAGCTTCTTGTCCACCTCTACATTCGGGTTCAGCTGGAAGATGCGAGGAAGCGTCTGACTGCTGCTGTTCTGGCTGTCTGAGCTAGAGCCGCTCCCTTGAGTGTTCGCATCGTTACCTGCAACAAGGAAATTAGTTAGAATGCCTTCCTGATTGCAGCTGCTCGACTACCCACGAAAGTATCCAACAAACTTCACCAGCTCGTAGGAATTGGCATCGACTTTCTCGATGCCGCCGCGCTTGAGGTGTATGTAGAAGGTGATCTGGTTGCTGGCATTGATATCCGTCTGCCGTGGCTCGATGACTGGCGTGGGATTGAGGAAGATGTTCAGCAGGGCCTCGTGGTCCATTTCGTAGACCAGATCATAGATGCTCATGTTGTAGAGCTCGTGCTTAGGAAGAAGGACAGAAACGCAATTATTTTCACCTCTCTGGCTCATCTATCTCGTCACCTACCGGCAAATAGCCCAGCTGCGAGGTAATACTTTCCGATGCGTAGAATATAGAACCCAGACTGCTGAAGACAACCATAAAGCCGTCCAGAGACTCCAGCATCAAGTGCGAAAACTCATCGTTTGTCAGGAATGTCGGCTTCCAGTCTTGTTCAATTTCAAAAACCTTGGAGCGATCCGTTGCCTCTGTGGATGAGGACATACGAGCTCAGTTTAGATTGGGGATAAGGGAATTTGGTCTGGTATTTACCGTTGTGGTTCTTCAGAAATGCTATCGTCGACTTCAGCACTGTAGACTTATCCATCTTCCGATTCGACGTGGAGATGAGTGCACTCAAGTCGTTCACCAGCGAGTTGAACTGATCCCGTCGCTTCTTCTCACTGAGGTTGCGGGATTTCCTGCAAATAAGACTGCGAGTTACACAAAAATGAACAATCTGGTAAAAAATCGTAAGGAATTTAATTGTATGGGAAAGATTAAAATTAGTCAAGTATTAAGTTTTATGTGTGGGTGAGTCTCATGTAACCCTCTCCCACGCAACCCTCTCTCCACCCTTACGCTCTTGGGCAACAGCTGCTCACCTGCGGCCCACGTGTGTCCTGCGATTGATGCTTTGTCTGGCGTTCATTAGAGCAATATGCCCACATGCTCACACACACCCCATCGGTCCATAGTCATATATGCCTGCGAAGGAAGAGGGGGAAGTACAAGGGGGAAGGGACAACAGTTCGTTTTTCCGTTGTCGCTTTTCATTTGTTGCGCTAGGACAAACATTTTTGGGCTGGGATTTTTGCATTTGACATTTGCATGTCAAATCATTGTATTACACACAGAGAACCAATAAATGAGCGAGAGAGAGAGAAAGAGAATAAGGGAGAGTATGGAAGAGAGAGAGAGAGAGGAGAAGAGATAGATAGAGATAGATTCAGTTGGAAAATTGATTTGGGTATGTGAAGATATCTATTTGTTTATGTCAGCTTGCAGTGTGCAGTTTCATTTTGATTATGCAGGAAAATCCCTACTAATCCCAAAGTTAGGTAATGGAGAATTAAATCTAGTATATTCAGTTCATTGAGCTATGTTTCACCACATTCTAAGTACTCTCCCGATCTTCGCCCATAATTAACAATGTTATTTGAAGTTACAGCAATTATTCACAGTGCAAGCAAAGCAAAAACTGTTCAGAGTGTGTCAGAATTATTAATATAATAATATAATAATAATAATAACATAAAAGTGTTTGTGGCTCGGAGTATCGCTCTTTCGCTCTGCTATTTCGGGGCTATCACATTACTAATTTGATATTTTTACTGCAATTGCAACATTACCTCGGCACGTTTACTTATTATGTAATCTCAGAAAGGAAAACAACGACACAAAGAGAGAGACAACGACAACAACAAATCGTGTAATTATTAAGTGTCTGTATATGGTTTTAGGGCCAAAAATCAAATCACGCTCGAATTACAGTTAATTGAAGTTCTGAATTGGATTCTACTGGATTCCCTCTGGGGTATGTATTACCAGGACAAAGCGTGGAAACCTAAAGGGCAACAACAACATCTCAAGAGGGAATTTTCCATTTTCGTTAACATGACAAGAGGTTGAAGAGAGAATCTGTCACATTGTTGTCTGCCTTTTCTAGGGAAAATCATTCAATCGTTTCTATTTCAATTAAAGTTTTTACCCTTGCAAAGGTTGAAGCACTGCCGAACACATGAATTTCTATTGTCTGCGCAATTTCGCGTTTGTCTACGTCTTCGAGTCATAACTGTCAACTGCAGTGCCCCCATATTATATGTACAATACATGTATGAATATGGTATGAATAGGGGAAAAGGAACTGTTGCGCGTTGCTCACCTTTTCGTATCATCCTTGTCATCGCTCTCGTCGTCCATCTTCGTATTTATTAGATAATCCACTTTCAAGTCGTTGCGTTTTCCAAAGATTCCCAAAAATTAAGAACTTTTTGGTTTGTACAAAACTATTTTAAACACTCGCGATGGCAAAAGAAACAGCTTGACTTTTTACATGTTTGTTTTCATTTTTGCAATTAATGATGAGCTTTTATTTCAACTTTTCGTTTCACTTTTGTTTTATTCACTTCAGGTAACATTCACACGGCAGCTGATTTCAATATTTTTGAATGTGAACCACATTTTGGGTCTCTGCTGCGGACAACTGCGTGGAAATAATGCAAGATAAAAACAATATAATTTACATTTTCAATTATTTTATTCTTTTATCGTATTTCGGTTTTCGTTTCTCGTTTTTTCTCTGCGCTACGTTTTGCGTACCGTCAGCAACAAGTGCAGTCGAGCTTCTGCGTTCACCGTTACCTGTCGCCTGTCCATTTACTGTCGACAACACTCACTCACACACCAGCACACACAATAAGAGCACACACACACCGTACACCCAAAGAGGTATTGAGATATTGTTCAAGTATTGTGTGGCTGGCATCCTCCGCAAAGGAATCGCTGCTGCTGCTGCTGACGGTGCTGCTGCTGCTGTGGCTGCTGCTGCTGTTGCAGTTATGTAACGTAAGCGGTGCTGCGCCTGCGCATGTTCCACACAGCATACCCTGTGGCGAATGTGCTGCATGCGAGCGCCAATCATTGCAGTCGCCGCGGCGGGGCAGCTTCTGCTTTCTGCTGCACTTTGCAACCCCTAAAAAGTATGCTACAGTATTTTGTCCGTGTTACTAAATGCGACGGCGAATGCCATAACAACCTTTCATGCTGGCTTACAGTTGCTGCTGTCTCTGTGTATGCCAGTATATGTAGTTGTTTGTATTCTGTGTGTGTGTGTGTGTGTTTGAGCAGCTGCTAACCAATTGCCTGTCTGCGTTGCCTTCTGCCTTTCGCTTATTTATAGCACACGCACACTCCCATTGCGTAACCTATGTGCGTGTGTATGCATATGCATGTATGTGTGTGTGTGTGTGTGTGTGTGTGACACTACATTTCTCAACAGTTGATTTCGAGTTGTTTCTGGTGCTGTTTTTTAATTGAATGCAATTTTCATATGGCATAACAAACGTTTGCTTAATTGCCAAATGGATGGCTTCAGTTCTGGGGAAAACTTTCACTGCTGCCGCATAACTTGCCAAAGAAAACGGCAAAACGGCAAAGAAAATGTCAATGGAAAGCCGAGCAAATGCAGAACTTGCAACAAATAATTGCCCCAGAGGTGTTCAAGTTGTCGCTGGCGTCTTTAAATTAACGCGTTTTAGACTCCGACCTTAAATACCTTAAATAAGCAAAATAACCACACACACACACACATACTTACACACGCACACATACAAGTGCGTACGCTTTCCATCATATGCAAAGCTGTTTAATTAATCCGTTTAGCTGTTTGGCCGGTCAGCAGCACAGCAAGTGAAGCATTTAACGAGTCATAATTTCCCACATGTATTCAAAGGTCACCAATACCATCACAGATCCAGATACAGTTACATTCACAGTCACAGTCACGGCTTGCGTGCTGACATTTTAAATACACATCAAAGCCGAAATGCCGACGGTTATCCAGCCACCCATCATCCGTCGCCCGTCACCCCTTGGCACCCCCTCTTCCCCTTGCCACTGTGGTTACTCTAGTTGTTGTAATTGTTGCTCCTGATGGGAGCGAGGGCACCTTTGCCAAGTGTTGCTGGTTAACCGTAAGTGGCTGCTGCTGTTGTCATCCCCTTTGTTGTTGTTGTTACTGCTGTTGCTGGTGTGTTTCTGTTATTCTACTGGCTGCACAGATCGACTTACTGTGGTTTTGCCAGCATTAAAAGTGCCTGCTGATAATTACCAACGACTGGCTTAATGGCTCGTGTTGCAATTAGTGCGGTTTGTTTGCTGCAAACTGCCAATTGCCGAGACTGTTGAACCTACAGCGCAAGTGTGTTCGGTTCGAGAGAGCGAGAGAGAGAGAGAAAGGTAGATATAGATAGGAGGAGCGTAGGATCAAGTGTCAAGTCTGGATAAAGCAAGCTCAAACTGTTTGAATAATCAAATCTCGATTCACTGGTGATAATTACTTAACCAGCTTGTAGAATTTCTTAACAAGTCTTTTCTACTAATTTAGGTTAACTAGTTTACTAGATTACATCAGCTTGGAACTGTTGAGCCTCTATAGGAGACAGTTGCTTTAGTTATTGGACAGAACTCTGTACAAGTCAATCCCATTTATCTCCAAAGCTCAGTTAGAGCACAAACATTTTGCTGCTCTTCTTTATCTACGCTTCCTTGAACAATTGCACAATAAATTATGTCAAATGCATCGAAATGCAAACAACTTAACTTCCCACACCCATTCCCCCCAGCCACACCTCGAGCAGACAACTTTTCCCTCACCTATGCGATGCATTTGGCATTGATAATATTTGTGCGATTTGCAATGCGGAAGCAAAAGCTCGCAAAGCCGGTTGCCAACTGAGGCAGCTGCAAGTTTTAAAGATCGTTGACTGACCTACTCATACAAAGAGTGAGAGAGAGAGAGACCCAAAGCTCTCTCTCCTACTCTCACTGTTGCTCTCTCGCTGTCTATTCCTCTATCACTCTCTCTCTCGCTCTCTCTCTTGCTGGGGAAACTAACGTCATTTGATTGCATTTCTAAAGCTTCGCTCAGCGCGCAAATTATCGCATACTTGCACTGTGTCTGTGTGCGTCTCCCTCCGTGTGTGTGTGTGTGTGTCTACGTCTCTGTCCGTGGCTGTGTGCATATCTGTGTCTATGTGCTGGTATCAGTGTTTGATTTCTTTGTCAGTGAACTTGAGCTTTTGCTGGCGGCGCTAATTGCATTGCGATTACAGCATAGCGCAGCAGTATGAGTTCCCTTCACGCTAGTGTGTGTGTGTGTGTGTGTGTGTGCATGTGTTGTGTGTGATAATACTAAACACTGACATTCATACTCACGCTCACACGCGCACACTCTGCTAGCCTCGCAGCTTTTTCTTCGTTCTGTTCTCTGTTCCGCATTGCACAAAGCTTTGCGCGACGCTTGTAATATTTTTTGTCTCTCTTGCACACACAGTGCATTCTACCGCTCTCGATCGCTCTCCTTGGCCGTCTCTATTGGCTGCACTCTTTGCTGCTGTTGTTTTAAACTTGACTTAATTAAATTGTTCACTACTGTTTTGCTTTTTTTTTTATCTTTTGCCAATTCTGTGTGTTTCATTGATTTGCTTTTTTCCATGTTTAGTTCATTTCCCTCTACTATATAGTACCATATACTAGATGGCTACCTGTAATACCTTGGCGAATACGTCATTAATTGCTGCTTCCATTTGAATATGATTTCCATTTCTAGTCAATGTCAAGGCTAACAAACTTATTTGCTCGAAACTATTCCAGCAACTGCAATTGCCATAGACAAGTTCCCATAAATAGTTGATCTTCAACCACTTGGGCACTTCATCTCTATGAGGCTCATCTTTCACCTCCCTGATTAACAACTGGTGGGACCCCCAAAGCGGATGTGCAGCTGTAGAACAGCTGCTTGCCCCGTAATTATTTCACACTCTTTCACTAATTTCATGTTCATGTTTTCAAGCACGCGTTAGAGTTGAATCTGAAAAAATATCAAGATTTTGAAACTAAACATTGTCAGTTTGTTTTTATACCCTTCGTTTATTGAAAGGTTTTAGAACTGGGTATACTAGCTTTGTGTTCATGTATATAAGGAAAAGCGACATTGCAGACTTCACACGGAATATGTATTCTTAGTGTCAATTATTAGCCGAGTCGATTGAGCCTTATTGCCGATCTGATTTTGAAACTAAACATTGTCAGTTTGTTTTTATACCCTTCGTTTATTGAAAGGTTTCAGAACTGGGTATACTAGCTTTGTGTTCATGTATATAAGGAAAAGCGACATTGCAGACTTCACACGGAATATGTATTCTTAGTGTCAATTATTAGCCGAGTCGATTGAGCCTTATTGCCGATCTGTTCCTTGGTTCTGTACGCCTGTCTTGCTGCCTGTCTGTCTGTCTGTCTGTCTGCCTACCTATCTGTCTGCCTGTCTGTCTGTCTTTCAGTCTTTCTATCTAACTGTCAATCTTTCTGTATATTTGTTTAAACATACGGAGAAATGGTAGTGGCAGCTAAAGACATTGAGCTGCATGAGAAGATATTCTTACACCATACGCTTCAATTTATGTGTCAACATGATACTTTCGTATCTCTAAGACACAGTTATATCTCTAAGATAATTGTTAACATAGCTGCAAACGAGTATTAATAAGTTTTGCCCGCCTTCTCGGAAAAAGAAATTGACTAAATGATTGTCTGACTGAATGATTGAGTGCCTGACTTGCCCAGTAAATATAGGGATGACATGAACTGACTCGAGATCAGGCAATACTAGCAGCCTCTATGAGGTAACTGTGCTACAGTACTTCAGTGTAGCCAAGTTAGTTTCATTCGATACTATCCATTGCCCGTTTTATACATTATTTCCATTTCCCGCCATTCTTGCAGAATAGCTAATAAATTGTCTGGCAGTGCGGTCAAAATCAGCTGCAAACTGCCGTTATCTCTTATCTGTTTTGACCATTGTTGAACCAATTTAGTCAGCTGGGTTAATAAACTGAGTGATGAGAACATCACTTGTCCGCCTGATCATGTAACTCAACTTCACTCCAGAGACATTCTGGCAATATCTCTTTGGAATGAACTATTCATATGGAATCATTATTTTTAATTGATTTTAAAAGTTGGGTTACCTCTCTGGGCTGCAAAGTATTTGTTAATAATTTACGAGTTGTCAATTGAAATAGTTTTACGCTGGCTTCTAGCTTGGAGCTTCTAGCTGGCTGGCGCATGATCACACACAGTCGCAACAGCAGACGCGCTCACACACACACACGAGTGTGTGCACACACGTGCAGAATGCACACGCGCACTCACACTAAGGCAAGCAGAGGTAAAATACAGACACTCGCACATACCTACGGAGGCACATACACACACACACACAAACAGAGTCAAGTCAACTTGACGCTCAAATGCTGACGGTGACGTTTCAAAAAGACGCTGCCCAGACTATACCAACCCAGGACCGCGCTACAAGCTTCTCACTCCGCTGACTTCCGTGCGCACCCCTTAGGTCTTGAAGCCTAAATTGCCAGCCAACAAACGACTTTGACAATGAAAATTTGCAAAACAACAGAAAATAAAAATAAATATAAGAAACTGCAAGAATTGAACGGAACGAGCCGACAAACAGCTTGGAAAGAATAATGAAAAGCCGATAGTATAATAAGAAATATTGTTTTCAGCTTTCAGTTTTGTGCAGTGTTTGCGAACACCTTTGAGCTCAAGTTAGTTGCCCTCTCTCTGCCTCCCTGCCCCTCTGCCTCGCTCTCTCTCTTTCACTCTCTCTCTTCTCGCGCTGTAAGCGTAGAATATTTTTGGTTGAATGCACTTTTGATTAGTTCTCTCATTTCGCCTCCCACTATTCGCTAATTTTCTCGCCACCCTGCTCCCTCTGTCCTAGCCCTGTTCCACTAGATCTTTAATTATATTCAGCTACTCGTATTCACTTGTAATAATTAACCAGTAAGAAACAACCCCCACCATCCACCCTTGCGCCCCGTTGCACGTTGTCCTTAAATACTTGGTGTCCAGGATGTAATTTGGAGACTACGTAGATATTCATTCAGCTTAGTATATGTTAAAGTCAGAAAGTTGTACTTTTATACAGCGCTTACAAATTGAGTTCAAAAATTAATTTATTGATTTGCGGGGGCGGTGGGCGTGGCACTTAACATTTGAAATAAACTTGATCTGCGCCGAGTACATAGGAACCTTCATTCCAAATTTGGTGTCTCTAGCATTTATAATAGCTGAGATCTGTGTGTTCATCTGGTCAGACGGACATCCGGACATCCGGACAGACAGACAGACATGACTTAATCGATTCGGCTAGTGATCCTGAGCAAGAATATATACTTTGTGGGGTCTGCCACGCCTCCTTCTGCCTGTTACATACATTTGCATTTTGCACAAAGTTAGTATACCCTTTTTGACCATTTTCAATGGTCGAAGGGTATAAAAAGTGCGGAATTTGTTGCTGAACAGGAATAAATTCCTTGCAAACCCTTTCAATTATATGTGGAAACTCGTTTGAATATTGCGTATATCTGTAGAACTTTATGTATTCCTTTTATTCATTTAGCACTTGAATAAATCATCAAAATTACATAATTTTGCATTTTTGTTTACTTTGCTTTTTGTGTGCGCTTTAAATTATTTATCAGCGTTTGCTGCACTTGCATTGCTCTTCTGTCATAATTCGCTTTCATTTCGCGTACGTTTCCATTCGGTTTCGCCTGCTTTTAATTTCGAGTTGTGGGTTTTCTTCAAATCAGCAGGTTTCAAACTGTCGATCAGTTGGAAAACAATGGCCAGAACACTCTACGACACTCACTCTCACAATCACAAGTAATCGAACTCGAACGAGACGTCAGCGAACATATTTTTTGATCGACCTACAGCTGTAAGCCAATTGCGGGTTGAATACGATAAATGGAATATATTGCAAACGATTGTAACTTGTGTTTTTTTTTCGGAGCAACGATTACAGAGTATTTGAATGAATGCGCGAAGTTCGCGCCGGTGTCGGTGTCGGCTGAGGAAAGCGCTGTACGAAGCTGGCGCTCGACTCGCTCGCGACGACTCGTTGAAGCAAGCGCTGAACTGTAACCGGGGACTGTCGCTGCGCGTGTCAAAATAAAACTGAAACCGAAAGAAAAGGCCCCAAAAAGCAGCTCGCGAGAATGCAGTGAGAACTGCAGTTGCAATTTCTAAGCTGCGGCCCGCTCGCGAATTCTGTTCTGTGTATGGATAAACGTCGAGCGAACACAAAATGCAACGAAATGCGAGCGCGGGCAACACGAATATGCGAGTATTCTCATCACTCACATTGAGAACGGCAAGCTCACACACACACACACACTCACACACACACATATCGTATGCACACTCACGGAGAGTCGAGTATTGCTGCCTTGCTTTGGCATTCGATTCGCTAGCCGGTAGCGTTGCCGAACGGGGCGTATACGCGATGTGCGAGCGTTCTCGCCGTTGCCTGACATTTGCTCTCCCCAGTAGCCAGCGACCGGGTATTATTTAATATTAAGGCCTTTATGCAACTCTCTCGCCTCACTCAACTGCACAACATCACCGTTGGGACCTGAGCCGATTGATCGTTGGCTTTATCTTTCAGTTGGCCCACTATCAGCCATTAGACTCTCACAAGGTCTCCGTTCGGAAGCGTCGGAGACTCCACAGGGTCGCCGCCTTTAGGTGCATAGCTCTATCTTGCTTAGTTGTATGATACTGTATTCCTTTCTTTTTGTATTCATATTTTAAATAGCGATTCATGCCACACTTATTCGTAGAGTATCTGTAAGTCGAAGAGAACTAGCTGAAAGTAATTTTATTCTAAAACATCTTTGTATCTATATAGATTTTCATATGTAAATCTTCGCCATGCATATTTAAAATCCTAAGTTCAGATCTTGGAACTCGGGTTCACAGCAATAGAATGTATAGAACTACCTTCAACTCTTAGTGTCAGCCTGAACCCGAGTAGCATATCAAATAATCGATTCAAATTCAAGAGTTGCCCAACTGTCTCCTCGAGTGCACTGGGAAATTTCGTATTTATTAGATGCTTACGTAATAGCCAGCGATATTTGCATATTGTTTCAGCATTCGAGTTCTTTCTGAATTATTTGTTTTGAAGTTTTATGCATTTTATGCAACACAGGATATATTGCGATTGTATATAGTGCGGCGTAGTGCGTAGTGCAGTGGGGCCAGTTATCTAGGCCTCCGATCAGAGCTAGTGTTAAATATTTATGGATCGCCCCAGTATGCCGTATGCCCACCCTCCGCGTTTCCGATACATTTTTCGAATCATTGAACTCCAAGTGAAGTCGAAGGCTATCGTCGACGGGTCGAGAGCTAATACCAAAGATTTTACAGTTTGATTTTCAGGCATGAAGGCATATATCTTTCATCTTTTATCATATATCATATATTCATTTATTTCTTTAAGTTTGTTTTCGGTATAAATTAGACACAAAAAACGTTTACAAATTATGTTGAATATTCCAAACTTAGTTGCAAAATTATTTTGTATTGTATAAAATTACATAGCTATGTGCCTAGTGTGTGTGTGTAAGTGTGTGAGAGTGTGAGTGTGTATGTGTGTTTAGCTGCATGCACTAAATTAAATTCGTGATCGTATAAGAAAGATATTGGTAAGGCGAAGTTCAACATAGTCCTTAAGTATGTACAATTTCATAGATTAATAATAGATGAGCTAAGCAAATTGTTGTTTTTAAAATTGATTTGCTTGACGAATATTCAAATGAGGCATGAGGCATGAGGCTTACGACTAATTAAATTAATTAAATTACAATTTAAAGTTTTCTCTCTGTGTGTTTGTTTGTAGGAATGCGGACTTTAGATAAAGATACAGATACAGATACGGATACGGATAGATACAGATACAGTTAAATTGATAATAATTAGTTACAGAGTTAAAATACAGAAAAAGAGCATTAGCTTTAGCCGGATATCGCGATAAATTGGCATTATATAGGTGAGCATAGTGTGTGTATACCATATAAGTTGGATAGTACAGATAGTACAGATGATATCGTAGATTAAGTAAAACCTGTACAGAGCGACAGAGGTGAGAAGACAACAGAAAAATAAAATTAAACTTATTTCCCATTCATGAATCTATCTAAAACGCTCTCTTTCTCTCTCCCTCTCTCCCTCTTCCCCTCTTCTTTCTTACTCTCCTCCTCCTGCATATTTAAATGTATATAGTTTGTATAGTATGGTACTGTATATATCGTTTTCGATTTCATTATAGTTATATAAAAAAAATGTTGTTGTAGATTGTCTTATAGTTCCAGCCGCTTATACTAAATAAAGAAAGTGTTCCGTAAGTTTTCTCTGCTCTTCTGCATGTTTCTCTTTTTTTTTCTCTTTTGCTTTTGCATTTTCTTTTGTTTGCTTTGTGTGTGTGTAAGTAAAAAGTCGTTCAAGTAAAAATGTGAATTGCTAAGATTTCCCATTTGGTTGGCCTTTAAATTGTTGTTGTTGTTCTTGTTGTTTTTGTTGTTGTTGAAGTTTTAGTTCAATATTTAAAATTTGTGTATTTTGTAGAAACCATGAGTTTGTTGTTCTTAAAGATTCATTTTGCTGGAGAGAAGCTTTCTTGTGGAATGTGGATTGTTTTTATGGTTAAACAAGGACTGGGGCTCTCTCTACATACGTGTACATATGTATATAAGGTATAGATATAGGTTAGAAGAAAGGCCTCACAACTATCGATGGCCTCAATGAAATTATCGTTTGCGACTTCCGATAGTTGTGCAGCTCTGCTTGGGGCGTTGTCCCAACGACTTTTGATTGTATGTGAGTTATATATTCCTATATATATATTGTAAAACTCTCTACACACCGAGCAAGTTGAACTTTTACACAAATTTAGTTACACTTTACACACAGTTTACAGTTTATAGTTACAGTTACAGTTACAGCTAAGATTACAGTTACAGTTACAGTTACAGTACAGTACAGTTACAGTTACAGTTTGTTTTCATCTACTGATAATTTGGTTCTGCTAAGTTAAACATCTTTCGTTTTGGCCCCTAGGATAACGGTAACGTGTAATACAAATGGCTTAGACACAGAATTTACACAAGTTTCAAGTTCTTCAAGTTCTTCAAGTTCTGAATTCCCTTCGTGTGGCTGAGAAGTGCTCATTCATGGACATTCATCGCTACAACAACTACAACTACAGCTACAGCTACAAATATGGTAGCTACAACTACACGAGCAGCTCCTCCTCGTCGGTGTGTGGCTCCGCGTAGAGGCAGCACTCGTCCACGCCGACGTCGACGCCGACGCCGACGCCTGCAGCCTCCACAGCCTCCTGCTCCTCGCAGTCCAGGCTGAGATCGTGCGCCTGCTGAGGCGACTGTTGCGGCGTCTGCTGCTGTGGCTGTGGCTGGCTCAGCTCGTGCAGCCAGTCGAGGGTCTTGTCTATGGCGCGCAGGCGCTTCTTCAACGACGTTGTGGCAAGTATGTCCACCTGAGATGGGGAAGAGGGTTAGCAAAGAGGAGTCTAAGTCGCAGTCAGGTAGGGGAGAACTCACCTTCAGTTGCTGCGAGAGGGGCAGCAGGGCGATGATCCACCAGGCCCAGGCAGGTCCGTCGCTGATCAACTCCCAGCTGAGCTCGAGCGGCGGCATCTGGCCATAGCTCTGCAGTATCTCGTGCTTCTGCTCACTGCTCAGGCTCTCGAACCAGTCACTCGCCTTGGCCAGCACCAGGCTCTGCAGGGCGGCCAACGACTTGACCTGATCGACGGCAATCGGCTCGTCGCGAATGTACTCGACCTTGGCCGTCTCGTAGCCATCTTTCTCGCTGCGCGCCAAGATCTTGAAGCGCTTGAAGCCGATGGTGCTCAGTATGGAGCAGCCGTCGCCTAGCAGGACACAGTCCCTGATGTCCAAGATGGTGCCGAAGTCGTAGTAGCGCGACTTGCCGCTGTGCGGCTGGACAATGCCGAAGGTCTTGTCGCCGGACTCGAGGGCACGGCGCACCATCAGGCGGTAGCGCGGATCACAGACGAACAGTGGACAGGGCACCGAAGGGAAGGCGGCGGTGCAGATAAACACCGGCACCGACGGCTCCAGATCGATCTCCTGGCGAAAGCGCGCCTCGTAGTGGTCTGGAATGAATCGTTTCATTGCGGCTTCTAGGAATTTCGTAACTGGCCGCTTGGCCAGCGCAAAGGGAACTGGCGAGGATGAGCCCTGATACAGATTATTATTGACATTTAGTTCCACAAGTGGTGACATGCACAATGGACACGAGGAGTTGTAATCCATGCAACGATCCAAGCATACCAGACAGTAGGTGTGTCCACATGGCGTCACCACCGGCTTCCACAGCGTGCGGCAGCACAGCACGCAGTCGAAGTCGCTCGCGTCGATCAGCTGGCCGGGCACAGCGGTCAGCTGTCTCTGACCACCAGACCCATCGAGCTCTACGAGTGAAAGGAAGAGAGAGAGAGTTCTGTTAGTTTAGAATGACTTGGTGAAGACAGTCAAGTGTCTGCTTACTTTTTAGTCGCTGCATCTCCTGCTGTGTGCGCTCCAGCACAGCCTTCAGCAGCCGACTGCACCGGCGACTGTCGAAGGAGTCGAAGGATGAGGGGAGCTGTGAGGAAGCCTGCACTGCCGGCCATTTTCTGCGGCAGTGCTTGCGGTTGGCGTGGCGCCGCGCCTGCAGTTCGAACTGCTTGGCGCTGTGCAGCTGGTCGTATACGTTATGCTGGTCGATGTAGTCCAGCGCGCTGGGGTAGAGGAAGTCGCCGTCCATGTGCAGGTGTGATGTGTCCTCGTCATCGCCCTCCACCTCCTCCTCCTCCTCCTCCTCCTCGTCGGCCATGATGTAGCTGTCGTAGTGCTGCTCGCAGCTTATCCCGAACTCATCCTCCACGTCGTCCAGGTACACGTGATGGTGATGGTGGTGTAGGTGGTGCTGCAGTTTCCTGCGCCGCCGCAGCTGCTCCCACAACAGTGCGTAGGGTGTCTTTGTGACGGCGTAGCTGCGCTGTTGCTGTGCACCCGATCGTGGCAGCGATTCGATTGATCCACGACTTTTGGGCGTTTGTGCCAGGAGACGTTGCAGTATCTAAGAATAGGAATCATTTAGATGCAACTCTCTTGTGTTAATCTTAAGTTTGTCATCAACCCACCTTGGCGAGATCATGTTGAAATATTTCCGAGTTGCTGAGATTTGTGTTTTTGTCGAGGCAGATGGCCAGGAATCCATTGAAGAGCGCCTCCTCCAGTCTGCCCAGACCACTGAGTGCCAAGGCTCGCAAGTAGTGTGCCTATGGGTTAAAAGAAAGCTAGTTTTAGCCGGTTTTTAGTATAGAGCGGAGGTTTCCTTACCTTTGGCGATGTGCAGCGCGTCTTTAGCGCGTTCTCAATGTCCGCCAAGGAACTCTGGTAGTGGTTCAGCTTGAGCAGCACCTCGGCCCGCAGGCAGAGACTCTTGAAGTTGCTGGGGGCTGTAAAAGAGATGAAGAGAAAGAGGGAAAGTTAATTTAACTATTAATTTGAACTTAATTGGCGATAACAAATCCAACGCTGTCGTTGCCAAAGTGATAAAAGTCATGAAAATTATGAAAATCGCACACTTAATGTCAACTTCGCGAAATGAAAATGTCAAAATGCTTTTGGAAACGATCATTTGGCACAGCGAGCACACGTCTGCCAATTATATACGTACACATGCATACCCTTACATTGCCCCCCCTACCTCCCTCTTGCACACACACCCACCTTACAGAGAGACGTACAACACGCGCGTAAATTCGACAATTAGTTTGATGTCGA
Organism: Zaprionus nigranus; assembly: GCA_018903425.1. Taxonomy (NCBI): domain Eukaryota; kingdom Metazoa; phylum Arthropoda; class Insecta; order Diptera; family Drosophilidae; genus Zaprionus; species Zaprionus nigranus. The sequence goes on along the minus strand of JAEIGD010000004.1, from coordinate 5,910,632 downwards.
CGCAGACGTTGACGTTGAGGTTGACGTTGACGTTGATGATCCCGCTGCAATTGCCCACGCGATGTTAGCTTTCATTTTTCTTAATTTTCTACTTTGGCGGCGCCAAACACTTCACTTTGCAGCAGCTGAAGAAGACGTCGCTGCTAACGATCGGCACGAGTCTCTTCTGGGAAAATTGCAGACAAAATATCTGCAACTTTCGTTTCGTTTGAAAAAAAAACAAAACAATTTGAAAGAAGTCTGCAACAGTTTACAAGTTGTCAACAACATGAGCCTAGCAACATTGGCATTGCTGTTAACGTTACTGTTACTGTTACTGTTACTGCTACTGTTACTGTAAACGCTGTCTGGCAACATGCGACGAATTGGGGGCGTCTGTTAACATTAACAGCACAACGCGCACTGTTCCCTCTGCCAAGCAAGTAGTGCTAACATGAGAAGAGCGCGCTCTCTCTCTATCATGCTCTCTCTCTGTGTGTGTGCGCGCTCTCTTACGCTGTTAAACCATGAGGGGCCGCTGCAACAGCTGCTGCTAACGTGTCTGTTAATAATCGCGATTATGTAGCCTAACATTACGCAACTTGACAAAAAGACGCGCAATAACAACACAACGATATCGATAACTGCGATTCCCCCCTCAAAGTTGTCTTTGTTGCTGTTGTTGTTGCAATTGTTACACAAATAAACGATTACAAACCGGCAGATGCCAAAAAAACGAAAAAGCTGCTGCAGTTGCCAAAGTGTAATTTGCATTTCTTCCAAATTTGACGCGGCAAATTGAATTATGCTTTCTTCCCTGTGCACGTGTGTGCGTGTGTGTGTGTGCGATAATGTATTTATATTTTTAACGATTATGTAAAATGAGTCGAAATGTTTGTCAATATTTGTGTCCCACATTGACGATAGACTGACAATCATAGCGCGTGTATAAAGTACACTGATAAGAGAAAAGAGGAAGAGGGAGAGAGAGAGAGAGAGAAAGAGCATGATACGAATTAGTATCTTGAGTTGCTCGAGCATAAATGAGATACGTAAGTAAACAATAATTAACATAATCATATCGCACTATTTGCCTATCGCACATTGTCCCACAATTGATTCGTTTGTATGGCAATAAATAAATATAAAGAACAAACACGATAAGAAAACTCAAACCTCAACATGATAATTGAATTTGTCGCTTTCGTTTTACTTTTTGCTTATTGCTTGGGGGATGATCATCATATCGAGTGTCTGCTGTAGTTGATATATTTATCTTATTGCTAAAACTACCACGTTCTCAACTCAACTTCCCGTTTGACATAAGCAAGCACACAGCACAAAATATGTGCTTATAGTACCCGTAATTACTTACAACAACAACCAGCAATAACAACAATAACAGCAGCAACAACAGCAACAGCAATAACGACAACAACGACAACTCGTTCAGTGCTGAGCAAATTCAATTAAAATGCACAACCGAACGCCGTCGCATGTTCTTCTTGCTGTTGCTGTTGTTGTTGTTGATGTCAATTTGCACTTTCAGAGAATTTAACGCCAAGAGTCGAGGCACACACATACACCCACATACACACACACACACACAGATGAATTCTCCTTGAGTCGGAGCATTTTACGTTACGCTGCAGACAATTTAAGCCCAACTGTTGATAAATTGCATTTGGCTACAGATACTTGTACTATATATAATCCGATCCACACAAATCCCAATATATACTCCCGAGTGTATGCACATGTTTATCTCTCAGTGCATATTCATATCTGTGTAGTAATGATTTCTCTTGGCCATATTCCGCCTCTTGCCTCTTGCATTGAAATCAGATTTCGTCACGTACTTTCAGAACAACAAAAAAGAAAGAGGGGGCAAAAAGAAAATCATTTGCATATTTGCTTGGCGAATTTCGCGGCAAATTGCGTTGACAAGTGGCCGCCACTTGCCACTTGCAGATTGCATAAGCAGTGAATCTGAATCTGAATCACAATCACAATCAGAATCAGAATTACACACACTGTGAGGCAGCAACCTCAACAACAATGAGCTATTCAATTTCAGGGTACTCAATATGATTCATCTTTATCAAAATCAGAGAGAGGGAGAGGGAAAGAGAGAGAACAGGCAAGAGATTTGCCAATTCTGCAGCAGTTGTGGGTCAGCGTCTGCTTTATTATTGCCATCACGATGATCATTGTGATCATGATGAGCACAGCACAGCATGTGTATGCTCTTCTCCATTTAAACTTAATTGTGCCTAAACTGAGAGCTCGCTAAAGTCGTTAAACAATTTGCTAAAAATAAACGTTGCGTATGCGCTGCGTGGTCCGGCTGGGCAATGCCAGCGATTGCTTTGATTATGCTGTGCAAATTGCCTTAGCACAGTGCAAATACCCACACTCACACACAAACAGCACACACACACACACTCTGCATACATAGATCATTATGTAAAACCGCAAGTGCTGGAACCAGAGCAGAGCCTCATGGCGCAAACAAGCCAAAACTGACCCAAATACCAAATGAATGCCCATAAAATTGCGTCGCAATCTAAGCGGGCGGCTGCGCTGAGTGCCAAGAACAGGAGGGGAGGGGAGGAGAGGGGAGAGAGCTGTTTGCGGAGCCATTGGGCCAACTTTATAGGGCAGCAACCCGCAAAGCAGCTGCCGCAAAGGCAGCAAGCAAAAAGCAAAAGGCAGAGAGCAAAAGGCAGAGGCAGAGGGCAAAGTTGAAGCTGCGCGACGCAAGGGATTCATTTCTATGCTGCGAATAGAAGAACGCAAAAAGAAGATTCCTGTTTCCTTTGCTGCTTTGCTGCTCTTGTCGATTTGTTGAGGCGTGCCATAAAATATATTCACTCGAGGTTAATTGGGCTAGTTTTATGGGGGGCCCTAAACTGCAGTTAGGGCAGCAAGAAGGCATCGAAGTATATCAAGCGAAAGTGTATATCAAATGAACTCTTTGACTCCGTCGTAAATTATTATTTATATACCGAAGGGAGGCTACAAAATCAACTCGTAATACTAGCAAACAAATGTAATTTAGGCGCATTTGAGGAGCCATTGTTCAATCTTTGTCGGTCCTTTATTAAACAGTTTATTAAACATTTGAACAGGAAACACGACGCTTTGTTTGCTTGGCTCGGACTGCGGCTATTTAACGTTCAATTTGCAGAAAATGCTCAAGAGCCCATTAATTATGCTCTGCCGGCAGACACTCGATAAAATGCGAAGGCGACTGTGAATGCGAAATGTGAATGCAAAATGTGGAAATGGGAAATGTGAAATACGAAATGTGAAATACGAAATGTGAAAAACGACAATTTTATATTATTTTAAATGACAGGCAATTGTTGTTTTCTCTGTTCACAGTTGTCGTTGCTGCTGCGCTCGATATGCAGCTCTGACAGTCTCGCACGTGCCACGTGGCGTATACATGATTTATGCACAAATTGTCTTAGTGCAGCATATTTAATATGCCCTCAACTTTTGATAAGAAGTTCGCTTTAAATTCGCTGTTTTAAGGAAACTTCCTTTGGGCGTTGTTAAACTCTCCCTCTGGTTGCCAACTGGCAAAATTGCTGCGCTTATTTGTGTTCCCATTGCGTCATGTTCTGCTTACTCCGTGCTGCGTAGTGCGTGGGAGTGGGCGTGGCACCTCCCTCAACTAGCTGTTAAATGTCAACAAAGAACGACAAACGAGCAGAAAGAAGCAGCAGAAGGAAGCAGGGAAAGCGCAGTCGCTGGTGTTCGAATACCGTACAGCAGTGGGGCATGTTGGGTTTGTGGTGCTTGAGAACTACTCGAGTGTTTGCCCATTTATTCTGCAAGTGTGCGTTTAAGCTTTGCCAGCTTCTTCCGCCTCGCTTTCTGTATTTGTCAGAGCGTGAAGACTTTGTATCTCTTGTCAACTCATCGACTCTGCTTTGAGGGCAAGGTCAACAGGAAGCTGCGATTCGTGGTAGCTGAGCATATAGCTGAGCACATAGAACTGTCGAAGCTAAGCGAAATGTCGCTGAATTGCCTCAATCTTTGCTGCATCTCATTTGGCTCTGCTTCTTCTTCTGCCAGGCGGGTGAGTGACCCACACACCCCACGCGGGGCTGACAGCTGCTGATTTCCATTTGCTGTACCCTCTTTCCCTCCTCTCTGTCTCTGTCTTTGTCTTCGTCTCTGCTGGCTTGCGACAATTGCGACGCAGTTTTCGTGGGTACAACAGAGCGTATGCGTCATTTGGCAAGTGCTTATCTGCCCGACACTCACACCAACACTTACACACAGTGTCGGATACAAACAGAGTGTATTTAAACTGTGCTTTAAGCTGAGACTCCAAGCGAAATGATTTCAAGGTAAGCCAAACAGAGAAACAGAAAACAATCTCTATCCAGATATTATATAATGTGCTCTCCCTCTCTCTCTCTCTGTCTCCCTCTCTCTCACTCTGCCTACGCCTGTGTCTGTGTCTGTGCTCAGCTCAGCCAGCCGCAACCTTCGAGCTATATAAGGCACTGCCAACAACAACAGCTGAACTTTACGAGATTACAATTTGCAACAATTCAAATTCAAATTCTTATTCATATGCAAAATTCGAATCGAGCATTTTCAGCTTGCGACGTTCCGTAAAGCGAAGCCATCAAATTTCTGTTCTAAATATTGTTTTAAGTGTGCAAATAAATTTTATGAAGCGCACAAATATCGTACTGGAAAATGAGCGTGCAATAAACACGGCAACAACAATAACAAAAATCGCTTCAATGAACAACAAAAGCAGCAACGCCGCCACTCACGTCGACTGCGGCAGCGCAGCGCGCATTCAAGGTCAACCAGGCAGCGAGATCTTGAGCTTAAGTAGAGTAGAAGTGAAGGGGGAGTATGTGGAGTGGAATGGCGTGGAGTGGAGTGGAGGGGCGTGGCCCGGGGACCAGGGTACAACGAGCTCTGCTTCCTTCCTTTTAATATAATATTTTCTTTTATTTATGGAATCATGTGGGGCGTAAGATACGAGTGAAGTTGTTTTTCACTTTATGGTTTTTATAGCTCTTCTTTGTTGTCTGTTCTGCTTCCTCTGTGGCTGTTGTTGTTGTTGCTTTTGTTGTTATAGCCAAAGATAGTTACCATTTGTCAGCAGCCAAGCCAAGGCGGCTTATGCAATTGAGACAGAAACGGCAGCCAAAGATGCGAAATGCGAACAAATTGTGCACAGGGGGTAGATGGACTGGGGGGGAGAGAGGGGTTCTTATATGAGTTGACATGGTGTGTAATGTTGTCGTTACAGATGTGAGATGGCCATCTTAATGTGATTATAGTTCAACTACAGTGAGTCAAGTTTTATATCGCGATGTCTTTCTTGGCTTTACTCAAGTTAAATTAAAGTGAGTCTAAGTGAGGTTTTGCTTTGCTTTATCAAATCACGCACACATACACATACAACCTTATCACTTCAAAACAGCTCCCTCTATGCCTTCCCATATGGCACACAACTGTCTCTTGTCGCACCATATGTTGCCTATTGACTCTGCCACGGCATGGCTGGGCACTTGCCATATGTTGCCGTTGACACTTGATAAATGTGCCCTATGTATGCGTGTCTGTGTGTGTGTGTGTGCTGTCTGTGTGTGTGTGCTGTCTGTGTGTGTGTGCATATGTAAGTGTAAGTGCGGGTCTTCCACTTCCGCTGCTCGTGGTCAGGCATTTTTGACGCGTAGTTAATTGATTTCTGAGAGCCCCGACGGAACAAGGGGGGCACATCCGAAACTGTCGACACATGTGCCTATAATCCATTTAAACTACATATGTGTGAACAGACGGGGAGGGGGGAAAGGGAGAAGAAGGCAGTGAAAAAGAAGAAGGGGAGCTCGATACTCTGATTCTATTTCGAATGCTCGACTCTATTTCGGGCGGCTGCAGAGACGGACTCAGACAGCAAGAATGAGAGGAAGAGAGAGAGAGAGCGGGAAAGAGATTTAAAGAAGAGGGGAGAAGAGGAAGAGGGGAAGAGCGCTTATGTAATGCACTAGGCGCGAACAGCCCCTAAAGACGAAGGCGAATCGACAACGAAAATGAACAAATTGACATCGAAACCGGCTTTTTATGCAAAGCTGCCAAAAATGAAGCACTCACAGCGAGCGTGAAGGAGGGGAGAGGTAGACGGGGGAGAGGCGCGCGGGCCCAAAGGGCAGTGGGCAATGTGGGCACAAGAGCATTGCGTGAGCGTGGGCTTGTGCAACTGCAGTGTAAGAGCGAAAAGAGACACGGCCCAAGAGCGCGTCGCTTACGAAACATTCATCATACGCAACGTGTACGAAGAGCGCAGTATCCAAAGAGAAAGAGCAGAGAAATGTGAGACAGAGACAGAGAGAGAGAGAGAGAGTTATGCTGCGTTATGGGACGAGAGCGCAAGCTTGGCTTATGTCAAAATCTGACAGTAGCTGTTCTCTCTCTCTCTCTCTGTCTCCCCTTCGCGCTCTCTCTCTTTCGCTCTTGTTACTGAGGTTGGCAAAGCCAAAAAAGTATGTCAAAGTCAAACGTTGCTGCCGCAGTTGCAGTCGCAGTCGCTGCCGCAGTCGACGGCAGCGTTGTCGCATTACTAAACATTACTGCTGCTGTTGCTGCTGCTGTTGCTGTTGCCGACGTCACTTTATTATGTTTATTTGTAAGTGGAGCTCGGGTTATGTAAGCCCAGCAGACGCCAGACAGAAGACAGCAGACCGTAGCCAGCACCAGTAGCAGCAGCAGCAGCAGTGGCAGCCAACTGTTGGCCATCGACGCCGCAGACTCGTTACGTTACTACGTTAATCCCAAACAGAGGCCCATACTGAGGCCCAAGCCCAGTCCCATTGCCAGTCCCAGTCCCAGTCCCAGCCCCAACCCAATTCCTAGCATACGTTGCCTCTCATCAGCCCAACTGAGCTGAGCTGAGTGCTCGTCTTAGTCTTTTGTCTTTTTCACGCTGATTTGGCCCCCTCTCTGCCCCCCCTCCCCTCATTTGCTTGTTGCCAATTTCAACGCTTGACTTTTGCGTCGGCGATGGCGACGACGGCGGCCCCAAAATTAAATCGTGATTTGTAAATGCGCTCAATTTTTCGTTTCGCTCGTTGGGGAAGAAGGAGGAGGAGGAGGAGGAGGAGGGAAGGGGGAGAGGGAGAGGGAGGGGCCCCCAGTGAATTTGGCAATTTTGAAATAACTTTTGTTTTGTTTGTTGCGATTAAATAATCAACAACAATGTGGCAACAGGCGAACAGCAACAGCAGCAACAGTTGAAAGTGATTGTTGATATCTTGTGTCATTCTTCAGGGCGGCGATTACATAAGTCTCTCTCTGGTCTCTCTGGGCTTTGTTTTTATCGAGCGTGTTCTTCATGATATGATTTAGTATGCTTACATAACAAGTTGCTGGCAAGGGCAGAACTAATTTCGCTTTAGTTTTACTAACTCAAGGCGAGGAAGGCGCAGAAAGAGACAGACAGATAGTGACAAACACACACAGAGAGAGAGAGAGAGAGGGGGCAGTCAGGGCAGCAGTCATGTAATTCAACTTAAATTTCATGTGTCAGCTTACATGTTCTCAATGAATACGTAATGAGCTTTTTCCACCCCTTGCAAAGGGCACTAAAAGCTTTAACAACTTTTTATTCAATTTGCGGCATTCTGCGAGTTCAGCTTCCTCTTCTTCTTACAACCACCTGCAACTGAACTCAAGCCTCTGCTGTGGCAGCAACTGTTGCATAACTTGCGGCAGACACACACACATGTATGCCACAGTGGGCACTCTGTAGAAAATAAACCACGAGTGTTATTGTCTTTATTGACTATAGAATCTACTAATCTAATAACAATAAAGTTAATCTGTATATAAAAAGGGTTTTCCTTAAAGTACTCACTCCATTTATTTAGAGTATACAGGGTATTCTTATAGCAGTAAACAAGAGTGCTACTGAATACGTTCACAGACCTTGGCTAAGCAGAGGATTGAGAATTTTATACACAGAGAATTTTATATTGTGATTGTGTGGTTGGCCACACTCTGCCAAGTTTTATTACTTTGAGTGTAATTGAAGTTTGCACTTTGACCTCCTGTTGGCTTTGCCTGTTTTTCTTTGAGGCTTTTTTGCTGCCTGTTGCTGACCTGGTTGGGAATTCAAATGCCATAGATTGAAGATGGAAGATAGAAGACAGCTATCAAAGTTGTTGTTCACTTTAAGTTTTGCCCAAACTTGGGGTATAGATCTTAGATCGCCTGACAAAGTACCCACACACCCACTCACACACCACACCCACACACACACACTCATACAGCCAGATAGACATTCCATCTGGCGAACTCGTGCCTATTACTCAATAGACACAAATGATTGTTGCAATTGCAGTCGCTGATTGCCGTCAAATCGCCTCGCTTACAGTTACAGTTACAGTTACAGCAGCGGCGATAAAGCGAACACGAGCGACAACAACAACAGTAGCAGCAACAACAACAACAACAGTAGCAACAACAACAACAGCAGCAGCAGCTGCATGTGGCCCGCCATCGCTTACGAGCTACGTTCTATGACATAACTGTAATTCAAATGCGCTCACGAGAGCGCAGAGAGAGAGAGAGAGAGAAAAAGAGAGAGAGGGCAGACAGACAAAGAGGGAGTGTGAGTGTGAGTGAGATAGCAATGCAGACAGAGAGCGAACGTATGAGCTGTTCAAGTAAGCGGGCGACTTACTTTTGATTTTGCCTTGTTGTTGTTGCTGCTGCTATTGCTGCTGCTGTTGCTGTTGCTGCTGCTGTTGCCGCAGTCAATTGAGTAATCTCATGTTGTTGCTGCTGCTGCTGCTGCTGTTGTCGTTGTTTGTTTACAAATGTTGAAAGTGAATTTTCAAACGCAATCCACAATTTACAATAGAATATTACTTAATAGGTAATAGGCGCAAATCTGACAGCGAGAGTGACTCACGTGCAGCCCAGCCAGTGTTGCCAGACTGTTGTGGCTACTGCAACAGCTGTTGCTCACAGTCTTTTTCTTTCTTTCTTTTGCTTTTTTGGCTAATGAGGACAACAATTGCAGTGGTGCCGAGTTGGTGCTGCTGCTGTTGCAGCAATTCGGCTTCAATCTGGCTGCCATTTGGTTTTTGTTTTGAATCTTTTTTGCGCCCGCCGGGCCTCATTATGCAATTACAAAGCGAATATTGTTGCAGACTCAAAAATGGCTAAAGAGTGCTTTGCATACAAGCAGACAGCAGACAGCAGACTGAGGAGAGTGGGTGGGAGGAGGTGGGCGGAGCAAGCACTTGAGTCTGTCAATATTCACAGTGTAAACATGACTCTGATTGCAATATTGCTATTTTTGGCCCACTGTCTCGATAAGCTGCCCACTATGCTTTGGTTTAGACTTCGATAATTTGCTGGCGTTTAGTTTTGATTAAGGCAAGGCAACAAGAAAGCAGTCTGTGTGTGTGTGTGAGTGTGTCTGTGTGAGTGCACAGTATGCATATAAATATAAATATAATGCTGCATATCAGTTTCATATAATTAGTATGCAAACTTGGCTGTATGCAAGTGTGTGCAAGTGTGTGTGTGTGTGTATTACATCATTCTGCATGCCCCGACAGAATTCAGCATGAGTCGTAGGCGCTGTGGGCGTGGCGCCAGTTGCAGTATGCAGTATCTCTGCTTGGCCAGCAGGTTTTGTTTTTGTTGCCAGCGACTTGATTGTGTATTCTCATCATTATTATCATTTTGATTACAATTATTATTATTATTACTTTTATTAATGTTGAGCGGGTTCTCTGGCTCTCTGCTGGCATTACGTGACCACATATCATTTGCGGATTACGAAATAGCTGCACTCGAGAACTCTTACAAGGGATTCAATGAAATTTGCTCGCCTCCATTTCGATTCATTGGAAGTTCAAGCACCCCTTGGGCACCCCTTTGGCAGCCCTGTTCAGCCAGTGTAGCACCCACCCACCTGTCCACTTGCCACATGGATTGCCTGGCAAGTATTTGAGCCAAACAATTTGTGGGGCACAAGTCCCCTTTCAATTGTATTGTCGAAATTCTGCAGTTGCTTCTCTGCGAAAGTACGAAAAATGTGCTCAGGCATCTCAGCAATGTGCCTCAAAGCAGGGGCGGGGCATGCAGGGGGTCGATCGGAGGAGTGTGGGCAACAAATAGCAAATAGCAATAAGACACATACTGAGTGTCAACGGCAGAGGCAGGGGCAGGGGCCACAACAACAAAGTATCTGCAGGGTAGACGCCGGGAATGCCGGCAATGCAGCGTATGGCAAGAAGTTAGCTCCGCTGCGACGTGGCGTCATATGAATAAATCAAATCGAATCACAGCAGACCCAAAAATTAGAGAGGGGGGGGGGGGTATGGAAATACGCCAAGGAGGCTTGAGTTCAAGGCCGCATCCACTTGATGGTCAATAAACTTTCTCCGTCGCAGTGCTTTGCTTTGTTCGCTCACTCACAAAGAACTCAATTGTGCATTGGGCAACAAACAAACAGCAGAGGCAGAATTGAAAAGTCGGTTAATATAAATATCAAGTATACGTCCCTCCCTCACTCTTTCTCTCTCGCTCTCTCTCCCTCACTCACTTGGCCAATAAAAAAGCAACAAGAGCAGAAACAAATGTTAATTAGTGCACTCACTTTGAGCAACTGTAGAGCGGGAGGGGTGGACAAGCGGGGGCGGGGGCGGCTGCGAGTGACGGCAGCAACGATAAGAAAAACGAAAACAAGTAGAGCTGCACGCGCTGCTGGCAGTAATCGAAATGCAGATACCCTGCAGAAGGTTAGCTTAAGAGATGAGGGCCAGCTGATGCCTCCCTCTATTGACAGAGTTCACTTACAGGGTATGCACAGCACAGCACGTTTCACAGCGGGTTGAGAGACCTCAATGCAAATAGATATAGGCGTATATCGCGTATACAATATAGAATACACAATATTAATTTGAAAGTCGCTTTTATCAGCTGTTTTCCCAGAGGTGTTCAGCTGACAGCCGACAGTCACATGCATGGATATATATATATGTACACTTCTCTCTGTCTGGGGCAGTCTGTGTCTGCGCGCGTGTATGTGTGTGTGTGTGCTGATAGCCTCTGCGATTATCGGTCATATGTGACATATATTTGGGTAATGGCTCACAAAATTTCGCTTTGTTCTGCGATTCGTTTACTAGAACAAGAGAGTCCAAAGCTTATCGAAGCAGGCCATGCAGAGGGGGCGGTGGAACAGAAGGGGGGGGAGGGTGTTCAAGTTCAGGGCTGTGCTTTGTTTACGGACTGTAGATAAAAGCAAACTACCTGAGGTCTTATAATTTGATTTATAATTTGATTTATTAATATTCCGCTGAACTGCAAATCGAGTTCAATTACAGAACATTTGCCTAATGAATGCGTCACAGCATTATATCGTATATATATCGTATATATAGCGTATTTCCCCGGAATAAGGGAATATCGTGCGACCTCATTAGAGAAATGAGTTCCACGAAAGCACAGCACAAATATCACTTCGGTTAGCCGCTAATTAAACGCGGCCCTACATTTAATCCATAGAATCAAATGAGCTTGGCCTCTGACAGAGGTGGCGTGGGGAAGGGAGGGGTAGAGGGGGACAGGGGACACATAGCTAGTAATTGCATGGCGCGTGCTAAATTCTTTTGCCCATTTCGACATTTAATGCACATTTTGGTCAGCCTAAGCACACGCCATCAAATTATACGATCTACGATATGAGATATTTATATTTGATGTTGTTGTTGTTGCTATTGTTGTTGGTGTTGCTTGTTGCTGTTGCTGCTGTTGCCTTTTACACATAAATTACAATGGAGCTGCGTGTAGTGCCCACAAAAGGCCAGCAGCGGCACAACATTGCATGACACGCGGGCATTCCCGGCTGCCAGCTGCCTCCTGCTGCCTCCTGCTGCTGCCAGCTGCAGCGCCTGGCTCGCAGCAACAATGAATATATTAAAGGGGACACGCCCATGCCTGCTCCTTTCCTCCTCCCTTCCTCCCTCCCTTCCCCCTGCACACGCTGTGTATTCGGGCCAAGTCCTCGCGGCTGTTTAACAACTCTTTACACTTAACCAAGTCAAAACGGCAAGCGAGCAAATGATTACCCTGCACTCATCACAGTAGATAGCTGCCTGATTTGGCAGCAGACCCTGTCTAGTGTACACTCTATTAGAGGGTACAGCACAAGCAGTACATCTCAGTCAGTCAGTCAGAAAATTAAAGGGTATTCAGCTGCTCACCTTGTAGTGCGTTGCTTCTTTTATTGCAGTCGCTGTAATTGCACATGTGAAAACGCTGCACGAGGTCGACGACTACATTAAAAGCATCTACGAGTGTGTGCGTGTGAGTGTGCGAGTGTGTGAGTGTGTGTGCTGTGTATTTTGTGCCTTGTGTGGGTGTTGGTAATCTTCATGTCTGGCACGTGTTGTGGCTCATTTAGTGCTCACTGTTAAGTGCCTTCTCGCAGGCAACAAGCACAAACAGAAGCGCGTCAAACGCAGAAGGGCAGGGAAGGAGGAGGGAGGGGAGGAAGGAGGAGCAACAACAGCTAAACAAAAACGTTTGCCTCTTGTCTAGCCTGATTTAAATGCTGCCACTTGATGAGTTGCTGCTGGTGGCGCCTTCATTGTCAACGTCGAGTGTTGGCTTTGCTCCTCCTCGTCTGTCAGCACTGCGTATGCGTGATATTTAATTAGCTGAGCGCACTAAAGTTATTAATTGTGCACTGTAAACCAATTGCTCACTCACCTAATTAGCTTAAGCTGACCGCAATGACGCGGCACTTTGATTATCAGAAAATGTTTTTCACAAATTTTCGTTCTCTTCTGCTTCTTCTTCTCTTCTGCTTTCGTTCGTTTCTTTTGCCCTGATTTCGATAGGTTTTTTCGCCCTGCTGTTTATCAGCACAAAAGTCAATAACTGATTGTGAGAGAGTCTCGAAAAGCAAAACAACGAACAGTGCTTATTAATAGACCAAGACTGTCCAAGTGTCTGTCTGTGTGTGTGTGTGTGTGTGTGTGTGTGTGTGTGATTACGTGTTCTGCTCTGATTCTGATTCTGTTTCTGTTTCGGCTTTGACTTTGATTCTCTTTCCTTCCTTGCATCCCAAGCAAACGTTGGCGGTGCGTCAGTTGTATCTTTGCTTGCTTGCTAATCAGCGCATTGAATCACAATTGTGAACTGTGAACACACACGAATACAACGACGCACACACAGACATGTGAGCACACACGCTCTGATAATTATAGAAGCGACTACGTAAACATTTCAGTGCCGGGAAAAAGCCATAAAATCCGCTAAAAATCCCCCAAACTTTTGAACTGATTCTTTGAAATATTCAAGAAAATATTCGAACATGATAATTGAAAATGATCTGTCAGGCTTTGAAACAAAGCGTATTCCACTGGAGATTCGAAATTAGCTCGTTACCAATACTAAAATGTTAATTCACTCTGCACTTATTGAATGAACTTGAAAGGGAGTGCAGAGAGAGACAAGAATAAAGAGATTTGCTGTCTCCTTCTCCCTCTCTATTTCTCCCACAGGGTAATTTACAGTTCGCTGCACTGGAACTATTTAATTTAGCTCTGTTTTAATTGGCAACTCATGAGAGTGACCATCAGCTGTTGGCTTCCACTTGCCTGCCCAATTTCCAATTTCCAATTTCGAATTTCCCATCTCTTGTTTCCCATTTGCCGCTAAACGTTTCATCTGGCATCTGTCCGTGCAGTCAAGTGTCTTGTCTGGTATTTCTCAACTTGTTTGATGGGTTTCTAAGTGCGTGGATCGTTGTGATATTTCAAAGAATACACAAATACAAAAAATACAGAAATACATAAATACAAAAAGAAGTCAAACTGAAATCTTTGGCAAACTATTTGTGGAACTGGCTGAGGCGACAGAATTGTCGGACTAAATGATTAATTGGCTGTGCTTTTAGCTTCACTCACTTCTACTCATTGCTGTTGTTGTTCTTGTTGTTGTTATTGTTGTGCGAGAAAAGGGAAAAGCCTCGACTCAGTTGAGTCAGCACCTCAATTATTCATGCCACCGATTTTGTCTGTCTGCAATTGGATTGAACTGAAGTGGGAGGGAGGAAGGTGAAGTGCTTTGCAAGTGGGTGTGCACATCTCTGTGTCCCTTAAGTAGACATTTTAATTTGCTTTGCTTGGCAGCTGTCCCAAGTGGGCCCCCTTCCCCCTTCTTTCCCCTTACAAGGGGGCTGCCCTTGGCACCTAGTCGTGGCATGTTTTATTTGCTTTGAGTTTGCCACATTAATATTTAATAATCGAGTCCTTGGCACACAGTGCGAATGACGAAGCAAAGTAAGGCAAAGGGGGAAGAAGGGAAGGGGAAGAAGAGAAAGAACAACAACAACACAATTAGAGAGAGAGCAACAACAATGAGTTGACAAATGATGCTAAGGCTGCCTTAGCCTCCTCCTCCTCCTCCTCCTGTGACTCCGCTACGCATACGACCTGTGGGCCACGGCCAGGCCTTGGCAAATAAGAGCCCAGAAGGGTTGTGGGGCCTGGATTTTCCATTGAAAACTTGTTGCGCAGTTCTGCGGCCTGCTGACGTCAGCACTAAGTTTCGCCAGTAGCCCGAGTGGGCGTGTCCCAACCCTCGCTTCCTTATTGATTTTACGGGCACCCAACGAAGGCAGCAGGCAGAGGGCAGAAGGCAGCAGGCAGGAGAGCAACTCGGGCCGAAACCGAAGCCGAAGTTGAAATTGTTTGATAAATTATTAATGGCAGCTATAATGGATTCCCGCCCTCTGCCTCTTGCCCCTCCTCCTTTGATCTGTTATTCCCCCATTCCCTTTCAACTGTTTACAAATTCAGAATTCAGAATTTATGGACTCACCTTTCTCCAGGCTGGCGTTGCAGAACTTGAGTGCGTCGTCGAGCCGATTGAGATGCATGCAACTTGTGGCTCGCTCGATGATTTTCTTGGCCACCAGCTCCGCACCCCACCACTTCTCCACCAGCCTCCGCACCAGCACGTCCGGCATAAACTTCATTGTCGAGGAGCCGCCCAGCGCGTATCCACCCAGGCCCACAACCAGAGCCGAGGCCGAGCTGGTGGAGGCCATGGTAGTGGTTGCCGTGGCTGTGGTGGAGGCCACCGTCGTGGTGGTCACTGTGGTGGGGGCAGGCACCGAGAGACGCAGGCCCAGTCCGCCGTTGGGAAAGCTGCTGCCGACGGGCACCGAGGGGAGGCCCGCCATGAAGCTGGAGCTGATGCTGCTGGAACTGGTGAGCGTGGTGGTGCTGGTGAGGGCAGCAGCAGCTTGCGGCACACGCTCCACACTGCGCGGGAACTTCACGTGGCAGATGTTGCACTGTGTGATCGTCTCGCAGCACTGGCCACAGAAGCTATGCCCGCAGTTGGTGGTCACCGGGGCACGCAGCATGTCCAGGCAGAGCGGACAGAGCAGCGGGTCGTAGTCCTCGCTCAGCGCAGGGCTGGGCACGCCTAGTTCTCGCGTCGGCGCATGCAAGTCTAGCAGATCCTGCCCAGCATCGCCTGCCCCGCCTGCTGCACCGCCTCCTCCCGGCAGCAGCTGCAGCTCCAGCCCGAGTGTATGCGCCGCCCAGTTGTCCACGTGCTGTCGTGCCTGTTGGTAGCGACTCTTCAGACTGCACTCCAGAGTTCTGCTGGCCGTAGTTGCATGTTGCAGGTCGCCGCCAATGCAGCCCAGCTGGCGTATGTGTGCCGTGAGCGCGCTGGCCAGGGTTGCCAGCTTGTCCAGGGGCACATGTCCGTCCACCTGGCGACTGGCGATCAGTTCGTAGACATCGAAGGCCTGCGGCAGGCTGCCCAAGCGGGCAAACGACTCGCCCAGCAGGAACGACAGCTGCAGCGAGCTGTTGTTGTTGTTGTTGTGGTGGTTCTTGCTGTTGTTGTTGTTGACGTGCAGCAGCGCCTGCAGTGTGTGCGTTGAGCTGGCCGCGCTGCTCTGCTGTTGGTGGTGTAGTTGATGCTGCTGCTGCTGCTGATGTTGCTTCTGATGTTGCTGTTGTTGGTGTTGGTGCTCCTTGCGCAGCGGCTTGTGTGTACGCTTGGTGGCCACGGAGGGCTTCATGTAGTAGCCCTGAGAGAGCGGCATCACGCCAGCTGCTGCTGCTATTCTTGTGCTGCTGCTGTTGCTGTGTAGCTGCCCGTGGTCACGTATGCGACTGCGGCAACGGCGCCGACGTCAACGCGGCGCCCGACACTCGCCCGACTGCGACGTCGCAGTAACGTACTTTATAAATTGGATTTGGATTTGATGTGCAATCGTTGCTCGCGTGATTATTGCTGTTGCTGCTATTGTTGCTGTTCTTTTGCTTTACTTTCTTCTTTCCCGCACTGAACGACACTTCACTTGCTCCATACAGAGCTCTATTTATATAGTATATATATATCCGTATATATGTTATATGTGTTTATACTCGGGGTTCTTTTATTATTGCTGCCCTCGCTGGGCCTCTCGCTCTCTCTCTGGAGAATCGCTTGTCGTCGCCTGTCGTTGCTGGGGCATCTGGAAGCAGAGAAGAAGACAAGGGAAGAGACTCATGAAATCGTGTGAAGTGAATCGAAATGCGAATGCGAATGCGAATGGAATAAAATGGAAACCAACAACAACAACAAAACCAAAACCAAATCGACTCAGCGTATGAATTTACGTAACGTACAAAATGCCGTTTGCGTTTTGCCTGATTCTGCCTCAGCTGCCTCTGCTGCTGCCTCTGCTGCTGCTGCCTCTGCCTCTGCTGCCGCCATCGCAGCTTTTGATTCTGTTTTATAATTCACACGCACACACACACTCACACGGACGCAAGAGAGCGCAGTGTTGAAGAGCAAGCAAACGCGCTCTCCCTGTGTCCCTTTCTGTCTGTCTCTCTTTGATTTAATTTTCGTTCGCCTGTTTTATGACAGCTCAAAAATGAAAGAGGAAACAACAACACGAGCTACAAAGTGGCGTATCTATTACTCAACCTGTCTGACTCTTGTTACTGCCCTCTCTCTCTCTCCCGGCTCTCTCTCTCTCTCTCACTCTCTGGCTGTCGCTCTTCCCACTCTCTTCGCGCAGTGACGTGACATTTGTCGCGTATGCTGCTAATTGACAGCCCCAAAGTTCTGAGCTTTGCAGCTGCGAGGGGCGAGGGGCTGTGGGCACGGGGGGGTCTACTTCGAGACTTTGGCGCGTTATATAAACGGTCATCGAACCTGCATAGGCAGCAGCAGCAGCAGCAGCAGATGATGAAGCAGGAGCAGAAGGAGGGAGGAAGAAAAGAACTCACGAGTGAGCGATTAAATCTTAAACTGTGAATGATTCGCAGCACTCTTGGCTTGGCATCGCCATCTCTCTCTCTCTCTCTTTCTCTCTCACTCACTGGCCACTTCCCCCTTGACACTGCCTCTCTTGCTGTCGCTCTCCAGCTGCCAGCTGGCCGCACATGTTGTTACATAATATTATGAAAATTAACACTGAATCACGAAGCGAAGCAAGTAACAAAATCAAAATCAAAATCGTCGACGCACGCACACACACTCATCAAACACACACACACACACACACTCAGGCATATGCAGAGCACACAAACAAAACAGAACACAGAACCAGCAAAACAGTTCAACGACAACAACACAAACACAAAGAGAGCCGCAGTAACACATGAAAAGCAACTCTGGCTCTTCTCTTTTAAACACCCCCTCTCTCACTCTCACTCAGCCCCTCTCTCTGTCTCTCTCTCGCTCTTCAGAACTGTTCTCGCGGCTTCTCGAGCTAAGAGCGTGTCTATTATACTCGCGCTCGTCTGCTGCCTTCATTGTTTTCGGGTCTCTGTTTAAGGCGCACGTTTTCTTTGACGTTCAGTTTTGTATCTTAAAGATAAACAATGCCGGCACAACACACCAACACACTAACACACACACACACACACGCACACGGGGGCAGGCTGAAGAGCGCCGTGGCCATTGGCAACCTACGAATGTTTTCGGGTTTGTTATGTAAACAATAATTTTTGGTTTATGTTGTGCGCTTCTATTTCTCGCCTTTCTTTCCTTCTTTGCTTCTATTTTTCGTCGAGTATAATTTGTTTACAGCTCGCACTACATAGATAAACAGGCACACACATACAGACACACATACAGATACAGTGCAAATGAAATCAAAGTGTGCCAAAGAAATTGCGTACAGCAGTTTACGTTTACGCGTCCCTCCTCTCTGCCCCCTCGCCCCCTTCAGCCAACTTGCCATCACATCGTATGATTATGTGTACGCAGTGTTGGCCCAGTTGCTTAGCCGACAAATATTTTGCATAAATTTGATGTTAAGTAATGCCGAACATCTGAATATATTGGTTGTTGGCCAAGAAGAGCCAAGAAGAGCGAGAGACGCGCCCGAAGGTTCTTGCAGATATATTTCTATTTTCTATTTTATTTATATCAATTTGATTTTGTTCGCATCGCAGTGCGACAATGAAATCAAGAATATCTCACTCGCATTCGCATTCGCATTCACATTCCCCACATAACTAGGCCGTGCACACGTGTCAGATGTCATAGCTCGATCTGTGATATGCCAGTTCCTCTATAAGATCGCCCCTCTATAAGATAAGCCCCACACAGCTGACTAATCAAACATATTACGCACGGATTCCATTTCCATTTCAATTTCAATTTACGCAAGTTAATCGGCTTCTTACTCATTCAACTACGACTGCCTTATATGATATTATGTCAGCCTCGTCGTATGTTATGTATATATTGTATTAAGAGGCGTGTGTGTAAAGAATTCACTTTCAAGTAGCTTCGCGTTGCTTGTGTTGATATGCGCGTATTCCTTCGAACGACCTTCAAACTCATTTCACTTCAGACTTCACGACTGACTAGCGAGGAATCACCTAATTGCATATTGTATTTCACTACTCTACGGGTATCAGTGTCTGTGTCTGTATCTGTGCTTGTATCTGTATATGAGTATCTGTATCTGTATCTG
Organism: Zaprionus nigranus; assembly: GCA_018903425.1. Lineage (NCBI taxonomy): Eukaryota > Metazoa > Arthropoda > Insecta > Diptera > Drosophilidae > Zaprionus > Zaprionus nigranus. Next base: position 5,891,641 of record JAEIGD010000004.1, on the reverse strand, counting down.
CGACATGTAACGCATTTGTGGGTAAACAACTTTCAGCTACTCGATTCTATTCCTTTGGCTGTTCTAGTCGAAGTTGTTGTTGTGCGCAGTTGTAACAATTATGTACACGGCTCATATAACTGCACGTGTATCTAGATGGCTGCCCCAGTCTGTCTGTGAGTGTGTGTGCGTGTGTGTGGCTTATAAGGCTGGGGAATTGCATAAGGAAATGCCGCTGATAAACGTTCCTAAATGAACTGCAAATATGTCGCGCTATGTATGCAAGCAAATGCAAGCGCACACACTCTACATGCACACACACACACACACACAAACACACCCACACACACGTACATTCATTCTGGTTTCTCAATTTTTATACAGTTCTCTCATATACTGGTATTATGCAATGTCAATCATATTTCGCGATTGCATTTATCGTTGCCTGTTGTCGCCATCGCCAGCGTCAGCGTCAGACGACCTTGGCAGCGTTGGCGACAACATTCTGAGTTGGGGACTGGAATTGTAGTTACGGCAGAGGGGGGAAAAGAGGGAGCTGGAGCTGTAGACAAGCGCTGAGACAAAAACCAATTACAACGACGACGACGTCAAGCAAGCAACTACAATACTTTGTGAACACCCTCGACACCCTGGGCAACTACTCCAAGTGGGGCATATTGGCTGCAAGTTTACCCCACTCAGGCCTGCACAGGATATCTACAAGTCTATCATCAGTCTCACTTTAGTGCTGCTTCATTACTCAAGTCAAATGTTGTGGCTGGCGACAAGAAATTGCCATGAAATGCAATGTCACATGGAAATGCAAATGCAGAGAGGCAACGACAGTGTTTATCCTTCCTGCAAGCCACAAGTGGGTGTGGCAAGGGCGTGCCCAGACCTCAGTGTGTGTCTGTATCTGTGTGTGTGTAAGGCCGAGTCAAGGCAAGTTTTGGAGCCTAATGAAATTATATAATTGCCGTGATTGGCGCTCAATAAGTGCGAGCAGTGCGTCGAGTTGACTCGACTCGACTCGACTCAAGTTGAGTTATGAAATCGCCTCAACTTATTATACAATTTTCATAAACATTTTCTTGCCACGACTCGTGTTGTTGTTTGTGTTGTTTCCCTAGTTGCCCTGATATTTGTTTTATTGGATTTTCATTTGTTTTTTATGACGCCTTTTATGACTTTCTATGTGTGTGTTGGCGATAAACAGAGGGAAATAAGGAGAGCAGACATGGAAAACGAATTCTATTTGCGTTTTAGGGCTATGTGTGATTTCAGCTTTGGTCTTTTGATTGGCAACTGCGTGGGGGCTGTCGTCGCTTACATAACTCGCTATAGATTCTGACTAATTGTCGACTTATGTCAGCCCATTTATATAAGGGCCAATTGGCAGTTTCCAGTTGCCCGTTGCCTGTTGCCAGCTCCAGGCCATGACTCACCCAGCGATGAGTGGCTTTTGCCTTTTGCATAATGGCCAAGGAAATATTTGCCATATCAGTTAAGGGTTTACAGCTTAACATTTGTTGTAGTTGCAGTTGTTGTTGCTGTTGTTGCTGTTGCCGCTGCTAGTCGCATAATGCGTCGCGTGTCGTAATGGCAACGTCAACGTCAACTACGCTGCCAGCGTCACGTAAACTACAACGAGCCGGCAATCGTTGCTCCCCGGTACGAGCAGAGAAGGAAAATTGAGTCAGGCCAGCAGGAGAAGGAGGGGGGCTGCAACGGGGGCAGAGACCTGTTAATTTGACAAGCGAGCAAATTGCCGTATTGCTCTGCCTCTGCCTCTGCCTCAGGCCGTGCTCACTGAGAAGTTCAAAGAGTAAAAGTGCTGTGCATAATTGCAATTGATCAGCCGAGTTATATAAGGCTCGTATCTTCCTGCTACCTGCTGCTGCTGATGATGATGATGTTATACTTCTTATCTGGCTCAGACTGAGAACAACAACAAGTATATGGCATGTTCTCTGTTTGATTATAGACCGCAATCGGCGTGTTCAGTTTCTCGTTACTCGACTAAGTAATCGCCTGGTATATAATTCAATAATTCATTTAGCGCAATTGCATCATCCGCATGCGAATTCGAACTCGAATTTGTTTTATTTCAGCTTTAATTGAATTGAGGCGCATTTATCATGCGAGCGAGTCAGAGTTCTGCATGCTTTTATCACAAATTAAATATAAATTATTATCAAGTGCTGCCAATTTGATTCGCCAGAACGTCAACAACAACACGTTCGCCACGGCAGAGCTACAGGCAGAGGCAGCGGGCAACGCAAGAAACAGAAACAACAACAGAAAACTGAAAAAAACGCTTAGTAATGCCTTTAAAAATATGGCAACACGTAAGCGGTGCAAAACGTACCCAGCCCCCCCTCCTGACCCTGCCTGACCCCTCTTCCCTACCTCACTACCTCACCACCTTTTGGCAACTCATTGCAGGCGCATTTTGTTTTCACAATCAATTCGCAGAAGCACCAACAACAACAACAACAACAACAACAATAGCAACACAAATGAAAACAGTTTTTCCGCAGTGACTGCGCTGTCTCAGTCGCTGCTTCGGCTGCTGCTGCTGCTGCCGCTGTTCAAAGAGCAATGCAACTTAGTTGAGCGTCCGTTCATTCACATTGCACACGCACACACGCACACAGCGCACTGCACACAGACAACGAACAGCAGACGGCGTGTGGCCTGATGTCGTAACGTAAGAGAGTAAGAGAGCGCACTGGCTGCTGTATGCCTTAGCTCTCTCTTAGCGCCAGTCTCTCTTCCCCTCTCTTCCCCTCTCTCTCTCTTTCTCTCTCTTCTTTGGCCTTACCTGTCGCACTTGCAAATGCTACCGCTGCCTCTGCTGCTATTGCTACTGCTGCTGCTGCTGTTGATTCTTCCTCTTGTTCGGCTTGTACTGCACGACCGCGCCTCCTGTCTGAGAACCGCAGCACACACACAGGCACAGACACAGATACAAACACAGAGACACACTCACTCACTGAGAGACACACACACGAAATTCTTTTGTGTCAAAATTTATTGCCACACGCGAAACAACAACGAAACACTGCAAAATTCTTTGCTCAATTTTGTTAAATTTATTTATTTACTTTTTATTTTTTATTCTGTTGCGCCTCCGCTGCCCGCTTCTGTTTTTGGGGCGTGCGCGTAACTTGCGCCTTTGCGTTTTTTTTCTTGCTTTTTCTATTTATTTTTTTTGTTGTGAGTGTTTTGTAAGAACTCAGCGACTCTCGGCTTTACGTAACCCACACACGGGTCTTACACATTTCGCGCGGGGCAAACAAAGACGTCTCTCTGTTTGGGGGCAACTGCACTGGGGCAGGCTCATTGGCAACTTGCAACTTGTGCTGCACACTTGAGAAAACTCTAAACTCGCGCCTGGTTACGTTGACAAAAACTCAAAGTAAAGCAAAGCAGAGCAGAGCAGAGCAGAGCAGAGCAAAGCATTCGCATTCGCATTCGGGGTTGGCGTTGTTTTGTAATGAGCTTACGTTACGGTTACGGTTACGGTTACGCGACGTTGCTGTTGCTATTGCTGTTGCTGTTGCTGTTGTCGTAAGGCAACGTGTTCGTTTGTGCTGCTTGAGGGCGGCGGCGGCGAGCGCTGTTTGTGGGCGCTCCGCTTGCTGCTTTTGCTGTACTTGCCACGGCCGCTGTTCGACAGCAAATGAACTCAGCGCGGCGCAGCGAGCGAGTGAGCTGACTGTGCGAGAGCACCAGCACGTAAGCAGCGGCAGCAGCAGCAGGAGCAGCGACTCACACATACTGCCAAGCTATTATGTCATAGCTCTCTTAATTGCTCGGCTTGCTCTGTTGCGTCATCACTCGACGCTCTCTTAGGTGCAAAACAGACAAGGCTGCTTCTCTGTTGCTGTTGCTGCTGTTGCTGTTGGTGCTGCTGTGGTTTCTGCTTCTGCTGCTGTTGTGGCTTCTTCTGCTTGAGATTTGCCGGCAAAACGTCAACTGTCAAAGAAGGCGACGCCAAACTTGGTGTACGTGTGTACGATGATGATATGATGTGCCTCGATGGACAGCGGGGCAGGCAGGGGAGGGGGGATTAGGTGACGCCCACGCGGGCTCATCATTTATCGTTTTGCTGTGTGCGCTTCCGGCGCCACTCGAGAGCAAGAGAGCAGGCAAATGCTCATGTTTGGTTTCATAAGTTTGTCATTTAACGCATGTTACGTCTGTTACGTATCCGACGCGTTGACCTCATTTGGCGATCAAAGAGAGCCAACAACAACTACTCACACAATAGGCAGACAACAAGAGCAGCAACAACAACAGCAACATGAGCAACACATAACAGACTGCAGGCTAACCAAGCTCAGCCATGCAGAGACAATTCGCCGCTTCGCCGCTCGCGTTTCAAGCTCAAGTTCAACGTTGCCCGTTACCGTCGCCGTTGCGGTCGCCATTGCCTGCTGCATATTTCCAGTTTAGCGTTTGATGTTGTTATTAACATTTTAAGTGGCTACAGCAACAGCTACAGCTACTGCTGTTGTTGCTGTTGTTGTTGCTGTCGTGTTTGCCAGTTACTTTTTTGTAATTTGGTAATTTGTTGCGTCTGCATAAAGAGATACTCACACACACACACACACATACACACACTCGCACACACACCTCGATCTCATGTGTTAACATTGCTCGCGTTTGTTGCAACATTGGCTACGCACGTCTCTTCGTAGGAAGTAATCGACAACCGTTATGCAGGTCTTCATGTTGCGTTGTTGTTGTAGTTGTTGTTGTTGCCCCTGTTAACGGAAATTGCCAGCGAGTTTTGAAAAAATATGAGGAAATTCGTTAGCGTTTTGCATAAGTTAATGGCAATGGCAGAGGCAGAGCCAAAAGTGGGCGTGGCACGCATTTTATTTGGTAATTAGTGCAGACTACAGATGCAAATGGCAGCAACTGGTAAGCAGGTAGTTTATGGATCTTCTGCGGATGGCTGTGAGATACCTAAGCAGCTGCAGAGAAGTCACTTATACAACTTAAACAGGAGCAAACAACTGAGCATAATTCGACTTCGGCTGTTCAAGGTCAACAATTGCCTTCAAATTCGTTGTATATTTTCCCAGCATACTTTTAGGCTGATCAGTGTTGTCAAGTTAGCTTTTTCCCCGTCATATCTGGCTCTTTTTATAGTGGCATAGCGGGACAAGCACAAACACAGCGCATAGCAGGTAATTTACATTATTCTCCTGTTTATATTTGAATCTGATGTATTTGCCAGTTCATTGAGATTTTATCACAATATTAAATTTTTTAGATCCAGTTGTAGACATCCTCTCAATGAAATGGAACCACCTAAAAGTATGCAGCTGAGTGTGTATCCAATTATATTCTAAAATAAAATAATTCAGTGTTTTTTTTTTGCATTTATCGTTTCAAAATTTGTATCTAAACCTTTATTGTTTTTGCAGTTTCAATAAATAATATTTATCGGCTTCAAGTGATGCACTCTCATTAATCCTATGAATATTCATCTTCATCTTATTGGTTTCTTTTTGCTTGCACTTCACAGAATCTTTTTTCGCTTGATGTCCAAATAAAATTGGAAAATATTTGAAACAATTACATGACTTCATAGCGAGACTTGCGGGGAAAACGGTTTAAAATCAGTTAAACCCAATGGATAACGCTTAAATTAATGAAACTTAACATTCAGTTTGAGACACATACATATATAAAAGTTAACAAATTAATCCGTATAAATAAGAACTAGTCTAATATCTGCAGCATTTGCGCTTTAATCCGAGCACTTCTGTTTAGTTTGTTAGCATTTTGTTGACGTTTCTTTTAAGTATGTTTACTTTTTGTTCTGTTTTGGTTTGTATATATATCTAGGTACATGTTAGTGTCCTTGCATAGGCTGTTTTAAATTTACTTGAATTCTTATTAAAGTTAAATTTAAGTTTTCTCTCTTACTTTCATTTGCATTTCATCATCTGCTTGCTGCCAACAACAACTAGGCGCAGTTTTCGATTCGTATTCGTAGCTTTTGCTTTGCATTCTTTTGCTATTCGCTTTTGCATTGCTCGCTATTACTTGGTTTTTCTTATTTGTGATTTCTTTAACTAATACAAACGCTTTACAAATCATTAGTTCTAATTCATTTTTGCTTTAGCTTTATCCGTTTAATTTATGTTCTCTTTTTTCTTAGTTTTTTGTAGTTTTTCATATAAAATTCTTTGCATTCGTTTCAATCGCAAAATTCTCAAAATATAAGTAAAGGCTCTAAAACGCATGTGTGTGGGTGTTTAATCTTTTGTTTAATTTAGGGATTTTAGCATCATTTTGCAACAACTAACAATTTTTTTATGTTTTCGACTTTTTTACTACATTTATGTTATTAATCAGCAGTCGCCTCGGCATCTGCGTCGGCTTCTGCTTCTGTTTTTTTTTTTTTTTTGTTTTCTTCTTATTGATTTTAAAATTCAACAACATTTTTTGTCTTTAATAATATGTAAGAATATATATATGTATATATAAGTATTTATGTGTATATGTATATAATATTATATATGTACATATAATAATTTATGTATATAGCTTTTAATATGTTCGCATTGCCGACACTCTCTCCACACAGTTCGCTTAGGGACTAAAAACACTCAGCATTTGCTCACTTAACTGTACTTGACTGTCTCTCTCTAGGCTTAGTTACATAAGTATATCCCCTAGACGTTACCTAGATACTCGCTCCAGCTATCCAGCTATCCAGCTAGCTAGTCAGCTAATTAGATAAGATTCATCTTGCTTTGCACTGCAACAATTTGTGTCTTTAGTTTCTATTTAAACCCTGCCTACGATTACGATGCGCAACTCAGCTCCATTGCTCTACGTGGTATATACTACGCGGTATATACTAATGTTATACGATATATGGCATATACTATGTGGTATATACTAAGTATGCATGTAAGTACTTATAAAAATCATCAGCTACAGTATTGAATTTATCTACAGAAGTTACGCCAACTAATCATTGTTAGAATCGTTTCTCTGGTAATTATAATCAATAGCATGCGTCAGTATGTATTGTATAACTATAATAAATATATAATATATGTGTGTATATATATGCATTGTATATTAGACATTATTTCGATTCGCACCCAATCTCCCGATTCGTCTAACAAAAGGTTTACTTTCAGTTTTATCGTCTTCTGTTGTTGCTAAGTCTACAATTTGTTACGGAACATTCTTATCAGAAATACATAAGTATTAATTCATATTCTTAATGCTTTTCATGCGAACTCGCATTCATTAAAAACCTAATATTTGATCACTAACAAAATAAATGAACCTCCAACAAACTCGTTGCAAAAATCTTGTGTATAATTTATGTGTCTATTTTCCATAACTTATTCTCTGAGCTGCAGCTCACCTTCGGGCTGTCCGAGCCGCCCGACCAGCAACGCCCGAAAGTATGCTCTAAAAACGATGAGAGGTGATCTCGACGTGAGCTCCATAGGAATAACAAAATGAGGCCTGTCTACATTTAATGTGAACAATCGATATACAACAAAAGGCTAATCGACTACGAACTAACGACCGAGTAATGAAACGAGTATTTTTCAAAAATACTATTAAACTATTCGAGTTGTGAGTCATGGGGCTGGTCACACACTTCGACATCTGCCTGCCAGGGTCGTACTCGCAGGCCGACGAGACTCGCAGTTATCGCGATTATTTCACCTCTATGCGCATCTTAAAATTACCTCTAGATTTAGGTTTATTTATTTTTATCTTCATATAAATATAACACGATTTGTTTTAGTTAATTGATTTTTATACAAATATTTAGCAATTGCTTAGTTCTTGTGGAGTTCATTGGGCTAAATCTACAGTCAACTACCGTAGTTATCGTTATTGCTATCGCTATCGCTATCGTTATCGTTATCGTTATAGTAATCGTATATTTCAGTGTCACTTTACAAAACAACCGAAGCTCGAATATTTGACTCAACATTCGACTTTTCCAATGATACGAGTTTATTATGTTGTATTCATTTGGTTTTCGTTTTTCTCTAGGTGGTTTCTTAGCAGTGCAAAAGGCTTTTAGGTTAGTTTTGTTGCTAGTTGGGGAGTTCATGTTGTTAATAATTTCCTGTCGTTGTTTTCAGTTGTCAGAGGTTTCATAGATGCCCAACTATTCGGAAGTTGTTTCGACTATTCGCTATGTGCACTCGAGGCTTTTCTACTGGGTAAACATCTAATAAGTTGGCTAAATACAGATAAAGGTATAAATATCGATATCGGTATCGGTATCGATCGATAGATAGATAGATAATTGTTGCCTTTTGCTTGTGTTATCGTTAGGGTTGGTTTCGGGTACTTATTATTCGCTAACTGTACTTGCTGTGAGATCCATTAGTTTACTTTTCTATGTCATTTTCTCGTGTTATGTGTTGTGTGAGTGCATTCCGAAAATAATAATATAAAAAATGTAGAACCAAAGATAGTTTTCGATATTTGAAAGCAACGCTTAGATTTTTATTATTACACAATTGTTTGCTTGTTCTTGTTCTCTCCCATTCGCTCATACGTTATATTTATATTTTGTTTTCATGTTCTTTTTTTCGTTAAAAAATAAATAAAACTTATTAAAATTTGAAAGAATTGCTTACAGTTGAAAAATAAATTGCATATATGTAAATCGTAAGATCGTAAATGAATTTCTCAGTGTTTTGTATAAATTTTATTTGAATTTTCTTTCACTTTTTGTTGTTTTTTGTTTTGTTTTGTTTTGTTTTCTTTACGTTTGTTTTGTGGTTCTTGTTTACTTGTTAGCTTAGCTCGCTAGGTTTGCAGGTAAATGTAACTCAATGTTTAACAAATAAAATTAATAAAACTTAACTAAAACTGTAAACAGTAATAATAATAATATAATCATAATTACAATAATAATAATAATTATGTATAAGATTTAAGATCTTGCAAATCACACCAAACAAATTAGTTAAAACAAAAAGCAACTAAACAGAAGTTCCAATAGAAATAGAAGTAGGTGTATGTAGTATTAGAAATAGAATAGAATAAAAGATATATGAGGATGAACTGTAAAAGGATCGAAGGAGGGAGGGGGAGTGTAAGTGAAAGTGAAAGTAAGAAACTATGGAGTTTTCTATGCTCTCTCTCTTTCTCTCTCTCTCTCTCTGTGTACGCTCGGTAAGTGCTGCTTATAAATGTTTTCTTCTCATTTCCTCATTCGTTTTCGGGTTGCATCTCCATAAAGTAGTATTATTGTAGTTATCAACAAATAACAACAACTAAGAAATAATAGTTTTATATGGGTTCTGCCATAGTTATTATCGATTAATGTTTGCTCGCTCCTCTAGCTTCTCTTTATGGTATTTATGGTATATATAAAAATCATAGCTCACTTAAACTAACAGCTGCCTGGCTGAGGCTGAGGCAACTGAGGAGGGAAGTTCTTTTCTCATTTCTAAATTGGTTTTAAATTTGTATTTCTTTTTGGGTTTTTTCTTTTATGTTGTTTTTTTTTTGGGATTTTTATTTTTTCTTTTTAGGGTTTTTAGCTTTTTGCTGCTTGTTGTTTGTTGTTTGAGTCAAATTGAATAAGGCAACGAAATTATTTACATATGTATGCACGATTTGTGTTAAGAAAAAGGCAAAAACTAACTCATAAAATTCACTAAGAAAACTTAACAAAAATAATTAAGAAAGAATCGGTTGAAAGTCGAGAGAAATCATTGTAGGTTTAACTCGTCTCTAAAAACTAATAACAAAACACACTAGGTACAAAATTAACAATTCTAGATAAGTTTTAGTTATAATTGTAGTTGTAGTGGTAGTTTTTCGATATATATAGCAAAGCGATAGGCGATAAACAATTGCCGATATCATTTATAGTGTGAGGCATTTGAATTGGATTTCTCTTTCTTTAGGCTACACTAAAACTTTAAGTTAAATGTTTTTAGTTAATTTGCATTTAGTTTTACGTTAAGTTTAAAATAAATATGCGCTGCTTACAAATGTCTGCTTGTGTGTGTTTATGTATGGGTGTGTGTGTGTGTGTATGTGTGTCTGCTTACATGTATGTATATTTACTTGTATTTAGCATATATATGTATATTGTTTTTATAGTGTACTTTTCATGTCTGTTTCTAAAAATTATTAGTATGTATTATTGTTATTATGAAGTTATTATTTTAACGTAGTTGTTTTTGTTGTTTTCTTGGTTTTTTCTTGTGGTTCTCGTATCGCCCAAGTCAGATTTAAGATTACACATCCTGGAATTTGGATAGACGTGCTCGCAAGTCCATGTTCTCCTGTTTTAACTGCTCAACCTCCTGATGTAGTGTTGCGTTCTAAGGGACCGAGGCAAAAGTAAAGATTAGAGAGGGATCCCATTGCGTATAATGGCACACAGTGTACTCACTTCCTTTTCCAAGTAGCGTGCACGCATCGCAATCTGATTCTCCTTCTGGCGTCGCGCATCCCGAGACCTTTTGGCCGCGATGTTGTTCTTTCGTCGACGGGCCCAGTACTTGTCGTCCTTGAGCTCATCTGGAACAAATTGTTTGCGTGACTTTTTAATCATCGGCTGCGGTTTGAGCTCTTCATCGGAGAATGCTCTGGTGCGCGGATCAAAGTCACGCCCCGACGATGCGAATGAAAATGCTGGAATATCAAATACTAAATGTTAACAATGTTTCACAGACTGTTCGTGCTAAATTAAACCATAAGTAATGCAGACGAAACAAAAGAGGGAAAATCATAGAAGTAATAATAGAAGAATAGAAGAATGGAAGATAGAAGTAAAAGACAAAAGAAAAGAATAAGAAGATGCAGTAAAGAGCAGTTCGAACTTCGAGTTGCCTCGATTTGCACAAATTGGAATGTAATCAGCCTTTAACATTTAGCATTTGATAAGACATGAGCAAAAACATTTGAATTCTCTTTTTTTTTCTCTTATGGACGCGTGGGTGACTCGCTATATGGTGGAAAATATATGTGTGTTGGTGTATGGTAAATCACAAAATCAAGTATGTACATATATTACTGTAAATCAAATCAATGTTAAGTAGGCGCAATGTCCATTCCATTTGTGTAAGCAAATTAAAAGTGATTAAGTATTAGGTATACGTGGTATGGGGAATATCTACGGATATATAGCAATATCCGATTTCCCGAGCTCGTTTCGATTCCAAGCAAATATCTCAAGTAAACTTTCAAAAATATTCTGAACGTTGGTCCATCTCCTCAAAGTATACTTCAAATCGTTGTGTGGAACCAGAACTGATAACAGGCCTCTCTCCTCGATCGAGAGATTTCTCTTAATTGTTCTTCATTCCTTCTCCCTCGTTTACTCACTTGATTCGGCCGGCGAAGGCGGATTTAGCGTGTCAGGACTGATGCAATCCGATGGCGAAGGCGATCGCTCGCGCTTTGTTGTTATGTGCCCCAGGCCGAGCGACAGACCCGCTGCATGACTCAGCGAGTCGGAGCGATGACCAAGGCCGCCGGAGTGTCCCAGATGAGTTCCGGGCAATCCATCGGGTATGTTGTTCTCCGACAAGAACTCGTCCAGGTCGGCATACTGCAAGAGAATTTCACAATTGTAGTCAAGGTTCTTCAAGACATTTCTCGCATCTCAAAAGTTCTCAAAGTAGCAACAGAAACGACACACAGTGTGGCAAACTTAAGTGATCACTCGTTGATAATGACTCAGATAATCAAGCTCAAATTATAAGGTAGGGAAGGTATTAACCAAGTCGAGAGAGGCACACACACAAACTGTACAGATTAGGTTAGATTTATAGGTATTTACAAGATGATGAGAATACAATTCTCGCACTAAAAGCACCAAATCAACGGGTTAGTCTTATGCTTGTGTCTGTGTGTATCTTTGTGTGTGTTCTGTGTGTGTTCCTTGGCATCTCTGTTTCTTTTGAGTAGCGAGTGTTGTATAGAGAGTTTTCGGTATAAGGTGTACGGTGTGTACGGTAGACGCAGCCACTACGCAGCGATGATATGATACTAACTTGTGTTACCTTGAGGTCAGCATCGTACGGCAGTGTCTTGTCCCACAAGTTGGGCCCCAGAAATGCCGTCTGCGCCTCGACATTCCAAATGTCGCCCTCCTCTTTGTATTTGTCATCCGGGCAGATGATTTCTTTGCTATTCGATGTGGATTTGCCTGCAAAAAGGAAAGACACACAAGAATGAGTATAAAGATATTTCACGGAAAATTAAATAAAGCAAATCGCACAAAAATCAAGGACAAAGTAAAGTTGCATCCCCCTCCCCCACGCACAGTTGTGATTACAAGTTGTATTAATCATAAACAGACGTCGCCAAATTGACGCTGATAAGGCGAATTTGTTTTGCTGTAAATCGTGTTGTTGTTTCCTCGAGTCGAGTAGGTGACGATAAGGGCCTGCGCACTACTTGGGCAGCTGCCTGCCTTCAAAGTGGGTCAGCACTGCGTCATATTATATAAAGTAATAGATACAAACATGTTTGTGCATGTGAGCAAGCCAAAGCAAAGCGACGCAACAATTCGCAATTCTTTTTGGCTAACTGCCCAAAATCTAATGCCAACCAAAGACAGTTTCCGCATGCGCCCCTTGTACAGCAAACACAGCCTGCAAGTGTGTGTGTGTGTGTGTGAGCGAGAGGCAGAAGCAAACATGCCAAGAAACAAAGCAAACAAAGAGGAAGCAACAGACAGCGGTAGAGGCAGAGGCAGCAGCAGCAGCAACAGCAACAGACAGCGCCAGCAGAGCTAAAAGCGAAAGTGAAATTTCTGCTTTTAACTGATTTTATCGTCGTCGAGCCGCTTCGCTTCGCCTCGTGCTCTCTCTCTTTCGCTTCGGCTCGCTCAAAAAGCTTCGTTCAGTTGAGTTACAGCTGCGTCTGCGCAGTTGAGCGTGCTTTTGGCTGCAGCTGCGCAGCGACTGCGACGCGCTCTTTGATTTCTTGCACATTTCACAGGCAAACAAGTTTGGCGCTGACTGCGCAGTCGCCGTCGCCGTCGGCTGCAAACTGGTTTGCGTCGTGCAGAGTTTTGGTTTGTTTGTTATTGTTGCTGTTGTTGTTGCTGCCGTTGCTGCATTAGTTTCCGCTTTCTTATTCACTCTCACTTTCATTTGCGAACTTTTTGTTGCTGTTTGTTGCTGCCGCCAATGTTATTACTGTTGCTTTTTGCAGGCGATTTACAAACTATTGCGAAATTTCATGCCAACAGCAACAGCAGCAGCAGAGCTAGCAGCAGAGACAGCGACGCAGGCAGAGACCACATTTCTGGTCTGTGGCAGAGTGAAGTAATATTTTCTTTTCTTTCCTTTGCACTTTTCTCTCTATGGCAGGGAAGCGTAGTGTTTGTTGTTGTTGTTGCTGTTGTCTGTGTCTGTTGCATGTGCAATGCTGTTGCTGGTGAAGTAATAGACACGCACACACACATGCACAGACATGCAGAGACATGCAAACACGTTTGCTAACAAAATTAGGACTTGCAAATCTGCATGCGGTTGATGCTTTTAATTAACCAGACCCCCCCCCCCCTAGGGGGGAAGGCGGGCAAGGGAGGAGGGGTAATAGGGGAATATCCCAAAAAGACGAAAGATGAAAGCGACAATTGATCGAACTGAATCTCGCGTCGCATCGGGATGAATGTTTCGACAAATCATAAAAAACTTTTAAGCACATGGAAAAACTTTCGCAAAGCAATAAAAAATATAATAAAACAAATGAAACTGTTTGCAGGCTGCAAAGAAATACAAGAAATAAAAACAGAAAACAGAAACAATAAAACAAACGAAATAAACAGAAAATCAACGAAAAGTTTACCGTTCGCTTTGCAAATAAAACCCAAAAATGGAGATTTCCTGCCTGCAAAAACAGAAGAAGAAACAGAAGAAATGAAAGAAGATAGTACAGATAGTAGAAGAGCAGATTATACAAAACATATTTTAAACGAAACGAAACGAGACGCAACGAAAGAACATGAAGTGAGAAGAGACTCGGGGCGGGGGCAGTCAGGGGTTAACAAATAAAGCAGAGGCAAATGAGGAGGATCAGTGCGAAGAAAGAGTCTTGAGACTTCAGAAGATATTCGACAGATACTTCAGCTTGTACCTTTGCAGTCGTTGTTGTCACTTTCACACGCACAGGGAGAGAATCTGGCGCAGGTTTTATTTTTAGACTGCGATGACTTAAGCCGACTCCAGAAAGGGAGCAAGAGAGAGGAGAGAGCGAGAGAGCAGAGCGAAGAGCGCACTGAGGTTACAGTTTCTCTTGCCATTTTAAGTAGGTCAACAGTTTTTGTGTTGTTGGTTTTTTGGGCTTCGCACTTTTTATGGGCTTTTTTTTTTGGAACCGTTTCTGTCTTCATTTTTTTTTTTTTTTGAAGTTTCTCATTTGTAATTAAAATAATTTGCATAATTTTGGTGTCGCTCGTTTTGCATTTGATTTCCGCTGCTGCTTTTTTTGGGTATTACTTTCATTAGAAACGAGGAACGAGAAACGCACGACGAGCCTACGACAACAAAATTTATGGTGTTTCTTCTTTGGTGAAACCGAAAACCGAAGACCGAAAAGCGGAATGCGGAATGGGCAAGTGGGAGAGTGTGGAATGAGGAATGGGGGAATGCCGAATGCGTCTGCTTTGTGTGCGTTCAGACTGAGCTATTATTATTGTTATTATTATTATTATATTTGTGTTTCTGTTTCTGCTGCTACTTTAGTTTTTGTGTGTCTCTGTTAGTTCCCCCGCCCCCCCTCCCCGGCTTGGGCCTTTATTGTGTTAATGTTCGGCGAGTTGGTCACAATTTTTAGTGGACCATGTTGCTTTTTTTGGTTAATATTATTTTAATGCCGCATTCAACTTTCACTTTTCTGTGTTTCCATTTAGCACGAAGCTGCCGCTGCCTCTGCCTGCGTCTCTGCTGCTGCCAAGTGCGACAATATGCCTCGTTTGTGATACTGTATTGGGAACTAGGAAGTGCAATTAATCACACAGAGATCCCTGTGGGAAAATACACGGGAGAGAGGCTTATCTCAGTGTACTCTTTCCCTGCCTTAGGAGACTCTTCCCACTAGCCAGATAAGATCAAAACAAATGCTCAACTTGATCGCTCAGTAACATCCGTTTCGAGGCTATAAAATTGACTCCCTCGGCCTCACTTTAAAATGAAAGTGAGAGTACACAACTCCTGCAACAACAACAGCAACAACAGCTCAAACAGGTCGCTGCGCTTGAAGCGCGTTGAAAAACCCAAAAAATTGAATGAAATACAAAACCTGTTTTCGAAAGACAACAACAATATAGCAAGCTTAGTCGTTCTATGCACAAAGTAGAACACACACAGTAAAGTGAGTGTATTACTGTGTGTGTGTGTAAGTGAGAGACCGCGACATTGACATCTAAAACTTACAAGTCTATTACGTATACGTATGAAGAAATAATACTGTAGGTGTGTCTGTCTGCATGTCTATCTTTCTATTATGTTCTCTTTCCCTCTCCCTCTATTGAGTAGAAATTCTTTAAATTCTTTTTGCCAGTAGAACTTGTGCCAAATTCAGTAGTTTTTCATCTAAAATGGAAGTTATGCAACAGCAAAGCAACTGAGCTGAGTCCAGCTGAACAATTGAGCCAGTGTCGGGCACGTACGTCGCTGTTGCACGCCCCTTTCACCTGCTGCTGCTGCTGTTACTGTTGTTGCTTTCGCTGTTGGTGTTTCTGTTTGTGTTGCTGTCGGCGCAGCAGTTGCTGTCGCAGTCGCTGTTGCCGTCGCTGCTTGCGCATGCGTCGCGTCGCATCGATGGCGCAATTGCGGCAATTGTAGTTGCATTATTGTTGTTGCTGTTGCCGTTGTTGCTGTTGTTGTTGTTGCTGTTGCTTTTGTATTACATGGTACTCGTTTATAGCTCTGGTTTTGTAGTTGTTGTTGTCGTTGTTATCGTTGTTGCCTTTTGCTGAAGTGCAGAAAGTGTAACACTTTCGATTGTTGTGCTGTCTCTACTCGAAGTTGTTGCTGCTGCTGTTGTTGTTGCTGTGCCTGTGATTGTTGCTGCTCTTGTTGCTGTTGCCGTTGCCGTTGTGCATTGCATTCATTCCGCATTCGCGCTCATTTGCATAGCTTTTTTATGTATCACCTTTTCTGCTTAATTTTCAGCTTTATTTTACTTCTTTCTTTTTTTTTCTTTTTTTTGTTTTTTTGACTGTGCGGAAAATTAATTATGTGTGGGAAAATGTGTTGGGCATTTGATTTCCGGGTTGTTAGCATAAAATACTATTTGCCATGTGCTGCACGAGTCTGCGCAAGTGTGACCAGGCCAGGCGAAAGTGACTGTGACTAGCTGCGACTTCTACAGTAACCATAAATGAACTAAACAGTTAACTCAAATTGATTACCATCTCTAACTAATTTAATCACTTTGTCTTTGTCAGTCAACGAAAGTCGAAGTGGAAGTCGAACTCGATGTCGAAGAGATTTCGCAATGATTTAATTGCTTGGAAAACTATTACGCAGCGAAAGCGAAAATAATATTAAAACGGTATCCAGCCACGCCCAGCGCCCCTTGGCGACACAAATTGTAACATATTTGACACAGTGCACAGAGAGAGAGAGAGAGAGAGAGCAAGAGAGGCAACACGCTTCCCCCATTAGCCTCAATTTACTATGGTTGCTGCTGTTGTTGTTGTTGTTGCTGTTGCTGCTGCTGTCGAGTGAAAGAAAGACGTTGGCGCCGTGCAGTTAATTAGCCAAAATAAGGAAGCAGACGATAGACGATAATCATAGTTATAATCATAGCTCTGTGCTTGCTCTACTAGCAGGAAAGGCAGAATGGAAGGGGCTGAGGTGGAAAGGGGACGGTGGACGGGGGGAGTGTTTGTATCACGAGCGCTATAAAATTACAACGCCATAAAACGGTAAAAAAAACAGACACCGAAACCCAAATAAAAAAACCACTGCAAGTATGCGCAGCACGCAGGCGTTGCTGGCAGCAAGGGGCGTGGCACATTGCGCTGCGAAATTGAAACGTAATCGAAGAAAGACAAAGAGCAGGGAGAGAGAAGAGAGAGAGAGAGAGAGAGAAAGAGACAGAGAGATGTGAATTCAATCAAGAGGCAGGCAGGCAGGCAAAGTATAAAAGTGCTTCTGGTCTTTGACAGGCGCGACAACGTGTGAAAGAGTAACAATTAAAAGATTGCTCATACGCCGCGTGGTGTGGTGTGGTGCGAGCAAAGCTATTTCAGGCCACTTTCACTGATATATATACATATATATATAATATTTAGCCAGCAGCAGCCTAACCGCATTTTGCACGTTTTAACAGTTGCTCGCTGCTCGCCGTTGTTGCTGGCGTCGATTGTGCAATAACCATTGCTGCCCCTGGACAACAGCAGCAGCAGCAGCACAAGCAGCAGTAGCAGCAGCAGCAGCAATTGCCAGCAATCAGCTGGCACTGGCACTGGCTCTGGCTGTGGCTGTGGCTCAGCTTTAGCTGTGGCTGTGATTGAAGTAACTGTATTACGTTGCATTTTGGCAGGCAGCTTCGCTTCGTGTTTCGCTTTTGCGCGTATCTGGGTGAGTGTGTGACGGCAGCAGCAGCGCAGTTGCGCCTCTGCCAGCAGCATTTGCCATTTGCCGTTTTGTCATGTCTGCGGCACATGCGCGAATTGCATTGGATAAACCTCAGCGTATTGTGGGCAAACAGCACGAAAGGAAGCGCGCTTTGGCGATTGCCGCGCTCTGCTCTAAGCTCAAATTCTTCTCCAATGGGAAATGTAGAGAGAGACGGGTTGTTTATCTGTATTTAATTTGAGCCATTCGAGCTCATCAATCATTTTGCAGCAAATTAATTTATATTTTATTCAAATAGAGTTTTTAGAAATTTAGTGCGCTCTTTATTAGCAAATTGTCAGTGTTGAAACTTTCGAAATAAATTGTGCATTTTTGGTATGGATGAAATTATATTTCCCAAAGAAGAAGCAGCAGAAATACACGCACACACACACACTCACACACACACACACTCGAACCTTGTTGCCAACAGCCAAAAGCCACAAACCACATATCATAAAACACACACAGACAGACAAAAACATCAAAAAACGTAAAAGAAATGAATTTAAAAACTGCCGAAAAAGTGAAAGTCTACAGAGGCAGCAGAGGCCGCTGCTTCTGCTGCCGCTGAGCAGAGCTGGCGGCGCAGTCGACTGCAAAGCTGGCGTCGCTCAATGAAAGTAAAAACGCATTTTCGGTAGAGACAAATACATTTTGATATTGTTGCTGGTGTTGTTGCTGCTGTTGTTGTTGCCGGGCACATATTAATTATGCGGCAATGTCGCCGAGCAGAAGAGGAAGAGAAGAGAGGGAAAGAGGAAGGGGAAGGCGAAGGGAAAGAGGAGAATGAAGAGGAGGAGGAGAGTGCCAAAATTGCCCTTTTGTGCGATTGTTTATTGTGTTTGCAGTTGTAGTTGTCGCCGTTAGTGTTGCTGCTGTTGCTGTTGTTGCTGTTGTTGCTGATGTTGCTGTTGTTGCTGGCTTGGCCTTAAAAGCCGACCTTTTATCTTGGCCATAAAGAGAACGCGCAGATAAAAGTTTTGATAACAAAATGCCGGGCACAAAAGGCTTAGTCCGACCGGACGACGGACAAGAGATTCAGTCTTTTTTTTCTGGCTTTTTTCTGGCTGCTTTTTTTTCGGTATTTTTGAGTAAATATAAAACAAAAGTTGAGTTTTGTTTCGGGTGATATGGAAAGCACCCCGACCGAAACGAAACGAAAGTTGTCTGAAAATGTCGCGGGCCAGCAACAAGTTGAAGTTGAAGCTGAACTCAGCCCTTGCCAGAGAGAGAGAGAGAGAGGAGAGAGAGGGAGAGAGAGAGGGGAGAGACAGTCAGAAGCGAAAGCAAAAGTGATTGTAAATTGACTCAAGACTGCAGACCTCAAGATTTCAGACCCCTCAAGAGTCGAGCGACAAGAGCGACAAGAGTCGAGCCTCGAGCCTCGAGAGCCCAAAAGGTTTTCTGCTGGACAGTTGAAAGTTGAGCCCCCTTGACTCCCAGCAGCAACAGCAGCACAGCAGCAACCCCCATAAGGAAGTGGCAAATGCAAACGGGTAAGCGGGAAATGGCAAGTGGCAAATGGGAAATGGGAAATGAGCAACTGAAAGCAGCTGGAAAATGTCACTGCAACGCAATGAACCCATACGAGTAGAGCAGCCACTGCAGTCATAAGCCTGGACAGGCGCTCAATCGATATAAGTCGACTTTGACACCTGACCACGGTCACCGAAAGGGGAATTGAATTAGTGGGGCATGCAATCAATTTGTGGACTAAAGAACGCGTCAACTATGACAAGTTCAACTGGCCAAGAAGAATCGATAGAAGGCAGCAATGCGAGATATATTGCTGGTTAATCTTTTCCTCTCTTAGCTCATCCACGCTGCTGATCAATTGTCCCCCAATTATCACATGTTGCTGCGGGGCAACTTCCCTTGCAGTGTATGAAAGGTTTTTGAAATCGAGCAAAAATATAATAAATAAAATAGAATATAATAAATAGAATTTTGTAAAAATGACACCCAAGTTGCTGGCAACTCTTCCCTGCCCCACTGTATCCATGTTGCTGTGGGGGAACTTCATTTGCAATATAAGAAAAGATATCTTTAAATCAGAATCAGACAAGAGTAGAATAGATGGAAATAAGAAGAAATTCCACACAAGTTGCTGGCACAAGTTGCTCTTCCCTTCCCCACATTGCTGTTCAATCTTTTCCACTGTTGTCCCAATGTTGCTGTGGGGAGGATTCGTGTTCGTTAGCAATGTTATTCATACCGTTCAGATAGTTAGCGTGTTGCTTCCACAGCTGCTGCACCTGAAACTGTGTCCAACGATTGTTATCATCGTTGTTGCTGTTGTTGTTATTGTTATTGCTGTTGCTGTTGTTATTGCTGCTGTTGTTGTTGTTGTTGTTGGTGTTGCTGCTGACGTTGCCAACATTGCCATTGCCATTCCCATTGATGACGCCCACCAAGCTGTGCACCAAGCTGTTCTCGTGCGCTTGTTGCTGCTGTGCCACAGCCGAGGCGGAGCTGTTCACGGTGGGCGTGGCCGCAGTGAGATTTGCGTTTGGTGTTGCTGGATTGTTGTTGTTGTTGTTGGAGGTGTGATTATTGATGATGATGTTGAGATTGTTGTGATTCAGTATCGTGTTGTTGTTGTTGTTGCTGTTGTTGTTGCCATTGCCATGTTGCAGATTACTGCTGAGATTGTTGGCGGCAACAGCAGCAACAGCTGCTGCTGCATTGACATTGACATGCGCCAAATGTTGCAAGTGATGTTGCAGCAGTTGCGTGGGCGGCGGCAATGCGCCACCGTTGGCAACAAGCGGCACATTGCTGCCGGCTGTGTTGCTGCTGCTGTTACTGTTGTTGTTGTTGTTGTTGTTGCTGCTGTTGCTGAGATTGTTGATCAGCTGCTGCTGCTGCTGCTGCTGATGTTGCATCGTGTTGCGCAACAGATTGTTGTTGCTGCAGTTCAGATTCGGATTGTTGTTGTTGTTGCTGCCATTGTTGCTGTTGCTGTTGCTGCTGTTGATGTTGCCGTTGACATTGCCATTGCCCGCCAGCAGGTGTGGCAAGTTGTGCACCACCTGCAGGGGCAGGCTGCTCAGTGGTGGCAATGTTGCTGCCGCTTGCGACATGTTGCCGAGCATTTGTTGCTGTTGTTGCTGCTGCTGTTGTTGCTGATGTTGCTGCTGCTGCACACTCTGCAGCAGTTGCAGCTGATTCTGTTGATGCTGCAGCACATTGTGTTGCTGTTGCTGCTGCTGCTGTTGATGTTGCTGTTGCTGTTGTTGCAGTGCCAATGCTGGCGGGGGCATTTGATAGTCCATTCTCATTTCAGAGCTTGCTGTTGTTTATCCTTTTTTTCTCTTGCACTTCTTATTCTTAACTGTTTTATTGTTGCTACTTTAGTTGTTGTTGTTGCTGTTGTTGTAGAGAGGCATGTCGAAGCATTGCTGCTGCTGCCGCTGCTGCCTTTTCGATTGGTATTGAAATTGAAATAGAATTCAAACTAAAATTCCTAATCCAAAATGAGACAGACAGTGAGAGAGAGAGGGGGTAGGTGAGAAAGGGAGGGAGCATGGAAAAAGAAAAATAAAACTTTTTATCACACGCGCGTTTTTTCTTCACTTCGTCAGCCGCGCACGACCGCGCGTTGTTGTTCTAATTGCTACAGCAGCAACAGCCACAACAGCAACAATGCGCACGACAGCGACGCCAGCAGCAGCAGCGACGCCAAGCGCAGCTTTGTGAGAGCTTTAGAATATTTGTTGAGCGCAAGTTTTGTTCTGCTCTGTGTTGTTGTTGCTGTTGTTGTTGATATACTACTGTTGATATTGCTGTTGTTGTTCTTCTGCGTGTTGTTGTTGTCGACTGCTCTTCAATTGTCACTGGCTCTGCTGCTAGCGCTGCTACTGCGCAGTCACCTGCCTTTTGTTTGCCTTTTTCTATTATTCGCAGTTTGCTCTGCTGTTGCTGTTGTTGCTGTTGTTGCTGCTGTTGTTGTTGTCAACTATTCCGAGTACTTTTCGTTTTTTTAAGGGGTTCTCGCGTCGTCTCACAGTAGCCGCCGTCACTGTCGCTGTTGCCGTCGTCGCCGTCGCTGTCGTCGTTGTGTGAATGAGAAAAGTTTGACCTTGAATGGGCAGCAACAACAACAACAAATTGTCGTGCACTTTTTGCTATTTTTGTGGGCTGTGGGTTGTGTGGATTGTGTGGATTGTGAATTATGAGCTAGGTACTGTTGCTTGTTATTATTATAGTTGCTATTGCTGTTGCTGTTGTTGTTGTTGTTGGGCGCAGTTGATGTTAATTTCTTGAATGATTTCGCAAACTTTTATTTATATTTATAAGCCAAACTAGTCGACATAATTTAAATATATTCAGGTTTATTAACTGTGGAATTTAATTTTGATTTTCATGCACTTTGAATCACTTTTTATCGCTGATATCTTTAGCTTTAACTTTGTATATTGGCAATTTGAGATCTTGGCGTGTTTGCACTGCACAGCATTGCCCTTTTGGCAAGGGGGGTATTCTATTTAATTAATTGCTCTTGCACGGCGTCCTTTTGGATCGCAGCTCGAAAACGAAAGTTCACAAGTTCGCACGAATTCGAAAGCAGCCGAAGCAGACGTTGACACGCGCCGTTGTTGCGTTATGTTGTTGTTGTTGTTGTTGTTACTCGTAGTTGTTGCTGCTGCTGTTGTTGTTGTTGTTGTCGGGTTTTTGGGGGCTCTTTGGGACTCGCTTTCGTGGGCTATTTTGATGTTTATTTTTTGTGGAGCCGTGAACCGAACCGGTGCCGCCGGACTGCAAACGCTGAGTGAACGCGCTCGTCGTGCGCCTCTTGCAACGCAGCTCAGATCGCCTCCAAAAAAAAAACAACTACAACAACAACAACACTACAACGGCGGCGACAGCGAGCCACCAAAAGCCCCACGCAGAAAGCGACGCGACTGCGCAGCCAACGTCAAAGCCAAACTTGAAACCGAAAGCAACAACGCGCGCTCACTCGCTTACGCTCTCTCTCTCTCTCTCTCTCTCTCTCTCTCTCCCACTCGCCTCTGCTCTCTCTGTCTCGTTCGTTGCCTTTGGCTCTTACCCATTTCAACATTTTTTTGCGCATTCCGTTGTTTACTTTCTTTCGCACAGGCCTGCCTCTGCCTCTGCCTCTGTCGCTACGCTTCGTGTGAGCTGCGCTGCCTGCGTCGCTGTTCACGTTGCCGTCGCTGCATGCGGAAGCGTTGTGAATTTTAGATTTTCCATCAAAGCGGCGCCAGCGACGTAGACTGCGCAGTCAGCTTTGTATTTGCTCTGAGTGACTTTGCCGACTGCGACTTCGCTGAAAGCTTTCGCATGCAGTTGTTTTGAGTGAGCGCTCTCTCTCTCGCTCTCTCTCACTCTCTGCACTTGGTACACCCTCCTCTCTCACTCCCCCCTGCTTCCCCTACTCCCATTTAGTGGCGCAATGATAACAAGCTTACCAGAAATTCAAGCCAAGTGCAGTCCTCAGTCACGTTTGGGACCCAATTGACAAAGGCATACACACGCACACACACTCACGTACACACACACATACCCCTGTAGGCACACTCATGAGGTGTTTGATGCTTACCTGCAACGAGAGAGAGAGAGAGAAAAATTAATAAAATCGTCAACTGACAATGACAGAATGCAAAGCGGCCCGGCCGACAATTAGGGTAATTTCGCCCACACACACATACAAACTCACACACCCATACACGCATGCTATGCAGGCAGGCCACCCACAATGAGACGAAGCAGCCGCTCCGTTGCCGTACACTGGGAAAAAGTGCAGTAAACGAGGAAGAAAGGTTACCTTTGGCAAGCCGAAAGTTGTATACCCTTGCAGGTTCTTATGTCCTCAGATTGTTCCAATACTAGTTATATATAATGTTGCAGAATTGAATGGCACTATGCATATTCAATAGAAATTGGCTTCAAAGGTGTTTCTAAAATCAGAACCAGTCTTCATACAAAAACTATTGCAGCTATATGTTATAGTAGTTCTATTTTAATGAAATTTTAAATGCATATTATATATATAGAAATGGTTCGATGTAGTAAATTTAGTTACATTATCTTGACAAATAATAAAAAAAAGTCGAAAGTTTCTATGGCAGTTATACGATATATCAGGCCGATCCAGCCCTCCACGTTTTTACAACGTGCAGCAATAAGAAGCAAGTGTGCCAAGTTTCATCAAGCTAGCTCTAAAACTGAGAGACTAATTTGGTATGCAACAGACAGACGGACAGACAGACAGACGGACATACAGACGGACATACAGACAGACAGACAGATAGACAGACAGACGTGACTAGATCGACTCCCCTGGTGATGCTGATTACTTTATAGAGTCAGACAAGTTCTAAGGTGCTTGGCAAACTTCGCTCCCAAAATAAATATACCCCCTGCAAGAGTATAAAAAGTGCATTCAATTACAAGGGAACACTTTAATCATAATACAAGCTAAACGTTGGTGGGAAACTGGCTAAGCACTCTAATAATCCTTATCTTTACTATAATTACAAAGCTCCCAGATATTGCCATATCTTTATTTAGTCTTTCTCTCTGTGTACCCCCAGTTCTGCATATTCTGCCGTTGGCATTGACAGTGGGCCACCCCATGGCGCAGTCGACTGCGCTGCAGCTGAGGCAGCTTAGCTTTCCCCTGCTGCCCACACAGCAACAGGAGGCCGCGTCTGCCTGTCGCGTCTGCCTATAAAAAGTCATTTTTGCAATTTTCACTAAATAAAAACAAAAACAAAAACAACAAAACAAGAAAACAAAACAAACATAAATTAAATTCGCGGCGCAGCGAATAAAACGAATAAAGCGAAATTCGATTGTTGGCAATAAACTTGAAAATTTCACCAGAGCAGCGAGAAACAAACTGAATCCGAAGCTCACAGCGTATCGTATTGTATTATATACGATATAGTATGCTATCGTATCGTATCGTATCGTATAATACAATCCCATAAAAATGCTGACAAACCTCAACACAGGTGATGACTGTTATTTGCCAAGGGATCAGTCAGCAGGAGGAGGAGGAGGAGGAAACGGAGCTTGATGGGATGTCACACTGTAAACGACGCCCAGAGGAACTCAAATTGTTGCTGCTGTTGTTGCTGTTGTTGTTGTGTTGAGCTGCGTGTGGGAGGCTGCAGCAGTTGAAAAAGCCAACAAGGCCAAAGGTGACTCCCACACGGCAAACTGCTCACTGCATTGTTATTATTCCCCCCATAAAGATTTGTCAGATCATCATCTTTGATTTGCCATTTACAGTAATGGGAAACTTTAACGGCAAACTTAATTCTAAGCTACGTTTCCCAGGGTATCATTGTACCGTTCACCGTGAGCCGCCTTCAACATTTGCTTTACAATATTCAATATGCATTCCAAAAGTATTTTTCATAATTTTGCCAAATTTAATCAGCTCATCATCATCGTCATCAGCCTTTCAATTCAACTCTCGCGGCATGTGCTCCTTTTCTTTTCAACCTAATCAAAATGAATGCACACGAGTCAGACTGGCCTAAAAAAAAGGCTAAAAAGCTGAAGCACAAAGGCGAGGTCACTTCGCCATTTGGCCAGTTTTGGTGGCGGGTCAAAGGCTTAATAATAAAATGGACCAGTAAGAAAGATCGCCACAGCCGAAATCATACACATCCCCACCCCCCCCCCGTCCTCTTAAAAACGTGTAGTCCGAAATGAGACCAATTTCATAGCAGAGAAGTCAAAGTCATCTTTTAAACAGCGCTTAAAAATGAGTTCAAAAATTAAATTATTGATTTGTGGGGGTGGCGGCACCTAACATTGAAATAAACGCTTTGATCCACACAGGGCCTGCAAATTTGGTAACTCTAGCTTTAAAAGCGAGATGGTTCTCCCGACGTGTAGCAAGAAATTCTTTTGGGCCCCGCACAAAGATACCTTGACCGGTCAGGGTATAATAAAATGGAAAATGCAAAATGGACGAGTAGCGCATTTGATACCATGCCAATTTGCCAAATGTCAAACGATCTTTTAGGCTAATGAGCTGTGTGCAGTGAGGCCCATTTACCACGATGCGCCCACTTGACCTATTGACGGACTTGGCCCCCTTGTAGAAGGCGGGTCTACAAATGAACAGTTCATTTGCAAGTGGAAATTGTCAATTTCACGATGTGGCGCATAATTTTCCAGCGCAAAGTGAGTGTTAAATGATAATTTGCACGCCGATTCTGCAGATTCGTCAGAGCTGCAAGCTATGCCCTAGGTCCAAACCTATTTGAGCGGAGAAACGATAATGGAACAACAAAAAAAAGCTTCGATCTACGGCTGAAAATGCAAAGCTCGTCAAAGCGTCGCGCATATTAATTAATTTTTTATTGCGATAGGCAATTGCACACACAGACAGAGACTGAGAGAGACAGAGAAAGAGAGAAAGAGAGGGAGAGAAGTATTCATGCATATGTATGTATGTTAATTCACTTCGACACAGACGTCAGCGGGCAACGCGCAACTCACGTGTGTGCCCCGCAAGCTTTCTGGCATTTTACTGAAAGTTCCCACAAAGCGACGACTGACGACGACGATGATATCAGCAGCAGTCGCAGATGGGAAGCAAAGGGAGAAGGGACAGAGAGAGGCTTGCAAGAGTAGAGCAGACTACAAAGAGAACTATCACTGGCTCAGTGCGAATATAATGTGCAAATAGATGAAAATTTTCCAATGAGGCTGCTCAGGAGTAGAGAATCATCAGCAACTCTGGATTAGTCTCGACTCTTTCGGTTTCTAGGGGAATGGAAATGTGCAAAGTTAAATTGAAGTTGGTAATTCCAGTTACAACTGCAGCAGCAGCTGAACTAATATTGCCCACACTGCGTATACTTAATTTATTGATCTTCTCGAGAGGGAGGGAGCGAGAGAGAGAGAGGGAGAGAGAGACGCACCTGAGCTGGATGGCTGAAAGCGCGCCTTGAGACTGTTCAAATGATTCTGATGCTCGTTGGCAATAACTGCGGCGGCAACTGCATTTGCCACATGTTGCACAGAGGATACGTTGTTGTTGCTGCTGTTGCTGCTGTTGTTGTTGTTGCTGCTCTGGTTGTTGTTGCTGTTGTTGTTGTTGTTGTTGCTGTTGCTGGCATTCAACACAGTGTTGCTGTTACTGTTGCTGTTGTTGTTGTTATCGCCAGCAACAATCGCACTGTTGTTGTTGTTGTTGCTGTTCGTCGTATCTGCCACAGCGGCAGCAGCAGCAGCCGCAGTTGCAGCCGCCGCATTGGCAGCGCCCACAGCGGCGCCTTGGCCTCCGTCCATGAAGCTGTTGCGCTGGTGGTAGTGCGGATTCTCCTGGTAGATGCGGGGGTAGTTGCTCAGCGTCGGTAGCGTCCACGAGTTGTTTGTCTTGTAGTGGAAGTTGCCGGTGCCGAAGATCGAGTGGGTGTTGGTGTTGTTGCTGGATGCTGCGGCAGCAACAGCAGCAGCCGATGAAAGCGTGTGGGCCAATTGAGCGGCATGATGTTGTTGCTGTTGCTGTTGTTGCTGCTGTTGCTGTTGCGGCTGATGTAGATGTTGTTGCTGCTGTTGTTGCTGTTGCTGTTGTTGCTGTTGTTGTCTGGTGCGGATGATGGGAATGTAGATGCGGATTGTGTGCATGCGGATGATGCTGCTGCTGCTGCTGCGCATGTTGCTGCTGCGCGTGATGTGAGTGTTGTTGCTGCTGCTGCTGCAGTTGGTGCTGTGCGGCGGCCACAGCTGCAGCGTGTTGCTGCTGTGCATGCTGCTGTTGAAGCTGCTGCTGCTCTTGCTGCTGAGCATGTTGCTGCTGCTGCTGTTGCTGCTGTTGCTGCAGTTGCTGCTGCTGCTGTTGCTGGTGACTGTGTAGCTGCTGTTGCTGCAAGTTCCATGCATTTGCTGCTGCTGCTGAGGTGCTGCCGCTCTTGCCTGAATCGTTGCTGCTGACACTGCTGCGATGGTTGTCGACGGATGTTGCTGTTGTCGAGCCCGTCATGCTGCCATCGTTGCCGCTGTCGCTGTGGCCGCTGCTGCTGCTACTGTTGCCATTGCCGTTGCCGTTGTTATTGTTGTTGTTGCTGCAACTATTGTTGCTGCCATTGTTGTTGTTGTTGCCTGCAACAGCTGCTGCTGCTGCCACCTGGGAGTTGAGTTGCTGGAAGTACTGCGACAGTGTCGCATTCGTGTGCTCCTGGGCAAAGAAACTGGCGCACGAGTTCGTGTCGGACGACATGTTCACTGTCTCTTTCACTGGTTCTGGTTTAGATCTGTCTCTTTTACTCTTAAGTAGTTGTTGTTGTTGATTCTAGAGATCTTTTAAATTGTCCTTGGTGCCCCCTTAGGTGGCGTTATCCTTGTGGTTGGTGTGGTTGTATTTGCTGCCCAGCAAAACAAACTTTGAGTTGCGGCTTAGAGTTGTGCGCATTTTCCAACACTCTCTTTGTACTAGCGTAACCTAACACTGTCTCTTTCTGCACTGTTTTTCAGTATTGTTAATGTTTTAAAGCATCTATGAAGCTGCGCATTTCTAAAGACGAATTACTTTCGTTTGAACGGAACTGATTAGTGATGTCTTCCGAGGGATTCTCTTGTTATCGATTGTTGCCAATCGATCGCAATGGATGATGATGATGATAACAATGAGAGCTTATTGTTGTTGATGATGTTGATTGCTTGATTGTGGATCGAAACGAGTGTTACTTGAGTGTTAGTTTGACTGATTGTATGATTGTTCTAGGCGAATGCGAATGGAATTAGTTGAGTGGATTCGATTTGATTTGAGTATGAGTTGTGTTTTCTATTTTCATTGGTGGTTGTGGCGATAAGGAATAAGAAAAGGCATTGTTTACATATATGTATGTACTATATGTATATATATATATAACATCGTTATTCAGTTGCTGCTTCTTCTTCACTTGGACTTGATTCAATTAATCGTGATAATAACATTTTTGTATTTTTGTTTTTTATTTGCGATTGACTAATTTTCTGGGCTTTTCTTTTTCAAACGGGGAAATTTTGCAATTACTCAGTAAACAAACAGATTATTATTATGATTATGCCATATCAATTGAAAAAGATCATGATTTTCTTTTCTTTCCTTTTCTTTTCTTTCTTTTTGCAATACCTTTTCCTATTCGCTAACGATTTATTTGATGATCTTCTGTGTGTGTTGAGAGCTGATTGGTTTTTTATTTGTCGAAATCAAAAAAAATAAACTGTTTAAAATTAGATCCGTAACTTTGGAGATGCTGCTTGAGTATAACCCGCACTAAAAGTGCCCGATGTGGCGTATATAGCGTAGTTAAGAGAAGCTGTTTTTCTTTTAATGTGTCAACTACTTTGTTAACTACTTAAACACACACACACTGCCACACACGCACACTCGCACACACACTTTGCACTGGAACGATTATTTCCATACAGTCTATACGATGTATGTAAATATATCGCTTTTAGACTTTATTATTATTATATTTCTCTTTGCTTCGCAATTGCAATTTCAGATCACCGCTGCGAAAGTGCGCAATTAATTCATATAACTTCAGTGTAGATCTGCACTTTTCAGTTGTTATCGATAGTCAATGATTGCTATAGATTCTCTTGGAATTTTTCAGAATTTTCCATTTGTTTTTCCACTTTTTTTTGAACGTGTTAGACCCGCTCGCGCTGTCGACGACGATTTTGACGTGAGAACGCGATGTGACCGAATACCGACCATAGCCGAGCCTCAGCCTCAGCCCTCGCTGGCAGCGCACTCGGCGCAGCAGCGTGCTGCTGCTGTCTCAGCTGACGCCAGCAGCGCAGTGAGTGCAGTCGGCGCACACCTACGAAGCGACGTCAACGACGCCGACTGGCAAAAATTGCCATTTTCTGCAAGTTAGTAGAAAAATTAACCCTAAACGAACATTATGTAAAAGTCAGAGGAGGTGTAGCAGAGAAGGCAACGGGTGGGATAGGTGGGTGGGCAGTTAACAGTTAAGTGCTGTAGACTGTTTTTTTAATTAACTAAATATACATAAACATATGTAACGTACTCTCGCATATCAATAAGACTCTCTACAGCTTGTCTAGCTCTAGTCTGAGAAGAGCTCTTCAGCTAGTGCGCAGAATGCTGCGAAATGTTTACGAAATGCATAAATAAATAACACAGCGAAAACAGCTCAGCGCAGTTGTAGCTAATGAAAATTCACTCGGCGACAGCAGCAGCAGCAGTGCCTGCGCCAGCAACAGCGACTGCGACTGCAACTGCGACTAAGGGAACAGCGACAGCGACGACAAAGTCACGCGGATTTCAGTATGACCCAAAGCCCAACGTCTAGCAACGTTCTAAGCACGTGTTGTGAACACACCGGCACCCACACACAGACACATGATTGCTGAGAGTGAGAGACACTCGTACACACACACACACACACACTGGCGCACACTGGGGTGGACAGCACGTTGAGCGTACGGTGCAGTTGGCATACTTAGAGCAAAACAGACACAAGACTGGGCAAGCTTTTTTCTTTTCCATATAAACAGTTAGGCAAAATGCGAATGCGAAAAAAGAACTGCCCAAGTGCGTAGAAGAGAGCCCACTGTGTCCCACACTGTCCACTGTGCAGCGCGTTTTCTGTTTCTTGCTCTAATTGCTGTGGCAAAACTGATTAAAGTATCGATGACAAGCCGCAGTCGCAGTTGCAGTTAATTGGCTTGCAACACGTGACGAATGCGCAGTTTCATCCAAGATGAAGAAGAGGGGAAGCGAAGCGAGCGGGGGGAGGGTGTTGAGTTGCCCAGGCAACACTGAGGATGAGCAGTCAAATTTAATTACACTTTATTCGGCGCAGTCATAATCTGGCAATTGTAATTAAAAGTTCCATTTTCGCAATTGCAAAGTCGCCATGAATATTCAGGCAAAGACTCAGTCTACAGTGCGAGTATTCACGTAGTACTCGCGGTGAGTATCGATTAAAATATCTAGGAAATAGTCAATTAATTAAACATTTATAGTTGTTTGATTTGCGAGTGTTTAACTAACTCTAGAAACTGCGCGCTGTCTGTCTCGATCCCCAGCACGCAATACCTAGAGAACATTTGAATTTCAAGCTGAAAGTCAAACAAATAGAACGGGAACTTAAGCCTAGAAGAGCCCCATTTAAACCAATAAGATCAGCTTAGTTTATTTAGTACTTATTCAGTATTTATTTTGTATTTTTTTAGTTTGAACTTAATTAGAATCAACTTAATAAGCTCGCATCGAAAATTGTCGTCAATATTGAAAAACATTTATTAAACAAGTTGTTGCTATAAATAACTTAACTATATTTAAATCTAAAAATCTGCCTTTGTTACTTGCGTTTGTATTCTTAAAACCCCTTCCCCCTTTCTGCGTGATTGCCCTTTGCACGACAATCCAAATCAAGTATACGCCCCGTGATGCGTCTATTTTAAACCAACGACGACAACGACGACGACAATCGGCTCGGCAACAAGTCAAACAAAGCCGAGCACTGCCACAACTGCGACTCCTGCGTGTCGTGTCGGTCTGTCATCCCCGTCTCCCCGTGCCTCGTCCCTTGTCCGCTCTGTCCAGCTGCCAATCGGACGCAGCCAAGCGGAAAGGATCCCGCGGCGAGGGTTGCTATTGGCGCAGCTGCCTCGTGAATTCGCTGCGCCAATCAGAGCAACAGGCGCTGGCAACTGTTGCAGCCCAGCGCAGTCGCTGTCGCTGTCACCAGCGACGCCGCAGTCGACGTCAACGTTGACAGCGAAGCAACAAACAGCTGAGACGTCGTCGTCAGGTTTTCTATTTGTTTTGCTTTCAGCCGTTTTGTTGTTGTGTTATCACGTTTTGCTTCCACGTGCGCCGGCCCCCGTTTTGCCAGTGTGTGTGTGAGAGTGCCCCATGCGTGTGTGTGTATGTGAGTATAATCAAAAGCATACACACACGCACACAGAGACGGGGGAGACTCACACGTATAGCGTGGCGCTTGGGCTGCAATGAATGAGTGTCGTGAGAGCGAGAGAACAAAACAAACGTGAAAATGCTAAAGAGGAAGAGAGCGAATCGGCAATCGGGCGAACATTCTGAGAACATTCTGTCGCAGCAACAGCAACAACAACAACAACGAGAACAACAACAACTTAGTAGACGACGACGAGCGTTTGTCGTTTATAAATAGCGAAACTGAAGGCAATGGAAATGCAGGCACACATACACACAGGCACACACACTGGCACACACACACTGGCACACAGATTGAGCATCAGTGAGTGTGAGTCACGCACACACAGACAATGTTTCGTTTGATGCAGAAATCAAAATAAATTGTGCAAAAATATATTCACAAGCAAAGCAAAGCCAAGCATATAGAAGACCTGCTTATGCCTTCCCCTCTCCCCTACCCACCCCTCTCTTTCCACACCCTCCATTCATAGTAAACAGAACAATTGTAACTAGAGAGGAGTGGGGGGGAGAGGGCTCTACAATTGTTTATACTCATTGTAAATCGCTTGGCTTTTACACAGCAATTAAGCAGAGGAGCAATTTGTTGCTTTTGATTTGTTTGCCATTTCTCAATTCGATACGGATTGTAGAACCTGTTAGGGTGGACAGATACCTCGTTATACACGTGCTAACCTGGGGCACATCGTAAACCAACAGAGTCGAGTAATTACTTAAACGTTTTTTATGGCCCCACCCCTAACAAATTATTATAATCCAGTGACAAGTTGTGACCCAGATAAAGCTAGTAGAGTCAGAGTCCCAGGCTGACTAGGCTAGTTATAATCATTTAATATTTATAGTCCTCTCTGAGGCTCATAACTCAGCAGAATTGCTGAGAAATAAACACACATTTCTAGTTTTTAGAACAACATTTCGAATTTCAGAGTTGTATAGTGTGAGAAATACCGTTAGAATATTCATAAATCGCCTCGTGCCATTAACTTTCCGTTCTTATTCTATTTCTATACAAGTTTATAGGAATTTGACTAAATATGAATATACATACGAGAATATATATATCTAGCTGTATGAATATATATCTATCTCTATCTATATATATATGTATCTATGTACGTCATCTGAATAATAGTATATCTTGTGTGGAACAAGTCCGAATACTTTCAAAATATGATCATATGTTAGCCATTCTTGGCTTATCAGCAACCGGTTCCGGTGTAGTTAGGCGACACATACACATATGCAACTATATCATACATATCTACAGATATATAGCAGGGGCACATAAAACACTAAAGAGCTGAAATGCCGCCAGAAATACCGCCAGTTTCGGCTGTGTTCAAAGTTTAGTTGGGTTTGTAATCGGATCGCAAATCGATTTACGTAATTAAAACGGGCAACTTGGTCGACTCAGCTAATGAGCGGAAAGAAAGAAAGAGAAAGACAGGCAGAGAATGAGAGAGAGAGGGAGTGGGAAAGAGAGAGATAGAGAGAGGGCCAGGAAAACCTTTTGGCTTATCAACTTAAAGTTGCAATTGGAAGCGCAACAAGCTAAAAAACAATAACAGACAAGAACCGCAAGGGCAAATGCTGTTGCCGTCTCTGTCGCAGTCGCCGTCGCTGTCGCTGTCGCTGCAACTGCTGACGTCTTCGAGGTAGTCGGCACACTGCGCCAACATGTGACGACAGACAGCAACAGTGCGAAGAAGGGGGAAGGAAGGGGTTAGCATGAGAAACAGAAGGTGAAGGAGAAGGAGAAGCGAGTACACAAATTGTTGTCGTAGGCAACAAAAATTGAAATTAATTGCAATGCAGGAAGGGAAAGAGAGAGAGAAGAGCCAGAGAGAGAGGGGGAGGTGTGCTGAGAGGGGCATGTATAGATGCGGCGGGGAAGTCATTTATTAAGCACTGCGCACGTGTTGCAGTTGTGTGTGGCTTACTTGACGGCTAGAAGGAAGGGAGAAAGAGAGATAGGGGGGGGATTGTGCGACCCGCCAGACAATCTGCCTACAGCATGAGAATCACTATACGAGTGAATGAGAGAGAAAGAGAGAGCGCAACAGCGGAAAGACAGAGAGAGAAAGCCAGAGCAGAAAGCTCTGCTCTGCAAGCTTTCTGCAGTGCAACAAATGGCCAACAGAGGGCGCTACAGGCAAAAGCTTAGCAGAGTGTTGCCAGAGTGCAGCAGCAGCAATAGTAGTAAAAGTAGTAGTAGAAATAGTAATGGAATTGTAAACTTGAAGTGGAAGAAATTA
Source organism: Zaprionus nigranus (assembly GCA_018903425.1). NCBI lineage: Eukaryota > Metazoa > Arthropoda > Insecta > Diptera > Drosophilidae > Zaprionus > Zaprionus nigranus. Next base: position 5,857,856 of record JAEIGD010000004.1, on the reverse strand, counting down.
AAGTAATCGATAGAGTTCTTATCAATTTTGCATTTTAATTAAATTGATTGATAGCAAAACTCAAGCTGGAAATCCAAGTTTTATGGGCCCTATAAATTATCACAATTATCAGAGGGCAGACGAATACAAAGTACAGTTCAGTCTGATAGCAACTGGAGTACAAACGTTGCTCTCTCTTTCAATGCCTCTCTCTGTGACTCTCTCACGTTCCCGGCTGTTTTATAAATAAATGCTAATTTTTATTCATTCACAAAATTGCCTGGCTAATGAAGAAGAGCCAGAACGTGGGCGTGGGGAATAACAGGCAAGTGGGAGGGGAAGGCAAGCCAACGAGTTGCCTGTTGTCACCGCAAGGGGGCGGCACAAGCGAGTCTCAGGCAGTTGCTCAGCCTCAGTCTCGGCTCATTTGAGTTCTATCCCCATCAAACTGGTATTAATGGCGTTATTTATGCACGAGCTGTCAGACTTGACTAAATTGGGGGTTTCTACTGCTCTATATAGACTCTTTTGAGAGGCATGTGGGGTTACTCTATGTAGCACAGACAAAGCATCGAATTCAGCGCAATTGAAGACAACGAATGCATAAGCAGGATTTGTCTAGCAGGCAACCTATCCGCCTCTAAAACGACCTATTTGCCAAGCCCAATTGAATTATTGATAAGGCATTTTATCTTTAGTTGGGCACAGACTCTCATGTGGCACAGACAATGCGTCGAGTGCAGAATGAATGCAAGTGCAGATCAAGATTCGTCTAGCAGGCAACCTATCCGACCTATGTTTCAGCCCAACCAAATTGAACTATTGATAAGGCATTTCGAGAATTTCGGCGTCTTTTATCTTTAGTTGGGGATTATGCTTGTGATTTATTGTGTGCCAGAAATACACTCTGCTATCCTTGGACTCTGTCAGCCCTGTCTTCTCAATTATCTAGCCGAGAGATATACGTATAGAAATATTTCCAATTTGTGTACAAGCAAGAAAAGTACGTAAATTGTGCGTGTTGCCTTGTCTGCCCACTAATTCTTTTCGGTTCGGTTTGGTTCTTAAGTTCTGTGCTTTTCAACAAAATATTTGCGACACTTGTCTCTGACAGTTCTAAAAATGTGACAAATGTAAAAAAGATATATAGAAATCTACAAATGCTGCGACAAAATCAAAGGCGCGTTTTGGATTTCACTTTTCGTGTAGTTGTCCTCAACTATTATAGAGAAATATGTGAAATTTACTTTTGAATCTGCCTTGCAATGACACAAAATTAAACTTTTTTTTGTTGTTTCGCTATTCGTTTCATTCTTTTTTATTTCCGTTCTCAATGGAAATTAACCCGAGCTGCTGCCCGAAATGATGTAACCGTGTTAGTTTAGCTTTTTTCTCTCTCCCTAATTGCCGCACAGCGCATTCGCATGTGAAACTACTTTGAACTAGTAATTTTCTACGGTTTATGAATGCAGCTGCCCCCACTTCGCTGCCCTCTGTGCCACACACACACTACACTCGGCCCCCCTCCCTTTGTATCGGTTTGTTGATGTGTCTGACTGGCGTTAATTGAGCTGCTTATTGTGATAGTTATTGTTATTGTTGCTGCTGCTGTTGCTGCTGCTGCTGATGTTGTTGTTGATATTTGAAATATGTTATTGCTGTTGGCAAAGTAACTGTTGCCGTCTTTCTTCAAGTGTTAATTTACTAGACTTTGTCTTTTGAGCTATGCCGATTGCCATCTCGCAAAAGTGAGGGTATTCTAGTGAACTGACCATCCCTTTGTCTCTCTCTCTCTCTCAGTCTCAGTCTCTCTTTCTTGGCAATTTCGAAATTGAATGTATTTCAAATTGAATTTCATCTCTGCGCGACCTTATATGCTAGGCAGTCTTGTCTTTAATCAACAAACAACAAATTTGGCCGACAGAAATGCTGCAAATCACTCACCCATTGCAAATGTTTCATTTTGTTGTGGGGGGAATCTTGTGCTACTCACCTGCAAAGAGAGAGAGAGAGAGAGAAAGATAAATAGAAGAATTAAGATTAATAAAAATTAATAGAATTTCTGGGCAAACACAGACCAAAAATGCTTGACATGTGTTTCTCTGTGTTGCTCTGCTCTATGTACAATTTGGGCAATTAAAAGTACAAATTTAATAAGCATAAAGTACACACAGCTAGCACACACACACACACACACATACACACACATAGATAGAGTAGCGCACAGTGGGGAAAGGTGACTAAATTCATTAAGGAAAACACAAAATTTTTACACAGCCAGCAAGAGCTGAGCGAGGGGCACGGAGCGAAACGGATGTGGCACATACATCAGCAGCTGCAGGAGTAGAGAGGGAGCTTGGGCAGAGGGAGAGAGGAAGAGGAGGACAAATGGACAGCAATCATTTGAAAATGCACTGTGTGCACTGTGCCAAAATTGCGAGCGAAATTCATCAAGAAATTGTTCGAAATTTTCGCCTTTTGTTTGCTTCCCCCCGCGTTTCTTTACTTCTTCCCCATTTCTTGATTTTCTCTTTTTATTATGACACTTTCCCAACGCAATTTTACTACGTCGCCCCGTTTTAGCCATTAGCCACTTGACTGCCAAAGTAATTAACGAGCAGTCGGGCAATAGTTTATCTCGCATTAAATATGAATTCTCCTCGGGGCCCTGACATTAGTCCCCAGTCCCACGGAGAAGAGAGCGAGGGAGGCAGCTGCCCAGCTCCTCATCTCCTCGGCGAACTGCACTTTTATTGATTTAGCTGCAAAAAGGCAACTCGAAAATGTTTTATTGGCTCATTAAGTGTGCAAACATTTGGCAGGTGGCAGCGGCAACCTTAGCTAGCTAGTAGTACCTCCACCTGCCTCAAGACTCAACCACATTACGCATACGCCCCAGTGGCATTTTACAACTTGGCAGTTTTATGGCTCATCACGGCAGTAAAATGATGGATTCCATTGCCTTTTCGTCGGGATCAAAGCAAATGAACATTTGCTGCCGACTGTTGTGAATTTATACTACAAATATTGTATGCATATATTATATTATAAATATTGTTTGTATATTCCCAAATTGATACGATAGATTGCCAGCTAAATCTTTGATTTACAGCAAACAACATTGAAAATACTATAACAAATTCATTGTGGCAAGTGAAGCGTGCAAAGCCGAGCAGAGAAGAGAGACTCCCATAGCATACAAATTAAAGCAACTGGCGTTAATTATGAGAAGCCCCCCATTATAATTGATAATTGCACACGCCATTCAATTTCAATTCAGAGAGAGAGAGAGAGGAGAGGGAGAAGGGACTGCATTTTAATTGACAACAATAACAATTCTTGGCCAACTCACTCAGCTGAGTTTTCCTGCCATTCATCAAATGACAAGCCCGCCCGCATTTTCCTAGCATTTTCCGGCCACTAACCGCAACTTAATTGAAATGAAAACCGAAAATTTTAATGAAGCTGCCACCGCGAAGGCATAAGGCATGCAAAGGGAAAAGGGGGGGCAAGCAATTTCCCTTGCAGCAAGTGGCTGCCGTAGCTACCTATTCTATTCTGTCTCTCTCTCTCTCTGTCTCTCTCTTACTTCTCCTTCTTTCCTGTTCGCTCTTCTTGTTTTTTTATACACTTTCGCATTTTTCCTTTTTATTTTCTGTCGCTGCTTAAGTGTTTTTTATTTCAATGAAACGAGAGTGTAGCAATGTCTGCTCGGCATCCCCCCATTCCCCTCTGCCACCCTCTCCTCCTTCCCTGCCCACACCTAATGGCAGCCATGAATCGGCAACTGCTGCTCGGCGCTTTCATCAAATGCAAAGTGTTCACAATTTCTTGTCGCCTTGCATACATTTTCATTCACTTTATATGCTAGTTTCCACTTTTTTCGCATACCCTGGAATTGGATGTGCACATAAGGGGTAGATGTATGACTAAGAGAGTTGCCTGGCAAGTTACACGAGTCTCTTTTGCTGTTCAAAGGAAGCTCTTGTTAACAGAGTCTTAACTGAACTAAGAACCATGTTCTATTTCCAGTTGCTGCGCATGTTTGACAAGTTTCGTTGGCTGTTCACCGAATACGTAGCAAGAGAGCCTTCTCTTAACTATCAACTACCATCTATTCCCGCACTACCGGGTATACTGATAGTCCACCCAGCTCTCACTCTTCACACATTCTTTGAACTTCTGCAATTTGCCATTTTTACGAGTGCAATATTCGTGCTCAATGCATTTGCAGCACTTCGCTTTTATGATATGCAGCAGAGGGGTAGCGGGCGTGGCATGGTGGGGGAGGTGTCAACTTGCTAGGGTTAAATACACCTCGATTTTGGGGCGTGATAAATAGGTCTTCCCTTGGGGAAATGCTTTGAAGCAATGTTCTTTATCTTTTGTGTGTGTTCAACAACAAATTAACTTAATTTTTGGCATCTGCTTCTATTGCGAGTTGCTGTTGCCACTGTTGTTGCTGTAGTTGTTTTTGCTATTGGTGTTGCCACTGTTGCTACTGTTGCTGCTGGGCTGTGGCTGTTGGCATAAATTAATGCATGCCTCATTCGCCTTGGTAGCGTCTGCCAGCTCTCGTGTTAATTGAATAAAAAGCGTAGCATGTGTAGCAACTGCGGGGGAGGAAGGCAGCGTGTTTACGGCAGCGAGTGCTCGTAGAGAGGGGCAGAGAGAGGGAGGGGTGTGTAATATGTAAAAGATACAAACTTGCAGCAGCACACAGCGACACTATGCGAAACTATGAAAATAGTTAAGAGCACGCTTTCGGCTCTCAAGTGGCTACTCAACGTTGTTGCTTGACGAGCGTGCGAGCTGCTTGCCAGCTGCGCCCTGCACAGCAACAGCAACAGCCCCAACAGCAGCCCCACCAGCACCAGCAGCAACTGTAACAGCAGCAACTACAGCAACAGCAACAGCAACAGCGACAGCAGTTTGCCCTCATCTCTGAGAACGCTGTGTGTATCTTCGAGCTGTATCTGTATCTTATGCTTTGCCGTGTGTCTGTATCTAATAAACGCAAATTGACTAGCGCACATGCTGAAGTATAAGAGTGAGCAGTAGGAGCAGGAGGGGGGAGGGGGGGCAAGGGTAGAGCCGGTTGCCAGCTCGTGACACTTTAATCTGGCGGATAAGGTAAATAGACAAAGAGCGCGTTAGCTCACAAAGGCACACGGCCAGAGCGCTGGAGCCATAGCTGCAACAGTTGTAGTTGTGCATGCTGTTGCTGTGCATGTTGCTGTTGCAGTTGCTGTTGTTGTTGCTGTTGCTATTAAGTAAGCTATGACTGACATTAGTTGGGCAATGATCTAAGCGACAGATAGTGCCGGAAATCATTTTTATTTACGAGCTGTTAAAATGTGACAACGAACATGTTGTTCTCGCGCTTCTATTTATATTTCCCGACGATATTAAATTATAATTAATAACATCAGTTACACTGGCAAAGAGAAGAAGCAGAGAAATTGTCAAAAACCATAAAATAAATTCGAATCGAAAGCAATCAAACTGTCTTAGCTTATCGGCATTACGAGCTTCTCTTTCCATTCCCTTTCCCATTTCGATTTCCAGCGATGCGAGGTAGCGTTATTTACTACTGCATACTCACACCTATACACTCACAAACTATACACAAATGCCGGTGTGAATAGCAAGTGCAAATGACCCCAATAAATTACACAACAAACTCCGCCCCCTTCTCCCGCTTAGTTAACCCCTTTGCCATTTGTAAGAGAGATATGTCGAGCAAACTGGCCATAAAACAGCTGGAGAATGAATCACGAGTACCAAAAAACCAAGTAGAAATACATTCACACAGCATTCATATAGTATTCATTAAACGGCAAGCAGTTCTGCATAATTTACGGAGTACAATCGTCGTCGTTGTCGTCGGTTTTGATGTTATTTTGATCGAATTTGTTGTCATTTTGGCACTTCTACTTTCTATAATATCACACCCCACACTCAGTCTGCCCCGTCCGTGTTTATTCCGTGTGTATTCGTTTTATTTATATTATTCATTTCATAGAACGTTACGTTTTGTTTCGTTTTCATTTGCAGTCGCATTTATTGGCCCCATGCCAGGCAATCTCCTGCTATTGTGCCATATACATACATATATATTGTCCATATCGCATACATACAGCTGCAGATGCACCCCCCTGTACACTCACACACACACCCTCTATATGTTTATCCATATCGCTGCTGATGACTCTAATCAAGACAATAAAAATAAATACTACACGATATTTGATTGCGTTCGGCCTTTGGCTACACTGAGAAATTCCTTCTCATATTTAACGGCACATAATTCTCATTTTATTTCTATATCTCTAGCATTTACCTATATCTCTATATACATATATATGCATGCTTGTATATGTTTTCGAATAGTATTTTTGTTAAATTTTGTGTGAAATTCGTGCTCATAAATTTAATAATATATCAACTTTTCGCAGCTATTCTTGATTTTAATGGCATAGTTATAGGCGGTCTGCTGACATATATTCTCCTGCCCAGTAGGATTAGGCAGAACACGACGCAGAAGAAAACAAGCACATAAGCTACGATCGGGTGTGCTCGACTGTAATATACCCGTTACACACGTGACCTCAATGTATTGAATTCTTTAGGGAGCGGTTTGGAAATCGGTAGCTCATAAAATTACTTCTTGAATTGCTTCTTTGTTAATTACCCAATCGTAACCAAACTTTAAGTTATCATTTAAACGTTGATAACTATTTTGATAATCAAAAATTAACTGTTCTGCATTCAAATTACGCTTGGAATTGGATGTTTATTAATGCGTCGGAAAGAGGCGTCCTCAACTTCGAAAACAAACTTGATCTGCATACAATTGTAACACTTATTGACAGCAAATTAAGTAGCTCTAGCTAGTATAGTTTATGAGATCTAAGTGTTCATATAATCAATAACTTATAAGTATTCTAGAAGAAGCAACACACGACCTATAGGTTATAGATACATTTGTATATCTGATGCCTTAATAATAATAGAATAATTGAAAAGTTGTTCGTACAGACAGACAGACAGTTGGCACAAAGTTAAAATACCCTTCAATATTCAACAGCAACATCATTGTTCCGCTCAGGGACGTCTCGTGAAATGTTTATGGAACGGCAATATAATTTATGGCTCCGAAATGTGGTTCACGTTCAAGGATTCCATTTGACCAACAGACCGACAGACCGAGTTTAAGTGCCATAATTGGTATGCTCCACAGTCCGCACAGATAATATGCCAGAGATCTCGTGGGTTATATTTGCACTTGTGCGAGTACTCGTATAAATTATGAATCCCACCAGGCCAGCGAGAGCCAAATCTCAGCGCCTAATGGGCGCCAATTATAGTTCACAGTTCAAGGTTCAAGGCAATGCGCGCATACGTAGCATACTTGCAGAGGTGGCGCTACAGCTGTCGTTGTTGCAGCCCAACTTCAATTGCAAAGTTCGCCCAGAGTCGGGCACATTAAAAAAATTAAATGCCATTTGTTATGTGCCGGCAATATGATGCCCCCCCTTTCCCCTATGCTGCCCTTCTGCCCGTGCTTCTGCTGCTGCTTCAGGTTCTGCTTCCGTTTATTTATTCTGCCACTGTCGCTGCCGCTGCCACTGCCGCTGCCACTGCTTCTGCTTGTGCTTCCACTGTTCTGTTTGACTATCTTATCAACGGCCTTGGGCGTCTCCTGTGCAAACAAACCGCCGCTCTGTTTTATGGGTGGCTCATAAAGCAATCAAGCAGGGGAAGAGAAGGAGAAGGAAGGGCGTCGGTGTGCTTGAGACTGGGTGGCATGCCACAGACGCCTGTGCAAAAGATTTTCACATGACTCGAGTGACGTCGTTGCCTACTGCAGCTGGGCATGGGAACCAGATCGAAAGGGGCTACAAAAGGGGCACGAGATTGGGAAGGAGGCAAATGTCAATGAGCCAACCGAAAATACAAAAGTCGCGCGCTAAAAGCGACGCCAAAAATACCGAGCAAAACCAAGAAAACCGAGAACCGAAAACTGAAGATACCAAAGAACCAAAAGGCGATAGAGAAGAAATGCTGCTAAATTTAATTTGCGAGCGAAACTGGCTAAAACAAATACTGTACAAATACCTTTAACCAGGCTGCGGTGTGTGGAAAAATACCAAAGAGAAAAATGAAAACAAAAACAGAAACAGAAACACCAACAACAAGACGAAGCCGAAGAGCCAAAAAGAAAAAACAAATCGTTTGGATTTCGCACAAAAATTATGAAAAATGAATGACGTCTAAATGTTCTTGAAGGTTAAGACAAATGCCTCACGTTGTCGCCTTTAGGCGAGGGAGGCGGTGCGGGGCGTGGCAGGGCATAAAAGATGAGAGAAAATGGCAAGAGGATGTGACATATTGGAGGAATTCGCGATGGTAGCAGGGGTAGCATGGGCGAGTAAATACTCTGGCTACACTGACAAAAATTTAAACTTTTAAGATTTGGGAAACTTAATCGGAAAGCATAAGATTCATAATAGTTTTTTTTTATATTTATTTGGTAGCAAAAAATAGTTTTCTCAGTGGTTAGTGTTGCCAAAAAGATAATAGCTAAGAAATCTCCCCTTTTTAACAAAAAGTGCAACTCATTTTCAAGTTGTCAGCATAGTCGATAAAATTCCCCTATAATTACAGGATATTTAACATTTTTTGCTTTGTTTGGGCACTCAAATATACGTATAATAGGTAAATATGTTTATAATAAATTGAAAAAGTTAATCATTTTTTTAATCTGCGATTTATTTCACTCGAACTTTATTTGACAGATAAAATTATTTTCAAAATTCTGACAGTCGTTTATTTCGCTCGGTGCAAACGGAATCTCAATCTACATAGCATATGTAGATAACTGTAAACCGTATGCTTTTATGACTGCTTGCCACGCCCCCCTACGCCCACTACCTGACTTAATACTCGTAACTTTGAACTGAGTCATAATTTCCTCGACTGCAATTGGGGCAACTTTCAAGTGGGCCCCATTTGACTTTTGATCATTGGCCTGGCAACAGAGGCAGCGGCAGAGGCAGCAGCAGCAGCAGGACTCAAGGTGCTACCCTCATACCCATCGACGCTGCTGCCCCTCCCCCTCACCCGTTTCTAGGTAGCATTTTATAGGTTTGTGCATTGCTTTTGGCCGCGTGCCAAGGCGTCTGCCATCTTGATAAAGTGTTAGCCAAAAATGTACGCCACATTAGTGGCAGACGACAACGCAAAAGGGGCAAGCAGTGGGGGAGGGGGTAACACACACACACACCAACACATGTATGAAATCCGATGTGGCTTTGTGTGAGTTACTTGAAGAAATAAAAATGTCATTTGACAAAACGAGCACGAGAAATCAACAACAGGCAGCCAAAATGTCAAGCGAATGCAGCACGACAAACTAATTGCACAAAGAGGAAGGCGAGAAATAAGTAGCAGCAGCAGCAAGAAAAAGGTGCGAGGAGGAGGAGAAGAAGCAGAAGGAGAGAAAAAGCTAGAAGAAAAGCCAACTAACTTAATGAACTCGCCTGGCATTTTGGACAAATGCTCGCTTACTCGGCCAAAACATTTAGCTGCATGCTCAAGAGGCTCTGCTAAGGGGCAGGAGAAGGGCAGAGGGGCAGAGGGGGTGGGACGTGTTAGCCATTGTTTATAGCCATATGACACTCTCATCCATTATGCAGCCTGCACAGGGGCTCTGTCACAGTCAGTCAGAGAGTCCATTTGGCTCCGCATGTTCAGGATATGTGTGGCCTGGCTAGACAAATTATTGCCTTGAATATTTCATATGTTGCTCAGTTTTCATTGAAAACTTGCCCCTATCCCCTGTCCATGTGTGTGTATGTCCATGTGTATGTGTGTCCATGTTTCCCTAATGACAGTTTGACAGAATCGACGTATGACACAAATGAGTTTTCACTCAGGAAATTGTTATTGCGGCTACACTCGCACCCGCACAGGTAAATAAAACCCGAAGCCAATCAATAAGCCAGCATTCCTTGCGCTCTTCCGTGTGTCCTCCCCCCTCCCCTCCCTTCTCCCCTTGCGAACTGATTTCAAATTTAAAATTGCTTTACAATCGGATAAGCAAATTAAACCTTCGCTTCCCCTTGCCCTGCGATGAATTAACTAACGATCAATCAAGTCCGTCTCGTTCTCTTCCTGTATTATCAGTTCGATTAGAATCGTCTTCATATATCACACTGAACAACAAATTCTTTTTGTTTCCGTTCGATCTAAGCACCCCATAAGCGCTTTGTTTACGCTCTGATTTGGGTAAACAAATCGCAAATCGCCTGCTTTCCATTAAACAAACTATTCGCGAATATTGCAGCCAACAAAAGAACGTTGAAAATCCCCTAAATCAAAGGCAGAGTGAGGGCAGTTTGTATATATATAGTTTCTCTAGGGAAAAGTGAGGAAAAGGGGTAGGGGTACTAAATAAATTTGCAACGTTTGTCAGACTCTACTAGAAGGCGACGTGCGACAGCCCAAAATTGATTTATGTGCACTTTTATCGTAAGCACTATCGATAAAGAGCTCTCTCTCCACACTCCCTCACACACACACACACACACTCATGGCAAATATCCGCAATTGTTAATTGTTTGTGTAAAAGATCCGTTTTGACAAACGAGCGCTAGGCAAGAACAACAACAACAACAACAGCAAGAGCAACAACAATACGAAAGGAACAATGAAAACAAACAAGGAAAATGCAGGCGGCAACAAGAAAACGCCATGAAACCGAAGTGAGTTGAGGTAATATGATATATCCACTACTCTCTCTCCCTCTCTCTCTACCTCCTTCTCCCTCTTTCCCACTCCCTCTACCCTATCCCTCCTGCACAGTTTTGTTCCTCTCTCAATGTTTATTTATACAAAGCCTGTCGATAGCCAGACGATAGAGCGTATTCCAAGAAACTATAATCAAGTGCAATCATAAAGTATTGAGGCCAACGCACGAGTGCCCCTCCACCTCTACCTCCGCCTTCCCCTTCCCCTTAAATAGGGGCGCCCCCTAATCGAGCCCCTCTTCGTGGTCAGTCGCTATCAGCCAGCAGCGATTCAATAAGCCAAAAAAAGCCGCAGTCCACTCGATTTCCGGTCGCATTGCAAAGACTTATCAATGCTAACGAGTGCCAAAATACCCTGTAGATAAAGTAAATACGTCAGGCATACCCCCTGGCATGTGATCTGTGCAGAGTACAAGCAATTGATGCAGCACCAAGAAAACTATTCGCATACAATCGATAGTTGCGTCAGCAAAATAAACTCAATTCTATGACTTAAGCAGAGGGAATTATCTACTCTTCCCCACTGCCCACACACAGAGATAGAGATATATATAAACATAGATCCATCTTGAGCAATATATATATAATTCATGTACAGACTCTGAATTCCATTGTACACACACAAAATATTTGGCAATTAAAAATGAAAACGAAAACGAAATGAATTTTTAAGGTAAATTAGCTGCGTGGGCGTGGTACATTTCTCTGTGTCTATGCAGCAGCAGGGGGGCAGAGTAGGGGCAGAGGAAGGTATGGTATTTGGAGAGGGGTCGCCTTTGTTCGGACAGCATTACATCTGCAACAATTGCAACACTGTCTTTGCCTCTGCCTTCCCCTTCCTCACTCTCTCTCTCTCTCTCTATCTCCCTCTCTAAAATAGCAGCAAAATTGCTTTTAATTTTAGTCGCGAAGCAAAAGAGATTTTTGCATATTTGTTTCTATATTCGCTTGGCAGGCAGAGCAAAGATGAAAGTATATATACAAATATACAATTTAGTCGTATCTAGTAGCTCATCTTGCTGATCATTAGCAGCAGATTCCAATGAGATCTCTGCGTACGTCAGAGCTGATTCCCAATACAGCATAGGGGTAAGGGAAGGGGGACAGAGGAGAGAGACTGCCTGTTGATTTAACACTCGACCCAAGCAACGTAATCGCACACACAACAATTAGGTGACAAAACAGAATCCGCTTCTAATTATAAGCGCCAATTGGACAAATTTAGCAAAGCACATGAGCTGAGCAGGGAGAGGGGGCAGAGGGAGAGAGGGAAAGAGGGAGAGAAGAATTGAAATCTGATTGCTTGCCATGCATACTTAATACTCGCAATTGATGTATAATAATTTCTGATTGCTTTGCTTTACATTTTGAATGCGAGTACAAATATTGGCTAGACAACAGTGCGTATGCTTGATGGCGCAACCTTGGGGGCGGAAATAAGCGATATGAGCAGCAACAGCTTTTGTTAAGATTAAGTGACTGCCCCTGCCCATATCAGCTGCGTATGAGTAATATTTGAACACGCATACGCACTGTGGGAGCCCAGGCAACTGTACACGGTCTTCTTCTCCCTCTCTCTCTCTGTCTCTTTCTCTACCTTCTTATCTCAGTTACGTCTGCTTTTCAGACATTTCATCATCGTCTCTGGCAACATTTTTATGCACTAATAAAACGTAACACTCGCTAACTGAAAATTTGCACAACAAACAATATGAAACTTGAACACACACACACACATACTCACACACACTGGCACACATACCAAGGCGTATGCTAAACAAATTGTGAACATGCAATTTTCGTGGCTGTTAAACTGAAACTCGTGACGAGATTTCAACCAGAGCAAAAAGGGAAATAGAAATAGAAAATAAAAGCTGGCTGCTAAGTTAGTTAATAATTTAAACACGCGCTGCAAATCACACTCATTTAGGGGGGGGGGGAGTGAAGCAGAAGAAGTAGTAAAGAAGAGTGGGAAGAAGAGGCAGGGGGAGGGAAAGCAGCAGGCAAAACGTGGTGTCAAGTCAAAGCTTGAGTTGCTCGCGTAGGACGCCAAGTTGTAGGTAAAGACGCTTAACGTTGACTTACATATACACACGCAGAGAACACATGTGCGTGTCTGTGTGTTAGTGTGTGTGTGTGTGTGTGTGGCAAATGTATTGCCGGCATACAATAAGACAATAACAATTACAGCCGAGCGAGGGCAGGCCGCGTCTGTCAATAAAACAAAAACAAAAGCGAGTTAAACAGAACGCACTGAGAGCGAGAGAGAGCGACAGTTAAAGAGAGGCTCCTGAGAGTGTATCTCTCCCGAGAGAGAGCGAGAGAGAGAGAGAGAGTTGTCTCAGCTGCGCAGGTCTACAACTTGTGTAGACTTCTCTGCGTGTGGGCGTACGCGCTGTGTGGGCGTCGCTGTCCTTCGAATTTCCGGGTTTTTGCCACTTTGACATTTGCAACATGCTCAAGAATGTCTCAGTGTGTGTTTGTGTGTGTGTGTTAGAGAGAGAGAGAGCGACTGACAGAGAGAGAGAGAGAGCGCAAGTTCGCTTTGCCTGCTTCGCTCTGTCTCGGCTATGCTTCCTGTTTACAACCAACACATGTTCGCCCCGAACTGGGTATGTGTGTCGCTCTGTAGTTCCCTCTTTCCCTCCTTCCCCTGCACTCCACCTCTTCTCTTTCCATCCCACTGTTATGTTGTCCTTTCGTGCCGGGCCGCAGCCATTCAAAGTGTAGCCAGAGCGACGTCTGCCTCTTCAATGCGGGGGGAAAGGGGCAGATGAAGACAACAAAAGTATTTTCCCATTGTGTTTCGATTTTTAGGCATTTCTCGTGTCTGCCCTTTCCCCTGCCCCTGCTCTCCACTTAGGGTGTGCGGCATTTGTCCTGCTATTTATCGCCAATTGAGAAAAGTAGCCGAATTCAAGCCAAAACAGCTAAACAGCCAACACAGCGAGACATTAACATGTCCCGCCCTAGTAAGGATCTGTCACGGGTATTCAATCTTTTCGCGACGATACATATCTTTCTTTTAATCCCCCCTCCCTTGCCACCTCCTCTCACATTTCCCACATACTTTCCACACACTTTTCTGATTTTCCCCCAAGTTTTATTTCTGTTTTCTCTGCTTCCTTTTTGACGTCATGCGCAAACAAATGAAGTCAACATTATTTCATTTATGGATTTTGTTATTAATGTTGATTTCCAGTTTGCATTGTTGTTGTTCTCCTTCTGCTGCTCCTGCTATTTCTTGTTGTTGTTGTTCTCCTTCTCCTGCTCTTTCTTGTCGTTCTTGTATATTTTTAGTGCCCTTTTTTGCACAAGGACCTTCGTGACTGTTTTCAACTTCCTGCCGCCGTTGTAGCACGTCTCGTTGTTGTTGTTGTCCCTCTTGTTGTTGTTGTTGTTGTTGTCCATCATTTTGCCAACACAATTCCGGCGGCAACGCCTACGGCACCAGTGGCAGTGGCAGCCAACAGTAACAACAACAATATCAATAATAATAACAACAAGCAGCGAAAATGCCAAAATGTGTTGCCTGCTTTCAGGCGCCGCCGCCAGCACACGTCGCTCTGTGTGTGCATGAGAGTGTGTGCGTATGCCTGTGTGTGTGTGTGTGTGTGTGTGGTGTAAGTCTGATGCACGCTTTTGGCTTAGTTTGGATTTAAGGCATAACTATGGAGTGTATAAGTAAGTGTGTCTGCGCCAGAGTGTGCGTGCGTGTGTGTGTGCGTGTGTGTGTGTAAGCATGCGTGCAACTGTGTGTGTGTGTGTGATACTCGCTTTGTGGTATTTAACCTTAATTTGATTTTTTTTTGCCTACGCTTCGTTTTTTTTTCCCTGCCAGGTAGAAAGAAAAAGGAACCAGAGCAACAGACGAAGGCACGCGACAGTAGAATACCCTGCGATCTATATTGAAGTGCCGTAAGGAGTTACGGAGTTAGTTCAGTTTACGACAATAACGGAAAAGAAGAAGGTCGTGCTACGCCTACTTTGTCAGCTGGCAGCCACTTGGAGTTATGCTTATACTTTCCTAAAAAACTTCTGTGTTTATTCTGCGATCGAATTGAAATTTGAAACAGAGGTAGATATTTCAATTGACTAAATATATGTTCAAGTAATATGGTCAAGTTATATGGTCAGACAGATAGATATACAGATAGATAGATAGACAGACAGACACACAGACATACAGACAAACAGACGGACAGATAAACAGATAGACAGACCTGACTGAATCGTCACGTTTAGTGATCTTTATGTACTCTATGAGCTCTGCCACGCCTCCTTCGGCCTGTTACATATGTACTTGCCCAAGTTAATATACCCTCTTTTGATCATTCTCAAAGACCGAAGGGTATAAAAAGAAGAAAAATTCCATTGTTTGAGCTCGTCCTTGCCACATACTCTTGAGTGTGTGTGCGTGTGTGTATGTGTGTGTGTGTGTAAGTGCCCATAGCATTTTTCTGTTTGAAATTCAGTTTTTAAAGAGTTTGAGTTGCGGCATTGATTAAACAATTTCCCCCAGCGCATTGGCATTTTCCCACCTGCGCCCCCTCGACACAAGAAAACTTTACTATACTCGTGAAATTTGGCCAGCGGCTTTATACGTTGTTGTTGTTCTTGTTGTAGCTGCTACTATCATGCTGCCCCTCGCTGTTGTTGTTGTTGTTGTTGTTGTTGTTGTTGTTTAAAATAGCAACACAAACAAATTGTTTGACCGCATTTTGCGCACGAAGAAGAAATGAGCATCAGCTGCTCCGCTTGACAAATTCACGCAACGCTTGCATGCATCTCATTTCTCTTGATAGCCAGCACCCCTCCCCCTGCCCCTGCCCCTGCACCGGCCCCTCTGCCCGTCCCTCAGCTGTCGCAGCATGCAACATTAAGATTATGAAAATATTTTTCACACTTTGTCAGTGTGCAGCAGTTTTTTCTTTCTTTTTGTTTTGCTCCCCATTTATTTGTATAATAAAACGACACACACACATCACGTATACGCAGCGTAAGACACACTCTAACAAGTTGAAATATATATTTTACATATTGCGAATTTAAATTTATAATATTTCTCTCGCCTTTAGTAGGCAGCAAGTTAGTCATGTGCAACTAGAATAATTAAATTTATTAAGATTTATGAATTCAACAAACAGTTGCAAATCATTCAGAGACATCTCTCTCTCTCTCCCTCTCTCTCTGTCTCTCTCTCTTCATCTAGCACTCTCTCCCTTTCGCTGGCAACATTTTACGTTTATATTTTCATCGTTTAAACATTGAATCCAATCGGATTTCGCACAGTTTGTCTCCTTTGTGTGCATTGTGCGCATTTTCAATTAAAACTTTTAATTGTAAACCGAATGACGAAGCGAAAGTCTCTCAAGGGAAAAAGGGGGAGGAAGTGCAAGGGGGGAACAAGTGGATTACAGTTAAAGTAACAGGTATTTCAGTTTGGAATTCCAGCTGCAACAGTTGAGATAATGATTAGATAACTTGCAGATAAAGCTCAGATAATGCTCAATTTGCTGCCACAGGCGAAGCTTATCAATGAGCTGCCCCTTCCTCTCCACGCTTCCCCTCTTGCTGCAATTGCTTATCACTTCGATTATGTCACAAAAACATTTCCAAATGATTTATGTGTGTGAGTGTGTGTATGTATTGCAATGATTAGCTGCTAATTTGCAATCAATAACAGCAGCAGCAACAAAAGCAAATGTTAATTGGCATGCAAAAGTGCAGGCAGCGGACGAGGGCGAAGGAGAGGGGGGAGTAGATAGGAGAGAGGGGAGAGAGGGAGAAGGGGTAGAGAGAAGAGTAAAGGGAGCTGTCGGCGTCACATCGATTGCCCGATTGACATTTGTTTATGATGGCAAATTTCATTTCATTTTTTGACTGCCTGCTGCCAATTTTTTTGTGCCAATTGTTGCTGGTATACAAATTGTTGTTGCTACTGTTGCTGCTGTTGTTGTTATATTGTTGTTGCTGCCGTGTGCTTTATGCAAAGTTGACATGCACAACGAAAGCGGCGCGAAAGTGCAGCGTGCACAGGCTGGGCACAGGCGCACGACACGCAAATCTCTCGACCCAAAAGAGACAATTAAATGCAGTTTGCAAACAACAACAATAAAAACAACAACAAGAACAACATGAGTATTATAATTGAATATTATCAAATGCAATTCAGGCGACACTAATCCACATGATTCAGTTATTTCAATCATTTCATTTATGCATTCAGCTCAATTGATTGGCCCACAGTTATGAGGACTATAACTAGACTATATGGTGATTGTTATACTGAAGATAGCTCTGTTATACATCTACCAACTCTCTCTTTCTCTTTCCCTATGTCTCTCTCTCTCTATCACTCTCTCTCTCTGTACCACTTTTTACTGCATTGGAATCTAAATTGATTGCACCGACGAGCCCTTTCAGATATTACTTTGTTATACTGTTTATAACTAGACTACAACCAGGCTATTATACGATAAGGCTATTATACTACTACTACACTATCTCTCTCTCTCTCTCTCTCTCTCTCTCTCTGTTTCTCTTCCCCCTCTCTTTCTGTGCCACTACTTACCCTTGTTAATCGCACAATATCTTGCACAGATAATTCAACTGTCTGGAAATCTTTTAGTCTCCAATTCTACCCTTCCCCCACCTCCTTGCCACACTTCCCCCCTTCCTCCTCTTCAGGCTAGACACTATCTTATCACTATGTTCATGTTAAATTTACCATCTCATGGAAGCATTCACACAATCATCAAGTTGACCGCGCTGTCAGGCTAGCCCCAGCCCCAATTCTCCCTCTCTCTCTCTTCCTCTATTGCCCTCTTTCCCTCTCCCTTTCCCCCTGCCCCTGTGTGTAGACAGGCCTTATCAGCAGGTACACTCAGATCGTATTTAACTAGCGTGTGCTTGGGCTGTACAACAACTTTTTAATGCGGTAATCAAGCGCTTGTTAATACACGCGGCGTATGCGCAATGCCAGCGATAACGCGCATTCAGCGGGGGAAACTTGCACGAAAATTATGCTACAATAAATTAAATTTGTGGCGGCCCGACGAGACGAAGAAGGGGATGAGGAGACAGGGAACAAGGCGGATAAGGCGCGGGGCCAAGTCGATTGCCGAGTTTCCGCCTATTGATTTATGAAAAAAATAAAAACACAAGACGCCTAAGAAGAAGCAGAGAAAGGCAGCCGAAAAGCACACTGCACACTGCAGCTACACCACTCCCCTCCCTCCTCCACCCTTGGATTGTACACTGGCAAACACACACACTTCATTATGCTGACCGATTATGACACATTTTAATAGCATTTTCTCGTTTTCTTTTCTACCTCTTCTGCGTTGTATGCTATTGATTTCTGCTTACGAAGGCAGGGCAGGAGGCAGAGGGGCCGCTGAAGGGGTACAAGGGGGAATGGGGGTGTTGCAGTGGGTCGATGTTGCCACGTTTTGCAATTTGGAGAAATATCTTTGCCTGCACAGTCACAATTATTCTCAATATGCTTTAAAGCCATATGCAAATTTCGCAGCTTAAGTGCTTGTGAAATTGCCTGGAAAAGCGGAAAAGCCGGGAAAATGCGAAGCTGCAAAGAGCAGTTACGAAAACTGCAGAGTGTGCACTGCCAGACAGAGAGGGAGAGAGAGAACGATTCTGCAGTGCAATTATAAAAATTATGCTGAATCAAAGATAAAACAGAAGATTGCTCTGCCCACAGACACCTGTGTAAATATTCCATCGCAGATGCTTCTCTATACTATATAGTCGCTATAATCTGAGACAACTTTGTGCTACATACAGCCTTAATCTCCCTCTCTCTCTCTCTCTGTGTTTCTCTGCGTCGCCTTGCGGACTACCTTCAGTTGTCATCTATTCTAAATTGATACAAAACATCGTGCTAATCTCAAACTAAACGCAACTAAAAATGCCCTTGGGCCCCTGTCAATGGTTTAATAACCTTATCAATTGATTCCCCATTCCGATTCCGATTCCGTTTTCTAATACTATTTCCAAATCATTGTCACCTCGAACTTTGCACCAAATGCAGTAGAAACGGAGCCACGATAATTGAGTGAGGAGTGAAGCGAGTCTATCGTACTGCAGCACGTGGCAGCCAATCGATAAGTGGAGCCAATTTCCCCCGAGTTCCCATTTGATTTACGGCCCAGATATGTCCCGACAAGAAATTTCCTTATGCTCGGCCAGGTTTCTTTTTATAAATTTAAGCCCATTAATAAGGATTTGTGCGAAGAGATTGGCTGACAAGGCAACGAAGTTGGGGAAGCAATAAGAGCAAGAGATACTCTACTTAGTAAGGGGAATATCCAACTGCTGAGCAGGTTAGGTATTGGTAGCTACTATAACTCCATCTGTATCTGTATTATAGAAAGACTGATTAAGAGAGAACTCATGCTGGACAATCGTATCTGCATATGTCTATATCTCGGAATATAGCTAGAGATTCCCTTACATAGTAGGGGGAATATGGAATAACTGCAGAGATAAGTACCTTGATACCTTTGTCTATAACTGTACTACAAGTTCAAGTAGAGACACCCTACATACTGAGGAACATAACGAGCTGGTGAGTAAGTTGGGGATTAGTTACTACTATAACTGGTCACAGATATTCTAATTAGTAGGCAGAATATGTAACTGGTAACAAAATTGCCAACTACTTGAGGCGCAGTCACGTTCAACATTTGCATGAAATAATTTTCAAACATTCAATTATATGCACCGCATCGAATCAAATAAAGATTTCATGCAGTTCTCAGAATTTTATGTTTTTTTTTTTTTAACTTTCCTATAGTTCTTAAAAAATCACCTTTTATAACTATATCGTATTAGTGGACAGAATATGTAACTGGTAACAAGATTGTCAACTAATCTGTATATCTCTATGTATCTATAAGTGCATGACAAATACAAGTTCAGTTTAACAATAAATAACCTACTTCCAAGGGGGTTTTTCGTGCTATGAGACTGGGGAATTCTATCGTACTACATGTATGTCTCTATCTGAGTCTGTGATTCTGGGAACTTACCATTTATGCCGCTGATCAGTGGATAGTTGCCATCTCGGCCGCCAATTAAGTTTTTTAAACCAGTTTCGATCAGTGTTGGGGACGATCGCTCCCTGTCGCTCATTTTTTCATAAAAATCTTTTCAATTTTGTGATTATACACGAATTATAACAACAAGAGTGGGGAGTTTTGTATTATGTATATTCAACACACTTTGTTCGATTTCGATTAGCTTTTTGTTCTGCGTACAGCACGGGGCATATATGTAGAGTCACAACAGAGTTATAACAATTCGTTATAACTAATTAAATTGCTTAGCGTATATTTAATAATTAATTAATAGTTGCAACAAATGAAAAACTTTGTTTTTGCTTTCTTGCTTTGTTTGCTTTTGATTTATTTGCGTTAACTTTGTTGCTGTGTTTTTTTTTAATATTAATTTGTTTGCTTTGTTGTTGTTGTTGTTGTGTTTTGGAATCACAATGTACAAAAAGCGAATGGTTTTTGCTTTTGTTTTTATTATATATGCTAAATTCAATGTAAACTTTAATAAACTTTTAAATATTGCACGTTTATTTATTTATTGCTTGGCTACATATGCATCGATTGTGTTCGATTTGTGTACTATAATTTAGGTTTCGTATTTGTTGTTGTTGTTGTATTTGTATTTTATGTGAGTTTCATAGCGTTATAATAATTATAATTATTTATGCTTGCTCGCTATAAATAAAGGCACCGCGAATTCATTCAACAATTTGTTCTGTTTTTTTATTTAGATTTCTTCTCCTCGTTTTCTTCTGTTTCCCATCAAAAATAACAACAACAAGTAAAAACACAGTTGGATTCTCTTCTAGCTTTGCCGTTGAGCGTTTCTATATTTCTCTAGTTATTTTTTGGTATTTTATTTTTATTTTATTTGTAGTTTTACTTTAGTTTTGTTTTAGTTTCCTTTTAGTTATACGTGAGTTTTAGTTTTAGTTTTAGTTTCTGATTTAGTTTTAGTTCTGCCGATTTGGTTCATTGGCTAATTGCGCTATTTATATATATATATAGGGATTCTTCTTCTGTCTTCCGTTTCTTTCTCAAATGCCGCAATTTCTATTTATTTTCCTTTTTTATTTACTTTTTATTTTGTATTTATTTCTCTTTGCTCTTTCTTTTTATTGTTGACAGTTTCTCATGTTGTTATTGTTGTAAATCGTAAAACGTTGCTTGCATTAATTTGTATGTTGAATTTGTTGTTGCTTATGTTGTTGTTGTTGCTTATGTTGTGGTTGTTGCTGTTGTAGGCTTATTGCTTTATTTTTGTTGTGTGGCACTAAAAATAAAATCAATTGCTGCTTCCTTTTAGCTTCTTTCTCTCTATCTCTTGCTCTGCTTCCTTCTCCTTGTTGCTCTGCTTGCTCTTTTTATCCTTTACCTTCTTCTTCTTCTTCTCCTTTTCACGTATTTATTGTACAGTTATAAAGCACTAGTATGATATATATTTGCATAGTTATCTCCCAAGTTAACAAAATTAATAACAGTTATAGTAGTTGGCAGTCGTGGGGGTGTGTAGCGTGTGGGGGAACGGGTGGGGGGTTTGCCCGGCGTGCGATTGAGACAGAGATAGTTTTGCGAAATTACTGTGAGACGTCGAGGGGGGGAGGAAGGTAGGGGAGCGAGCTAGTGAGCTAGCGGGTGTAGTATATTTACACTCACACACGCGCACACACACTAAGCACACTCGCTCACACACACACACACTCACACGCACGCACACGCGGACAGTTTACAGTTTACAGTTACACCGTCTGAGAGCGAGACGACAGCGAGTCGGGGACGACAGGACGACGCGATGCGATGCGATGGTGAAGGCGATGCTTGCAAGTCGCCGCGCCAAACACGACGTCACACACACATACACACTGACGACACACACGACGCCGAAAATCGATGGAAAATGTTGACAGCTCAGCTCACACACACACTAACACAGCACAGCACATCGACAGGAACTGTGTGAGCCAGAGAGACACGAAGACGGACACGCACGCACGACACACGTAAATGCACGCTGAGGTTTTTTTGCACACTCTTCTTCTTCTGCTTCGCTGTTTCGCGCGATTTCCGAAATCGCTAGCGATTTGTACAGCACGCGTTTTTATTGCGTTGTCCTTGTTGTGGTCAAATTTTGTTGCTGCTGCTGTCGCTGTTGTTGCTGTTGTTGTTGCTATTATTGTTGCTGTTGTTGTTGTTGTTCAGCGCGTGTGGCGTGTTTGTTGGATTTGTAGCTGCTGCTGCTGACGCTGCTGCTGCCGCTGCCTGACGACGACTGTTCGCTTAGCCGCTGCTCGCTGTCTTCGGGCGTTGTGGGTGTCGTCGTCGTCGTCGCTGTCGCTGTCACTGCCTCTGCTGCCGTCGCTGCCTATGCTGACTGAGCGCGCATGTGACAAGAGCGAGGCGCACACACACACACACACAGCACAGACGTAGAGATAGACAAACACAAGTGCAGTCGGCACTGGCGCTTTCGAAGTTCGAAGGGTCGCGTAGGATGCGGAAGCAGTTGGAAAATCTCTACACAAACTAAGGATGCAACTCAGAGAGGGGGAGAGGGAGAGGAAGCGAAAGGGGGAGGGCCAGAGAGTGTGCTGAGCAGAGTTGTCAGTGAGAGTGAGAGTTGCCAGAGAGAGAGAGAGAGAGAGTCGGCGCAAGAGTCAGCTGATTTCCAGTGTGTTCTTCTCGTTGTTGTTGTTGTCTGTGCTTCCTTTGCTGTTTTGTTTTATTTGCTGCTTTTTGCACTATGAACGCAATCACACTCACAAGTACACACTCACATACACGCTCACTTTGGTTGTCAGGCAACATAAACTAAAAAAACCTTTTTTGTTGCTAAAAATTCTTATTTGACACACGTGCTTCGTCGATGTGGAACTTTTTGTGCACCGTGGGGTAAATACGCAAAATACGCTTAATAAATTTACTAACTTGTTTAACTTATCGTGCGCAATTAATTAATAACATTTTTTGCACATTTCTTCTGTTGCCAATTTATTTTTATTTTATTGTTGTTTCTCTTGTTATTCTCCTTCTCCTTGTTGTTGTAGTTGTTGTACGTTCACACGGCTTCGACTGTTCGTCTGACTCTGAACAGGGCACACGCGCTCGTTGCAAAGTGTACGAAATGCGGCGTTAGAGAGCCACACTGCGAGAGAGAGAGAGAGGAAGAGAGAGAGAGAACTCTCTCAGTTACAGCACACGCGGCGCCAACATTTGTTCGCTCAGATACACGATGCAGATACATTTACGCCGCTGCCATGTGGCTGCTCCCGCTCTCACTGCCTGTGCCTCTGCCTTTGCCGCTGCCTCTGTCATGCTCTCTCTCTACTGCTCTCTCGCGCCGCGTGCTGTGCATATTTTGTAGTTTTATTTTTGGCAACCATTTTACTTTTTGTTCTCTCTAGGCGCGCGCAACTCAACTCGGCACAAAGCTCAGCTTTGAGCTTCAGCCTCGCACTCTCTCTCTCTTACCACACTCACCACGCTCTCTCAGTGCTTGAGTGGGGTGAGTTCTAAGTGAGTTCTATTGGCTTTGGGCATTTTCCACTGCGTCTCAAAGTTCAAATTGATATTTTTAATTGCGCCGCTCCCTCTCTCTCTCTCTCTCTTGCCTTATCGCTCTCCCACTACACACTGCTTACACTCTCTCTTCCATTCTCTCTGAGATCACAGCCGGCACTCAGCGCTATCGTTTTATTTATTTGTGTTATTTTAATTTACTCGCCGTACTATAGTTTTGCGCTATTACGTCAATGCGACGGCAGCACTGACGTATCTCTGTGTGTGTGTGTGTGTGCACCTGCGAATGTGTGTGTGTGTACTATGGGCACACTGCGGCATTCGCTGTTCATTTCAATGTTTTTAGGTTTTTCTCTGATTTATCTGCCATACGCGCGTTTTGCATTGCTCTTTTTCTGTTATTATGTATTTCTAATATTTGTACACACACACATACACATGTCTGTGTCTCTATGTCTGTGTGTGTGTGTGTGTGTGTCTGTCAGCAACTGCGACGTCGAGGCAGCAGCAGCGGCAGCGCTCACGTGAGTCGCTTTCATAGCTAAAAACTTTTAATGTGTGTGGAAATTTTTTGTTGTTTGCATTTCGCTGTAATTTGTATAAATAAACACAGCAACCCTCGCTGTCCCGCCTCCTCACTGGCCACGCCCCCTGCCTTGGCTGCTCCTGTTGCCTCTGCCAATCGAATTTTTAGCTATGTTTCGTGTAATTTGCCAGCTGTAATTGAATTTGCAATTCACGTAGCGACAAGACGCGTGCAATTAGAGCGCCTTGAAAAGCTCTAAGGCAGCAGGAGGGGGGAAGAGTGAAGGGGGTTGAGAGGAGAGGGGGTTGCATTTGTTAAGCTGTTAATGAGCTGCATGTTCTACACGACGAACTAAAGTCGGAAATGTCTGTGAGTAAAGCTATAAAAATAGACAGTTTCACAATAGTTCGACAATAACTGTGCATAGTCACTGTGAACCCCTCCCTCTCTCTCCCACTCCCCTTTACCCTACCCCTAACCCTAACAGATATGCCTGCTGCTGCGTAAGAACATTGGAGATAAGAAAACCAATAGAAATATAGAAAATATAGCCAGCAATCGATAGTCAAATACACAGTCCAGTCCAGTCTGCCCCCCTCCCCCACTGATAAAGCAGACGCCATAAAATATGATTCCAAGTCGAAAGAGAGCGTCCTCAATTCCCCCAGTATATTTCCATAGAAGCTGACCTCTGAGGATGCTATTAACCCTTCCTCACAGAACCCTTAACCTGCGAGCAGCGAAGCCCAACTATAGGCTGATTCTTTAAGAGCTATAGAAAAGTTTTTCAAAAAAAAAATAAATAAAATTGAGAGAAATGCATGAAATCTTTATTTGAATCGATAGTACGGTGCATATAATTGAATGTTTGATGATTATTTCATGCAAGTATTGAGCGTGAGTGAGCCTCAACTTAGTCCAAATTTGACATACTCTTTCCAACATTTCTGGAAGACATCAATGTTCACCGAACTCGCCTCTCAATAAGTCCATAGTTACGCGTGCTGTGTGGCATGTGGCACCGTCTTGTTGCAGCCACATGTCATGCAAGTCAAGCTTTTGTCTTGACAGTGTTAAAAAACTCGAAACGTGCGTCAGCTTTTTAAACCAGTGTTGCCAAAAAGATAATAACTAAAAAATCATCCTTTAAATATAAATCACACTTGGCAGAACTAGTCGATCCACTCGATTCCCTCGATCCACTCTCGTTCATCTCTTAGCTATTTCTGTGGCAGCTGTGAATCATCCCAACACACACACACACCACACCAACTTAATACTGAAATACTGAAAAAGAAATACTGAAAACACAACGAGAAAATTGGAAAAAGTTTTTCAAACTGTCGCCTGTCATCATGTGACATTCTGTGAATGAAACGACAAGGAAATGCCAACACAGGAGGCAAGCAGGTCGCCCTCAATATATGTATGTATCGTATATGCTGCAGATACATATAGCCTTTCTATAACATATATATCTATCTATCTGTATAGTCAGGCGGAAGGCAAAACGTGTTCAAGCGCAATAAATTATAAATGAGCCACGAAGCGACGCAACTTTTGACTGCGCCAACCCCGCCCCCCTAGTGAACTGTACCCCCTTTCCCCTGCTCCCCCTCCCCCTTCCCTTACCCCCTGCCTTGCCTACAAAAGAATGACAAAGCCAAATGGTGCTGCCTGTGTGTGTGTGTGTGTGGTGTTGGAACCAGCAAGCAAACAAGATATTAGTAGATATAGAAAGATCATGTACTATACATAGTACAACTATTTACACTGAGAGAAATGGCTGAGTAAATGATTAGAGTGTATATCTAGAGTAGATTAGAGCAGGGTTTACTTATTTCTAACTGTGTACTCTGCGAAAAATGGGTCTTTGTTTTATGAAAAGTAGACAAAGAGAAGGTTTCTTGATTTCTCCCTGTGTATATATCTATCTGCACTATATATACTATATATGCACAGTGGAAGATGAACGCCAGTTCCAACATTGTTGCCGTCAGTCCACACACACACACACGCACACACACACACCCTCGTTTATTTGCCTTGGCATTTCGACAAACGACAAAACGAATTTCGACCGCCAGAAATGCTTCTTCCTCCTCCTCCTCCTTCTCCTCCTACTCCTGCACAAGTAAGGCAGGCAAGGTAGCAAGGGCAAGGCAGGCAGGCTAAGCTCCCCTGGCAAATATTGTTCGCTTATCAGGCTGAAACGCTGCATATCACTAAACAAACACAAGACGACGCGAGCCGATGACAGGCTAAGAATAAAAATAAAACGTGTTCCTCTTTGCCTTTTCTTTACTTCTTTTAATATTTAATTTTGTTGTTGCTGCGTTGCTCTAGTTTACCTTTATAACGCACTTTCTTGCGTTTTTATCATCAAAATCATCAAAGAATAAAACGCAAATTGTTGCCTTGACTACAGTTCCCACAAAAGGAATTCAATTTCGAAACTTAAGTTGAAATCTTTCAAGACTTCTCTAAGTCTTTGCCAAGTTGCATTTAATTTATTCTTTTTTTTTTTTTGGTATTTTATTACCATATTGGTGGCAAACGAAATATGATTTATAGATGGAAATTAACACAAGGTTGTTAGCTGTCCCCCTCTCTTTCCCTGCTACCAGTCTCCCCTCTATGCCCTCTATACCTTATTCCTTCACATTATCAATTGTTATTCTGTTTGTTTCTCTGATTTGTTCCTCCCTCTCTCCCTCTCTCTCTATCTTGCTTATCAGCCTCTATACGCTGATCTGAACTATATTATACTGTGTGTGCTCTATTTGAAATCTCACACATCTCACACACACACAACAGCACAACAACAACAACACAATTTGTAGACAACGTCGACAAACGACAAACGATTGCGAGTTGTACAAATTAACGTACAAAATGAATGACGGAATTGGTACGTGTGCGTCTATAAGGAGGGGAAGGAGAGAAGGGGAGAAGAGAGAGGGAAGGAGGCATCTCACACATACGCATGCAAATGAAGAAGATTTGGAACATTTGCTTATCAGATCTAGAGCCAGCGCAAGCAGGCAATCCATAAGACAGATATACACATACAGATAGAGATACACATACACACACATCTACACATACAGTTACAGTTCAAGTATCAGGCGTGCTTCGTGTTGCAGCAATTCATTAACACTCACGTATCTCTAATGAATTAATAACACCAAACTACGAGAATCGTTAGTTTTTACTTTTAGCACATTTTAAATTACCCACCCCTTGCACTGCCCCCCTCCCTTCCACTGTACACCTTTTCCCCTTCCCCTCCTCACCTGCTTAATTTGTTTTTAAATGTCATTGCAATATCTCAGTTTATTGTAATGCTAAAGATGCGGGAAACGCACACTCGACGTTTCTTCAAAGAATTCACATTGAATTTTGATTTGAATTTGGATTCGATGTGGTTCGATTTGATTTAATGGATTGTTCAGTTCAATTGACCCATATAGGAAATATGCATTTAGTATTTTACGATCATTTAATGTATGAGTTGAAGCCAGATTGTGTTGGGGAATTTCTACACACTGAGAGAAACAAGGAACTTATACAAGAAGCTCCAATTGAATTTCTTTCAATTGTTTCTGTTTACAGTTCTCTTAAAGCTCTTCTTGCTCGTCTTCTTTCATTTACAGAGTTTCTCACAGTGTGTTCAAATTTCTCTCAGTGTACAGCACATTGTTGGTTCTTTCACTGCACTTGCTTAGTCTGCTCAAATCATTTCCCGTGTTTCTGCTTTTCCACTCAAATCCAATTTTCAATTTCCTCACAAAAACGTAGCATTTTTCTACCCAAACTAAGGCAGCAACAACAATAACAATATTGATAAAAAACTGCAGCATAATAACAACAAATGCAAACACACATAGTGCACACACACACACACACACAGAGAGGGGGGAGCACGTGAGGTTGAACAAAGTAAAGTCTGTAAAGAAAGACAAACAAACACGCACGACTTAGACTGTCAAACAGAAGGTTGTAGCATTAGCAAACCCCCTCCCCCCCTCTCCCCTGCCCTGCTTCTCTGCTAGCTAACAGCTCCCCCTGGCCTAGGCATTCCCCTGCCTTCCCTACACTTCCCTTTCCCCCCTTTGAGCTGCCTCAGGCACTGCCATGCGTTGATCATTTATTAACTTCAACAGCTCTTTGTGGCTGTCTGTGGCAAGGACAGCTGCAAGGGGGGGGGGGAGGGAGGTCAGACGGCAGGCAACAGGAAGTGCCCTTAAACAGCACACGCACACACTCAACACACACCCACATACAAACGCATGTTTGTGGAAAACCTAAAAATAATAATAAAAAAATGTAAAGAAAAACAAAAGAGAAACACGCGAATTTGATTGTGGGCCCTTAGTTCGAACCGTTCTACGCCCAGCCCCGCCCACTTGCACGCCCGCACTCCCCTCCCCGTCCCCAGGGATCTCTTTATAGGCAATCGCTTGGGCAGTTTTCCCTCGTTTTTTATTGCTGCTGCGTTAATTGAATTAATTTATTTTCTGTTTTCGCTTTGCGCCTTTTTTCGGTTGTGTCTTTATCAAATGACAAACAGAAGAACTCATATCTCTCCACTGTTTGTTACTCTATCTCCGTCTCTTTCTCTATTAGTAACTCTCTCTCTTTCTCTAACTGTATCTGTAGCTGTTTCCCTATTTGTATTTGTATCTGTTTCTCTATTTGTATCTGTGTGTGTGAAATGTAAATTAAATTAAAATTTTGCGTGTGACGCTTGTGTTGCCGGCGCGTGTTTTAGGGCGCTACACGCGGAGGCGTGGCACATGGCTGCCCACATAAATAGTTTCATGCATAGCGACCTTGAACTAAACATTTATTGTATTCTCGATTTCGATGCCTCGAGATGCCTCAAGATGATTTATTTCTTTTTTATTACGCTGCACTTTGACTATGAAGAAACCCTTTTGGAAATCCTATAAAAAGTGTTGTTGTTATTGCCACAGTGGCACCAAACCAATGCAAACGGACTTCAATTACTTGCTCTATATATTTCTGCGCTGTTTTGCTTAGTCAGAGCTGACTGTACTTGAAATTTGTATACAAAGATTTTACATTTGCGTCGTGTCGAAAAAAATCTCAACAATTTTTCAATTTACTGTCAGGCAACGATGACGAAAGCAGCGACGTCAGCTGAGGCAGCGGCAGCAGCAGAGGCAACAAAAACTGTCAATTACCGCAAAAGAGATTACAAAGCAGACGAGGTGTGAAAGGGGGCGGGGTAAGTAGAAGGGAAGGGGGGAAGGAGGTAGGGCAGAAACTAGCGGACATGGGCTTACACAGTGTGATGGATCACTTAAAGTGGCAAACGCAAAGGCAAGCGAAGAAGGAGGAGGGGAGTAGAAAAACCAATTCAAATCGAGACCCCGCAAAGTGTCAGTTTCAACAAGAGTTCAAAGCGTAAAGCAGAACGAGCAAAAAACGAATCGAGTGGAGAATTTCAGCTGTGGGGAGAATGTATCGCATGCTCATACCGAGAAGCTGTCAGCGCTGACACGCCGCTCACCTTTCACACACCCACACACACAACGATAAGAATTCGAGTCCTAGTGGCCACTGCAGCGTACTCCCTTCCCCCCCCTGCCTACCTTACTGCCGCTCTGCCACTGTCAATACATCAAAACGTATGTGCAGAGGCCTCTCCAGTGGCACATTTTTCATCATCTGACACTCCAACAACAACAACAACAACAATGAACCAGTGTGCAACCAAAAACAAAAACAACTAACATGAATATGAATACGATAGCCCTGCTGCTGCCGCTGCCTCTGTCGACGTCAGCGTTTCGCTACGAACAAAAGTACAAGTGCTCGAGGAACAATTGAAAGTGCACCGCATAAGCAACAACAACAACTACAAGAATAACAAGAGCAACAACAACAACACGAACATGCACATGAACATGAACAACAACAACAGTGAGTGAGTGCAGCAATACACACCACGTGGTTATTAAAGTTGGCTTTTCAATTAAACTTTTGCCGGCGCTTTGGCCGTCGCCACACAGTGCGCACAGTGGTGCAAGCAGTGCAAGCGTGTGCTGAAATTAACAGCACTTGTCGCTTAGAAGGTTTCAATTGACCTTGCGCCACGGTTACCCGTTTGCTGCTGTCAGTCGTGTTTTTGAAGCTCTCCTCGTACTCTATCTCTCCTGCTCTTGCTTAGTTGTTCTTGTGCCTCTCTTCGTTCGATATGTGCTAATTATGTATGAATGTATAGACACACACAGTCACGCAGCCATATGCCCAATGTATGTTTTGATTTTGAGACCCGCTCTTGCGGCTGCCCTTCACTCTCTCCCTTGCGCATTCTCGTTCAGTTTGACTCTCTCAACAAAGCTTTGCGCTTGACTTTGAGCAATTTTCTATGCGAATAAATCATGTAGGTTTGTATGTGTGTATGTGTGTGGGTACTGTTTATCTAGATATGCTAGCTACTTGAATGCGAATGTAATAGCAAAATAATTTAATGGTTTTCTGTTTGTTGATTTCTTTGCACTCTACGCAAACACACACACACACACACAAGCACACATACACACACACTAATGCATACGCATACTCGTCATGGCGTCTATCATAAATAAAAGTTTTCTTGCTTATTTTGTTTACAGTTTCTTCTTCTAGCCATGAATATAATACGCCTTAGTATGTGTGTATGTGTTTGTGCGTTTGTGTACATTCGTATTTTATTTCTGCAAATTGATTGCTTGCAATTTAAATGCGTGGCCGACTGGCAAATGTACCGTTTTTCAATGTGCTGCGGCGCCTTCTAATTAAAACTGATACACAAACAAACGCACATAAACAAATGTGCAAACACACTCACACTCATACGTGAGTCTGTTTGGCAAGCCCACCTCAGCCCAACTCAAAGCCGCGCTCTTACTCAATCGTTCTCCACCTCATCTCACTCCACCTCCACCTCAGTCTCTCTCTCTGTGTTGGTCTATACTAATGTCGACTGCGTGGCAATGAACGATCAGACGCCGTCGCTGCGCACGTGTTTATCGAATCAAAGTCAAATTTAAAGCGTCGCGTACTGCAGTGCACTAATTACACACACACACACTCCCTCACACACACACTCGCGCGCTGCTGCACTTGTTTGCGTGTATGACATAATAATAATATCGTCGATGCCGTTGTTGTTGTTGTTGCTGCCTGTGCCGTCGGCGACGCGCCGGCTTCTCCATTAAAATCACCCGCTCTGGCGCTCTCTTCCCACACCCCCGTATCCATCTCTTTCTTTGCACTCTTGCATTTGCATTCGCATTTGCAGTTTTTTGTTTTTCTTTCTGTACTCAGAGACAGCTTTTATTACAAGCACGTGGGTGGAAGCGAGATAGACTGCTTATTACCGCACTCGTTGTCGGTGCAGTTTGCTGTTGCTGTTATTGTTGTTGTCTGTTATTGCACATTGACGTAATGTTGGCGGGAACGAGGCGAATTCGAGTGGATGACGAGGTGCCCTTCAAATTGAGTTGGAAAAAGAAGCACAGTGGAATAATTCGACTCGATTAATGGAAAAAAGGGCAGACAGACTCGCAGACGAACTTGATACTGATTGGAATGGGACACTGAGTAATCCCTTAACCACCAGAGGGTTTATCAGTTTCCGCTGGATTCGCATCAGTGGAATCGGAATCGGAATCACACCACCGTCTCAGGCACAGTCGAAATTTATCACGCCACCAAAGTCCAAGTTTGACTCAGTTCAATCAAAATTTTCCTAAGTGCCCAGACGCGTGCGACACACACACACACATACTGAAGGTGTCTAGGTGTGCGTGTGTGTATGTATGAATATTTTAATGACAATAATTTACAACAGATTAGTGTGGAGCACAATGCCAGATGCCGATGATGACAAACAGAAAACAGAAACAGAATTCATGGCGTGCTCTCAATGATGATTAGACTGAAGTGCGAATGGAAGGCGAGTGCGAGCTTTGAACTTGAGCTTTAACCCCTGCCCCAAAAGCAGCTGCAGCAGGCGACTGACAAGCTGTGCTCCATGTGGATGTGGAACAGACGCGTGCGCTGCGCTCTGCGATCTTATCGTTTCCAAGTGAACGGTCACGTCACAGATATTTCAATGCGACAACTGCGAATGCGAATGCGACGACGAAGTGCGATTGCGACCATGTGATCTGCTTGATGAGCGGGCAGAAAGGGATAGGGAGAGACAGAAAGAGGGAGATATGTATGTATGTAGTTAGACAGCTCTTTCTCGAGAGAGCGTGTGAGTTTGGCTCTCTCAACTGAGCTTGACTCGTTTCCATTTGTCTCCGTATTGTACTTCGAGTTGGGGCTTTCGGGGGCGTGGCCGTTCGCCTACAATTCCCGTAACTATGAATGGCTGTACTTTGCGCCGTTCGTTGCCAGTTTATAATTAATTTCGTGCTACATTTTCATTTGTCTAGCGCCTTTTTCATCATCACACTCACGCTTTATGCGGCCCCACAATAATCATGAGGGTAAATATTTATAGTCGTGTGGTAACCTCGTCGCTGGGCTGTGATAATGATAACAAATGACGACGACGACGACGGCGACGGGACGGCGACGAAAATGTTAGCTATGGATTCTTTAGCTTGATTGCGCTACACGAAGTCGTCGCCGCCATTTCATCAATATGATGAGGCACAAGTCCAATTGCTAAAGGAGCTAACTGACCAATTCATGGTTTATCGTATTTTCGGCGTCTCTATAATTAGTCTGATATCAAAGACCATAAAAAGCGACCCGGATCGATCATAGGTGAGCGGCATTTAGCCGGATTCAAGCTAAAACTCGTTTATCTACTATAGTTGGATAGTGTCAGCAAAGGGGAGGGGTAGGGGGACAGTGTACAGAGGTAATATCAATTAGACGGTATCTGGGCTAAACTAATTAGATTTGTACTGTTCTTGTTTATGTTGACACAGAGTATGCATTATTTATTAAAGTACAGTGGGCACTCGTAGTAGTTGGCATTACATGCAGTGTATGTCAAGTGCATGCCACTGTACCTGCGCATTAATTATGGTTTTTTAAAGTACAGTAGACACTCGTAGTAATTCGCATTACACCAATTATGTTTTTACTCAGTGTGTGTGCACTGCAGCCCACTGTACCTGCGCAGCATGCTGCAATTAGTTATGGCAACTTCGGCATCTCTCTCTATTTTCTGTTGTTTTAATATTCATTATTATCATTATTTGTTTTTGTTAACTGTTCTATTTGCTCGATTCGCCGCTGCAAAACCAATTGGCCGTATTAAAAAGAAGGCAAAGTCAAATAATTTGTCACATGTCCTGCTGATTGGAGGCTTAACTCTCACACACACACACATGCGCACTGAGCGCGCTCTCTCGCGCAATAATCGATCGTGTCCGTGTGTAAACAAAACACAAACAACACACACACACACACACGCATGCATACCGAGACACTGCGTACCACGCTACTCGTGTTTTCCGCGGGCAGCGAAAAGGGGAACAAAGGAAAGGGAGTGAAATAAAAGAAATGGCTAAGCAGCAAGCAGCTGAATGAGTTGAGTTTTTATGGAAAGGGGGAGGAGGGCAAACTCACCTCTAATTGATAAATCCATAATGTTCTCAGGCTCTCTCCCTCTCTCTGGCCCACTGCTGGGGCTGCTGCTGCTGCTACTGTTGCTCTCAGCAGACATGGCGAAGGCTCCACTCAAACCAAATTGAACTCAACTCACTCAATACGCAGTGCGCGAAAAAAGAACACGAAACCGTTTCGCTCCAAGAGCAGCAACAACTGCGTAGCAACACTTGTAACAAATCAAACCCGAATCGGAATCGAAACAGAAATCGAAACCGAAACAGTTGTAAAATGAATATCAGACAAATTATGAGCTGCGATCGGTTTGGAGAGCAGCGCTGCCGATGCTGACGACGGTTCCCACTCAGTGCTGCTGCTGCTGCTCTGGGGGGTAGTTGCAGTCACGTGGTCGCCCTCTCTCGCTGGAGCGCAGAAGAGTGCTCTTTGAATGTGTGCCAAGTGCTCGCGCAGTGTGCACAGCAATTGTCTCGCTCGCACTCCCGCCGCTGCGTTATATAAGGCTTATGTAATTGAGAGAAGACAAGGCATGCGCAGGGAGCCACAGTGGGCACAAAAATAGAAATAGAATCGAAAATGAAAAAAAAGAGAATCCGACGATGAGTAATCGCCGTGCTCGAATCTTTCTATTTTAGGTAATCGTGCGAGACTAATGATCTGGCGATCTCAGGTTACACCAGGATGAGTTAGAGAAAGCAAAACTCTCCAGTCAGACTGTCACACTGTCTTTAATGGGTATTTAAATTCGTGTCGACCCAGCCCAAGAAGAACAACAAAAACGGTGGAAGAAAACATATAAACAACGCCCGACGCACAATCAATTTGATTGGCAAGCTGTCCGCCTATTTAGATACCACATAAAGTTGGGGGGATTTGCCTGGGGATTATGTTTGTGCACTGGCCCCGCTGGAAGGTGGCCTGGCTAGGTGGGATTAGTTCCAAGTTGAGGAAGTCTCCCTAATACCACCAAGTCACATGACGTCAAATAATGTAATGGCTTAATTTGTCCGATATTAAATGAGAAGAACAGTGTAGGTGAGGTGCGAGTGAGGAAAAGGTAAATTTGGAAACTAATATTGCCCAGTACTGCTATTATTTTGACCCTCACTGTATGCCAGTGTTGTCAAACACAGTGGGGAATCTAGCTTTTTCTCTAAATTCTAAATCCTCTAAATTAAACCGGTCCCCCCTCCCTTGGGGGCACCCTATTCCTGTGGTTGTTGTTGCTGTGCATGCACTAGCAAGCAGTCCAAGCAGTGCACTGCTTACTTAACAGCGCTCTGTTAGCGCAAAAACAAGCAGTTTTTCATTTGGAATAACGGCAGTTTTTTTCCATTTTCAATTCGAAATTGCGCCGAAACCAGTAGAGATAGCGACTTGCCGTTTTTTTCAACTTGTTCGTTTTTTTCTTCCTTTCCCAGCACACATGGTTTCCAAGTTCGCAGAGTGCCCAGGTCGTCCTGGAAAAGGCTCCCAAACTTCTGGGCACTTTTTTTCGATTTCCCCCGCCGTTTTTAGGGAAAAACCGTTAGAAAAACGCCCTTATGGCGCCAGGGGGGCGTGGCGGCGAAAAAAACGAATTTTAACAGACACTTTTAACGTGGTTTCATGGCAGCCTTTCAGGCGCTGCTAAAGCTTCGCTAAAACATAAAATAGATGCATACTTTTGAGCGCACTTGATTAATTCCTTAACAGAGTTCTGTTACTGCCAACAGCCGATGAACAGATCATGTTGCTGTACAGCCAGCTAACAGCGTCTGAGCAGCTGCTTGTCTGTTAAGGCGGCTGCTCTCATTTGGCGTTGTCGCTCTGCCGCTCATTCTTATTAGAAAATTCGATCGTGTCGGACGTGTTCAGTGCGCAGTTGAACTTTTTGGTGTGCGCGCGCGGAAATTCTTCGTTTGCAAATTGATTTTGATTAAATACAAATAAATAAATGATAATTTCAATTAAAAATCTGCTTAAACAACCCTGCTGTCAACAAGCAATACGTGTGTGTGTGTGAAGTTTTGCCAAGTGCGTGTGTGTTGTGTATTCTCAATGTGCGTGAAATAATGCACTAAACAAGAAATCAAAGCGAATTAGCGAAATCAACAATGCCAAATTGAGAAGGAGGCGAGAGGCGGAGGAATAATTAATTAATACAAATACAAATCCAAATCCAAATTACAATTTATTTTCAAATATGCAAAACGCAATACAAACTTTTCCCTCGGCCGCTGTCAATGCCGGCGCCGCTGTCGCTGCGGATGCGCTGTCGGCGCCGCTGCCTCTGCCGCCTGACTTCGATTTCCAGATGCCGTGTCGCTATTTCAAAAGTTCTTTTGCGCGTTCGCTTTCGCTGAACAACAACAGCAACAACAACACGGCTTTGGCATTGGCCAAGAATTCGCCGCAGATTGAGGCCAAGCAACCGCAGCAGCAGCATCAGCTGGCGCAGGAGAAAGAGAGAGAGAGGGAGCAGGAGGAATCGCAATTGCAGTCGCCCTGTTTGACTCCGCCGCCAGCACTGCCTGCGCGACGTCACACAACCAACAACAACAACAATTTGACACATTTAAACACAGCGCCGGCTAATCAGCAGCAACAACAACAGCAGCAGCAACAACAGCAAAGGAATCTGAGTCTTGCCGTCGCTTGGTCCATGCAGGTTCGTAACTTGTGCGCTTTCATTGAATTTTATCGTCTCCTGTTTCTACTTCTTCGTCTCCCTCTGCCACTGCCTCTGCCTCTGCCTACGTTGCTGCTTCACATGTCAAGCTTTGTTCTTCTTGTTTTTTTCTTCGCCTTGGCAGTTTTAGTTTCCTTTTTCGGCGCAACTGGATATTTATGTCACCTTGTTGTTTCGCCTTGACTGCCCTCCCTCTTCCACTCGCAGGAGGTGAATTGAGGTGAAGTTGGGCGACGTGGTGTGTATGCTACACATCTCACTCTCTCTCCTCTTTGCTCCCTCAGCATGTTATGACAAACTTCTTTTTAAGGTCAGCTTGATTTATGTGCGAAAATAATATGAAAGATGTTTTATGCATGTGAGTGGGAAGCAGAGGGAGGGAGAGACAAGCAGAGGTAGACAGAGTAAAGAAGAGAGGCTTGCCTAGAAAGAGCTTTTTAATGAGTGGCGTAGAAGATTAATGAATGTGTGTAGCTTGAGGGGAAGCACGAGGGAGGGAGTTGCAAAAAAGCACAAATTGAAACTTATAAATAATAGAGGAAGTATTTACCTTGTCGTTTAAAGACATTATATTGCATGCGAGTCATAAAAACGTCAATTTTCTGGTATTTATATACAAGATTCTGAATCGGTGCCATGTCTCGTAATTGCACGCCCATTATTATTATTATTCCCCCGAGTTCTACACGGTCTTGGTCTCCTCTCCATCTCCGTTTCGGCTTTCAGTTTAAGGCCAATTAGGCTAAATGGCAATTTGCATAGCTGAGGCGAGCTGAAGCTGAGGCTGAGCCAATTGCGGCCATATAAGGCGAGAGAGAGATGCCTAAATTTGGTCACGGTCTGCATGGCCTGAAGATGAAGACATTTGATTTGCTCGACAGAAATCGTTTGATATGATGACAATCTTCAAGCTACACGCACAACTGCCTGCCTGCCTGCCCCGCCTGAGCGATAGATGGCGCTTCTCGACAACATGTTTGAACTTGCCGATCTTCGACGTAATCCACGTCGTTGCTGTCGCCAAATGAAATTCAAACGGATTCCCCCGTAGCCGCAACCGCATCGTCTGCTTTGACAGCAGCAGCAGCAGCTGCCAACGTCGCAGTTGCAGTCGCCGTTGGCGTCGCAGTTGGCAGTCAGCGCTGAGTGTCGATGCGGTTTTGCCAATTGAAAGTGAAAATCAAAACCAAAAGCAAATGCAATGAACTCTTGGGCATGCAACTCCCTCCTACACAAGCCAGATCAGAGGGGGGGGAGTGGTAAGGAGGGGGAAGAAGGTGGCGAAAGCAGCTGCGTTAGAAAAATTCAAATTATGCGCCAAGAGGCCAACAGCAACAAGCAAGACAACAACAAGAAAGACAACAACAAGAAAGACAATGAGTATCGAGTGACAATCATAAAGT
Organism: Zaprionus nigranus; assembly: GCA_018903425.1. Taxonomy (NCBI): domain Eukaryota; kingdom Metazoa; phylum Arthropoda; class Insecta; order Diptera; family Drosophilidae; genus Zaprionus; species Zaprionus nigranus. Next base: position 5,820,267 of record JAEIGD010000004.1, on the reverse strand, counting down.
AAAATAAAAGTACAGTAAAGACTGCACAAGCTGAACGGGAGAGAGAGATAGAAGACACTAGGCAAGGCATAGGAAGTTGGGAATGATAGTTATCGATTTGTTTGATAGCTACCAATCGATAGTTCCATCTATTGTTATAATTCCAGTATGCAAAGGAATTAATTGGAAGTAGTACTTGTAAAGTATGAGCTGAGCATGTCTAAACCGCCATAGCGTGCGCACACTGTAGGCAGCTGCTGCGCTTACTGTGCCTGCTGTGGCTTTTACCCATTACGCTTTTAATGGCGTCTCCCAAAGCCGCAAATCTTGGCGACATTTCGTAATGAGGCAACAACGCCAGCTGCCATATCGCATTGCATGCAAAGATAGATAGAGAGGGAGTGAGAGAGAGAGAGAGAGAGAGAGAGAGAGAGAGAGAGAGAGGGGAAGATGTAGACAGGGAAATGTATCTGGCAGATACACGCAATCTTTTTTAGCTGCTTGGCCAGCAAATTTCCACGAAACAATCAAAATAAATCATTTGCTACCTTTGCCTTTGCCTTCTGCCCCTTCTTCTCTTTCTCCTTCTTTCCTTCCTCGCCTTCCTCCCCCCTTCCCCTTCGCCTTAATGAGCATGCAAAATAAATAAATTTCTGCTTTTAGACTAAACAAAAAAATCAAACAAATTCTCGAGGCTAATTACAGGCCTAAAATGCCCCTGCCCTGCCCACCTCCCCACCCCCTCCCTGCCACGCCCCTTTTGGCCCACCTAGTGCCCAACTTTACCTTAGCTTATGCTTATGGTGCTCTGGCAATATTAACCAATCCACATCCGAATCCAAATCGACAGCTAATTATCAAAGAATTTATTTCGAATGTAGGAAATCTTTGCCTGCATTCATTGTTGTTGTTGTTGCTGTTATTGTTATTGTTTTTTGGCTGCTGGCCATGAAAACAAGAGGGAAAAATATGCTATAAAATGGTAAGGAAACTGCTGCAGTCAGTACCATAAAGGTCATTGGTTAGAGGTCACTTGGCGTACAGAAATATATTTAATTGGTAATTAAGAAATTAACACAGTTGAATGATTTCAGAAAAGGGAAAAATCAAATGTTTTAAATCTTCCTTAAGACAGTTTCCATTTTCGTTGATTTTCACACATTTTAGCAAGCGAGTTTGCGTGAATTCTCTGCAACATTATGGAGGGAGGGAGAGGAGGGGCAGGTCGGCGGGTAGGCTGCTTGCAATGCTGCAAATGCCACAGTGCACATACTTTTTCATTTTCCCTTTGCATTTGGCTCGTCAATCGTTGCAGAGTGTGCGCAATAAGGGGGAGGGGGGAGGGGGAGGAGACTGGTGGGAAGAAGGAGGAGACTGTGGTGGAGGAGGAGACTGTGAGGAAGGCGTGTCAGTAGCCGCAGGTTAAAAGAAATAAATGTGACTGTTGATTCTGCACATTTCACTTGCTGTGTGTATGTGCAAGATATGGAGGGGGGGTAGGGGTATATGCGGGTGTAGGTGGGAGGAATTTCGGAGAAAATTGGACAGGTCCCACACACATAAATTCATCCCAAAGAATTTCCTCAGCTGCCGCTGCAGAGAAGAGAGAGAGAGAGAGGCAAGTGTTGAATTTATTTATAGTCGAAGTTAGCTGCGACTTGTGAAAATAGTCTAATGGTTATATCTCTATATATACCAGAGAGAGGGGGAGGAGAGAGAGAGGGGGAAGAGTAGAAAAATTGCATGAAAATGCGAAATAAATGGAAATGGGTTAACTCGCTCGCTCGCTCGTTTTATTCATGTTTTATTCACGAGTCAAAGATGCAATGAATGAAATAAATCTGGCAAATATTTATGAAAGAGAGATGCACACAGAGAGTGGCAGGAAGAGAGGGAGAGAGGAAGAGAGACGGAAAATCATAACAGTTTTGGCTACTTGCTTCATTGAGCAAGAGGCAGGCAACAGAATGTTGCAACTTGCAACTGCCAGAGACAATTTGTGCAACGGTTGCCAAAATGCCAAAGCGAAAGATGCTGCGTGTCTTGTGTTGGCCAGACGCAATTACCAAAACAACAACAACAACAGCAACAACAACAACAACAACACACACAACAGAACAGACTGTGCAGCATTCATTGATCAGTTGCAAGAAGAGTCGATGATCCCAGCGAGATCATTTCGAATTTCTCAAAGGAATTATGCCATGAGATTGTGCGAATATTTTGACAAATCTGACTGTGTCTCTCTCTCTCTCTCTCTCTGTCTTCCTCTCTCTCCCTCTCTCTCTGTCTCCCTGTTTTGTTATAGATACCAATGCCGATCGTGTTCCATATGTACCCGTTTTGAATTGATTTCTCTTCATTTGCTTTCTCGCCTCGATTGCAGCAGCAGCAGCTGAAGAATGCGTTTAAATGCCGTTGAGAGACTGACTGTGGCAGCAACTTGTGGCAGCAACTGCACTGAATTAACTCTGACTAAAATGAGTGCCTGTCCTTGTCTTATGGTTGATCAACTGATCAACAACTGATCAAGTGATCACACTTGGGTGCGCGTCTCTCTTAGTTTTGGACTGTGTGAAATCGTTGTCGTTAGCTCATTAGGCATTTTTCCATACCGGAAACTATTTGGCCATAATATTTGGTCATTCCATGTTGGCTTGGCCAATTAAGCTATGCAGACAGAGAGAGAGAGAGGCAGAGAGAGAGAGAGACAGAGACACACGCGCAGACAGCGCAGACAATCTGTCAGTGTGGCAGGCCGTGATTGACACATTGATACAGTTTGATTGAGGCTGCCACAAGGCTGAGGCTGTGGCAGAGGCTGGGCAGAGACTGTGTCTGCATGCAGCGACAGGTTGCAGCCACATTTGGTCTGTCTCTATTTGCGTTTAGGCCACATTTCGTTTGTCTCATTCAAATGCCAACTGCAGCAAAGGCGTCCTCAATTAGCCAGTTACAACAAATGGAAAACTCTGTCTCTAGCCATGAAATTGTATGTGCACTGACCAGCAAAGGGGGTAGGAGGGGGTTAGAGGAGAGGTAGTTGTGTATAAGAGACTTCACCAAATGAAGAGAGAGAGGAAGGAATAATTAACAAAACTAGCAACGGCAGAGGAAGCTGCTTAACCAAACTTAAGTGGAAATAAAATAAGTAGAAAATCCATCAAGTTCTTCTTTCCTTTCTATTCTCCTTTTTGTTCTTCTTCTTCTTCTTCTGCTGATTCCCTAAACTCTTTCAAGCTGCGCATAAACAGGAAATTGCGCATTGCTTAAACCTTTCACACGCTTTTTATTTAACAGAACTTACCCCTATATGATTCATAGTAAGCCGAAAAAGAGTCCACGATTGTTTTAAATATTCAAATGAGGATTTTCCCATCGTATCCCCTCTCTTCCTCTACTTCTTTAGGCTTCAGCTTGCACTCTACTCTCTTTCGCTGCTTGTTTAAATGCGTTTTACATTTAAATGCTGTTAATTTAGTCGTTACGCTCGGAGAGCAGCGTCAGCAAACGTATCGAGGTATCTAGATAAAAGATAAAGAGATATTAATATAAAAAGTCTTTCTCTCTCTCATGCCAAGTTACATGAACAATAATTTCACCCAGAGAAATGAAAACAAAATGAAAACAGGGAGGAGGAAGGGAGTAAGAAGGGGAGAGAGAGGGGAAGAGAGAGGGAGGCCGAGAGAGGAAGGTAGAGTGAGGAGGTGAAGGTAGAGAGACAGACAGCGCAGAAGTACACAACAAATCCTTTTGATTTCTGCTTCTATCTCTGTTACTTCTTCCCCTTCAGACATGTGTAATTGTACGTAATACAACATCAACAACCACTACAACAACAACAACAACCAACGTATGCAGCCTTAACTGTCGCTTGGTGCCATTGTCGAGCTAGAATTTATTATTTCCGCCAACATGTTGCACGACAACAGCAGCAACAACAACAACAGCAACAACGACAGCAGCAACAGCAGCAACAACAACAGCACAGAGGCAAGAGTTGACAGACGTGCGATGTTCCGTTGAGTCATGCAAAGCTAAAGCCAACGTTGACTGCGACGTCAGCTGAGCAACAGGTACGCATGCGCAACGCTGACGTCGCTGCCATCGCTGCCATTGCTGTTGCTGCCGCCGTCGAGGGTGGCCGCTGAAGGGGAACCTCAGCAGCGGCGGCGGCAACGCAGCGAAACGCGTTCACTGCTGCGGGCTGCTTTACTTTACTTTGCTTTAATTTGCTCTACCTTGTAGTTGTTGTTGTTGTTGCTGTTGTTGTTGTTGTTGCTGTTGTTGTTGCTGCTGTTGTACTTGTTGCTGTTGTTGTTGTAGTGGGGGTTGCTGTTGCTGTTGTTGTTGCTGTTATCGGCACAATTCCGCCTTTTGAAATTTGCTGCTCTGTTGAGCTTTTTTTTCTAGTTTTGTTTTGTGTTTTTGGGTTTTCTTTTGTTTTACACTTGATGAACTCTGCCGGAGAGCAAGTGGAAAGAGAGGGGGGAGAGGGGGTGGAGGGAGAGAGGGGCAAAGAGGGAAAGAAAGAAGGAGACAGAAAGTTTCAAAATGAATTCTGAGTTCACTTCAGTATCACGTTGAAGATTGCAAATACTAGAATACCTTGCTGAGAGAGTCACTCCTTGGAGGGAAGAGAAACAGAAAAAGAGCGAGAGAGGGAGAGAACTAGATGGTCTCAAATTGAGACATGGAAAGACTTGCAATGCTTCTTCAGAAGTTAGGGCAAAGGGGGAGATATAAAGGGTTAAAAAAGAGAGAGAGAGAGAGAAAGTAGAGGAAGAATGCAGTCGATTCCTAAATTAATTCTTCCCTTTCGATCTAAATTGGAAGCATGGAAAAACTTGCAATAATTCTTCAGAAGTGGTGGGAACGGGGAGATATAGAGACAGATTTAGAGAGACAAAGAAAGAGAGTGAGCAGTAGAGGAAGGATGTAGTAGATTCCTAAATGAATTCTTCCCCTTTGGTATCAATTTGAGGCATGGAAAGTCTTGCAATCTTTCTTCAGTAGTCGCACCTTGATTCACAGCCTGATATCGTTGGTGCCCCCACTCTGTCAATCGCCGCCAGCGTGTACTCAAAGCCAAAGCACAAACAATTGTTGCCAGGGTCAAAGCTATCGAAAGATATATCTGCACTTGCAATGAGGATTCAAGATAAAATCCCAAACCTAAAATACTATTTTGCATTACAGTTTTATGTGTGGCGAATACTCGAAACTAATTTCATGGCTTCACTATAGCAACAGCAACAGTAACAACAACAATGGCAACATCAGCAGCAGAAGGAGGCAGCAGCAGAGGGGAGGCAGCAGCAGAGGGGAGGCAGCAACAAATTGAAATGCTCGTAATAAGGTCAAATGTGTTTGCTTCATAAAGGTCACGGAAACGGAGCGGAGCGGGGCGGTGTGGGGGTGCAGCTGCATTTGAATGCGCCCCAAGTGGCCAAAAGGCAATGGCAACAGACAGACAGAGACACAGGAAGAGAAGAGTAGTGAGAGGGGGGTTGAAAGAGAGGGAGAGGGAAGCTCAACCTCGTCATCGTCGTCGTCGTCGTCGACTTTGTCGTTGCAGTCCTTTCCGCACTGGAAACAAAGCACAGCAGAGAGAGAAATACCAACAAAAAATACACAACAAAGTGTAGGCAGGCATGCAGCAACTGCACAGAGAGTGATAGACTGTCATATACCCTAGACTGGCATTTTATTCTTTTCACCTGCTCAACTTTCCCACAACAGTTTTTCTTGGCTCTCGCTGAGTTATGAGTGAGAGGAGGCAACAGAAATGAATCACAGTAGGAGGATCTCTTGCCCTGCCTCTGCCTCTGCCTCTGCTCTTCTCTGGCTGCTCTCTTCCGGTGTGCTTCATGGCCTGTGACGCCCCCCTGCCTGTGTTGTTTGCTGGTTACAGGGTACAAATAACTGAAAACAAAACAATGCGCAAGAAAGAAAGAAAAACGTTGAAAATAATGACAGCCCCAGGAGGGGGCGGGCTGCAGTCATTTTTTCGGTGCAGCAGAAGGAGGAGGAGGAGGTGGAAGGGCAGGGGTATGGGGTGTGGGAGCAGGGGAACTGTGTGTGTGTGTGGAGGCAACTCTGGCTGACAACTGTGGCTGATGCTGATGCTGAAATCAAAACACGGCGGGGAACAATGCAACAGACAAAAAAGTGCAACGCGCTGCAAGACAATGACAGCAAGAAGGGAAAGGGGGGCAGAGGCGCCAGCAGAGAGAGAGAGATAGAGAGAGAGATAGAGAGGGGGGGAAACGCATTAATGAAAATGGCCAACAGGGAGAGGCAGAGGAAGGCGAGGGGAGAGAGCAGAGGGGTGAGAGAGGGGCCACTGTCTGTGGCCGCATTGTTTTCATTTCAGAAACTCTGCTCCGTTTTCGCATGCTTAATTATGGCCATTGACATGCAATGTGCTACGTGCAACGTGTTGCATGAGATACTAACTAATAAGCGAACGTTTGCAGCGCACTCGCACCCGCCTCATTGTTACTGCCACAACAACAACAGCAACAGCAACAGCAACAACAACACGGTTAACTACCGTCAGGGCCCCCATCAAATTAATCACGCGGTATCACATTTCGCCAGGCCACACTTCCACACTCTACAGTCGAGTCAACTCAACAGGCGGCAGAGGAGGCGCAGTTACATTTATAGCTCAATTGGAAGCTGCTGCAAGTGCCACAAGTGGCGCAGTCTCTCCCTCTCTCTCTATCTCTATCTCACTTGGGCTGCGCGAATTTATCTTTTTTGGCTGCGACATAAATTACTCGCTTTCGTCGGGGGGCAAGTGGCAGAAGGTGGGAGGGGAGGGGAGGAGGGAAAGAGGATGACAGGGAATAAGAGTACAGTGTATTGCAGAGCAGGAGGACAGTGTAGGGAGTGGGTAGGACAGTGTAAGGGGTAGGACAGTACTCGTTACAGGCTAGAGCTCTTTAAATTTAGATTCCACGCTAATGTAGGCAACTGTATAAGTGTGTGTGTGTCCCTGTGTGTGTCCATGTGTGTGTGTGTGTGTGTGTATGGCATATAATGTGCCATAAATCAGCTGACTTAGTCGCACTTTGTTTACAGTTTGCTTTGCCCATATTTTAATTAGTTTCTCGCACTTCCTTTCAAGACTTTAGTAATTGGATTTCTTCTACCCGACTGCGACTACGACTGCATAAAGAAGACACCTACATAAGTTGGCTTGTTTTCTTTAAGTGTTGTTTAACTAGCTTAGAAAATAGAGACAGAGATAGAGAGAGAGAAGGAGTTAGAATTGCAAGTAAAGAACTATAATTTATGGCAACAAGAAGTGTCTGAAGTTGCCTGCTAGTTTGCTTATTTCAAGGCATTTTTAGTAGAGTTAAACAATTAAATTATTAAATGATATAGTCAAGAATCTAGTCTGATATCTTAGCAAAAATGATATAGTTAAGAACCAAAGCACATCCTGGTCTGAGATCTCATTTGTTTTTTCTACCTGCCCCCAAAAAGAGCTTCAACTCTTGCGTGAGCTAATGAGCCACGGCGCAAGCACATTAAAAAGGTATTTTGGCCTTAAACACTTCCAGCTTCCCGGTTAGACCACACACACATACTCTCTCGCACACACACACTGTATACACTGTGGCACAGTGGGAAATATATGTTAAAAGGCAATTAAAAGCAATTAGCCACTTAGCATGGCACATCAGCGTCAAGTCCCCAAGAGCGGCCTCTCTTTCAGAGTGTTGTTGATGCAACAACAACAACAACTTCCGTTAGAATCAAACTGCAAAAAAAAATAAAACGAATTTTCAAGTTTTTCCATTTTGTTTTGTTTTGTTTTTGGTTTTTATTTCCATTTTGTTTTGTCTCGTTTGGACTCCAAGCGTGCAAATCGTTGTCCCAATTTTTCAAGCTTAAAAACTGACGACCGCTAGAGAGAGAGAGAGAGAGAGAGAGACAGTGCGAGACTGGGCGCCAAAGAGTTGGCAAAGTTACTTAAAAATACCTAAAAACACACACACACATATAGACTCACATGCATACGATATAAATGTTAAATGTATTTGCCAATCAACAAACGCGAGTAGACACATAAAAAGAATTATTATGCAATATTCGAGTGTGGTCTTTATTAGCATGATAATTGTTTTTGCTTGCATAACGATCAACATCATCATCAACAACATCGTAAGATATTACATGATGATCATTAGATGAACGCGCTTGGTTGGGCAACCAGTGAAGGGTTTAGAAGATGACCGAAGAGAGAGTAAAGAACTCCATAGAATGATAGAGATTGAGGGAATAATCTAGAGAATGATCTGAACTAAAAGTTGAAAGTGCTCTGCAAACTTGGGAGTGTCACATAGACCATATATCAGCTGTTTATAGTGCCCACATCAGCTATCAGGGTTAAGCTGACCTAACAGCGAGTAAAGAACTCGATAGAAAGATACAGCAAAAGGGAATCATCTAGAGCATGATCTAACCAGAGCTGGGAACTGAAAGTTGAAAGCTCTATTCAAACTTGGAATGTCACATAGACCATATATCAGCTGGTTTTAGTGCCCACATCAGTTCCATATTGGGAGATCGTGCTGATAAGTTCAACGTTTCCTTTGGGGTTCGCACATGAATTTTGATTCGGCAGTTCGTTGAACTCGCCTGATGAATATTGCCAAGAAAGCAACGTCTTATATTGTACATAACATCGCGTGACTTACATATCTCACACTCTCACAGTCTCAAGATCCCAAGGTTTCGCCTCTCCTTATCTCTGGCAGTCGCGCTGTCGCTCGCATTGGAGCATTTTGAAAGCAATTTCCACAGCTATTCCGAGTTTATGTGCGGATTTAAAATTTATGCTAACTGCCCGTTAAGTTTTACGAGTGCCCACAGTGAGCACTGACTATAAGAGCAGCATACTTGAGGGGGGGCATTGGGGGGAGGCAGAACTTGGCGTAAATTGACTTATTACTCGCGCATCCTTGACAGAGGGATGCGAATCGAGAGTCGATGCGAAGGCGAGTCAGCCAAGTGGACCAATTAAATTGCAGTTGCAACATGGAACTTGCAACCTGCAACCTGCAACACCGACGTTCTCACTGAATTATGAGACTGCGCTGCCACAAGCGGCGCATAAATAAAATCACTCTACCGGCACAAGCCCCAAAGAATCAAATGCAAGAAGCAGAAACTGAAAATATGATGAAATATTCATGCATATAAGGATTCCCTCATTGCCTTTAACGCAAGTCGAACTGGGAATACACTACTTATAAGATAACAATGTGTAAGATACTACTACTATTTCTGTATAAGATACAACGGCTACTGTATAAGTTGTGCTACTACTACGACTATGGTATGAGTTGCTTATATTAATAAACTACTACTTCTACTATAGAAGATACTACTACTACTTCTACTGTAGAATATACTACTACTACTTCTGTATAAATACTACTACTACTTCTTCTACTACTACATCTACTACAACTATTATTACTACTTCTTCTATTACTTTTACTATTACTTTTACTACAACTACTGCTTGTACTACTACTACTTTATCTTCTACTTCTACTATGGTACATCTACTTTTACTTCAACTTCTACATCTATTACTACTACTACTTCTACTACTACTACTTCTACTACTACCACTACTACTTCTACTTCTAATACTACTTTTACTGCTACTACTTTATGTGTTACTTATATACAGAATACCGTTTTCTCTCTCTTGTTCTTCTCTCTCCTCTTCTCCTTACCATAAATTACTTTGCTGCTTTTTAAAAGCCTAACTACCTGAGCTCTAGTCTAATCCAATTTACTCTTAATCAACACTCTGTCAGCTCACCTCGTTGAGCTTTATAGAGCTCACCACGCTCGAGGGGCAACTCCAGAATTGTAGGGCAACAAGAGAGTCGTGAGGAGCTTCAGCTTCAGCTACAGCTACAGCTCGCGCCTCGTCATCACCTACAACGGGGCTGGGGCCTCTGCGCCCTGAGCTCATCACGTATGCAGGGCGCGCAGTCTGTTTGGATTTTTCCCCTTCACCACACGCCGCAGGCCACACGCTGCAGTACTCCCCACACCACATACCCCCCACTCCCCCACACTACCCACTCAACCCAACTCGGAGCAGCGGTAAAAATTTGCTGCACGAGTGTCGAACCTATTTGTAGTTATCAGAAAATTAAAAAAGAACGTGCGCCGCAGGGAGGAAGGGGAGGGTGGGGAGGAGCAGCTGCCTGGCAGGCAGATTGAGAGAGGCGACGAGCAGTCGTGCGATTCTAACTGTGCTTTATTCAGTAAGTGAAATAAATTTATGGGAAGAAGGCGAAAATGTTAAAGTCAATGAGCCAAAGAGCCAAGGGAGAGGGAAGGGAGGGCCGGGGGTGTGACGGGAGCACGACCAGGCACGCTGAAGTAAAGCAAAGCCAGCAGAACAATGCGTACATATCGACAAGTCGCTACGCCCCTTCCCCCTCTCCTTTTGCATGTCATGCTGTCATGAACCGTTCGTTCTGTTGCTTGTTCTCTTTGCTGCTCTGCTTTCCCGTGCTCCTCCCTCTTCTCTTCTGCCTTGGGCGCACTTCACTCAAACTCGCCGCAAGCTCATCACGTTTTACGACGCCAACGACGCCAAACTACACACAAAGTCGCATAACTATTGATTTCAATTTATATTTAATGACTTTATAAGTCGACAACGTGTGCCATATATGACTGTGGTCTCATAGCCACTAGCTTGTGTCACGTAGCTGCTCGCTAACAGCTGCCAAATGCACTCAGCCAACGGCAAGAACATCAAGACTTGCAATTTATGCAAACTCTTCACTTTGAGCACGCATCAACTGACCTCAGTCTTAGTCTCTCTCTCTCCCCACTCAGCTGCTGTAACGCACACTCACCAGTATTAGCGTTCAGAGTTTAGCTGAACTTGACTCATTGCGGCTCTTGTGGTTAACTACCATAGGGGGTGAGAATGAGTGTGAACTGTGAGTGGGATAAGAGTTGAACTGTTAGAGATTCTTTTACACAAACTGCTGTATGTCTGCGACACTTGCAGGAGGGAGACAGCAGTTGCCAAATTTAAAGTCACCTTGAGTAGCTCTGACAGTAGATTGAGTAGAACCCGTCACTTCTGTTCACCTTTGTGCTATCTGCTAGTGACAATTGCTAGAGCGAGATGCACTAGTGAATAATAAAGTCACCATGGGGGTAATGAGTGTTCGTAGAAAGGAGAGTTTAACTGCATAAATAAATTAAACTCTGTTACACACCTCTTTGACACTTGCCAGAGCGAGACAGCATGCAGCAGTATAATATGAATTTAACCATTTGTTTGCCCCATCAATAGACAAACAATTTTCGAGTTCCGTTCAGCATTGAGCACTCAGTGCGCGCTTTGCATTTCCATTTCCGTTCTTCGTGCATGACAGGCACTCCCCACACGTCCGCAGCAGCAGCAGCCAGGACTGGTCACTGAAGGCCAATGGCCACTGTAAAAGTAACCTCAGCAAAAACAACAACAACAATGGCAGCAGCAGGTTTGACTGTCTGTCTGCCTGTCTGTCTGCCTGTCTGTCTGTCTGCCTGCCTGTCTGTCTGCCCACCTGCAAGAATATTCTTGCATTGCAATTTGAGAGTTTGGATTCAACTTTCGTGACGGAGCAGTCCGTTGCCAATTGGCAATTGATTGGAGTGTTTGGGCCAACTGATAATTGGCTGCAAACGAGAGAGAGAGAGAGAAATAACAGAGGAACAGAGTGGAGAAAAGGTTAGATCGGGCCAAACAACTCAAATTGGCAGGCGTTAAGGCTAAAAATTCAATTTAATGCGAATTTCGAAAGTCTCTAGAAAGCGCAGAGAGTGCTAGTAATGAAGAGATAGACAGATAGAGAGAGGGGGGAGAGAGGGATAGAGGGGAAAGAGAGAAGGAGCATAGTGCAGGCAGCTGTCAGTTTCCCCGTTTAAAAATCATTTCAAATTTTCTATAATTCAAGCGTATAATAATAAAATGTAAAAAAGAAAAGAACTTCAAAGCGTCAGCATCAAACGCCTTACCCAGTTGGACCTGTACCCCTTTCCAGACACACTGCCAGCCCCTGCCCCTGCCCCTATCCCTGCCCAAGCCTTGTTTGCTTTTTTGCCTTCTCAGTCTTGTTAATTGAATTAAATTCCGCACATAGAACAATTTTTGGAAAGTTTTTTATTTCTTCAATCAATTTAATACGTAATCAGCGAATTTGCATGATTTGCGAGAAGAAACATGAGAAAAGGGAACTGTGGATAAGCAGAGAGAGAGAGAGAGAAAGAGAAAAATGAACAACTTGCGAACATTTCTGAAGTGATTTGAAGCCACTTGAAAAACGCTGCGCAACTTTTTACTATGGCCAATCATAAAAATCAGAAATATACAGAGAGAGATATACAAAATCAAAGCTCAATTGAATAAAGCAGAGAGCGCAACAAATCTCAAGAGACTGTCAAAACGGAACAATAAACGAAATATAAAATATGAAATTTCAAATGGAAATGAAAATGGTATAAAAATAATAATAAATATTGTATGCCACATTTGGGTATTCATAAATAAGTGAATAATGAATCAATGTTGAATAATAAGAGAGAACTTTATGCAACTTTTGATTCTGCTTGCAACTTTAAAACATTTGTCGAGCAATATCGCCGTGTTAAAGTACAATTTAATTAGCCAGAGAGCGCGTTAAACAACAATTGAAATTGATTGTGCGTAAAGGCAACAACAAAAGGGGGCGGCACACGCCCACAAAGGGGGCGAGGTAGGCAAACAATGCGACCCCACTGTGAACAGTTGCCCATTAGGGCGCCATTTAAAATTACATTTAAGCCCCCCCTTCCCCCTCTACGGCGAATGGCCCTTGGCTGTTTCCCTAGACGGGGAACAATGCGAGTCTTTACTGTGTGTGTGTGTGTGTGTGTGTGTTGTGTGTGTGTGTGTGTGTTGTGTGTGTGTGTGTGTGTGTGTGTGTGTGTGTGTGTGTGTGTGTGTGTGTGTGTGTGTGTGTGTGTGTGTGTGTGTGTGTGTGGTTCACTGTCATTGTAATTGCAATTGCCATGAAATGGAACGCGACACGGAGACGGACACGGCGACGGACACGGCGTAAGGTGAGCCCCGAGAGATGCTTGCAACATCTACGACGGCATTAGCAAGTTAAGTCAATGAGGAGGGAATGATGATGATGATGATGATGAATGTCCACAAGGAAGGTCAGAGATGTGATGACAAAAGACACAGCTCAGTCTGCAGTCAACTGTATGTGCAGAGTATCTGCTGGTCGAGCAGTTGTGCCTGCACTAATTTGATGTACTTCTCTTGTGTTTGTGCGGATATTGAAATGCGTTCCACTTCGCAGCGCGTGCATTTCAGTTATGCGCTCCCAGCATTTGTATCTCTATGCATAGCAGATGCCACACCAGACACACACACACCAGGCACACACACACCAGACACACACACGCACCAGGCACACCACACACACACACAGAGAGAGAAGCAACCTGTGCTAATAGCGGGCAATTTGGGCGGAAGTACGACTCGTCTGGGATCACACTGCGTATGAGTAACCCAATTTCAATGAAGAAGAGCAGCACACACGCAAAGCGATACACATTAAAGACGTTCCACATTTAATGCGATCCACATTATAAAGCCCACAACGTGCCACAACTTTAATGATTTGCAGCTTGGAAAAGTGACAGCAAAGTGAATTTTGGCCATAACTGAAAGCGAAATGAAGCGACGACGACGACGACGACGACATTCCTAAGCAAAGCAACAATAAAAACTAAACAGTAAACAAAACAAAAAGTAACAACAAATTGTAAAAGATAATAATAATAACAATTATGCTCGATAATAAACTGCAATCAGATGGAGGGAAACAAAAACAACTTTGAGCATTGCCAAATGACGGACAACAATCGAGGCTTGAGTTTGTCATTGTTTGTTTGATGTTGCTGTTGTTGTTGTTGCTGTTACTGTTTCTCTTGTTGTTGTTGTTGTTGTGCACTCATGTGAGAAAGTTGTGCCAAATGCAGATTTTACTATAATGATAATATTACAATTTCTGTTGCTGTTTTAGCTTTAATTTTCTGTCAACTTGAAAACAAAATTTAGCCTCACTTGTCTTTACTTCACTCTCTCTCCCTCGCTCCCCTCTCTCTCTCTCTGTCTCTCTGTCCTGCTACCTCTTTGTCTGTTTGTCTGCTTGAGGGCATTACGAATGGCGGGTTTTGTGGGCGGCACTGACTTTATGTGGAGGCTTTATCATTATAATGACATCAATTTGATGTTGAGTAGTTGTTGTTGTTGTTGCTGTTGTTGGTCAAGCCGAAACAATTTCAATTTCAAGCTTTCTTGCCTTGAAATTACCTCATCTTCAACTAAACTGTGCCTATCTGTATGTGTGTGTGTGTGTGGCAAAGCAAATGGATTTGAATGGTGCAAAACTGATACCAACAGAGGCGGCATTAGTTGCGGCTGCAGATTGAGTAATTTCAGAGTCTCTTTGGGTCTGCAACGAATTCGAGGTTGACTTTTAAATAGTTTTGGACTGTGATTAATTGTCAGAAGCATACTAGTAGTAAGTCTTACTATATCTGCCCCCTTTGTGTGCCTGTTTCAGCTGGTTTAAATGCAACACACAGTTGCCTCTTTATAGTGTAAGGGGGAAAGAGGGGGAGTTGAGTGGCTAAGTCTCCTAAACAGACTTATTCAGTTCCTTCCTCTCTAGCTAAGTTTTAAGAGCAGCCATCTGCCTAATCAGAGGCAACATTCATTATCTCTCACAGCCTTAAAGACCTTTCGACCCTCTGCCACTTAACTATAACTCTCTCTCTCTCTCACACTCTCCCCTTCCCCCCACTCTCCCTTTGTCTGTCTCTTTCTATGCGCAGTTTGTAGTGCAAAACAATTTAAATAACAAGTTGGTAATGGAGCCGCATCTGTCAGAGCCAAGTCTGGCATGCGCCTGGGAATCTTCTTCTTTCTTCTGCCACATGTGGCAGAGCTTGCCGCACTTGTTGCAACTGAATTACTGGAGCGTAGAAGGCTCGCTGTTGTTGTTGTTGTTCTTGTTGTTGTTGTTGTTGCTGTCTAGGCTGATTTAAAATGCAGATTTCTTTTGCCAACTGGCGAGGAGACTCTGGCAACTGCAACTGCAGGTAGAACTGTTCCCGGCCATTGAATGTTGCTGTTGGTGCTCTGGTGTTGCTGTTGTTGTTGCTCTGGTGTTGCTGCTGTTGTTGCTGTAGCAATTGACAAAAAAATTTGCATGCCAAAGCCATTTGCTGCTCGCAATGAGGTCAGCTTCGTCACCGTTGATGCGAATTGTAACGCGCATTTTAATTAGATTTTGATAGAGAATACACTATATAGAATATATATACTAGTTGAGATACGGAGCAGATCGTTAAGTGGGGGAGGGGGCAGGCAAGTGAGTGAGAGCGTGTAGCTAATGATAGTCAGAATATAAGGCGAACTTTGGGAAATGGATTTATAAAGCGTCACACGAGTCGTATGTGTAATTATAGCTTACCACAGGGGGAGTGGTGGGTGGGTGGATGTACTTACATTGTAGGTGTGTTTATGTATGTGTGAGTTTGTGCATATTAGCATTATAATGGAAATAGGCAGGCTGCAAGTCAACTCCGGGCTGTCGCTTGAGCATAATTGAAATATGTAAAATGCTATAAAAAAAGGTAGATTGAGAAGGGCAGGGAAAAAGAGCTACATACGTTATATAAGCTTGGACATTTATCTCCACACAGTGAAATGCATAAATGTAACCTATAAAAACTCTGGCAACAAATTTGTTAAAGCCCTGGCAGAACTTACAGATAGAACAGGAGGCGTCACGGCATATCCTTTCCTTTTTCGAACTTTTCACTCTAATAAATTGAATACAATTCATGGCTATAAAAACATTTACCACAAATATACCACAACAACAAGAGTATAACAGCAACAACAACGATTGCTCTGGCAATTTATTATTAATTTGTTAATGCACTTTTACGAAGATACAACGAACCATAACTGACAGCTGGCAGAGTGTGTGTGTGTGTGTGCAGTCAAAGCGTTAATTAACAAGCGATCAAATTATACAAAATTGACTTTGGTCTGAGCATGTTTTAACAACGCAAAAAGGGGCGTGGCAGGGTGGCAGTTGTGGCACCACAGAGTCGACCACAAAATGGCAAACTTCGTTGCGGTTGACCAAAAAAAAAATCAAATAGAGCAATAAAAAGCAGCACAATTTAGAGGGTAGCTTAATGCGTATTTATATATATAGTTTATATATATTAAATACTTGTTTAATCAGCTTAAAATGCAGGTCAAATGTGCACTCTATATGTGTGTGTGTGTTTTCTTTTCTCTCTCTTTGTTGTGGGTCAAAGTCTTTGAAAAAATGACGTTATAAAAAGAAAAGAAAAAGTAAACCAGGGACATAAAACCGAAACGAAACAGAAACAGAAACCAAAGAAAGAAATACAAAAATGTTGTTATATCGCATGAAATATAATAATAATATGGTGCATAACTGACAAACGGGTTCTGCCAGAGAGAGAGAGCAGAGAGAGAGAGAGAGGGGGAGACAGAGGGGGACAGACGTACTAAAGTAAAACTAAAACTTGAAAAGCTGCGCTCGAATAAATGCTGAACATTTTAAGTATACCAGAAATTTATTGCAAACATTTTTTAATGTAGTGTGAAAAAAACAGGGGAAATATCGTATATAATAAATACTAAAAAAATACTGCAACTTGCAGTGGAAATTGTAAATGAAATTAGTAAAGAAACGCAGGAATAACAACAGCAACACACAACAAGCAACATCAGCAGCAGATTGTAAAACAATTTCTCTAATTAATTGTACAAGTGTGTGAGGGGGAGAGGGGGAAGAGGGAGGGGGAAGAGGGAGAGGTAGAGGGGGAGTTTGCACACTTTAGTTTCGATTTAGTTTTAAAGTTTTAATTTAGGATTTTCCGCTTTTGGTGTTGCTGTGGCCAAATGCGCATTATGGCGCAGCAATTGGTTGCAAGTTGCCGTTGCAAAGCAACGCCACCCAGGTGGCAGGTGGCAGGTTGCAGTTGCCAAGTTAGTCTTAAGGCAGACTGAAGTGGCAACATTGTTCACATGACAAACTTCTCGAGACAATTTAACGCGCATTTTTCTAATCTGTTGACAACTTTTGCAGGATTCCGCACCCAACAACAACAACACAACATGTGCAACAACAACAACATCATCAACTACAAGCTCCTGCAGCAGCAACAATTGCAGCAACAGCAACTGCAGCTATACCAGCAACAGCAACAACAGCAGCAGCAGCAGCAACAATTGCAGCTACAACAACTGCAGCAGCAGCAACAGCAACAACAACAGCAACAGGCGCCGCATGAGTCGAGCTTAAATGTCGAGGCTGTCATATTGCAAAATCAGGTGGACACATTGCACTGGCAATTGAAGCAGGTGAGTTACCCCGCCCCCACCTCCACCACCTTCTTGTTTATACACATAACAAAAGACTTAAGACACAAACCTGCGACATGCGACATGCAGACGTGGATCGTGACTTGATGCCGCTCACTTTGAGCAACTTGTGCTATGCAATGTCAGCCTCCCGCTGCCTCCCCCTCCCTCACTGACCCCTCTGCCCTCTGTTCCTCTTTAACTGCAGCTGCTCCAAATAGCTTCAACTTCAACCTGTTCCCTTGACTTGTATGCCCCGTTAGGCTTGCCCAGACTCTGTAAGCATTTGCATAAGCTTCTATGCCTTATCAGCATCGTAAAGATTCTCTATTTATGAGAGAGAGAGAGCGAGGCAGGCAGTAATAATTTACAGGGTATTTGCCTGGCAAGAACTTGCAGCATTCTCTTGCTCAGTTTGCAGCACAGTCGGCGCTGTTCTCACGCCTCACACAGACACACGCAGACACACATGGGCAGGCCACATAGAGATGTTGCTGTCATGGCTCACCTCCTACCCCTCCCCCTCCTCCCCCTCTGGCTACGCCTCTGCCCACTCTTGAACTTGTCTTTTCAGCGCCGCGTTAAGTGGCCTTTGTTTTTCTGTTCTATTTTGTTTCTCTGTTTCTTTTTATCTCTTCTATCATTTCCTTGATTTGTTTTCTTTCCTCACTTTACTTCATCTTCTCTATGCCTCCCCCTCCCCCTCTTAACATTGTGTTCTGTTTTGTTCAATGCTTTCCGGACACTGTGGGGCCTGTTAGGGCGATGTCCAGCCACGACGGCGTCCACAATTAGGCGGCACATTCTTTTTAACGCTTAATTATAGACCCGGTGGTCGTCAATGTTCTTCTTCTTCTTCCCCTTCTTCTTCTTGCTTCCTTCTTCTGCTGCAGCCCCATTTATATATTCTATTCAGCTTGGCTCTGCTCATCATTATCTCATTGTCTTTCGGCTCTGATCGTTTCCTCCATGGCGTTAATTTTATATTTCCTCACAGAAGGTTGGCTAAAAGAAGAAGGAGGAGGAGCTTCTCTCTCTATTCTCTGTTTGCTTTGAAAGCTGATGGACAAGTGCAAATTAATCGAATCAATCAGTGGGAAAACAGAGGGCAATCGGCGGGAAATGAGTTGAGATTGCAACAGATTTCTAGCAGAGATTACAGCACAGTAATTATTGAGAAGGATGCAGCTGGGAATGCAAGGGACAGGGCAGAACTTACTAACTATCGATAACTATCGATAGAAGAGTTAGAAGAGAGAGGGAAATCAGCGGGAAATGAATAAAGATTGAAGGAAAGCACAATGCAGCTGAGAATACCAGGGACACTGAGACTACTTACTCACTTACGCACTATCGATAACTATCGATAGTATGTATAGAAATGGGAAACCGTAACATATTTGGTAAAGACTGCTTAAGCGATAATTGGGTCGATTTGTAGGCCGATCTACAAGGCTAGAAGACTAACCTGGTTAACGTGCACTAAGCGCGTCTTGTGCTCCATATTTCTTCATCTTCTACCCTCTTCTCCTGCTTCTTCTACTTCTTCTTCAGCTTCTTCTGTTCTTCATCTCTTTGTACGGCTCTTTCAATCGATTTCCAAGCCACATTTGAACCGCTTTGACCTTCAGCTTTCTCGCCATGTGCCGTACACCTGTTCAAACACCTTGCAACACTTTCAATCAGCTCGGGATTCTATAATTCACCCGACTACAACAACAAAAACAACAACAACAAGAGCAACGACAACAACAACAAGAGCGATAATAATGTTTACGCTTTCATTTCGATTTAATGCGCTTTTTAAACGCGTCTCAATGAAGTTGTCTCAAGCAGAAGCTGAAGCCGAAGAAAGAAAATTGCAATATAATCAGTGATAAATATTTTCCATTTTACTTTGGCGCGCTGTCTCTCTCTCTCTCTCTCTGTCTCTCTCTCTGTGTGTGTGTGTCTGGCTTGGAATGCCGGCGGAAAACTTGGCAAAAACTGGGTTAAAAAACAGCTAAAGGCGGTCAGCGCTGGTAACCGGCTAAAAATGTAGAAGCAGAAAAAAAGGCCAACTTCATTAAACTGCAAAGCAAATCACAGAGTGTAGCAGGCGTGGGCTGAGACCAGAGACAGAGACTGAGACTGAGGAGGCCTGAGACTCAAACCGTTTTGATTGATGGCGTCGATTGAATGAAGGAAGTCGCCCCAACAGGCAGGCATAGACTCGAGCGGATGCTGTCGCTGATTTAGATGAGTTTTTAATGAAGCAAATTGCGAGAAGAGAGCCACAAAAGAAGCGAGACAGAGAGAGAGGAAGTGCCGCACACACTCCAATTCGAATCGATGACGAGACACTTAAGTTGCAGGCGAGTGTATTAGAGACACAAGCTGTACCCTCCATTGAGAGTGTAAGCCAGACCCAAATCGCGCATTAGTGCAGTAAACAAGGCATAACAAAATGCAACAGCAGCAGCAACATCAGCAACAGCAGCAACAGAAATTGCAGCAACATTTCCACATACCAAGAGAGGCGCTCGTAATTCCCATTCCCCATTCCCAGCCCCATTTGCAGCTCGAAAACGGCAGCTGTGGCAGCGGAAAAACGGCCACAATAGCAGCAACAAAAATTAGCAACCACCGCAAAACACCAACAACAATGTCTACAACAACGACAGTAGCTGCAACAACAACTGCAACATTTACCAGATAGATTACGTAATCAACTTTGGCAGGCCAAAAAAAAGAGAAGCCAAACAAACATTGACTAAAATTGTTGCTGCCAAATTGCATTGCCAACTCTTTTTTTTGTATTACTTGATTTTGGCCAAACCTGGACAAACAGTGTTGCCAACTGTATTGATTGTTGTCAACCGCAGTTGGCTAGAAAAATGCTACATTTAGCTACTTCTGTTGAGTAGAATAAATTAGAAATACGCTAGAGAAAAGCATAAATTAAATTAGAAAATAAGCTAGAAATGAAGCTAGTAAATAAGCTAGTAAATAAGCTAAAAATATCTTTAGCTTTTATTAGGGCAGACACATGCCACATTTCTTTCGGCTTAAGGCTAAAACTAGCCATATTTGCCAGCGCTGTTTTTGGCGTCATGTGGGAAACTCTTTTTTTGGCCAATTTGCTTGCATGTAGGCGGGCGTAAATGGGTGTGGCACGCTTGTTGGTCAGGTGGCATCTTAACACTTTGCCAATTTGGCAATCAGGCAACGCCCGCTGCCACGCCCCTCCCAAGTGGGCAACGAGGCAAATGACGCCTGTTAATTAGACCCACTCAGATCTTGGCCAGCAAAATTGGCTCGGCCCCAGCGCAGAAGTAACACAAGATATTAAGATATTGTAGCTTGTTGTTGTCGTTGTTGTTGTTGTGACAGACAGACTCAAAATCGATTAAGTGAAAGTTGTTTATGTGTGGAGAGAGAGGGGGGAAGAGAAAAGGTCGCTGACTGCTCTACAAAGCCAACGATAAATCGATAAATTAACATAAACTGTAAATTATGAATAGATGAATAGATTCGTATCAAATATGATCTTTCATTAGCCCCTGCACAGTGGAATAAGGCATGTGCAACATATGAAGAAAGTATTTCGGAACGTTATAGAAACTCGATAGAGTCAAGTTCATCATAGGGAAGTGAAAAAGAATTTCGTCAGAACTCTCCAAGAGATTTGCATGGCAAATTACTTGCGATAATTAGCATAACAAAATGCTAGAAATGATTTGTAAATGCGAGCAGGCGAGGCGTAAAATAATATGATGATATCCGCAGCACACACAAAGAACAAAGACAAAGAACTTAAAGACAAAGAACTTAGAGACAACTCCAGACTTGAGGTACCTACTGAACCTAAGTGACGTAATCCACCACAAACAGCACAGAAAAAGAAGCAACCTTACTTAATGGAGTCCATGACTAATCCAATCATACTTCTTTTACAGACGGAGACTAGTTGTGAAATGTATCGTGCTGTCATGGAAGAGGTTGCTCGCTTCTTCGAACGCTACCAGCAACAGCAGCAGCAGCAACAGCAGCTGCGCCAGCAACAGTTGCAACAGAATCGCCACAGCATGGGTGGATCTGAGCAGATCTGCCGTTCGAAGAGTCTGCATCATGTGCAGGGCGTGCTGAGCGATCCCAATGGCTATGCGGATGAGGCCACGCCCATTGCCAGCGCCAGTGGATCCTCTTCTAGCTCATATTTGCGAGCTCGCAGCAGCACGAATCTCATGTTGAACAAGTCCATGTTGACAATGAACGAGGATCACAACTACGAGAGCATTGCGCCAGCAGGCAGCTACAGTGCCTTCAAGGACTTCACCTGGTAAGCATCATTTTCTGCATTCCCAGATCTGTTTGCTGATTCCCTTCTTCACTTCATTCAGGCGACGCTCTCCCAAGAAACTTGGCGGCTGCAAGGCGCGTCTCTCTTCACCGGAGGCTGCCGAGGAGAAGCTCAACCAGGAGGCCTTTCGCTTGGCGCGCACCATACGCAACCTGTTGCACACCTCACAGCAGCAACCGGATCTTAGTCGGTCGCTAGCTGGCGGGGGAGGAGCAGGTGGAGCAGGAGTAGGTGGAGGAGGCGGCCATCGGTTGTGCAAGACACAGCAGGTGTCGCCGCCACTGCTGGATGCTGCGCCCATTTTACCGGCTAGCAAGTCTAACGGGAACAACACACCCACTCCCACCGCCACCGCCACGTCCAGTGCCGCAGAGATGCTCTTCATGCGCGCCAACACCATGCGAGACTCGCGTCTCTCGCTGCGCAGCTCCACCGACAGTTCCGTGCATTCCACCATATCATCGACAGCTTCATCATCCTCCAAGATGGAAACCGATGAGGAGATCACTGCGATAAACACACCCATTGGGAACAGCAGCAGCAACAAGCAGAGTAAACCAGCTGGCAACAACAACGGATCCAGCACAGAGGATGAGAGTGGGTTCAGCTCGATCAGTTCCTTCCATGACGTGGGCTTGCCCCTGAGCTCCACTCTGATTGCGGACTGCAGCAGTCGCAACTCGACGCTCAAGTCTGCACTGAACGTGGTGGGCGTGCCGCTTTCTTCCAACAGTGGCAGCAGCTCCCTGACTTCCCCCTCACAGTCGCCCTCGAAGACCTATCGGAATGCCACACGCTATCAGCGCTTCTCCACACTGTCCAGCGAGGATGCAGCCGCTGTACTCTGGGTCTAGGCGGAAGAGGGCTTCACAGGCAGCAGGAGGAATGTGGAATTGAAACGTTTGTGGCATTTGGAACAGCTCTCTGATACGTCGATCCCTTGTAGGTTATGATTAAGTTTCGTGTTAGGTTCGTGTACCGTTCCTTAATTAAGTATGCAAACTTCTTAATACTGTACGATATCTTTATGTTTTTTATGCCTATATAATAATTATATATTTAGTTTTCAGCGCATTTTTACGTTTAATGTTTTGTAAATGTATAAGCTAAGTTTTGCAGTATTTAGCACATTTTGCAGCTCTTTAATAATAAACTATATTTATAGCAACGATTTTCGTTATTTTGGAGCTTCAAAACAATAGATGGAATCACGATACCTGTTTTGTGGAGTTGAGACTTTAATGATATATAACAGAACTATCGATTGGTATTCATTTTTATCAAAATCTATGGGGGAAAAAATACAATAATTTTTTTCAGGGGTTTGCTCGCAAAAAATGAGCAAAAAGTATAAAATCGGTCGTAACTCGGCCATTTGAAGGACTTTCCGGATGTCCTTGTGACGGAAGATAGTACTTATGATGACAATTCAGAATATTGCATCAGAAGGATAAAAGTCCTTGTAAAAGCTGAGATACAGGTCATTTTGTGATTTTCATAAAACAGCCTATAACTCGGACGCATCCTGGCAGATCTTTTTGATTCCTATGTCAAATTATGCAGATTTGCCAGGACTATCGACTGACTAAAGGACATTACGATTGGTGCTAAAATGACAAAGTTATTTCGAATTTAGAGGTTTTTGAGACAATTTTCGACTGCGTGGCACGAAAATATTACAAGTTCATGACTTCTAGATGACCCCATAATTTTTGAATGCAAATCGATAGAGTTCATCTAGACGTTCCTATTGCAACAAGTGCCGGCAAAATGCGCGAGGACATAGTCGAGGAAGGACGAATTTAGAGTGAATTACGAATCAATTTGAATTCCATTGTGAACGATTTCTCAGAGATGATTTGACTGTAGAAATGGAATTTGTAATGTTGTTGCTTTCGATACATCTTAGCAGTGCATCAGTTGTCAGACATTATTCTGTTCTAGCTGCAAGTCATTCGATTTGTTAGAATTCCTCGTTTCGGCATATTACGTTTCGTTCAAAACTTTTCGGTATTTCCGCAACATTTTCGGCAAACGCACTCACCGCCACATACACTCTCATTGAAAAAGACTGCTTAACGAGTCCACAAGGTTGACAAGGAAATCTTGAGAAGAATCATAATAATGGCCAGCGCTCAAATGAAAAACTTCGAGCCATTGGTGTTTGAGCCAAATAAATTCCTCCAGAGCCGCTTGGATGACAACAAGAGACAGGAATTGCAAAAAGAACGGGGACAGGAGCAGCAGGACAGTGCGCCCGAGGAGAACAGCGAGCAAACCTATAAGATCGAGTACAAACACCCACTGGAACATGTGTGGACACTCTGGTATCTGGAGAACGATCGGACCAAGCCCTGGAAGGATATGCTAAATGAGATAACGCAGATAGACAGCATTGAAACGTTTTGGAGGTGAGTTCACTAGGTACCATTCCTTCCCATATCCTAACTCATCATTCCTTCAGCTTATACTATACCATCAAAACACCTTCGGAACTCAAGATTGGCAGTGACTATTATATGTTTAAACAGGGCATACAGTAAGTGCAGGATATCCAGAGAGTGTTTTAAGTTATTGTATAATCCCTCCTTGCAGGCCGATGTGGGAGGATGAGGCCAATATTAAAGGCGGCCGTTGGCTATTCACTGTCGGTAAAAGTTCCAAGGAGGCACTGGATCGCATTTGGCTGGATATTTTGTTAATGATGGTAGGGGAGTCTTTTGAATACGCTACTGAAATTTGCGGGGCTGTTGTCAACATACGTGCCAAGAGTAATAAGATATGTGAGTACTCACATCGAGTTCATTAAACACTCTTTGAATACATATTCCTTATTCTCTTTGCAGCCGTTTGGACAGCTAATGGCACCAATGAACTGGCCGTGTTGGAGATTGGCTTCAAGCTGAAAGCTCTGCTGCACTTGCAATCCCACAATCTTCAATACCAGCTGCACTCGGATGCCATGTCCAAAATAAATTCGGCAGTCCGCTCCGTATATAGTCTATGACGGATGTTCAGTCAGTTAATATTTTCAAAGATTGCTCGTATGTACAGCTGATGAGACTGGCGTAATATACTCGTCCTTGTAGTATATGATGAAATTACTTTGGTATCTGGCCCAAATTATTTGTTGAAATTCCAGCAAATTCCGGGAACATTATTTTTAACTAATTAACTCTCAATTATACAATAAAACTAATTGCCGTTGACTCTATTCATATTGAAGGCCCCAGAAGGGTTGCAAAAGACATTCGAGCTTTTATAAATTGGTTCGTATATTAATATCTTAAATGATCATTTTGCTCTGTTGCTCTGGTACAACTTGCTCAAATTAAATCAATGAGTTAAGCATTATATTCGTTACATATTTTTAAAAGGATTTACTCAGTAAACATTCACAGCTTTTGCAAATTGGCGACAAGCCGAACAAAATGAAATCAAATCAAATCGAATCGAATCGACTCTCGAAACGAACGCGTGAATGCGATCTCGAATACGATTAGTTACATTATACGATTACATTGATTATATATAGTTATATATATATAATACGGATAGATATTTACAATTATTTTTCGACGTGGATCATTCGCAAATGCTTCAACATTTGCGAGCGCGACAAGGACTTACAAATGCCTAACTTACAACCTACAATTAGGGATTGGACGCGTGGGTTAGTTGAGATTACGAGATTACGTTGTCGACAGTAGTTTGTTGTTACGATTATAATTACAGTTACGGTAACATTTAATATAGATATTGGTATTGGTATTGTTGGTACGTTGGGCACATTTCAGCGAGTTTTCTTTCTTCTGTTTGCGAGTGCGAGTTTTAAATGGAATACACTTCTTTTACTGCAGAGTAGCTTATTAGATTGCCGGCTATATGCGACCCACAACGGCTTTATTCTTACGCTGTGGCTGCACTGACAGCGGTGGTACCACCAGCATCTCAGATTGCGTGGATGGAGAACTGCTGCGCATGCTGGCACAATCCTCATCGTCTACTTCCTGTGAAGAGAAATAGCTCGATTAACATTTTACTCAGTTTAAACTGATATTGTTAACTTACATTAATGTTGGTGCAGCTGGCCAGACGCATCTGCGCCAGCTGCGAGGCCGGCGTCAAGGAATTCGTACTTCCAAATGGCGATGTCATCATAGTGGAAACGGCACGCTTCAGCTTATTGGGCGTTTTGTTAAATGAAAAGGCGCGTCCAACCTGGCAAAGAACAAAGACTGTAAGGCATTTATGATGCCAGAGAACTGTATATAGAACTTACCTTGAGACGCGTTTTGGCAGCCAGCTTAAAGGCCTTGCTCAGCGTGCTGACATTCACATCGCTGATGTCAACCTCCAGTTCGAGTGAAGTGCGACTCAGCAGCATTTTGTCCTGCAAAGCAAAGAAAGAAGTTTGTTGGCATTTCAACTAGGAGGGGGTACAAGGGGGGTACTCACAGCATCAGTACGACAGGTGTGCGCTGCTATTTGCATACACAACTTCTTTAAATACTGTATCTTGTCTGTCTCCTCGTCTGTGATGCTAAACGTGTAGAGTTTCTCCTTTTCGCCACGCTGCAGCAGACCGAAGGCACGCGGACTGTCCGTTATGTCGATAACAAAGCGTATCGTATTCAGAGAGATGAGCTTGATGTGCTTGTGCGTCTTGGCAGTGCTGGGCGACTTGGCCGTGTTAAAGCCTCGCGAGCGTCGCTTGCACAACTCAATGGAATCGGAGAATAGGTAGAGAAGCAGGCTGTCGCCACGTCCACTCAACGAATCGGACAACTCGTTCACCTCGCACTTTGAGATGAAGCTTCGATTGGAGCTAACCAAGTGTGCGGGGCAGCCGTCAATATCGTTGAATATATCAAAGATTGCCATGCGGGACTCCGTGCGCCTCTTGTCCTCGTTAATGTGCAGAGTCACCTGCTTAATGGCCTTCAGCGCATCCTCGAGACGTGCATGATCCGCATTGCTGTTGCTCGTGTGCTTGAGGATGTCGTTAAGGAGCAAGCTTATGCTGGGCAAACGCTGTACGGGACGGATCATCAGATCCTGCAGGCTCTGGCGGCCACACTCCGGCTTCGTCTGATTGATCTTGAGAAAGGCGTGGAAACGTGGATATTCGCGATCACAGTACTGCAGCTGTTCCTTCATCTGCTCATAGAAGTTGACATAAGGTGGATACGCCTTGATGAGCTCGTCTCTATGCTGGATGATAATGTCCCCAATCAGGCAATCCTCACGCCAATTGGAATGCAACTGTCGCAAATGCTCCAGCATGCTCTGATGCACCTCGTGTATGGGCAGGAAGTTGCCAAATATCGACTTGATCTCCGACTTATTCAGCAGTGGATCGTTCGTCTCTGCAAGCTCCTCCAGTTTGTTTTTGAACAACTGTTGGGAGAGAGGGAAAGAGGTATGTTAGTATATCTTGAGATCGTGTCTTCTTATGTGACTTACATTAAGTATGGTATCCAGTATGCCCACATAGTTGGACTCTGTTGTATAGAAGTCCATGAAGTGATTGAATCTCATGGATCTCTTGCTTGGCGTGGCCTCAGTCACCTCTGGCTCAACATGCAGAATGAGTTTATCATTCTCGAGCTTATCGGGACTCGTGGTGCAGTCAAAGAAGCTATTCGAAACGGACAAGAGTCCTGCATCGGAGACCGAGGATCTGCGTTTACCCGAACCCAGGGGAGTGCCCTCCAATTGAATGCGCTGTGAGAAACGCTTCCGTTTCCGCTTGTTGAAGCTAATCGGCAACGAGTCGCGTCGATCTGCACTCGGCGTATTTGTAATGCTGTCCAGATACTGCATGTGCAAATGGAATTAGCAAGGGAAGGGGGAGAGGGAGAGAGAGGGCACACTTACATCGCCAAATAGATAATCCATCTCGTTGGCATAGCCATTCTGTATGGTGTACCAGAACCAGTCCGATTTCAGAATGTGCGTATTGTGATTCTTTGGCTCCGGCTTTGAGACTGTCGTGTGCTCGTCGACGACCTGAGTGGGAAAAGTTTTCAATTAAATTAATTGAATTGTTTATCATCAACTAGAGATTGTGCAATGTGGGGAATAAAAATGTTTTGTTTGTTTCGTACAGCAGCATTAAGTCAAGCGTCTAACTAATTAAATCTAGTTCAAGTTCAATTTCAAGCAGCAGCAGCACAATAAATTTCAGTTATTCAATTATTTACTTATTTTCTGACTCAAACAAAACATTTTTAATGCACTTTTCGCTTTTTGGCAACACACTTTGAAACGGCAAATGAGAATCGCAAGCAAATATCAATCGCAAATAAGAAAAAAAATAGAGAATATCAAATACAAAATTCCCTCCATATTCTGGGGGAATGTGCAGTGAAACATTTGTGCAAATATTTGTTGTGTTAGGAATTCTTGAAATTAACTCAAGCGTATTCAATATTCTTATAATATTTTGTAGGCATTTTAAACATTTATTCACGCGGAACGATGAACGATTGCTCTGTTCGTTAGGCAAATAAATGTTTATCAATATTTATTGTGCTGTTGTTGCGTGTACGTAAAAGGAGAAGGAGAAGCCAAAGACAGATAGTGAGTGAGTACTATAAAGACCAAGACAGACCAAGACGAACTACCACACCCCAATTATGAATTATGAATATGATGAGTGACTTAAACTACAACATAACCATAAACAATTAACAAGTAATTCAATTTAATTTCTATTTAAGCCGAAAATCGAAATGCAAATCCGCAGCAGAAATGTTGTTGTTGTTGTTAGGGGAATGTTGAATGAAATGAATAAATAAATAGCACAAAATGTCTCAATTTGCCAAGTTGCAATGATTCGAAGAGGCGAGAGAGGGAAGAGAGAGAGCGAGTAGAATTCGGCAATGCCGTTTCAAAGCGTGTGCCCTAGAAGCGTGTTCTCTGCTTGTGTTGTTCAAGTACCATTTGGGGTTCTTCTTCTGCGGCCACAACATCGTTGGCTTCTTTACTATCCACAGCAGTTGCTGATGATGATGATGATGATGATGATGATGATGATGATTGCTTTGTGGATGATTCTTGTGATGTTGATGATGATGTGGAGCAGGGCACAGCTTGGGTAGCAGTAGCAGTGGCAGCATTGCCATTGGTTTGATTTGTCGAGAACGTATTAGAGCAACTTGTAGTAACAGCACCACCAGCTGCAGCTCCAGCTCCAACTCCAGCCACGGGACCAAAGAGACGTTTAGCTGTTTTCTTGCCAGATGCAGAAGCGCTGGCACGCTGCAACGGCGCCTTGGGCGTCTTGAAGCCACTGTCCAATTGTCCAAACTGTTCGGGTGTGGCCTCCGGACAACGCTCGGCACGTTTACTGCTGCTCCGTGTGATTCTGTCGCAAATGCTGCGCAACTTCTCCTTGACGGGCTTCCGTATGGACTCATTCAGCGTGGTATTAATGCTGGCCAGCGAGCACATGGAATCATCTGCCTCACTTCCCAGAAATGTGGATGCGTCAGCGGCAGCAATGGAACTCCGACGTGTGCGCAGTGTTTTGATAATGGGTGTGCGATCGGCCACAAAGCTCATGGAGCGCTTTAGGGTGCGCGTTATTGAACCTGTGCGTATGAGCTTTGGCTTCTTGGTGCTGGCGGGCAGGGCAAACGAGTCGACAGACATCAGAGAGACGCTATCGAAGCTGTCCCGCTTGCGCTTCAGTTCATTCTCGGGCAACAGATCGTCCGTTTCCATTTCACATTCATTGATCGTTTCAATTGCCAGCAGCTTGGCCGGCGCTTTCAGTATGGGCGACAGGCGGGCAGGGGGTCGTCGTGGAAGCAGTCACAATCATGCTGTGCTGCTGTGATGAATCATTGAGTGACGCTTGATGCTTATCACTCTTTGGAGTGCTTGCCTGCACATCCTCCTTCTCCTCTTCAGCATCAGAATCCGAATCTGGCAATGCCAATTCGTCGTCATCAATCTCATCCTCCTCTGGCGGAGCTGCCTCAACGAAAAGACGCTCATCGAAGTGTATATCGTCCAGATCATCGGCCTGGTTCTCCTTGTCAACTTGTTGCTCTTTGGTGGGCGTGGCTTGGGGCTGCTGCAGTGGGCTGCTGCTGCTGCTGCTGCTGTCTAGTGGGGGTGGTTCTTTAGGGTTAGTGCTGGTGGGGTTAGTATCTGTATCAGTATCACTAGTGCTAGTGCTAGAGCTCGTAAAGACAGCGCCCGTATTGGGCATCACCTGCAAGATAATATACACATCAGCCATAAAATGAGACACACAAAGAGAGACAAACAAAACAAAACGAGAAACGAATAACAAAAGGTGAAAAGGGGAATCCAAATGCCAGCATGCAATTTACAACAACTACAAAGCAACTAAAGATATATATCAGAGGTGTATCTACTCACGACATGCGAGCACTCGGGATCGTCCAGTTCGGCACAAACGCCGCCATTCTCCAGCAGCACATCGACCATGTGCTGATGCTCCTCGGTGGGAAAGCCAAAGAAGCAAATCTTCTGTCCCTCAAAGGCCTTCAAGCGATGCGCCTTTGTGAAGTTGTCCTGTGTAGCCTCAAACTCCAGCGAATCACGTGCTGACCAGGCAGCATAGACCCAAGCAGGCCGAACCACCGTCAAGCGAAATGTTTTGGCGTATCTGTTGGGGATGGAGGGGAGCAGGGGAGATGTAGGTATTCCATATTGAAGGCATCTTTACTGTGTTACTTACTGATACTTTTCTCCGCCGCTGTGATTGCATATGAGATGTGTGGTCTTTGTATTCAGATCCTTCTTGATGCAACCACCCATTGAGTGTATGAGATTCACCAGTTTTGTCTAAGTGCAGAAGAGATTTGAGTTACTCCAGATACGTTATTGTACCATATGACTGAGGCACTTACCAGCTCATCCTTCTTGCGTATGCCCGTGAAGCAGGTGACTACGCCGCGCATTGCATAGTTGTAAATGGGCCTCGTATTCTGGCCGAGAACGTGTTTGTTCTCTGCCGCATACTTCAAAGCGGGCGGGCCCAGAATGCTGCAACAAGGAGGGGGGGGGAAAACGAGATTAAATATTTATGTGGCACACTTTTTGAGTTATGCAAGCAGATATTCCACTTTGTAATGCCCCAATTGACCTTGGCCATTGCTGCGGTGCTTTTGCTGCTTCAGCCATAATTCAATTGCCGGAATCACACTTGACTTTAAATCGGTTAAAAGCGCCTCCAATCGACCAGCTCGACAGTGCGAGCAACGACTGACTGCAGCAGAGAGATCAAGCGAGACGAGGCGCGACACACACACACACACCGACAACGAGACACAGACGACACCAGGTGGCAATTGTTGGGGCATATAAACAACAATCAAAAGCGAGACGAAGCCAACTGAACTTTGACTCGACTGCAGCCAGCATCAATATGTTTAAGAGCCCTTTGTTTATGACTGCCAGAGAGAGAGAGACGAAGAGAGAGAGATGAACTGCGCTGCCAATGTGCTGCTCTGTCGCTGCCTACCGGAAGTTTTTATAAACAAATCAAGCAGCATCGAGCGGAAGTGGGCGGATGCACAACTGCCTCCAGCCTCCAATCGATGCCTGCCTGCCCGCCTGCCTGCAGTCGGCAATTGAAGTGAATATTAAAATTTCATTTCATTTCGATTGCACTCATCATTCATGCGTGCGTTATTCGCGCCTAGGATACACGCTTGAGTTGAGTAACAACAATGAGCAATGCAAATATGCAAATATCAGGAATATGGGAAATTCCAGGAAGAAAATGCGATAATTGGGATAACTTAAGGATTGACATGGCCCGCATGCACAACGTGTGAGTAACTCGCCCCAAAATAAATAGAACGAGGTGTGCGAAACGCCTTTCCACACATAATATTCGAAATGAATGTTCTCTTCTTATTGCTGTTGTTGTTGTTGTACTTTAATGCATATCTATAGGCAAATGTCTGTCTATATGTTTTATATGACGATGTCACGACTCATAAACACAATGCCTGCGTCACAGTTTGAATGTGAGAGACTTTAACAACGCGATAAGAACTTAAACGGCACTTTAAATTCACTTTATTAGGCGTCAGCTTCTTTTACAGCTTTCCCACACGGGCATGTCACATTTTCCCACACACATACACGCACACATAGGCACACACGCACACCTACCATAAGTGATAGATTTCCATATGTAGTATAAGATATTTAAGATAAACAGATGTTGCCTCTTGTGGCACACACTAAAAGTAGAAGCTTCAGCTGCAAGTTGCAAGTTGCAGTTGCCTCGTTTGGCAGTTGCAGTTGCACGAATTTATTTGTTCTAGTTCGCGGAAAAACTCATGCGATTTTCTCGACTAAATAAACACAACTGTTGCGCTTTGCGCGTCTGCGGAAAATGATTGAAGAAAACCGAGAGCCGAAAAAAAAACCCCGAGCAAAGCGAATGCCATGAGAAAATTGTGGAAATAGAAAAGATGCCACTTGCTGTGTGTGTGTGGAGAGCACACACATACACAGACACTCTTGTCAAGTGCCTCAGACTGACACACACACACACAGCATTTGTTGGACAATAGACTGAGAGGGCAGCTGACAAAATTGTAAACAGAGCGCGCGACAGTTGAATTTATGCAAATATTTGAATTAAAAACAAATATGTATCTGCATAGGGTATATGGCATCCAGTCTATATAGACTATATAGAATTTATATAGAATATGTTTTCAAAAGAATTTCACTGTGGAGCATTCAAGGAAAACCCAGGAAAGAAGCCGCTTAGTCAAAGCACAAAAATGCGCAGCGCGTGCTGTGGATGAGATCTGTGGATCTGTAGATGAGGCTGGCGATGGGATGACCTCCCCCGATTGTGGATGAGTTGTGGATATTGCCAGAAATTGGTTGTAAAGTGCGCTGATCTTTCAACCAATCGAACTTTGTGAGGGTCAAAACTATAGAACAGTCAATGACAGCAAAGCGTACAGTTTTCTTCTCCCTTCCTCCCATTCCTCCCCTTGCACAAAAAACTTATAAATTATAGACAGCACTGCGTATACTAAATATTAAAAATACCCATAATAAAAAGTGTACATATAGCATACATATCTGTCTGTATATCTGGCATACACACAGAGATATATATTTGATTTTTTCTGCGATTTTTGTTATTCGTTTTGAATTTTCAAAAGTTTCCGACATGCTGGCGACGCTTTTCCTCACACTTTTCACACTTTTCTACGCGTCTCTCTCTTGACACACAAATTTATAGAATCGTGGCGCCAAACGATTGCTGCAATGCGACCCCCCGCCTCCTCATCACTTTCCCCTTCTCTGACCATACACCTTCACCCATGTATCATTTCGATTTCATTGGAAGTATGCAAAGTTTTCGGATTAACGAGTCTTCCCAATAAGCAAATTGTCATCTCTTCTGTTGTCAGGCAATTCGGTATTTTTATTTTTACGACATTTTCGATTTTCATTTTCAGTTTTATTTTATTTTTTTTTAGTCGCGTTTAGCCGATGAATGAAAACGCCCCAAAATAGGCAATGCCCACGAACGCATTCCTATGATTCAGATACAGATCTGTCTGTGTATATACAGTATATAGTCAAGTCAACAAAATGTGCAATATCTTTATGTTTAAGTGGAGAGCAATTCTTGTTAACTGTAGAGGGGGCTTTTTCTTTTCTCAAGAGCTGCTGCAATTTATCGACATTTTATAGTGTTCCTCGGAAATCACACTTCAGAGATCTGTTTAATGTCAAATATTTAACTGGAAAATGCCATAATTCTATCAAAATTAAACTTTCCTTATAAAAAACCGAATTTCAGCTTGAACTATGCATAAATTGACGTAAGACAATTACTGAGGATCGTCTAAGAAATTAGGTGGCTAGGCCGGGTTGTAACCGGATTTCATTGATGGTCTTTTTTTACGTAGCGTGTCCCAAACCCTGCGTGAAACCGGGTTACTCGCTGTACACAACTAATGTGAGCTCCGTATCTAGTAGATGCTAGAATTGTTACGCAGGTGACGACACAAGGAGGCTGTGCATCAACCTGCACTTTTATGAACCAGAAAGATCGCTTTGCAGTTCACCAAGTTGACAACTATCAGAAGCTTTTTACTCTGGACATCTTAGAAATATCTTATATAAATTCCACATATAATTTTTCAAATACATTTCCTTTTCCCCAGAGCACACACACAATGAGTAAACATTCCTTTCGCAGCAATTTGCAAAAGGCATTGTCAAAAATGTTTTTTGAATAATTAAGGATTATTTATAAGTCGTTATGATAAATGTATTTTGAGCAGAGATGCCATAAAGCAGCGCTATTTATACGTATACATACATACATATGGACTATGTATTTACTTCTTAACTAAAAACAATTTTATGTGCACAACAATAACAAAACAAAAAAGATAAAAAAGAACAAAATACAAACATTCGAAACATGAATGAATTTTTGGCAAATAAATAATATTTTATTAAGGAGGACCAGCAGGGGGGCTTCTTGTAGTTTCCGCTTTTCTTAGTTTTACATGTTGTGTGTGTGCGTGTGCGAAAAGCAGAAATGTTGTTCAACATGAAAACAGAGGGGAACCCTCTACCTTCCCGCCCAGTCCCTCTTCTTTACCACAAGCCACCCACAAATTTGCAAGTCGAAAACGAAACGCATTTGTTGACCTTGAATTTGATCGTAAATAAATATAAAAAATTATTGTTAATCACTAATGAGGCGGCCCGTGTATCTCTATAACTTTGTTGTTGTTGTAGTTGCTGTTGTTGTTATTGTAGTTGCTGTAGTCGCAGTTGCACGATTACTGCGCAGCGGGTAAATTAATCAAGCGTGTCGAATTATGCCGCAAGTTCCAAATTTGACAACAATTTGTAGCAGAAAAAGAAACGACGATGACGAAGGGATGGGCATGGGAATGGGGTTGGGAATGGGGATGAGTTGAGATGGAGATGAATGTCAGCGGTTTGGCGCTGTCAATCTCGAGGAGGTGGAGGGGGAGGAGGAGGGGGCGTATCAGGCCAGCAGGGACAGAGGGGGGTCAGCAGCCACATGCGTCTGTCGTCGTGTATCTCAATTTCAAATTTGGCTGCTGTCTCAGCTCCGCTCGTGGCACTCTCTCTGGCGTCTGTCACATTAGGGAAGCAGAGGCGGAGAGGAGGGAGAAGGATTCTATTTATAATTCCACTTACCATTCCTTCTGCTTGTGTATGGCATCAAAGTTGTCATCCTCGAAGTCCTGTAGCACATAGTAGGTGCGCCATTCCATATCGTTGAGAATGTCCAGCCCAGTTTGAGATTGAATAATGGGCAGACCGAAACTCTCGGCTGCCTGCACAGTGGATGCATCTTGGCCAGCCCCGCCCACCAGGCAGATGCGTGTGGGCAGCTTCGACATGATGGACATTTCTAGAGAGAGAAGAAGAGAAGAGAAGAGACAAAACCCATTATTGTATACACATTCTTCATAGATATTCACATAGTCTGCATGTTTGTTCTTGTGCTTGCCTAAATTTAGACAAAAGATTATAATCTTTAAGTGCAGGCAGCCAAAGTCATAAGACAGAAGACTCAGTGGCACTGATGGACTTGCATATACCCTGTAAATTAAACGATGAGAAGGAGAGCGAGAGACAGAGCTGAGCACAGTCTTGTTTAAGTACCTGAAAGAACTAACTATAACCTTCACACAGTCTTTCTCCCTCTCTCTCCCTCTCTCTCTGCCTTCTTTTGCTCATCAGCTGACCCTCACCCACGCCCTAATGGGTAATGGTTAATGGGTACTTCAGGCAAAAACGGCCCAATTAATTTAAAGTACACTTTGTTCGAGAGTCTCGAGTGAGCGTATTAAAAGTTTGGCGCTATGATTTATGGCCATCAGTTTTGTTTGTTTATGCAAAATAGCAAAGCGAGGCGAAGATGAGGCCAAGATGAACGAGGCAACAAATAGAGGTGAAGGAAGCGTGAGAGTGGGAGCAGGAGAAGGGGAATGCACAACAAAAACCAGAGGGCAAATGTTGTGCTGTGAAAAAATGCAAAGTAAAGCAAACAAACAGAATCGTACAGAGGATCAGCATCGTTCGATGAACAGCATCCACATACAAGATCCACACAGAGCACAGCATCCACAGATGCCGATGCCGTTGCCGAAGGGCAGAGTGAGACTTCTCAGCAGTAGCGTCGATTATTTAGCAGCATTTTGCGAGCTGTTGACATCAATTTTAATTGTGATCGCCAAGTGCTGATTGTTGTTATTATAGCTACAGTTGTTGTTGTTGCTGTTGTTCTCACTAGCAGAAACTGCCCTCTCTCCCCTCTCCTTCCCTCTGGCCCACCCCCTGCTGTAACCTTCAGATCATTGCCATCGTCTTAGTTTTTGACAAGCACAAAACAAAAAGGAAAACAGAAAAAAGAAAAGAAAATGCAGCGCAGTGCAGGCACCACCCACACGAGCTTCACAGAAACGTTCAAGTGCATCCATTCGCTGGCTGCCCCATCCCCCACCCCCCCGGGGATAGCCATAGTCATTCTTATGCATTAATTTTATCCAGAATTGTGCAGCTGTAACTGATGCCAATTGCGCTTTTGTATCTTCTGTGTCGGTTCCACTTGTTTCCAATTGAACAAAGTCCACACCCCCCACCTCCCACCCCCATAGAGATGCACCCCAGAGGCAGGGAGGGAGGTGCAGGAGGCGTGGTTGTGTGACGCATTGGAACTTTTCGCACACGGAAAATTTTAGTTATGGAATGCAGTTTTATGAACCGAAATCCCCCCGAAAATGCAGTCAAGTTGAAAAGTTTATAAGTTTATAAAGGTGTAAGTTGTTGACGGAATGCATTTTACGGCACGACATGCACTAATAGTAGTCTATATAGACAATACATTATGATATTACGGGTTGTTGTGCGTCAAGTTTTGAGAAATAATTGATATAATGATAGCGACTGTAGCACGTTGCCACTGAACAAATAACACGGCACTTATTTACAGCAACATTCAATAGTTTATACTAATATATGTAGAGGGAGAGGGAAAGGGAGGGGTACCCTAACACGACCAGCTCAATGAGTTTTATTACATTTCGTAGAAGTGGCTAAAGTTGTTTCAAATATTTCAGCTGTTTCGCAGTTATAAGGCTGATTCAACTTCAGTTTATATACAAATGTTACGTTTAACTAGGCCCCTTCACTTGAATATAAATTATATATGACTTTTAATTGAGTTGAAGAAAGTTTTTGATCGATGATCGATCGGAATAAATTCAGTAATGCGTTACATTAATTGTTTTCTGCTTTTATTTTATTGAATTAAACATTTCCCATGCTCTATTGAACTTGGTTATGGCAATGCAGTGCAATACTTTACATATGCAACTAATTCAGCATTTTATTCTTGCAGACAACGTTAAAGTATTCACAGAATACCTCACGAATTCGTGAATCTTAAGTATCCTGCAAACTAAATCCCCTTCTAAGAAAACTACGAATAGCTCTGAGTAAATCCATGTGCTACAGCAACAGTATAGATACCTGTGAAATCCTCATACACCTGACAGAGAGCGGCCTGCTTAAGATGCGCTTGCTTGACTTCATCCTGTGCTGCGTACGTGAAATAGGACCAGGCCTGGCGACGAGCAGAGACCAAGTTGTTTTTGTAGTTGCTGTCGAAACTGAGTCGAGGACTCGTTGCTTGCGATACGTGCAACATGATGTTGCAGGATCAAACACTGAATTGTAACTAAGCCAAGACCCGAACTGATACCGCGCCACACAAATTCTGTGCGAAAATGCAGACGCAGTCAGGCGAAAGCCACAGGTGTTCCTCCCCCTCTACTCTCTTCCTCTCGCACTGAGGGTAAAGTGCGAAACGGCCTCACAGGTGGTGCAGAGTGCATGTTGCATGGTGCATGGAAATAAGGGATAGGAACAGCGATAGGGAAGAGAGTATAATGTATAATGGCTTTAGCTTTGGGAATTTCCTTTTTGCACATCTTGCCTTGCCTCGCACCTCCCTCCCTTTCTCTCTTCTTTGCTTCTTCTCTGCTGGTGCTGCTTCATCTCTTTTGCTGGCGTAGAGCCAAAGCATGATGAAAAACTAATTGAGTGGCATTTTGAATGAAAAAAAGATATACTGCTAAACACACCCACATATATGCTGATAGTACAGATATTTTAGCCAAGAAATTGTCAAATAGACTCATCAATGTGGAATCTTGTAATAAAATTCATTACGTTGCCTTGGAGAGGCCTGCGTTTCCGACCTGCGACAGCGTAACTTCTGTATTTGCCTATCTACACACTCGTACACATACACACACACATATTTACACATACGATATGCATGCATGTAAAAATTCCCATTAACATTGAGCCGACAGTCATAACATGTGCGATCTCTATTAAGCATACCCGGAAACAGAGAATGAAGGCAGAGAGGGAGAGACGAAAGAAGGGAGGGAGGAAAGAAGGACACGAAATGGTGGTAGGTAACAATAACGAAAGCCAACGAGAGAGCGAGAGAGAGGGAAGGGAGTATGAGTGCGCAAAAGAATTTGTTTGCACCTCTGCTACCTAAGAGCAGAGCGCAGGCAGAGACGGGTTCGCCTAGTTATTATTGTTGTTGTTGTTCTTTTGCTTGTGTTGTTGCTGTTGCTGAGTACAGTGCCGGGTCGAGGGGCGCCATATACATTTAGCACACATTTTCACTTTTAATACGCCGCCTGCCTTCGCCATCGCCTGCGCCTTTGGACGATACACATAAATATGTTCCATACCGAAATAAATTGAGAAAGAAGCTTAAAATTCCCTGACGTGCGACCGTTCTGGGGTTTTTTTAGTCAGCAACAAGAAATAAGTACAGAAATTATATTTATCTGCTGTCAGTGACATTTTTATGTGAATGATGCGACATTGAAAAATTTCAGAAGAGAAACCAAATAAAATCCAAGCTGCAAACAGCTGCTGCCTTGTCCCCTTTATGAGGTAAGCCTCCCTAGTGCAACTCACCTGTTTTAGATTGTTCCTCGATTGTTTCCATTTCGAATGAATTTGAATTTGCATTAAATTTGGCAAATAATGCCACACATTCACATACACATATACGGCACACGCACACGTATAGGCCTCTTTTTGACTTTGTGTTCTGCTTCTGTTTCGTTCACTACTTTGTTTTTCTTTCTGGCTTAGTTTTAGGTGTTCCCTATGTTTTACTCATTCTGCACTTCGAACATCTTTGTTTTTGCACAATTAATTTGAACAACGCCTGGCTTGGGACGATTAAAAGCGGCGCGCAAAGTTACACACAGTCACAATTTACATACACGTATACGCATACGCATACACACACGATCACAACATACGGCGAACTTCTATGAATGCAGCAGGCGGCGTCGTCACTTTTACGCGCTCTCTGCAACTAACTGTTCTTGTTTTCTCAACGAATTTGAACACACGCGATTAATTGCACAAGTGTTTATTGTAATGATTGTTTATGGAATTAATTACACCGCGCCTAGTACGTGTTTAATTTAATTTTACAGCAGCGCGTCGAAATTAAAAAATCAAAATCAACGGTCGAACACGTCCGGTGGCACGGCTGTTCGTCTCGATTTATTTTACATAAATGTTATTACTGCTCGCGCATCTACTCAGAATGGCACTGTTGTTGTCGATTTACCGCCACTGTTAATGCTAGGGCTGCACAGCAGTTATCGATATCGACAATTGACAGCACTGCTGAACAGTGCTGCCCTACACAAGTAAAACGAAAATAACAGCGGGCAACACTTGTTGCTGTGACGTCACACACACAAGCGCAGTTACGTCAATGCAGCAATATGACCAGCAATCTGTCAAACAACCCACCACCAGCGCAGCTACAACAACAACACGCCACTGACATTTCGTCAATAGGTCCATACATAATTTTATCACTTCTCTCTTGGCTGCGAAAAGAAAAACAAATTTTCTCGCGTTTTGCCGTTAAATTTTGTTGTTATTCTAATTTTGAAAACCAAATTCAAATCATCTAAATGCTCCACCAACCGCCGACGCCGTTGGCGACGCATAGCATCAAAATAATGTCAGGTGCCGAGGAGAATCGCCATTACTTGCGCGCCTTCATCCAGACCTACCGAGACATGCCCGTGCTCTGGGACACCTCGCTGCGGGACTACACGAACCGAGAGAAGCGCGCGGAGGCCTACCAGCGCCTGGTGCCCATCTACCACTATCTGAAGAGGGATGCCACAGTTGAGGACGTGAAGAAGAAAATCAACACGCTGCGCACCAACTACCGCAAGGAGCTGAAGGTCGTGGAGAGCGCGATGCGCTCTGGCAACCTGCACACTCCGCGTTGCTGGACCTTCCAGGAGCTTGATTTCCTGCGCAACACAGAGAAGTTCCTCGCAGTGAACCCCACGTTCAAGAATGAGCCCTCCTTCTCGTTCAACGAGAACTCCAGCTCCACAGCAGCCTTCATGGAGCAGCACCAAAGTGGAGGCAGTGCGTCCGCTCTTCATTATCCTTATCGCACCGTAGCCGGACAGACGCCCAACATCACAGAAATGTTTCACAAATCCTTTGGACACGTGCAGAAGGTGGATCCTCTGCCTCCACCACCTCCAGCCACCTCATCAGCGAGTATCATGCACCACCAGGCACCACCACATGCGCCGCATCCCCAGGCGGATTACTCCGTGGTGAAGAGAGCGCGGCAAACACCTCCCAGCACCAACAGTGGCCCGCAAGGCAGCACAGTGAGCACCCACAACACAGACGAGCTGCTCAACATCGCCTGCGAGTACCTGGCGGGCACTTATCCCGAGGAGGAGTCCATTGCCCGCACCTGGACGCACAAGCTGAAGCGCCTGCCGCGAGAGCAGCGACTCCTCGCCGAGCGCTTTATCAACGAGATTCTCTTTGAGGCCGAGTCCAACAACCTGCACCGCGGCTCCGTGCAGATCAACAACAGCTTCGAGCCGTATGTGCGCTTCGAGGAGCCAGCGGGATGTCAAGACGAGCAGGACAAGTCGCAAAGCCCCAGCGTGCACACTTCCTCAGAGTCCACACCCAAGACCGCAGGCGTCGGCGGGGCAGGAGGATCAGGCAGTGGCGCCCTCAACGAGCCACCCAGTGGTGGCGCAA
This sequence comes from Zaprionus nigranus, assembly GCA_018903425.1. Taxonomy (NCBI): domain Eukaryota; kingdom Metazoa; phylum Arthropoda; class Insecta; order Diptera; family Drosophilidae; genus Zaprionus; species Zaprionus nigranus. The sequence goes on along the minus strand of JAEIGD010000004.1, from coordinate 5,779,261 downwards.
TCCGAGAGTTCTAGAGATGATGACTAGGATTAAGTGTTATTCAGTTTTATTAGCGCATGTAGACGCACAGCTAAAGGGGGAGCGTACTGTAAATAGTTAGAGGACCTCTTTGGTATACGGATTGGCTCAATCCAGACGATTGTAATCGACGATATTGCGCATCAGCCACACGTAGGGCGAGGCACCTGCGAGGAAGAGGCAGGCGCCAATCACAGGACGATGCAGGATCCAGGCCACCGCGGCGATGGTCAGTGCCAATGAGAAGGCAATCACAAAGTTCCCAGTCACCGGGAAGTGTGCGTCGGGTGCCAGGGGGGATCAGCAGGGGCACGCGCATCACTGCAAGAAGAAGGGCTTTCATTTAGAGATACATATCCAACGAGAGTATTAAAATAGATTGTTTCTATCAAAGAATCCTCTCTGTGGTTTTCTTTTTACGGGTTGAGGATTGACACTTACGTATGACGCGCAGCAGCTTGGAGTTGCAGGTGACGCCAAAGAAGACGAGCAGCCAACCGATAAAGCGCCACCACCAGGTATTGAGCACTTGGGCGCGATACTCTAACCGGAACACCTCCAGGGCACTGATCTCTCCTGGATAGACGAGGAGCACAGGCACACCGCGTGTAGTGAGATAAGGCTGCACCTTGTTGCCCTGCAGCTTGCCTACTATGCTGTATATCTCCCCCTCCATGCCGGCATAGCTGAAGAGGATGCGCAGATCCCCGATCTCCGGGTTGAACACATCGTTTGTGTGATAATAGAGTCCAAGGTGCAGCTTGATGCTGCTGTCGTCGGGTCGTATGTCCGAGGTGAGCTCCTTGAACTTGTTGAACTTGCTCTTTACCGCCGCTCCCAGCTCGTACTTTCCAATGTAGACGGCGTCGGCCACCTGGACGCCGCTCTCGATGGGGAATCTCGAGGGATTCGTGTGCCCGTGCCGGTTGTGGAAGCTGCGCGAGTCGATAATCTTGTCACGCCACTCCCGGGTGTAGTAATACGAACGGGAGTCCGTGTCCACTGTGCCCACACTCTCGCCAAAGTTGTGCTCAACTGTCTCCTCCACCCACTGATACATTTGCACCTGCCGCCTGAGCTTCACTGCCAACAACTGGATGTTGTAGTCCGGCTCGGTAAGCGGTTCTCCACAGATAATGGGACCCGAGAGATGAACAATGCGATTCTCAAAGCTCTGCTCCTGCTCCTCCTCTGTAAACTGCATGGAGTAGACGTCGGCGTAGGCCTCGTCCAGGGCCAGCATGGTGTGCACTGCCCGTCCCTCGTTCCAGTAGAGTACACTGGCGCCGACTACGAACAGCACCAGGCCAAAGATCGAGATGAGCCAATGGGCACGAAACGTTTCGCTTACAGTTGCCATGGTCAAGTCCAAGTGGATGCGTCCGTTAATGAAAATGATGCTGTACCGTCATGTCCAGATTCTTCTCCAATAAATATTGCGAATGATTGTTGAAGTTCAATTGAACCACTGAGCTGGCTGTCAAATTGGAACTTAAATAATACTTTTAAATCGAAGTCCGAAGCCGCCATTTGCAGACACAACTGACATTGGGATTGAACGACACTAATTAGTATACAAAAAATAAAAGCATATCAATGTTTACCAATAATTTATCGAATTATCTGATTACCATGGAGAATTATTGTTGTCGTTCAATTGAACCACTGAACTGGTTTTCAAATTGGAACCTTATGAGTTATAACAAATTCAAACGGCAGTTCGAAGCCGCCATTTCTGTCGGCGTAGCACAAACAGCTGTTCGTTGACATTTCTAGGGCTATCATCTGTTCGGAGCATTAAACAAAAAAAGTTAGTATTATAAGTAGAATCATAGCAATGTTTAGCAATAGTTTATCGGATTATCAGTTCACCAAGGAGTTCAAGCATGGAAAATTTGGCTCAGTGTATAAGGCAAATTATATGGCCAACAATCGTGTCGTGGTTATCAAGAAATTCGCAATAGATGAGGAAAACGACGAGCAGCTGAAGAAGTTGTCCGCTGAGATTCTTTGCTGTCGACAGTTCAAGCACCCGAATATCAATAAAATTCTGCACAGTTTTGTCTTGGACAGTGATGTCTATATCCTCTATCCGTACATGTGCTTCGGAACGTGCCAAATCATCCTGGATAGCATTTTTGCAAACGGATTACCCGAGCCACTGATAGCATTGATCTTTAGAGATGTTCTCTCCGCCCTTCTGTACATACACTCGAATGACTTCGTGCATGGATCTGTGAGGGCTAATCACATATTGCTGGATAGCCAGAAGGCAGTATTATCAAATTTCCACGAGAGTCGCAGCTTCATCAAGCACGGCAAAAAGAAAGACGTCCTCCACGGTGTCTCTCTCGAGAAGAACCTCAACTGGGCTGCGCCCGAGGTGCTGGATCAGAACATAAAAGGATTCACCGAAAAGTGCGATATTTATTCCGTGGGAATCACTGCCTGTGAGTTGGCCAACGGCATTCAACCGTATATGGAAACACAGCCCACTCTGATGTACACTGAGAAGATACGCGGGAATGTTCCCTCCTTATTGGACAGATCGACCTACACAATGCTGCTGGACGAGCAGGGCAGAATGCCATTTGAGAACGCTTCGAGTAGACGATCCTTCGAGGTGTTCAGTCAACGTATTCTCTCCGATGACTTTCATCAGTTGGTCGAGATCTGCCTGAATCGAAATGCGGAGAACCGTTGGAGTGCCAAGAAGTTGATGACCCACGCCTTCTTCAAGCAGTGCCGCCACTCGTATATCTCGGATCACATCAAGAAGTGTCGCTCCGATGCCCCAAACAGTCCCGCGATGGACGACGACAATGAGATTTTGGAAGTGCTAGACAGACAGACGTCACGAGAATTTCCGGAGGAAGTTGAATGGAATTTTTAAATTGGCCAATTGTAAACTATAGAAAGATAAGATAAATAAATAGACAATACACATACATCTATATATGCATATATCTCTTCTATCTCGGTATTATACAATCTCTCTTTGAGTTCTTGAATCAATCATTTATTTCACATAATTTACTAATAATAATATAAATGTTGCTTTATTTACAGATCATATTTGCATTAGCGCCAGACACCTTTATATTGGTTAGCAATGTCTTTTACCTATTATATTTGTAGCCAATATAAATAACTTTGTATTTGTTTAACTATGCATATTCCTTACTCAAGCCAAAGCGAAGTTTAAATATTATGAAAGGGGGTGCTCCAACGACAAAAAAGAATATCACTTGCTTCTGCAGAAAACAGTCGAATTAAAATTATAAATACAATAGAGGTTTGTCTTCTCTCGTTTCTTTTATTATTAAACAATTTAACAACAATTGGGCGAAATCGTTTCAACTAAAATTAAAATTATTTAACAATTAACTGAAAAAACTTATATTTTTTGTTGTTTCGTTCTTTCAACTTAAAATAAATCAAATTTAACTAAATATTTGGACAAACATCACGCACAAATTAAGGTTTTTGGGCATTTTGTTTAAGACTATGGGTACAAAACAAAAAGTCGTGTAGATCGGCGTAAAATGTACAGTTTGAAATCTTAATTAATATCTATGTATATACGGTATATATCCTTTGCAAAATGTAGCGGCCTATCACTGACAAATAACGACGTATATTTCATCTATATATATTCATTATGTGCAGCTAAGTTATAATTCAAGCACAAAATTGATTAGTATTAACTAAAATGTGAGTTATCTTTTTTTAGTTAGTGAATTAGTTAGGTAATCAATCGCCTAGAAAACTAAATTAAGGTATTCTTTTCTTGTAACTCGGTCGGACTTGCATGTATGTATGTAGATATATAACTTGTTTATAAATATGCATTTAAGGTCTTAAACAATAATTAGAATTAACGTTGACTAACATGCCACACAATCAAATAACTCTTATCTCCTCGATTCTCAATGGTTTGATTTGGTTCCAGTTGAATACTGTTCTCCATGTCATTGTCATCTGCAAGAGGCACCACAAAGATTATTATTAATATTATATTGTAATAACTTAAGATACATTATTTACAAAGAGTTTGTGCGGCAGCGACACAACTACAGGAGGGGGAAATAAATGTTCTTTTATATCTTACAGTTAAGAGTATTAGTGTTGTCTTAAAATCTTTCTCTCTTAGTTGACTACATGATAGATTGTATATTATTTAGTTATTTTAGTATCCTTAATCTTTGATTTAGTGTGAGTGCGTTGTTGGTAGTCTGTAGATAAGCCAGTTTTACAATATAAAGATTAATTTTTAATAGACAAAGCAAAAACTAAATAGCAAATTAAAGTTGAGAGTGTAAATATTAAATATACAAGTAAAATAAAATACCAAACAACTTTGCCACCAAAATTTCTTTTAGCTTGAAAACAATGCTAAATTCTGCACGAAATATTTAAATACTTCATCAAATTATATACAAATTGGAATTTATGTTATTTTATATAAAATTATTCCTTCTTTTCAAAATAGAATATTTTTTATGTATTTATTTCCCCTTTGTAACATTTAACGGGACAATTTACAAGGACACCAATGATAGAACAATTACAATATCCACTCTGTGACCTCTTTGTGGATTATGATTGTGAGTGGAAGTGTGACTAAAGCAGTGACTGGAACTGTGACAAAGTGCAAAGTGGAACAAAAAGAAAGATTAAATAGGAATCAACCTTAGGGGCTTGAAATCAGGTCACATCGGGACAGATAAAATGCTGCACATACTCTCCAAATCAGTATCAGTACTTGGGCCCGGACGGAGCACTACAAATTGAAGGTACTACATACGACGGGCGGCAAAAGTTGAATAAAACAGAAACAAAAAAGAAAATGTGATTAAAAAGGAAAGCAAACTAACGCAAATCAAAAGAAGAATCAAGAGTAATTATAAACAAATACAAATTGAAGAATGAAAATTAGAAAATAAATGAAAAGATTAAGGCTTACGTATCGACTTTCCAAACTATCAAATGCGCTGCATTATCACTAGCATCGAATTTATCATGTCCTGCAGAGTAGGAGGATAAGTATGGTAGGATTATACAAATGTATGTGTCAATGCGGCTGATGATCCTCAACTTGCAACTGAGTTGGTCTAACCTAGAGCTTGAACTTGGCTGTACAGTGTCTGCACTTACTTATGCGAAAATCGATGTAACCTTCGCCCCCGCACATGACCAACATGTCGGGTCGTTTGTTGGTGAAGGTCAGCGCTCCGTTCTGCTGCTGCAGCATGGGCACCGAGACGAAGAACTTGACCGCATCCCGATGACCATGGAAGGACAGTTGAGCATTGGCCATGCAGCACAACGGCATCTGCCCATGAGGATCAGCTGCATAAGAGTGACAGAGGAGGATGATTAGACGGACAAACAGAAGGGAAGATAAGCGATGACTCACATGACTTCTGCTGCGTTTCGGCAAGTGGCACGGAGATGATGACACCGTTGCTGGTGCCGATCCAGAGGCGATTGCAGGACACCATCAACGCTGTGATGCGGACAAAGCTGAAGCCTAGCTTGCCGGTGCCAAGCATCTTGGACACATACGGTTCAATGTCCACATCCTGTTTGTGCTCGAACGTATGCGTGTTGTACAGTCGCAGTGTGGAGTCCAGCCTAAGGTGGAAGAAACATACATGTTAACGAGGGAGAGATATACTTCATAAAAGATACACTTACCGTATGGATACCCAGACACCTGCACCTGTGGCCGCCATTTGCCGCACCTGGCTCTCCTTGCGCGGATGCGCGTCCAGCGAGTGCACAATGTTGAGCGAAATGGGATCGACAATAAAGATCTTGTTGCGATGCGCAGCCCATATGCGTTCGCCTGCCACACAGAGGCAACGTATCGAATGATTGCGATCACCGAGCGTAACCAGATGATAACTATTCAGATCCCATTGGCCGTCTGTCTGGCGGCGGAACACGGCCAATTGGGCATTGGCCAGCGCAACAACAACTCGCGACTCGACATGCACAATCGCCAGCACCGCATCCGGCAGGAGCACCTTGTGCAGGCACTCGTGCCACCGTCCCACACTGCTGTGCACATACAGCCAGCCATCCTGGGCACCCATCCACATGGTTGGACCCACCGAACTGACGGCGGGCTCATCTCGTTCCTTAGTGCCCAGTATGGGATTCAACGATTGCAAGTTACTGTTGCTGTTGCTGATGTTGCTGCTGTTGTTGTTGCTCTCAGTGTTATTATGACTTGAGAGGCGCTGCGGTGCACCTGGTAGTGCCTGACGTATCTTGATAGCTTCTACATTGCCCAAGGGCTCGCTGACATCCACAGCGGGCAGCTGCTCATTCGATTTCTCTGTAGCTTCCTTGGCCTCCTCCTCCTGGGCCACTGTCACGATCTCCTCGGCCTCTTCTTTGCTGTTGCTGTTGCTATTCTGATCCCCCTTGGGTCGCACACGTATGAACTCCACCTTGCCAAGCAACTCGGCCCCTTCGCCCGGATGCTGCAGCGACTCTCCCGCTTTGACCACCTCCGATTGCTCCAGCAGCGCATAGTCGCTTTCCATGGCGCCCTGCACCGACGCAATGCACAGCAGATGGGAGGCGCAGATGGGGAAGGCATCCAGAACCGTCGCCGATTGATTGGCATCCACCACACTGACAGTGCTGGCGGCATGTGTGCTCGTGCAGATCCACACAAACGAACTGAGCTGAGTCTCGGGCTCTAATGTTTCCAGGCTGGCACGCGCCATTTGACGATCGAGCGCTTCGGCACTCTGCTCGGCTGTCGGGCTTGTGATCTCGGCTATTTTGAGCGTAGAGCGCGGTGCATAGGGCGAATTAGAGGGTATCAGGGATTGGCCATCCTTGGTGAAGCCGCCCTGCAGATTGACACCTGCCGCACAGAAGACTTTCATGTGAGGAGATGCCTCCGCCAGTGGATTACAGTAGACAGGCACGGGCACACCACCCGAATGGCGACTCGGATTCGGATCCTGGTTGGTCTTGTTGATGGGCAAACTCCAGCCGTAGGCATGCAGACGTCCGTCCTCCTTTTGCACATGTGCACGCAACTGGCGATATTGCTCACGCCGTCTGGCGCTGATGCGTTCGGAGCTGCCTTCCTCCGCATAGTCCTTGGCCATAATCAATGCATTGGCCAAGCCGGCACTGGCCGGATGCGGGGGTGGTTGTCCACCGGCTAGGGCAAGGCGATTGTCGCTTCCTCCACGGCTGGGAGATCCGTGACTGTGGGCAGGGCTTCCTCCGCCTGTGTGACGAAACATCGGCCCCCCTCCGAGACCGTCGGCGACGCGTTCCGTCGGACGGTTGGAGGGGCTGTAAGTAGAGAAGGTGTGTATTAGTAAATCCTAAATGGATTTGTTTATGTCTTCACTTACGTAAAAAAGATTACTAAAGTACTTCCAAATGCTTTGCTTCGACTTCTTGTCCAGGTTGTCGACAGTCCGCGATGCGCGCAAGATTTCAGTGAGGCGTACTGCCTCCTGCAGCTCCATCAGCCGCTCCTTGTACTGATTACGCTCCATCAGCACCATAGCCATCTCCACGCGCGTGAAACGCTTTCGCTGCGCTAGAGGAACATCGTTCTCCTCCTGCTCGGTGTCTGTTAGAAGAACGAAAGAGTTGATTAGCTTGTGGACTCGTCTACTATTGAACAGACACTCACTCTGTTGTTTCACCTGCTCCTTGACCTTCTTCAGCTCATCCTCTAGCTCGCTGATGCGCTGCCTTAGCTTTGTACGCGACTGCTGCATCGCATTTAGCTCTTCCCGCACAATTTCAATCTCTCCCGTGAGCTCATCCACCTTGACAATCAAATCATCCTTGACAATGTTGAGTGCATTTCTGTAATGAATAACTCGTTGACTAAGTGCATCGATTTGCGGTTCAGGTTACACTTACTTAGTGGCTAGCAACTCATTATTCTCCATGATGAGGTTCTCAACCTCTTTGCCCATGCCTAGAAATGCACAGAGGATTAGTAAAGGAAAACATTTCAATAGAAATAATATATGAACAATATCAAATGATAACAGGAAGTGTTATGGCGAATAACTAAATGGAATGTAAATAATGACGAATCCATGTGAAGATGTTAAGGACAGTATATAGTATCATGCACGTATTTGTATAAAATGAAAACTAAGAATTGATGAGGTCGACTAATCCTAGTTAAAACTAAAAACCAAAACCTGAACCAAAGAAGTTGCCAGAGATAAATAAAAACTCAAAACGAAACTGTGAAGAACCGAGAAGATCTAACACCAACAAATAAAAACTGAAAGAGTTGAGATAAAAGAGAATAACGTACTACTTACATAGAAAGAGACTATGGATAGTAAGAAACTACTTTGGGGATGTGGTTCAAATTGATGATAACATGATAACATTAAGCTAAATGTGGTTAGCCAGCTACCAAGTTATCTTTGCAATCTGAATACCCTACACATATTTGATGGCACTACAAAACTTACCGAAATAGTTGTCGTTTGCTTCAATATATCATAATAAATATGTTGCATTTTTTGTGTTGTTGTGAGTGTCGGTGTTTTTTTTTGTTTTTGTATGTTGCAAAGAGGGGAAATATTTAATGTAAAAATGTTTCGGCATAAAAAGAGAAATTTAAAATTTCATTAGAAATCAATTTTCAACAGTTTTTTTTATTATACTTTGCATGGGATGACAACAGAATATATCTCTCTCGAGCACATCAATTCCAACACTAATCACAAAATAATTTTCTCATTTAGGTCCGTTCGTATTATTTTTAGATTTTCAGTCGATTATCGTATGATATTTGATGTATTTACAGGTTATATAGATGAATCCATATATGTAGGAATTATATGGTGTTGGTGGTGGATTTTGTTGTTGTTGTTCTGGATTGATAAGTTGATCGTGTGTTGTGTGGTACCTACCTGAGGATGCGTATTCTCCGGGATGTACCCAGCTGCCTATTGCAGTAGACGAATATAGGTCCAGTGTGCGTGTGTGTGCGAGTGTATTTATATTTGTTTTGTTGTGTATACGAGAGCATTCCAAGTAGAGAGAAGAGAGAGGGGAGAGTTAGAAAGAGAATTTCCAAGTAATCATGCTCTCTTACCTGTAACAATCTCATTCTCTTCGCTCTCCTCGTTATCCTGAAAGGACAACTCTTGGTAGAGGTTATTGTCCGATCGTTCTTCCTTTTTCGTGGTCGATCGACCAACTGGCGATCATTATATTGTTTTGGGGTTTAGTCAGATTAACACAAACACAAAAGAAAGTAGAGAGATTTTGGAAGATTAGTGGAGGAGTTGCAGTTGGTTAGCTGGATGGGGCAACCAGGTGGCCTCCACCTACCATTTGCAGGCACGTTTGGCACAACAGGACTTAGATCCGGACTCTGTGGCGATGTTGCCTGATTCTGTTGTTGCAGTGTGTCCGTTGCCGCACCTCGCTCCATGGTGCCAGCCAAGGTGTCCAGCTCATTTTGCAGCGACGGTGGCCCAGAGTCATCCGACTGACTGCCCACACTGCAAATTGTCTCCGTGTCCAGCATGACTGAGTTCTCCAGCGACGCAAAGCCATATGATACTGGGCCAGAGCTGCGCGCCACGGGATTCAAACGGGCGCGACTCACCTCCATGCGATCGGAGGCGTTGCTCATCTGTGAATGCGTCGAGCCCATCAGCATTTTGGTGCGTTCCATGTAGTCCACATGGTTCTTGAACAACTCCGTATAGCGCTCATGCAGACGTGCATATTCCTGTTCAATAAGAATAGTTTCCATTAAAGATCTACTACTGGAATTTCTTTGCGCCTTACCTTCTTCAGGTCCGTCTCCCGCTCTTCCAAGCGACTCGCGTGCTCCACACTGTTCTTGTGCTTCAGCTCCAGCATGCGCACAATGCTCTCCAAAGATTCCAGGCGACTAGCCAGCTCCTTGTTCTCCTGCTCGGCCAAATCCTCTGCCTCGAGCAACTATAGAAGTGTGAGAAGTTATCATTAGTTATGATTCCCACCTTCCTTCCTTTTCTTTGGTGTCGCTCACCTTCTGTTCCGACTGCTTGCGCGCACTTTTCTCACGCTCATATTGTGTTACCAGTTGCTCATTATCCTCGCGCAGCAGCTCCACCTCTACATCCTGTTCCTGATTGATGCGATACGAGGCATCCAGGCACTCCAGCACGTTCACCAGCAACGGCATTAGGTTCTTCACCACATCCTCATCGTAGCGATTGATCATTCGCTCGAACTCCTGATAAATGCTACCCGCCAACTGCTGCACCTGCAGATCGAAATAGAGATTAGGGAGTGAGTGCATCAATCAACCAAGGCAACAAGGCGCAACACACAGACAAAGTTAGAGAAAAAGAGAGACAGTAAAAAAGAGTTAAAAGTCACAACTTAATGGGTCAACTAACTCCAGGCATAGTCGGGCAGTTTTGTGAATGAAAACTGTGAAAAAACGCAAGTCATGCCTTAAGTTGCCTTAAAGCGATCCCAAAGTAAAGTTAGGTAAGAGACAAGGCAAATACTGCAAAGGTCAAAGTTAAAAGCTTCCCATGCCATTTGCGGTTAGTGGAAAAACATATAAAATAAAACTCAAAGCGTAACAAAATTACAAGAGAGAATATAGAGAGAGAGAGAGAGAGAGAGAAACATGAAAAGACAAACAAATTAAAGATTTCGTGCAGTTAATTAAGGTGCAACATTACGAATAATTTAGACAAGAGATTAAAAAAACTCACGATGCTGACAACCTCTTCATTCTGAAAGAGAAAGAAAAAGAGGAGAAAAGGACACATAAAAAACCAGGATTTAATCAAACAAAATTAAATTAAGTTCAATGAATAAAAACATGAAATAAAACATAAATAAATGTTGCCAAAAACCAAAACAAACATGAAATGAAAGTGAGAAATTAAATGTTAAGCATGAAAGGATTTTAAATATAATGTAAATAAACATATATTATAAATATAATAACAGCTAAGCGCCAGACTTGATTAATTCAGCTGTAAGGGAACACCTCAACTGTTTTTCCGCATTTCAAATACCTCCAAAAATGCTGCCATAAAGCAAGGTTAGACTCAACATACATACTTATAAGGCCAGTTAATCATGCATAGAGACCATTTCAACACATTGTTGAAGTTAAACCAGTATTATTACTCAGCAACAACAACAACATAAACAGTGCACGCTCTCATAGTAAAAACAATTATTCATTAATCATTATAATGTATATGAATATAAAGCAAAGTTTTATTAATTTACTTTTACATTTAAAAATAGTTTAATTGAAGTTTCTTAATTTCTTTTTGAATTTTTGAATGGTTTTACTTTATCGAGCACGCACTGTGAATGCGTCACAGCTGTGACGGAATCGCATGAATGAATTGAAATTGAGTTGGCTTATCAATGATGTGGGTAAGAGGGGGAGGGGGAGGGGTGTCTTGCAGCTCTATAAACACAATTAACAAGTAGTTATCGAGCAGGTGGAGGTTCTTGGAAGAGTTTTTTGAGGACACAGCTTAGTCGTTCTCGATGAGCTCATGTCACAGTCGTATTTACATAGGAGGGGGCAAGAGGGAGGCAGTAATTAAAGCCTTGCGGCGAAGCTGATAAAGTGCAAAAATCAATGACGCTGCTTTGATTGTCAGAAAATGGCACACGCAGGCGGGGGGTAGGGAGGCAGAGACGAAATGACGAAAGGGGAAAAGGCACTTAAAAATAAACTGAAACAGCTTATAGGAAAGCAAGCAAGCAGGCAGATTGCGTGAGGCAGTGCACTCTTTATTGATTTCTATTCTCTCCCTCTCTCTTTCTCTCTCTTTTGCTCTCCTTTTGGTCAGCCTTTTTCGGCACTTATGAATGTCAATGACTCGCGAACGGAGTCAGCTGATGCATTATAAACAAGCCAGAGCGAGAGAGCAACAGAAAAGGGTCATGCATTGGCAGACGAAAGGCAGACATAACTGTAACTGTGATAACTCCAGCACTTCCTGCCTTCGATTTATCTTGTCGGTGTTGAAAAACAACTCATACTCATACATTCATACATAAAAATATGATTGTCTTATCACTAGAGGAGGAGCATGAATCACTTGGCAACAGCTTACCTTTTCGGACATGACCATATTGTTGTCCTCGGTGCCGTAGACCGTCTCAGCGCCGGACTGAGGGCCGCAGTTATTGAGCATTGTGTCATCGTTGTCCATCATGTTTGTGGTGGTTTGAGTCTCTTGCGGCTACTCTTGAAGGCGATTTCCTATTAGTGCATTACAGCCTGGGTGGCTGCGTCTGCTTTGGTGTCCGTGTGTGTGTGGGTGGCTGGTGTGTGAGTGTGTTTGGGGGGTCACACGTCACGCGTTATGCAGATATCAACCCCAAACAACAAAAACTACTGTGTGTACTGCACCCACACATGCACACACAGAAACATACACATATACACGAAGTATTCAGTTGGATTTTTGTTGTGTGCGTAGCTCGTCAACAAATTCGTTTGTACGTTGCTTTTATATTATATTATTTTGCTTTCAGCTTGCTTATTTATAATTCAATTGCATTATCTGCTTGTCCTTTCTGCGTGTCACTTATTTGCGTTTTTCGCTCTGTCTATGTTTGGCCATCACCCTCTGTCCCCCCTCCATTTGCGACGTATTTTTGACTAGGTTTCATTTTTCATTTTTTCGCGTACGTATTTGCCATATTTCCGCAACGTGCCGCATTAATCTTTTATAACCAATACATTGTCGCGTAACTATGCATTCGAATTATGCACTCTTATAATAAAAACACCGTCTATTTAGCACATTTTTGCCATAAATATTGAGAAAATAGCAGACGAGCGAACGATTTTCGTGATGAATGAAAAAGAATAACTCCAGTGCTGGCAAACAAGTAACGATATGTGTGTGTGCGCGATATATATTACAACTAATCAAAAACATCGCACAAATCTAGATATCGATATATCGATATTGTCGACACGCTGTCTTTTGACGTTTAACTATCTGTTGTTGTTGTTGGTGAAGTTCGCTTTCGCAGCTGAGTTGTTTCTATTTTGCATTTAACAAAAATTAAAAATTAACATGGTTTTTGTTAAGAACTGGGAAGACTTTGAAATTGCCGCCGAGAACATGTACATGGCGAATCCACAGAACTGTCGCTACACCATGAAATACGTACACTCCAAGGGCCACATCCTCCTTAAGATGACGGACAATGTCAAGGTACCAAAAACCAAACAGAAATGCAAAAAATCTTATTAACTTTATTGTTGTTGCTTGCAGTGCGTGCAGTACAAAGCAGAGAACATGCCCGACCTAAAGAAAATCGAAAAGATCACAAGTAATCTGGTCGGACACATGGCGTCCAAGGAGTAAGGCGAACAAAATCCAAACTGGCCACGGCAGCAGTTTCAGACGGAATGCATTGACAACAACAACGACGATACAATATGTTAATGTTGTTGCTATCTGGGCCGATCTTTGCCGTGTGTCTCTCACCTGCAATTGTTTAGTTAGTAAGCGCAACGGAGCCGTGGGGGCGGCCACGGGGTGTGGTAACAAGAGTAGTTATTGTTTAAATAACATTTTATAAATGTTAGCTCTGTACACACCGGTCAGCCAACGGCGCTGGGGCAGTTTTAAAATAATAATACGATACTGTTGTATTTATTGTAATGGAATGAAAGTGGATGCAGCACAGCCAGGCTGCAATTTTGTGACATATAATGAGAGTAGTGCACATTCAACACCTGCTTGGATTCAATTAAATGGGGCTTTTATAAACAAAATAACTGATTGTGGTTTTTCATATTGCCAGTTAACATGTTATCGGCATATCGATACGACTGAACGGTGAACTAGTCCTAGCTGGTTCTTGTATGTAGTGCTGAGCACTAAGCAGTTAACACATGTTATTATATATTTACTTTGCTGTTGAATGGCGAAATTGCAGGAGGCAGGGCGAATTCGTTTAAAAAATAAATAATGTAACACATCTGTCACACATCCGGGACACAAATGGGATCGTGTCTTGGGAATTACACTGTAGTGCAAGCGAACCAAGCAATTTTCTGCTTACTTAGCAGAATCCTGTTAACGAAAAAACTAGTAAATTTTATTTTTTCAAATAACCATAAATGCGTCTTTTTTAAATCCGTTTCCTTTATGTTTTTGGCGAAACCACAGTTTTAAACATTTGAGAAGCAATCGATACATTTTACTGGCAATGTATATGTTTGAAGCGAACAATAGATGGCGCTGCTTGGCGGTTAACTTTCAAATTAGGTGTGGCCACACCAACGCACAATGGGGAGTATCGCATATTTTCGCAACATTTTATATATGCATTTGTACTGGGAATGAAAATATGTTAATTGCCTAGCCATTAAAGCGATTAAACAGCCAAAGCAAACAGTTCGCCATGCACAGATGCATGAATGAGTCAGTGTGAGTGAGAGGGAATGATGGAAATGCCGCTGGCGATGCCGCTGCAGGGAGGGAGATATACCGAAGCTGATGCTGATCAGTCGCTGACCGCTGTTACTCACTTAATAAGCGGAGAGCAAATGTTTGCATATTTGCCAATGAGGCACTCGAGTTTATTTGCCACAGGAGATTGACAGCAATGCGAGTTTGATGCCTGAGATCATGAGAAGACAGCGAGAGTGAGTGAAAGAGAGAGAGAGAGAGAGAGAGAGAGAGAGTGAGGGATCGGTAGCTCTGTCAAAGTGTTGTTGACCAAATGCCAGAAGTGTTTGCTCGCCTGCAGAATGAATGAGTAGAGTGAGTAGAGGAGTGAGTACCTGCAACTAGGCAACTCAGTAGCCACTTTGGATTAAGGCACCTTAAAACGTTTGTTTGACCCAAAGAGAGGCTCTGCACGGCACGGCACGACACAGTACGGTACGCTTGCTATCGGCCTCTTTTGATCGCCGTTGCAGACCCTACAGTTGCAGCTCAAGCAGCGGCCACTTGGCTTTGATTAGACTAGCCGACTATGAGTTGGAGAAGAGCAAGAGAGTAGTAGGAGATGCCATCACTGTCACCTCACTGCCACCTGACGCGGTGTTTCCGGTCCGCGGGACAAGCTCATTTGGCTTCTGTTTGCCTCTTAGCCCAATGGAGGTTTCGGCTTCGGAGTCTTCTCTCTCTCTCTCTCTCTCTCTTCTTTATCGGATGTTTGTGTTTGCCGTTTTGTGCTTTTGACTCTGCTGTTTACCGTTGCAATCGCAATCACAATCACTTTAGGCGCTCAGCTCCGACACCCTCTCTCTCTCTTCTAGGGGGGCACAGCCATCGAAATGGTATATAAAAATCAAGTAAATAGGCAATCTGAAATATACGACATGGGGTGCCTTGAGGGAGGGGTATGCAGACAGGCTACTGGTATTTGAAAATCATAAACGCAACATTCGAACGATCGTTACATGTCGATAAAGCAGCAGTTTAATTAGGCACAGAGACCCCATAGGTCTCTCACTCTCCTGCCACTGAGGCAGCGCGATAAACTCGACAAATAACATAAATGCTTTTTATTGCGGGTGGTGTTCGCTAGACTTGCCCTGCCCCTTCCCCATCTGGGGGGAGTAAGCCTGCTCAAACACGGCCATAGATAGTCGTAGGTATCTACGGGCCACTACGAGGAATAGATACTCCTACTGGTATTACGCCGCGATGCGTTTTACGACACCCACTGGCGTCAATTATAAAGATATTTAAGTACAGTTAGCATGCAATTAGACGGGGCTGCACGGTGCTGCGGGGATCTTAACTGGGTGTGCAAATCCCCCTGGACTATAAATTATACACCATTGATAGTGCTCCTCGCCTGATTCGGTCATATGACAATTAGTTGTAAATTAAGACGGGGGTCTTTGGCAAGTGCATTGATTTGTCGTTACACAAGTAGCATGTGGCAAAGCCTTGTCACTGCCAATTGATGGGCCTAGACGGTAGTCAAGGTATCCCGTATTATTTAAGATAGCTATCTAATAATACCCTGCCTTTTTCTGATAACGAATTGTTAATTCGACTCGAATTTGACATTCCTTTAGAGCTAGTATAAATATTTTACAGTGGCTACAATCACTTTATAAAATGAAATAAATGTACAATTATTATCTTGAGGTTTCTCCCTTCTGTAAACTCAATATCTACACGCAGTTTAATCAGCTTAATCGATGGTCGATGGTTTTATGAGTACCCCCCTTCCGTGAGTACCCGCTCGTACCCCCTCCGCGCCGTGTGTGAGTCACACGGGAATCGTGTATCGAACATAGTCTGGGCGTATCACAAGTCGGTCAACGGCTTGCGTCAGTCAATATCGAGCGATCATTAATGACCATTAGCGTCATCCGTTGCGCCTACAATTTGCACAACAAAGCGAATTGCGCCCGTAAGCCGACACAGCCAAAAATCCCAAGTTGAATATGGCTAAAACATCCACACGTAGCCCGCTGGCAAAGTGCGAGGGGATTGGCGAGTGGAGTGTGTTGACTCTAAACGGTAGCCGCTCAACAGTGGCTAATGGTCATCATTAAACACGGCTTGTTTGCCTCTAACTCGAGTGCTCAGCAACGAGTGGAGAGTTGAGAGTTGTGCGAGTAGCGAGTTGAGAGTGCCAAGTGGGGACTGGCGAGTGGAGACTGACGGGTAGAGAGAGATTTGAACTCAGCTGGCATTGTGCAAAGGAGGCCAGTGGCAAGTGATAGTTTAAGAGCTTGTAAATATAGAAAGGCGACAGTCAGCCAATATTACAGCGATAGTTTATCGATAGTAAGCTATTTCAATGTTAGTAAAGTCAAACGATAGTCAACAGATAGTCAAATGCCAATGGAATGCGATAGACAAGTGATAGATTAACAGATACTTCATTAATAGTCAGCTACATAATATTCTATCGATAGTCTTGCGATGGTTAGCTAGCACAGTGATTGTAAAGTCAAACGATAGCCAATAGATACCTAGGTTTCAGTCAATTACTCCAGTTGATAGTTATAAGAGAGAGTATTAAAAGGCAAGCGATAGTCAATCGATAGTCAACAATTAATGTATTAATGAACAACCGATAGTCAACAAATACTGAACTGATAGTTAATACTTAAGTGATAGGCAACTCAGTTAATCAATTACAAGCAACAATCAACGGAAATTAATAGCGATAGTCAACCGATAGTCAGTGGATACTCAAGCAATAGTTTTTACTACTACTTCAGCATATCACTCGATCAATTTAGGGCAACTCATTTCTTTCTATTACCCATCGACCTATTATTATGCCCTGACCCGTACAAATATCACTTTCTGATAGATATCACACGAAATTGGAATCGGAATCATGATTAAGCGGAAGAGGCAAAGCCACTGGACTTTGGGTTGACGTCAAACAACTCTGCTGCCCTTAGTAATACTTGAGCTATAGTGCTGTCAATGTCATTCATCATGTACTGTTCCCCCCAGGTGGCTAATCAATGGTGACACAATGTCTATAAGGAAGCCAAGTATCGTTTCATCATAATTGAATCACTTTACGAGAAATGGCACAGCTATCGCAGCTGATATAGCGATGATACAGAGACAAGTACAAGTGTTAATTGGGAACCCGAAACGTGATTCGAGTAAACAGATTTGTCACTCCACTCCACGCCCAATCTATCTGTCTCTCTCTCTCCCCCTCTCTCTCTCTCTCTTATCGCAGTACACAAATCAAATGAAAGTCTAAAAAGTCGTAATAATTGCAATTGTTGCTTATAATAATACATATATGCTATATATACCTTATATATTGGATTATATACGAGCCCGTAATGCTTTATTTATAGTCGTAGCCGGCGTGAGGGCAGTACGATGCCTGGTAAATCAACGTCTATGATTAGAGCTTAATACTATCTTGATAGCTCGATGTGGTCGATTGATAAATCAAAGGGGACTGCGGGAATCTCATCTAGGGAAAACCAAACCAATCTAGCCTGCAATGCAGAGACCCTACGCTAATCAACAGATTTGCTGAGTGCCCGTTTCCGTGCGATAGTTTGGACTCGCTCGCGTTTTTAAACGCGCCTAAAAAACGCGCGCAACTCCAACTTCAACGCGAGTTGCAGCTTTGGATCTTCGCCGCAGCCGTCGTCGCTGCTGCTGTCGCCTTCTGTTTACCCATTAGCGTTTTGGGCGACTAAAATGTTTGCGCTGTGGCGTCGCCCTCGCTGTGGTAAGACGGGGACCAGGCGGGGGGCGTGACAGGGTGCGGCATAAAATGATTTTCTCTAAGCATTTTTGGCATTTGTTTGCCTTCGAATTATTGCGAATGTAAGTACAAGTCGCGACGCGTAAGTGCGGTAGCTGCGCAGTCAACGTCGCAGTCGACATCAAGTTGAGGAGGATTGGCAGCTGATGGCGCCACTTTGTGCCCGTCAAGTGAGAATTCATTGAGATTCCCTTTTAATGGAGATTAATACGCATATTTTTTGAATTATTTATTTTTATATTTTTTGTAGGCGCTCGACACTGTTGACACTGCTAAATGCTGTCGCGAAACTATTTACTCAGTCTCTGCCTCCCTTTCTCCATCGCTTCCTCTTTTTCTCGCATTGTCGAAGCTAATTAGGAACGTGGGAAAGCGAAGCAACGCCGTTGCCTACGTGACGTATGCAAATGTTAATAGTGAAATATAAATGTTAAGTTATACTCTATTATGTTAAGTCTTATGTTGTTAACAGTGAGCTTAGTGGATACACTATTGTAAGTTTATCTATCGATAGCAGAGTGTTGCATAAGGCAAAAGGAGCGAGAGAGCGTGACGATCGTTAAAGAGATTTAAGGAGATTTAATTAAAGAGATTAACACATTATTAAAATGGAAAAGAGCGTAATAAATAATTAAAAAACATTAATGGATTATCTCCACAATAGTTAGTGTGTGATATCAATAATTTATTGGATAAGCAGTTGACGTTCAAGTCTTTCACAATTCATAGAACCGCAAGAAACCTTTGGCTGCTCTGCGATCCCCACTTGAGAGCG
Organism: Zaprionus nigranus; assembly: GCA_018903425.1. NCBI lineage: Eukaryota > Metazoa > Arthropoda > Insecta > Diptera > Drosophilidae > Zaprionus > Zaprionus nigranus. The sequence goes on along the minus strand of JAEIGD010000004.1, from coordinate 5,760,213 downwards.
CACAAATCAAGCAATACAACTACACACAGAAATAACCCAGATAACTTTAATTCCGACCGAAATAAAACGATTAACAAACAGTCCGGACCGGTTAACTGTGCCTTCGTTTACGAGCGAATCAATCAATTTCAATGCAATTCCAATTAGAGTGCCACAAAGTGGAGGAGACCGTGATAAGAAGCAGCAAGAAGAACGATGAAGCCGATGGCGATGGCTGACTGAAGGAAGGCACCACAAACCAATCAGACTGACCGAATGGTGGCCATAAAACACACTACACAAGAGGTGTGAAAAGAGGGGGAGGGGGTGCTGTTATCGATATCAACTCTTTGGGAATGTACAATAAATAATTTTAATATTTTTTAATTATGAAAACACGTTGATTATATAAATTAAATCGCAGACTGAAGGCGTCGATTAGATTACGCAGGCTTGAGTGACACAACGCCGCTTAAAGTGCAATTTAACGCTAAACGGCTTTAAACAAATTTCTATTAATTTTTTCTTCTATATAGCCGCGCGAATCGGCGGCGTTATCTGCTCTCCCTGATAGGCTGATTAGGCAACGAAACTTGCGACTGAATTAATTGAAATTTGATTGTTGGCGATGCCAACAGGTAAGTAGAGGGAGGGGTAGGGTGAAGAGTAGTACAAGGAGAGGGGGAAGGCCAGGCAGAGAGAAAAGAAAGCAGGGGAAGTGAGAGATAAGGTAGGGTAATAGGACGCTGGAGAGAATCTGATAAGCAGCTGGGCAACTGTTTTCAATAATTGAAAATTAATCCATCATAATAGACGTCAAAGAAGACAAGAAGAGGCAGAGAGAGAGCAAAGAAGAGAGAGAGAAAGAAGTAGAGAAAGCAAGAGGTAGAGCAGGCAGGCAAGAGTGAAAACAGATAATAAATTATGAGAATGGAAAACAAACAAACAGCAAGAGTCGTAAATAAAATATTGATAGGCAGACAAGGCAGCGCAGGATACCCGAGGATACACAAAGATACACAGATACAGATACAGATACAAGATACTTCAAGCCGTAGATAGCAATATCATTATCTGGCAATTGAATTTACAAAGTAAATAATTACCGAATGCAGTTCAAACACACACACACAAATACGGTAAATGTGACTGAGTAACTCGTAACCAGCCGCAGCCCGCAACCCACAACCCTCTCTCTCTTCCTCCCTCTGTCTCCCCCTCTCCCTCTCTGGCATATCGGGTATCTGTTCAAACACGGAACACAAATCAAAATGCGATTTTCAGGCAGCCAAAAGGTTCCCTTGCCTTATCTCTCCCTCTCTCTCCGACTCGCGTTTACCTTTCGCGAGCTGCTCGAGCTCGTGCTCCCTACCAGATTGGCCTGGCGCTATCCCGAGCTGAGCAGCAAAAGGTTAAAAAAACTTTGTCGCAACAACAGCAACAACAGCAACAACAACTGCTGCTTCGACAGCAAATGTATCTGAGCAAACAACTGCCGCGCATTGCTACACATTTTCTGGCTCTTCCTCTTGCTCACTATGCAACTCCAGCTCGAGCTGTGCCCCGCCAGGTTGCCTCAGCCTGCTGCCTGTTGCCCCTGATGGTCTTGATGATATTTGTTTGCGCTGCGCCTAATGAGGCAACTTTATTTGTGCAGCGCAGCAAGACGCGACCGCGAAAGCGACTGAGACGTAGTTACAGATACAGCAGATACAGATACAGATATATATATATAGAAGCAGATACAGATATAGTTGCATAAGAGACACACATATGTATATATATATCTATATATATGTATGCATGAGCCAGAGATAAGTGCAGTCCAAAGAGCTGCCGAATATTGTGGCTAATAAGGAATCAAGGGTTATCGACTGCCAGATTCTCTGTAGACAGCTCTAGATACCTTTATACGCTTCTATTTGCTGAGCTGACCATAGTATCTAGCGCTGCTCTAATTTCAATCCGATACAAGTCAGTTTAGTGTCCAAAGGGGTATTCACTTAACCAACCTCTACATATTGCCTCACTATCGCTCTCAATCTAATCGTAAAGAAAGAATCTTGTGATTGAAATAGTCTGCGAGCGTTTAGTGATCGCTTAGCACCCTTAAGTTGCTACCTTATACCTTCTGCCATCTGGGGGCACTTAACTCTGCGATTTCCTCTTTAAATCCTCCGCTTATCGATGCTACGACATGCGTAAATAAAAAACTGCCCAAGTACTCGCCAGAGATATTATCGTCTTCAAGGCTTACGCAGTAGCTGCCCCCATTCTTGCAATACTTTCGCGTATGACGCTATATGCATATAGACCATCTGATACTGGCAACCCATACTGACACACTGCTACATGTGCGTGTGTGTGTGATCGAAAAATGAAATTCAATAAAAATCATTTATCAGTTTTTAATAAGTTTGCGCTGTGCGCGAAGCTCCAACAAAAAATCAACAGTAAAAAGCAAATCAATTCGCGCACTTAATGAAAAAAACACAACTCAATTATAAACTTTATCAAAAGTGCACAGAAATCAAGCAGTGGTAGGGGCAGGGGGCGTGGCATGGCCACACACATACGTTAAAAGTATTTCCAATGTTGCAAATGAATTAAAATTTTGTGTCAATAAATGAAATTTACTTTACTTTATTATCTCCACCATTTCTCCCCCCTTACTTTTGTGTGTGTGTGTGCACTCGAGGCGAATGTCTAGTTGATTTATAATTAAAATTTAAAGAGCTGCTGACTCTAGGCATATGAAGTGAGTGCGCGAGGAGTGACTCAAGTGTGTGCGTTAGATAGGACACTCTGGAGAGGGCAATATTATAAGGAATTATTATATATGAAGCATGTCAGGTAATTATAGCATAGCTTGTTCATGGCTAGCCACAGCTGAAGGGCTTTAAATGTGTTTCCCCCTTCCTTTTCCTGTGTTTACATGCCTCATCAACTGCTGCAACTGCAACTGCAATTGAAGAAGTAATCAATCATGAATTGAACTGCAGTTTGCATTGCAAATTACATCAAAAATGCAGTAAGAGATGCTTGGCTGAAGTAGAGTGACTATAGAATGCCCTGTAGAGAGCGTAGCATACCCTAGTATGTCCAAGGATGACATAATGGGTGTCTGTATACAGCAATTCAATTGGCAATTCGATTATATGAATCAGAAGTTTTCATTCCAACGTCAGTTACTAATAATAATATATTACCAAATACTTACCATGCATTACTATCGATATCTGAACTTTATTATATACCGAATTTTTTCTTCAGATTTTTGCATTGTGGTCCTCAGGTTTCTGAATTGGAATAGATAATAAATAAATAAATAAATGAATGAATCAGTAAAACTTAATAAATTTGTAACAGGCATATGTTACTCCTGTAGCAGCTAAGCACTATAACATTATGAACCATATCTGTGCATAACATTAACATACTCTGTATATCGTACATCTAAATATAAGCAGCCATACTTTGTAAACATTAACATTTACAAACTCTGTACAATAAGAATAAGAAGGAGACCAATAAAATCAGTCTGTTACTCGTGTGGCAGCTAAACACCATAACATTATGAACCATATCTGTACATAACATCAACTTACTGTGTATACATCTATAAGCAGTCATACTCTGTAACATTAACATCAACATAATCTGTATATATGTATCTTTAAGCAACCATACTCTGTAAATATTAACATTAACACACGCTGTACAATCAGAATAAGAAGGAGAACAATAACATCAGTCTGTTTCGGCATAGTCTCTCAGTACTTTTACAGCCACTTTACATATGCCTGCTACACACGTGTAATGACAATCCTTATGCACACAAGGTATTTACAGGGTATTTGTAATAAAGTCAACGTGATTGAGAGACTCCGTTTGACCGCAACTCAGTCAACATAATTAGCCAATGCTTAAACACGCACAGCGCACTCTGCAGCAATTCGCAAATGTAACTGCAACAGCAACTGCAACTGTAGCTGCAGCATTATCTGTATCTGTATCTCTATTTGTATCTCTGGCAGTTCGTATCAGCGCTCGACGGTAAAAATTATTTATTGATAACGCAATTTAATGCCAATTATTTGTACATAAATATTTATTCAATTATCAATTGCATGTCCGGGTGTGTGCGCCACAACACAGTGGGCGTGGCATCTCATACAGTGGGCGCGTGATTAACGACAACGCAATCCCGTTTCCCTCCCCCTTCTCCCTCCCTTTGCAGGCAATCCCAACTTGTCTGCGCTTTCAATTGCTTTCGTTGTTTTAAAATGTTTGCAAATCTTGTCAAATTAGCTGGCTAAACAAATCGTTAGACTTTAAATTGGCTACCCCCTTATACTCCACCCTTTTGCCCGTCCGCAGGTTAACCCCCGGAAACGTTTTGTTTGGTCTAGAGAATTTCCCAAATTTCGCTGGCGTCAAGAATTTTTATGGCATTATTGCTCACTTATCGGATGAATTAGCAGCACTACAAAAGGGGTGGCGAGAGGGTGGCTCAACGGTGAAGAGAGGTGTAGAATGGGAACAGGGGAGGAGGAGGAGGGTGGCTGGCACGCTCATTCGACCACAAAGCCAAATTGCAGCGACATATGCGACAATTTATGTCTGAGTTTGAAGACTGATTAGACTGCCTATTATAGGGGAGGGGTTAAAGGAGAGTGGGTGCATGGGGAGAGAGGCTGGAAAGGGGTGGCGGTTGATATAGCCAGATGAATTTAGCAAGTATTTATCAACATTAAGTATAAACCATATAGCATTTTTGGGGGGCGCAAACTGCAGTTCTCTCTCTCTTTGCGGATATTTACACAACAATTTGGTTAAAATCAAACGGCATCAGCAGCAAAGCGACCCCTAACACCTGTCTCCCTCTTTCTACATCACTTATCTTTTTCCTCTTCCCTACGTCTCTCCTTTATCCTTTATTCTGCTTTGCAGTGTCTGCCCTTCTGTTGTTTGTTAAATAATGTAAACTATTTGCAGCACAACAGAAATCATACTGCACTTGGATTCCCTTCTTTTCTCCTTCCTGCCCTCCCTTTCCTTCCTTTCCGCCCTCTTCTCCCTCTCCACCTTGGCTGTTGGCCAAGCTTACGACCTGCTTGGCTCTCCTCCTGCTTCCCTCTCTTGTAAATGCCAGTTAAATGCACGTGGATGAGTAGATAAATATCGTATAATGAAAATAAAATAGAAAAGGGCAGCAACAACAATAACAACAACAGCATCAACAACAATAACAACAACTGGTGGAGCATCATGCAGCAATCAGTCGCAATCCCCGCTGCACTAATTTCAAGCTAGTTTTGGCTTCATTTCTAGCTTGAGTTTGTGTACGAGTTCGAGTTCGAGTCGCGTACGTGGCCAAAGAAAATACACTTTAGCACGTTTCTTGTTAGTGAACAGTTTTCCGGCTGTCCGAACATTACATGTTATAAACTTAGCTACCACTTCTTCCCCCCCCTCTCCACCCTTTGTGTGTCTGCAGTTCTTTTCTTACTGCTGGCATTGTTTACCTTGGCATAGGTGAATAGTTCAAATTAGGAACGCAGACAAAACAAAAGTTGAGAGTGCAGGAGTTGAGAATGATAACAAAACAAAGAGAGAAAGAGAGAGGGAGGGAGGGAAGGGGGAGAAGAGAGAAAGAGAGAGGGGAATAGTAACTACATCGTTATAAGAACTTAAATGTTAAATGACAGCTAAAAGATCACTTAGTAATCCATCAGACAGTCTGCAACACTCACACGTTCCATTGATGAGCCCATAAAAAGACCATAGAATGCGGCAACCCTAAACTCTGCCCCCCAGAAATGGCTGTACTTCATATAGAAAATGCATTATGTGCACATTAGTGAGGGTGTGGAGGGGGAGTGAGTTATAAAAAAGAAATAGCCCATATCATTTATATCCATAACAATTGAATATCAAACAAGTTTATCGATTTGGCGACGGACTTAAAGCCAAGTGGAGGCAGAGGAGCAGATAGATAAGACAGAGGAATCAATGGAGACAGAGGGAACAGAGCAGGTAGAGAAGGTAGAGCAGGCAGTGGAGGAGACAGTGTAGTCCTTCACTTGCCTGTGCATGTCACTCACAGGCAGCAAACTGCCTCCTTAATTGCTGCTCTAATGATGTGCCAGAAGGCAACCTGGCCAGACCAGACACGGAGACAGAGACGGAGGCAGAGCAGGGGCTCCTCTGCTGCCAAGTTGATTATGAAGTGCCGCCTCAGCTCATCCGCTCCTCAGCTGGCTCAACACTCCGTAATGATGGCAATTATAGCTCGTTTTTCCAACAATTTATATGAAATTTTGCAATGCTGGCCACGCCCCCCGCTCTGCTCCGCACACGACATTTTTGGTTTGCTCCAAATGGCAACGCCCCATTGTTATTGCCGGCCTGCTCTGGCGCAGGCAAGTGTAAAAGAGTCAGCATGCGCTGAGCGCCTCCATCTTGAAAGTGAGCAGCAGCAGCAGAGGCAGAGCAGACAGAGCAGAGCAAGTGAGCGAGTCAGCGCGAGCCAAGGCAGCGAGAGAGAGAGGGGGAGAGAGAGCACGTGTGCCAGAGAGAGCGCACACTCGTGAGTGAACTAAACGAAGTGTGGAGAGTGAGGAATGAACAATTATCAAGCTATTTCACACTACACTGAACAAAACGATTGAGTAGAATGTTGTGAATGTGAAAGGGATATAGGAAAGAACAGATTGAGTGCGTTTATCTATGTAAATGCAGTATAATATAACCTATTCTACCTGAACTTTGCAGGCTATTCAACTCACAGAAAAGGTTGATACAGTTTAACTGATTAACCTAAGTAAATAAGTACCTCTACTATTTGTCTATTTATAATTAATTTATTACATTCTCTCGATCTGATTCGGATAACATGTACGTAGTTCTCCTGATCTGATTAGGTTTTGCTGTATTTATTAAATAAATAATAAATCATAAATTCCAAACTAATAAAAACTATTCCGCACTCTCCACACCTCTCTTTACATTACTCAACCCGCTTTTCTCTAAGTGTAACTGACTCAGGCAATGCATCTCTCTGCCTGGCAGCCACCCCAAGTGTGAGCTCGCTCTCTGCATAGGCTCTCACTCTTACTCACGCACAGGTTCTCTCGCACTCACACACACAGGCAGACGGGCATTAGTGTGCGTGCTGGGCCAGCCCAATCATCGCGACATTCGATTCGATATATGACGCTGCCACGGGCCAGCGTCGAACACAGTCGTTGATTAGCGCTCGTCGCGTCGAGTTCGCATCGCAGTCGCATCGCAGTCACAATCGCAGTCGAAGTCGCAGTCGCAGTCAGATTCAGAGACGAGCGTAAGAAAGTGAAGTGAACAGAAGTGAAAAAGAAGACAAGCAAAGATAAATTACAAGAGAAACAAGAAGAAGATAAACAATCAGAGTTGCCTCGCGCGTGTAGACAAAGCATGTCCAGTGCACAAGTGTCGCAGCAGCCGCCGACGCCACAGCAGCAGACGCAGACGCAGCAGCCGACGCCGCCACACATCAGTCAGTTGCTCATCAGCCACATTGCCGCCGCACAGCAACGCGGAGCAGCAGCAACAATACCTCCAGCAGCAACAGCAGCTGACTACGATCAGAGCAGCAACACATCGACGCTGTCTCCCTCGCCACGATCGAGTGGCAGCCACAGCCCAGCAGCGACCGCAGCAACAACAGCAGGAGCCGCCAGTCCAGCACACTCCTCGGCCACAACAAGCTCGCCCCACAGTGCCTACGCTCCGACGCATAGTCCCACAGCAGAGGCACAGCAACAGCAACAACAACAACAACAGCAATCGCAATCCGCACCTGCCATGCCGTTGCTAGTGGCGCCCATTCCCATGGGCCACTTGCCTGGTGGACCTCCTCCAACGCACCATACACACGCACATGTTCCACATCCGCGTCTCTATGTGGAAGCTGGATTCCCTCCCCATCATGTGCCCCATCCCGGGCTGGTTAACGGCGCTTATCCCTTGCCACGTCTGCCCCTGACGACGGTCATGCAAACCACAAATGCACAAGCACCACAGCCGCCACCGCCACCACCAGCGGCAGCGCCACCTGCCATGCCCTCTTCCATTCCCGTCTCCAGCTGCTCACCCCCCTCTACCACTGCCCTGCAGCAGCAGCCCAAGAAATCCTTCTGCATTGATGCGCTGCTGGCCAAGAGTCAGCACCAGCATCATTCGAGCGAGAGGCAACTGCCACACACAGCAGGCGACATGATTGTGGACGATCATCGCCTCGCCGCGCTGCACTACGCACGGGATCAGGCGGAACTGAACCACGCCTTCGTGGCTGCCTCCAATGCCGCCGCTGCCGCAGCCGCCGCCGGCATCAGCGATCATGAGGCACTGCAACGCATACGCGAGTCCCGCGAATATGATTCACCCAGTCCCGACGGCATGTCCAGGTACGTCCAACAATGATTCACATTCACTCATGGAAGGGAAGGCAAATTCCCCCATTGAAATTTATGCTGGTTTATAGCATTATCGTCTAATCATAATGGGAGCAATCACAGACCCATTTCAGGCAGTTCCTGGAATAGTTCTTATTCCAAGAATCTAGCAAGGGTTTCAAGAATTCGCTGGTTATGAATCACTTTGTTCATAATTAGCATAGAGCATGTCCGGCATAATTAGTCAGTGGGGCAGAGATTTCCAATTAAATGATTGCTTATCAAATTTTGATTAAGTATGAAATAAGAAGGTCTTTCTGCATGCTCAATACACAGAGAATGCAACTTTCTTTTCTTTATATAAACTTAAAGAGATTTTAAAAGATTTAATCGAGAGTCTTCTTCATCCTTCTTCTTTCCTTAACATTTGTAAGATATAATCGACTTGAAAGAGTCTTAACATCCTTTTTCTTTCCCTAAGTAAACCATTTTAAGTTTCGTCGGTAGTCATTTCTTTGGAATGGAACCAGAAGTTCGTTATGCATGTTAAAAACACATAGAAGGAAACTTTCTTGTTTTTATATGAATTTATTATACAATTTCTATAATCGATTGAATGACAGTCTGAACTCTTCCATGCTTCCTACACAATTAAACTATTCCAAGTTCTTTCGATAGCAATCTGTTTGACGCAAATTAAAAGTACTTTATGCATATTAAAAGCATCTATAAGGTCAGTTCCTTGTCTTTAGATGTGACTTGGTTGATATGTTCAGATAATTACTAATTATACAGTTGTTATAAGCAATGCTCGAGAAGTTAAAACTTCCCCGAACTTCCCACAACTAAACCATTCCCCGCTCAGTCGATTAGTACTTCTTGGCATGAAATTAAAAGGTCGTTAGCTATACTAAATATATATATAAAGTAACTTCCTTGTCTTCAGATGAACTTGCATGATTTCTAATAAGCATTGCAGCTTATCCAATTACCATTATCAACTTAGAGCAGTCTAAACTTCCTCATACTTCCCACAACTAAACCAATTCCAAATACCGTCGGCATAATTTGTTAAAGGTTGAACAGCAGAAGACGGGGAAGGGTAGCAGGCAACCGAGCTGCTTTAGCGCTTTAAAGCGGCTTTGCGGGCACTCGAAAAACATGGCCGACAAGCGCTGTGAGCTCAGTGTAGAGTTCGCCTCGATTGCGTATACGCCGTGTGGCAAAGCAAACAAATTAGGCGACGGCAACGGCGACGGGTTTTAATTGTTTTCGAAATTGCCGCGTAACTCTCGATTTGGCATTGTTTACATTACAGTTGGGGCTAATTGCGTATATACAGGGTGTCTCATTAAGTGTCTAACTATCTTTTTTTTTGCAGATCTGAATCTCCCAGCTCATCGCATCGCTCCAGCCCGCCCATCAGTCCCGGCTGCGAGGATCAGCAGCCACAGTCCGCGCACCATACGCAGCATCTGAGCATGCGCATGTCCGAGCTGCACGACGAGTTCAAGAAGCCAGTGCCACCACACAGTCCCATCAGGCCGCAGGATTTTCCACTCTATGCTGGCGGACATCCCTATCAGCTGCTGACACAGGGTGGCTCAGCATTCCATCGCCCCCTGGATCCCTCCGGCAAGCCCATTCCGGTGAGTCCTACAAAGAGAGTCGAGATGGAAGAAGTTTAAACTAATTCCTGGCATCCTCTCTCTTCCTCTCTCTTTCTCTCCCGAATTCAGATCCCCATGGGTCACAACTTCATGCCCTCCCAGCTGCAGTTCGAGTTCCTGGCACGTGCTGGCATGCTGCACCATCGCATACCCGAACTGGCGGCGTATCCCCATCACGCCATTCTGGGCAAGACGCGGCGACCACGCACCGCCTTCACATCGCAGCAGCTGCTGGAGCTGGAGAAGCAGTTCAAGCAGAACAAGTATCTGTCACGGCCCAAACGCTTCGAGGTGGCCAGTGGCTTGATGCTCTCAGAGACGCAGGTTAAGATCTGGTTTCAGAATAGACGCATGAAGTGGAAGCGCTCCAAGAAGGCGCAGCAGGAGGCCAAGGAGCGGGCCAAGGCGCAGCAGCAGCAACAGCAGCAGGGATCCTCTAGTGCCAGTGCCTCGGCCAGTTAGTTCCACTAAGGAGGAGAGAACCTCTGTCAGTTCTAGTCAAACGAATCGAGCCGTCCACCTGGTGAGACACCCTGTATGCGTGTGCGTGTGTCCCGCCCACCACTCACGTCTAAATCGATTTCGTGAGATTGCGCAAAATTCGCTTCGCAATTAGTTGAAATTTTCCAATTGTTGTTGTTGTTGCTTTGATTTCGTGTTGTAATTGTGGCAATTGATTCGCAATAACAAAAACAACACCAACAGCAGCCACAACAACAAACGCACTGTGTGATATAAATTAAACACTGCTACACAAAACTATTTTCCCATGTACATAAATTGCATAAACAGAAAAAAACAAAACAACAAACAACAAAAAAACGAAAACAAAATCGTAAATCGTAAATATTAATTTGAATTACGTTAAACATAAATATAAATAATACGCAATAACTGAGATTAGTTTCTGTTCGTTCCCGCGAGTTTAGTTAAGCTTTTGTTTATAGTTTAGTTTGTAAAGCATTTCCGCCTTGTAAATAGTAAATTGTAACTGTAATTATGTAATTTTCGAACAACTTTAGTGAATTTTATTGAATTTCATTTCGAAATCCCCACAAAATATAAAAAATAAAATGTGCTACGACCTAAAAGCAGTTGCAAATTGATTAAATATCGATAAACTCGATAAATTAAAATTGGAAATCAAGAATCGGCGGGAACTAACATTTTCTTCCAATCTTTGAGATTTTTTTGGGAGAGTTTTCCATCTTCAAAGATTTGCCGATAGTCTCGATAGTTAAAGGCAATAACCAATGGAGAATTACTTACGATAATATACAAATTTCTCTGCAACTTAGTACATTCTATACAATTTCATTTCGAAATCTAAAAAAATGTTGAAAGGCTTCCATTTTCACTAAGATTTTCACTGTTTACAGATCAAATAACGATAATCTCGATTGACTAGAGCAATAACTAATTATGACAGTGAAATCCGGTATAAGAAATCGAGTATAGGCTGGAACTTACTTGTGACTAAACCAATTTCTGGCTGTTTACGCGGACGCCTCTCGAGAGGTATCTAATCTGAGCTACTCTCTCACTGTCTCTATCTCTGTCAGCAGCAAAAAAACTATTAACAGTGTATTTATAAAAGCCAATCTACACTACTTGGGTTTTCAATTTTATACGAGCCTCGTTCCACTGCAGAGATATGACGGGCGGGAGTTATCAGAGCAAATAAATCAAATGCGCGCAGATAATCAATTTAATTGTTCAGACAATAATTATGTCTAAATTTATAGTGTCACTTAAGAATTATTTCGCTAATTAAAATGTAGCGTATATTAGTCGCGACAACAACAGCAACAACAACAGAACCAATCGAAGGTATTTATATAAAACCAAAATCATGGTGAGCTTCGATTTCCGCAATCAAGTTCGTATGAAATTAAAAACTGACGAATACGAATCGATTCTCCTTCCTACGGTTTATCGCAGCTCGAGTGTGGGGGGGAGGTGGAAGAAGGTACTACGAATTTCTGATACGTGACCTAATCGAAGCTAATGGCTAATCAAACTTGACAACATAGTGAAGAGGGAGCAGGGCAGGGTAGACGAAGGTGCTAGAGTAATACCCGATAGATCGAGCAATCGCCGAGCAATCAGAATTAATTGGAGCAAAGTCCTTAGTCGCCTAAGCGTTTCTCTGTTTGCTTAGCAGCATTACGCGATTTCTAAAATAACAATTACGTAGTGAAATTGCCCGGTTGCACGATCCTTGGCAAACAGTCGACACAATTGGCTCGAGAAGATTAGAATCGGGTATGGGACTAACGATTGTACGATTGTTCGATTGTTCGATTGCTCTCTAATTGTCACATCGCTTGGAGGAACAAGTTCGGCCACTTTATCACGTAGTAGACCTCGAGTATCTTAGAGAACTTTGGTTTACTTTCTCGGGTTTTTGGGGGGCACGTCGCTTTGTATTGTTGTCAGTTTTCGATTGTTGTTGTTGCTTGATGGCTGTTGTTGTTATTATGCAGCAGTTCTTGTGTTGATTATGCGCATGATGGGCTAATAAAAATTCATTTGTTCTCTCGTAGCATAACGCATTGCATCAGCAGAGGGAGATGAGGAAGGAAGACGAGTGGGAAATGTTGCCTCTATGAATGTTTTGCTTGGGTTTTGTTCTGGTACTGCACAGTGAGGCAAGCAGGGTTCTCTACTCTACCAGTTCAGCTGAACTGAACCACAAGAAAGCCGAAGTGAATCTGTTCTCTGAGTGCCATCTCTAAGTCCCTTCTCAGAAACCCTTCACTACCTATTCAGGTTCTTTACTTTTCTAAGTCAGCTCAAGTAAACCAGAAGTAAAACCCTTTACTGAATCGTTCATCTCTCTGAGTTCCTGCTCTGACTGCCTTCTCTGACCAGTTCAAGTTCAACAGCTTGCATTGAACCCGTTGCTTGGTATACTGTAATACATCTTGAACCACTGTGCAGACTGTTGTTGCTGCGCTATTTGGGCTTGCCTTGAAGTGGCCAAGTGTCTAGCCCTGCTCGAGGGAAGAGGAGAGGGGCAGGGAGGTGAGCTGGAGCAGCACAAAGGACGGCGAGGATGGCTCTTTCAATTCATGAGCTATTAGCGGGTAATTTGTAACAATTGCAGGCACAATTTGCCGGCAAAGGGTGTCGCCCGAAGGGTGTCAGAGTTCAAACCGAACCGGAATTGGGCTCGACAATGACGACAACGACGACGACGACGGCATCAACTAATTGTGGATTGGATTGGATTGGGATGCTGTCGCATCTGTTGCAAATTAAATGTGAGTTATAATTTTCTATAAACACACACAATAAGAGCACACTCTCTGTGCATGTGTGTGTGTGTGCACACCCAGTAAATTGCCATTTGAATTGAGGGTCGCAATTTCCACTCGCCCCCTTTTTCCTTCCTTTCCTTCCCTTCTCCCTTTCTCTGCGTGACTTTGTCACCAGCTATTGTTGTTGCTCTTTGCTGCTGGTGTTACAATTTGGTTATTCCCCCTGGGGTGTTTGTCTCTTTCCCCCTCCCTCGCCCCGTTGATCTTCGTGTCAACACAGATGATCACATTTTATGCTTAATTTTGTTGGTGTTTTGCGAGTTTGTTTGCTCTTCTGATTTCGCCATCGCATCCATCGAGTTTTGCTAAATGCGCCGAATGCATTTTCCGCATTTTCCACATTTTCCATTTGATTTTATTGTCAAATATGTGCGATTATTTGTCATATGTTGCATTTTATTATTGCCAAATTTGCATTCGCCTCGACGGCCCTCGCTCGTTAGTCGTCAGTCTAGTCAGTCTCTCTCGCCTCGCCTCGCCTCGCCTGTCTCTCTTTCCCTAATGGTTGTTTGTTTAGGACTGTGACAGGAAAAGGGGAAGGGGAAGGGGAGGGGGAGTGGCAGCGATTGCTGATTGTATTGGCCTGACAAATTGTGCAACTGATATGACAATTTATGCAGCAATTGCGCTCTAATTGTAAATTGCAAATGAAAAGAGGTTCGTAGTTGAATTAGAATATACATATATAGCAGAGTCTCTTGACAAAAGTTAAATATATATTTGTAAGACTTTAAGGAAAGAAATCTTTACTTTTCGTAGATTACAGATTATATACATGATACAGACTCAACTTCCACATATAAAAGCTTTATTTAAAACGAGAGCAACAGTCGAGCGACACTTAATATTTGAACTAAACTTGAGCTGCGTATAGTATGGAGGAATTTTCCTGCCAAATTTGGTAACTCTAGCTTTTATAATAGCTGAGATCTGAGACAGACAGACAGACAGACAGAGAGACAGACAGATAGACGGACAGACATGACTCAATGACTTGGCTAGTAATACTGAGCAAGAATATATATACTTTATGGGGTCTGCCATACCTCCTTCTGCCTGTTACATTTGCACAAAGTTAGAATACCCCTTTTTGACCATTTACAATGATCGAAGGGTATAAAAACTGAATTATATGATGAAGTAACTGCAAAGTTACTTCAAAGGTATTAACTTATTGTGATTTACCAATAATATACACAATATGGAAATAACTTCGCGTTCTTCATTAAATAGTTATCAAAGTTTCTTCAATTTTCACATATAAAACAGCACTTAGAGATACCAGTTACTAGTTACTAGTTACTAGGTGTAACTACAGTATATAGCACAGTGCTAACATATTCTCTATAGCACTATCGAATAGAACCCATGAAAGTGCTTTCGGCTTATCAATTAATGCGCTCAACTAGCGAGAACTAGAAGTGGGAACTGGAGAAGTGGAGAACACATTGGCATATTGCTGCTTAATGCCATAATTTCCGACTTGTTTACACAATCCATCTGGCTATATTTCGAGCAGACACAGACACACACGCACACACATGTGCTCGTCGTGTCCGTCTGTCCGGCACCATCATCAGTGCGAGCCATCAATCTATTGAAGGAAATCCGTGCGTGCGCGCAAAGTAAACAACACAAATGCGCGACAGAGAAGAAGATAGAGAGAGATGGAGAGAGAGAGACTGAAGCAGTGCAATGCTCATCAGCCTAGGGCTATTAGTTTATACACACACAGGCACACACACACACACACACTGTGACTATACTCGGAATTTGTCAAATGATTTCGATTTAATCGCCAGGAAATTTTGCAATCAAAATGCACGAATATCAACGTTAATTGCCAGCAATGCAGTCGTGTATGCCAGACCCCGTCCCCGAACAGCACAGAACAAGGGACCTTCGCAGTCAGCGCCCAAAGCGCATTAGCTGCCCCTAGAGACAGAGAAAGAGAGAGACAGAGAGAGAAAGAGAAGGAGAGAGACAGTCAGGCAGTGCCGGGATGCTGCAAATTGTCACCATATGCGTCAACACGCAATAACTCACCAGAAAAGTAATCCAAACAATTGACCAGACGAAGCACTGACATCTAATGGCGGGGGTGTGTCTGCTCCTGCTCCTGCTGTTGCTGCTGCTCTGGCAAGTGCGGGCAGAGCACCCCCTCTAACCCGTAACTGGCTCTGGTGTTTTGGTGCTAATTGAATTCGTTGCCGTTGATCAAGTGCTGCCAAACAGCAAATCATCCCCGGAGGCAAATGATACGGACGAGCGCGCTAACTGACTGGAGTGACTGCCCTGCAGCAGAAAGGACAGTAAGGGCAGAAAGGGGAGAAAGTAGTAAGTATAAAGCAGAGAGAGATAGCTGCAGTAAGAGATGACAGAGGGGGAAGCGAAGCTAATGGCGGGCAGCGACTGACTTTGTGCTGATTCTCTACGACCTTAAATGAAATTAGAAAACCTTATGTTGAGTTAATTAGCAAATTTAAGCACATTGCGGACAGTTAGGGTTGAAAATAGGGGAAGAGAGTTAGCAGCAAAGATGAGAGGGAGAGGAAGAGAGTGAGAGAGGAGCTGTTACAGCATACTTTCAAATGAAAGAGTCTCAATTGATTATCCAAAAAAGTTTTAACAGCAACTTCAATTGACCTTAGCTAGTTTGTAGCTTTTGCTTGGTGTCTTCTGTTCTGTAAGTTCCCCTTGCCCTGCTTCCCTTTTCTGCTACACATTCATCAAGCTGTCTAGAAGTTGTCAATCCCTACTCTCTCTTGCCCCATGCAAGCCTTAATTGCAACAATTAAAATAGAAATGTTTTACCGCAAAAGTCGATGCGAATGCTAATTAAGCCTTCTGTTCCACGCACACCTTTTCGCTCTCTAAACTCTAAACAAATAGCACAACAACAGCAACACTAACAACAACAACAAGGGGAACAACAACTACAAAAGCGAGAACAACAAACAGAAACAGAAATATTAAATTGTAATCCGCTTAGGCAGGGCTAAAAAAGGCATTAAAACGCATTTGCATAATTGTTGAAAATGCGCGAGCTCCGAAATCAGCCAGTCCCACCCAGGGGAAGGAAGAAGGACGAAGCAAGAAGGACAAAGCAGAGGGAGAACTAAGGACTTTAGTCAAAGTTTTTGTTCGGGCAATCCAATCAAAAGCGAGCCGAGGCGAGGCGAGGCAACCCTCAAGGGCCGCGCCGCACGATGCACGTGAGGACAATATTTAAAAATGTTTAGCATAATTAATGCAGATTCAGATCCAGTTGGGAATGAGGCAGAGCATGCGGAACTAGTAGGGCAACCGAGCCAGACCCTTGGCTTCGTTTGTGCTCGGTACCTTCTCGGATACGGATTCGCCTCGACAAGTGCCGGGAAAGTTAACGTGCCTAATCAACCCCTCAAAACGGCGTTAATTGGCGAGGTGCTACGGGAAGGCCGCAGGGTCGCATTATTCACACATACGCTCAACTGCACGAGCTAGCTTACCCCCCCCCCCCCCTGGCTTTGCGTTCCCTAGGGTTTCGCCCCTTCTCCCTCTTCACACGCAGCCAAAACTGGGTGCAACCGCAGCTCGTGTGCGTGAAATGGAATTTATTTTATTGCCACTAATTGGCTGAAATACCTGAGGGTAACTCCGGCTACGCTTCTCACTCTCACTCTGGCCAGCAATGTCAGGTGTGTGGGTTAGCTTGCCAGGGCAGGCAGGGTTAGTGCCTTGTTTGTTTGTGCGTCCTCAGAGTTGTAATAGTTGCGCCTTTTTAGCATATCTAACTAATATTATAACTATAAGTAAGTAGAAGCAAAGGTAGTGCAAGTTAATCGACTGATTAGTTTTCTGCACACGTTTAACTAATGTGGGAATTTGCATATCAAATATTATATGGCAACCTTTTATAGTTCCATAGATCGAAACAACCTTGCAGCTTATACAAAAGTCTATAGTCCACATTTCATAAGGATTTAACTAAGAGATTCTTAATATTAATACCTGCATACCAAGTTATGATGCTATGCTATGATGATATATTCACAGCACTACCTCTCATTTTGAATATCCACCTGCCAACTTTCATGTTGCTATAAATTATATTTACCAAGCTCTTCCCTCTTCATAACCCCTTCACAAATTGCATATTGTTACCTTACATATTCCAGCGCTTCAGCAACCTATAAACATATTCATTCTACATTTATAATATGAAACGTTTCCGAATCACACAATCTAACTAAAAAAATCTCTTACTCGCACTGCACACATTACATAAGATGGTAAAAAAACAGAGAGACAGAGAGCGAGATGATGCGATAATGGCAATAAAAGATGATAATGTGCAAAATCCTTTGGCCAGATTCGCAAAATCAGCCCCACAAACAGCAAGAGAGACGAGAGAGAGACGGAGAGAGAGACGAGCCTGACCCAAAATAATTTCAAAAAACTTAAAAAAGAAATGCCAAAGAGTGGGGAAGACAGAGAGAGAGAAAATGGCAACAAAACTACAGCAGAAGCAGCAACAACAACAACAACAACAACGAGAAAATGCAAAAGAAGAAGAGCCGTAAAAGCTATTAACATATTAAAGCAATAAAAGAAATGGCATATAAAACGCAGCAGACAAAAGGGCAGAGAAAGAGAGTGGGGGAGTGGGGGAGATGATGATGGCGCAGGGGCGGACCACTCCTCCCCCTCTGGCACACCCAAATGCTTAGCGGCAAGTCGCATTTACCCTCGACTTCGTCTCCCCCTTCGTGCCGTCTCGACTCGACTTTGCCTGCTCGCACTTGTCTCTCGCTCTCTGTGTGTCTGCCATCATCAACATCGGCATCAACGCCGTCGCCTGCTACGTTGGCAACCCTGACGAGACCGCAGGTCGAAGGGGGAATGCCTGGGGTAGGGCAGGGGAGGAGACGGGGGGTAAGGGGGCTGTTGATAATCATACTAAATGCTGCCATTTGCCATTTGTGAGGTTTTGCCACTTGCCCTATAGAAGGATATTCATCTGAGAGTGTGTCTCTGTCTCTTGCTCCCTCTCGCTCTCTCTCTCTCCCTCGCACTCACAATCACTGTGTGCGTGTGTGTGGGCGTGCTCGGGTGGTTGGCAAGCAAATTGTGAAAAGTTCGCCCAGAAAGTACTTCTAAGCTCTGTGTAAACACCCACTAAAATCAATTTGCTGGATTTTCTACCACCAGAAAATGTGTATTTTACGGGTTACGACGAGAGCTCCATTGTCTCTCTTCCTCTTCCACTCACTCTCTCCCTCTCTCTCTCTCTCTTTCACTCTTTCCTGAGTGTGAGCTGATTGCGCTTTTCGATATTGCGAGGCAAACTGTCGAGTATTGCCAAGAAATGGCAGATAATACACAAAGATGTGCAATTGCGAATGATAAGAGGCATATAATTAGCAATAAAGCAAAGAAAAGAAAGAGCAGCAAAGGCATTAGAGAGGTTAAAGAGGAGAGACAAAGGAAAATGGCAAGGTATTACCCAAAACTAACTCCCCTACAATCACAAATGCTACAGTGGAGTGTGCTCGACTGTAATACACCTGATCAAAATGACTTATTGAATATTTAACTTCTCTTTTTATCATACTTTGTGTTGCATACTTTGCAGGGGCCTTGAATGCAAGTGTCTTTTAAAGTTAATCCTTCAATAAACTCTATGTTAAATATCCGATCGCAACCTTATTGATTGATAGATATTATCCTTACCTAAAATAAACAATCAAGAAATAATATCACGCTTGTTAATTGGTTTTTATCCATTTATTGGGAGTATATATACTTTGTGGAGTGTGCCACGCCTCCTTCTGTCTGTTACAGATGCACACGTAGGTTTAATAGCTTACTACCCTATGGGTATAACAATGGTAGTAGCTTCCTTCTTTCCTTCTCCTCTGTGTCTCCTTCTTTCCTTCCCTCCTCTCTCCTTTCCTTTCTCTCTCCTCTCTCCTGCACTCTTTCTGGGCATCTCCTCCGCTCTATGGATATATAATCTCACATAATGTTGCTGCAATGTTGTATTGAGAACAAAAAGTTTTATTTGAATTTCGTTTGCAAAACTTTTGCCACGCCTCCGCCCCCCCCTCCTGGTTTGCCTGTGCTTGCCAGTGTGATTGCCTGTGTGCCACGTGTGTGTGTGTGTGCTCTATGGTCCCTTTACTTAATGCCATCTAATAAATGGCTTCTCCTGTCTCGTAAATCACTTAACAATTTGCAAAAATTCCACTAGAAACGTAAGTGCAAATCGTGCCAAGGTTTCTTGATTTCACATTTTTACATGTGTTCGCATAAGTGGCCCTAAATCGCATTCATATGACTGCCAACTCATGCCACTTTAGCGTACCTCCCCCCCCTCCCAACACCTTCCCTTCCCATTACTCTGCCCCTTCTCTTGCTGACCATTTTCGGGGGCAGCTTTTTTTGTGTGTGACCTGCAGCTTGATTTATTTATTGTTGGTTTATGCGTGATCTTGCCTCAAATTAGCATTTATCATGTGGAACACTCACCCCCAACCCCCTCTCACTCACTCTCAGCATGCCCCGCCCCCCCACGAGAAGCATAAAAAAGGCAGCAAATTGTTTTGAACAAGTGCAACGTAATTTTTCAAATGTTTCTCCTTCTTTTTTTTGCCCCATCGGTTGATTGATTGCGATTATGCAAATAAGCGACAAGCCTTGGCGGTGCCCCGATTGAAATCGGTATCTATATATTGACTCTATAAAGCGCACAATTTTGGGCACCTACTAAATAGCAGCGCAGCCTGGGAGTGGCCCCTGGGGTAGCTTGGCGTCACAATTAGCGCACAATAAATTTGAAATAATTATGCAAACGACGCAAATTCCAGATATAAACAGATATACACATATATATATATGGTAGATAGGCGCACTAATCCGCACAAAAGCCGACAACAACCACACCCCCTCTGCATTGCCCCCCACTTCCTCCCCCTGCTCGACAGTCGGCAATTTGTGTCACTAATTGCGTGCAAATGGCGATGACTTCTGCATTTGGGCCATGCATACAAATTGGGCCGAGTAGGCAGAGCACAAAGGTGGGTAATACAAGGGGGAGTCGGGGAATACTTAGTAAACTCGACTGAAACTTGGCAGGTCTGTGGTATTTATTATTATGCGCTTATGGTGAAATTCTTTTTTATTTCAAGCCATGTTTAAGGAAAGACTTAGACGAATACTTAGGTAACTGAGGGTGATTATTTAGCTATTAGCATTTTGACTACACTGGTTTAAACAGCTAACGCACGTTTCATGTTTTGGAACACTATCAAACATCTTCAGTTTGGTCTATAAATTAACCACAAACGAACAATGCTTGCAAATTATTGCATTTTATTATCAAAATGTTAAAAAAGTTCATCGCGCGCTTCTTCTTCCATTTTATGGTCGGTTTAATCGACACACTGAAGCGGCTATTCGCCTATTCGGTCTTTCTCATTTTCATGCCAAACTATAGATATTATATAATTCTATAAACTTAATTCATATTATTTTCCCAGTAGTTGGAAACCCTTCAGCTCGACGCTGCTGGAATTCGCTTTATGGGCGCATTATAAACAGACTTTTTCATTATTTGCTACCCAAAAAAGGAAACTTACCGCCTGGTAGCGGGTATTATCCCAGGCTAATAATAATATTAATACCTTTAGTACAATAATTTCGTTTAATTTGTTTATTTATCTCGTCTCTGGTCTTCGTTCGTCCCCAATAGGCGGGCAATAAACACATTTGTTTGGTTAATGAAGTCGATAAGACTACTGGGCCATCATCATAAAGATATATAGATAGAGATATAGCCAATCGGTAGCCTAGCAAAACAAGCAGCGATAGTCAGCAGCGACACAGCAGGCAGAGCCAAGATTTATGACGGACTGTGCATATCGGGACAGCTTTAATTGAAAGCAAAGCGTATAATTTTCAATCAACGACAGTCGAAAAAAACAGAACCGAAAGCAGAACCCGCCAGAGATAAGCCAGGGATGGAGAAGTGGAGCGGTAGATATGGGGGTGTAGGAGGTGTATGTGTGTGCAGGGATTATACGGTAGTCGGTTGACTGCCCTGGTTGGTAACCATTGATTGCCAGCTATTTGAATGTTTGCCAAGAGAACGTGGATGACGATGATCACGAAGGAGGAGTAGCAGGCTGGAGGGAGGAGGACGCGCCTGGGCACGGATATATTTCTATTGATTTTAAAATTATGCGCACAAACAAAAGTTGTCAGCATTGTTTCTCTTGTTGTTGTTGTTCGCTAAAATGTTCCAGGGAGAGACAGACGAATCATCGACGTGGTCGACAGCAATCGTTGACTTCCTCCGTCATGTTGACTCGCTGTTTAGATTTTCAATTAAATTTGTTGACAGAGCGGCACAAGGGAGGACAGTGGGTCGTATACGTAATATAAATTGATTATTTCAATTTCTTTAAGCGCAACGATAGCATTTAATTAAAAACTCATCTGTGCAAACAGTGCCAACACAGCCAGGGGCAGCTCCACGACACGACTCATTACAGCTCCCCAGTAGCAGCAACCTGAGCATGCATTGCCAGAGACTGTAGACCGTTTAGCTGGTGCCGGACTCTGCAGCACTGATAAGCCTGCCTGGTGCCTCTGTATGGAGTCTTATCGGCGCTTTACATCTGTTTCTAATTGAAAACGCAGCTACTGTCAGTCGATGTGACACGAGCATCGACGCCAAGCAGCGACGCCAAGAGTCAACAATGACAAGGCAGCAGCCAGGTAGGCTCTGCACTGAGAGAAACTAGTATTCATATACTTAAAATAGGTAAAATAACTATAGATAACGTATTTAATAACTGTATACTACTCTCCCTTGAATATGTGTAGACAACAATGCAGTAAACGTGGTAGGTACTGCTCTCTTTACTAGAAAATACTAGAGATACTCTCATCACTAATCAATGTCAAATGCCTCTACTCCCTCCCAATTTCTTGCAGTGCACAATCACGCTAGAAATGGGCAACTAGAGAAACTCCACTTGAAGTTTAAATAGTCAATAGGAAAACAATAAATAGGCGTAGCTGGCTGTCAACGCAGTCGTTGTTGCCTTCCTGCTCTGTTGACTTTTTCATATTTCTTAATGATGACATTTTAATTATTAGTAAAGTGCTTTCAACTGCCGATAAGGTATCGCATTGGATATTTTATGGTGGGTAGAGAGGGTGAGAGGTGGTGCGAAGTTCAAGTTGGAGTCGATCTAGCAAAGGCAACTCTGATTGATAAAGCTGTTTATAGACAGGCAAGTGTGTGCAGTGTAGCGTAGTATATAGTATTGTATATTGTAGAATCTAACAATCTATAGTACAATATGGGGAATACACAGAATCGTATGAGACAATCTATGGGCAATTCCCGAGCTCTGTGAGTTGAATGATTTGTATATACGAGTATGCCCGGAAATGTGTGAAGATTTTGAAGATTTATTATGCCAGCACTTGTACAAACATGAGACAAGACAAGCAAATCCCTGTCGTTGCTCCAGGGAGCACACACGAGAGAGGAGGTCCTTGAGCAGAGAGTGTGTCCCATGCAGAGAGAAGAACTGGTGACAGTACCGCAAAAGGCTCAACGAAATGCAAACAGACAAATGGCACGCGCTGTCATTTGCAAGGCAGACGGGGACTAGTGCGGCGGGGGGAAGAGTCTCACTTGGAGTTGACGTCTTGAAGATTATGATTTGTTTTACTTGGCGCTTAACGAGCGCATGATACAATGAAAGAGCCTAAGCTGCCTCTCTCTCTGCTGCGCTCATAAGTATGCTAAACATGTGTATATGTGTGTGTGTGGGGAGTGTGTGTGAGGGTGTGTGGGCTGACAGACGACAAATTTTCACAGATTTGTCAGCATTTAGGCAAAAGATGCTGCAAGTCCTTGAAGGATTGCCCACACAAATACCCTCACTTATTCTGCTGTTCCTAACAGTGTTGTAAAGCGTTAAAAGACTAAAATAAAGTTGGAATTCTGCTGCTGCTCTGCCTTGTTTCATATGTAAATAACGCACTTAAAAACTCAAGTTGTTGTTTATGCTGCTGGGAAATGCGGTGAGGAAGGGAAGGGGAGGGGCGAGGGAAAAGCGGATGCTGACATCATGTAAGCAAATTGCGTAAGTAGCGCAAGGCAAGGCCTGACATTGATTTGACATGGCAACCAACTCCGACCCGCTTACCAAATGAGGACACCGTCTCCGACCCTTTAATCTTGCGCGTGATATAAGAAATTTGTTTGTTTTCTTTGCTGCTCTGCTCTTCTCTTCTTAGGGCACAATCAACCCTTCTTGCTTAACCCTTTCGAGTAAATTGATATGACAAATCCGTAAAAAATGTTAAATGAAGTGAAAAATTGCGAAATAACCAAAAATTAAATGGGAGAACCAAGTTCCCTCTTTCCCTCCCTTCGTCCTTTGTCCTTCCGCTTCTGCTTGTGGTTTTTGTTGCTCGTTTACATTAAGCCTAGGGTCAGTCTATATTGTTGTTGCTATGCCTTGTTGTTGTTGTTAGTAGCTGCTATGCATGACAATTTTTCGGGTATTCGAGGCGAGCAACAATAAAATTGTGTAAACAGAAATGGGCAATTTACAGTCGACTGGCTTTGTGGCCGGCCATTTCTTTTGGTGCCTCCCTGTCCAGCCCTGTGGAAGGCGTGGCTCGGCCAGAAAAGCGCCCAAGGCAGTGCACAATTTGTATTTATTTGTGGATACTATGAAAATTGGGTGTGTCTTTTATTATTATGTGAAATGTATAAATATTTGTGGAGCAGAAAGGAAGAAGGAGAGCAAGAGACAGAGACAAATGGCAGCAGCAGACAACACTTTCGACTCTTTGGCAGAAGAAAAATCATACGCAAATTTGTGGTTCCAAGTGCTTTGTTTGCTTCGTTAAACACACATGCACAAGTCAAAATGCATAACCGGCAGTTAAAGTGGAAGTTAACGCACGAATTGGTCTCGCACTCGTCTCATTTCCACTTGGAGCATCAACAACAAGCACACTCCACTGGGGAAATTGTGCACAAATTGAGTGCCCAACAGAGTCTGGCAGTGCCAACAAAGGCAGCTCGAGCAGGAATGGGAAGCAGCAGCAGAAATAGGAAGCAGGAGCAGGAACGGGAACGGTAACGGGAGTCACTGTCGCCACTCACAAATCAGAGCCCAAAGTGCAAACCAAGATCATAGCAATGCTCTGCCGATTGTTTGCCCAGCCAAACAGACAACTTGACTTTTCGCACTTCCATTCCTACTTCCTCCCTCCTCCAGTTGCAGGCGAATTTGCGTGCAGATAAATTGCAATCTAGGCAAGTTATAACTGTATGGGCAGCAGAGCAGGAGCAGCAGCAGCAGGGGAAGGGGAGTCTATGCCACTGTCTGCACAGTTGTTGTCTTTTAATCATCGTCCAACTTGTGCCCAAGTTGCAGCCAAGGCTGACTACGATGAGTATCCTCTGCGCACTTCATAATTTTAATTGCAGGATATGTTTCGCACTCCTCTGTTTGGCCAAGGCATTAGACGAAGGAGGAGTAAGAGAAGGGGAGGCAGGGGGCCGCACGTGACCAGCCTTGGGGCCTCCGATGAGTAAACAATAAATTGCAGCTGCAGGCTTATTTGACTTGGTCAACAGCGGAAGCTGTTTAAGCACTCGATAAGTGACCTCTCGAGAGTGTGTTCCAGAAAGGGCAAAACAATTGAGAGTAGCTTCCTAATGAAAAGCAAATAAAGCAGGTGAGAAGGTGAGAGAGAAGGTGTCATATAACAGAACTCCTTCTCTGCTGCTCAGT
Organism: Zaprionus nigranus; assembly: GCA_018903425.1. Lineage (NCBI taxonomy): Eukaryota > Metazoa > Arthropoda > Insecta > Diptera > Drosophilidae > Zaprionus > Zaprionus nigranus. Next base: position 5,734,990 of record JAEIGD010000004.1, on the reverse strand, counting down.
TACCCCACAGCATGTTCTGCTCTATTTATACAGCCAGCCATCATATCATAATTTGCTCACGTTTACGCGAGACAGGCGATATACGAGTATGTATGTACATATCGATATATCTATGCGCTGTTCTATACGTTTCGAAACATTAAAAATGTTCAAAAAAGGGTATGCTAACTTTGTGCAAATGTATGTAACAGGCAGTACAATATATTTACCACAAAATATTTCTATTCTTACTCAGTATAAATTGTCGAGTTGTTTAAACGTCAATAACTCAGCTATTATACAAGATAAAGACACCAAATTTGGCATTAAGATTGCTGTATACTATGCGTAGCTCAAGTTATAATGAAATGTTGACTGCCACGCCTACCGCCCTCGCAAGTCAATTATTTAATTTTTAAGTTCGATTTGTAAGCAACTTTTAAAAGATAAAACTTTCTTACTTTAACATATAGTTAGCCGACTTTAGTTACCATCATTCCTCCAAATATCAATCCGATTGGACAATAAACAAAGAAGTTATTCAAGTCAGCTTAGTGCAGCTGCAGCATCACCTGCCCCTATTGGTATGCTTTAGTTATTGCGTCCGTGCCTGCATATGTATATTGCATAGAGACTGCAATAGGCGGACAAAAATTTAGTTAAAGGTATTCCTAGTGTATTTGTAAAGCAGGCAGGGTATCTTACTAGCGGGCATGCCCGACTATTGCATACGTCTGGTTTTTTTTGGCATTCTTTGTGTTTTTCATTCTCTCACGCACCGCAAATTTAACTGGTTGGTCGCGTTTATTGATGTGTAATAAACCAATTGCATTTGTTTTGAATATATAAATAGACATAAAAAATACCCTAGCAGGAAGGTGAAGGCAAAGGCAGCAGCCCCAGTTTTAGTACCAGTCCCAGAGGCAGAACAATCGACGCTTACGCCATTTTTTGCTTTTCGTTTCCGCTTTGTTGTTCTTGTTTTGTGTTTCTCTTTTTTTTTGTTCAGATATTTTTCGCTGAAACGTGCGTGGCATACTAATTTCGACTAAATGGATACAAGTTTATCCCACTTTGTACATATATCTCTGTCTATACATATGTATCCTTGGCTCCCCCCCTCTCCCCCTGCCCCTAAGTAGTCCCCACAAATTTTGGGCTGTGCGTTTGATTAATCAAACAAAAAGTGTTGAAAATGTTTTTTTTGCCAGCATTGCAAATGGCGCATTTGGATTTTTATGTGCCACACAGATTTGCCACACACACATACACACATGCCTATATAGTTATATATAGTGTAAGTATGTTTGGTCAGTCGATATAAAAAGCCGCAAATGGCGCAGTTTAGTTGTTCGCCAAATGGAGCTATAAAGTTGCCAAGACAAACATTTACAAATCATAAAACAGGCAGACAGAAGGAACGTCAGTGTAATGATGGGGGGAAGTACCCGGCGCAGACGGGAGAGGAGCACAAGCAGCAATGACAATTGAACGCAAGTCTGAGATTCGCTAACATTACAGCAGTGGCTGGAAAATTAGAGACACTTTCAATAGAGATTTTAAGAGGCTAAGATATCTAAATAAATAAACTAACTATAGTATATCGACTAAGATCACACTCATCAACATAAGACTTACATTATTAACATAGACTTTAAAAGGGAATAAGATGCGACTCTCTCTTTGCTCTAGAAGTATCCTCATATTCACCCACTTCAGACCCCGTTCCAATAGTCTCTACCAGCACTGTATTTTTTTTTGACAGCGCTGTAAAAATCAATCGTCAATCAGCCATAAAACGCCGACAATTTGGCTTGTTTTTGGCTATTGAACTGACGCGTTAGTTTGACGAGGGGCGACTCGACAGTGTCATAACAATTGCTCGTTGGGATTGCCCAGCTCAAGTAGATGCTCTCAAGGTAATTAGTCAGCGAATGTGCGTTTTTCAGCCTCCCCTCCCTAGATCCCTCCCTCTCTCTCTTTTTCTCCCCTGGCAATACAAACAAATGAAATGAAAACAGCAAAAAGGAAATTGCCGAAAGGCAAAAAGCGGCTTCATTAACGCCAGCCAGAGAAACCGAAACCGAAACAGACACAGAGAGGAGAAGGAGTAGGGGAAGGAAGAGGAGAGATGCCTGAAGGTGGGGAGGGGGCTTGAGGACGTGCCGGGACGACGACGACGACGACTGGCAGTTTGTCATTTAACATTTGGCAAACGTATTAAAACACCCCATCATTGCCTTAATTAAGAGCCATAAAAGCACATTTACTTATTGTACGGGCCCGACGGGACTGGCACGTCTTTGCGCTTATTTATACCCGGCAAATGGGCAACCAGTCAATGAGCAGAGACCCCACTCGCCACTCGGCAATGGCTGCCGACTCTCCCCACCATTTGTCGTGCTTAATTCATGGCTAAAGTTGGAATTAAGTGAATTTTACGTTCATTAACGTGCGAGGGTTGTGCTCTGTGTGTTTGCCTGTGTGTGTGTGGGTGTGGGAGTAGTGAGAGGGGGAGCAGGCACTCGTAGAGGGTTGCTTTCCTGGCTGGTTGGTGCTGAACTGGCGCTTTTTACTGTTAATGGTGGAGGTGCTGCTGCTGTTGGGTGGGAGGAAGCTTTGGCAGACAGTGTTGATAATTAGCAAAGCGTCTAATGTTGCGCTAATAACGTAAATTTGTGGCTTAGTGGAGTTGCGGGTTATGTTTAGTGGTAAATACCTTTAAATTTGCTATCTGATGCTGCTGTATTCGGGGATGTGCGTTAACATTTGCTTAACAGACATTTGCTTGTACAGAGTGCATTTGAGGTTAATTTGACATAAGTGTTGCAGAGCGTTGGAAACTCTCCCACTCAGTTAAAAGATTATCGATCAACATAACAGTTTTGCAACTGTTAAGTTTCAGTTCGGTGGGTGAAATCTTTCTTACTCTTTCTATTGCTCTCTGCTACGTTGTGCAGTTCGTTAACATTTCTTTTCTGACGAATACTATGTATTGCATTTGAGTTTAACATAACAGCTGCACATCGTTAAGTGATTATCCATTAGCAAAGCTGTTATGCAAATGTTGTGGATCGGCTCTCCCTCTCCCACTCCCTCTTCTCTTATGTATATTGTTCTCTGCTACGCTTTGCAGCTCGTTCACATTTTCTTTACCGACGAACATTGCGTATTGCAGTTAAGGTAACATTACAGCTGCAGATCGTTAACATCTCTGTTAAGTGATTATCGATTAGCATAGCAGTTATGCTAATGTTGTGGATCGGCTCTCCCACCTCCCCTGTTATATAAGAAATTAACATTGCTTTATTTTGCAGACTACTGTTACCTTTACTTGTGGGATTAACATTAGTAGTCTCTCTCTTCTCTCAAAAAATAAAAAATCTTCATAACTCTACATAACCTAGTTTCCTAATAAAATTCTTAAAGAAGCCTTCCTGCCCTAATAACAGCTTTAAGTTGTAAGTTTTTCATTGTTGTTTGGCAACAATTTGTCAACTAATTGGGCCGGAAAAGTTAAGCTAAGAAAGTTTTGAATGCCTGTGCACATGGAAGTAACTGCTGCCACGTCTCCTTCGGTCACTTTGCATGCTATCAACCAACTAACTAGCCCAAAATGTTGACCACTTAAACAGAGTCGGGGCTAGTTGAAGCTCTCTTTCCTCTCTTACACACACACACACGCTCACACACATACTATATACATACTCCTCACACAGACTAAACTAAACCCAAGTTGGAGTGGAAATGTGCCGCAATGCGAGGAGGAATAGCCTGTTAATTAGTCTCACTTAGAAAATAAACTGCAGTAATGAAGCGAAGGCAGCCGGGAAAACTCAAACGAAGCTCCACCCACAGTGCAGTGCGCCAAAAAACTACTGGAAAATATATTTTATTTTTTCTTTTTACCAGCGAGGGGGAAGAAGGCGGGGCGAGTGGGGATTTTAATTTCAACGCTAGAATTCTAATTAACAAACAAATCCGACAAAATACACAGCAGTCGCTGCGCAAATGCCCAGGAGTGCGAACAGAAGAGAGGGCAAGAGAGAAAGAGAGAGAGAGACGAAGTTGAGCCAAAGCCGACGCTGGAGATGACAGCAAAAAAAGTATGCTACGTAATATAAAAACGTCAGCACACTAGGAGTGGGGAAGGAGAAGGGCAACTAGATGGCAAAAAGGGAATCGAAAAGGAAAAGGAAACCCTGTGAGCCATGATCTCCCAATTTAATATTATAATTGCTACAATTATCATTCTCTTGCCATTTACACAGCAATTGCACAAAAACAACGACAACAGCGACGGCGACGACAACAGCGACGCCGACAACGACAACGTCGCCAAGAAAGCAACAAAAAAGGGCAGCACGTCAACTGACTGGCTACGGAATAGGGAATTGTATGTACGGCAAATTGATGCAATTACCGGTTCTACTCACCCCCGAATTAAATGTGTGTGCTCTTTATAGAGATGACTCCTCCCACAGCTATCGTTCTCTCTCTCTCTCTTGGGCTCTCGACGCATGCGTTGGCCACAGGGCGAGAGGGGGCAGCGACGTCGACAGCGGCAACGGCAGCATCATGGCGCTTAGATGAAGATGATGATGGCGTTGATTATGCGGCAGTGATGGCAGCGCCAACGTCGACTTATAATGGGCGCATTTTTAAATGAATGGCTCAACTTTTTCGTATGCCTCGGCGATTTTCTGACTATTTGCACTAAATAATGATAATTTCGTCAAAGTGACAGGGCCAGTGTTGGCAACTGCCCTTCACATTCCTCAGTGTGTAATGTTAAGTAAATGTAAAGCAAATGTTGGGATACGAATTCTGCTAATTGGCAACTGCTTTATCTCACTCCGGTAACAGAAGCTAAACGATAACTACTACAACCACAACAACAAGCATTAATTGATTGTACAAATTGATTACAAAATGTTTGCAGCTGTTATTATTAAATTAATTTGTCATGAAACAAAACGTAAAAACGACGACGGTCTGCTAAATCTGCATAAAGCAACCCCCAGTCCCAGTTGGGCTCCACACACAGTCATGTACATTATTTAGTTAGATCGCAGAAAACATGACAAAATAATCACAAATGTTTCGATAAAGCCCCTGACAAGGGTGCAATAACTCCCCCCCCCCTAAACTCAGCTCCCTCATGTAAATGAGTTTTATCACTGCTGGCGACTAATTGAATTCGATAACTAAGTGGAAAGAAAGCCATCCATAAGTGGGTGACAAATTCCCCATCTGGCATCGGGCTGGGGACTTTTTATCTACCCTACTCCACCCTGAAACATTTGTGGGATCATCAGTGGCAAGTACAAAGTACAGTTAAGCAATAATCAATTGCTTAGCAATGGTTGTATTAATTTCAGTAGCAGAAACAATGCTGTTCTCATCTTGTTCGACTTGTCATCGTTGCTACTGTTGTTGTTGTTATTGCTATTGTTATACTTAGCGTAGTCATTGGGTTTTCAACAGAAGTCGTTTGGTGTTTGGCTTCATGTCGTGTTTGTACTTCGTAGATAAAATACCGCGCAATTGTGCCAGCACAAAATGTGTGTAATTATCGTTGTCACTAATTAAAGTGCTTGGGGGCGTGTGTGTGTGTGTGTGCATTTCTCTTCTAAGTTGCATGTTATCTTGGAGTGATTTCTCATTTTCGCTCATGGATTTTGTTATATTTCACAAATCCGATTGGGAAATTCCCCAATTAGACAAACGGCAGAAGAGGCTCATTCAGTAGATAACTAATTGTTACGGTATTAATACGTCTTTTAATCATGAAAACAGATTCTACTAGAATCGCCGTTCAAATTTCAATTTTGAATTCGAACCGCCAACTATCGCAGTGATACAACAACTATCGATAACATTTTTGCGGCAACCACTTGCTGTTATTAGCAGCTCTGCGTTTGTTACATTTTTTCACACTAGTGTTGCAAAACATCGAACAGCAGTAACATCAGAAAAACAACGAAAACAAAATATATAAAAAGAGTTGATTTTAAGCAAACAATTCATTACTATTGTTATAATTGCAACAATTAAATCAGAGCGATAAATTCAGAAAAGTGCAACCAAAGTGTTTGCGAACGACTAGAAAAACTATTATTAACTGTGTGGTTGTGCGAGCAAAAATGCTATATACTTAACATTTTTGCCTACTCTTCGGTTATTTTGAAATACGATTAAAAATATGCAGACACAACAACAACATTTGGTTTTCTTAGCCATTTTGCTGAGCAGCTTTGTTGTTGCGACAAATACAAGTCCATTGAGGTATGAAACAGTTGGCCATAAATATTATTAAGCAACGAAACGCAATCGAAATTTCTAGTTTATTTTTGTTGTTCGCATTTACTGCGCAAATAGAAAAATAACAACAAAAGATAACAAAAAAAAACAAACCAAATGCAAAACAATAAAATTAGACAACTATTTGAATGCGTAGGAGGCCTAACTAACTAATCGATACGCCCTTGCAAAGGCATCAAGTTCAAGGTTATCCTCGTGTCGCCCACATCCCCCATTTGGCGTACCCTTTCACCGAGCAACCACAACAATAGGCACCTGACTCACGAGTCTCCTCTTATTACAGTGCCCTCGAAGAAATATCGGACTCTGGCATCGCCCTCGGCAATGCATCGGATGAGTCAAGCAGCTCCGCAGAGCAGCCACTGAAAGCCCCCAGCGCAGTGGACTTTGATGAAGATGACGATGATGACTACGCGTATCCTTTGTTTGCCAATGAGTTGGGCGGCGACTCGCACGGCTTTGACGTTCTCATCTTCACCCAACAGTGGCCGGTGACCACATGCTACCACTGGAGGGAGCAGGATCCCTCGCACGAGTGCACCTTGCCGCAGAGGAAGGAGTTCTGGACCATACACGGCATTTGGCCCACTAAACTGGGTCAGCTCGGTCCAAATTTCTGTAACAAGACAGCGGAATTCAATCCCGAGCAGCTGCAGGCAATTTTGGATCGCATGAACACCTACTGGCCAGATCTGGAGGGCGCCTCGTCGCAGGATTGGCTGTGGAAGCATGAGTGGCTAAAGCACGGCACCTGTGCCGCTGTGCTGGAGGAACTGGACGATGAGCTTAAGTATTTTGGCCAGGGACTGAAGTGGCGCGAAAAGTTCATTATGTCCCGCGTGCTGGACGCTGCAGGCATTCATCCGGACTCCAACAACACTGTCATCGCCCTTAATAACGCTGTGGTGCAGGCCCTGGGCAAGAATCCTTCCATCCACTGTCTCTACGATGCCAAGCACGGCGTCAGTTACTTGTCCGAAATCCGAATTTGCTTCAACAAATCCCTGGAGTTGATCGACTGCGATGGCGTCAAGTTGGGCGATGTGGTGGCCATCAACTACCCGGGTGGCAAGGTGAACACCAATTGCCACATTAGCAATCCAGTGCACTATCCCAGCCTGGTGCCGCCCGTTCAGCGCAAGGAGCAATGGAAGTTCCCGCTGGTGAACTTCTACAAGCTGCTCTCCTTCATCATGTGGTTCACCATCTAAATGCTCCATCTCCACCTGCATCCCGTTGCCATCTCGTCCATATCTCTCTACGTAATATTTAGAACTATCCACCTTTGTTATGAACACACACTTTTACTAGCTGAAACCTCGAGGCTAAATTGTATTAAAAAAGAAAACACTAGACTACATGTGATCGGTTCACCATATCACACTATATAGCATGCCATGCTAAAGGCTCACCAGATTGCGAGCCAGACCCGCACAAGTGGAACACGTAATCAGTAAAGTTTTACAACGAATTAGGACAAATTTATTTAACTCTTTATTATAAATAATAAACATATGATTCAACCACTAATGATTGTAATTATACATATATATATGATTATTGTAACAATGCCCCCCACTTGATATACCTAAGTTTTCGTATAACATTTTAACAATCTTATCAATGGAGTATTCAAAATGCACAGAGAGATTACACAGAAGGCTCAACTGAACTAGAGAGATTTTACACAGGAATTAGAACAGATTATTTAACGCTTTATCACATTATAGTGTGTCTTGGAGCAACTACTACTGATCCGATACGATACGTCTCTCGATTGTTTAAATAAAAGAACAATGAGACGCGAAATACTTTGCAATATATCTCAGAATTTCTGACGTGTATTTTGGTAGACCATAATTTCAGGCTGCAATAATCAAAGCTGTGCTGGGAGGGGGAGGGGATAAAGGGGGTTAACTATGGAATTGATCGAACTATTGCTGCTGTGTGGAGTTGCCATTGTAGGTCGCCTGGTCATCCTCATCTTCCGGATTGACACTGTCCGCCAGACGACGAATCTTTGGTTCGCCATAGCGCGATTCCTGGCGACGACCTCCAGAGTTACTTGTCTCTGTGGGCAGCCCTGGTGTCTCAGTGGGTGGACGAGCTCTGAACGCATTCATGTTGCGAAAGCCGGCGCTATATACATATAGATTAGTTCCTTATTAAGTGAAGAAGTCATAGCATCGACTTACGAATCGTTGTCGACACCGCCAAGGTCGAAACGGGTGGTAGACTTGACCAGCCCCAGATTGGCGGCAAACTGCATGAAGCGCTGCTTCACTCGTTGCCAGCCCACCTTGTTAACATAGTCTATGGCCATGGCGGCGGGCGTAAGCATTGCCCAGATTACACTGGTCACCACGGTGACCACACTGGCGCCAGTTCGGACCACAGGATTGATGGTGTCCCGCTGTATCACCACCAGTATTGCATTGGGCACCAGATTCAGATCGATCAGTGTCTTGACCTCATCTTCCAGCCTAAACTCGCGTCTGGGGTAACTGGTGGCCAGCGTAAAGTCACGCACACTGGTCCCGGCAAGCAGCTCATTCGCCACAAAGGTGCGCACCATGGACAGTGGGGCAGCAACGGGAAATGCCTTAGTGCGTGTAATGCCACCTGGCATGCGCAGCTGCAGACGCGTCTCGTCTATTGCATTGATGGACGACTCTGTGGATGCATTGGCCTGCAGCTCGGTTAAATGGCTGCTCTGTTCGGTGGCCACGCGGCTGGCCTGCTCCGCACGATCGGCGGCTATCTGTGCCAGTATGCGGTCGCGTGTCTCCTGCACCTGTTGCCGTTCGCGCCGTATGCGGTCCTAGAAAGTGGAAGATTAAGCAAAGCACTTCCGTTTATACTCTCAGCTGCTACTCACCTGTATGACCTGCAGCTCCTGCTCCCGTGTGGTTGCCTGCAGCACCTCAGCCTCATGCGCCTCACGACGGCGTCGCACTTCCATCTCCTTTTCGCGTCGCTGCTCGGCTGTCTCTGCAGCAGGCTGTGCAGCGGGTTGTACATCAGGCGGTGGCAACTGAACGTTGGCATTGTTGCTTTGTTGCACTATTGGATTGGGTTTGGGCAGCACAGACGAAGTCTTCGATGCTGCGGCGCTGAGCTGCTGTTTCACTACTGCAGTCGCTGAAAGCCTCTCGGTGGCGCCTGCTGCTGTTGTTGCCGATGCCGAGGCCTGCACTGAGGGTCCAGCTTCAGCTGGAGCAGGGGCAGCAATTACAGTTGCTGCAGCAGCGCCAGGGGGCAGCTACAATCGCAGATGGCGCAGCGGTAACTGGTAAAGAAACGGCTGGAGAGACTGGAGCAGAAGCTGGGGGTGAAACGGGTGCAGAAACTGGTGCAGAAACGGGTGCAGACACGGGTGCAGAAACGGGTGCGGAAACGGGTGCAGAAACTGGCGCTGAAACTTGTCCGGCAACGGGCGCAGAAGCTGGTACAGAAGCTGTTGATGCTGCTGCGATGCTGCTGCCTTACCTGCAGCTGCAGCTGGAGCTGGCGTTGCTTCTGCCTTAGCTGGAGCTGGAGCTGCTGCTGCTGGTGTCACCACAGTGGGTGCTGCTGGGGTTGTTGATGTTGGTGCTACAACTGGTGGCGGAGCAAAGGCTGGATCGACAGCTGCTGCAGCGTTCCCTTGCTGTTGACGCTGCTGTCTAGCTGCACCAGCTGCTGGTGGCTGCGCAGCATTCTCCGCAGGCGGCCGCTCACCCGAGGAACTATGTTGGCTCGTGGCGTCATCATCATCATCTGCGCCTGCAATGCTTCTGCTAGATCCGCACGTTATATGAGCTGCTGTTGTTGTTGTTGTACGCGCATCTGCAGTGGGCGTAGCTCTTTGCTTGCCTGCCAGCACTAGCACCTTATCGATCTTGGTCACCAGCTCATCGACACTGGCGACAATGCCAGTTGCAATGTCCAAAGGAGTTCCAGAGTTGGCAATAAAGAATATTGAAGGCACTGGAACCACTTTGTCTGAAAAGGCAGAGAAAGTGCGCGATTAGAAAGGGAGGTATAGAATGAAGTGGTGGTGCACTTTATCTAGTGCCCACTGTACTCACATAGGGATATAAACTGAGCGTAAGTTGCACTTTCGCCCTGGATTTTAACGGCTACAAAGTCAGATGTCTGCAGCTTACGGATGACCCTGGCATCGTCCAGGAAACGATTCAGCTTGGCCGTCATCTCATCCTGGCCTGCAAACGATTATCAGACAATATATTATTATAATATATGCGCCTGACTGCACATGACGTGGTGCAATCAGCAGCAGGAACTTCTCCTCTCTCACTTTACCTTCGATGTAAACAACAAAGATTGCGTTTTTGGCCTTTGATTCGGCCACAGCCTCTGCTATGTTGCCCGTATGCCAATTCATTATTTCTAGTTTTTGAGGGGTCTCTGCCTGGAATGTTGTTTTGCAGCGAGAAAAGTTACGAATAATTTGGGGTATTTCTCACTAATATTTTTCTACCTGACAGCCATACAACACTAGTGATGAGACATGTGAGCAATGAGCAATCGATAACTCGGCGTCGCTGTTATCGAGTGTGCTTTCTAACAAATCTGGCTGGCTGATTCAGTTTGGTTTAACCTTAATGTGCTGAAGGAGCTGCAAATACATCGAAGTTTACGTACATTGATGTTTATCATGGAAACATTGATGTATCGATATATCGAAGTTTCTCAGAGCGCAATCTGTTAATTTATATATAAAATTAATTAATCAAAAGCGGGGATTAAAATTTCTGAGACGCCAATGTTTGACGATTGATCCTTAAAAATCTTGATGAGATATGACGAAAATACTAACTAATAATATTTTGTTTTCGGCTTAGTTTAAATGAAGTAGGCTTCGAAAAGTCCTGATTTCCCTTATAAAATTCTCAGTTGAACATCGAACATAGATGTTTATAAACTTAACTTTTAAACTTTTGTTTTCAAAAATTGGAAAACATCGATGTATCGATATATTGTCGATGTTCTTTCCAGTTTTATTACAAATTTGTATAATATGAAAAATATGAATATCTGATGCAATTAACTAAAATATATGTACGTAGTCAGTGGGGAGTCCCGCATATACACATCTAAAGTCCTCTTCTGCATAGCAGAATCCGTCTGAGGCTTCGTCAACAATTAATCGGACCTTGAGTCTGTGGACATTACAACACGCATTCTGTTATTCTGGTTGCGTCATCTACAATGTTCTAGCAGTACTTGCCATCGTCGAAGTCGGAGCACACTAAAGAGCTGGCTGGGGTTACGGAAAGTTCTCTGCGGTCCACATTGGGTAGTCTTGCCAAACGCACGCAGCAACGCTTCGGCTTGGGCTTCAGTGGAAAGGGTCGTCCTACAGTGGCGGGTTGCCCTTTCAGCTTCTCCAGATTAACACGACACTTGCGCACCTGGTCGTACTCATGGTAAATCAAGTCACGCTGATCCATTATGTAAGGATGGCGTGGTATCTTGATTACCATCTTCCTGGTTTTTTTTGGAGGCGACATTTTGATTGATTTCCTACAAGAAAATGGAGTCCAGTGACGCTTGTTTGTTGTTTGCTACCCTCCTCAGAGCGCCGATGCAAATAAAGAGCAGCTGTTAGTTATCGACAAATTATATGTGCTTATCGATATAATAACATATGCACTGTTATTCAATTTATAATTGTTATAATCAATTAATAGCTGTCTCGTTTATATTTGGACTTACAAAAAATTTGGTTTTATCTATATTTAAAGTTATAAATAGTATATAAAATATATCGGTTACCCGTTTTGTCAATACCTTTTCAGTTTGATGCGTTTCCCAACACTGGCCAGTGGAACGTTGTTTCTGTGTGTCATTATTGCAGGGGAGAAAATATAGAAAACAGTTAAACTATTGCAAAATTCACGTTTTAATTAACTAACTGACTCTAGAAGGCTAAGAAACAGACATGAGTGACGTGCAAACACTGATAGACATGGGATTCCCCAAGGAGAGAGTGTGAGTAGCGCTTCACCGGCTTGTTTGCAATTTTCTGTATATACATAAATATTTTCGCCTTTGGAAAACAGGGAATACGCATTGCAGGTGACCAACCACAAAGGTGTCGAGATGGCCATGGAGTGGCTGTTGGCCCACGTGGACGAGGAAATACCTGCAGCAGCTACACCTGCCGCAGCCACAGCTGCCGACGATAACGCGCCCAGCAGCAGCAGCGCCGCCGCTACCGAAGAAGCAGCTGCGACTGCGGAAGGAGCCGTTGCCAAATCTCTGAAATGTGACGACTGCGGCAAGGTGTTCAAGGATCAGGCAGAAGTTGAGTACCATGCAGCCAAGACGGGGCACAGCAACTTCTCGGAGTCCACGGAGGAGAAGAAGGCACTCACCGAGGACGAGAAGAAGGCACAGTTGTCCCTCATCGAGGAGAAACTCAAACAGAAGCGCGTGGAGCGCGAGGAGCGAGAGAAGGCCGAGGCACTGGAGAGGGAACGCAATCGCATACGCTCCGGCAAGGATATGACAGAGGCGCGTCGTCGCATGGAGGAGATCGAGATGAAGAAGATTGTGGATCAGCGCAAGCGCGAGAAGGAGGAGGAGAAGGCGGCACGCGACCGTGTGCGGGCACAAATCGAGGCCGACAAGGCGGCCCGCAAGGCCAAGTAGGGGTTCCCCAAACTGACTAATCTGAATCCTGAATTAATTCCTTTTAATCTTTCCACAGGGAGCTGAAGCAGAGCCCCGGAAAGCTGTCGGACGCCGTGCCCTCGGTCAGCTCCACCACAACGGCCACCTCGCCCACGGCTGTGAAGTCGCCGCCGCGGGATTATACCGAGACACGCATACAGGTGCGACTGCAGGATGGCTCCACGCTCTCCTCCGAGTTCAATGTGAAGGAGCCGCTGTCCGCCGTGCGCGTCTTCATCCAGGTGAAGACCGGCATCGACACGCCCTTCGCCCTGATGACCACATTTCCGCGCAAGCTCTTTGCCGACGATGACTATGAGAAGCCCCTGGAGATGCTGGGACTGGTGCCCTCTGCCGTGGTGACCATGACCAAGCCGGCGGCGTAGATTCGTAGATAGCCGTGGCAACTGCTCTCAAAATTCAACTACAATTATAATCCCTATAAATATAATAAACTGTGTCGCGATAATCCAACATTGAGAGGGCGGGCGTTCAATGTAGAGCTGGAAATTAAATCGTTTCTCGAATCGATTAACCGATGTTTTCAATTACCTCCGATGCATCGATTTATATTTTGATAATCGATTAAATCGAAAATTTTAAGCTAGTACCAAATTACGAGAACTAAATTAGTAATCATGTCTAGTGGCGGTATAAATTGTAGTATTTTAGGTATAGTGCGACAGTTTTATACAAAAAGATTTCAACAAATGAGAAGCTTAAATTAAATAAATGGAAACATTTGCTACATGAAAGGCTCCACGAAGCTCTTGATTTTCTTCACACTCCGCTCGGCGGGGCGCATGTTCAAGTGCTGGCCGAAGATGGTGAACTCCATGTTTCCCACATGCATCCCGAAGACGCACTCGCTCTTGGGCACTGTACGCACGCGATGATCCTCTCCGAGCAGCTTCAGCACGTTCTTGGTGTCCATCACACAGATGCCACTGAGGCCCATAAGCGTGGAACACATGGATTGCACCACACGCAGCTTGGCCCCGTGCAGATCCATCTTCACGAGCTGACGGCTAAACTCCTCGTAGCGCTTCTCGTGCACCTGCGGCACCTCGTCGCCCTCCTGCAGGTCAAGGTGCTCGCGGATGTAGCCACTCCACAGCTGGTGCAGTGGCAGTGCCTGCTCGTAGCGCATCTGGCGTGTGGGCAGCGTGTTCAGTCCCAGCTCCGCGTACTCCCGCCGGGTCAGCGTCTTTGATTTGTGGGCACGTCGCTTGCGGCTGTGCTGCTTCTTGCTCTTGGTGCCATGCAGCATGGTTATGTGGACGGAATTGATGTTCACATTGCAGCGATGGTGTGGCACCACGAGATCGGTGAGGAATTCAGCCACACTCTCCGTTTCCCTCTCTATGTTCTTTGCCATTCTCCAGATAAACAAGCCGAAAACACAACAATGTTTAACAGTGCCCTCAATGTAAATTAACAGCATCACAAACTTAACAGTACTAATCGAGCTAAGATAGAAAACTTGTCGACAATTAAATAAACCGATTAAAGTTATGAAATATTTTATAAATATATTGCCGTTGACAATAGTTTCTAAATTTGAATGATCTGTTAGTATTTCTGCATTCTCATTTTTAATTCAAATGTCGATAGTCAGTGGAATTCTGTTAAGTAACATAAGCGAGCGAGACTGGTCACTCTTTTTCAAGACCTTAACAGAATGTGTCTGCAACATGTACAAATGTTAAGTATCTTCTAAGGGTCAAAGAACAGAATAATAATATCAGATAAAATAATAATAATGTATGTTCTTTGTACATATTGTTAGCTAATAAACGGTTTCTCACTCATAAACAATTGTTAACATCATGCGCAGACCTCAGCAACATGTTGCTAAGCGTCAGCTGTTTACAGAAATACCAAAAAATGAATACACTGGTAACACTGCACGCCACTGCTCGTGCTCGGTCACATTGACTAAAAATTTTGTTGTTGTCAGTCCTATCACGACTTTCGCATAAACGACACGCATAATATCGGTAAAGAGACGCCGCGTGTGTTTGATGCAAAAGCCAAAGGGAAAAATTCATACATACATACATATACATATGTATTGCAAAAGCAATTTCGCTGCTGCCTACCAAACTGCAGGTAGTGTGATAACAAGATAATGCAATAAATAGCAACAACAACAACAAACGTGACAAATGCACAAATAAATACAAATATTATTCAATTGATTTGCCGTCGGTGTCTCTCGCTCTCGTCTGTGTCTCGGTGTGTCTCTTAATGAATGTGTGTGTGCGCTAATAAACCTCAAATAACAACAACAAATTCGTGAGACTTAACTGCATTTTTAGTCGCTGCCGCTGTCGCCGTCGCTATTCGCTGCTCTGCCGTGTCGCGTCTCGTTTTAGTTAAACATCAAATTTTATTTGTAAATTGTCGTCCGTCGCTGTCGTTGCCGTCGCTGCCGCCGACGCTACACACACACACGCACAGACAGGAACGCACGCACGCTAGCACTTACTCATACATGCAAACGCGGAAGAGTCGCCGCACTCTCAAGTCGAATTCAGTTTTCCCCCCCACCCCCCACCGTTGCCAACAACAAAAAAACCGCTGGCCGCCGCCGACGCCGCTGCTCAATACTTGTGCATTTTTAAGGTAAGCATAATACAACAACAGCAACAACAACAACAATGTACAATTAGGCTGGAAAAATTCCATGTGAAATTCATTTTCATTTTCTTCACATTTCATTGCCTTTTCCTCTATTACTACATGTGTTTTGTTTGTTTCCCTCTCTGCCGCCTTGTGCATTGTTTTCTAAGCCGATGCCGCTGCCTTTGCCTTTGCCTTGGCGTCGGCGTCGGCGTCGCAGTTGCCAGCAGCAAAAAGTGTCAAGTGCGCGACGTTGACGACGCTGACGTTGAGATGTTGATGCTGACGGCGACGCTGACGCAGAGAGCAAGCAACGCGACGCTGCCGCTGCTGCTCTCTTTGCAGTTGTTGTTGTTGTTGCAAAACATGTGCACACATTTTAAATAAATTGTATTTCTTTTGCTGTTTCTGTTTCGTTTCTTGGTTTGAATTTTCAAGTTTATTAAACTGTAAACAACTCTCGCAAAACGTCCACATACTTCACTTGTGTGTGTGTGTGTTTGTGTTTGTATTTGCACTCTCTCTCCCGCTCTCTCTCTTTCTCTCTTGCTGGAATCACGCATACAAATACATGCGCACACTTGCACACAGTTGCACACACATTTACACTTACACGGACGCGCCCCGGTCACAGCTAACGGCGCTTTTTTTTCTCTCTTCTCTCCCTCTTTTGCGCCCAAATAAATCTACAAATTTGTCCTTTTCGCTTTGCAGTCACCAACAACAACAACAAAATCGTCAAGGAAGGAAAACATGCAGAAAATGCAAAAAATCCAAATTAAATTAAATTTCATAGATTAATTTTTAATGTGTTAGCGGAAATTCAAGCGTAAAAGAGAATTCGAACAAGAGGAAAAGGAAAACGGAACAAAAAGGAAGCCAAATGAGCAACTACAACAACCAAATGGGCAACTATTGAATGGCGGCCATTAGTGGCCCCAAGCGGCATCCATTGAGCGATCAACACCATTTCTCCACCCATCCAAACTCCACAAACAACACCAACACCAACACCACCAGCACTAGCACAACAAACAACACTACACATACCAACAGCAGCAACACTAAAACAACACACACTAACAACAGCAGCAGCAGCAACAACACGCCAGCAGCACAGAGCTTAAGCAGCAACAACAAAGCCAAGAGCAACTGCAGCATCAGCAGCAACAGCAACAGCTGCCCAAATCCTTCAGCCGCTGCCCCGCGTAGCTCAATGAGCGTATCGATGTCACTGGTACAGGGTGGTGCTGCCGGTGGTGCGCCACAGGGCGCCAGCGCAATTTTAGCCGCTGCGGCTCCCTATTATCAGCCGCCAGCTGTGCCACAGGATGTGCAACCGGATCGTCCAATTGGCTACGGAGCATTTGGAGTTGTATGGTAAGTGTTGTACACCTTTCTATAATTCCATTGATCATCTTAAAAAGGGGTATGCAGTTGTAGTTCGTGTTAGAAACAAATCACATACCTAAGGGTCACTGCAGAGTTTAGAATTATGGGAATTGTGCAAACCAGGGCACAGTCTATTTGCGGACAGATCCGTCCTTTTATTTTCATCTAGCTTGGGAAATAATCTCTAAACCACTCTAAATCATACTGTACGGAATCTTTCCTTTTTTCAACGTATAACCACATGATTCTACAAATATACGAGTATATGCTAATTATTCAATTCCATTTTCAATCTTAAAAAGGCATCCCTGGTGTAAACTTTACTCCTCAAGAGGCTGCAGCCTCTGAGAATTGTGATTGAGATTCTTAATTTCTCTCTGTGGAAGTGCATGCTAGACTTTTGGTCTAAACATTGTAACAAGGTTCAATGGCTTTAGCTGTTTTGCCTGGCGGCGACCTTTGCTTGTGTATTTCTTTGCAGTACATAGGCTTGAAGAGACCCCTTCACTCTCTCCCCCCTCTCACTCCTTTTCTCTCTGTCTCTGCCTGGTTTACCCCTTTTTGTGTGGTCTGTCAACATCAACATCAGCGTGTCGCGTCCTTCGTCCTTTTGTGCCTTATGCATTTTTCCCTTTGCATGCAGGGTGGTTTTTCTATTGAAATTCCCCTCCTCTGCCTCTCTATTCAGTGTTTTTGATCTTTTCTGCTTTGGGCAAAAGGAAAAAGGCCTGGAAAAGTTGTTCACTGCCTTTTCTTTTTACGGGATTTACATTTTCGCTTTGGCATAACGTAGCAAATCGTATAATATTTAAAATTGTACATTAATTGTTGCTAAACGGGTTTGAATTTTGATAGCGAGAACTGAAGTTTGGCAACGGTGCAGCAGAACTTCATTCATTCACGTGTAAAACGGCATTTCCGGCTGCAATCACAGGGTGATCAAGGCACAGAGGGGGCCCTCAAGTGTTGGGTAAACACCAAAAGAAGCCAGTGAAAAACTGGCACACGCTAAGTGACGCCAGCAGTAGGAGAAGGAGGAGGAGGAGGAGTGCTTCAAACTAGGCACAAGTAGAGGCAGCACCAAAAGAGTGAGAGTAGGGAGGAAAGGGAGAGAAGGGAGTGCAGAAGGGAGCCCTAAAGCTGGTTAGAAAGAAGCTGGCTTAAAGTAGAACCCGCAGAATAGAGTCGTTGACGTTGGATTGGCTTTTGAAAGCAATCATCATGGAGTCTCCTCCGGTCTTCGGTCTTGGGTCTCTGCTGTTGTATCTTTTCTCTGGGTCTCTGGCCCGGCCTAGTGGAAAATACTTATATACATATTAATATATATAGCTTTGGTACTCGGCACTCGGTAAATGCAATCAAGCGTTAAATTTAAGTGCCAAATGTCGAACTTGTTAGACGCCCGTGTGGCCAGATGCAGCCCCAGCCCGAGCTAGTTTTTTTGTTTATGGCCTCTCTCGCACAGCAGGTGAGGCCTCTTCTTGCCTCTTTGCCTCTTCAGCGACGTCGCGACGAGGCAGGAAGTCACACACAGCAAACAGGGCAAACAGCAATGTGAGAGCAAGTGTCACAAGAGTTTAATGCTAGAGTCACTGAAGTTTGGCAACAGCGCAGGCAATTAAATGTTTTTAAGAAGTTTGGCAACACAGCAAAGGCAATTAAATCTATTAAAAACTACAGTAAATGATGGCGGAGAAACGAACTAAATTCATAAATGAAGTGCGGCAACAATGCTTGCCTTAACTGAAGGGCGCAATGCCTGGCATAGAACTAACCTTTTCTTAGTTTGGCAGTGCAAAGTACATTAAATGAGAACTAAATCCTTAAATGAAGTGTGGCAACAATGCCTGCCTTAACTGAAGTGCGGCAACAATGCCTGGCGTAGAACTGACGTAGTTTACTCGAAGTTTGGCAACAGCGCAAGCAGTTAAATATACTCAAAACTAAAGTAAATGAGAACTAAATACATATATGAAGTGCGGCAACAATGCCTGGCGTAGAACTAATTACTTGTCCCCACTTGACGTAATTCCCGCTGATAAAAAAGGGGCGCTGCTAAACGGCAGATTAATCAGTTTCTGATTTAGTTCCCAGAAATGCGTTGTAGAGACCATTTATACATTCTTCTACATTCAAGCAATTAATCCTAGGCAAAGTTCTACGAATTTTTCTCACTGCATTTGGCCAAGACAAACATAAAACACAGGCACAAGTGGTAAGCAGGGAACAGGCGACGGGGGAGGGGGAGGGGAATGGGCCACAAAACGAAAATATTGGACACAGTGCGAGGCAGAGTCAGAGTCAGAGTCAGAGACGCAGTTGCAGGCCTGTTGCGCAGACAGACGAACAAGAGGAAGAGGTAGATGAAGAAGAAGAAGCAGAGCTAGAAGCCAGAGAGAGAGCAAGAGGAGGAGGACGAAGGCAAGGCGCAAAAGATGACCGAACACATCTTGGACCTTAGTTTAAACTACCTGCAACTGGTTTTCGAAGCAGCAGCAGCAGCAGACGAAGACGAAGACGACAAGTCCAAGAACAGACGGCACGGACAGACAGTGGGACAGGTAAACCTTTTGCCTGCATATAAAACTCGCTTCCTGCACGACTTGTGGCCTGACTGGGCTGCGGCTCAAGCCATGCCTCCCTCACTGCCTCTGCCTCTCGGCTCTGTTTCTGTCTCTCTGTGGCTGCAGCAAGGTGTCGTCGTCGTCGTCGTCGTCGTCGTCGCTGTCGTCGTCGTTATCTGTTGCTCAGCCTCGACTTGGTTCCTGTTATTTTTCTCTAGGCTTTCAGTCTTTTGATCAGGCGCAAATCCTGTGTGCTAATCTCGAGTCCAATGGCCCTGCCCAGGCCCGCATAGCTCAACGATTCGATGCGATTCTCTGTTAAGTGATTCCCCCTTTCCTCTCTCCCTCTCTCTCTCTCTCTCTCCCCTTCTTTCTTGTGCTGTTGCACCACCAAAAACTAAACAAAACAAAAAGCAGTGCAGCAGCGGGCAGCCGGCGACCGTCGACCGTACCGTGTATAGACCGGGGACACACGTACTTTTATTTTAACATCCACTATTTTTGTTGTATTCTCTTCCCCCCTTGCAAGGAACAGCTGCTCAGCTCAGATGCGCCTGACGCTGATGCTGCCTCTGCCTCTGCCTCGGCCACGGCCTTCCTCTGGTGGTTGGTTGAACTACCTTCGACAGTTTTTAGATATTTTGTCTGCATCAAACTCACACACACACACATACATTGAAACTGAGCCGCAGACAGGCCCCGTTTACAGGAACAGAACAGGATATATGCCAGAGTCCTCATCAGTCCTGCATATGTTTTCCACTTCTGCCAGCACATTTTCCCTTTTGTCGTCTCGTTTCGCTTTGCTTCGATTGAAGTAAAAACTAAACTGAACCCCCGAACTGTACGTCCCTTTACATCCCTTCACATCCCTTCTTGTGGACTCCCCTTGCAGTGCATTTATCGTAGTCCTCATAGTGACAGGCGTTTTTCCTCGGCAATTTCCCTGGCTGTGTGTGTTTGACTTTGAAAGTGTTTGAATAATTATCCTGTTTTCCTTGCATTCCAGCTCTCTTTCCCTCATACTCTCTCTCTCTCTCTTGGCTTATAGACTTCATTTTTAGATCAGTTTTTTGGGGTTACACATAGTAAATGCCAGCATAAATTATAAAGCGTTTGTTCGCATATGAGAAAGTTTATTCAAATTCTTCAAACTTTTCTCGCATAATAAATGCTTAGTGAAGTTTGGCAATCGCGCACTCGCTCAATTTTATGCATTGACTTTTAGTTTGTGTATTAATTGGAATTTCAGTTGGACATTTACGGCTTGCTGAAGTTTGGCAACAGCGTGTAAATGTCAAAATTAGTTATTACGCTTTTGCTTTTGTGCTACTGGGGCCAATTAACTTACAAAAAAAAAAAAAAAAAAAATTGAATTTGAACGCTTGAATGCTTATTAAAATGCTTGTATTATATTGTGCTTGTGTTCCAGAGGAAGTTTGGCAACAGCGTCACAATTCCAGGAAATATATTTTAATTACATTTTATCGGTCCAACGCACAGTTAATGTTCTCGTCGTCGTCGTTTTGTTGTATTGTGCGAGAGAAGTTTTTCAAGAGTTAATGAAATTTAATAAAATTCTCTTGATTTGCTACTTCTTTTTTTTTCTCTCTCTGTGTCTCTCTCTCTGTCCCTCTTCTCTTCTCTTAGCTTGCTTGACACGCATTCTCATACTCTCCCACGAAGACGGACACGTACATGTGCAAGTCATCTAATCTTTCTTATTGCTCTGCGTGTGAAATGCGGCAACAGCGCAAAAACAACGAATCTTACCAAAATATCTATCTATCTATCTATGCTCTTTGCTGGGTCTCTCTCTCCCTCTTCCCCTCTCTCTGTTGCTGGCTCTGCTCAAATGCAATTCTGGCCATAAAAACATCTCAAGTGCCTCGGCTTAGGATAGAAACAGGCGACATTGCTTGCTGTTCTTCCTGCTCTCTCTCGCTCTTAGCTCTACTGCTCCTGCTCCTTCTCTCGCTCTCTCTCTCTCTTTGCTTGTTCTCCCTTTCATTACGTATCCGTGTCCGTGGCAAACTATTTTTTGCTCTACGCTTTGTTTTTGGCCCAAACATTTGCCGTACGTTGCCAAAGAATTACGCACGCAATTTTGTCTACAGCTTCATTTCGCCCTCACAACGCACACACACACATGTACATACATGCACAGATAACACACACACACACAGATAGAGACAGAGGCAGAGACAGTCAGCTAGGTACGTGAGTCACTTGCTGCGGCCAGCTTAGTTCACTTGAATTGCGTTCTACGGTTCAAGTGAAGCGCAAATGTATCTTTGAGGTTTATATTCTCTACCTCCCTCTCCCTTCCTCTCTCGCCCCTTCTCCTACTCAGCTCTAGGTATCATGTAACAGCCACAGCCAACACTTTGTAGCTCTGCATGTGTGCGTGTCTGTGCTGCGTGCCTGCGCCTACAGTGCACACTCGATAAGGCAGACATGCCTGGCAGTGCATAAGGTCAATTAGCTGCATATATAATGCATGTATTAGTGTTCTATGAACACTATTAATATTCAGTGCATATTCACCAAACATGCTCTGCAATTATTATATATTTTACTCGCTTTGCTTTCAATTTGTTCCACTGTCGAATAATTTTCACTTGTGCCTCACAAGTTGCGCTGCTCTCAAAATGAAAAATAATAGTTAACAAAGTGCCACCAACGAAAAAGCTACAGAGTCCAGTGAGACCCGAGTTTCCCCTCTCCTTCTTGATAACCCCCTCTTCTCTCTCTCTCTCCTTCTCTACATGTCCCTAGTGCAGCTACTCAGTTCCCTAGATCTGCCCCAACAGTGCGTGCTGTGTGTGTGTGTGTGGGGAACAAAACCAAACCTAATTCATCTACAGCAAAATGCATTTACACGCGCAGGTAGCTCAAACTGTGTGTATGCGTGTGAATGTGCATGTATGTGTGTGTGTGTGCCAAATAAATCATCGTGTGTGTTGGACAACACAGAACGAAACGAAACGTCGCTGGCGATGAACAACAAAACTCTTTGCCACAACGCATCGTAAACTACATTGGAAAACTGAAACAGACAATTCCTAGATGCACATGCACATGACTGGAGAAGGGGGAGGGGGGGTGAGGCAGAGGGGGGCTTGCAGTTAGTTGAACAGTGTTGGGACAGCTGGACAGTTGAACTGGCAGCCGGCGGGCAACTCTGCTTGAACCCAAACTTAATGAAGCCGCCGTCGCTCTTTGGAGCTCGCATAACAAGAAATTCCGCTAGAAACAGAGAGAGAGGAGGAGGGAGATAGAAAAGAACACAGTGAATTGGAGGGAGAATGAGTAGGAGCAAGGGAGCGTAATGGAGAGAAAGAGGCGTTGTGGGAGGACGAGAAGAAGATCGAGGTATGTTTGGCTGCCTTCAGGGTGTTTAGTAGCACCTTTCTTTCCCCTGCAGCTCTCTTCCTTCTCCCCCACTCTCTCTATATTTCTCTATCTCTCTCCCTCTCTCTATATGTTCCTCCCTCTCTCTATATGTTCCTCCCTCTCTCTATATCTCTCTCCGTCTCTCTCGCTCCCCTGCAAGGCGAGAAACTAATTAAGTTTTGCGTCAAACAACTGCAAAAATGTTTGAGCAAATTTATGCACATGTGTGTGTGAGCGTGTGTGCTAGATATGTGTATGTGCGAGTGTGTGCTAGATGTGTATGTGTGTGTGAGATATGCTTGTGTGTATATCGCTGAGGAAAACACATTTCTCAAGTTATGATTTAAATTTACGATTCGCTTGTCGCGCGCGCGCGTAGCTCGACGATATTTGCAGCCACTGTAGGCAGTTGTTGCTGTTGTTGTTGTTGCAGTTGTAACACATTTTTTACGAGCCACTGTTGCAGCCGGAACTTCATTACATAACAATGAAAATAACAATGAGAATAACAATGAGGCGCAAGAAGAAAGAGGGGATAGAGCAGAAGAGAGTGCAAAGGGAGGAGAGAGAATGAGAGAGTGCAGAAGGAGATAGAGAAAGAGAGAGGGAAGGCAAGAGAGCAGGAGAGAGAGAGGGGAAACAGACAAAGCTAGCTATAGATTAGCAAAACGCAGTCTGAACTCTTGCTCATCTCCTCTCAGGCACTTTCTGTTTTTCCTGCTAGTTTTTCCTTACATTTTTCCGCACACACACAGTTTCCCTCTTGCCTCCTCCCTCCCGCCCTCCTGCTGGCTATAGCTATAGCTATTTATAGCCAAAATGCTGACGAGACGTGCTAATTAAGCGCCGCAGCAACAACGAGTTGGGCCAGGATGCGCAGCAGATGCTGCAGCTCCAACTCCAGCTCCAGCTCTGGCCACATCTGCAGCTCCAACTGTGCCTGCTTCTCCACTGGAACTGGAGAGGCTCCTCTCTTATATTTAGCACAATGCATTTTTGTTTTGCCTGGCACTGTTTTTGTTGGTGCGGCTGGCACGACGGCACAAGTCACTCAGGCGCAACGAGAAAATCGTGCGAGCGTTTAATACGAGACGAGTCGAGTCTGAGCCTGAGTCGCTTCTCTCCAGCTGAAGTTGAAGTTGCAGCTGAAGCTGTGGCAGAGGCAGAGGCAGCTTCCATTGTCTGCAGCTCTTCTGCCTTTGCAACAGTCTCTGCTGTGTTTATGCTAAATGAGGGTTCAAAAACGAAGCTGCAACTGCAACTGCAACTGCAAGCAGCAACTGTAAATGTCTGCGGGCTTGCCACTGCCACTGCCACTGCTGCTGCTGCTGCTGCCACTCGACTGTGCCCCGCATGAGATGCGCCTTCTCTTGCCTCTGCAGAGTTACCCTAATGCCCTATCTGGGCCCAATCTTTTGTTGTACAACTTTTGACAACATTTGCCACCCTCTCACTGCCCCTCCCCTCCCCCCTGTGGCCGGCCCCCTCCTATCTGTGGCAGCTACTCCTCAATTTGTAGCCACAATTTGTGCAGATTTCTCGTTGCCTTGCGGCAGTGTTAATTAACAATCGTCTGACTGAACGTTAATCGATTTGGATTGACAGAATCTCCTCTCTCCCCCTTCCTCTCTCCCTCTCTATCTTTCTCTCTCTCTCTTGCTCGTCTTTGCATAATTTCTGGCTTGCAACTTGTGGCAAAGTCAAGTTTGACAGCAGAAGAGAAGTAGAAGCTGCGGCAAGTGTTGTAAGTGATGCGGCACAACAAATGGTAATCATCTTGTAAAGTTTGGCAACAGTGCAATATTGAAATGATTCTAAAAATGTTATACGTGTCAGATACACAATTTCCTAGTATTTATTGATGTTGAAATGTCCCTATATATATTATCCAAACCTCAATAAAGCCAATGTTAAATCATCCTGTGAAGTTTGGCAACAGTGCAAGCAGTAAATAAAATACGACGTTGCAAACCTTGGAGACACAGTTATGCCCCAATAGGAGTTGTGTCAATGTTGTCATATGGATTCTTTAATAGTAATTGTTAATTATTATATACCTATAAATATATTACAATGATTCTACAATATATCTCAACTGTTAAAGAAGCATTCTATGTATTTAAATGAATTCTTTAATAGAAATAATATAAATAATATATTTCCTAGTATTTATTGATATTGAAATGAGTTTCTACACATTATCCTAACCTCAATGATGCCACACTTAAATCATCCCGTGAAGTTTGGCAACAGTGCATGCAGTAAATGAAATGCGGCAACGTCGCAACCCTTTGCAATGCACCTTGGAGACAAAGTTCTGTCTCTGTCTCCGCCCAGGAGTCGCGTCTCTCTCTCTCTCTCTCTATCTCAGAGAGACTCTCGACATATTTCGCTAACCTCAATAATGCCACAATCAAATTCTGCCGCATTGCCGATTAAAATGCCAGTATACCTGGCCAGTCGCCAGGCTGCAATGCTGCGGCTGCTGCTGCAAGGCTATGTGGCAGCGACAGTGCTGCATCATTGTGCTTGCCACACTAAACGCTTTTGACATTTCAATTAAAATTCTACAAAGTCTCGTCTCTAGTCGCGTCTATTGCGCCTGCTTGTTAAATGTGTGTGTGTGTGTGTTTGCCAAATGTATTTGAAAATGGTTCAGTTGCCACTGCCACTGCTGCCTGGTGGCGCCACCAGGCTCCATGTCTGTGCAAGTGCAGCGCTAAGAACTTTAGTTTGCCTCTTGTCAACGTGGATAATTAGACAGACGCGTTAATTGTGGCACTTTCAAATGGTGTTATTGCAACGCGTCTGTGGCAGTTGCAAGCTGTTATGAATGCCACGCCTCAGTGGCAGTGGCAGTGGCAGCTCTGCCTGCAAGTCTGTTGCCAGTTACAGTGGAACAAATCAATGAGTTGAGTGACAAACTTGCTTTTAATGCTGCACATTGATTGTGGCATGTTGCATGCGCATTTCTCTCTGTGTATTTACTATATGTGATTGCTGATTATCTGCTGTTGCTGCTGCTGCCTCTGCTGCTGCTGCCTCTGCTGTTGCTGCTTATCTGCCACTGCCTCTGCTGCTGTCTCGTGTCGTATCTCGTGACTCGCCTAATGTCCTATGACAAATGAGCAGACGCAGTTGCCACAATCCTCGTTGCCTCTTTTCCCCTCTCCTCCCTCTTTCCCCCCTATTTAGCTGTTTCCATCTGCTTTGTCAGTTTTCTCTGCTGCTGTTGTTGTTGTTGTTGTTGTTGTTGCATTTTAAGCCGCTGACATTTGTCTGGGCTGGCAGCTGATCTGGATTTGAACACACACCCTGATGCGGAGCTGCGAGTTGTGTCACCTGCAACAGATACCAGCTTCCCTCCTGCATCTCCACCTTCCTCCTTCAATCCCACCTTCCTCCTCCTCCTTCTCCATCCACAGCTTCAGTTCCAGCTTCAGCCTGCGCCTGCTCTCAGTTTGACATGTTGCATTTTTATTGTGTTTAAAAATAATTTCAATTTTTATTTCTGTTTTGTTTTTTGTTGCTTTTTCTCTGCTTCCTTTTTTGCATTTTGAGTCGGAGCAGAGGCGGAGGCGGAGACGGAGGCAGCAGCAGATTCTCATTGTCAGATGTCATTATTGATGCATGATCTTGATTTCCGTACAGCTTACGATGTACAACGCATGACAAAAGACTCTCTGCCGCAGCCCCCGTCTGCCACTGCCCCCCTCTGTCACTGCCACTGCTCCCCTGTTCCCTCCTCCCAACTGTGCTTTGTGCCTTGTGCCGTTGCCTTGGCGCCTGCTCTGCTGACTGCGTCATTCCAACATTTGCAATGAGCCAAAGGGGGAGACAGAGAGAGAGAGAGGGAGAGGGAGGAGAGACTCTGTCGCTTTGTTGCCAATTTTCAATAAGCTACAGCTGCGAATTGTTGACAACAATTGTTGCTGCTGCCTGCCTGCTGCCAAGATGAGTTGCTGCCTCTGCCCCCCCTCTACCCCTTTCCCTGTCTCACTCTTGTTAGTGTTTATTGTTGCAAAAGTTTACATAAAATGCCACACATGATGTCGCAGTCGATGTCGCAGTCGATGCCAAATGCCACAGAAAATGTCTCTTTGCCTTTGTAACAAAATGAAATGTGGCAACAATGCATGAGAGCTTGTTGAATGAGCTACAGAAGGGCAGAAGAACGATAAAGTGGGGAAGAAGGGAAGCAGTAAAGAGCAGAGAATTAACTAGAATGAAAAAAAGTTGATAACAAGTTGCATTAAACATTGAACAATTGGGGGAAGTTTGGAGGGAAGTGGAACAGCTGTTTCTGCATTCAGAATAGTTGATAATTAGTTGAGGCAAAGTAAACTTGAAATTCTGGGAATAAACTTAAAGTTCTTGTGATTATAGTGTATACATAATGATTCAATTATTATACAACTTTATTTGAAACACATTTAAGAACTTTTACAGCCACTGCTAATTTACTTTACTTAATTAACTTGTTTTCCTGAGCTGTTTAGCAGTTTCTGATTCATTGATAAGTGAAAAGATATCTTAATTCTTGTAGCAGGTGCAAGGCATCTTTAGACAAGAGGATCTTTAGGCATCCTTAGGCATTCTTAGGCATCCCTATGCATCCTTAGGCAGATAAGTGAATAGAACTCGTTAATTCTTGCAGCAGGTGCAAATAATCTTAAGAAAAGAGGATCCTCACACATCTTTGGGCATCTCCTTCCAACCCCAGACATCCTTAGGCATCCCTATGCATCCTTAGACATCCTTAGGCATCCCTATGCATCCTTAGGTAACCCTATGTATCCTTAGGCATCCACATGCAACTCCAGGCATCCTTAGACAGATTCTGTGTCTGTGATTCAGTTTGTTTTCTCTAGGGATCGCGCTCAAATTACAGCATTGTTTTCATAGGGGCCAGCAGACAGATACAGACAGTAGTATCTGTAGCTGCTGTCTGTATTTGTATCTGTACAGACAGCAGTATCTGTTATTCTGCAGTATCTGCTGTCTCTGTCTCTGTATCCTCCTCTCAAGTACCTCCTTCTGTCTGTCTGTCTACAGGACTCTCATCTGAGCACTTTGCAGCTGCTCTTGGGGATCCTTTGCCTCTGTGTTTATGGATTTCTCTCTCTCTCTCTTCCTCCCTCTCTACCTCCTCCTTATCTCACTCTTCTCACACATGTGTCACAAATCGATACGGGATCTCGGCAGATGTGCTGAGACAATAGTGGGCCGTTGACCCTGAAGGGTAGCAACAAAAAAGAGTAGCAGCAGGCAGTTAAATGGAGAGTAGTATACCCTGTAGAATCACTTCCGAGCTGCTTATTTGTTGCCATGTAGATGCCCTACAGGTTATACTGTAGCAAGTAGAACAACAATTAGAGTACTTTAGGGTAGCTATGACTTGTGTATACCCTGTCAAAGCACTTCCAAACTGTTTTTCCACTTCCTCAATGCAGTCTACCTTGCAGAGCGGTCTACAGGGTATACAAAAGGATGAGCATGCATGTTAATATTGATGCAAGGTGGAGCTCGAGGCAGCAGGAGAACCTGCAACCTGTGGAACCTTTGCCTCTGCCCCCAATCTGCTCCCCCCCCTCGCTTGACTCTCTGCTCGTCTCGGTTAGCCAATTTATTAACGAATTTTTCAACGCAGCAACGGCGCAGACGACCGACAACATTGTTGTTGTTGTTGTTGTTGTTGCTGGTTGTTGTTGCTGTTCTTGCTGTTGTTGTTGCTGGCACGCATGCGCAGCAGCAGCGGCAGCAGCGGCAGCAGCGGCAGCGCCAACGTTCGTTGCACCCAAAACAAAAAAAAAGGTACAAAAAAAAGAAGAATGAAATTTTCGTTAGGTTACTTTTTATTGTTGTTGCAGTTGCTGTAGCAGTTGTTGTTGTTGTTCTTGTTGTTGCAGTTGTTCTTGTTATTGCTGTTGTTGTTGTTGTGTTTTTACGACAACGACTGAGAACCGGATGGTCTCTGGCATTGCCCAAACTCTGGCTTGACTCGAGTGCAGGCAGAGCGGGCCGTAGAGTCGGTGTGTGCGGCAAAGGAAGGCAAGCAGGAGGAGGAGGAGGAGAAGGAGGAGCATGAGGGAAGTCGCTACGCCGGGGTTACTACGGCTCAGGAGGGACGGGGGGATGGGAGGGTCGTCAAACGTTGACCGCTGCGGCTTATGGCCATTGCGAGGCGTTCGTTGTGCAGTTTCATTCTCTCTCTCTGCGTTACTCTTTTTGTTGCTTGTTGCAAGTTGCTGGTTGTTGTTGCTGCAAGTAACTGCTGCTGCTGTTGTTGTTGTTGTTGTGGTTGCTGCTGCTGCCTTGCGGGAGCTCTCCAACCTATCCCAAGTTGAGTTTTGACACGCATCAGGCAGAGGCAAAGGCAAAGGCATTGGGATGCGCACTGTGTTTGCTGTGTGTGTGTGTTTGCTGTGCTGTGTGTGTTGTGTGTGCCCATCCCCCAAGCGCAGTGTAAATATTTTTAATTGAACTTTTGCCTGCAGACAACGTGCAACGTGCAGCGTACACACATTTAACAGACAAGAACAGCAAGAACAACAGCAACTATGCGCATTAACTTTATTTCTACAATGTTTGAAAACCATAAGGGGGGCAAACGTATAGCTAGCGGGCAGCGGGGGGTTGGCCCAAAGGGGGTATAGTTTAGTTTTCCCTCCCTTCCTCTTTCTCTCTCTGTGTCTCTCTCTGTCTATCTCCCTCCCTTCCTCTGTTGGGGAGTGGCTCTTGCGGTTATTGATTAGATTGATATCAAAAAACATGCATGCAGTGGCTGTTCACCGTCTCTCTTTCCTGTTCCCTTGTCCCTTACCTGCTCCCCTCTCCCCTGCTCCGTCCTCTTACCTGCCCTCTCTCTGCATACAGTTAACATTATAATTCGCTTGTTTTGATGAGTCACAAGAGTTCGCCACTAATTACATGTATTGGGAATAGTCGTGTACTATATATGTACATATATAGCTTATATAGTCGGTAGAGTAATACACAATTTATCAAGTTATGCAGTACTTAGTGAGATTAATGATAACCAACAATTATGCAATTATGCCCACTGTAATATCAAGCTAATAATTCTCTTTCTTTCTCTCTCTTTCTTTTCTAGGTAAGTTGAACCAAAAGTTTCTATTGATTGAGTAAGTAAAAATAAGTTAAGAAGGGGGGAAGGCAGGGCAAGTTGCCACCCACGAGAAGTAACGCAAATACGCAATTAGAGAGAACTGAGAAAGGGAGAAGGGAAGTACTAAGCAGGGGGAGAAAGGAGGGGAACTACGGAATCGGGTTAATTATGTATGACTAATTAATAAATTCTTATGTTGCGTGTGTGTTGAGACCCGCATAAAGTAAGTGAGTGAACACTAGGTTGGCTCTGTAGATGAAAATGGAGAGGGGGCAGCAGCAGGGGCTGGGTTACGCAATAGGTCGTCTGTGTGTGGAAGGGGGGGGGGTGAGGCCAATCAATGGACACGACTCAAGAACTTCGAACTTGCCTCGTAAAACTCAACGCAGAGTCGACAACAAAATGCATTAAATTTTCAATAAAAATGCATCATAAAAGAAATGTAGAAAAATTCTACATACCAAAAACGAGTGGGGAGAGAGAGGAGGAGGGGAAAGAGAAGGAGGGGGGAGTGTGTGAGGTTGAAACGTGTGTAGATAGAGTGAACATCTTTTTATAGAGCTGGCGCGCAAAGTGTTGACAAAGTGCTTGTGGCACGCAGAAGGAAGGCAGCAAGAGGCAAAGAGGGAGTAGAGAGGAGAGAGAGGAAGTAGGGGGAGAGAGAGGGGGAGTAGGAGGAAGCTTAAAACAGGGACAGGGGCAGAACTAGGGTCAAACTGCAGCAAGAGCAAGAGCAACAGCAGCAGCAGCAACAACATGAACAGCAACACATCAAATTGACACGCACATGTGAAGAGGGTTGAGACAGAGAGAAGGTAGAGCAGATAGAGGAAGACAGAGGGACAGTAGAGGGAGGACCAAGGGGAAGACAGTGAGAAAGGGGGGAGACAACGCTGGAATGCATGTGCAAGTGCAGTAAAAATAGCAAACAATGCGAGTCATCGGCGAAATCAATAAAGAAAGTAATTTGAAACGTGCAGCAAGGCAAGAGAGAGAAGAGAGGGAAAGCACAAGAGGACACTGACTTAGACCCCAACTGAGAGAGAGAGAACCCCACTGCTGTCCCAGCTCCAGCCTGCTTCATTGAGTGTCCAGTCTACAGTCTAGTTTAGTCCACAGTCCACAGTCCTCAGTCCACTGTCAGTCTCTCATGTCCAGGCCAAAAGGCAATTTATCTAATGGTAATATTGTATGGGCTATAAAACAATATTGGCCAAAGGCGAGGCAAGGCTAGGCCAAGCAAACAAAGAGGTGGAAGGGGAAGGAGAGCGGGGCATGTGTGCAACTACTTTTAGGCGAGGCAAACAACGAAGAGAGAACTGAGCAGCAACGACTTTGAGCTAAGCATATAATGTAGGCTGCCACATTCTGCTGCAAAGTTACAGCCCGTTGTTGTTGTTGTTGCTGCTGTTGGCCGTAATTAAAAAACGGCTACAAGTGTGCAATAAAAAAGGCTAAATTACGCCTGACTTGAAGTGGAGGTCAACGCGCAATGTGTGAATGAACTCTTCCGGGTTTGGACTAACACAAAAAAATCGATAAGCGATAAATCCATCACTATCGATATAAATCAGGCAAGCAGGCACGGAGTGTGCACTAGCTAGGGGAGCGTGTAGGGGAGAGGAGAGAGCAGTGTGAGCTTGAGTTTTCCCCCCTCTTTGCTAAATTTAAATGCTGCCTCCCCCTTCTTCCCTCCCTCTCTCCCTGCCTCGACATTGATTTGTCAGCATATCCATTCGTCACGATTTCCCCTGCCTGACTCATCATGATCATCCTTAGCTGGAACATCATCATGATGATCATCATTCTCTGATCTCAGTCTGTGTTGACTTTTCTCATCTGCTCTCAGTTGTCGTTCTCTGTCTTTCTTTCTTTCTCTCTTTGTTGTTGTTTGTTGTATTTATCCAGCTGTTAATTGTGCAGCCAACGCACATCGAAACACATTTTCACTTTGCTTTTGTTTTTTGTATTTTTGGTGGCACATTTTAACTATTTTTAATGTACACGGTATGTGCCGCCATATGTTCTTCTATCGCACTCAGTATCGCGCTCGTTGTCTCTGATCTCCGTCTGTACACAAAGTTTGATGACCTTCAGAGTGAGAAACTGCTGAGAGAGATGAGCAACGATGGAGGAGGGGGACAGAGACAGGCAGAGATGATGCTCAGTTGTGTAAACAAAGCATATTGTCTCTGTCTTTGTTGTAAGTCATAGATTTGAATGCAGTAGAAGAATAATTGAGTGCATACAGTAGAAGAATAGACTGTATAGAGCAGGCACAATCTTCAGCTACTTCCTTTATCTATTAAAGACATATCTATATTACTTAAAGGGAATATATTCCCCTAGTAACTCAGTTCAATAGAACACCAAATTTGTCATTTATTATGAAAGTAGAACAAAAGGCACCTCGAGATTTAACTAGGTGCCATTCCTTTTGCCTGCTCTGTCTGTCTGCTCTGCCTGCAAGCGAAATCTTTTAACACATTTTTCTTTAGGTTTTCCTCAGTTTTCTTGCATTTTCTTGTTGTTGTCGTTACCTGCTCTGCGCTAGATTTTCTTTTATATTTGCTTTATTTTTCCATCTATATTTTTTCTGCTTTTATTGTTGTTGTTGGCTGTGGTGAGTCAGACTTGCTGCTTGTGTGTGGGCGTGTCCTTTTACAAACTGCATTGAGCAGAAGATAGATAGGGATGAGGCAGAGTTGTAGAAAGAGGGGGGATAGGAGAAGAGGAGGGAGGTGGCAGTGCTCTGCCTTGTTCTGTTGTTGTCTTACCCAGGGAAATTGCCACACAATTTGTGGCCATCGCGCAGCTCATTTCATTTTCAATTTTGCGCCTTTTCTCTCTATTTTATTTCAACGCTGCAGTTTCCCTTAGGGTCCTACCTGCCTCTGTGGCCTCGTCCTGCCTTCCTCCTCATGTCTTCCTCCTCCTCTCTTCAATCTTCAGGGAACTTTTTGACTTGTAAAACAGTGAAAACTTTTTGCGCAATTCAATCACAAAATACATTTATATAAGCCGCGTCTCTCTGTACTATATATGTACATATATACAGACAAACAAACAGACAGACAGACATACTTATCTATGAAGTGGGCGTTGTAGTGGGCGTGACTTTGCTATTTTGTTTGGACTTTCAAATACAACAAACTCATCTCGAAAACTCATTAAACAAAGTACACACAAGTGAAGTGAGTATGTGTGCTATTGTTGTAGTTGTTGTACTTATTACTGTTATAATGCCAGCAAACTTTGTGCTCTTGTCGTCGTGGACTTTGGCTTTTGTTTTGTTATGTTTTCACACCTTTTTTTTGCGCTCTGCAGTTGTTTGTGGATTTCTATGGCTGGGCAAATATGTTGAAAATGCAATTTGCATACCTAAAAGTTCTTAACAAACCAGCACACACACACACACACACACACATGCTTGCAGCACTTGCGCGGCTTTAATTGTACGTGTGAGAGAGATGGAGAGAGAGAGAGGGAAAGCAAAAAGTATAGCACAGTTTTCAGCGCCTGCAGGCAGCTGCCTTTGTTTGTTTGCCGCTTTTATAGTTGCTGCTGTTGCTGCTGTTGCACGCATGTTTTTTGCTCACTTAAATCCCCGTTGCACCCCCCCTCCCCCTCTGCTTGTCGCTTAAAATGATACCTTGCAGGTTCAGCGTCTGCATTCAAAACTTTTGCACATAACTCACATGGAAACTCCAGAGTGCTGGCTCCCTCCCACAGAGCATAAGTTGTTTGCTGTTTTCCAGGATAACCTGCTTCTGCTCTTCCCCCTCCTCCTCCACCTCCTCTGCTTCCCCATTCTCCACCAGCTTTCCGTATTTTGTTTCGCCATTTCAATTACCTTTAGCGAATTCCTAGAAATGCTTCAGTTTTAAAGCAAATCGCAAAACTTTTCATTTGTTTCCTCAGCCAGTGCAAAGTATAATTGGAACGCCTACTCAGTAGGAGCTGCCGAGCCACGCCTTGTGCGCTGCTTTGTCGCAAATATATGTATGTATGTATGTATAAAAATTATGCACATAAATTCAAGAGCTGCTTTTCCAAGTCGTAAAGTTTTCTGCAACGTTCACTTCCTTCTCCCATCCCTTCCCTTCTCGTTCCTCGTTCTGCTCTTGCTTTTGGGCATTTTTCTTTGTTTTCGCCTTGTTTTTCCTTGCTGCTGCTGCTGCTTTGCTTACTCATTGCTTGGCATTTGAGACGCCTTTGTTGGATTCTCCTCCTAAGGGGGACAGTCATGTTTTTATTTTTGTCCTTACATGTTGTTGTTTTGTTTTGTTCTCTTTTT
This sequence comes from Zaprionus nigranus, assembly GCA_018903425.1. NCBI lineage: Eukaryota > Metazoa > Arthropoda > Insecta > Diptera > Drosophilidae > Zaprionus > Zaprionus nigranus. The sequence goes on along the minus strand of JAEIGD010000004.1, from coordinate 5,700,603 downwards.
TTCTTCCTTTCACCCAAATAAATTACTCGAACTGTATGCAAAGTGCAGGGAGGGAGGAAAGAGATATAAGGGGAACAAATTTTAAACATTTTCGTGTTGTTGTGGGCGTGGCTAGTCTAGTTTATTTTTAGGCGGCTTATGCAATTTAATTTTGTAAGATAGAAATAGAAAATGTTTACTAGAAATTCAAGCAGGGGCTGTAGGGGGTGAGGGTGGGGGTGGCTGTGCTGTGGCTGCAAGCGAGAGGAAACTCGTGGAAAATGTTCGAAAAGTGTAGAAAAACAAATGAGTTCGTGTGTGTGTGTGTGTGCAAATTAGTTAAGCGAGAAAATGTGTAACAAATTGCGGTTTGATGATAACTTTTCTCATATGTGGCAAGATACTGAAAAGTTTAGAGAGGGAGAAAGGCAAGAGTGAGAGAGGAAGAGAGGGGGGAGAGAGAGAAGGAGAGACAGTAGGTTGGGCAGGGAAGTTGCTATTAAAATTGTTTGCTTTAATTGGATTTTTCTGATTGAAGTTATGGCAGCAATGCTAATGTAAAAGTAAATTTACAGTATTACAAAACTAAATATAAATGAATATAGATAGAGATATGATATGTATGATAGAGAGATATAAAGAATGATATGGAGAATGAAGAAGAAAGCTTACATGTTTGCTGCTGCGTCTGCTTAAACATTTTGCAATATTAAACGAAGTCTTTCTCTCACTTCGACTTCGACTTTGACTTTAGAAAGCCGCAGAGAGGGCTTAACAGCTTGCGCAATGTCTTGCTTACACACTCCCACTCTCGTACCTCCCTCCCCCTGCATTCCCCCTCAACTGCCCCTCCTCCATCTGTAGGCAACTTGATTAAGATCATAATCGTTAAAATTACTTGAGCGCAACTATTTTACGAGCGAATTACTATTTTTATTTCTTATGCAGGCCCAAGCAGGCAGCAGAGGCAAGTTCAGTTGCCTTTCTTCAGTTTGCGAAATTATATATGCCACATCTCGACGGTCAGCTGGAAGACTCGGCTCCCTCCCTACTACCCTCCCCCTTCAGTTATTGGGCTGTAACTTTTATGGCTACACATTGCAGTCGTTGCTGGAGTAGTTGCTAGATTACGTGTCTGACGAGGGTGTAGAGCAGGGGGCAGGGGAGGCTAAAACGCAACTTCCGGCTGCCTGAATTTTAACTGAGATTCCCCCCCCCCCCACTGTCTATAAACTTCTGTGTTTTGTTTAATTTGCACCCCAAAAAAATATAAATAAATATGCGCAAAGCGTAGGCAAAACTTTTAGCAGGCAGTGTGGCGATTATGCTACGTTTTCTATTTTATTAGGCTACACAGAGAGGAGGCAGGGAGGAAGCTGCTGCTGTGGCAGCCAGTTAAGCAAGTCAATCATAAGGGATGAGCGCAGGGCTATGCCTAACTATATTTATACTATTATTGCTCAATTTATTTTTTGTATCCTTAATTTTGAATTGCTTTCCAAATTATTATAAATTTGTAAATTAAATTTTATTTGTATTATTGTTGTTGCGGCACCCCTTAAAAATTTGTATTGTGCGTGTTGAAATGCGCCAGGTTCCAAGCGCTTAAAAGTAGGCAACACAATTTTCTAGTTTCGTTAGCCCAACACACAATCACACACATGGCGTATGCGTAACGTGAAATTAGCTATCGCGCTGCTGGAGGTGGAAGTGGAAGAAGCAGAAGAACCTGCCGACAAAATGGGCAGCCAAAAAAGTGGGCGACAAGGCGTGGCATGGCAAGACTTTGCATTGAGTCTGGGAGGTCGCACAAAGGACAAACAGAGAGAGAGAGAGAGAGACAAGGGTGCACTGTGGCAGTGCCAGCAGGCGTGGCAGGGCGCCAGGCGGAACGGTGTGATGAGGGGGAGGAGGTGAAGGAGGAGTGGGCGACAGGATGACGATGGGAAATAAGCGGTAACGACGACGGCGACGACGACGGCGCCAGCAGCGCGTGCACACGCAGCACGCAGAGATGAAGGTAGATAGAAAGGAGAGAGAGGAGGGGGAGAGAGGAGGGAGTAGAAGGGACTGCAGGATGGCAGAGCATGTTGGAAATTTAACCGCTTATAACACCCTCATCTCTCGTAGATACACACACACATACACACGCACACTCTGACACGCAGACAAAGACAAATACAGCGACACGCGCGCGCACACAATTTTTGCAGCCTTCGTGAAGGCAGAAGGGACAGCAGAGGCAGAGGCGGGACAGGGGGGGCAGTGGCAGCAGCTGAGTAGATTTTCATGTTGCTCTGACTGTAGTCGCGTGTGTGCGTGAGTGTGTGTGTGTGCCCCTGGACGTAGCAAATTCCCGGGCACACACACAGACTGAGCACGAGACGAAGCCAAAGCAGTTGCTGCCTGAGCGCTACAGCAGCTTCTGCTTCAGTCTCAGCTTCTGCCTTCAGCTTCTGCTGCTGCCTTCACAGCTTCCTCTGAGTTTTCCCCAATTCCCTTTTTGCCGATTTCCTGCTTCGATTTTCCTACACGATTTGTTATTGTATTACTTTGTTTCCCTCTTGCAAGCTCGCATTGCTTGCTGACTGTATTCTGTAGTTGTCTACGCTTTTTCTTTGCTATGTTCTGTATTTGTATGCGAATTTATGTATTTGCAATAAATTTATTCGATTTTTAGTTGTGCTAAGAGGTGGGGGGAGAGGGGAAGAGAGAGAGAGGGCAGGGCAAGGTACAAGGTGACAACAACTTTAGCTTGAGCTGAGTTGCACATGAATTTTCGTATAGAGAACATAAATCGATTGATTGGATTAAGGCAATTGAGAAAGATGGAAAGAGGGTGGGTGAGAGAGAGAGAGGGGGAGACGGAGGTAGTTATATCTGTACCATACTATATAATTTGCACTTGAGCGTGATTATAATGTGTGTAGTTAGAGTAGTTAATGTGTACTGCAAAGCGGAAATTAATAAACATGTGCAATTTATAATGTTGTTGCGTTCTTTACATCTCTATCTTCCTCCACCTCCCCTCCCTCTCTCTCTCTTCCTCTGGTAATTAATTTGTCAACTTTTCCCCATCACTGCCTCCCTCTCTCCTCCTCCTCCTCTCTCTCTCTTCACTACAAAGTGCATTTCCATTAGCCTTAAGTGGACTCAACTTTCATCTGCTGCCTGCTCTCTCTGCCCTCTTCCCCTTCTCCCTCTTTAGCGTTGCCTGTTGTTTGTCCTGTCTAAACCAGGCACTAACTGCCCCCATTCCTCACTGCCTCACCCTTTCCCCTGTGGGAGGGGGGCATATCACATGTGCTTTATTTTTGCATTCTTCGCACTTTGAATTTCATTTGCAGTTTGCCAAACTAAACATAAACTCAGCTTTGCCCACTGCTCAAATAGAAATCAGCAGTTTGTCAGTCCATTCCATCAGTCAGTCCATATGTATGTCCTGTCTGTCCCACTGGCAGTTCATCAGTCCAAGCTGCTCCCTCCTCCCCTCTGTGCCTTCCTCTGTCGCATTGTCATCGTCCTTCAGCGATTTTAGACGTGCTCATGCATATTTACAACAGACGGCGCTGCAGGCAGCCACATTTGCAACACGCCCCGCCGCCGCTGTGCCCCCCTCCCTCTGCAGCCGTGTCAGGCATCGCCTCTGGTCCAGCCTCCAGGGACTTGACTGCCCATTCTTCTCGCCTGCCTCTCTCTCCTTTCTTTCTTCTCTGCCTCGTTGTATGTGCATAAATTTCAGCGCATTTTATCCTCTCCACAGCCCACGTCCAGCTCTGCCTCTGTCTTTCCCTCCCCCTCTCTCTCTCACTCTGTCTCTCTCTTCCCCGTCTCCCTTCTCACTCTCTTCTCATTCTTTGCCTGTTTGCCGCCAGTTGACTTTTTGCTCCTTCGGGAAAATGCGTCGTCGTCGTCTATAATTCTTTTTATTTTACTTTCATTTTATTTTTTGTTTATTTCATTTGTAGTTTTCTGCCTCCATCCCTCCCTCCCTTCCTCCACCCTCTGCTGCTATTGTTTTTGCCTCTTTTTCATTGAATTTTTCGGCATTTTCGAGTTCCCGGTTCGCAGTTCTCAGTTCCCAGTGAGGCTCACTTGAGACCGTTTTAAGTGTTTGCTGAATTTGCTTTTGACATTTTTTGTTTCAACGATACCCGAAAAAAACAAATAGAAATATTTCATATGCCGACTCTGCTGCAGTCACTTGAGACCAGCAGAGAGAGGGGCGTGGCACTGGGAGGCGCATACTATCGCTCCCCCATGCGGGTCTCGAGCCAATAACCAAAGCATAACTTGAGTTCTACTTGAATTCTGTATAATTTAAATCAATCTAGTGTAAGAAATATATATGATATGATAGGGAAATAACACAAGTAGAAGAACCTACTTTAGTTTAAGTAAAACATTTCGTGCCTAACTGTAATTAATTTGCTTTTCTTCTGCTCTCTTTCTTTGCAGGTAAGTTAAGATCTGCAAGTTCATAATCGAGAAATCTTTGAGTCAGAGTTGAAAAATAAGCAAAGAATGTCTTCATGGATCGCTAAGCGAAAAGATCGTAAGTTCAGCTACAGATTCAGCTTCAGCTTGAGTGAGGGAGAAACCACACATAGATCTCAGTCTACCCCCTCTCTCCCTTTGGCCCTCCTGCCTTCTCTAGCCACACGCATGTGTGTGCCTCATTAAAATGTGGCGTAAAATACAATTGGATAGACAAGTAAAATACTAGACAAGTAATATACTGTATGCGCTATATACTTACATGTACTTATATGGGGTGGTCTCAACCCCCCCCTCCTTCTCTGCTCCCCCTCTCTGCACTGCTCTTCATTCCTTTATATCTGCCCCCTATAACCGCAATAAAAGTTGGAAAAAAATTAATTTGAGCGCCACATTTTGCTGTCGTTGACTTTTACGCGCTGCTGAACGGCGGCACTGAACCAACAACAGCAACAACAACAACAACAACAACATGAGCAACAGCAACAACAACAATTACAACTTTAGCCTAGACTCATTTACTAACTTTATCTATGCAAAACTCGCGTCGTTCGTATCCGCCAAATCCGCTGGAAATTTATATTGTAATTACAATGCAAAATGTTAATGCCACTGCCACGCCCCCCCTTATGCCACGCCTCCTTTGCACACACACTGCCTCTGCTGCTTGCCTACTTCTTTTTCGTCTTCTTTTTGGTCTGTCTTAACGCTCTAATGCCTGCTGTGCTATGCACATTGCACTTTGTCAGCTCTTTTTGGGCAACAAAAGCCGCGCGCGCGTTTTAAAACGCATGAGAAAGTCGCGTTGGCGACTTTTGAGGGGGTCAGGAATAAACGCAGGCAAGCAAGTTAAAGCTTTAGCGACTGCTTCTTCTCTTTGCATAATTGTCACCCCTTGCGAGACGTCTCTATCAACTGTTGTTGTTAATTTTTATTGTTATTGTAATGAGGTAATTTAATTAGTTGGCAACGCTGGTCAAGCGACGAGTTCATTCAACCAGCAGCAGCAGCAGCTGTGGTTGTTGACTTCTCTCTCTCTCTCTCTCTCTCTCTCTCCCTCTTTGACTGGCTGTGCGTGTAGTGTGTGTGTGGGGGTGTCTGTTGTTGTTGTTGTTGGTGGGGATAAGTTTTGCGCCACGCGACGTATACTTAACATTGCAATTACTCCAGTCTGTCTATATGCAAAAGTCGCCAGCTGAAAAGTTTTAACAACGCGTTGAAGCCCACAAGGCACAAAATAACAAAGCAAACAAGCTACAAATAGAGTGGGAGAAGAGAGAGAGAGAGAGAGAGGGAAGGGGTGACTAATAGATACCCTGTAAGGGGGAGTAGAGACAAGTCTTATAGTTGGCAAGGGGAACCTTTATGAGGAAATTATAGTATATATTTATGGTTTAGTAAGTATAATAAGTATAGTAAAGATAACACATCAAATTAAGCCTCAGTATTAGATGCAGTGGCTAGCAGATACCCTATACCCTATGTAGATTAGCTAGCAGATACCCTATAATGTGAGTAGGTAACACAACTATGCAGAATCTTAGCAGAAATTGTCTTGTTACTTCATTCCTACTGCCAATTGAGCCTCTTTAAGAGCAATGTTGACTTGCAGATACCCTGTACAGTGAGTTGACACCTCAAATAAAGTAGTGGGTAGAGGAGGTTTACTTAGGGATGCCCTGTAAAGTAAAGAAGGAGAACTGTTTAAGCAATAATGTGCATACTTCCCTCTAAATGCAAATTGTGCCTTTGTTTGAATTAGAGTGACTATAAAATGCCCCGTAAAATGAGCTGAGATCTTTACTAAAGCAATATCAAACCGAGTATGAAGGAATGTCTCTCATATACACCCTGTAAAATAAGCAGAGACATTACTAAGTAGAGCCCTTTTAAAAATTCACGCAATACTTCAAATTCAAAGCAATATCAGGCTTAGTTTGTTGGAAAATAACAGGCAAAATACCCTGTAAAATGAGCAGATAGCTCGCTTATAGTCTACCAGTCATACTTGCATACATACCCAATATTAACATCAGCTACAGCCAGCTCCCTAGTTATGCATACCCTGCATACCCGCGCATTGTTCTCCACATTAATGAGCAGCCTTAACCAACTGCAAACTGCCAAAAAACGTATATTGTGCAACATTTTGAAAGCGAAAATTGCAAACGCAAGTTGCAAGTTGGAAATATTGTTGCGCTCTTGCGCGTTGCAAGTTGCGCGTGGCGCGTTGCAGCTGTTGACAAAGCGTTGTTTGCTGCATTCGACTCTTGTGGCGCGCCGTGCGGAGGCAATAGAAAATTATGTTTATGTTTATGGCTAGCACTTTGAATGGCACTTGGCAAAAGGGGTGTTGGACGTGACACGGGCAGGCAGGGGGGGCAAGAAGGGGAGGGGGCAGGCAGGGGGCACAACTTCAGTTGATGAATCAGAGCAGCCACAAACAATGGACACAATTTAAATGCGTCTTGTGATTGTTGTGCTCGTTGTTGTTGCTGTGCTTATTGTTGTTGTAGCTCTTGTTATTGTTACTCTTGTTGTTGTTGTTGTTGTTGTTGTTGCTGCTGCTGTCTCTCCTTGCTCGATAGTTGTTTTCAATGCTCTCCGTGTCATTATCTTTATCTCCTGCTTTGCAGCACTTTGTGGTTTATTTTTCGGAAGATTGTGTGGTCACAAAAGTGTGTTATAGTCCCCCTCTGCCCCCTACCCCCTCTACCCCCCCCCTTTATTGCCTTGCCTCTGCTGCCCCAAGTGCCCGCTCTGTGGTTTTCACATATTTTTGGGTCACACAACTGTCGACAGCTTGTCTCAGCTACGTTGCCCGCCCCACTGTGCCTATAAATAAGCTTTCAATTGAGCCGTCGCAACGTTTCAGCCCCCCCCTACGCCTTGCCCCGCTCCCTTTTGACAGCTGCCAAAATGCGTCCATTGAGCAAATGATCAAATGCGCCACAGTCTGTGCTCCTTTGACCCCTTCCTCCCTTTACTGACCCTTCCCCCTGTGCTGCCTTCTCTTTTACCTCCTCTGACTCTTTTCATTGCCTGCCTTCAAAGCCCTTCAAATCAATCAACGCCTTTAGGTCTTAAGCCGCTAATTTGTTGCTCCCCCCCTCTACCACACTACTCTGCTTTGCCCCCTTCTCACTGTAACTCCCTCTGCTCTCCCCTTTACCCCTCTCTTCTTGACAGTCTTCTCCCTGCTTCTGCTTCGTTTCTGTTGATTAATTGAAACCTTTTTGGGTTTTTTTATTTTCGTTGTGAATGCAAAGAATTTTCGTAATAAAATGCAAAACGCGTTGTTGTTGTTGTTGTTGTTGTTGTATAAGTTGTTGTTGTCAAACTTGTCGCCGTCGTCGTCACAAGTTGTTGTTGCAGTTGTTGTTGCCGAAGTTGTTGTCAACGTTTCGCGTTGCGCTGCGCGAAAAAGAGTTGAGTATAAACTGAGGTAGGCAGGGTGGAAAGAGGGGGTAGGGGAAGTTGTGCGCACTGTGCTAGACAGAGACAGAGAGAGAGAGAGGGAGGGCAACAGCGAGTTGTTCCAAAGTGGGTTAGTGGCACAGACAGTCGCAGCAGAGCCGGCAGCCTCAACAGCAGCGACTGCAACGTGACTGCGCGACGTCAACGACGCGTCAGCGCAACGTCAGCGTCGGCATCGACTGCCGCTGCTGCTGCTGTTGTTGCTGCTGCATTTGTTGCATGTAATTTATTTACAACTGTGTGCAGCAACTAAACAAAAGCTAGCTAAAAAAAAGCTAAAACTAACTGCAAATATTTTTGCTTTGACATTTTATAGTTGTTTTTTTTTAAGCATTTATTTCTCGCTTTTTGTTTGCCTGTTTAATGTTATTGTTGCTGTCTTTGTTGCCGTCTTTGTTGTTGTTCTTTTTTTTGTTGCTGTCTTGGTTGCTTTGTTGTTGTTATTTCTGCCTCTAGTGGATTGTTTTGCTCAAGGCCGTGTTTGATTTGTATACCCTAGCAGAGGGTATATTCATGCGGGCCTGAAACTTGCAAGGCACATTAGAGTGGAGTTATCTTTTGCCTTATAGAGTATATATAATCTGAATCAGCATTAATAGAGCAAATCAAAGCCTTGTCCGTCTGTCTGTCCTTTCTGTCCATTGTTTCGTACAAAAACAATGGGAGCAGATAAGAACCTGCAAAGAGAATAAAACCTTGCCGAAGCTTGCCTTCCCTTCTGTTCTCAATCAGCATCAACAGGAGGGAGTCAAACTAGAACTGCCCCTCTCTCAGTTAAAGCGCATATAGAGTATTAAAACTTCAGCTTGTCTTGCTGCTTTTCTCTTCTCTTTCAATCCGATTCGCCTCCCTATAATTAGCCAATATATTTATCTTATATTTATCGTATATTTGTCGGCTTACGATTTCTCGACTTTTGCTTTGATTTTCATTTTCCATTGCCAGATTGCCAAATTAAGCTCTGTGTGCGGTTCAGTTAGGTGTCATATACACCTCAGTTGGCCAAAGTTCTCTTAGGTGCGGCACATTTCATGTTTCTCTCTTTTTTGATTTTTAAAGGGGTGTGCTGGCAACATTTTGGTTAATTACTGCACAGAGAACAACTACAATTAGTTCGCTGGATATGCATCTGTTTTCTTGGCGTATTATTTGCATAAAACTTTAGTTAACACCTTGTAAAGAGTTGAGGGAAAGGTGGAAAGAGGGGAAGGGAAGAAGAGGAAGAGCGGGGAAGGCAGCTCAAGGTAGTAAGTTGTGCAAGCTGGGGAAAAAAAAGGAAACTTAGTTTAATAGATTTAATAAATTGAACAATATTTAATTAAATAATACGTATACGCAGCATAGGCGTGGCAGTTAAAAGAGCTAATCACTTTTGCATTGGTTTCTCTATAATCTATGCTCATTAACTTTATTAATAATTAAGTCTGGCAAGTCGATTAAATAGACTTAGTTAATCGCAACGCATTCGATATGAAAACCAATCGAGCAAACGCGCAGTTGGAGTTGATGTTGAGGTTGGAGTTGGGGCTGCCACTTGCTGTGCTACTTGCAGGCAGTTGCCCCCCTGCCACGACTAATGCTCTCTCTTGCCCCTCTCTACTCTACCCCCTCCCCTTCCCCTTGCCCCTCCCCAGCCCACTCGCTGCTCAAACTCAAGTTTTTGGCGCAGATAAACAAACAGTAAATAAAAAGTATTAAACAAAATAATAAACAAAGTGCAACAATGGCAGGGGGAAGAGGAAGAAGGGGGAGCGGGGTTTAGGGCATGCTGTGCACTGTCTGCAGTTGTGTGTGTGTGTCTGTGCGTGTGTGTGCATGAAACATGCGCCTCACAGTCGCCTGCGCCTTCAGCTTCTGTTTTTCTTCGTCTTCTTTTTTTTCGAGCTACACTCGCGTAAGTTTTCTACACTTTTCTTTTCATTTCTACTTTATAATTTTTCCAACTTTTGACCCAGTTTTGTATGCCAGGCCTCGCCCCTTGCCCCCTGCAGCACTTTCTGCCTGCAGCTGCCAGCATTTCTAGCTTTTTTTCTAGCTTGTTCTTGTTGTTCTGTTGCTGTTTCTTCTGTTTGTTGTTCTCTGCTTGGCTTTGCTTAGCTTTGTACACAAATTTGCTTTTGTGTTTTGCTTTGTGCCACATCAAAATTAAAGCATGAAAATGTGCTGGAAATGCTTGAAGTGCTTGGAAAAACATCTTGAAGTACATCGAAGAATGAATTGCAATGAATAATCGCACGTGGAGTAATGCAATACTCTGTGAAATACAGCTCATAAATAAAGACAACAACAAGCACAACTCGACTTCAACTTGTTTGCTGTCTCTCTCTATCTCTCTGGTGTCGTGTGTGTGTATGTGTCTCTGCGAGCACGTTTTTATGTCATGTGCATAAATTGCAAACAAAACTTATGACAGCTACAGCTCAAGCAACCCACGCCCCCCTCTAGGACTCTACTGAGAACAAGTTGGCAGTAAGAAGAAGCAGTAGATCTTAAAAGGCTGTAAGACGGTGGCTAAGGGGGGGGGCAAGGAAGGGGGTTGTTAAGTGCATTAAATGTGGATTAGTGCAAAGTAGATGCTCTGACAAATATGTGATAGATAAATTGGATATACACGACAGAGGGAGAGAGACAGAGAAGGAGAGGATTAGATAGAGTGGTAGAGGGAGAAAGAGAGAGAGAGAGAGAGAGAGTGAGACAGAGGGAGAGAGAAAGGAAGTTTAGAGCTGCTGAAATTAAAGTGGAAAAGTCAACAGAGTTTCTAATTGGCTTAGTCAGTGTAAGTAGCAGCAGAAGGAAAGGAGAAGAGAAGAAAATGCACTGACATAACCGTTAAACTATTGATTAGATTGCAGCATGTACTATCTACTCATGTCTGTACTATATATTTCCCTAGCTGAGCATAAAGAAAAGATTTTTTTATTATTTTGTTAATAAAATCTCAAAATTGCAAAGCAGATGAGGCACGTGCTGAGCGCAGAAGATGAGGCAAACTTATCAAACAATGAGCTCTCTTAGCGCGTTGTCTACAATGTGCTATTGTTGTTGTTGTTATTGTTGTTGTTGTTGTTATCTTAGCTGACAAGCTGCAAAGCCATCAGCGACAGCAGCGAGAGACTGAGGCACGTCAGCGATGCAGAAACTTTTTGCCAACATATGCAAAACTACGTCAAAACTATACAGTTGTGGACAAAGGGCAGAACTGACAAGGAGAGAGGAGGAAGAGGAGGAGAGGGGAGAGAGAGAGAGACAGTGTAAGAATAGCATAGAGTAGCAGGCGCAAGCAGTGGCAAAAGTGAGGGGGGAGCAGAGTTCGAGCCAATAATGTAAAATCGCATAACACTTCAAAACTGTCAGAGGCAGAGAGGAAGAGGGAGAGGGAGACAGCAACTGCGGGCTGCTGCTGCCACTTGAAAATTGGCAGAGCAATAGAGAAAGAGTGCTGCACAAGGGGGGAAGGTAGAGGGAGTGCCTGTCAGACTGTGGGGCAGAAGTAAAATCACTTGATATAGGGACACTTGTATTGCTCAGCTTCGTCTCGTGGTTGTCAACATGCGGCAGCCGCAGATGAAGTGAAAAAACTTAGTGAAAGGGGGAGAGGGAGACAAAAGGGAAGGGCAGGTCACAGTGAATTGCAGGGAGAAGGTCACAGGTTAAGCTCTACCTGATAATTTGCCCTGCAGCAGCCTCGAACTTGAGGCAACCATCAGCTTTAACTGCTAATTGAAAGTCAGCTGGGAACAGGGTAAAGGAGAGGGAGAGGGGCAGAGGGAGGGCAGTAAGAAGAGCAACCCATACAAATGTAAACATTGTTATTATAACTGTACGAAAATGGTAATCTATTGGGACACCCTGTGGCGCTGCTGCTTGTGCCTTAGGACACGGTCTTGAGACTCTGTCGAGACTCGTTGTTGTTGTTGTTGTTGTGACTGTCCTCCTCTCATCGTGCCTCACTTATTAATTGTTAATTGATTTTCATCTTCGACTACTTTGTTTGCTACGGGATCGCATAATTTGTCAAAAGGTTGTGGCAGCTATTGGTTTTTATTGTTTTGACTTTTAACTTAACGTTTTAGCTGCGACTTTGACTTGAAGTTGGACTCAACTCAAGCCAGACTTCTCTCTCTCTCTCTCCCTCTCTCTGCTGAAGAAGTTTGAGAACTAAAGCGCTTTTGGTCTCATGCCCTCAAAGGTCAAGCTGACTCGTTGTTAGTTCCTCTTCTTGTTGTTGTTCCCTATCTTGTTGTTGTTGTTCTTTTAGTTGAAATGCCATCGTAACTTTTTGAAGGGCCCCCATCATAATTAGCCGCAGATTTTTATAATGTACCCGCCTCAGTTTGTTGTTGCTGTTGTTGCTGTAAACGCTCTAGGGGGGATTAGCCGAGTTAATCTTTTAGTTTCCAAGGTTAAACATGACAGATTAACGCAAGCTGAGCTTAGTACATGGAGGTTGTAATAACTGGCAAGTGTTCATGGTGAAGTTTAGAGCAGAAGTGGGGGGATCTTTCTTGGCTTATGGCGAGTTAGACTCCTGCTCGACTTGGGTCGAGTTAGGCTTCTCATCGAGTTAGATTCCTTATAGAGTTAGGCTCCTTCGTTTCGGCTTGTTCTCCTACTTCTATTTCTATATTGTTCATAGTAAACTTTAGGGCAGAACTTAGGAATCTTTCTTGACTTATCAGCTTAGGTTCCCCTTAGAGCTAGGCTCTTTATCAAGTTAGCTTCTTTATCGCGTTAGGCTGCTTCTCTAGTAAGGCTGCTCCTACATTTATTTCTATATTTCATTCAATAACAGAAACACTTAAGCTGCCCTTAGCCTTCAGCTGCCAGCTGATCTTATTAGCTAAAGGAAAACAGAGAGACAGAGAGGAAGAGGGGGAAGAGGGGAAAGGACAGATAACTAGGGCGACCACATTGCAACACCTAGAGGCACTCGCAGTCTACAGTCTCCTAACACATTTATTGGCAATCAGAGCGGGGGCAGCGCAGCTTAGTCATTTCACATCGAACATCAGATTAACCCCTAGCTGTACCTCCCCCTCCCTCTACCTCACTCTTCCTCTGCCCCCCTCTCTCTCTCTCTCTCTCTTGCTTGGCTGCTTAGTCCATTTGTCTTTTTCTAGCCAATTGCTCTCTATGCTTTTGTTTCGTTTGGGCCAATAACTGATGCATTTTGCATTGCCTTGCCTTGCCTTGCCGCTTGGCTGCCTCAGTGGCCAGGTTAGAGTCGACTCAGGCACAGCCACAGCCATCGTCAATTACCCTACAAACCTCAACGGCAACTGCTGCTGCTGCAACTGCAACAACTGCTGCTGCTGATGCTGCTGGGCAACAACAATGAGGCACAGCTGATTGTCTTTCATAATAGTCTTGTAGCTGCCACTTGGTGGCAAACAGTGAAGGTGTGGCACAGTCTGCTGACTCAATGTGCCTCTCCCCGTTCCCCCTGCCTGCCCCTGCCCTTTGCCTGCCCCTCTGATACTGCCTCTGCCACAGTTTGTTGCTTCTTGCAGCTGCAGCAAAGTTCAAGTGTTGCACTCTTTTTTGCTCTTTTCGCACCACGCAATATAGTGTATATATATAGTATATATATATATATATATATATCTGCTGCAGGTGTGCCATGATTTCTGTTAATGTTGTTTTTGCTGCTGCTTCCGTTCGCCTCCCCCTTCCCTCCCTTTCCTTCCCCCTTCTGCTCGCCTGCTTGTCATAATTATTTGCACTTCACATCGTCATCTAACTTGAATCTCTCTCTCTCTCTCTCTTCGTTTTTCTCACCCTTTTGGGCCCAGGCACAGGGCTCAAGGGTCTTCGCTTCGCCCGCTTCAAGCCATGTCATAATCAGCAATCAGGGCCAGCAGAGCAGACCGTGCACGTGGTCATTATTGTAGCTGCCTACGGCTCTGACTCTGCCACTGCCACTGGCTCTGCCTCAGTTGCTGCTGCTGCTGCTGCTGCTCTCTTTGTCTTTGTGGTCAGCTCCTGTAAATTGCCACTAAAAGTGTTGAAGTGCTGCACTTGGTTTGTCATTAAGACACTGCAGCAGAGAGAGGGGGCAGCACCAGAGGGGGAGGTCAAGCTTTTATATACTTATAATATTCATATTAAATTATGCACGCTGCGGGTTTTATGTCTGCGGCTTACACGGCACTCAAATTACACAACGATGACGATGACGATGACGACGATGGCCATGTCCGCTGTGTGTCTGTGCTCCTGTGTAGGGCAGCCCTACTCTACTCCCTGTCTGTCGCTGCTGTCCCCCTCTCTCCTTCTCCTGCTGCTACTCCTGCTCGAGTTACAGTTCTGCTTAAAAAAAAAAGAAGAATCTTAAATCACTTTGCTTTCTTTTTTGGCTTCAGGAAGCTGCTGCTTTTTATTTTGTTTTTTATAATTAACTACTTCCTGCTCGATTGGGGAATTTGAGATACTCTCGCAGGAAGCGGGTCAGCAACAAAAGCGGGGGGGGGAGGGTGCTCCCTTATGTGTAGATACAGTTGCCAGTGAGGAAAACAAACACAGAGTTGATTTGAGTTTGACTTGAGTTGGTGGCAATAAAAACCTGAATAAATATAACAATTAGATGTAGTTACTATTAGCGTACACCCTTACTCAATAGGGGGGGTCAAAAGGTCACCCTAAGAGGAAATAGTTCAAGACCCTAGGCAATCAATCAATGAGAAACACAATCCTGAGTTAAGTTGAGTTTGACTTGAGTTGGAGGCAATAAAAACCGGATAAATATAACGAATAGTTGTACATACTATTAGAATACACTCTTTACTAGTGTAAGGAGGTTGTCAAAGGTACACCCCTTAGAAATATAAAGGAGAAATAATTAAGATCGCAGACAGCGCCTTCAATTACATTTTGAGTTTGCAATCAATCAATGCAAAGTTGAGGAAATAAAAAGTCAATAAACATGCAGAATAGTGCTAGATATTATTATAATACCCCCTTACACTATTCAAGCAACAAATTTTCAGGTTCAAGATGCCCATTTCAGCTGTCTAGGGAAGGGGTACGAGGGAGGGAAGGGAGTCATATGGCGATAGCTGTAATTGAATAATGATTGCGTAGCGCCCCCTTCTGTGGTACTGCGTACGCGACTGTGGCGCACATTTATCCAGCCTGCCTCCTTTTGTGGCACTGGCTAAACGTGTGCAATCAATAAGAAAAGGTTGCAACTTGCCACAGCCAGTTGCAAGTTGCCACAGCGAGTTGCAAGTTTCAAGTTTGGCCCTTTAGCCAAAGGTAATGACAAATCGCTTAATTAAAATGCGCAAACGCCCCAATAAATATGCAACTGTGGCATGTGTGCTGCAACGTTGCAAGTGCGCTGTTGTTGCATGTTTCAAGTTGTTGCTGAACGTTGCACGCTGCAACTCATCGCTCAATCGCAATGCTCAATAATTGTCTGTAATTTTAGTTAATTTATTGCAAATGCTTTCAGCAACATTGCGGCGTGGCAAGCAGGCAACTTGCAGCTACTCCCATGTTGCAGCAACATTTTGTACGAGTTGTTGTTCTTGTTGTTGTTTGCTGTTGGTGTCGTCGTCTTCTTCTCCTTCCTCTTCTTGTACGTCGTGTGTGCGTGTAATCGAAACCGAAGCGAGCCGAATCATTGATTTCCTGCGCATTTCATGAGCTTCGAAAAGCAAAGACAACGCATCGATTTCACGCCCTCTCTCCCCCCTCTCACAGACTCGAGTTGCTGCTCTGTAGATCTACAAGAACAAGAACAACAAGAACTGCAACAGTTTGTCCATTTCCTGAACTGGTTCTCAGGCGCAATGTTTAGTCTGGTTTTGTTTCACTTTTCTCAGTAGTTATAACTACTTTTTTTTTTCTTTTCATCTTTCTTCTACTTGTGCTTCTTCTTCTTCTTGCTACTCACATGTGCTGGTTTCTTGTTGTATTTAGAACTTGCCTGTGACTTTGTCTGCTTGCTCACTCTCGCTCTCTCTCTCCATCTCTCTCTCTCTTTCATTTCGAGACATGGAAGTAAAACTAAATTCATTGAACTTTCGCATGAAAATGCTCTCAAGGTTATCAACTTTGCGCCTCTGTCCGGTTGGTGATCGTGAAGCGACAACAACAGTGAGACGAGACATGCCCAGAGACGATGATGATGAAGACGATGATGATGATGATGACGATGACGACGAGGGGAACGACGTTGGGAACGATGTGTTCTCTATGGTTTAGCGACTGTTTTGTGTGGGGTACATTCAACCTGAGACATTGCCGCGTTCACTTGTTGTTTTGGTCAACGGCACGACACGCCCCGTAGATGCCAGAGCGAGAGAAGCTGACGACTAAGTCCAGCACCCCCCTGTCCCCTCCCTTACTTGAAATATGCCCCTTGTCTCTTGCGACATCCCCCTTTGATTTTTAGTTGCGTATTTGGTTTGAGTTTGAGTTTGTAGAAGATTTAACTTTTATTGCGCTGCGTGTTGCAGTGCATGTTTCAGTGGCAATTGTATGCATGCATTGTAGCTCAGCATACCCCCTCTCTCTTCGCTCTAACTCCCTTTCTCTGCGCTCCACACCACTCTCCTGGCTCTGCCCCCCCTATCAATAACTAATTTTATGTACTTCTAAACACATTACGCAGCACATTCCCAGGCTCATATGCCTCCCTCTCTCTATTCCCTCACATTCCCAGGCTCATTCCCTCACTCCTGCCCCTGCCTGCCTACTCTCCCTGCCCCTTCCCCCCTACGCATATGTGTATTTTCCCACCCTTGAAGCTGTGGAGGGGGGAGTGTTATTACGCTCCCCCTCAATTTGATTTAAGGCCGCACATTAAAATGAAATGGCATGTGCGTGTGCCTGAAAGAGAGGGGCAGAAGGCAGAGGGGTAGGGAAGAGAGAGAGGGGGCAGAGGGGGCAGTGTGTAGCAGCTTGTTGAAATTTAGTGTTGGAGCCTACAAAAATGAATTGGGTTTTGTGTGCTTTGCTGCTTTCGGCGCAACATTTATCAAAATATTGCCACATTAAAATTGCCATGTTGAGAGGCATATGAGAGGCATACTTGTACATATGCCTGTAACCTTTGACCTGCTAATGCGCAGCGCTTTAAACTCAGTTCCCAGCTGCCTCCCCTTCTCCTCCCCCTACACTGTAATTACACTTTTCTTCTGCTCTTTTTCTTTTTGGGTGGCTGCCCAATTTGGTATGCAAGCAGCAAACGAATGCGAATGTGAGTACGAGTAACCGCAGTGCATTCAAACAGTGTTCCCCCCCTCTTCCCCCTCTCCTACTGCAACATAATTACGTGGTATGTTGTTGGCCGGGCCAGTGCAGCTCAGCTCAGCTCGACGTGTCTTATTTGTTAACCAAACTTCTCGCTGTTAAACAGCATAATTACATGCCACAACTGCAACTGCAACATAAGCAGCAGCAGCAACAATAACTAGCAGCAGCAGGTAGACAAGACACGAGCAGACAGAGCGAGAGAGGGAAAGAGATCAAGAGAGAGAGACAGTTAGACAGCCAGTCTATAGGGACGTACACAAGTTTCGTCTAACTATTGCGTGTCAGTTGAGGTCCGCAGCTGAAGTTGAAATTGTCTAGTTGACTGACTGCCTCCCCTTGTTCCACCTGCACTCCCTGCTGCCCCCCTGCTTGCCTGTTCTGCCTGAGAGCCCTTTCATGTGCTCTGCTCTCAGACATATAGATAGTTATTTTTCGGATGATTTTGAATGCCAGACACGAAAGAAAAGCAATGCAGGGGCAGCTGAAGAGGGACAAGAGGAGGTGTAGTGGCAACAGGGGCATGTGCCAGTTGGTCTTCCTGTGTGTGTGTGTGTGTGTGTGTGTGTGTGTGTGTGTGTGTGCCATGCAAAGTAGTCCCCAGTCGAGAGAGTTGAAGAAGTTGTCGTCGAGTCTCTTCGAATATTGCCATGTAAAATCAAAGTGAGGCACGTCTTGATTCTCGATTCTTTTTATAGATAACCGAAACATATAATTCCATTGTAAACTACTTTTTTGGTTATGTAAAGTTTAGTTGTATTAAGAATTCTTGCCAGGTTCTGCTTCTTCTTGTCAGGTTCTTCAAATGGAAATGTAATCCCGTTTAATAATTGTCTTAACTGTTGAAGGTTTCCTGCTCCTGCCTTCTTCTTCTTTTTGTGGCATAGTTAGACAATTTGCTGTGTTTGCTGTGCCTTTTTTATCTATCAAATCCTTCATTTCCTGCCATGTCTTCCCCCTACCTCCCTCCCTACATCTCTTTTTCTAACTGTCTTGCTGCCTTGAGGCTTCATTATGCTGTCTTATCGTCTAATTGTGGCTCGAGCTGAGATGAGAGAACAGGCCCTGATGCCGCTGCTGCTGTCCTTGGTTCTCTGCTCTGTGTGGCAAGTGGCAGTGTGGCAAGTAGTAGTGTGGCAGTGTGTGTGTGCGTGTGCACTTCCGTTTCCGTTTTGTTAGCTGCACTTACAATATGCAGCAGGCAACTTAAATGGCAATTAAAATGTTGCTACTTTCTACCTTAAACTTCTTATTTAATTTTGTTTAATTGTTGAAAATTCAAATCAAGCTACAAAGATGGGGGGGCAGCCTCGGGGCAGTCAGGCAATCAGGCACTTAGGCAGTTGTAGTTGCGCCCACAGGAAATGCACATTATGTACATAATTATAGATATTACGTATATTACGTATACGCAATGCAAGACAGACAGACACACGCAACAAAGGCGACAAAGTGCAATGTACATGGGCAGGGGGGAGTAAGAGAGGAAACAGAGGAACACAGAGTAGCTAAGCAAAGTGCAGGGGGAAGAGGGAGAAGAGGAAAGGGGCAAGGCAGCAGGGAAAGGTAAAAAGGAAAACCAGTTTATACAGCCAGCAGTTTGATTGCTTTGTTGTTGTTGCTGTTGCTCGGACTGTTTGTTTATTTAGCTATGCGTTTATTTTGCATTTGTCGTTTGCCTCTTGCTCTCTCTCCCCTCTCTCTCCCCTCCCTCTTTCTCTACTTGTCTTGCAGTTAACTTGTTTAATTTAAAGGATTCTGTTTGCAGTTTGGCTACGCTTTAATTTTGCACTTGGTTTTAGTGTCTGCTCTAACGGGGATTTCATGCGCTCAAGCTGCAATTGTAAACAGTTATAATTATATGCCACAGTTAGTATAGGCTGGCGAGAGTGGGGGGGCAAAGAGCAGGGGGCAGGTCGGTTAGTTAGAGAGCCAGAGCAGCAGACGAGGGCGCATAACCTCATCAAAACTAATCAGCAATCAGCGGCCTAGCACGGGCACAGCAAAAAACAAACAAGATGATGATGTAGATGATGATGATGATGATGATGTAGATGAATTTGATGATGTTATACGGGGCAGTTGTTCACCTCCAGAGATGTGTGTGTGTGTGTGTGTTTAGGTAATGAATTGGAAAGAGAGTAAACAGAATAGAGCATAGAATAGACAGAGATGCAAAACCATTTGCATTGTGTGATGTTGTGCTTTGAATACATTTGTATATACAGCAGATTCACAGGGAATCTAATGCCATATGCTCTCTCTCTATCTCTCTCTCTCTCTGTAAAGCGATCTCTAGGGAATGACAATCAGTAGTTACATTGTTCAACTGTATGATGAATGATCATTTGATTGATTATGGTCTCGTTAGCGCACTCTCTCTCTCTCTCTCGTGTAGTCTATGCAGGGTATCTACACTTCGTGCACTGAATTTGACCTGGTTTTTTGCCAGCTTGCTGTTCGATTACTGCGCTTAATGATGGCAACAACAAAAAATTGATGCCTAATTAGTTGGCATTCAAAAATTGCAGTGCCAGATGCGGGTCGAATTGTAGCTCTCGATGTCGTGATTGCAATGGCCAAAACAAGCTGATGACGTTGCTGCCAGTAGTTGATGCTGTGTGTGCCAGTGTGTGTGTGTGTATTTGTGTGTATGCTTGGCTCGCTTGGTTGCAATTAATCATTAAGAGCGCGCACAGAAACTTCATTCATTGAATTCAGTTCAGTTCAGGCACAACTAGCTGAGGCAACAACGCCCACAATGCGGATACAACAACGACAACTGCGCCGCCAGCTACAAGAACAACAATAACAACAGCAGTCAGTCAGTTGAGAAGAACAAGCAGAAGAACACAGAGAAACAGAAACAACTTTTATCGATTTGAGCGACGACAACCAAAAAGTTGATTTGTAAATGCATTTTATTTGTATGCTGCCACTTTGCCTCGAGCTTGTTTAATTAATGAGCTGCGCAAGAGAGAGAGAGAGAGATAGAAAGTTGTGCTGTCTCTCTTACATTCAGCAGCAACATTATCAGACAGATTAAGTGACACATTTGCAGCATTTGCAACTTGTGAGAGAGAGCAATGGAAAATTGCAAAAGCAAAAGAAATTTCAATAACAACTTTGCCTGCACTGAGAGAAAAGTGTTGTAGACTTAATGTGGATTATATATTTAGTGCAATAATTATGTTAATTTCCTGCAATACTCATTATAAACACACCCAGTCGCTCCTCCTCATCCTCCTCCTGCAGCTGCAGGCCTGACTAACTAACTCTGAGCTCTGAGCTCTGATCGAACTGGTTTGCTGGATTATATATTGTAATAAACGTGAACGTGGAATATCAATGGGCTCATAAATTATGACTACACTTGTCTCCAGTCTCTCCAGAGAGAGATTGGTCTAGTCTGGTTTGGTCTCTGGCTTATCCAAAAGCACATGCCGACATGCCGCTAACTATTTGCAAGATTTGCGATCTACAATCTATGCAATTTTCGAATTTTCAACAATTTTCCAAGTCGTTTAGAGCGCAATTTCTGACACTTGCCACACAATTTGCCGATCGTACACATCGTAAAGTTCGACTACATTAGTAGCTTGATGTATTCCATTCGATTTTCCCGTACTCTTAATTTCCTTGATTAATTGTCATGTTTTTCTTTCTCTTTCTTTACTTGCAGGTAAGCATAAAAAGCAAAAACTGGAATTAATTTATTGAACTGGTTGAAACGAGGCAGCGAAATCGGCGTGTGATATGATAGATAGACTTACGAAGTATTTGAAATATCTGTAAAGACACCATCGACACTTTTCGACACTATCTAGCGATAGTTCTGATAAATGTGAGTTATATCATGACTAACTCATTGGGCAGACGTCATCAGACTTAGGAGAAATGTGAAAATGCGTTATTTTACTTGATTTTTAAAGTATGTGATAACTCTGATTAATCGCTATCGACACTGTCTATCGATAATTATGATAAAAGTTCAACTAGATCATGACTAGCTCATTGCTCTATCCATAGTGCTCATTAACTTCATGCAGGATTTAAAGTTTTACTTAAATTTTGAGACTTTTTAAATATTTGATAACTCAGAGTAGACATTATCAACACTAGCTATCGATAGTTCTGATAAATGTGAGTTATATCAAGACAACTTTATGGCGCAGACTACAGCAGTGCCAGTGAACAATGAAATTATGAGTTAAGCTTTCAGATTATAAAGTATTTAATAACTTTGATTAAACGCTATCGACACTATTATCACTATCTATCGATTGTTTCGATAAAAACTGAATTAAACCATGACTAGCTCATTATCTTTGTCAGTAGAAATGTGAATAACCAAACTTGACTTTAGGTTTTGGACTATAAAGTATATATTGAATCTAAACAGACATTATTGAACCTATTGCAGCACTATTTATCGATAGTTCCGATAAAGACTGTATTATACGATGACTAGCTAATTTGGTTCATCATGAAACAGAATTTAAATTGAGTTTTTTCGCCAATTTCGAAGCACTTTCAACTCGAGTGCAGCGATTTCATTTGTTTTGATTTTCAGTTTCGGTTTTTGGGGTCGTCGTCAGTCGTCAGTTGTTCTTATCTTATCCACGACTCTCTTGGGGCATTAGAGAGATACGCTGTGGAATGGAACTGCAGTACGGGAATGGAAACGGTACCGGGACTTGAAATGTTTTGACTTTTTGTAGGGCATCTGTTTTGGTTTGTGTGTGTCTAACGCAACTGAAATGACTAATATCGTTTTGATTATTTGCCCAGTACGTGCAGAGGCAGCGCCTCTCTCCCTCTCCTCTCTCCTACTTCTCTCTCTTGCGCTGCCGTGTCAATCTGCTGCTCACCTGCTGCGAGTGCATTGAACTCAGCTCTACCTTTAGCTTTACCTTTGTGTGTTTGTTCTAACGATTCTCTTATCTCTACGAGATTGGACTAATGGCACAAGCTGAGCTGAGACTAACAGCAGTTCCAGGGTAGCTCAGCTAAAGCAGCGTCCCCTTTCCAATGATGATGATGTTGATGAGAAACCCACGCAGTAGTCGTAAATCAGCTGGGAAATAAACTGAAGTACATGTCAATTGTGTTTGAAGAGGAGGCAACTTAACGTGGGAAGCTTCGATTCGATTGTGATTAGATTAACAAGCCCGTAAACTTTTCTAAATGTTGAGTATTACATTTCTAAGTATAGTAGAAGAACTCTAGATATAAAGTAGAATTAGTTCTCCTATCTACACTGCACTATCTACATTTCTAGCTCAAGTTCCCTTGACCCAAAGTACGATAAATGTTACAATGTTATCGAGTTCTATAAAAAGCCTATCGACTAATTTGTATATAAATTGTCCAACTTGACAATGGCTACGAAATTAGCATGCCGAAAATAGCTAATCAAAGAACGAACATGTGATGAACTAGTCATATGCATGCACTTGCAGCTACCCTGTTATTACTTGTGCAGGGTATTACACTGTGTACTACAGAAAGAGAGAGAGGCAAAAGGCGCAACGAATTTCTGCTGCACTCGTGAATTTTGCCTTGAGCATTGCTCGCTATGGTATATATACCCATTTGCTAATTATAGGGTATGCAAATTGCTCACAATTTGTGACGCATGCTGTGCGACAGCTGTGGCTGTTGGGGAGGGGAGGGGGGCAGGGGCAGGCAGAGGGAGATGGGCACTTGCTGTGTCTTAAGTAGGTGGCCAAGGGAGGCGTTGGCGTTGGCAAGCAGCTTGACAACTAGCACACATACGACACACACACACACACACGCAACACTTGCACACACGCACAACTTGTACAAATTGCAAATGAAAATTTAACCTTGACAAAAGGCGGCAACAACAGAAAAGCACGCGCTAAATTACAACGTCAACTTGGCTGTGGCTGTTTCTGCTGCTGCTGCCTCATGCCTTCCTGTCTCCGGTTGTTGTTGTTGCTGTTGCAAAGAGTTTTTCTGTCTTTGCTTTTTCTATGCATTTTCCGCTCGTTGTCAACGCGTTGTCATCAGCAGCAGCAGCAGCAGCAGAGGCGACAAAAGTAGACAACAGCAACAGAAACAACAACATAATCTCATGCACGGCCAAGACACGAAAGAGTGCACTTTGCTGCTGCTGCTGCTGGTGTTGTTATATACCCTGTTAGCATAGAGAGTGTGCCACAGAGAGTACATAAGTTGGCAGTACTTACAACTTTCGTAGAAATTAACAAATTTCATTTTATTCACTTGTGCATATCCAGAATGAATAAATAAAACAATCAATCGATGCCTTGCAGCTTCAAATCACAATACTACAGGGTATGCAGTAGTGTATACCCTCGCTTTGCTGCTTACCTTATTGTTGTACCTCCTCCTCTTCTTCCTCCCTCCTCCTACTTCACTTTGTTGTATTTATTTATGATTTTCTTTTGCATTTGCCGCGTTTTTGTTTTCGGCTGTCAGTTGCAACTGCTGCAGGGAATTGGAGCAGCAGCAGCAGCAGCAGCTCGCGTGGCATGCCACAAGCAGACGCTGATGACGACAATATGCCACAAAAACAGAAGCAGGGGCGGAGAGGGTGAACTAGACAACTGTGACTAACTGAATGAATATGTGTGAATGCGCGAATAATAGAATGAGTGCAATAGGCATGCGGGGATGATACTATTGAAAGTGTTAAGATACGCAGTGGGAACTTATTCTTGATAGAAGAAAGCGGAACAAAGCTGGCAATATTCAACTTATATCAATTGCAGGCATTATCCATAAAGACATAACTGCCATGGCATGTAGTCTGCATGGAAGAATTATCCTAGAACGATTTCCAAAGCTGACCACGTAAAATGACCAAATAGAAGAAGAAGCTCGCGATGAACTTTCTTAACAGGGCAGACGCATTTTGATAATAAAATGCAATAATTTGCAAGCGTTGTTTATTTATGATTAAATTATAGACCAAACTAAAGATGTTTGATAGTGTTACAAAACACAAAACGTGCGTCAGCTGTTTAAACCAATGTTGCCAAAAAAGATAATAGCTAAAAAAATCACCCTTTATATAGATGCCATATAGCTGCCACATAGAAGGAACTGCTTTCAGTTCAATTCCTCTGTGCATACTGCCCAATTCCGAATCCCCCCAATGTGCCACATGCAACATAATTAGTCATTCGGCCATGTTGTACATTTATTAATTATAGTCATGCCTAAGAAGACAAGTCTTCCTACCCCAACTCTTGTTCTCCTTCCCTTCCCTCTCATTTCTTCTCTCTGCTAAGGTCAAACTGCAGCGTCTTTCCCCCTTTTCTGTGCGTATTTCCACGCATTTTCCCTTGCCGATTTCCCACATCTTCCCGCATGTCATTGACTTTGTGCTCTGCTGGGGCCATAAATTATAGCACAGCCATAAAGAAGAACTAGCGAGAGAGACAAAGACTATTTTTAAGTAAAATACACATTAAATTTTATATACTCGAAACATTTCGAACATGACGAGAGATTGAGCAGATATTGAAGCATATTTATGCCATATATCGTATATCGTATATTGTATGCTGTATATCGTTTATGGCAAGTTTCGTTATTGTTATTTCTCGCTCAACTTGTCTGCGTTTTATGGCGTTTAACGACAGTTTTGATTGTCAATTTTTATGAGCTCTTAATGCTGAGCAGGCCACACTATGCGAATAGGTTAGGGACACACGCCCACACAGTGTGGTAGTGGGACGGGGGGGGGGGAGAGAGTGACATGCACAGATTTCATCATTGTGTGACACATGTAAAGTTCTCTATCTCTCTCTCTTTCTCGTACACTTGACACAATTCTCGAAACATTTCTCGAAATAGTTTAAAAATATAAATTGGCCGCAGCTAATAAAACTGATACGATAGAGGGAGAGTGAGAGAGGCAGACATAGAGGTGGAGGGAGACAGGCAGAGAGGTAGTGGTGCAGGCAGAGGGGCAGGCAGGGGGCAGCGCAGTCACTGCTTGGGGCAGAGGCGTGTGAAGCGCGCATAAAATTAAATTTAGGCACGACCACATGGCGCGGCGCCGGTGGCAGCGTTGTAGCTTGGCAGGGGAGCAACAACAGAGCGAGACTGTGTGTGGAGAGAGAGGGAGACAGAGAGCGACAGAGGGAGACAGACAGAAAGAGAGAGAGAGGGACAGGGGCAGAGAGTGTGAGGCGCAACTTGGGCAAGGTCATTAAACCACACAAAAGCAAATGCGACGCGTCGTCGTCGTCATCATTATCAGCGTTTGCTGCTGCCTGCACCTTCTCCTCCTCCTCCTCTTTCTCCTCCTCCTTCTCCACTGCTGCTTTGCTTGCTCAGCTGTTTCTGTGCCCCTCTTTCATTGCTGTTGTTGCTGCCGCATTTGTTGTGCTTTTATTTCCGCTTACGTTGCATTTTCAACACACACATTTGATAACTATGCACAGGTCGCACTGCGGCTGCTGCTGCTGCTGCTTCATTGTTTATTCCCCGTATAAAATTAAGCACAAAAAAACACACACAGACACCACTGCACGCAGATTAAGATTTACACACACACCCCAGCACGCCCACCAAAATTATCGACTTGCGGCTGTAAACTTCATTTGCATTTGCCTAAGCTGCGCTTAATTTATGCATTTTTAAACATGTTTTAACAGAGTCTGCCCCTCTACCTCCCTCCCTGCCCCCTCTCTAGCAGAGTGTGGGCTGCTGTGGGAAAAAATGACAGCAACTTTTTGACTTTGGCCCTGGCCACAAGTTGCTCTTGCCTGAGTTGAGCTGCTGCCTCATTGATTTACGGCGATTTACGGCGAATAGTGGATGAGCTCATGAATCACAGAGCAGCGCAGCAACGCAGCGAACGTCGCTGCCTGCTGCATTTGCATAACTATGCAGCACACTCACTCACTCTCCCTTTCTCACTCACTCTCGCACGGTTTACAACTAAAGATTTCAACAATTTCAACGCTCAAATGAATTTGCTAATTAATTAGGCAAACATGAGAAAGAGAGAGGGAAAGGAGAGAGGGAAGGGAGAAGGTAGGAAAGAGGGTAGCAAGGTTGCCTTAAGTGGGCGACGAAACCAAAACCGCAGCTCGTGGTTGTTAACGAAGAGTGAGAGCTACAGAGAAAGAGAGAGAGAGAGAGAATGAGCGAAAGTGAGGCAGAGATAATTTGACACTTGATGTAAAAACCAAAAGATTGCAACACTTGAGCCAAAGTCAGCTTGAGCTGCTGCTGCCACAAGAATGCGGCAAGCAGCAGAGAGAGAAAAGGGGAGAGACTGTAACTGAATACGCACAGCTAAAAGAAAGAGAGTTAGAGAGGCAGAGGCTGAGGGGCGGGGTTTAACTGTTATCTGCCCGAAAACATTTTGCCCGAAATTTGTAGCTTGTCTTGTGTTGTTGCTGTTGTTGCGGCATCTGGTCAAACAGTTTGTTGTGATATGCTAATCACAGTGTCTGCCCACGCGGCTGGCCTCAACAGTTTCTTTGAAAACTTAATTAAATATTTAAATGCGAGCAACTAACAACATTTGAGCGAGCAACATCAACAACAACAACAACACAGCAACAGCAACAAGCAGGCAACAACAACAAAGAGACAACATATTCAGTTACCAAATTGACGGCGCTTATTAAGTTTTTTGTGCTGTTGTTGTTGTTGGTTTGCTTGGCCAACAACGCATTAAGTTGCCAAATTGCTGCTGCCACAGCAACTGCTAACAACCAGCAACAGCAGCAGCAACAACAACAGCAGCAGCAGCAGCTGTTATAGATAACAATAACAACAACAACAACTTGACATGAACATCGAGTTATGTTTTGGCATAAAACGAGAGGAAGAGAGGTAGGAAGAGAGGGAGAGCAGGGAGTGTGAGGTAAACTCACAGCTCTAATTGAAGCTTGTATGGAAGTTATATTTGATATTTGATCAGGTCAATTGACATTTCAAATTGCGAGTTTATCAAAGGCAAAAGAAAAAGAGGCAAAGGCAGCAACAGGAACAACAACAACAACAACAGCAACAACAACAAAGGCAACTGCACAAACAGCAGTGTCAAAGTAAACAAAAATAAATGCAAGTAAAAATCATGTGTTGCAATTGAGAGAGAGAGAGAGAGAGAGAGAGAGAAAGGGGCAGAGATTAAAGCAAGAGGAGAAATGCAGCAGGAGTAGAGAGTTGAGAAAAGGGAAGAGAAGGGAGAGGAGTAAAGCCAGCTAAAATAATACACACACATTCGTCGCACGCTTCGTAATTAATGTCAACAGTAAATGGTAAACTCTGCAGATTAAAGCAAACAAAATTGGGAATTGAGAGTGAAAAATGCAACTGTTATAGCAACGCTGTAAATGTGTAAACTCTTTCACTGCTATTTGCAGAGTATTGACTGGTATTTATACTAGTATTTACCTGTATTTGTACAACTATTTGCAAAGTATTTACCTGTATTTATACTTTCTATTCGCATAGTATTTATATTTCTGCATATTTATACTACTGCATAATTATACTACTGCATATTTGAACTGCTGCATGTATATATTACTTCATATTTATACTACTTTATATTTATACAACTGCAATATCTGCTGGCATTTCTATAACTTTAATGAATTGTTTAATATATGCAGTAATCCATGTATACTACTTCATTTTTAAACTGCTGCATATTTATACTACTGCATATTTGAACTACTGCTTTCTTATACTACTGCATAGTATAACATGCTAGTTATGGTATTTCTGCAACTATACTTGCAACAACTTCTACGACTTTCTTTCCTAATTGATCCCACACTTTAATTACAAAGTATCCCAAGAGTTTGAGTACTTTCAAAGATACTGCTGAGGTGCTTAATTAATGCCCAAAAATAAATTGCAAAATGGCAGCTTAAAGCGCAGTTGACGTCGACGTCGACAGCAGCAGCAGCAGTGGCAGCAGTGGGGGCCTGCTCTGTGTGAAGCTTTAAGCTTCACGTGGGCCGCAGCTGTGGTTGAATTTGAGCCTTGGCCATGATTAAAAATAACTTTGACATGAAAGCGTCTTTTTTTTCAGCCTGAGTTTCAGCTTCTCTTTTGCATTTCATGCTGCCAAAATGTAAAGCATTTAAAACGCTTCTCTCTCCCTCCTTTTCCCTCTCTCTCTTGCATATGTGGTATTTATTATTGTCATACCTGGCAACAATAGAGAAAAAGCCGAAATAAATTCCAATTGTAAATGTTGTGTGTCTTGTTTTTGCCTGTGTGTGTGTTGTGTGTGTGTGTGCATATGAATGTAAATACTTTTGTAATTATAATCGGTATTATTTGAACTGAAATGATTTCCATGGCAATTTATGCCGAAATTGCTTGAAGGCAACTAAAGAAATGCAGAATGGGAATCGAACTGCAGATACACCAGACTAGGTAGACCTCTCTTTCTCCTGCCCTCCTCCCCTTTAAACAGGACATGCATGAACGGTAGTTGGAGGCAAGTCAAGTTGCAAGTTAAAGTTTCAAGTGGAAAATGAAAATTTAGCAAGATTGAGAAACAATTTCGGAGTGTGTAAAGCAAGCAGAAGAAGAAGCAGAAGCAGAAAACGAAGCGAAACGAGCAACGCAAAATGGGAAAAAACAAGTTGAAATTATTTCCTTTTCTGACTTCGATCATTAAGCAGCTGTTGCTCATCAGTTGCTGAGCTGCTACTGCTGTGGCTGCTTCTGCTGCTGCTGCTGCATTCAATCATCAATCAAAATTTTGAGCTGTGCGTGCGAAGGAAACTTGCGGCTGCCTTTAATGATGCAAAAACGTTGCAACTGCAACTGCAACTGAATGTGGAAGTGCAGCAAATTGCCTCAAGCCTCGACGCTGCCATTCAGTACCTTTTGGCCCTGAGCTTTGTACTCCTCCCCCCCCTCTCTTGCCCCCTCTGCTGCGCCTTGTGGTCTGTGCTGCACTTTGACTAATCCATCAGCAAATGAGGCAACTGCCGACGGGGGTTGCATGCAACACACACACACACACAGTAAAATGCAATAAAAGCGTTCTTCACGCTGCTGACCCTTCAATGCTGCGTCTCTCTCTCTCTCTGCCTCTCTCTTCCTTCTCCTCTCTCCTATCTCGCTCTCTCTTTTGGCCGCCACTTCATTTGGTACTTTTTGCTGCATTTTCAAGTGCCTTTTCCCAGCATCAACAGCAGCAGCTCTGTAGCTCATTTTATATATACATTTTCCTTTGGTTCTTTATATTTTTTGTTTTTTTTGCTTGCTGCCAGGACTCAAAGTAGCCGCCACTGATGGCCGCCGCGCTTTTCTATCTATTTCCGCTGTCCCGATCTCTCTCTCCCTTTGCTCTCCTCGCTTCCTTTTGATGTGCAAACTTTTTATGACGCATTCGTGATTTATTTTTCTCTCTCCCTCTTTCTCTTTCTCCCAGTCTCCTTCTCTCAGTTTAATGCTGCACTGCGTCCATTTTGATTTTTAAGGCCTTTTGTCCTTGCGTCAAGTGTTGACGGCAACTGCGGCTTTTTCCAGCTTCTCCTTTCCTTCCTTTGTTGTTTGCCAGTGCCTGCAAAAAAAAAGTTCAATTTCACTTTAAATTAGACGCTAAACATTGCAGCAATGTACAATATAACAACAGCAACAATGACATCATACAGCAAGCACAATCAAAGAAAGTTCGCAATGAAGACCATCCAAAGAGACCTGCACATTTCAAGGCAGCAAATAATTTCTTAGACATTTCTAATCACAGATCAGTGTGAACAGTTAAGAAACATAAGTAATCATTAGAATGATGAATCATATAAGAAGTACAAGTATTTAAAATGAGTTGATTACCTAACAAATATTAAAAAAGTAAAAATAAATAGAATAAAAAAGTAATCTACCAATTTGGAGATGCGGGGCATCGATCCCCGTACCTCTCACATGCTAAGCGAGCGCTCTACCATCTGAGCTACATCCCCATGTATCAAATCTACCACAAAATGACCACTTGAGGCGCAGTAGCTGCTGCTGCTGGGGGAGGAAGTGAGACAAGAGAAGAGAGAGAGTGGGCAAGACAATGCGATCAACTATGTTGCCATGCTACTCCCACACACATGACAACGTCTTATGCTTGGACTATTAATAGCAACAGCAACAGCAACAGCAACACACTGACACACTCACTCAATAGCAGCTGATTAACAGTTTGAGCGCTTTTCGAACTTCACACTCTCTCACGCGCTCACTCTGCCTCTCTCCCTCTCTCCTTCTCTCTCTCTTGTAATGTGAAGCCAGCAGCAGCAGCAGCTGCTTTTAATTTGCTTATTAATTGGCCATGTAATTTGCAAAATTACATTTTATATGAAATGTGCAAGAATTTAAGAGTGTGGAGTGTGTGTAGTAGAAGTAGAAGTAGTTGTAGTTGTAATTGTAGCTACTTTTGTTGTTGTCGTACTCAATTACAGCTAATTAGCAGCGACGTTATTGTTGATTAAATATACACGAGGAATGGAGAGAGAATTTGATAGAGAGAGAGAGTGGCAGAGAGAGACTGGCAGGGAGAGAGAGAGAGCGTGCAAGAAGAGCCACAGCTGACAGCCAGCTATAGCACGCTCACTCACTCTCTTCCTCTCTCTCTCTCACACTCTGCCGCATTATAATATCAGTTTGCTAAATTGGGTCACTGCGCGCTCTATAGATAATTACGTTGCCACTGACGATGATGAGCAAGACGAACAACGTGTCGAACGTGTTTGTTATTGTTACTGTTGTTTTTCTTATAACTCTACGTCAGCTGCAGCAGAGACAGTCGAGGCAAAGGCAATAGCAGAGACAACAGCAGCAGCACAACAGCTGTTGTCCATTTACTTTCAATATGCGTTTTAGTTTCTTTATCTACTTGCCCTGCCCTGTCCAGTGCTGGCCAATATCAACGCCTTATTCCTGTCATATCTGGCCATTTATTAGCTAGCATAAAGTGAGGATCTTTGTCTTAAGTGCCAAAGTTTTTCGTAAACTAGCTTTGTGTGTAGAACAGCAGGAGGTGCCTTTGCCCGTAGACCACAGGTAGTTCTCTCTTTCTCAGTCTCTTCTTTAGTAGCTTGTGCTGGTCCTCTTGCCTCCTGTGCCTTGTTCCTTCTCCTGGCACTACACTGAGCCTTGTTCCTTGTATGTTTCCCTGCCACTCTGCAGCTTGTCCTTCCTCCGTCTCTGCCTTTGCCTTGTGCCTGCTGCTGCCCCTAAATTTGGCTTCGATTGGGGTCACATCCTTTCTGTGAGTGTGAGTGTGTGACGTCTCAGCCTTGGCGTCTGCTGCTTATTAAACGCTAAACAGCAGGCAAACAGAGGCAGACGCAGGCAGGCAGCTAATTTGAAGTGAGAGCCTTGTCTGAAATTGAAAGTAGGAGGTGGCAGACCGCAACAACAGCAGCAGCAGCAGCAACAGCAGGAACAGCAGCAGACAGAGCAGATGTTTGATTTATATGCAGGCAGGCAGGCAGCGTTTTTATCAGTCTCAATCGTTGCGAAAATTGTTGCAACAGCTGCGGTGCACAGAAGTGAAGTTGGAGTCTATAAAATGCGCCGAGAAAGGCTCTGCTTCATTAGCTGCTGGTTGCTGGCTCTGGACTTTGTGGGATGCCACAAATTGTGGCAAACACACACACGCACACTCACATGTGTAATTTATGGAGCACCTTATGTAATGCAAAAACAACAAAGAAATAAACAAAATGCTAAAAATGTTGACAAAAAGAAACGAAACGAAATGAAATGAAACGGAAAAACACTTTGGTCTACATACACGGCGTATGCGTAATGTCATTAAATAATGCCACATGCCTCGTGTGCCACATGCAGCACACACACACACAACACAACACACACATGTGATTAATCGCATTACTAATCAATACAAATGTCACTCAAGCGCGCCATGACATTTGAGATTTGTGGCCAGTTGGGCTCACATTACGCATACGCACAGTATGTACCCCCTCTACTGACCTGCCTGCCTACAGCGCTGTCTGTTGGCCATTGTCAATTAACTGGCGTGTAAATTGACTAAAGCTGCCACAAAGCAAACGACAGCAGCAACAACAAGAAAAAGAAAATGCAATGCGAATTTTCCCAATGTGTTTTCCAGGCTGCTTTTCTTGCCTTGTCTTGTCTTGTCTCTTTATCAAGCGACACTCTTTGATTGTGACATTGTTAGCCGTTTTTCTCTGTGCTCTCTTATCAGCCAGGCAGCTTTTTTGCCTCCGGCCAGTGGGCAGTGGGCGTGGCCAGTGCTAATTAATGTCGCGTGTTGCCTTTTCCTTTTACAAGAATACAAGAAAAATAAGGTCAACTAGGGGTTAAACAGCTAGAAGGCAGGCAAAGCAGAAAGAGGCCAGCAGGAGAGGGAGGGGGGACCTGCTAAGGGAAGGTGCCCGGAAACGCGTTGCCATTTCCGTTTTGATTATAGCTTATGGGAGCCAGGGCCAGTTTGGCTTGAAACTCTCTCTAGCTATTTCTCTGCCTTCGTTTGGCGGCAAATTGTTTACAAGCGTGAAAAGTTGGCGCGCAAATAAATTGAAGTAGACAAGGGGGCGTGGCTCGTCACGTAGCGTCACAAAAAGTAAATAGGTAAAAGGTAGTGACAGGGAGAGGAGGAGCAGGGTGGCAGGGGGAGGGTCAAAGTTTGTTATAAAACATTTTAGCAATTACAATTTGTGTTTTGGGGCGCTGTCTAAGCTCATTGATTTTTCAGCGTGTGTCTACCAACGTACTCTACTGTCTACCCTCCACTCCCCTCCTCCCCTCTCTCCTCCCCTCTCAGTGTTTGTTATCACTCGTAAATCTGCATAATTGGCTCTAAAAACAAGTTAAGTAAAGCTAAATATGTGCACACATACATACACACTATGATAAAGAGAACTCGCTAAGAGTTTTATATTTTCTCGCAGTTGTTTGTTAATTTCACGCCGCACGACAAACTCAACGTAGCCAAAAACTCAATTTCAAATATTTCGAAATATGTTTATTATTATAATAACCCACATAAAGTAAGGGGTGCTTACCTTATCAACTGAGGCAAATCGAAAAGAGAAGGCAACTTTAATCGAGTGTGGAATGTGTGTGTGGATTAATAATAGAATTAACCATGGCATAGCAAGCACAGTTTGACCACTGTAGCAATACTTCTGCTCCACTGTAGTACAGGCAACACTGTAGACCCTGCTCTAACACCCCCTCTCTTTCCTTCCTTTACTTGATGATGACATTAGTCAGCGAAATCTGCAGCGATTTACATTTTGATTGCATTTCATGACCAACTGACTAAAATGTCGCAACAGCAAGAGAGAGACAGAGAGAAAGAGAGAGAGAGAGAGAGGCAGACTGTGTGAAACATTATGATAATCACAGGCATTTCCATAAATTTCCCAGC
Source organism: Zaprionus nigranus (assembly GCA_018903425.1). Lineage (NCBI taxonomy): Eukaryota > Metazoa > Arthropoda > Insecta > Diptera > Drosophilidae > Zaprionus > Zaprionus nigranus. The sequence goes on along the minus strand of JAEIGD010000004.1, from coordinate 5,666,993 downwards.
AACAACAACAACAACAAGAGAGAGAAACAAAAGCAAAGTCAGAATTCAGTGCGCTGTTTTATGCATATTTAAATACTTGCAACGCCAGAGAGAACAAGTTGAATTACTCAGGGTATATTAGCTGTAAAGAGCAGCTATACCATAGCTAGAGTATGCAGGGTATCTGTCTAGTTATGCTGCTCTTTGCATTACGATTTGTCATTATCGCGCGTGATTATCATGCGAGTCGGGGGCATTTGATATCATTGCGTCCATCATGACATGTGCGTGTTGAATTTACAAGCAACAAATATAGAAAAGAACAAAGAGCAGACAAAGCAATCATACATTAAAAAAGGAGAGGGAGACAGCACTCATAATATTATGTGGCATGCCCCCTTTCCAATTGATGTGTCCCTAATGCGAGAACTATGAGGGACATTGACAAATTGCCAGTTGACATTTCGCTCTGCATAATAAAAGGCTTCAAAAAAAGAAAATAAAATGCAAACAAAACTGATAATAAAATGAGATATTTTTTGTATTCATTGTGCTAACTATTTAATGAATATTAAATTTGACATTTCATATATATACAAGGGGAGATTTAAGTAAGGGACGATAGGTTTAACCTTCACAACAATTCTCTCTCTCTTCTTAAAGAAAATGATGATGAATGGCGCTGGCTCTTGAGCAAATATAATCAAAGCTTAACTCAGCAGACTGCCTAGGTCAACAGATTATGACGGAGTATAGTCTCACACCATTCTAAAGGGTGATTTTTTAAGAGCTATAGAAGAGTTTTTCAAAAAAAGGAACATCAAATTCAGAGAAATGCATGAAATCTTTATTTCAATTGATAGTACGCAGATTGATAATAAAATGCAATAATTTGCAAGCGTTTTTCGTTTGTTTCAACGATTCATGGTTAAATTATAGACCAAACTGAAGTTGTTTGACAGTGTTACAAAACACAAAACGTGCGTCTGTTGTTTAATCCAGTGTTGCCAAAAAGATAATAGCTAAAAAATCACCCTTTATAATCTTGCTATACCCTTTTATGACTTTACACAAGTCCAGAAATTTGCGAGTCGTTATTCATGGTTTGTTTTCAGCTATCACGAGGCAGGGGGGAAGGGGGATCGATAACAGAGACATGCGTATATATAATGCGCACATTCTGATTTATATTATATATAAACCTAATATGCTTTGTTAGCCCCCCAAAACGAGCAGCAGCAGCAGCAGCATTTTGCGTGCGTCACGCGTGGCTGTCATAAATATGAGGCACGTGGCAAAGGCAGCAGTGGCAGACAGATGAGGCAGCTGAGGCAGGGATCCCTTGCAGCATCTCTGGCCCATAAAGGATTGAGAATGTCTTGCAGGAGGCGTAGCAGGAGGAGGCTGCCTTGACGTGGCTTATCACAAACTGCTGCTGCTGCGCGTCCATCTTGGTCTATCTGGGGCATTGTTGCAAGTCAAGTTGCACGTCATAACTTAGTTAAGTAAATGAAACGTCCGAGTATGAAAATGTTACGTTATTCAAATCGTTTCAATTCCTTTTGTTTGCCCCATAGAAATCTATTGAACGCCAAAGGGAACGACAGGGAGAGAAAGGGAGGAGAGAGGGGGAGGAATGTATAGCAAGGGCTTAGCTGACTAGAGTCCATTGTTCGACTAAATCAAAGTGGGGCGACGCCGTGGGGCTCTTAAAAATATTAAAAAGTAAAGTCGAAAATGTGAGAAAAGGAAGAGAAAGAGAGAGAAACAAAGTCAAGTTGAACAATTGCGGGAGTTTTTCTTGCTCTCCATTGGAATTTGCCAATCATGCACGCGCACACTCACACTAAGCAGACACACACACACAGCACACACACACACACGTAGAGAGGCCATAAATTTGTCGGACCCGAAAATGTTGCACGGATTTAGGCGTTGCCACTTTGCCGTAAAATCCTATTTTATTTTCAATTTGTCAGGGCCCTCATGTACGTGTGTGTGTGTGTGTGGAGAGCGTTAAACTGACAGCAAATAATATTTATGTATAGATATAGAAAGAGAGAGAGCAGCAAGTGGAAGTGAAAGAGAGCCAGCTATTAACTTATTAGTACAACGCGGCGTATGAGCAACTTTAACTTGGCAACTTTGCGGTTGCTTATTTATTATTGTTGGGGAAGCTGCCGCTGCTGCTGCTGCTGCTGCTTAGCTGTAGCTGGGGCACAGCAAGAAAATGAAACAATGACAGCTTGTCATGTTTATGGCACACGCTGCTCACACACACACACACACATACACACACAGTTATACACCCCCTTACAGCCACAGCCCCCCAGCAGACTCTACAGCAACGTGCTACAGTTTCTTATATTCCTATGAAAATCGCGCCGCATCTCTTTGTCTGACAATTTCCTCCCTTCTCCACTTGTTTCCCTCTTCTATCTGCTTCCCCCTCTTTCCTTCTCCTTTTTTTCCCCTCTTGCTTTGCCTTTTACCTCTCTCTGCCATTGTGCGCTTCTGTTCTTCTGTATTTTCTCTCATTGTCGCTTGGCATATGAGAAATGTGCTCTGCTTTAACCGTAAGTCTTCTGTATCTTCCCTTCCCTATCTCTGCCTCCTCCTCTGCTATCTTTTCCTCCTCCTTTTCCCCAGTCACTCCCCCATCGCCCATGCTGCCTTTCATGCTCCCTTTGATTGTTGTCAGTTTGTCTCCACTGCGCCTTTTTTGAACTGCGTTGAATTTTAACAAATTATTCGCAGACGCCACAGGAATTTTGTTTTCTACTTGACGCATTTTTAATGAGCGCGCGCACCTCGCACACACCTTGAACTTTTCCGTTTGCCAGTGACAAAGCAGGAAAACGCTGAAAAGCTTTGCTAGCTGTATAAGGTCTATATAAAATGCCAGGAAAGTGACAAAAGAAGTTGCCATTGCCGCTGCTGTTTATGTGACTGGCATGAAGACAAGAGAAGAAGACAAGAGAAGAAAGACAGAAAAGAAGACGAAGTAGTAGTTGCAATGCTAGGAGGAAAAGGGGTTAGCAGAAGGGGGTTAAGAAGGGGGTCAAGAAAGGGTTAACTGTCAGGCAGTGATTCAGTGAAAGTTTTGCGTTCTTCAAGGCTGCATGAAGATGCCTGGGATTATCATTAGAAGCTGCCCCCCCCCTCGCTCCTTCTCGTGCTCGTTTTCCCTTGGCTAATAATTGCATAATAAACGCATAATTAATTTGAAAGTGAAGCTCGGACTCGTTGTGCCTGCAGGCAACTGTGGGCACAGTCAGAGGAGACTCCAAAGGGATTCAGTGGCATGCAGATGCGAAGATGGTTGAGCTAAATTAGGCATGCCAAACACAGTGCCCAGAAATCGCTCGGCCATGCAAAATGCCAGCAAGAAACACAGCATGACAAGCAGGCAGAGAGAGAGGAGAGAGAGAGGCTGCATGATGAGAAATGCTGATGATGCTCTTAAAGCTGTGGGCGTGGCTATTTTCGGTACGATGAAAATTAGTTTTGCCGCAGTAACGACGACGCCCACATGAAATGTAGCTACGCGTATAACCTGACTGACACTGTTTGTGCCTGCTTCATTTTCCATTTACCATTTTCCATTTGTATCTCCAACTGAGAGAGACGCTGAGGTTGCCTTCGCTGCCGCTGTGGCGGTGCTGCCTTTCAAGGCCATCATCATTTATATCTCGGCCAAAGTTTTTCATGTGTCAAATGCATGACCAGAGAGATTCAGCCCCGTGTTCTGGCTCCCCTCCCTCCACCTCTCTCCCTTTCCCTCCCTCTTCCATTCAGTTTTGTTTGCCACGTTTATGTTTTTTTTAGCTTCTGCTGGGCAACTGTGTCCTGTCGCCGCGTTTGCCTCCGCCTCCGCCTCTTTTTGGTAATTTTCCATTACATAAGCAGCGAAAATATTTTTATACTCTGCGAACATTGAAAAGGGTATACTAACTGTATGCAAATAAGAGTAACAGGCAGAATAAGGCGTGGCAGAGTCAAATGTATATATATTCCTCTTCTTGTCCGTCTGTCTGTCTGTATGAACACATATAGTTCAGTTATTCTCCAAGCTGGAGACACCAAATTTGGCATGCAGTTTCCTATATACCATCAGTTGTATTTTAACATTTCATATGTTGGCTGCCACGCCCATCGCCTACACAAATCAACAATTACATTTGTCAGTTCCATTTGTGAGAGACATATAAAGTGTACAACTTTCTGCCTCAATATACAGTTAGCTGGATATATTATCTACATCTTCACCAAATTTCAATTCGTTCAAAGCCTTAACACACAAGTTATTGATACCTTAGGGTATCTTACTGTCCGGCACACCCAACTGTAATGTTCAGCTTGTTTTTGTTATATTTTTCGTGTGTTTTTATTTGCGTCACAACATCCACGCGCGCGTGTGTGGGTGTGTGTGTGTCATAATCAATCAGTTTAGACATGCACACACACACACACACACAGGCAGAACATTTTACAAGTATTTTAATTTGCTTTAGCGTCGGGAGGGCTCCTTCTAATTGCGTCTGCAACGAGTTAAGAGCTACCAAAGTTCCCTAACTCTAAGCCTAAATCCTTGCCGCGACCTTTGCCCCCCCCATCTCCTTCTACTTCTCCCTCCCTGTATCAGCCTCTCAACAGCAATTTGAATTAACCCTTTTCTACCCCACAATCTTGTCGTTTTAGGTAAGCTAACTGGGATTATACTCGAACTTGCTGAAGAAGAGGGAAGCAGAAGAAGGATAAGAGAAGGAGAAGGGACGTTAACAGGCAGAGATAGAACAAAGTGATTTATGGGCTAAGTACACTCGGGCTTGACTCGCAACAACAGCAACAAAAACAACAAATGCAATTAAAAAAAAAACTTCTACGCAGATTTGTTAAGCTTTAAAAGCTGCGCAGATTTTTCACAGTTTTTTTCTTGTTTTTGTTTTATTGCAAAGTATTTAATGCTATTTACACTTCAATTGCCTGCCATATGATATTGAGTTAGTTGTTGCCTTTCTTCTTTTTCTCACAGTGTAGCAACTAAATGTAAATATATGTATTGCCTACTTTTGTGGGCCGTTCTCTCTCTCTCTCTTCCTCCTCTGCAGGGCTTGGCAATTAGGTCGAGCATGTCCGTTCGTGCTCATTTATTATGGCTACCGGAATGGTTTCGGCCACAGCACAAGAGACGAAGGAAGCAGCAGACCAGGAGGAGCAGCAAGAAGGCGCTGCTACGTCTGTGCCTGTGCCTGTGTCTGCCCAGCGGCCATTGCTCACTTGCTGCTGCCGATGCCGGTGCCTGGGCTGCCAAATGTTGCATAAATTTATGTCAATTTTTGCGTTAAACAATTAAAAAAGAAAGAATCGCCAATGTCTTTCAATAGTAACAAAAGCAAATGAAAGCGAAAATGAAAATGCAAATGAAAAGAAGGCGACGAGACAGAGCAGCAAAAAGAGAAAAGCTGTCCCTGCGGGCAGTGCTCCCCTCTTTGCCCCTGTGCACCCTCTCTTCTCTGGCAGTGCCCTTCTCCCCCGGCTGTGCCTGCTCTTTCCTCAATCCCTCCTCTCTCTCTTTCTCTCTCCCTTTTCATGATTTTCCTACCAATTTTCACTCAAAGCAAAAAGCCAGCCAGCGAGCCTTGTCCGCCCTAGCCACGCCCCCTTTTTAAAAATTACATGTAATGCCTTTGCAATTTGCCGCCTGTTGTCATTTTTCATTTCTCATTTGCCACAAGCAAAGAGGGTAGCAACGAAGGAGGGGCGGGGAAGGGAAGAGAAGAAGAGAATTAAAGTGAAATATTGTGGGCAACGTCTTTATCGTTGATTGTTGTCAGCTTTGCTTTATAGCAGCATCTGCCTGCCCCCGTTAGAAATCGGTCAAGTTTATGTGTTGGCTACACATTTTGATGGATAAATTGCGCTAAATTGTGAGTGTGAGCTATAAATATTGGCAGAGAACAAGGAGAGAAAGAAAGAATGAGAAAGATACTGAAAAGAACCTTGGCTTGGTTGCATACTAAATATACGCTATAAAGGAGAGGCAAGCCTAGTCTTAAGCTGCGCTGCTAACTTAATGCATATATTAAAGTGTTTGCTATAAATGCACAGGCAGTTTATAGCACAGTAAGGCAGTTGCCATAAAAATGAGAATAAAGTAAAATATGCTTAAAGTTGCAGCGAGTATTTTGCGCTGAGTTCTCACAACTTTTGCAGCTGCTGCTGTTGTTGTTGGCTGTGTGTGTGCACTCAAGGTGTGTGTGTGTGGGTGTGTAGGAGAGTGTATGTGTGTGTAGTTGGGTGTAGTTTGCCAAGCAGAGTGTGCTGTGTAGCAGTGCTTAGGCAGGCGCACATAATTCGCCTAGGCGCGCCCAGAAGTATGCAATCAAAATGGTTTTAATTGATTTTAGTCGTCGTCTTTCGCTTCCTCGTCTTCTCTCTTCCTCTGCCTCTCTCACGTGCAGGGCTGTGCAAAGTCAATGACTGCTGCCTGGGCAAACACACACACACACAGAGTAGGCACACACACAACTAGAGAGTAGGCACACACATTCATATGCCTTGTCAACTTATACACACACACACACATACACACCAAGACTCACTTGGCAAATTCTAAATTGCATAAATTTATTTCTTCCTCATTCGTCCACACCTCGCCTCCCCGCACGCCTCTCCCTTTGCTACGCCTACCTGCCTGCAGGCCATTTGTAAAATTGATTACGCGCATAAATTGAAGCAGACGAGCGACGATATCAAAATGCTGCTGCTGCTGCTGCCACACTGCCACAGGGGTTGCTGCCACACAGCACATGGTTGCCTCTCAAGGGGGGGCTGGCAAGAAGAGAGAGGAAGGGGGGGAAAAGGGGTTTACTTGGCTTTGCTTTTGCTTTTTTTTCCTAGACTAGTTTGCGAAAATTGAATTTTATTCACTTTTTACATACTTAAATTTATGTAATCAAATTCAATTTGCTTTAATTGTGTTGCCCAACGCAAGAGAGAGGGAGAGGGAGAGAGGAAGAGGGAGCACTCCCTTTACCTCTCTCTTGCTCTACACACTATTGCCTGCTCTCTCCCTCTCCCTCTCTCTCTTTCCCTCTCTACTAGTTATTTGTCAATTAACAACAGCGAAATGTTGCAATTAATGTTGCGTATTGTGTCGCACTAGTCCCGCACACACACACACGCACTCACACACATAAGCACTGCCTACCTGCCTGTGTGTGTGTGTGTGTTAACTCCCGCTGGTATATGGCATAGATTGCCATAATTATAACAGTTGGAATCGCTTCAAATGCCCAAAACATGCGAATTACGCGCCATTTGGCAGCATGCAATGCTGGCAAGCACTGACAGACAAAGACAGGCGACAAAGTTGTCGATATAGGGATACAATGGGAACTTGAAGTATGAGTGAGAGAAGTTTAATATAGATTTCAGTTAAAGACTAGAAAAGAATAAGTATATATACTAGATGCCAGTAAAATAGGCTAGCATACATGCATTAAAGACTGCAGCAGGGGAGGTGGCAAGCGTTAGCTTTGCAAGAATTCAACTGAGAGAGAGCCTGGCGAAGAAGCTTTATAGACAGCAGCAAGGAAGCATGTGAACAAAAGCTTGACAGTCAGTATCAGTAAACATCCAAAGTACAGTAAAGAGTAGATCAACAGGAAGTATGAATGGTATAAACTCGGATATTTTAAATTGATGTTCAGGACATGCAAACTTCTCAACAGGCCGTAACAATAACAGCAGCTGTTCTCCAGGGTAAGGAGTGTCTTGTTCATAGCATAATGTATGTGCAGATAAGGCAAGTCGGCAAATTATGTCCCTAACTTCGAGAAAGGGATTGAAGATGGAGATAGTCCGCTTTGATTGGGAAACAATAACATGGTTTATGTGCTTGTTCTTGAATAGAATCTCTATAATTTATTGGTATTATCTTGCTAACCTTTTAGTTAAGTTACATAGCCCATTGTGGCAGTTAATTGATTACTGGCAAAGTTATGTCGCTACTTCTTGACTGCCTTATCGCCTGGCTCCCTTTGCCCTGTGCACAAGTACATACAAACTCTCCAGGGCGTTGGTAAAGGGGTCAGCAAGCACAACATTCAATAGACAGAAAAACAAACAGAGAGACAGACAGACAGGCAGGCAGTGGGACAGACAAAATGGCAGACAGATAGACAGAAGGAGAGATAGAGAGATGGAGAGGCAGCAGGGGAGATGGAGAGCAGAACAGGGGAGACAGCCAAGGAGGGTAATCAAAATGACGAAGCGACAGGGGGGCAGCAGCAACAATGCATATTACTAATTTACACACGCAGTGTGCGTTGTGCCACGCCCACACACACCATACTCCCCCTTAGCATTGGGGCCTGCTGCTGGGAATTAGCTGTCAGCATCGAGGGCAGGCAGAGGAGAGGGCAGAAGGGGGGGAGGAACTAACGCAGGATACGCATACGTAATGAGCAAATGTCACGATCACAGGCGAGTGAGACTGCAATTAGTAATTGAACAGCCAAAGTATTTTTGATTCGTATTTCGATTTTGCATTTGCAAACTTGTGTGTGTGTGTGTATTTCATTTAATTGGCAATTGTTGCACGCGTTTTGCAGGCGGCTTAAAACGCGCGCGCGCTCGACAAAAACAGCAGTGAAAAAAAATGCAAATTCAATTTAAAGCCACGCCCCAGAAAATGCTGATTAAACTTATTTAAAGACAGCAAGATGGAGAGAGAGAAAGAGAGAGAGAGCACAGAGAGTTCATTGAACGAACCTGCACAGAAGCCTGCCTGATGGGTAGGCGTAGTGGCGCAGTGGGCGGGGCCTATACACAAGTTAAAGGCCTCAAGCAGCAGGCAGAGGCTCAGCTTGTGGAATGATGAAACAGTTTAAGTTGCAGGAAAAAAGGTGATGAGTTTATGCGCCAAGCATGTGCAAAATATGTCTGAAGAAATCAAATGAGTTTAAAAAACAGCAGCAAGAATGAGAGGGATAGGGGGAGAAGGGGAAGAGAGAGAATAAAAAAAGGCTAAGCAGAGATTTGCTTTGGTGTTGAAAATAAGAGGCAGCTGTGACGCTTGAAACGGTCAATCCGTTAGAGTGGCAGGTAGAGTAGGGGCAGGGGGCAGGAAGCAAGTAGAGCGCCCGCAGGCGAGGTCTGTTTACACACACACACAGAGAGGAGAACAGAATCCATTCAAATATGAAGCCAAAAACTGCTAAAACTTGTGCAGAAGTTTTTCCAACAGCCAAATGGCAATTTCAACTTTTTCGCTTCTCTCTCTTCTTCTCTCCATTCTCGATTCGTTTCGTTACGTTTTGAGCTTGTTCCTTTTTGCTTATCACGTGCCAAGCGGACATTGCTGTCTGATTTGATTTTGCCACGCCCACGCAGCAGCCAGCACAACCGCCCCCCTGCGACTGGCTGACTATGCGCGTGTTGCAAGACTTGAGCACGAAAAACGCAGCTGAGAGCGATAGAGGAGGCAGGAAAGGTAGAAAGACGACAGTGGAAGGTAAGAGGAGGGAGAGTAAGAGGGGAAGGTAGAAGTAGTAAGAGCAGGAGAGAGCAGGGAAAGGAGATGGCAGGCAAGGCAACTGCGGTATCGAGACCAAAAAAGTAATTTCCAATTGTGCAGCGGCAAAAGAAGCATTAATGATTATGAACACCCTGTAAGCATGCACAGACAGTTGTGCCTAATTATAGCTATATAAATATACCTATCTATATATCTCTATATGTATACCTATCTATATAACACATGCTGCTGCCAAGGGGAATCAATCAAAAGCGTACAAAACTAGCAACGATTTGCTACACTTTTCACATTGCGTGCACAAATTGAGCGAGACAAATCAAAGAGGCAGACAAAGAGAGAGAGAGAGGGAGACAGTGAAGAGACCCTACAAATTGATGGGTATACACTTCTAACTCTAAACTCAAGTGTCTGGCTGGGAAACTGTGTGATCTCAGCGCAGCTCGAGGTAATTATCGTTTAGTTATGGCACTTTTTTCTCTTCTTTAACTCTGCTGCCCTCGAGGGCAGTGATGTTTTTCCCTGCAAGACACGCACATGATAAATGATTTTCCATTAAAGGACAAAAGACAAGAGAGAGTGTGTGTGTGTGTCTGTGTGTCTGTGTGTCTGTGTGTGCCTGCAATGTGCCTTGCATTTGTCATCCATCATCAAGTTGATGCCTTTATCGCAGCCGCTTCTTCTACTTCTTCTTCTTCTCCTCTGATTTTATCAGCAACGTCTCTCGACAGCAGCATTCGAATTATTTGTCTACTTTTTCTAGACATTTTTCACAATTTTTCTTAAATTTGTTTAACCCAATTTCAAGTGAAAAGTGCAGGGAGAAGCAGAAAGAGAGAGAGAGGAAGATAGAGCAGCGCTGCCATGGGGCATAGTATGTTCAAGTTGATTTCTTTGTTGGTAATTTGATGCCCTAAAAATAATCATAAAAGGCAAACAGATACCAAGGAGAGAGAGAGAGGGGAGGCAGACATTGAGAGATAGGTACGCAGAGAGAGGGGAAGGGGGTATGGTGCAGGGGGGCAACTGACCCAAGCAGCGCTGTTTGATTTCCTTTACTTTTATTTTGTGTTCAGATTTGATAGATGAACATAAAATATTAATGTGTGTGCCATGTGTGTGTGTGTGTGCGTGTGTGTGAGTGAGTGTTCTTTTTCTTCGATTTGACTTTGACTTCAAGGTCTTGTCGTGTCTTTGGGCAACCACAAAATGGCGCAGTTACACTTGAGAGATGTGAAATTCGAGCAAGGAATATGAGATGAACTACGACGCACTTAAAGTGGGAGCATAAGAACCTTACTATATATAGAGATAAATAAGAAGCAGAAGAACCTTATATAGAGATGAAGAAGGAACAGAAGAACCCTATATAGAGATAAAGAAGGAGCAGAAGAACCTTGTATACAGATAAATATAGTTCAATTGAGGCAGCAATAACCAAAGAGATTAAATCACGCTTTACTTGCTATAATTCCTACTCACTCTTGCCACCAACACTTTGCCGTGTGTTTAACAATGAATGTCGCTGAGTGTGTCTGTTCGACACTTTGTATAATCAGCTCATTATCATTAACAGGCTGTCAGACGACGAGGCACTTCAAGCTGCCATTAGACATGCAAATGCCTTTGGGGACCTACTGCGCCTACAAGTAGACCACAAATACCCAATAGTGGGAAGAGTAGGGGAAGGGGCACAACGATGACTCATCTGCACGCAAAGCAATTCAATCCAATCTAGAGCAATTTGCCATAATTTCAACGCTTAACTACGGGGGCCCCGCAAGATTTACGGCTGGCAACTTTTCATAGCTGAAAGATGAACGAAGGAGAAGATGAAGATAAAAACGGCAACGAGTAGGGCCTGTAGGGAAAAAGGGGGAGGGGGAGTGGAAGGGGCAACAACTTGTAAATTGCTTAAGGGGTGACAAAAGTCTGAGGAGTGAAAAAAAAATAACAGGGTATATGGCAAAAGATGCTGCGTAACCATAACAAAAATATTTTTCAACTGCAATAAGGAGAGTGAGAAGGAGAGTGAGAATGAGAGAGAGTTATAGAGAGAGAGAGAGAAAGAGAGAGACACAAGGAGAGTAAGCTATAGAAAGAGAAAGACAGTGAGTTATAGAGAGAGAGAGCAGGCAAAATAGATGGCCATAACTAGAGTAGAGTGAGTCACACAGACGGCGACAAAGACGTCGCCCGTCGTGTGTTTTTCTCTGGCCCCAGACGTTGGCACTTTTTAGCCATGGCCAATGGCATCATAAAATGCTAGCTAAAAGCTAATGTTGTTGCCACACTTCATCTTGTTGTTGTCGTTGTTGTTCTTGTTGTTGGCAGTGACGCCTCAGCACGCACTTACCAAACAAATATGGAGCAGGCCGGGGGGACGGGGCAATGTCTCGTCTGTTGTTTGACCTTTTTGCGTTTTCTAATTTTGCAGCATTTATCAATTGAGCAAGGGCGTAAGAGAGAGTGTTAAAGAGAGGGAAATGAAGGAGGAGAGAGTGTAGACTGCTGCATACTTCTAGGCTTTATAGGCCTCTTCAAAACGCCGCACGTTGCTCTTGTCTGAAAGGAAGTTCATTGAACCGTTTTCGCGAGACGACAAACAACACAATCGACATTCGTTGTTTGCCAGCTGTCTGTCTCTCTCTCCCTCTCTCTCTGCCTGCGTTGCCTGCTTGTCACTTGCTCTCTTTTGTTTCGTGCGATATTAATGCTAAGTAAATTCTCAAACTCAAACTCCTTTCACATCAAATCCTTACAGCAAATACACTCAGTGTAGGGTAAAGGGCAAGACTTCTTATATACCTAAGCACACATACAAATAATCAACACACTTACCATTGCCATTACTCTATGTACTTGCTATATATTCATCTTCCATCTCTCTCTCTCTCTCTCCACAGGGCCGTCACAGATCCGCGCGATGGACGCCGCGTTGCACTCAAGAAGTTACCGAATGTGTTCCAATCTTTGGTCTCATCCAAGCGCGTATTCCGCGAGCTGAAAATGCTTTGCTTTTTCAAGCACGAGAACGTAAGTAAAACTTAACTGTTATTTTCCACATTTTCCAATTTTCCCTTGCCAATTTTTCATTTTCTTTTGCCCCATTTTCTGTATTTATTTTCAAGGCAAAGAATACTTTACATTTAATTACGTCTCGCATTTATGACAACAAATTTAATTAAAAAATCCAATTCGATTATTGTTTCACTACACCCTCTCAAGCGTGACAGAGACAGCTAGAAAGGCGGGTGGGGGTGAGGAAGAGATGGAACTTGTTACTTGCGCACACGCAAATATTACGCATACGCAACGTGTGCACACACGGTGCTTGTAAAATCTTGTCTCTGTCGAACACGCTGTGGTCTGTCTGTCTGAACACGCTGCGAACAGCGACACTACTAACTTGAGTTGTATATAACTCTGAAGGTAGCAGACGTTTACTCTTTATGGTCACAATTTACAGGCAGGTTACTTTGTTCTACTCCCACTTTGTCTGTCTTTAAAATACGCTGTAGAATTGACACTTATATAGAGTTGAAGTTGCTCACAGTTAGTCCTATATAAACTTAATTTCACAGGGTATCAGCAGGCAGTGCACTTGTTCATGTTCACAGTCCTTCTACAACTTTCTCTGCCTGTAAAACACGCTGTAAAAGTCAGCCTCAGTTGCAGTTGCTTATGCTCTTCAGTTCATTGAATTTCCTTTGTATTTCTACAGGGTATCAGCAGGCATATCAGCAGCAACATCTGCCCTGCTGCCTCTTTATATATTAACAATAATATTTTCACATTTTTTTAATATTTACAACACACAAACGCTGTCAGGCTACTCTTCGTTGCTGCCGCGCTGTCGCTGTCTCTGTCTCTGTCTCTGATCCTGTTGCCAGTCACAATTACTTGCAGTCGAGTAGCTGTTGTTATTGTACTCTGCTGTTGTTGTAGTTGTTGTCATTGTGTCGCACAAGTGTCGTTTATGTGCTGTGTAATTATTGTCATTAATTTAAGCGAAGCGTTTAAGAGTAAAAAATGTTAATTTGTTTATTTTATGCACAAGTGCCAGAAAAGTGTGTGCAACCTAGGTTACTTTTGGGCTATATACCCCTTAATATACCCTATAAATGTTTAGCTACAATGAGTCTGTTCGACTGTCAGTTTGTCTGTCTTTCCATCAGTTGCGATTCAATCATTCATTGCACTAATTAACTCATTCATATTCAATCCAAGTTGCAACTGCAACTGCTGCTGCTGCCAAACTATATCTATATCTATCTATTGCTTGGCAACGCCCACCCAGAGTGCCACGCCCCATTGGCCACAAAAGGCTGTCATGCTAAATTTATGACAAACAAATTTTATGCACATAAAATGAAAGATACGAAGGAGAACGAAAGGCGCAAAAACCTCCAACTGAAAACTGCCTCCCCCTCAACATTTTGTTGCATGCAAATTTGTTAACACAGACGGACAATGGGACGGACAGACAGACAGTCGGACAGACAGTCAGTTGGACAGTGGCACAGACAAAAAAAGGCATATGGACAACACAAGCCACAAAAAATAAAAGCCAAACAACTTTGACAGCTTGGCAGGCAGGCAGGCAAAAAAAAGTGGAATTGAAAAAAAAAAAATATTATTATTCATATAACATTTAGAATTATTAATAAAAGCATGACTACAGTAAGGTGAGGGGCAGGGGAGTGGGCAGAGGGCAGGGGCCGTTTATAAGGTCGACAGCTGCATTGTATGGCTTGCTTTTGTCTGGCAATTTTATGGCCAGTTTTATGTGACTTTGCGGTGATTTGGCTTTATTTATTTAGCTGTATATTTTTGCATATTCCGCTATATGTTCTCTCCTTCTGCCCCTCCTCCTCCTTTTTTTCGTATTTATTTATCAATTTTACACCATTTATTGTTTGACAAAATGTCAGTTGAAGTTATTAGCCAGAAAACGGCTGAATTGTAACGGGAATTTACAACGAATAATGTCATGGACTCTGTTGCATCTTCAATCACTTTCGGATTTGCATGTGCTGTAGAGAGAGAGGGGACAAGGAGACAGAGCAGGCAGGCAGACTGCATTGCGAATTGACACCCTAGTGAAGACACTTACCACAACACACACACACACACAGCACAGACACACTCTCAACACTCACAGAGCACCTTGCCCAATATGCAAATTTCTATTAATATGCAAAACGTTTTATGAAAGAAACAGCTAAAAAAGAGGCGCGACAATTTGTTGTTGCTGATGTTGTTCATGTTGTTGTTGCTGCTGTTGTTGCTTGTTGTCTCAGTCTCAGTTATTGTATTTTTGTTGCTTTGGTTTCCTGTTTCAATTGCATTTTCATTTCCTACATGCGCCCTCGACATCGTCGTCATCATCGTCGTCGTCGTCGATGTCAAACAAGTGCAATCAACCCAAAGAGAGTTGGCTAAAAAGGTGTGACCAGACATACACACACGTGTGTGGGTGGCAGATGGAGGGGGAGTTGTGAGTAGAGAGTCTGCTACTTGAAGTGTGTAGAGTGAGAGTGGAGCACAGACAGTGTAGTAGCATGTAGTAGAGTGTGCAGCATGTATGTGAGAGTTCTCTCCTTTTCCCTTCTCTGTACAATGAACTGTTCTCTATAACCTTGCAGAAGGTATATTAATATTGAGCAGAAGTTGCTCCATTAGCTGTCATAGAAACAATCAGCCTAAATGAAGGTTTTTGTGTGAGAACCAGTTCTGATTTTATAATCATTGGCACTTATCAGTGCCAATTAAAATGAGACATAATATTGGATATGCACAAGACTATTCAATTCTGCACCTTTATATATAACAACTATAGGTATATGGATATAAACACCTGCAAGGGTATATAGACTACGCCATACCGAAGTTTGCCTTTCTTCGACTTTTTTATTAATTTTCTAACAATTCCTAACTCAAACAGACAATCACACACACACAGTGAGTGACAAGCAGCGAGATGGGCAATCGTCTCAATTGCTTTTGCATTGTGTGTGTGTGTGTGCAGAGAGTGTATGCAATACACACACATTTTATAACAAAATCGCTGCAAAATGTTTGCTCCATTATGCATTTTTCCCCGGCTGTTGTTGTTGCTCTCATTGTTGTTTTCGTTATTCTACACATTGTTGTTGTTGTTATTCTACTCACATTTGTTGCTGTTGTTGTTTTTGTTGCTGTTGTTGTTTGAATATTTCAATAAAAGATTTTTCAACGTGTACGTGGCGCACATTTCAAAAGCATTTCTCACATGCAGCCGCCGTTTGTCGGCTTTGATTTGGCTCCCTCTTTCGCTCTCTCTTCCTTCCTCCCTCTCTTCTGCTCTTCTTAATCCTCACATTTGTTGGGTCCCTCGAGTACAGTAAATGATTGAGTTTCGAGTTTGATGTGCCTTGGCATCAATTGCATGCAAATTTTGTTATTATTTTGCCTTTTTTTGGGGGCGCACAAATTGCAATTGAATTTCATTTCAACATGTCAATTTCATTTCAACTGCTTCCCCCTCTCTCCCACTCCCCTTTCTTTGCCTCTCTTGACTGTCAAGTAAGGAGGTCTCTAAGATGAATGGATGAATGTGCGTTTCAGTTCGCATTAATGCATATAAATCGTTGAATGACTTCTCTCTCTCTTGAGTTGAATCTGATCAAATCTGATCTGTGAGCTGACAGGGAAAGAGACAGACAGACAGACAGAGACAGACAAGCTGTCGAATCATTTGCATTGCAATTTCAAATGAACCCCAATTGCCTTGTGGCATATCTTACCCCTCCCCTTCCCCGCCACACTTAAACAGATCAACAGAAGCTGCCCCAAAAAATAAAGCTACAAATCCCACGCCTTAAAATAGCTAGAAACACCTGGCTCGCATTTAGCTGGAAAGCCTTACAAGCAATGTGATCTGAGCTAAGAGATTTTTCAGCCAAGGCTCAAGGTCTGCCAGCAAACAAAGACAAGAACAACAGCAGCAACAACAACAACAACAAACAAAAGAGTGAAACCTCAACTGAAATCTGACAAAATGTTTTACAAAAGACGCTGTGGCTGCTGAGCTGAGCTGCTGCGCTGCTTTAATTAGTCCGCAAATAACAAGTAAAACAACAACAACAAGAACAACAAGAGAACTAAGAAATGTTGTCAGCAGCTGCTTGCAATATTTAGCTAGAATTGTAGCTCGAGAAGAAGGAGGAAAGAAGCTAAACAACACTTTTGCTTTTGTTTAAACTCTTGGAAATGCGCTAGACAAGTGGCAAAGGTGAGGGGAGGGGGGGGGCTATGATGTTGCTGATTATGTTGGCTGTGGCTGCCACAAAGTTGCCACAGCTGTTGCAAGTGCCTGCCTGCCTGGCTGTGTGCAACTTTGCTAGTTGTGCCACCTCAGGAAAGTTGTTGCTGACTCTAAGTTGTTTGCACAGCTCTCTCTCTCTCTCTCTGTCTCCCTCTCTCTCTTGCTCCCTTGTTGCTTGCCTAGTTGCACTAGAGTGTAGCTAATATTTACTATATACATAGCTTGCCCCTTACACTTCCCCCCCTGGCAAGGATAGTAGCCAAAGCTTTCGATATAACTGCATAATATTATGTTTTTTTGCGAGAAAGTGAAATGTTAATTAGCCGCAGCAAGAGGCACGTGCGGCAAGACTAAAGTGGCAACTACTACTATGTGGCAAGCACAACAACAACAACTGCAACTAACGTTGTTGCCACTTGCAACAAATTATGTACGAAACAAGGCAACTTAAGGCAGACTTAGCTGCAGGCAAGGCGACTCTCTATTTGCTACCTTGTGCCACACTTAGTAGGGGTATTCATGCAATAAAATATTGTATATTGTAAAGAGTTCTTATTGCATTATATAATGTATGTATTTGGTGTCTACTTGTTGTACCTATAAGATACATTAGCGTATCTGCAGCTACTGCAAATTTACTTTTTATTCGCTTGTGAAAACCGCAACAAATGCACACGCTAAATTACAACGAAGGCAACAACTGCCGAACCTCATTGAAAAATATAAACAGAACTGCAGTAAAGTACAACAACAACAACAAAACAGACGAACGCTACAGGCGGGCATACCCAACTTTAAAATACCCTTCAAGGAGTCTTGAAAAACCTTTATAAATACATTAGCTAAAGACAAAGGCTGCTGCACTCGATTGCTTTCTTACCCCAACACAATATATGCATGCACAGCTGCAAGAACTAAAGCATACCAACAGGGGCAGGCAGCACTGCGCATACTAAGGTAACTTAAATAACTGCTGTGCTTGTCTTCCGATCTGATTGAAATTGGCAGAAGAGATATATACTATAGTCAGCTAACTAATTGTCAAAGTCAGTAAGTTGCATCTTTTATATGAAGCTTATAAAATCGTATTGAAAAGTTTCATTATTGTTTTGTGGTGGCGGTGGGCGTGGCACTGAATATTTGAAATAAGCTAGATCAGCAGATGGCATAGAAGAAACTTTATGCCAAATTTTGCGTCTCCATCTATTATAATAGCTGAGATATCAAGGTGTTGAGTAGGCTCAAAAGACTGAGCTAGTGATCATGCGCAAGAATATGTAAGGAAGTCTGCCAATCCCTCCTGGCCTGTTACATACCTTTGCACCTAGTTGATATGCCCTTGCTTGAACATTTTCAATGGTCGTAGAGTATAAAAATGCAAAAACAAAGCCCAAAGACACGTCGAAGCTGAAGCTAGCCAAAGCGGAGTCTAAACCCTCAAAGAGGCCGAGAGCGAAAAAATGCAAGAACAGAAACAGAAACAACAAAAAAAAAAACCTTTGCCACTTAAGCGGCGGCACTTTTTGCGTATGTTGTGCGAGTGTGTGTGTGTGTGTGAAAATTGTTGTGCGGCTTTTTGTGGCCTTTTGCCGACAGAAAAACAGACAGACAAACAGACAATAACAACAACAATGTGTGTTCGAGTGTGTGTGTGTGCCTCTTACATTGTGAACGTTGTGCAACGCTTTTTGTTGCTGCCTCTGCTGCTAATGCCTCACGCAGTTGCAACTTGCCAATTTTCATAGGTTTGATTTTTAATTGGTAGCTTGAAGTTGAATTGTATCTGCTGGATACTGCCTGCTCTAGCTGCTAGCGTGATGACTTTAATAACATTTAAAATATATTGAAAATCAACTGTTAAAGTTGCCAACTCACATGTGTCACACAGTTACCGCTGCCTCCCCTCCTCCTCCTCCATTGCCCTGCTGCTCCTGCTTCTGTTGTTAGATTTGTTGCCTGTGATTTCCCATTGACTTTGACTCACTGTTTGGTGCAGCTGCAGAGGAGGGGAACAGGGGGAACAGGGGGGTAGCCAGAGTTGCCCGAGTTCCTTCGTCATTTGGACCGCAGGCTAAATAAATCAGCGCTTGTCTGAGGCTCTTTGGCTCTTTGCCCCCCTTGCCAGTCTTCTGCAACTGAGTTCGAGTCTGAGTCCGAGTCTGACTCTGAATCTGTTCAACAAAAAAGGTTTCGGGCTCTCTGTCGACGCTTGTCTGTCTCTCAGTTGTTGTTCTTGTTGTTGTTGTTGCTTCTTTGTGTTCTGCTGTCCATCAAGTTCTGCTGCTTCTTCTTCATCATGTTGCAAAGCGTCGTCCCGTTTTTTATTTATTCTTTTTTTTATATACAGACAACTCCCCCGAAGCGCAGCAGACAGTGGCGTGTTCTGTATCTCAGCAACGGGTCAACGTTGTTGCTGTTGTTGTGCTGTTGTTGTTGTTGTTGTTGCTGTTGTTGCTGCAGTTGTTGTAGAGTGAACTTTGTGGCATTTTAGTGCCTGGCAGCGACACTTAACATGCAACTAAATGGCGCATTTGATGCGCTTCGCTTCGAGCCTGATTTTTATTTATATTTTATTGGAGTGCATAATTTATGATCTATACTCACTCCTCACTCTCAACTCCTCCTGCTCTTCTCCTTCTTCTTCTCTTTGTTGCTGTTGTTGTTGTGGGTGTAATGCTGCAGCATTGTTTCAAGATTTATGTTGCTAATGCCAGTTACTGCTGCTGCGCTTGCAATAAAGCGCGTCTACATTGTGTTCGCTTAATTTATTAACCTCCTTCCCATTCACATACACATTCTCATCACTTTTCTCTCTCTCTCTCTTCTCATTTATTGCAGGTGCTGTCAGCTCTGGACATTCTACAGCCTCCGCACTTGGACTTCTTTCAGGAAATGTATCCTTTTTAATCAAAACAAAATGCAAAAGTAACCTGCAATGGAAATGGGGGAACTATTTCAGTCTGTAGGGATAATAGGGATAGTTAATTACTTTAATAGTTGCTTCGTTGGGAATTGTAGATTATAACACTATAGGCACTCAAGAAGATCTATCCTTCAGAAGCTGTCCCAAATGAACACGAACTGGGACACAGCTAAACAGAAGGCACAAGAGGTTCGATTGAAGGTTCTACTGGAGACTCTAAGTTCCCAATTGCAATAAACAAAGCAGAGAGAACTTGCTTCTCTTATTTTTTCCCCTTTTACATTTCAAGTTCATCAAGATTCTGACTATAGAACTTCCCCTTCACACAGAGCTCAGAGTAGTTTAAATGATTAGTATATCTTCATCCTCTTAGACTCTGCGTTCTTCTAACAGGCACAAGAAATGTTAGATTATTACTCCACAGCAGGCAGGTCCTTCACACTCTCGAGGAAGCTTCTTCATCTCTTACTATAGAGCATAAAGCTTCTTCTCTTACACTCCCAAGAAGAACTGCTTCTTCTCTTCTTCTGCCACACACTCTCTCAGTTCATCTGTAAGCCCGCAGGTGTAGAGGCAGCCGCAATCCTTTTTCATAACACTCGTTGCCTGTTGCCTGGAAAATCTATTTTCTATTTTCAGCAGCAAAAGTTGCAGCCGAAAAAGCCGAGGCGAACTACTTAATTGAAAAAGTTGAAAGCAAACAAACAAACGCAAAAGTTTAGCAAGAGTTGGAAACAAGGGGAAAGAGGAGTAAGAGAATAAATAGGAAACTGGGGAAATGTGGTAGACTGCAGATGATGATGATGATGATGATAATTATGAATCTACTGTTTGCTGGTTGGCATCCTTAACACTCTCTCCCCCCGACTATAGCTATGTGATAACTGAGCTGCTGCAATCGGATCTGCACAAGATCATTGTGTCGCCGCAGCATTTGTCCGCAGATCACATCAAGGTGTTTCTCTATCAGATCTTACGTGGCTTGAAGTATCTGCACTCGGCACGGATACTGCATCGGGACATCAAGCCGGGCAACTTGCTGGTCAACTCGAATTGTGTGCTCAAGATCTGTGACTTTGGACTGGCGCGTGTGGAGGAGCCCGATCAGAATAAGCACATGACACAGGAGGTGGTCACTCAATACTATCGTGCCCCGGAGATTCTCATGGGTGCACGGCACTACTCGTCTGCTGTGGATGTGTGGTCAGTGGGCTGCATTTTTGGTGAGCTGCTCGGACGACGTATACTGTTCCAGGCACAGAATCCTGTGCAGCAGCTGGAACTAATCACTGAGCTGCTGGGCACACCCGCTGTGGATGACATGCGGCATGCGTGCGAGGGTGCACGCACACACATGCTGCGACGGGCACCGAAGCCACCTTCCTTCTCGGTTCTCTACACGCTCAGCTCACATGCCACGCACGAGGCCGTGCACTTGCTCTGCCAGATGCTTGTCTTCGATCCGGTAAGACAATCAGACTATCAGTTGCAGTCTCAGCTCATCTATTAATTCCCTCCTCGCCTCTCTCTCTGCCTGCAGGACAAGCGCATTTCGGTGACAGATGCTCTGGCGCATCCGTATCTGGACGAGGGTCGTCTGCGCTATCATTCGTGCATGTGCAAATGCTGTTTCACTACCTCTGCTGGCCTGCGCCAGTACACGGCCGACTTTGAGCCCTCGGCCGGGCAACCCTTTGATGATTTATGGGAACGCAAGCTCACCTCGGTGCAGCAGGTGAAGGGTGAGTAGTAAAGAGCCTCAAAGGGTGTGTAAGCTATAACCAGACTCACATCTCTCTCTCTCTCTTCATCATTTTGCAGAGGAAATGCACAAATTCATTGCAGAGCAACTGCAAACGGGTCGAGTGCCACTCTGCATCAATCCGCAGAGCGCGGCCTTCAAGAGCTTTGCCAGGTGAGTTGTCACAGTTGGCATTCTAAACATAAACATAACTGCACGAACTCCTCTCTCTCTCTCTCTCTCTCTCTGTCTGTCTCTATCTATCTCTGTTACTGTCTGTCTTCTGTTACTCCTTGCCTACTATTTACCCCGTCCTTCTTTCTATGATTTGCTGTTGGTTAAACCAAAGAAAAGTTAATCTAAACAAACTGGGAGTCAAGTCTCACATACTCTCTCTCCCTCTCTCTCTCTCACTCTCGCCCCCTTTCTCTCTCTCTGTCCTCTACTTGTTTTTGTCACTGCTTCAAGTCCGAAACTGTGCTTCCTCTTTCACTCTCTTCTCTCTCTCCTCTATGTTGTTCTTTCCCTTTTCTTATTACAATCAAATATATATTTAAACAATATTTTTAATTTTTGTTTCTCTTTTTTTTTATCGTTTTTGTGTTTGTGTGTGTTATCGATACATCGATATTAATATTGAAAAACTCTATTAAATTTAACTATTCAATTTGCGTTGTTAAGCCAATGAGAATGAGAATATCTACTACTACTACCACTACTACTACTACCAATACCACAACTTGCACTGCTGCTCCTGCCACAGTCGCTGCCACAGTCGCTGCCGCTGCCGCTGCTGCTGCTGCTACTGCTGCGCTGCTGCTACGTTGCTGCCGCAACAAGTACTGCAAGCAAGAAATACCAGAATACAGATACTAGATATACCTAGATATATCCAATAAACCGATTAACGAAAGCTAAGAAACACAGAAGAGTCACAAGAACTGCCAAGCAACAGAAAGACAAAAGCCAAGGCAGAGCGTAAAGAAAGCAAAGCAGAAAGAAAGAAACAGAAAGAAAGAAATGAAAGAACCCAAAGTCGACTCCAGTTTGGGGGCCTCGGCAGCAGCGCGATATCGATCGAATTTTAGGTCTGTTGATAAAAAGCAAAGATATATATCCTGATATCCTATAACTATACATATTGCTCTACATTTGCTAAGATAATCTATCGTTATCGTTATCGATTTAAGTTAATTTCGACCTATTTTTTAACCTATTTTTGTCTCTTCATTTCACTTAACTCGATATGCAAATGCAATGTGTATAAAACCTTGTTAATAATCTTAGTTTTAATTACGATTTATATATATATATATAACTCATCATCGTTTCCGTTTCCCTCCCCCCACTCTTTTCGTTTTGTTCTCGTTAGTTTTAACTTTGTTTTGGGTTGATTATTTTGTGTACATAAATGTTACAAGGCAATAATATCCTGCTAACTTATCGAATTGTTTATAAATGTCAGAAATTGGTCGGCAAATATGAAAATGGAAGAAAAACGAAAAACGAAGCGAAAAAGAGAATAAATAAACCGAAATAAGCAACAAATTGGCAAGCAAAACAACAACACAAAAGAAAAGAAACCAAACGAAAGACATTTCTAGCCAAACATAATAATTATAATCATAATATCGTAAAAACTATATAGAACTAAGAACCCAATGCATATATACATCACTATATTCCTGTCTCTCTCTCTCTCAATTTCTCTCTCTCTCTCTCTCTCATAATCGAATTTGTGTTTATGTTTTGCATATCTCATATACATACAATCTATATACATCCATACATATATATATATAAACCTACTATATATTCGCATATTATGTACAGCATAAGATATCAATCAACCCACCACACTCGGACACCCCTTAAACAAAGCACACCCACACACATAGAATTACAACTGTCTAATGAAAGTGCAATTTATTATATACGTATATTACTTTCTTATAAAGGGTGATTTTTTAAGAGCTATAAGAAAGTTTTACAATAAGCACATAAAATTCAGAGAAATGCATGAAATCTTTATTTCAATCGATAGTACTTTGCATATAATTGAAATTTGAAGTTTATTCCATGCAAATGTTGAACAATGTAAATTTGATGCGACATTTAGTCAGAATAATCCGAATAGCCGCTTCAGCGGGTCGATTAAACTGACCATAAACTGGAAGAAGCTCGCGATGAACTTTCTTAACAGAGCAGACGCATTTTGATAATAAAATGCAATAATTTGCAAGCATTGTTCGTTTGTGGTTAAATTATAGACCAAACTGAAAACGATTGACAGTGTTACAAAACACAAAAAGTGCGTCAGTTGTTTAGACCAGTGTTGCCAAAAAGATAATAGCTAATAAATCACCCTTTACAATCATGATATTGCAAACAAAGCAAACACACACAACAAAAAGATGTCACCATACAATCCACAACTATGCAATTTCATCTAGTCACACACACCGTCTCCCTCACCCCCTGCCACTCTCAGCCCCTCTCCAGACCACATTCTCATGATTTCTCTCCCTTTTGCATTTGATAATCACGTTTAGAACTTAAGAACCTCCAGAAACACTGCCAGCAACAACAACAACAACAAATAATATACAGAATTGCAAATAAATTTATATAGTATACTAAATATATTATATATGATATTAATATGATATCAGTGCAGTTGAGCAGCAGTGACAATGGTCAAAAGTAGTTTGAACCAAAAAAACAATCGAAGAAAAGAAATCGAAACGCTTGAACAACTTTCACTATTCAATTTTCAATTCAATTCTACATTTTTGTTATTATTCTTTGTGGTATTCCAAATATTTTTATAGAGTCTGTAGTTTGTTTTTTTATTTCTTTTTCATATTTTCACATTTGTTTTGTTTTGTTTTTGTTGTGCTTTATGCTTCCACTAGCTAAACTATATAAACTACTATTATAATATTGTGTATACTATATATATGTTTTATGTTGTAAATACATTAGTTTGCTAGCTCTGCATGTGCTTCTACTCTCTCTCTCTCTCTCTCTCTCTATCTCTGTCTTTCTCTATCTCTCTTTATCATTCTTTATGTGTTAAAAAGTGGAACTAAATTTGTAAACATTAAACTAATCATTTTATTCTCTATTCTGTAAAACAGTTCCACTGTGGCACACCCTTCCGAGCTGCCGCCTTCGCCGCACCAATGGGAATGACGGCAAAATGAGGCGATTGCTGCCTAAAATATCAAAAGCAACACAACAACAATAGCAACAACAACAACAACTGCAACTGCAACAGCAACAGCAACAGCATCGACTACAGCAACATGAACAACAGGAACAACCAAAATACAACAACAACAAGAACAGCAACAATTTCTAGAGAGAAAAGCGCCAAATACTTTTAGGTAGCGCTCGTCTATTTAAGAGTGAAAGCATTCCACCACCGAAATGAACTAAATGCAACTAAAAAACAAAAAAAAAAACAAAAAAAACAAAACAAACACACAAAATGTAACGTAACTCAACTGAAACTAGTCTAAAAAGAAAAACAAGAAAAACAGAAACAGAACTGTTCCCAGGCAAACAGAGAACAGTCTACAGTTCTACAAATATATGTAGCACACTTTATGAGGCAGCAGAAACAGAAATATTTCGAGTATGATACAGAACTGATCCCAGGCAAAAAGAGAACAGTCTACAGTTCTACAGATATATATGTAGCACACTTTTGAGGGCAGCAGGATGAGAATTGATTTCCATTCCACATTTATGTTTTAACTTGATGTCTCTAACCGGGAAACAGTTCTGTACTTATGTAGAAAGCGATAACACTATCGAAAGAAAGAAAGCTTGCTAGTAAAGCTTTGACAAATTTTGGCAACAAAGCAACATTTGTTGCGCTCGAGAGAAAAGCAAAAAAGAAAACTAAGAAAAACTTTTGGTCTAAATAAGTAAAAAAAAAATACGAAAATTAAACGAGAAATGTTTTATGTTAAGCGCTTAAATCGATGTAAATTAATTAGCCACTAGATTCAAGCACCCCCCTCACTCAACTCCCCTCTTCCCGTTCCCCCCTAAACAGACGTCATGGATGAGAAAACTATGCAACATATTGCGAATATTGTAACAAATAAAGCGAAGGCAGAGCGAAGGCAACAACTGCAACAGCAACTAAACTATATAATTATAATTATATTTATAACACTCACACACACACATAAATATACAATATATATAAAGAATTTGTTTGCCAAATTTACCTCACACACACTCAAACACACACACACACATACAGTCACACACACACACTCAGTAGAAGACTTTTTGCTATGTGTAGAATTAATTTCGATAAATATTTGCGCTTCAATTTTGAAACTGGTTTCTAACAAAATTATTATAAATTACTACTCGGCACACACTCTACTATGTGTAACTGTATATGTAGCTATATATCTATATATATATACATGCACTGTACATGCCTGTGTGTCCTCTATATATGTGTATGTATGTATAGCAACAAAGGCAAACGAAATAACGATAACATTTTACCCGTGGACTGATTACTAGGAATAAATCAATCAATTTTATTTGTACTAATTATAATTCTTAGTTAATGACAATTTCAATACGAATCGTAAGCAACAACAAACAACACTTTAGTTTTGACTACTCTAATCGATGGATATAGAAATGTTTATCGACATTGGATTCATACAAGTGGACGACACACTGCCCCCAGTGAATGTGAAACGGCGTTTAAAGGTTGTGCCTCATCACAGACACACACACACACACACACACACGCACAACCATTACAACGAATTGCCCGTTAGTATGTGTGTGTGTGTGGGTATGTGTGTGTGAGTCCATCAACTGATTAATTTGAACGCCTTACTCACTTCAAAATAGTTTTATTTACTACTTTAATGCTGCATTAGTTTATCATGTAATATAGTTTAATTTCCCATTTCCCACTTCTGATTTTCGTTGTATTTGAAGCAACAGTAAACAAGATCCAAGCCAACCAATATATGGTATATATATATTTAAATAACCCCCCTCCTTATATACCTATGTATATTCAAGACTGAGTTCTCTCATTTCCCCCCGTATAGAAAGTTTGCAAGTTTCGGAATTACTTGGCTTGAATTACTTGAAGTACTCGTATGTATATGTATGTTATATCAACCTAGCGAACACTATATATGACTATATATACTATACCGACATACTTCTATATATATACTTATATATATATATATAAATACTATACCGATATACTTCTATATATAACTCTATGTGTGTATTTGTAATTTCAATCAATTCATTCGAAAATGTTTAGAAAGTACTAGAAAAAAACTAACATCAAGTTCTCTCGAAATCTGTAGAATTGTTCTCTCCCTCGCTCCACCCCCTCCACCCACTGAATCATGCCCCTTCTTCGACTCTTAACTGTGCTGCTTTCTTATGTATGTAGTTTTTAATTATACGAATATATATATACATATATACAGTTAATATAATATATATACGCATTAACTAATTTAGACGATAATCAGGAAGAAAGAACGAGAACGGACGAGAAGACGATGAAGATGATGAAGAGAAGAGAAAACAAAAGAAATATGAATTCAAACTTTCACGGAGATCTCATAGCAAAAAAAAACGAAAAACATGATAAGAAAGCAAAAAGGAATCAAAAGCTCAAGTCTAACGGGAAATGAGGCAATCAATTCTGAGAAACGAGGATTATTCCTAAGGGGGTATGCCGATAAAAACCCCGTTACCGTTAGCCGGCGATTTCCTTTTCATTTTTTTACTTTTGTTTATAAATAACATTTTTCTTACAAATACATATTGTCACACACACAGAGACACAGCGACCCCCAATACACACACACATTGATAGACATATTCGTTTAGTTTCTTTATAGAGAGAACACACATACATACACAAAATTATCAACCACATTAGCGAGTAAGATCATTTAACACATACAAAAACATACAAGAAACGTATTTAATGTTACAATTAACGATGATGATCATGATTATAATGATAATGAGAAAAGATATTGTTTGGACTTATGTAGGCACCATGTACATAACATTACCACCCCACCAATACTTATACTTATATGATATAGATACCTATGTATAATCCATTTAGAGCTAGTTCATTTAGTTAACAAACAAAGCAAAACCAACTAATATAAATACACACACCTAAGCGATAGTATAGCGATAGTATCGATCAACAACATGTACATTACTATTGCACAACCTACACATGCTATGGACAGAAAGAACACACATGAACACATACTATATTATCTTTGAATATACACTATATATAGAATATTGTAAAGTCGACTCTGATTTGGCTTCAGTCTCTATCGATTTACATTGCGCCTACGTTTAGATTAGTTAAGAGAACAAAACACGACACTGACAAGTGTAAAGTGTACTGAAAACTGCATTAGTATTTCAACAAAACCAAGTACTATATCTGCTAACTATATCTGCAATATAGTAGAACCTACGTATAACTAAATAATATACGAGATTATGTTTACGAGAAATAAAATTGTGTAAAACTGTTTGTAAAAAAAAAACCAAAAGAAAACTTTTCGTTTTATTTTCTCTCTTCTTATTTTTTTTCTTTTCTTTGTTTGTTTTCTACAACTTTTGTGGCACCCCTCGTGTGCCAAGCCGTGTAGTAAACCGCAAACCCAATGCATTTGCCATTAGAATTTATAGCTATAAATATATATGTATATGTATGCATTTTTTTCAATACAACCTAGCACTATATACGATATACGATAACCGATATACAGTATACGGTATACGGTCTATATATATATGAATCTATACTATATATATATGTGTATGTACGGACAATATTTGCAAATAAACAAAGAACACGATAACTATAAACTCGTCTAGATATTCAAGTACAGGAACTAAACATTTGGAATATTCCCCTTCGAGAATCGAGAGGAAAGTATTATAGATCATTTTTGGGGCAGCTCAGACTGCGTAAATAATATAACGAGTATTTCAATTGCAAAACAAATGAAATTTTATGCCAGTACGTTAAAAACAACTTTTGGAAAGCACTAAAAATAAAAGCAAAAACCCAAAACAAAAAACGTTTTCTTAATAGAACAAAAAATTGCGCTCAGGTTTATAAAGAAAGTAAAAGTGAAGCTGTAAAAACAACATAATTATATAATGTGAAACACACACACTTAATTCAGTAACTAAAAACAACAAAGAATAACAAAAACAACATAATATAAATGTAAGTTTACCATGTTTAACAAAAGGCTGTTTGTAGAAATTGTGACACAGTTTTTTAAACCCCAAAAACGAAAATGAATTGCAACAACAAATACATATACGATATTCGAGTAAACTTTGATGTAAATGTGAGTAGAATGAAACACGCTATAAGCTTTGCCAAAACAAACCCCAAATTGGAACACGCTGTCCCTTGATTATCGTAATCGTAATCGTAATCATTATAGGCTCCCATTCCGTTTCCACATAGATCGATGTCATAGCCTACTTTTAGGATGCCATGCTTGTGTGGAACTGTTGAGAATGTGGAACTCGGATAGAGGGGGGCCTGCACATATTATTCGTAGTTTGCTTACAGAGAAAGTGAGAAATGGAGAAAACTTGTGTACATATATGAAATTATAATAATATCTACGGTATTACATAAATATATACCTACATATATTATATATAGAAAACTTTGTGATTGCTTCTCATTGATGATATTCGATATAGAGTCAAATGTAAGCCATAGACACACTCACACACACATCTAGACACACTCAGAAGACACACGCAGCATATGCAACAATTAAAGCAAGTTAATGGAAATTCCCGAAATTACGTAGGACACAAGCAAGAAATGTACGAGTAGTTAACAATACCATATACAATATACACCCCATATATAATATATACTATATATACACTATCATACTTGAAGCTAATCCATTATTATTGCAATTATTTATTATATATATATATATATCGTATATGTACGATCATATGACAAATTCGATAAATGTTGTAAAAAAGTAAAGCAAATGAAATGAACTCTAATACTATACAGTATTTATAACGCAACTCTATGAATGTATATGTGTATGTGAAATCTGTAGCACACATTTCAGGGCAGGGGAAACCCCCTCCCCGACCAACCCCAGTAAAAGCTCTTACTAGATCGCATGTGACAGAGCAAAGATTTTAAATGTCCTCTCTTTGGTTAGTCCAGAAACTGAACCATTTGTATATATGTAATTATATTATATCTATCCAACAACAACAACAACATTAACCATTAATAAACTTGAACTAATATTCTTTCAGCAACAACAACTAGAAACAAATCAAACATTGTACATTTTAAATTGAGCGAACCTCCTTTCCCCGACTAACATAACATATTTTAATTATTATTAACGTAATAACACACACACACACACACTAACCCAAGAATTAGACTTACTAATACTATATATTATAACGTAATACCGAAAACAGTAAAACAAAATGCTTTCAAACTACATAAATAAAGTTCTTTGGAATTACAATGCAAAACAAAAGATACTAAAACAGAAATCAAACACTTGTTTTTACTGCCTCAACGATCTTTCCACCTTTACTTGGGGGGACTTGGATATAATTCTTCCTTTTTTAGAGAAACTTCAAACTGTTAACTAAGTTATGTTACTGTTAACAGAGCGCGCTAATTTTTATATCTAAACTCAACAGAGCGCTGCACATCTTTGCCAACTTATGAAAGTCTTCTTGTATGTAGTCTGTGAAATTTGAATTGCCAACCAACAACAGATGGCGCCAGTTTCGAATTCGACTACTTCTGTAGATTCAATATGTAAACTGCTTGTTCATGCAGCCCTGAATTGTGGTTTGTTGCTACAACAGCTAACAGATGGCGCCACAGCAGGCAGCAAGCAAGACCCTGTGGTGCCCCTTTTTCATGAAAGCGGAAAACAAGAAAAAAACTCAGCTAACCCCATTCAGTTCTTGGCTTAAAAGCTCTCGTATATTCTATATACTATTCAGATTTCTGTGCTCTTTTATGGCTACACAAATGCATAAAAAAAGTATACCCTGTTTTTCTTCGAACGGGTTGTATAGATAAAATTTGTGTCCTTATGAGCTAGTAGAACTACTTTAAAAATATGTTTGTTTTGCAGTCAGTCTTACACAACGAATTTAAAATGGTTGAAAGTTGAAATCGATTCTGCAGGAAATACTATAATGATAAGTGAACTTGCTCCCATACCTTCTTCTCCTTCTCTCCGCTCTGTCTCTCTAGCTCTCTGCTTACTCCTTCTTGCCGTAGTGACTGTAGCTCTCCTCCACAAAGATCTGTATGGAACGCTTGACGTGCTGTTTGTGCGGCTCGGGCAGCTGCTCCAGCTTGGGCAGAATCTTCATGAGGAATCGAAAATCGGGAGAGAGATTTATGTTGGTCTCTGTCTCAGTCGGCGACGGCGTAGGTGACTTCTTGACTGCCTGCTCCACCACGGGCAAGACGGAGACACTCGCAGGTAAATGGAGTCCAGGCACAGCTTCTACTTTAACAAAGTTGGTGGGATTCTTCTTCGGCGGCAAGGTAATGTGTGGTTTGTGTGGCGCTGCCTTTGGAGGCGCCACTTGATGCGCCTTGGCGGCATGCACTGGCTCCTGCTTGACCGACACTTGTAGCTTGGACTTCACCTGCGCCTGCGCCTGCTCCTTGTCCTGTATGCAGTTGAGTATCTCCGGCAGAAACTTCTCCAAATGCTGTGTGAGATTCGCCTGTGGTTTGTCGGTTACAATCATAAGTTTCTTCGCTGCCGTATCCTTCTCCTGCTCCACCACAACAAACATCTTTCTCTTCTGTCCATTTCCCCCACTCCGCTGCCGCCGTTCTTCTCGTCCGACTTCTCTGTAATCAGATAGAGCTTTCGCTTCTTGACCAGCCCATTGGCTGCTCCTCCTCCGCCTCCACCTGCTTTTGCTGTGCTGTTCTGCTGCTTGCCATGGGTATCAACTAGGGCGGAGAGGGGCATGCTGGCCTCATAGTCTGAGCTGCTCGACTGCACGTCGCTGGAGACGGAAGAGGAAGAACAAATCGAATGGGAGCGCTGTGGGACGGGTGTTATGGTGGTCACACTCTTCTTGTCCCAGCTGCGTTAGCTGCTTCGGTGAATCCTCCCGACAGGAGGAGCTCTGCAAATGATTAACAATGTTATCGTTATCGACTATCATCGATAGATTAGTCGTGCACTCACTTCCACAAGTTCTATGGTTGTGCTGTCCGCCATCGGCTTGACAGATGTCGCTGCTGTCACTGCTACAGTTGTTGCTGTTGTTGTTATCGTTTCGTGCTTGGGTCCCCGCAGCGGCGTCGTCTTGATGCGCGTCTTGGCCATGACTGCCTTGCGCTGCCCTGAGAAGTGCCTGAAGCAGATGCGCAGCTTTTTCAGTCCCCCGAGTTCCTGCACCAGTTGGTCTGAGACTCCGAAATGGCGTAGCCAATAGTTGCAGCTGCAGGAGGAATTACAATTGTTGATTGTTCAGTTATTGCATGTGCCAAACAGTGTGTGTGAGTGTGTAAGTGTATGTCTGTGTGTATCTGTAACAGCACTCTTCCTCGCAGTCTCCCTTTCGCTCTGTTAATCGCTCTCCTCTCGTTGTTCCTCTCCGTGTTTTCCCCTTGCTCTCTCCCTCTCAATCTCTCTCTGTGTGCAAGCTTAGCTCTGTCTGAGCAACTACGCAATTTGCGCAACAATTAAGAGAAAGCTTTGTCTATTCTCTCATTTTCTCATTCACTCATAACGGTTTCCAATTCGTTAATTAATTTACCAAGAATTTACCCCACAGTAGCAGCAACAACAACCACAACAACAAGTCGAGTTTAATCCGCACTGCGCACGTTGCGATCGGTTCGCAGGTTCTTTGTTTACTGCAAAGAAGTGCAACGAAGTTTCGTTCTTTTGGCAGTGCTTTCCTCTGCAGCTTTCAAATTAGATCCCGTCTCGCTCTCTCTAGCGCGAAGTTTGCTAATGAAAAGTTCTGTTTCAGTGCATGGCCGCCAAATGTCGCAGTCGCAGTCAACGTCGCCGTCGCTGTGAAAGCGCTTTTTATGCTCACTGCACTGTCTCGTCTCTCTCTCTCTCTCTTTTTGCGTCTGAGTGTGCTTGTGTGTCCGTTCTGCTTGTGTGGTGCTTTCGCTGCTCTCGCTCTCTCTCGGAGTGCGGAACTTTTCTGCGCGTCGTCTAGAGCCGGCAGAGTGCAAATGCTGCTGCTGCTGCTAAAGCCGCGTCGCTACTTCTACTTTCCCCCACCCTCTCTTTGTCTATCACATCGCATCAATGCAGCAGGAACAACAACAACCAGGGAAGCAAAGCAATTGGGTTGGCCAAAACTGCATTTAATTATTGATGCACACTGATTTGTTAATTCATTAATAATCTTATTATTGTTATTCTTTACTGCCTTCACATTCATTCAATTTAATTCATTAATTTATGAAATTTTATTGCACACACACTTTGAAATCAGGTGAGGTAGGTCCACTCTAAACTCCACGTTGATGATGCCAACAACAGCAACTCCAGCGCACAAGAACTTTTTGCAATAACAAAACTTCACGGCCAACAGAGCGCGCCGTACGCATTACAACAACAGACAGACACAACACAGTGAGCGAGCGGCAGAGGCAGAGCACACGAGAACGAAAGGCAGAACACGAGAGAGTTATAAATAAACCGATGGGGAGCGCATCTGCTGTCTCTCTATGTGTGTGTGTGTGTGGGACGCAGCTTCTTATGTTGTCGCCGTTTCCCTCACACACCCACAACGTGCGCGCATAATTGCAATGCGAATGCAAGCACGTACTATTGTTGTTATTGAGCTGCTGCTGCTCTGCTGCTGTTGTTGGTGCCATTTTGCCATGGCATTGAAATTTTTCTATGAAGCTGATGCGGGAGAGTTCGATAACCTTTGACTGTGCCGGAGAAGGCGTCGCCAGAGCAAAAGCTCTGGCTCTAAACAAGATATGCTTACTGTGCGCAGTACAATTAATAGACAGGTGTGCACAGACTTGCAGCATTAGGGTTAGCAGATTACATGTGTTTATGTGTGTGGGTGTGTGTGACAGTATGTGTGTGTACAGTATGTACATAATTGATAACATAGGCACACATACATATGTATGTATGCATATTTATGTATCGATATGTGTATCGATTGTACATATCGATATGGAAGAGAATTTGTACTGCGCAACAAGCCCAACTTGAACCGGTTCTTAGACTGTGTGTATGTGCGTGTGTGAGAATATCAATATGTAGATCGGCAGAGAAGGAGAAGGAAATAAAAGAAGTAATAAATTTGAGCACTCACCGATTGGCGTCGTGTACAGGAAAGCGTCGCAGTTCTGCTGCAGTCGCCATGCAACCCATTAGGCAGATCCTCGTGCTGCTGCTGCTGTTGGCGTCGGCGTCAGCTTTGATGGGAACTGCAGCTGCGACGTTAGCGTCGACATTGATAGCGAGATTAGCGCTGGGATGCAGCGACATTGCCTTGCAAATGCGTAGATTGCTCATTGTGCGAGGGCTGAAATACCCGAAAAAGAAATTAATAATAGAAAACAGACGATAGCTACAGTCGAAGATGCCCGACTGTACGATACCCTTTTACCGTAATTGGAAAATCCTTGCAGACGGACAGACTGTGATCCTGAACACGATTAAATATACATACATATGTACATATGTATGTATATACATATCTTGACTACCACGCATCTCTCTGCCTGACACTTCTACAAAGTTAGTATACCCCTTTTTCAAGGGTATAAAAAGCACAAGATTACGACGGGAAGCTGTTTATATTGGTGCTATGTGGGTGGGTGTATGTCTGTGTGTGTGCGTCCGATTATAAAGCGGCTTATTGACACATTTACTTAGCTTCAGCATAATAATACAACTCAGTAAAAAGGCGGAGCAAGCGAAACGAGCAAAAGACAGAGGGAAATAAAGGTTAAAAGCTTTTGCTCTCTGTCTGGCTCTCACTAGTGTGTGCAGCTTTTCGACTGCAGTTTCATCTTGTTTTAAGAAGTGAGCGAAGCTTTCACAGTCGTAGTAGAAAAGCTCTTGGCAGAACGGCGCTTACCTGCGCCTCTCCTCCAATGCAGCTGATGTTGCAGTCGCGTCGCAGTTTCAATTCAAACACATTCAATGTAATTCTTCTTCAATTCAATTTCAATCTATTTACTCCACTCACCTTCTTTTCCTTCCACTGTAGATTGTAGAGAGTTGAATAACCTTCTCTCCTGCACGCTCTCTTCGTCTCTCTGTCTCTCTGTGTCGCAGCACGTTGTTGTCTTGTGTTGTGCTTTCTGGCCCGGCACAATTATCGACGCTCTTTGTGTGTCTTCTTTAGATTCTTTCAAAGCTCTCGCAGTGTCTTCTTTCTTCTTCAGCCACACACACTCTCAACTGTTGCACTTCTTCTGTACTCCCTCTCACTCTCTCTCTCTCTCTATGTGTGCGTGTGTATTTGTGCTCAACGTGTTGCTGGACGTGGCTCTGGCTACGAGGTTTTGTCCAAGCTACGTCATGGTATCTCAAAGACTGCCGAAAGTTTCGCCTGCGTCATTTCAAGTATAATGTAAAACGTACTGAAAGCTCTCACGACAACAACGCTTTTCTGCTCTTCTGAAAAACTTTGCGCTTGTTGTTTTATAAGCTTGGTTTCTTTGGCAGCGAACGTGTGTAAGCACGCGGTCTCTCTCTGAAAGTTTTACTGAGGGTGGCCTACAACAACAACAAAAAAGCTCAATGAGTATGTGGAACGAGATCATAATTCGATTGCCAGCTGAAAGCTTTGTCATAAGGCTACACAAAGCTTTCCGAAGTTTAATCTCTCGTTTACATTCGCTGCGTGTGTTTTCATTCAAAAACTTTGTAGAACTTTGCGATAAATCAGATTCAGATTCAGCATGCTGTACTCCTTTAACACATTACATTTACAATTACAAAGACACATCAATGAGTCGTAAAGTCGGAGGGACTGAGTAGTGTGAATTAGGTTTACATGCCCTTTCATGAACTTGGCTGAAATAGGGCAGACCTTCTGATCAAATTAAAAAAGGAAAGGACAACTGTCCGGCAACCCAAATAATGTTACTATAATGTTAGGCCTTTAAAATTGTTTCGTTAAATATAAATGAACAATAAATAATAAAATAAAGTAATTCATTAAAACGTGCGTGTGATCGTTTCTTGACAAGCATAACAAGCAGTTTACTACTTACTAAACGGAATTCTGTTTGCAAAAATACAAGCAGTTTTCAAGAAGAAAACGAGCGATTTGTCGGTAAAGACGTAAATCTTTGAATTGCAGCAGTGAACTGCTTAGTGGAGCAGACTCATCCGGCACACATATGGGATTGTGTCTTGGGAAACGAGCTCTGTAAACAAAAAAGCAAGCAAGCAAAAGGGGAGTGTATAGGGTGTGCACAGGGCACCGCCATGAAACTTGTCTCTTCAAGATTAACTTTATAAATTTGCAGATTAAAAAACATGAGTTTCACTTGATTTCTTTGGTTTGCTGGCTTTATTTAAAATTGACATAAAATAGTGTAATATATTTACTTGATGTACATAAGTAATATACAAATACACGCGTAGTATGTGCGTGAGTATGGAAAAAACAACAACACGATCCACTGAAGATGATCCCCTGATGAAAAATCTCAAGACTGCAGCGAATTCGCCGCAGCTTACATGACTAAGCAGCTTGATCTGTTTGCTGACAACAACAACAACAACAGAGATAAAGCTATGAATCGACACACACACACACACACGCACATGTCGAAAGATATGCATGCCATAGAAATATAACAGATATAACAGTTTACAGTGGGGGGAGTGGGAGTAGTAATAGTGTCTTTTGTAAGTCTACAATATATAGTATGTTAATATGGCTGCCGGGCTGAGGGTGTGAGGGCTTTTCTCTCTCTCTCTCTCTCTCTCTCCCCTCTGTTTCCCAGCTATTCGATGCTAAGCACGACGCAATGACGTCATCAAGGACTAGAGCGCAGTAGTAGTAAGGGGTGGAGTTGGGGGGAAGTAGGTACTCCTTGCTCAACGTATAGTTGTAGTGCGCTGCTGTTGATCCACCAGCGGCTTCTCTGCAGAGTTGCTCTTCTCGTGCAGCGAGAGATTGGCCACACTGCTGGATGTGGTCTTGGTGGAGTATTGACTCTGACGTTGACGGCTTCCCTCGCGCGCACTCGAGCATCTAAGGGGAGAGGGGGGAGAGATATACATAAATTAGAGTGTGGCTAATTGAGTGTGTGGCAATTGATAACACATAAAATGAAAAGCCAGATATATATAGAGATATATGTAGATAGTGCCAGGTATACCCAGTATACCCAAGGCAATTAGTGCGCATATAATGATGATTGGTTAGCTGGAATTTCTGTGGGTTATTCATGCTAAATCAGCGCGTGTTAGTGATAGTCTAATGCTAGTTGAATTGATTTAACATGCGATTACCAGTTACAGTTATAGAGACAGAGACAGCTACAGCTACAGCTACAGCTACAGATATAGATGCAGTTAAAGATGCAGTTAACAGAGATATAAATGCAGTTAACATCTATGTATATGCACATATGTATGCAGTTATAACAGAGATATATAGAAGTTTGTTATTAGAAAAGTGTGTTCGCTTTTTTTACGGTTATATACGGTCTTTCTTTCTCTCTTTATCTTTCTCTTTCTCACTACGACGTTTACCTTTCCAATTTGGTTTACGTTCTAGGCATTTGATTCCGTTCGGTTAATCCTGGCGGCCTCTTGCCATTTGCGACCTTTTGCTGTGCACCCTGTGACTTCAATTTCAACTTATCCGTATGCGTATTTATGTCCGTCGATGTGGAGTTGGTTGAGTTCGACTGTGTCGACCCACTGGACTTTTGCTTCGAGAGTCTGACGACGATACATATAGTACATATATGGTAAGCTATATGTGATGTTTGTTTGTTTTGATGGTGTATATATTATGAGCAGGCTAAATACGTCTAGCTATAGCTACGGCTTACGTTTACGTTACGTTCAATGGGTTAGCTATATACGATTACGATGTACAATTAATGGACGGATCGTCGGGTTATATATTGATAATTTTTGGAGGGGTAGTTAGCCTCTGGCGACTCTGGTTACTGGTTACAGGTTACTGTATGCAGACACATTCCAATCACGTAACTAGGCTTAGGGTTTGCGTCTTTGCAATTACTGTATGCAGACACATTCCAATCATGTAACTAGGCTTAGGGTTTGCGTCTTTGTTATTACAGTATGCAGACACATTCCAATCATGGAACTAGGCTTAGGTTTGC
This sequence comes from Zaprionus nigranus, assembly GCA_018903425.1. Lineage (NCBI taxonomy): Eukaryota > Metazoa > Arthropoda > Insecta > Diptera > Drosophilidae > Zaprionus > Zaprionus nigranus. Next base: position 5,629,059 of record JAEIGD010000004.1, on the reverse strand, counting down.
GTCTTAGCTGTTGCTATTGGTGCTGTTGTAGTTGTTCTTGTTGGTGTTGTTCTTGTTGCTGTTGCTGTTGTTGTTGTTTGTTGGTTAACGTTTGCGTTTAGGTTTATGTCTTGTGTTTGCGTATGCTTGTGGCTGTTGTTGCTGTTGCTGTGATTGTTGTTGCTGTGATTGTTGTTGTGGTTGTTCTGGTTTGGTTGGTTTAGGTTGTTTCTGTTGCGGTTTTTCTTGAGCGCAAGCGATATCGCATGCAGTCTGACAACGAGAGATACAAGAGAACAATATATATATAAGCCAAGGCTGCTAAGGACTCGAGAGAACTTAAGTAGAGCCTGGCATGCAATCAGGCAAGGGGGGTTCGGGTGGAGGGGGGCACAACACTGAACAGCAAGAGAGAGAGGGGGTACCTCACTTAGACCTCACTAGACCGCATGCGAGTGCACACCGCTTGTGGAGGTGGCAAAGGCATTGCGTATGACAACCAGTTTACGTATGTGATTGGAGGCATCCATGAAGCGTTGCCGCATTGAGAAGCTGCTGCCCGCCACGGTGACGCTTTCCGTCTGGCGCAGACTGCGCACGCGTACCGTTCTACAAGGTGAAGGAGGAGGAGGATCACGGAATGTCGAGGGGTAAACGAAGTCAGATACAATCAAGTTGGGACATACACAGGCACAGGCAGAGAGAGATAACAAGTACAAGGACTTACACACACAGTTAGAATAACTGAAGATTAACTGAACTAGACTGGGGGGAGGGGGACAATACAAGGAGAGCGCGAGAGCGTGGCGGAAACATACCTGTTTGATATCAGATGCTTAACCTTCTTCTTCAGCACAAAGAGCATAAAGATGAGGAATCCCTGCATGGCATTGCACAGATCCGAGACGTAGAAGATCTTGGACCACTTCTTGTCGCTGCCCACAATGTAGGAGATGATCTCCGATGACCAGGTGACACCCATGATGAGGAACAGACGCAGGAACAGTCCGAATCTTAAAGGATTGCTGCCATAGGTGAGTTTACAATTACACGCAAGACTGTGTGTCTCTCCCCCCGCCTCCTTCGACTTACTTGTCCTTCTCGGTGCGCAGATTCTTTGTGCTATCCTCGCGTGCTATAATCCTGGCCATCTCTCGCTGCACGCTGTGTATCTTGAATGCCGTCATCACAAACATCACCGTGTTCACCACAATGATGATCAGAATGGGGCCAAAGAAGTAGAGCATAGCCGACCAGTTGGTCATGTCCAGCCAACAGAACTGTCCGCCTCCAATGCCGGGCTTCAGCCAGTCCGGCCAGTTCGTGTACTCCTGCGCGGTCACAGTGAAGGCCAGGAAGAGCAGAGCAAAGCCCCACGAGTATAGGGAGTAGAAGAGGAAACGCTTCTTCTCCTGGAAACGATTGATGCCGCGTGTGCCACGGAAGTTGTGCCACAAATCGAAGCTGATCACGTTCAGCCAGAAGAAGGCGGACATGAAGAAGAAGTAGGCCGTGTAGCCGAAGGTCTTGCAGGCCGTACCATCGGGATTAAGGTCGTGCACAAGCAACAGACTGGAGAGCAGTGTGTAGCCCACGCTCAAGCCCATAAGGTAGCAAACCAAGGACTTGCCGTGCTGATTGCGTAGCTCCGGTATCAGCAGGTACACGGCAATGGTGAGCAGCATGAAGGGAATCGAGAAGAGCATGGCTAGTAAGAAGGCAGTAAGGAGATTATGTAGTGAAAGTACACTCAACATAAGTGCTAAGGTCCTACCGAATCCATTGATGATCTTCACGGTGGTATTCTCGTTAAACATGTCGCAGTTGGCGGGATTGAGCGAGTAGTAAACATCCGTGTCGTTTATCTTCATGGGCACCATGCAGAACTCGTTCTTCGAGATGTAGTAGCTGTCGTCCTCGCGCAACAAGGTGCCATTGTCGAACAGCTGATACGCATCGAAGTCGTAGAGCTCTGGCACCAGCGAGAACATCTCGGTGCAGGGTCGAAAGCTCTGCACCACAAAGTGCTCATAGATATTGACACGTTGCACTGTACCATCCTGCATGGTGACATTCATCAGGGGTTCCGGCCATTTCTGCGTTGCATTTGTATCCCTCTCACACCCCGTGTTGTTATAGATCTCTCCCCAGGGACAACAGATGTTGATGCAGGGCTTTATCTTACAGATGCAGCCACGTACATGTGGTGCCACATCCACACGATCCACCAGATCCTTGTAGATGTAGTCGAAGGTGCCGACATGATCTCTGGGTATGATTGTGCCATTATAATCGTACGATCCATTCGCAAAGTAGGGATAACCCGTCACATTCACGGTGTCGAAGAAGCTGCACTTTGTGTGTATTCCGTTCCTCTCGTGATAGCTGCGATCGTCACTCATGGCGTACACCCCGAAGGGACTGCCCGGCAGCAGGCGGAACAGCACCAGGCAGATGACGGCCAAGAGCGTCACCCCACAATAGAGCGGGCCCCCTCTGTTATGCATTTGTGTCTTCATGCTGAAAGGAAGAGGAACCTTATGAGTTTGTATACAAATTGCAATGAATCCATCAGTCAATCATTTATATAATTTTTTTTCATAAGAAATCCCGAAGTATATATTTTTGAATACCTATAAAATCGAGAAAGATCGCATAAGGGTTCTTCATTTTGTCAATTGTTTTCTGACTAAAAAACACACTTTATGCATGTACGGCCCTGGTTAAGTGGCAAATATATTAATTTTATTAATAAATCATAAAATCGAATAGAAAAGTCATGAAGCTTGTTCTTTCAAGTTTAAATTAATAAATTTTCAGCTTAAAGAAGTAGGTGACAGATTGCAGGTTTACCTTATGAGTTTGCTATATATCTCTTGTCAGACTCTATTCCTGGCTGATCAGTCAGTTTGAGGGGGGTTATCTTTAAGCTACGCACTGCAAATCTCTCTTGATCACGCAACCATTTCAACAGGTTGCCATAGCCTTGGCGATTTATTGCGTCAGTTTGTCTTTAGCCAATTAGGACAACAAGTTCTCTAGGGACAGCTAGAACAACAGAGCGTAACTACAACAAGGATGACCCTGATGAGCTGATGGGCAACTTGGGGCGTCGTGTTGCGTTTGTTTTGGCCAAAAGTCGCGACCTAACGCGGCGCCACCGCAGGACATTAATCATCACAAAGCACACACACAAGGCCGCGCTGTGTGTGTGCTGAGGGAAGTCGACGCTTAAATTGATACTAAGTGCCACAGCGACTGTCAATATGCCATCGAAAAGTAGTCGCTATATCCACGTAAGTTCACCTCTCCCTCCCTCCCTCTCTCCCTCCCTCCCTCTCTCTCTCTCTCTCTATTAGTGCGTTCGACTGCGTGGGTTGGCTTAACAGCTCCCACTCCACAATGTTTGCAGCTAATGTGCGGCAATAAATTCATTACCAGCCCCTCTACGCCTGCCTTTCCCTCCCTCTCGAGCTGGGCGCATTATCTTATCGGAATCAACATCATTAGGGCCCCAACTAGCAAAGGGAAATTCGACTTTCGCTTAATAGACACATTGATCACAGTGTGTTTGCCCAACAATGTAGACAGTTTTGCAAGGGTGTGAAGGGGGGATAGGGGTTTAGTTAGTGCACCCCTTAGAATTATGGTTAAATTTACGAGTCCCGTGGGTAAACAGACGCACTAAATGCCCGACAAAATCTATTGGTTTTGCGAAAAATTAGCATAATTAATCGCTTCGCATGTAATTGAAATTTCAACAAACCCCGTTCACGCACTTCTATCAAAACAAATCGACCCCTCTGCCCTTGCCCTCCCATGCCACACTCGCTCCCACACTCAATCATTTGACAGCTCTGGAAATGCGGAATATATAAACGCACTTGTGCTATAAAAATGAATTATGGCACGGCATTTTCATGAATTGATTTTACGATTTTCCGCATTACCCACAAATAATTCGGCACACACTGCAGGCATTAATGGAGGCAAGACAGATACGGATATAAGGCATATCAGATGCTATATCCCGAGTGATTTAAACTGCTTCACAAAGTTATGGCTTTATATTTAAAAGAAACTTGGGATGGGTACAAAATGGAATCATACAACTCTGTTGTGGGAAAGATCTCAGTATAACGAATTATAAAGTGTGATTTTTTAGCTATTATCTTTTTAGCAACACTGGTTTAAACAGCTGATGCATGTTTTGTGTTTTGTAACACTGTCAAACATCTACAGTTTGGTCTATAATTTAACCACAAATGAACAACGCTTGCAAATTATTACATTTGATTATGAAAATGCGTGTTCTGTTAAGAGAGTTCATCGCGCGCCTTTTCCATGGTCTTATGGTCATTTAAATTGCTTCACAGACAAAGTTATTGTGTTATTTAAAAGAAACCTGGAAATTGTAGAAAATGGAATCATACAATACAACTCTGTTATGGGAAAGATCCCAGTAGAACTATAGCATATATAGTTTCTTTGGGTGTATATTCATCAGATCTATAAAAGTCTGTTGGCTTCCGCCAAGCGATTCATTCATTCTTGTTCGCTGTTTATTCTTTTTGTTGCATTTCTGTTGTTTATTTAATATATTTAGTGCCCCCTTTTGCTGCCCCTCTTCGGGTTGATAAGTGCAGCAGTTCCCAGTGCTGTTTTGCTCCGTTTTTGCCTGTTGGATAAACACGATTAAAGGCGAAACAGATGCGCCATCGATCGATTTATAACATTGATAATGTATCCCACAATATCTACAAGTGTTTGCCAACTGGTTTTCTGATTCACAACAATGTGTGTGTTCGTGGGTGTGAACAGTCTCCCCACCATAAGAATCCTCAATATCATAAGACAATGTCAGCTGGGGCTGTCGATAATAGCGTATTAAATTCACCTATACCACAAAGAGAGTGTGAGAAGTGCGAGTGGGAAGCGAGATAAGATAATGCCACAAGCAGGGCTAATGGCAAACAAAGAATATTTACTAGACATATTTACTCGTTCCCAGAACTGAACGATCACTGAATATATTCGAATACATTTGCGCTTGACGCGGCGTGATCGGAAACTGAAATTATAATGTGCACATGATTCAAATACAGATACTTGTAAATATCGTATATATTATATTACTATTTATGTATAGTCTGTGTCTGTCTCAGTTGATTATCGCGATTTCTTGGAAGCACTTTCATAATGTTGTCAACTTTTATGAGCCATTCAAATAATATTATGCTATATCTTTGTCTGCTTGAACTGCATTAACATTAAGTTTCTTTCTTCGACTTCCGTTCGTATTAATCCCAAGAGCCTGCTTCTTCAGGTTGTGCCGATAACGGCGCAACTGAGTAATTCTCGCTGATTCACGGCGTGTCTTTGGATCACAACAAACAACAACTATAAATTATGTTCTATAATTGTTGTAGAGGGGGGAGTGGCCGACAGGGGGAGTAGCTGTTTATTGTGTATGCCAAAATGCATAGAATACGAGGAAGATTTATCGGGCGCCCTGAGCAATCGTGTCACGCGGCGTATGCGCAATTTGCTTGGCTGCTGTGTATGTATTATTTCCCTATGCTAATGCGTAGACATCACTTATGTTTATCACGACTGCAAAACGAACATAAAACCAGAAAGAAAAGCAACAGTGTGATACCCTCGCCGTATGTTCCTATGTATGTACACATACACATACACACAACACATACACTGTACATTGCATATGTCAGAAAGTTGTATCTTTTATACAGCGCTTACAAATTGAGTTCTAAAATGAAATTATTGATTTGCGGGGGCGAAGGGTGTGGCACCTAACATTTGAAATAAACTTGATCAGCGAATAGTATATAGGAATCTTTCTGCCATATTTAGTAACTCTAGCTTATATAATAGCTGAGATCTGTTCGTTCACACAGACAGACAAGGCTCAATCGACTCGGCTAGTGACTGAGCAAGAATATATATACTTAATACGATCCGCCGCGCCTTTTTCTGCCAGTTACATACATTTGCACAAAGTTAGTATACCCTTTTTTGAGAGTTTTCAGTGCTCTTTAGAGCAAAGGGTATAAACACAACACACTCGGCACTCACACAACACTTATGATTTCTCGCGCCAATTGCCCGACTATATATGCACACATAAACTATATATAGTATACTCAAGTTATTTAGATAGCGTACTTCTTGAGGTTTATGTTTTTATTTTGCCTTTCACTGAGTATTATCATAGTACTATTATTATTATTTTGGGGTTTCGCTTGAGCTGTCTGCGCGTTGTTATCGCCGCCCCGCGTTGCTCACACTAAGGTCGAGCAGGAACTTGAACTGAAAACTGAAAGCGAATTGGAAACCCACCTCGCCTTGATTGGGGTGAGCAAGATAAACAACACACGGTTGTGTGTGTGTGTGTGTGTGTGTGTGTTAGATTATTTTCAAATTCAGCAAAACTTTTTGCAAAATGGGCCGGCAATTTAAATTGTTATGGATCTCTCTCGTTGTTGCTGCCCATTGACTTGTCTAAGGCTTTCCCGCCTCTGTTTGTATGTTTACTTCACGTATTTTTGATTCGTTTGAAAATTCCTTAAATCAATTTCCAAGTATTTGTTGTATTTTATTCTTAGCCTAAACACTACGATTAGGAGTTCTTGTTGCTCTACCCAAGTCAGTCCAGTCTAGTCGCTTGATGTGCAATATTTCAAATATATTTTCCTGCCCCCCAGTTTAATGTGTTTCTCTTTCCGTGGCACGTAAATCAATCAAGTGCCACAGAAACATATGTCGGAGCACGCAATTGTTTTTAATGAAAACAGCAAAGTATTGTACACTTGAGAGTTTTGTTTTGCCTGCTGCTTTCCTGGCTAGAGAGACTAGAGACTACAGACTAGATAAAGACTGCCAAGTAATGTCTGGCATTACTTTTAGTATGATACCAAATGACAATTTTATAGAGGGGGAGCAGGTCTCCCATTGTGTTGCATTAAGCTAATTAAAATGCAATTTCATTAAGCTGCTACCTGCGTACAGAGAGAGAGAGAGATAGAGAGAGATACTACGAGTAATTCCCCGTAGTTATTGCCAACATGTATCTACCATATCATATGCTATATCATGCCATATCTGCCCCCCTCTGGACTCATTGTTTACAAACACAAGACGACATGTCGTGGCGTGCCTGAATCGAACTAGTCTTTAAAAAAGAATGCCTGAAATAAACACAGAATCGAATGCAAACAATAAATATAATATGAACAATCGGGAAACGGCAATCGCCAGCCAAATGTATAAATTGTAAACAAGAAAGTTGAAAGTGCTCGCAAAACTGAAAACTGAAAATTGAAAGAAAAACCGAGCAGACATATTGAAATTGTGATGGAATAACGCACACACAAGGTGGGTTAACCCCCCCCACAGATGTCCCCCCCTCATTTAGAGGGGTATACAACTGCTTAAGTAGAGTGTTATTGTTTTTGCTCTCCACTCTCCGTTAATTGGCGACTTCCGATGACTCAGGCTGCAACAAGTGTTCGATTACACCACGTGCTCGCAACACTTTGGGAAAACAGCTTTGAAAATCTCTTAATATTATATAGTAGTATAACTTGAAAGCTGTCGACTTAATGTGATCTTTATTATAATAATCCTGGGGCTGGCTAATTACGCTCGCAGTCAACGAACTGTCAGTGGGCTATGCCTAAATCTGACACTCCGTGCTCATCCATTAAGTTTTACGATCCATAAAGATTACTGGATGAAAGTAGAGCAATTAACGCCTCATTTGGGCTAGGATTTAACGAAATAGTTTAAGTCTCCAAACTTGTTATACCCTTCCTCCATTGAAAATAGTCTAACTTTTTTTTTAAATGTCTTTTGTCTGTCTTTCTGTCTGTATAGACAAACAGATCTCAGCTACACCGAAACTACATCCAAACATAGGTTGCAGGGTATCCCACTGTCGCGTGCCGGGCGACTGTTGCTATTCTTACTAGTTTGCTGTTGGATTTTGTGATTGTAGAAAAATATTCAACGAAAATTCTGAAAAAAAATAAAACAAATGTTTCCGCAGAATATTTTTACAAAATTCCATTATTAAATTGTTATTTTCATCTAAAAGTAGATTGAGTAATCTATAAGGGAAATTATGGGGGATTATGCTTTTAAATTTGTAAAGCAAATGTACAATTTGCTAATAGCTTTGCCCCTCCTCAACAGTTTTATTTTTATACCCGACAACGCCCCCATATAATTGGAACATCGCAACTATTTATTCTGCGTCGATTATTACACATCTAGCTAGAGAAATATATACGTTATCTTTCATCATTCCAGTTGCACTTACCTACGTAATGTTTATAATAGTGTGCTCAGTTAGAATCGTATATATAGTATATATTATTGTATATATATCTATATTCCCGTGATGTTTCAATCGAGTTGTTTGTCTTCACTTCACTACACAAGAGTGATTGTTTGTGGATCTCTGGCAACACTGGAACTTTCAGACTATTCTCAATTTGAGTTCTGCTATATGACTGATATATTTGTCTGTCTGTCTATCTGTCTATATGTTCAACTGATAACTGGTAGCCAAGCACGGGCTAGTCTCAAGATATTTCGTATGCAACAGGCAGCTCAACAGTCGAATGCCATTGATTGGGGTACTCTTTCAGCTATTTGCCGACTTGGGGCTTTTTTTTCAGTCTTTCTTTAACTGAAACTTGATTTCTATTGTTTTCCTTATTGTTGTTTTGTTATAAACAAACATTTGTTTTTACTCGTACTTGACAAAAGCGAACACTTTGCATAAGTTGCGCGAATTCTGGAATGTGTTTTATGAGAAACCCTGGGTAGACGCACCCTGAAAACCTGAAAAGCGACTCAACTGATCGAGGAATACCATAAAACACGCTCTCAATTGCCGCAATGCACTTCGATTTAGACAGTTTTATGGGAAATCAGAAACTTGCACACGTACGATACGATATGAATATATGTTGACGATCGTCTCGGGGTATTCCCGTGTAACGATCTCCCTGTTGTCGGGTGTCGTTGCGATGACGTTTGGCGCTTCGATTTAACCGGTTATATTATCATAGCAATTAAAAAAAGCAAAAACGCAGATGATATTTTATTAATGAGTTATCAACAACTCCCTCGATTTATCAACATTTCTCTCTTTTTCAATTCAACCGAAACGCGTCCAACGCGTACGACGAATTCGCACGAACTGAGCACAAAATGGATACGGCAAAAATGATACTGATAAACTGGCTCCACTGTTAACTGGCCATGTTAGCAGGCTGTTACCTGTGAGTTGCTCTCCACTGTTATGCAGGGTACGTTACCAGCAGCGCATACTGTTAAAGTTCCTTTGTGCTCACAGTGTATCGTGTGTGTCTGTGTGTGCGTGTGGGTGGGCAACACAAGCCACATGGCAGGTGATGGACGATCGACAGCAAATGTAAACAAAGCCCCGAAAAGTGGATCATAAGTGGATGCTCTGTGCTTCTGCTAATTGCTCTCAATCACAATGTTGCCCTCAGGCAAACAATAGTTTCAAGCTGTGATTCCGAGTGTTTTGTTTTTTGTTTTCATTATTGTGTTTTGTTTTGCATTATTTCGTATTTTGACTATTTATCTATTTAATTGCCTGCAATTCAATTAGCCAGCTCGGAAGCTGTGCACGCGAAGTTGTGAGCAAAGTGGAACCTGCGAGATATAGAGAGAAGAGCAGTTGAGTGAGAGCAAGTACCGTTTTGTTTTGACTACTGTCTCATGCAAAGCTTCTCACCTAACAGACTGCCCAGATCTCATGCAGTGAAGTGTACTAGGGATTTGTATAGTATTGTATAGTATTTTTAATTAATTGAATTACAAAGTTATTCATGTTACTCTCTTCCCTACTGTTATGCATTTGTAGGAACAGCTGAGAGGGATTGTCATAAGTGATGACTCATAGTACACTTAAATTCCCAATATCTCCTTGAAGTCATGGCTTTGAACTCTCTTCGTATGCATTTAGTATGTTGTGGGCATATTTAGAGCGTAATTTATTGTATTTATAGTAGGTCCTGTTAACATTGATACTGCAGGTATTTCTTTTTTTCTACTCTGCAGAGTATTCTAGCTTTGACCTAACCCAACCTGGCTTCACCTTGCTTGTTTCGACTGCACTTCATTGCAGCTCCCTATTTTACTTGTCTATGATATTTTACTACGTCTCAAATGACACGTAGGGCGCGATTTAAATATATTATATTGTTAATTATGGTAAAAAAGCAACGACGACGCGACATTTACCTTGTGCCCCGTGGTACGTGCTCAAAGTCATTTAATTATCGATTATGATATAATGGGTTAATGCGATAATATATTACATTCGTCTTTTGTCCCTCTCTTTGTGTTATTCTTCTCTGTTTTCGATCTGCGCAAAGATTTACACGTTGTGTGCGGGCTAGTTGAGAGTATTTTGTAAGCAAATTGCGAATTACCAATTGAATCAAAAAAAGCTATCAAAATTTGAACGGTACAATTTCCGATTATTGTTTTGGCTTTGAAAACAATTAAGTATACTCATATGTGGAAACATATTCATTATTAATAAGCCCATCAAGTGTATGTTAACGATGCAGACGTGCCCAGACCTGGCCGGGGTACGCCTGTGCCGGATCAGGGAGCGGGAATTATTCCATGGTATTCCCGAATTATTGCTGACATTGCCAAAGACGACGAGAGTTCATCCAAAAACTGGTTTCGGGCTTAGCATTGAGCCTCGAGTGCCGGCAACTACATATTGTCAAAGATTCGCAGATTCGGTGAGTACCCGAACACTCACACACTTACATACATATGAGTACATACAGAGATCAGAAAAAGAAACAGCGAAGAGACAAAACACAATAAAGGCTTGTGGGCAGCGCATGCTCTGCTTGCAAACCATAAAAATCACATTATAATCGCCAGTCTGTTGGGGACCCAAGGCTCTTCACCAGATGGAACAGATCCCAATGCGGAGACCTTGACTCGACCAGTCGAAATTCCCGAAACGCACAGATGTCGTAAAACTAATCAAGTGTCACAGTTCACAGAAAAAACACACACAAACAGCAATGTTAATTAGAGATTTTGTTCATCAAATATTTAAGTCACCAGCAGCAAGTTCCCGCACTCACTTTATTATTATTATAATTAGTTTGTTGTAGTTCCTTGTTCTCTACGAAGTTGTAATGCGTTGTACCATATCTTTCACATGAGTGTAAAGTTTAAGGTTTTCGACTTTTAAACTCAACGTCTTTTGGTTAATTAATTTTGCCGTCTTTTGTTTGTTTCCAGTTGTTTGTTTAGCGCTTCGCGAACTTCTGACATCGCTGAAATTCGCTACAAAGCGGCAATTTCAATTTGCTGGCCAGTGTCACTGTTAATTAACAGCCGAAAGCTTAAAGTTCGCTTCGCTTATAGCAGCCGAAAAGTTGGCAGTGCTTTTTGAGCAATGATAATATCACATTCATTGTTCAAAAACACTGCCAACTTTTCGGCTGCTGTAGGTGAAGCCAGCTTTTAGCTTTTGGCTGTTAATTAACAGTGATACTATAACGTCGGAACAGCGAATTTTAACATGTACGTATCGCACATACACACATTCATTGAAATGATCGCAGAGCGCATAGAAACACGACCGACCGTGCTCATCGTTTCTCTGTCGTTCAACGACTGATCGTCACTCGGGTCGTTCAAGGACGAATGTTCGTTCCGATCATTAACATCGTATCGCTGTCCGCTTGTTCGGTTCTTCGGGTTTCGTTCGTATAGTAAACGTTTCGGCCATGGAGCACTTAAAAGTCAAAAGCACTGTGAACCATTTAAAGAAGTGTCAGGCAAATTACAAAGAAATCTAGTTTCATTTTGCATCTCAAACTAAGGATACCCTCTCAGCTTATATAGCAAATAGTTTGAGTTAAATGTAACGAAAGTAAACGAGAGCTGTTCCTAAATGAAGAATATTTACAGTCTAATATTTAATTAGCAAGTTCTCTTATGTTCCCACTGTAGCCAAGTATGCCATCTTCCATTAGACGACGCTGCGCTTTCCATAGTATCTCATCAACCTGTCCACATTAAGCTGGCAGATTATCCTCTTCGCATTGTTAGCATTCGCTGTAGAATGGTGAAGTATATATATGTATATATATATAAAATATTAACTCTATGTATAATTAGATCTCAAATGTATATATAGTACTGTTTCCATTGATTTTCGCTTCGTTGTTGGCCAGGCAGAGCTCCAGATTGGCAATGATTAACAAAGGTTTCATTTTGAACGTGTTGTAAAGTTTCAAATACTTAGGTAAGAGTAGAAAATGTGCTTATATAGCCAGATTCTTAATAGGATCTGTCAACAGCTGCAAGCAATAAAGCTGAAATATAACTTATCCGACAGTAAACAGTATTGCCAGAGAGAAACTTATTTAGATAAAATATAGGCTGAACTATAATGACTAAACTACTGTTCAACTAATTAACCTATGCTAATTTAGATGACGGCGCTTCATAAATGAGCAAATAATTATAACTCTGGCAAGTTCTAATATTAAACCTAAAATTAATATTAGGCTAGACCTAAACTAATTATATTAGGAACTAGCCCATTAGAGGGTGCTTATATAATTATATATACTGTATACTTTTCTCTCTAACTTTCCTCTTTATAAATACTATATAGTTAATAGTAAATGTTTTAATTTTGTAGGTTGCTTTATTGGTGGATATTATTAGTTATTCAGCACTTGATTCCATCTGTTGCGTAACTACTCATGCGGTGCAGCCTCTGTAGGGGCTTCATGCGATGGTGCTGCTGGTGCTGGTGCTGGTGCTGGTCCTGGCGCTGGTGCTGGTTCTGGTGCTGGAGCTGGCTCTGGTGCTGGTGCTGGTTCTGGAGCTGGTGCTGGTGCTGGTGCAGGTGCTGGTGCAGGTGCTGGTGCTGGTCGGCGACGTGAGCACCTCCTGCGGCATTCATCCAAAGTGCAGTAGCGATTTCTGTTGCCGCCACAGCCCATGTAGCGCATACGTAGGCAGGACCTTGACCTCTGATTGTAATAGTACATGTTATTATTGGCATTCCTACGGCAATTCCGATTACGCCGATTTCCCTCGTTCCGGGGACCAGTGCAGTTCGCTATAATACAAATAGACAAATAGAGAATTAGCTGTAAACTAAATCTTAAGCTCTCAACAGATACTTACGCGCTTGTACTCGGCCACGACAACGACCACGCTGGCCTTGAGTAGCGGCCACGTAGAGTGCAAAGCAAGCCAAGAGTAGAATGAATTTCATGTCGAAGGAGGTTGGAAAACACTACTCGGATCGAACTGATAAAGTGAGTGCCGGAAGGAAAGCTTATATAGCAATAAATTTTATCCATCTGTGAAACATCTGTTCCCAATTATTTCAATAAAAACAAGCGATCTGCTTTGTTTTAACTGTGTCATTATTAAAACATAATGCACAAGTTCGTTTTGAAAGAAACTAAAGAAAAGCATTTTATATACTTTTGCCAAGTAAAACAAAAAGTTCTGCAATTTAGGGTTTCTCTGGGTATTCGCTCTTAGGAACATTGCTTGCATGGTAACAACGGAATCTTCACTTTCTCTCTCTCTCTCGCGATCTTTCTTTCTGTGTCATTCTGTTTTCACTCGATCTGTTTCCCTTCCCTTGTTTTATTCTCTAGCTTATTAAATTATATATATCGTATTAAACGAGTTTGTCGTGTTATTAATAAAACAGCGCACGCGAATTCAGTTTGTTATTGTATTGGTATTCATTATACTATACAGTATAAACAAAAATGGGCGAATATTGTTTGAATAGATTAAAGAACTAGAAACGAATTCCCAATTATCAGTTCTTGGAACTCCGTTATTGCCGCCAAAATTGTTGTCAGTCTTAATTGCCTCGTGGAATCCTGAAATTATGCCCGATAATATGAAATTTTTATTAGAAATCCGCAATAGGAAAATTCTTATAATTTGTGAGCATATTCAGGACTGCATTCTTTTATTGCCGCATATAGAAACTCCTTTTATTATTTATACTTATCACGATGAATACGGAACGTGGAACTCTCTGTGCAACGTGAAACTCTCTGCAACGAAGAACTCTGTTTAGATCAAACTTATGTAAGTATGGAGACCTTTTACATCAACAGATTGAAGATTGAGCATCTGTTCCTATTGGAATCTGTTCCGAACTGGACTCAATGAAAATCAACTTATATCCGCAGTAGTTCATTATAGTAATCAAGTCAAGCTTTAACCATATTTAGGTTGAGAGTCTGCCTTCTATTCCTGCGAATTATATGTATATTGTATACCTATGGACACTTCATATTGTAAAAATGAATATAAATGCTGTATGAATGTGAATGATGCTAGAAGCAGTTTTATAGTCTTGATGTATATGTATATATCTATATATATCTACCATAGCCTGCACCAATATAACACCAATATAGTGCACAGTCGACTGAGTTCCTCAGTGTTTTTGACGATCGCAGCAATACAGGCCCGTCTTATAAGCTTTATTGTGTTTATGAAGCATGCAGTTAGTGTATAAATGGTCAATTATTGTTATTCTCAGTGTTATTTTTAGTTCTGTATAGTACGTATAAGGAAATTCATAATTAGTCACATACAGAGCTAGCTGCGTTATAAGGCATTAAGTTTCGTTGTTGCATATTTCCTGGCGGTACTGTAGCTGGCTCTTGATCCGCGAGTGGTGCTCAGCATAAGCTGATGACTCGATACGTTGCGTTGCTTGGGTCGCAGCCTGAAAGATCATTAGATCTCATTAGAGTTTGATATAATTATAGATTTTTAAATGTAAACTATTGTTAGGTACATTGCAAGTTCACAAAAAACATAAACACCACGAGCAGTAAGAAAATAAAACTAAAATCAACCCAAACTTTTGTGAATAGCTAGCAACGAGAGTAGAAAGCAGTGAGAAATGGTAGCTGGATAGCCTTAGTTAGTATAAATATTAATATCAGTTACCAGCCAACAATGCGAAGAGAGAATAAAACAAACCAGAGAGAAGCTAACATCAGCTTTACCTAAGTCAAAATATTGGGACCAATATTAGGAGCTCCGTTAACGTTTTGTAGAGCGATCTCCTCTTCTCCGTCATCTTCATCTGTCGATTTAATACCTCGTATCCTTTACCCCAACATGATTAAGGGAAAGATGACAAACTCATATACGAACAAACTGCAATGGGAGTGTACAAACTTACCGATTCGAAATAAGCCTGAAGATCCTTTTCTTCAGTACGAACAAGACGAAAATGACAATACCGTGCCCACAATTGATATAATCAAAGGCTCTGAAGATCTTTTTTAAGCGTATCATTGCCAGACACCAGATATCCAATTATTTCCGTGGTCCACGTAACGCCCATAATGACAAATAGTCGCAAGAACAAGCCGTAACTGTAAATAATAGAGAATACATGAGTTCTGAAAATAAAATTTAATACAAATGTTCCACTTACGTTCTACGATTCGATTCAACATGACTCTCACGCTCGTCGCGACCCTGCATGTGATCCAACTCATTCTTTACTTTAAGAATTTGAATCCACTGTAGAAGACGTTGATTATTAATATACAAAAGTGCGAACAATCAATGAAATGGACACAAATGTATTCAGAAATGTATGATTAACCAATTGGAAGTATGTGCCCAAGAGGGGGATTTGCAAATAATTTACCGTAAGAATGAACATGGTTGTATTGAAAATGAGCTGTATTGCCATCGGCCCATAGAAATATAACAGTCCAGACCAGCCTTCAGCTACAATTATGGATTATGTGGACATGTTTTGAAGACGCTGCTTGAATTAACTCACTGTTGATCCAACAATAATAGATGCCAACTCCCGGCATCCAGGACATTTCGTTTTCGTCATCCATGTCGAGGGTACCATCTATAATCATTACGATTATGGTTAAAATGAAGGAACAACCCCAGGCATAGAGGCTATATATGAGGAATCTGAATTTGGTTCCAGTATGCTGAACATGATAGTTATCCCGGAAACTCATCCACAGATCATAACTTATAACTGTCAGCCAGAAGAAGGCTGCTATGGTGGCAAAGTAACCGATATAACCTGAGCATAGAGTAGTAAATAGCTTAAGCAAATTGCATGAATTGAAGATTTGGAGATCTTCTACATACCATTTGCCTGGCAGATACCGAGAGTCCACTGTCCCTTCATGCTGTCGGCTACCAATAAGGTGAAGGACACTATCAGACTCAGCATGTAGCAGACCAAGCACAATCCATGAAGATTTCGTAGTTCCCTGAGCCAGAGGTAAGTGAAACTTGTTACCAGCAGGCAAACTATAGAAATGATGCGCACTGCAAGGCAATAAAAAGGTAAGTAATCAGGTCAATTAAAATGTTAGCATTATTACATGTATTGTCTACGTCTACATCTGGCGGCACTAGATCATGACAGGCGTGGGGAACTAGAGTATACTTGGTTTTCTTATCGACTTCCGATACAAACGGATGAGGCTGCAGACAGTACTCCTGCTTGCTTACCGTTTTGTTCGCAAAGCTTAGTGTTCCATCCTGGAATAGATAATGTTGTCAAGTGTATTCTGGATTTGTTACTTAATTTATTAAATCTTACCTCAAACAGTGTCCATTGTAACTCTGCATCCACTTCCGGATTGAGGCTAAAGTGAGCAGAACAGGGCACTGG
Source organism: Zaprionus nigranus (assembly GCA_018903425.1). Taxonomy (NCBI): domain Eukaryota; kingdom Metazoa; phylum Arthropoda; class Insecta; order Diptera; family Drosophilidae; genus Zaprionus; species Zaprionus nigranus. The sequence goes on along the minus strand of JAEIGD010000004.1, from coordinate 5,612,312 downwards.
CAGATCTTGTTGTACCACAAAATCATTGAGTATATGCCTTGTGACTACACTGCCATTCGTTAAGGTTACGTTCACTATTGGATCATAGTCGACAGCTGTTGCTATGTCGCCGCTACATGTACGTTCATCTTGGACAAGAAACAGATTCCTGTGGCAACAGAATCGTATGCAAGTGCCCTCCTTGCAGGCACATCCTCTCAAGTGTGGTGCAACACTTACCGTCGCCCCATCTGCTAGAATCTCATAGTCATATACTCCAGTCTGTTCGACTGGGATTACCACGCTCTCATAAATGTATGATCCATTCGAAAACTTTTCATTCTTGGACAAGTCAACCGTATCGAAGTAGTTACATCCTGGTATATCAGCGGCTATTGCGAAGTCTACTAATAATAGACTAAGTAATAATTTCAATCGCATGTTGATTTGTTTATTTATTTATTTAATTAGTTTGTTCCTAGAATAAATATGAATGAAATATTATTCCATATTCCATGATTCACCATTAAAGTACAAAAGCATATGTACTTTTGAAATTATCTCATTTCCCGTTTTATCATGGACAAAAGTAGGAAGTCTAAAGGGTTGCTCGGCTGTGATATACTCATCACTACCTTCACTTCTTTGCCGATTGCACCCAAAATGTTTGAAATTCTAGTTTTAAAACCAGTAAGAAAAGCAACAGTCGCACGGCACACCACTGTGGGATACCCTTCAACCTATGTTCCCGTGTAGTTTAATTTGTTAAATTCATACAAATATACATGCTTTACAATTATTCCCGACAGATGGCGTTCGCGCTTCTCTCTTGACATTTAATTTATTTTTTGTTTTATTTCACTTTTTGCTTTAGGTTTTACGTAAAGCGGAACAGCTCTTTCGACCGGCGCGGCGCAAACCACAAGAAAATCGCGTTGTCTCTTAACTACGGGAACTACAGTAACTTAACGGAGCATTAACACATCCATCCACAAGTTATTGCTGCTTTACTGTTCCTTGGTCTCACGCAGACGACGCACAGCGGAACGCACGGAAGCGGCAGCGGTCGTTGAGTAAACCCAAGCACCACCGGTGTATTTGACTTTCTTACCGCTGTGTTCTTTTATTTAAATAGATTTACAACCGTATATGGTAGTTTCAAATTCCTTATTTAAACCACTTCAAAAGCAAAATGATCTCATGTTTCACAAGAACTAGTTCAAAAAGTTAATTGATCAATTAAAAAATTAAAAATAAACCTTACAGCTGAAAACAGTGATATTGGGAATATTGGCTGACAAGGAAGACTGCTGATGAGACAGACTGCAGATAGTGCTGGAAAGCGGAAAAAAAAAACTATCGGGTGATGGTTTCATAAATATTTAGGGTAAACGCCTGATAATTGTTTTGGAAATTTTTGAATTTTTAAGCTGGTATTTTGCTGACTATTTAAAATTATACTCAACATTTTGTAAAGTTATAAGTTATAGGTTATAAGTTATAAGTTATAAGTTTATTACTAGTAACGTAAAGTTATAAGTTATAAGTTATAAGTTATAAGTTATAAGTTATAAGTTATAAGTTATAGTTATGTTATAAGTTATAAGTTATAAGTTATAAGTAAGTTATAAGTTATAAGTTATAAGTTATAAGTTATAAGTTATAAGTTATAAGTTATAAGTTATAAGTTATAAGTTTATTACTAGTAACGTAGGTTTATCGAGTAATTGTTTTTGGTTTAACATTCTAGCACTAGCATCGAACATTTAGAGTACTCAAACAACGAAAAGTACCGGCCGAGTGGTATACGGCTTATTATGACCCCCCAACAAAATGTTATGCGAAATGTTATACGAGTGAGCGTTCAGCTCTCTTTGGTAAGCAATCCAGAAACAGCAAACAGCGGCATCAAGTCAGTCGCACAACGACAGCGAAACGATGAGCATGGGCATATTTCATTGAGAAAGGCCTTTCTTCTCAAGAATATTGCATAAATTGGTTTCTTCCTTTTTTTGTTTTTAAATATCTGAGCTTTGTCAGTCGATGGCATCGTACAGACTTTTTTATACCCTTCGACCATTGAAAATGGTCAAAAAAGGGTGTACTAACTTTGTGCAAATGTATGTAACAGGCAGAAGGAGGCGTGGGAGACCCCATAAAGTATATATATTCTTGCTCAGGATCACAAACCGAGTCGATTGAGCCATGTCTGTCTGTCTATTTGTCTGTCTGTCTGTCCGTCTGTCTGTGTGAACGCACAGATCTCAGCTATTATAAAAGCTAGAGTTACCAAATTTGGCAGGAAGACTCCTGTGTACTATAAGCAGATCAAGTTTATTTGAAATGTTAGGTGCCACGCCCACCGCCCCTACAAATCAATAATTTAATTTTTGAAGAGAGCTCGGAGTTATCGCTCACTCGTTAGCAACAACGAAGAAGCGCACAGCGGCATCATTTCAGTCGCACAACAATTTATTGTTGTCAACAATCGCGGAACGAGAGGCATGAGAGCAATTCTTTGCGTGAGTGTGCGTGCATGTATGCACAAGCTCGCATATGTATGCGTTGCTCGTAAAGTTTGTAAACAGGCAAATGCTTCGGCCAGCGCGCTGGCAGCCTGAAGTCAATTTTGTGTTTCGGCGTCGAGAGTCGGCAGTTTATTTCAAAAGTAGGATGGCACTCCGCCCCCGCAAATCAATAAATTAATTTTTGAACTCAATTTATAAACGCTGTATAAAAGATAAAACTTTCTGACTTTAACATACAGCCGTGGACGTATAAATAGCACACAATAGAACAGTAACTTTAGATCGATTATTTCAGATTTATTTTGCTTTCGATCCCAAAATTTTTGATGTGAATCGATTATTGTTGTCTTCTACATGATGTACAACCCAAAAATTTACCGTTATCATTTATTTCTTCTGCTTTATGCTTAATTTTCGTTCGCGAGCGATTATTTAGCGTGGTCACAGAAATAGCACACTTTAATGAACCTACAGCAAATTCCGTGTAAAAAGTGGTTTTCATAGGTTTTTTGCCTGATTTAAAAAAATTTCGTCAACAAATTAATATAATTTAATACAAAAGTTATAAAAATGGGTCGAGGAAAGCATTGTTCAGTCGAAGAAAGGAGGATGATATTCAACCTAACTGAATCTGGCAATACACCTGCTAAAATTGCCGAAATAATGAAATGTTCGAGGAAAATGGTATATAATGCACTGAAGGTAGTAAAGGAAAACACAGCATATTTGACCAATCAAAAAAAAACGCAAACCAAAGCCACGAAAAACTGATCCGCGTACCGATATGCTCATGGTACGGAAGAGCAAGGCGGATCCTTTCAAGTCTTCCCGCGAAATTATGGAGGAAATAAATAAAGAATGTGGCACAAATGTATCCAGGAATTTAGTGGCAAGAAAACTAATTGAAGCTTCTCTCTTTGGACGCATCAGTAGAAAAAAAACCGCTCCTGTCAAAACGCAACATATCGCAACGATTAAGTTTCGCACGGGCCCACCGGGATAAGGACCTGAGTTTTTGGAAAAACATCCTTTGGAGCGATGAAATAAAAATCAATAAAATTGGACCCGATGGGAAAACAATTCCAATTTTATTGACTGACTTTAACATATGTACATATGTATACTAAGCTGAGTGACATACATATGTATCTACGTTGTCTGGTGACTCAGCACAACACAATGCTTATCTCTTACTTTCTTACCGCTGTCTTCTTATATTTAAATACATATATGTATTTACAACCGCATATGGTACTTCCAAATTCCTTATTTTAACCACTTTAAAAGCAAAATGATCTTATGTTTCACAAGAACTAATTCAAAAACTTAATTAATCAATTAAAAAATTCAGCTAGAACACTGGATATGGCACCTTCGACAGCGAAAAGAGACACAAGGCACTAAGCGTGAGGCGAGATATGCGATGTGCGATGTGCCATGTGCAACCTAAGTGCTCGGTTCTCGCATTTACATCTCCCATAGCATTTAACACATACCATAACACATAGTATATAGCGTATATAGTATATATATATAACAGCGAAAAGCAAGCGGCCGAGTGGTCTTCGGTTTATTATGACCCCCCGGCCAGAAGTGTTTCACGGCTCTCTTTGGTGAGCAATCCAGAAACAGCAAACGCGATATCAAGTCAGTCGCAAAATGACAGCGAAACGATGAGCATGGGTGTATTTCTTTGCGCTAGCCATCGTTTCGATGTATGTGTGCTATGTATGCACAACAGTGTTGCCAATTTATTCTTTTTCCGGATAGATCTGTCCGGATTTCAACAGCGTCATCCGGAAAAAATTGAAAACAGCCCCTAACCGGAAAACTGTCCTTTTTTTTTGGTTTGTCCTTTTTATATCCTTTATTGATTCTGATTAAATTGTTACAAAATCATCCAAATTGGTATACATTTATAATCGATATGAACATTTATTAAAAATGCAACCCTGCTGAAATGGCGTATTATCGATATATCGCGTTACTTTTCGTGAAGTTTTTGTAATATAAAAATGCCAAAAGAAGTGTATAAGCAAGTTTCGAGACGCATGGCTAAAACAGCCGGATCTGGAACAGTGGAATTATCGCGATGGGAAAGATCCCGATAAGGGATATTGCAAATACTGCAAATGCAGTATAAATCCCAAAATTGGCCAGATCCTGCGCTGGCAACAAAAAATGTGCAGAATACGGTGCCTTTGAGCAAACAAATAAATAATTCAAGCCTACAGTGCCTGAGGGTGAGGCTGAGGTGCTGGCCACAGTTGACCACTAAATGAAATAAGCGTTTTGGCTGAAGCTATTGATTTATCGTCAATAAAGTTTTTTCGAGCAATGGAACTTAGGTGTTGAAACTTTACTTTTCTGATAACTCCGAACCTGACTTGGACGAAAAATGCAGCTTATACCAAATTCAAAAGGGATAACCCCCAACCCAATGCAAATAGTCCGGCAAATCCCTCCCTGCGCCCACTAGCTAGCCCTCTCTTCAACAACGTACCCCAGTAATGGTGACGACCTGGGCGTGTACACTATTGCTGATCTACAAGTTATTATATTAAATACCTTGCAGATCGCCCTGCATTAAGGACCGGGATAATTACTTAAAAGTTTTGGCTTCGCATAAATCATTGTACATGAGAACTCTACGAAGACGACAAGCGCTTAATCACAACGACATTGCGCTGATACGTCTCAATAGAAAGATTATTTTCAGTGGCGCACTGAACCCGATTTGTCTGCCGCAAGAACTTACAAAGCTGAAAGCTAATACAATTTTGACGGTAGTTGGACGGGGCAAAGCGATAACAAGATACCAGTCAATCCACAAACGAGCTGTTGACATTCCTCTTTGGGACAACGAATCTTGCAAGCATGAGGGAAGTATCTGCGCTGGATATACAGGGAGAGGAACTTGTTTCGGAGACTTTGGTTCTCCTCTGATGTTCAAAGGGAAAGGAATGCTACTCGTTGGCATCGTTTCCCAATCGTTAGGACCGATGTGTGGTGCAGAATCGATGCCAACCTTCTTCACGGATGTAACTTATTATATGGACTGGATCGATATTAACATGATAGACCAAAGAAGTACCAAAAATAACACAGGCCCACAAAAAAAAAAAGTTTCGTGATATTCAGTTATATACTGCTGGTCTTAGGTTAGACGCACGTTTAGTTGCAAAAAAAAAATTAAGGTTTTAATTTAGTTGATAAGCAAAAACACTTCTTATTTAATGATACTTAAAGTGCAATATTCAAATGATTATACATATTTAACAAAATTGTGTTTTTCAAACATTTTCTTAAAGCTACTCAAAATAAGGCGAATTTTTCACTTTGGCTTTTTAATTTTTATAAGAAAAGTATTTGGATTTTAACTTGAATTATTAGTTGGCGTTACTATATGATTTATTTTAAATAAAAAAAAAATAATAATACAATGCTCCTATTCATAACTCTCGAGTAGTAAAGTCTTTTTTTTTCGAGTCAAAACGTTAATATCATGACCTGACCTAACATATACTAACCTGAATGAAAATATCCAAATTACAATCCGATCGGACAATAAACACAAAAGTTATTTAAGAAAGTATAAGCATAAAACCAAGTGCTTCTGTCAGCTAAGAAGGGAGGCGGGCGAGCGCGAAGCGCGAGCGCCATCTGTCGGGATTAATTTCAAAGCATGTGCATATGCATATGTGTATGAATTTAACAAATTAAACTACACGGGAACATAGGTCGAAGGGTATCCCACTGTCGCGTGCTGCGCGACTGTTGCTTTTCTTACTGGTTTAATTTATAGTATTTAATATACAAAGAAATTTAGTTAAGTCCAATACTTATTAATAATAACAGTGTTATAATATACAGGTTTTTAAACATAACTTATGGCAAGTTCTTATTTAAAAATACAATTTTTTCTAAGTTTGAACTTTTTAAACGTGTACGACGCTCATTTAATATTATTCCAGAGGTAGAAAATAATCTTTCGCTCGTCCCTGAGCTTGCCGGAATGGCTAAAATGTAACGGGCAAGTCTTTTCATTAATTTGAGGTCACTACATTTCCAAAATTCTAACACATTTTGGTCTGAAATGGCTGCACAGCCATTTAAATATTTTTCGATTTCAATATCTAAAACATTGAAAACTATCATATCACGAGTCCCACCGATTGTGCGGTTCGATTTTGCGGGCCTCCGGGCTTTTGCGGGCCTTCGGGCTTTTGCTGGCCTCCGGGCTTTTTCTTAGGCCCGAGGCCCGCACGAACCCGAACGAAACCCGATTTTTAGGCACGAGCACGTTTTTTTGGCAAAAGCCCGCGGGCCACGAAAAAAAGCACGGCCCGCGCCCAACTCTACTTCAGACTGCCAGAGCGCTGGCCGAAGCATTTGCCTGTTATCAAAATTCACAAGCAATGTATACCTTCATATGCGAGCTTGTGCACATATTGAAACGATCGCACAGCGCAAAGAATTACATACATGTGTATCGTTCCGCTGTCGTTGTGCGACTGACGCAGTTTTGATGCTATGCGCTTTTGTACTGAGAGCCGAACAGGCAGCCGCCCCAGCCGAGCGTGTAGCCGAAGTCTTTATTCTCAATGCTACGGGCTCTGGGGCGGCTGGATCGAAAAGCCAGTGTAAACAGTGTAAACTTTTTAACACTGTTTAACTTTAACATGTTCGATGCTTAGTGATTCTAGTTTATTCACGCACAGTGTGTTGCGCGTACTCATTAAAACAATTGTGTCGGTGGCGGTAGGCTGATAAATTATCTAAGCGCGGCTATACATTTGCCTGAGTACTGCCACAATTGAGTACGATTTGCTAATTATATAGGTGAAACTCGGCAAAGTAAGACCCATAAAGCCGCCAGCAGTGAAGAGAAAAGGACGTTCCGCATTTATCATGAATATCAAGAGAATTCTCTTGCATTTCCTATCGAAATTGTGCCAACTGTAACCGAAGCCGGAGATGGAGAGAGTTTTGCTCTGAGTATAAAAATCGATTAACGATAACAGCTTGTTTCAAATGTTTGTTGTTTATAACCTGTTCGTAGACTTCGTTGCCGAACCAACAATAAACAAATAACTGACAGAGCACACAGCACAGCAGGAGATCCATAATAATCGAGCTCTTCGAGCCATTGCCTACGACAATCACCTGGAAGGCAGTCATGGCGACAATCACCACGGAGCTGACAAACTGCAGCATGACAGGAAGGCTGAAGATGCGTTCGACCTTCTGGCGCAGACTGGAGAAGAGATAATAGATACAGTCTGTCAAGTAACAATATTGGGTACAAACTATGGAGGCACTTACACAATTAGCTCACAGTGATACCTCACTATGGAGAGCAGCCACTCGTAGGGATCCACCCTCGGCTCCAGAAGCTCATCGAAGGCCAAATTGAGCACCTTCAGGTGCATGCAGATGTGATTCATAAGTAGCACGTTCAGTGTATCAATTGTTGTGATCGCCAGCGCCGAGAAGGCAACACTCAGTCCCATATAGAAGTGTTTGAGAGTGGCAGGCAGAAAATGTGGCAACTCTGCTCGATACGGAAAAAGATTGCCGGCAAAGTCCTCCGGAACTGAGAGGGTAATTTAAAATGAAATGATAATATGCCATACAAATAATTGAAGACTTCTCTTTCTCTCACAGATCATAATCCATATGAGCCCCATGGCGCCAGGGGTCAGCACAAGATTGAAGTATATGAGATTGGCCATTTTGCTCTCGACTTCTGACTTGTGAAAGGCTTCCGTCTGCTTCTTGGACAGCACACATTGCCGAGTTATGCTGCGCAGCTTGGAGATGATCTGCTTGAGACTGGCATAGTGATAGCAGATGTTGAGCAGCTAAATGAACGAGAATGAAGTCAAGGAATGGTCCAGGATGAAGCTTGAAGTTGCTCACCTTCAGCAAGTAGACCACGTGGGTCAGAGACAACACTGCATTCTGTGTCATTGCATCCAGATCGTGCCAGTTGAGAAAGAGATCGTACAGCTCGAAGAGGCATATATAGCAGACGAGTGCGAATTGCATGAGGCCACCGTATATGGCAAAGAATGCCTTCTGCATACGCGTCTCCTGCTTCAGACCCAAGAGCGGAAGACCTACCAAGTGGGCAAGCCACAAGTCCAGCTCGATGGATCCCAGTGTGCCGTTGGTCGCATTTGAAAGCAACAATCGCTGAACCACTCGCAGCAGTCTCCTCATTTCTTCAGGCACATCCTTCACATATTACATGTCCTTTTATAAGGCATACAACACAAAGTTGCGTGCACCAAGGAACAACCCACTTGTGCATAAGTTATACCCGAAAAGTGTAAGACAATCTAATTGCTATAATCATTTAATCGCAACACCGTTTGGATTGATTACGAAAATAGTCAGACAGACATATAATTATCACCCTAAAGAGACTGCAGACTAGGAAACCTGAAATACCCTTGCAGCTGTTTAAAAATCAATATACTAACTCTTCAGCAACTGTATACAAATCTCAGGCAGAAGAAGTCGGGAAGCACCTATCAACATGTATTATGTTATTGGTCAGTTGACCGACCTGCGCAACTTGAGTGACTGTCAGCAAGTAGTACCAGCCAAATGGAATCTGCATATATATTAATCGAGTCGAGAGAAACAAAACAAGAAGTCAATAATAAGAAGTGCATAATGCAATCAAATAAACATCACCCGCGGGCACTAACTGGTTGTATGTGTTTTTATACCCACTACTCAAAAAGTAGATGGGTTTTATAACTTAAATAATATATATATTATCAATATAGACATGTCAGTCTGTCTGTCTGTATTTAAATTAGACATCTTTCATGAGTGGCAAATATAACACATTCCAATGGAGAAGGTTCATTATGAATTGTGTGAATTGGCATGCAAAGCCAAATTGGTTTGAATGAATGAGTACAAGCGTGTTCGACTCAGTCGCACAAAATAAGTTGAAGAGTATTCTTCGTGTTTCTTAAAATAAACATACGATTACTCACAACAGGCGACATGCAGGTGAACAGCATCGCTAGCAAGCGCCTACCAATTGCGAAGTGCGATCAAAATAATAATAAATAACTATAACAATGTGTCACCACGTGCTCATACACAACTGCAGATACTTGCTGCTGCTTTCTGTGCGCCTGGTATGTTGTCGAGTTCAGTCAGTATATTTAGATGATCACCAACAGCAGGAGGAAGTAGTGGAGCATAAGAACATTGCAAGCTTTGCTTAAATATATGAATTCTATATATATTGTTTTGTTCGATATACATATTTACAATAACAACACCATGATCAACTAGGCTAAGTGGGTGCAGACTGCAGCAAAAAAATGAAACAAGAGAAACACATACATATTTACAGCTCAGAGAACATGAATATATACACAATAAGTATGTTCTATGTTTGTGTATAGATACTTAGACATAACTAACATTGGTATATGCAATTTTGGTATAAAATGGATCTTAAAGCTAAACTCTTTCGCATTGTGACGCCGGCACTTTGTATGTGTGTATCAGTATACAATACAGATATATATACATATATTGCACAGTCCGCAAGGGATTAGGTAAGCAGATGGGCACTGTCTGGCGGCACAAAGGCCACTTCATCCAGTTGCTTGACTTCGCTTATATTCGTGGAATGTGCCATTAGAAGACTGCTCTTCACTTTGATCTTCGATGACTCGACGGCGCCTTGAGGAGCGGCCTCATGTTTGGCCTGATGGACTAGCAGCAGGCCGCGATTGATGCTCGAGAAGCTGCAGACGTTGCACTTGTAGATTATGGTGGACAGCTCCTGCTCCGGGTGACGCTTCTGCAGATGTATCTGTGGAGGGAAGAGGATGAAGAGATTAGTAAAGGGGAATATAAAGGAGTATGTATATGCTCAGTCTACCCGATATGCTGTGCTCTGTATGGCACGAAAGTCGCAGTGTGGACACGCATAGCGCTTGGGCTCCCGATGGGTGGCAAGATGACGCCGGAAGGCGTTGTGATCGTTCGCCTCGTGCTCACACTTCTCGCACTTGAAGCGCTTGTTCGCCTGGTGGCTGTGCATGTGCAGCTTCAGGCTGCTCTTTGAGCTGAAGACGCGCTGCAGAAGAGAAGAAAGGAGGATTAGTTTCGTGCCCGAGTCTGGCATAGATCTCTCTGCAGACTCACCTGGCAGACACTGCACTGTGGCTGCTCGTTGCGCTGCTTGCAGAGATGCTCCCGCAGTGTCTTGCGATGCTTGAAGACCGCGCTGCAGTCTTCGCAACGATGCACAGTTGCTGCCTCGGGGAGCAGCAGCTCATCTGCACTGCTGCTGGGCTTGGCCATGCCAAGTCCTTGGGTGCGATGCAGCCGACGATGGTTCTTCAGCTGCTTGGTGTTCTTGAAACCTTTGCCACACTGCGTGCACTTGTAGTTGCGCTCCTCGGAGTGAATCTTGGCGTGCGTGTTCACCAGCCTCGAGTAGATGGGCGTCTTGAAGCTGCACAGCTGACAGCAGTAGAGCTCCATGTCGATCTCATGTGTGCGCCACAGATGCGTATGCAGGCAGTTCCAATTGCTGAACTGTGTCGATCTGCACTCCGGGCAGATCATGGGTTGAGCTGAGCCCAGTGCCCCGTTGTGGCAACGTCCGTGATAGTCCAGAGTCGCCGGCGACTTGAAGCGGAACATGCAACCGTCCACAGTGCACTTGCCTCCCTCGACACTCTGTGGCACGCCCTGCGTCGGACGACGCCTGTTCTGTCCCGTCTGCTTGGCGCCATAGGGTCGACCACGCACTGAGGTGCCGCCAGCCAGCGTTGGCTCCACAGCAGCGGGCAGCAAATTGTTGGCAACATAAATGCGCGCAGGCTTCTCGGGGCTGGCAGCTGCAGCAGCAGTGGGCAGAGCAACACTGGCGCTAACTGCTGGCGTCGCTGTATCTGCAACTAGCGGCACCAGCGGCGGCACTGGCAGACAACTCAGATTATCCACAGGCGTCAGAGCAGCTGGGGCAACTGGAGAAACTGTCACTGGCACCAGTGGAGGCACTGCCGTGCACACATCTGGCGTGGCGTACAACTGTTGGTAATCCTTGATTAGCATATCCTCAGCATTGTGTGGCAGCTCCAGCGGCGCTGCCTCTTGCTCCGTGTCAACAGTTGCAATTGCCGCCGGCACTCCCTCCTCCATCCAGGGCCAGCACTCCAGATCCTCAGCCAGATCGTAGCTATCGTCGTAGCTCAGAGCTGCTGGCGCTGCTGCTGCCTGCTGCGCATGCTGATGAAAGTCCACCAGGGATGGCTCCAGTGCCGCTCCAGCGGCAGCTGCATGCAGTGGCAGTTCCATGGGCAGTGGCTCCCGATTGGGCACAATCAGATGCTCCACCTCGTTGCGATTCATCAGATTGAGCTCATCCACAGTGCGCAGATGCAGCGTGCCACGTTGCGGTGCCTTCAGTATGTCCACGTTCTTAATGAAGATCTTCTGCTTTGTAGCAGCAGCCGCAGCATGAGGAGGAGGTGCAACCACAGGCAGATAACTTGCCAACTGCGTGTTAAGCTCTACGCTCTGCGGCGCCACTGCCAGCTCCACCAGCTGCTCGCCGTTGGCCAGCGAGATCTGCGTAGCTTCTGCTGGTGGTGGTGCTGGCGGCGGAGGTGTTGCTTCCGTTACCAGTGGCACCTGAGGCTCAAAGTCCACACCAAAGTCAAGGTCCAAGGCGCTGAAGTTGTTGCTGGCTTCAAAATTAAATGCCTCACTGCACATGTTGGCCAGCGGTGCCAATGCTGGCTCGAATCCTGGCAACGAACCCACGGGTCCTGTTGGCGTCAGTAGCGTCTCAGCTGGGAACACATCCGTGGGTCGATTCACTGTGGAGGCGGGCACATCGCTGAAGCCTGGCAAGAGCATGGGCTCCTTTAGAATGTCCACATTGCGTATGTAGATCTTGGGCTGACGCGGCTTCTCTGGATCCACCACAGGCGCATCCAGCATGTTGTTGTTGTTGTTGTTGCTGCTGCTGCTGCTCATCATCAGAGCGGGCAGCGATGGCAGCTGCTGCTGAAAATCGTAGGGCAACAGCGCTGGCTCTCGCAGCACATCGACACTTTTGATGGAAATCTTTTGCCCCGCTGGCTTCTGATTAACAGCAACTGGCTCCGGCTGTTCCACAACCTCCACAACGTTGAGCAGATCTAGTATATTGCCGGAGCTAACGCCTGGCGGGGAGGACAACAGTGGTAGAAAGTCGCTGAGTTGATTCTCCTCCTGCAAGCGCAGCGGTTCGCGCAGGCAATCCACGTTCTTGATAAAGATACGACTCTTGGGCTCCTGCAGCGACTGTGCCTGTTGCGCCTTCTTGGCGCCCGTTTCATTGGGCTTGCCACTACCATTTAGAGTCAGCGTGGAGATCTCCTGCGGCTCCAGCTGATGATCCGCACTCAGATGCAAGTTGAGCACGTCAATGTTGTAGAAAACATTGGCACAACCTGAAGAGATGAAGAGATTAGATTCGCCATGCCAGACTGGATTACTAGAGACTTGCACTCACCTGGACACAGCAAGTGCTGTTGGGCATCCACGCCGAAGCAGCTGGCGATGTGCGTTTGTGCCTTGAGCTGGCAAAGACTCAGGAACGGGCAGCTGGGGCACTTGTGCAGGCAGGCACTTGTGGCCAGTGCCGCCAAGTCTGTGCAAGCATCGCCGCTAATTGTCTTTGCAGTGGGTGGCGTGGGCGTTGCATTGATGCGTTCCTTTGCAGCCGCCTCGGCCAGCTCGGATTTGATGAGCTCCGCTTCCGATTTAATCTCCGCCGTCTTGCGTCTAAAGCCATTGCGATAGCTACGCTCTGGCTCCGGTTGTTGCTGCAGATCGGTGGTGTGGATCTGCACAAAGGGTATGCAGACAGCAGCAGCAGCATCTTTGTGCGTCGAGGCTGATGTGGACACCGATGATGTTGTTGTTGTTATTGGCACTGGCAGCAGGCTGGATTGGTCATCGTCAAACAGACCGGTGAAATGATCGTGCTCCAGACAGTGGATGGGTGTGGACAGCGACAGTTCTGCATGCTGAAGCTGTAGCTAAACAACAACAACAACAACAACAGCGAATGGGGCATGTTCCATCTCACTTGACAACAAACAACAACAACGGCAGGAGTAGAGTGCTCACCTGGTGGTTGCCTAGTGTGCTATAGAAGCTCGGAAAGGCCACATCCGCATCGTTCATGTTGTTATAATGCATGTGGAATTGTTTAGAATTGCATTTTGCTAACTCCGCATTATAATTTGCTGACAAAAAGCAGTGGCAAGCGCTGATCTGATATCATATCAAAACATCTGATAACAACAACAACGAAACATTTGCAAAGCATCGATAGGAAGCAAGTTATCGATAATCTGCAAAAAATACTACATACAAAACCATCGATACATAACTGAACACTGAATTACTCAAATGGTAAGCACCTCACGAAAACATCAATACCACCACTAAGCATCGAACATGTTCGATGCTTAGTGATACCACTGTAGAGTTGCCGCAGTGCTATCGATATTTTTTCAATTGTTTTTGGCACAGCACTAGCGGCTGCCGACAGCGCAAAACTAACTATATTCTTTTAAGATTTATTAATATATATTTGTTGTTTATTGACGAGAATTAAACAAAAAACAACAAGATGCCGCGCATAATGATAAAAGGCGGCGTTTGGCGTAACACAGAGGTAAGTGGAAAAGAAATTCGCAGCATATATGTATAATACAAAGCACGCTTTCCCTTACAGGATGAGATTCTCAAGGCGGCGGTAATGAAATATGGCAAAAATCAATGGAGTCGTATTGCCTCGTTGCTGCATCGGAAGTCTGCTAAACAATGCAAGGCGCGTTGGTACGAATGGTTGGATCCGAGCATCAAGAAGACCGAATGGTCCCGCGAGGAAGATGAGAAGCTGCTGCATCTGGCCAAGCTGATGCCGACGCAGTGGCGCACCATAGCGCCCATTATTGGACGCACTGCAGCACAGTGCCTGGAGCGCTACGAGTATCTGCTGTAAGTGCAACAATGTTTATACTTTGGCAGTGCTATAAAAATCATTCTCCATTCTCCCATATAGCGACCAGGCGCAGCGCAAGGAGGATGGCGAGGACACAATGGACGATCCGCGCAAACTAAAGCCCGGTGAAATTGATCCTAATCCGGAAACAAAACCGGCACGACCTGATCCCAAAGACATGGACGAAGACGAGCTGGAAATGCTGTCAGAGGCGCGTGCCCGTCTTGCCAACACGCAGGGTAAGAAGGCAAAGCGTAAGGCACGTGAGAAGCAGCTGGAGGAGGCACGACGCCTGGCCACGCTGCAGAAGCGTCGTGAGCTGCGTGCCGCTGGCATTGGTAGCGGCAATCGCAAGCGCATTAAGGGCATCGATTACAATGCAGAGATTCCCTTTGAGAAGCGACCGGCCGCAGGTTTCTATGATACATCTGAGGAACATCTGCAGAAGCAGGAACCAGACTTCAACAAGATGCGGCAACAGGATCTGGACGGTGAGCTGCGCTCTGAGAAGGAGGAGCGCGAACGCAAACGTGACAAACAGAAGCTCAAGCAGCGCAAGGAGAACGAGGTGCCCACAGCCATGTTGCAGAATATGGAACCAGAGCGAAAGCGCTCTAAGCTGGTGCTGCCCACGCCGCAGATCTCCGACATGGAGCTGCAGCAGGTGGTAAAGTTGGGACGTGCTAGTGAGATGGCCAAGGAAATTGCCGGCGAGAGTGGCATAGAGACGACAGATGCTTTGCTCGCGGACTACTCCATCACACCCCAGGTGTCGGCCACGCCGCGTACACCTGCACCCTACACAGATCGCATTATACAGGAGGCACAGAACATGATGGCGCTCACGCACACAGAGACACCGCTGAAGGGAGGAACCAATACGCCGCTGCATGAGTCCGATTTCTCTAGCGTGCTGCCCAAGGCGGCTTCGATTGCCACGCCCAACACAGTCATTGCAACGCCTTTCCGCACGCTGCGTGAAGGCAGTGGAGCTGCCACGCCTGCTGGCTTCCTCACACCCGCCTCGGGTGCACTGGTGCCTGTGGCCAAGACTGGAGCAGTAGCTAATGGCGCCGCAACACCAGCCTATGTGCGCGACAAGCTGAGCATCAATGCGGAGGAAAACATGGGGGTCACTGAGACGCCAGCAGTATACAAGAACTACCAGAAGCAACTGAAGTCAACACTGCGCGAAGGTTTTTCTACGTTGCCAGCTCCACGCAACGATTACGAGATTGTGGTGCCTGAGCAGGAGGATAGCGAACCCATGGAGACGAGCACAGAGCCTGAAGTGGAGGATCAGGCGGATGTGGATGCACGCCTGCTGGCCGAGCAGGAGGCACAACGGAAACGTGAACTGGCTAAGCGTTCTCAGGTCATTCAACGCAGTCTGCCTCGACCCACTGAGGTCAACACCAAGATACTGCGTCCCCAATCCGAGAAACAGAATCTGACCGAGCAACAGCAGGCGGAGGAGCTGATCAAGCACGAAATGATCACCATGCAGCGTGAGTAGGAAGGAAGGAAGCTCTAGAGCAAGTGAACCACTTATTGATACTTCTTCTCTTTCAGTATATGATTCTGTAAAGGACCCTGTGCCCGGACAGTCGCAGCACAAGCTGGAGCAACTACAGAGCTACTTCAAGGCCAATCCGTATGAGGAGATATCCGAGGAGGAGTTGGCCGATGCCAAGAAGATGCTCGCTGATGAAATGGAAGTGGTTAAGGAGCGCATGGCACATGGCGAACTCCCGCTAGATGTGTACGCTCAGGTGTGGCAGGAGTGCCTCGGCCAGGTGCTCTATTTGCCCTCACAACATCGTTATACACGCGCCAACTTGGCCAGCAAAAAGGATCGCCTGGAGTCGGCAGAGAAGCGACTGGAACAGAATCGCCGTCACATGGCCAAGGAGGCCAAACGCTGTGGCAAGATTGAGAAGAAGTTGAAGATTCTTACGGGCGGATATCAAGCGCGTGCTCAGGTGTTGATCAAACAGCTGCAGGATACGTATGCACAGATCGAACAGAACTCGCTGTCCCTCTCGACCTTCCGGTTTCTGGGCGAGCAGGAAGCCATAGCTGTGCCACGTCGCCTGGAGTCGCTGCAGGAGGATGTGCGTCGGCAAATGGAACGCGAGAAGGAGCTGCAGCAGAAGTATGCTAATCTGGCCGAGCAACGCGACTCGCTCTTCACACAATTAGAGCTGCTCACTGGCACACGGCCCACAGCGCAGCAACTGCTCGGCACAGAGCAGGAGCAGCAACTGCAGGCGGTGCAGGCCTGGGATGCAGTTTAGTCACTCATCATTTACACATTCACTAAAATATATATTTCCAAAAAGAAAAGAGAGAAAGATTCAAATACAAAATACACTTCACTTCACTTGATTTCGAATTTAGTTAGTGGCCGTATTTTTGGTAGACCCATTCCTTGTTGTCCAGCGGGCAGACGTGGCGCGTCTTCAGCCAGCGTGCAATGCAATGATAGTGGAAGGCATGATTGCACTCACCCCATGCCACAGTGCACTCGTCCTTGTTGGCATTGGGATCTGCCTGACACTCGATGCACAGATTCATGATGTGATTGCGACAGATGGCACAATTATCTACTGCCACGTCCCATGACCAATGCGCATGCGCGACCCACTTCTTGAGCTCAAAGCGCTGCGCCTTCTTCTGGCAACCATTCTGGCTGCCCGAGGCCACATCGTCCACATCGTTGAACTCCTCCAGTTCGTGAAAGTCCTCGGTCTCTTCCACTTCTACAACATCCTCGCCTGCGGCAGTCATGGATCCGTTTTTATTGGCATTGCTTTCCATTTTGTTTTTGTTTTTTTTTTTTTCAATAGTTTTTACAAATGATTTTTAAAATTCAACTTTAATATTGAACATAATTTTATAGAAAATTTACGAAAGAATTTTTCATGAAGGAAGATTCCATGGCCAGCTGCAAAATTCACATTAATTATAATATACATATACATACTCAATAATAACATTAAAACTTTCTCAATTGGTTTCCTCATTGCAATTTATTTATAATAATTTTTATTTCTGTTTTCTCAGCATAAATAGATATACGAATTTAATTTGGTGCTAAAATACTAACAGTTTTTACTTCTCATTCTTGTTTGTTTAAATTTATTATTATATTTATGTATATATTTCTCTGTAGTCTCCACTTTGGGGGTAAATAAATAATGCAATTTAAACGCCTTAAGCATTTGTTGTATTTTGTTTTTAGGTAGTTTTGTTCTCTTTGTTGTTGTTGTTGTATTGTAAAATTTAGAATTGATTCCTTAGAGTTTTCAGCATCACTTGCGTGGATTATTGCCCATATGCGAATATACAGAGTCGATTATACGTTACGAATAGAGTACATACATTAGATAGAGGTAGATATATATATAAACACAATAATGATAATAGTACATAATAATAATCTACGGGCGTGTACTAACAATACGATTGATTCAATAAGAATATATGTATAATAATTGATAAAGATTGATTGAGAGTAATCGAAGGCGTCATGCTAGACGGGATATTTTATATATATATATATATAGTATGTATATATAGACAGGAAGATGTGTATGTTATAGATTGTCCACTAGTAGAACTTGTTGGGGGGCGGCAGTTTGCGGCTTCTTAGTCGTCCTCGTCATTTATGGCTGCACTGCTGCGCTGGATTTTCATGTAGGCGGCACAAATACACTCACAAACAAAGCGATATTGACTCTGCAAGGAGGAGGATTAGTTTAAGATTGTAGATCTGTAGGATTCCTTCATACACATACCACATTTTGAACCATGCAGGCACGTTGATCGCGCATGGTGCGCACAATGTCCAGCGGATAGACAGGCTCGTGTGCCTCCATTAGCGCCAGGGCGGTGTCCATTAGGATGAGCACACCAGTGCGTCCAATGCCCGCCGAGCAGTGAACAATCACAGGCGGATTGGCTGCGCTGATGCATCTGCAGAGAGTAAACGAAACATGAGTCTATAAGCTGATATCAATTTAGGGGCATCTCTTACTGATGCACGCTGGTGGAGACAGGAGTTTCGTCCTCGGGCGTGGCACCATTGCTGGCCGCACACTTGCGTTCGCTCATCAGGCCCCCGTTGTCATCTGCATCCGCATCGAGCAGTCGCACCTGCTTCAGACTCTCCTCAATCTCCTGCAGCAGCGTACGATTGCGTGCGGCACGCACACGTTCAGTGAACTCCAGAAACAGATTGGGATCGGAGGGCACACAATGATCGGGCCAGGCAAGGTACTGCATGTGATGTATGTGTCGCTGCTCGTGCTTATCCCGCAGCACAAACTCACGAAAGACAAAGCTGCCAGTCTCATCCGGTTTCTCACTCAAGCAACGCACAGAGAAGCCATCGCCCAGCTGCAGCTCGTCTCCGGTGACAGGCCAATACTGATGACACTTCTGTCTGCCCGCCTCCATGACAGTGGTGAGCATAACAAGCAGATGACTGCTCTCCTGCTGCACCATGCGCCAAAAGTCAGTGGTGGTGCTTGCCAGCGGTCCCTGTGTGGCTATATAACGATTGACCACGCCTCCTGGTATCTCCATGTTTACATAGTTCGCATTGATATAGTCCCCAGTCAGTGAGTTGACCAACGAGACGCGAGTGCAGTCATCTACAAAAGGGATTACAATATTAAGAGACTATTTGTTAGAGTTTTCCCCAATTCACTTACAAGGCGATATATCCCGATAGCGATTCTTGGGCGCATTGGCAGGCTTGCGTGCCTCCGTGATGGCCAAGTCGGGATTCTTGCGATACATAAGTTCATACTGGGCTAGCAGTGTTCCCGACGCAAGTCCATCGCTGAGCAGCAGCAGACTCTGCCGGAAGAGCTCATCGCCATCGAGCAGATTCGAATGCGAACCAATCTCATCTGTTTCGGGTACATACTGATACAGAGGCTCCTCCTCCAGCAGCAATGGCGCCGAACGCTTTGGACGCACTGTCAGCAGCAACTCCCCATTGGACTGATGCCGGCAATCACGTATCATGGCCACCACCTGCTCGTGCCGCAGGCCGACCACATCCCGCCCGTTGATCATTAGCACCTCGTCGCCCTCACACACACGTGGCGAACAACGATCGGCAGGTGTGTGTGGCACCACCTTGGACACTTGCACAGGCAGACCCAAATCGACGCCACCTTTGACATTGAATCCATAACGACCCTGCTCGTCTGCCAGTAGACGCATAGTGATCAGATCGCTGCCACTCTCCGGTTGCGCTTGTCCCACTGCATCTGCTATGGTGGTGGGCAGCAGGAGCGGACTGTGCTGGCCGGAGCTATACGCTGGTGGCATGGGCGATGGTGTGCCCGACTCAAAGCGTCTCGTGCACTGCTCAATGAAGCCAACATCGCTGGGAGAGAAAGATAGGGAGAGAAGAGATCATTAAGAGGGATTCCAGGCAGAGATTCCCATGCTGCTACTTACAGTTGTATATCGTACTCATCGCTGTGCTGCTCCCAGGCCTTGCGTGGCATTGCATCGGCCTGTTTGGACGTTACCTTGGACGTGTCATGTGGACGGCTTGTTTTTGTGATGGTCAGTATGGTGGATGCGGACGGTTTGCCATTGTGCGAGGCAGTGCTGTCGGAGCCGCTGCCAGTGCCAGTGGTGCCATTCTGCTGTCCACTACCATCGGCAACGTAGCTTCCTGCTGCTCCTCCTCCTCCCACTCCTTGACCAGCAGCAAGCAGTCGCTTGCTGGGGGAGCGTACAAAGACCTTGTGTATGCGTCCACGCTGCTTCGACTCCTGCACCGCCTGCAACTCAGTGCGGCCCGAGTAATAGAACTTGCTGCCCAGACTGATGTTGAGGAAGCGCGACAAGCGATGCGGCCTCTTCAGCCGGAAGAAACTGTGATGCTCCACACACGATTTCCACAATGCCTTCGCATGCTTATGGCTTGTCATGCCGAAGCCAAGCAACGTGTCATAGCTCTCACTGGGCTCACGGCGCAGTTGGATAAAGAAATCCTTGCGCTTGAACGACACCTTCACCATCTTGCTCCAGGAGAATGTGTTGACGGGCGGTGCATGCTGGAAGACCAGCAGGCCCACAGCAGAGACACCCAATTGCAGATCTTTGCCATTCGAGTCGGTGGCCTTGTGCAGATCAATGCCATACAGTTCCAAGCGCTTGCCATGCTCCAGATAATTGTATTCCGCGTCCGCAGGCAGTTGACCACGATGCAGCTTGTGCAGCTCACAGATCTTACGCTCTGCCTCCGGGGTTTGCTCTGCCAACAACTGCAGGCCACTCAGGTAGCCCGGCTGATGCTCCACGGCATTGAAGTCGCCCAGTTCAGCTGCGAGTAGGAGAGAGAGAATTGAGAGATTAGTTGGAGTTGGGTACATCTTGAACTCTCTACTTACACTGCACTGTGTAGCTGGCAAGCAGGCACTGCGTGTTGCTGGAGCAAGGCAGCTGGCCATGGAGTATGTTGCGCTTGATCTGCAGATAGAACTGATAGCGTGTGAACTCCTCCTGCAAACGGCTCGGATCGCTTACAAAGAACTGAACAAGAAGAAGGCAAACAGTATATAAATATATAATATATTTATAATTAAGTGGTTACTCACCTTAACTCTAAACTCTAATAATGGAACGGCATCGTTGTCGAGCGCGACGCTGCTGCATTGCTTCTTGAATTGCTTCTGTGCGTCAACCCATCTCTAATGAAGTTGAAGAAGTAAATCATCAGTTATAGAGCAACTTTATATATCAAACAGTTTAATGCACTCACCACAACATCGCCAGGCTTCTGTGGAAATAATAGACCAAAGTAGTCCCTTTCGGATAGCTCGAGATATTGAAAGACCTGTTCTAAGAGCTCAGAGCCTTTCGCACGTTTCTGCAAGCAAGTAGGAAGAAAAGATAAGGATTTAAAATATATAGAATAGATCAAGACATGCAGATAGATGTGTTTATTATAAATATATATTAAACAGTTAAAGATATTATAAAATTACTGGCAAAGATATGTTTGACATCTAGTAAAGAAGGCATAAAACAGAGACCTGCATGCGGTATACAGAAAACACCACAAGACAAAGCATTATCCCGTTGATCTCTTTGATCCTTATTTATTATATGGTACTATGCGAGAGAGGACAAGACTATACCTGTAATTATTATATGTATCATATGCAAGACTATACTTTATTCATTATATGCAAGACTATACCTTATCCATTGCAATATGATGCGGTGTTTGCGGTGCTATAAACCACCGCATGCAGTTCTTTGTTCTACTTATGCCTTCTTTACTAGTTATCATTATTATTATATGTATTTTTCATCTTTATTTCTCTTTTACTTCTATCTTAATGTGTATTTTATATTTTCCATCTTTATTTCTCTTCTACTTCTATCTTAATGTTGTTCTATATTCCCTCGACTTTCGTCTCTTTATTTCTATCCAACCTCTGCCAGTCATTTTCACTAATTATCTTGACAATTTCGTGAAAATAGCATTGAAGAGTTTCACCAAACTACTGACTACGTTGTTCACTCATTTTCGTAGTTATATCCCTCCCCCTCTGTATGACCAATTTCTTAATTATCCAACTGCGTTAAAGAAACAAAGCTAAGTGCGTGCAAGTGATGAGTGCAAGCTCCTCCAACTGCCGAAATGAAAGTGAGATTGAGATTGAAATGCATCTCATCTTTCTGTACGTAACGCACGACAAATTCCGCCATAGACTTTCACGGGGTCTTTGCATTGTTTACACAATTTCGCAAGTTGATTATTAATTAATTACTATGCGCATTTCAATGAGCTTAACTACAAATCAAGACAGTTGAGGCAAGGTGGGAATTAGGCATAGTTTGCATTGACTAAGTTCACTTGGGGTTGGGGTTGGGGAAGGGGAGGGCTGGGGACTCACCTCGATCCGAAAGGTGTGCGTGATGTCATCTAGGAACAGTACGGTGACGCATTGTTGCCTCTGCTGTTTCTTGTCGCGCGCCAGTTCTGTGGAGGCACCGCGTAATCGGTAGTTTCTGCTCAGGTTGCCTAAACGAAAGCGTTCAAACATGGCCCAGCTCCATTGCTGCCTCCAATTAATTTGCTAAACGTATAGGGGGAGTGTGTGTAGGTGTGTGTGTGTGTTGTGTGTGTATACTGTGCTCCAGTTGTTCCTTTTGGCTGATGGCAAAGGCTTCCCTGGCTTCGCCTGTTTGGCTGGCAGTTGTTGTAGTTTGTTGACTTGATTCTTGTTTATTCGATAAAATGGCAAGACTTTTGACTTTGGACGTGTCTGAGTTCACGTTATGGCTAAGACTTTGGATGGATGCGCTACCCTCTGCTGACAGGGTCTATGTGCTGTGAAGAAAGACAAAGAAAGAGAGAGAAAGATTGTAATTACTTTGTAATAAAGTGTATTAAAAAGTTGTTGCTAATAAATTTATTATATTTTATATTTATCTTATTTAATTTGTTTGTAGCACATCTGCAGTTCGTCTAGGCTTGACCTTTACTCTGTCATCTACTGTTATTGTTTACTTTTGTTCGGTTATTGCTTGGGCTTGCTGAGTGCGGAAAAAACACTTCACATGACAGGGTAGGCCCAAAAGGTCTTCACTGTGTGTACCCCCTAAAGGCCCCAATCGACGCATTTTTTCACGCGCACACTCACGCACACACACACACAGATACATACATACATAGACAACTCACACTTGCACACACTCATCTGCATTGTCATGTTGTAGACAACAGCAACGACAAGTGCAGAGTGACTAATATTGTCTTGCTTTACGTTCACTTCCTTTGGGTCTTTTTCCCGCAATTGAACCTTGTCGTAGTGTGTGTGTGGGTGTCTCTCTCTGTGTGTGTGTGTGTGTTTGTATGTAGATAAGACTGGCCCACTCGTACAGCTCTTCGATGATTGATGCACTGTGTAATTGGCTTAAGAGCTTTACCAACTGATATACGAACTAGTTAGAAATATCGAACTGTGTTTCTTCTTTTTTTCTCTCACGCTTCTATTGTGCCAGCTCTATAAGGTGTACACGTTTTTAATTACCCTAGCCATGAGTGTGGGAACTAAGCCAACAAATAACTGTATATTAGAGTTGACAATCGAGAGCTGAACCTTTATAAAATGCGTATTATTCTCATATTTATAAAGAAATCTTTCTAATCTACGTCTATCTCTTTATGCTTCGTGTGATATTTATTATAATGACATTAAAATGCTTTGTGTTTTCTTGTTTATAAAGATATCTTTCTATCACTTGCATTAGCATTAATCTTTGTGATTATTACTATATATTATATATACTATTGCAATTATTATTACAGATCTTTATCTATTACTGCAACTAATTAAGTTGTTTTCTTCTTCTACAAAATCTTTTCCTTTCTTTCTTTCCCTCAAGATCCTCAATTTCGTTGCTTTCTTTTCTGCAATTGCTCTTTGTCTTAACCAAAGTGCAGACACCCACACCTCCACACACACTCACACCCCACAGTCAGTTGTGCTGTAGTATAGTTTCCATTAGTTATGGCCTTTATAAGCGTGTGTACTACACTCGTGTACATGTGACAGATAAAGATATTTGTATTTGTTATTTTTGTAGCCCGTGTTCTATATTAATACACAATTTCCGGCTGGCAGCGCGGGCCAACAAGTTGAAAGTAGGAAAGGGGAAGGGGCAGGGGAAAGAAAGTCAAGTACAATAAATTGTGCGCAATAACACACAGAGAAGTCTTTGCCTTGTTTATGAGTTCCAAACGACAAATCGATCGATTTATAAACATAGAATATCTATTTCAATTAACACAAATCATTGAGGCATTTCCATGCCAGAGGAAGTAGATAAAACATTTGAATGTGTTTACGAATTGAAACTGATAATGAGGTATTCCAATAACCCGAACTAATCTGATTAGTTTGATCTCTTTTCGAATCATTTCCAATTAGATTCGATCAAGAGCGCGTCTCGCCCCATTGAGAGATGTGTTGGCACAGTGGGCTGTGGCTAAGCAGCTTAGAGGGGGGGCCACATTTTATGAGGCTTCATTATCAGCACATTAATGCAAATTTGTTAGGCACACACACACACCACCACATTGTGGTAATGGGTCGATAAATTTGTAGATTGTGTTCAACAGGTTGAAGAACAGACAGTCTAGCGCACAGTGGAACCAAGCAAGAGCAAGAACAAACGAAACGAGGTTGCGTCATTTTAGCAATGACGCCCACGTCAAGTGACCACGCTGTCCACTGTCCACGCTCTTCCTCTCTCTCTCTCTGCTCTGCTCTCTGGCTGCCCACTGTACCTCATTCTCTTTGTTCTCTCTGCTTGTTTAAGTGTCTCGTCTGCCCCTGCAGCCGTCAACTGTTTCAGGGAATCAACATCAGAATCGACGACATCGACGACTGTTGGCCATATTTGAACGGAAGCCTTATAGACTTGGTTGTGGTTATGACGGCTTTTGTACTACGCCGCATATCGAGTGCTTGCCTTCGCTCTCTATATGGGCAAAGGCAAGTGGGAGGGGAACACACAGAGAGAGAGGGAGTGGGACAGAGAGAGTTGGCTGGGCAGTAGAGCCAGTGGGGAAGGTGTCTTTATTACAATATTATTTATATTGTTTATGCTTGCTCATTAATTGAAAACGAAATGAACAACAGCAACAACAACAACAATAGTTCTCAGTCTGTTTAAAGTGCATAAACAAAGGCACACACACATGCACAAACACGCACATCTGCCTGGCAACAAAAAACAACTTTTTGGTTCGTTGACCGACTTTGGGTTGTCCCTCTGCCCCCTACTCCTCTCCCTCATTCAGAGTTCCTGTGCCATAAAGTAAATCATGGCGCAAATTTGCTTATTACACATACACACACACACACACACAAACACACATATTCACCTACATTTTCATTGTATTAATGTTTTTTGTTGCATGCAAATTTGATATTGCTTTTTGTTTGTTTGTTTGCAGCTTCCGTTTTGCCGCCCAGTACAGTGGGCACAAATTGCAAATATATTAAACAAACATTGACTAATTGGAATTCCCTGTAAATGAATCTTATGTTCACTCACTTTAGCAGCTGATCTAAGTGGAAATGAAATCACAGATTACGAACCACTGTGCAATGTTTTTTTGCTGTTCGCTTTGTTCGCGTGACCCGCTGAGCAAGTTAAGAGAAAGGGAAGGGGGGCGGGGAAATGGTAACGTAAGCAAATCCAATTTGCTGCCTGCTGCTGATGCTGGAAGCGGGTTACAGCGCAAGAATGGGAGAGAGTGAGGGAAAGAAAGAGAAAGAGAGAGGGAGGGAAGTTTTGATGGTGACGCTGCTGAACCGGTTGAGAATTTGCCAACTAACGCGCAGATTTGATGACTTCGCTGTCTCTGTCTTCTGCTACTCCCCCTTCTTCCCTCTCTCTCTCCTTCTCACGTTCTGCGGTCAGTCACGTAGATTAGTTGCAGCAGATATGAAAACTATGCTATGAAATGAGTCAACCCCTCTAGCTTAACAGTTATGGGGCTGGCTGTGACCTCTCAAGAGGTTGCAGAGAGAAGAAGAAGAAGATGATAAAGAAGGGGGAAGAGAAGTAGAAGCCACAACGTAATTGAAACCACAGACATTAAGCTGAACTTGTCAAACATCGCGATAGGAAGCGAAATATGAAACGAGCTGAGAACACATTACAAACAAAAGCTCAAAAAGGGGTGTAAAATGAAGGTGAGACAGGAGAGGAGCTGAGAAGGAAAGAAGGGAGGGGGAGGTAACAGGGGGACTGTTGTCAGGTGAATGTAAGTAGAAGGCTCTTCTCTGCTCTTCTTTTCTCTGCTGCTGCTGCTCTGCCTGCCACTCAATTTCAATTAGGGTACATCACGGCGAGTGCTTTTACTGCGGGTACCTCTCTCCACTCTCCCCTGCTCATGGACGACCCCCATCAAGGGTGAAGCGGGCAAAAAGGACAAAGCTTAACTTGGTTAATAAAACATTCGTTTCTGGGGGAAAATTTGATTGAACTCTGGCTAACAAAATTAGAGTTTTCATTTTCATTTTCCCAGCTGGCATGGCAACCCCAAAGATGCACAAGCTCAAAATTACTTTTAAATTGATAAGCGAAATTAACAGTGGGAGAGAGGGAGAGGGGGAGACAGTGAATGAGTGAGACGCAATTGAATTGAATTTGGCGTGCCAGAGCCGCATCAATATTGCTGTCTCTCTCTCTCTCTCTGTCTCGCTGCTGCCCTCTATGCAACATTTGCATTTGTTTGGTTTTATGTGCTCCCTTTACCGTTATGCGTCAGGGTTACCATGTGTACGCAGCACGAATCGAAGGGAATTGGGGGAAGGCGGGGAGAGTGCAGCCTGCTTATCGCTGTTTGCCTTTTAATTTTTATTGCTTCTGACGACCCGCCCCGAGACAGGCAGCAACAAATTCTTATGCTATTTTCGTGTTCATATTTCACATGCAACCACACACAGCCCCCAGGCCCAGGCCCAGACCTAGTCACAGCCCCGGGGCTGCACACACGCACACGTGCAGAGACACACAAACACACACACACATGTAGAGAGAATGAGTCGCAGGTCTCTTGGTTGTTTACGCTTCGCTTCTTGCGATATTCTTAATGTGCTCGCCGCTCTTCACTTTGCTTTTACCGTTAAACGCTTTGGGGCGAAAATAAGAAGAAGAGAAGGGAGACGAATTTGTCTACTAAACGATTTTCTACTCGAGTTTGCCCCACTAGCCCCTAGTGGGGATTAAAGGCACAAAAACAACAACAAGAACTAAACCCAACGACGTTCGAAACTCTGCTAAGACTTTTAAACAAGCAGGAGGGAGAGAAAGGAAGAAGCAGAGTGCGGCACAGTGGAAACTAGTTTAATTAATTAAATGATTTGTACACAATAAAATGATTAATTGCACACACACACACAGTCATCTCTGTGTTTGTATTTGTGTCCCTTAGCGTGTTCCCTCATTACATTTACTTTCGCTTCTCCGCGGATTACTGTAGGATGCGGCCTGCAACTGTGTGCATGCATGTGCGTACTTATGTGTGTGTGTGAGTAGACTTTGATTTCGAAGCAAAGCTGAGTAGGCGGCATCTTGAGATGGCAATGATTGTGTATGGGTGCGAGTGAAATGACAGCGCCACCAGCATAAAGAGGAGAGAATTATAATAATAATCAAAAGGGCAGCCTGCGGGCTGCAGATAAGCATGCACACACACACACATGCACACAAACAGGCACACTCACGCACACATGAAAGGAGTTAAATAAACTGCGCTTGTGTACCTTATATTTTGTTGCTGTTTGGCTTATTAACTTCGTTTTACACTCGCACAAACGTGTAAGTTGCAGTGCTCCTTGGTTGTTGTTTTTTGTTGTATTTAAAACTCACGCACACACATGCATAACACCGCCACACACGCTCACACGGCCGCAAGTTGAAAAGAAAACAATGAATCAAAAGAAAAAACACTTGAACAATGAAACCGCAAATTTAAATTAAATAGTAGTACTTTGTTTTCTTTTGGCTGCTGTACGCACAAACAGCAAACGGCTAATGCATTCGATAACGAACAAAATTAACAAAAAATTAAAACAAATCTAATTTTCTTTCTCCGAAACCGAACGAACCAAGGCGAGCAGCGACGAACTAGTGATGTAAATTGTGACGATATGTTACTAAAGCCGCAGTTAATCGATACATCGATTGCACAACGATGTGCCAATGTACCAAACTGTGCGATAGCTGTAGCCATTATTGTTTCATAGCACTTAGCATGCATGCATGCTGTTGCTCACTGACAACAGCTCGTTGATATAATGCACATACTATATTAAATACTTTTCATCATTATTTTAAAATAAAGTTCGTTAAATTATTATGCTTGACTCTACAATTCGTTTACAAAATAAATATTTTTAATCAATGTTTATTGTGTTTATTTTTGGCAAAGTATTAAATATGTACGTCCGTCGCACCATGTTGCAAAATTTCATTGAATACAATTTTAAATTTAGCTTCCGCTTTTGTTGCTTTGGTTTTTTATTAACAAAATTGGGGAACAGCTGTTAATGAATTAATTTTGTGTACAGAAGACTTGCTATAAAAGCGCCGGCACTTTCCCATATTAATCAGTTGGAACTGTTTAAGGTTTTTCAAAACTTCCTCGCAATGAAATTCATTCTCCTCTTGGCTTGCCTCGCCCTCTACGTGGCCTCCATTCAAGGCCAAGGCAGATGTCGCGGAAGTCCTCGTAAGTAAACCAGGAAATTCTTCCCTACTCCTGATACTATATATATATATATATAC
Source organism: Zaprionus nigranus (assembly GCA_018903425.1). Taxonomy (NCBI): domain Eukaryota; kingdom Metazoa; phylum Arthropoda; class Insecta; order Diptera; family Drosophilidae; genus Zaprionus; species Zaprionus nigranus. Next base: position 5,583,398 of record JAEIGD010000004.1, on the reverse strand, counting down.
AACACTCTGCTCTTCTGCAGTATCTGTCAACTGTCGCGGCGGTCGCAACTCGGGACATTTGAACGGACGCACCTGTCGGTCTAATCAGAACAATAGAATGTGGTACTGGGACGCCAACCAACGCGCCTGCCTGGTCATGCCCTTCCTCGGCTGTGGCGGCAACAACAATCGCCACTGCACCCTGGCCGACTGCAACAGGCACTGCAGGCCGCGTTAGGATCGCGAATATGAAAGGATAAAAAGTTCAAATAAAGTTGAAAATTGTTGCACAGTTAATTAAAGATTGTTTTTTACTGATTTAAATACTATTTCTGCTATTACTATCACTATTACTACTATTCCAACTACTATTTTGCTTAGTGTCATAGTAATATTTATAATGTTTTATTTAACATTATCCCTTCCTTTATTTTGCTACTCTTTCTAGTACATTTTCTACTACTATTTCAACTTTTACTACTACTTTTACTACTACTTTCTTGCTCTTTTTATTATGTTCTCAAATTGTATTGAATTCGTAACTCCCATTTAACTTCCTACAACAACAGCTGTATTTAACTCGTACAAACGTTGATCCGTTTGCAATATAAACCCTAAATTCTACATTCCATATATCATTTTGAACAAGTTTCCCCACAATGAAATTCGTTTTATTCTTGGCCTGCCTGACCTGGCTTTATGTGCCCCACACACAGGCACAGAATGTTTGTCGTGGATATGTGCGAACCAGTAAGCTATATCCTTATGAGATATAATATATATATTCACAATTAATCCACCTCAGTTAGAAAGACCTGCGAGGGGCCCAGGAATGAAGGCCATCGCTTTGGGCGACTCTGTCACAGACAGTCCAATAACGAGATGTTCTACTACGAGCAAAGGAACGGAACCTGTGTCCACATGGTCTACTACGGCTGTGGAGGCAATACGAATCGATACTGCAATCTGCAGGATTGCAAACGAAAGTGTGTGCAAAGAGAATGAAGGAAAGAAGAAAGATATGGTAGGAAATTTGGAAATAAAGAAGATAACGAAATAAGAGAATTGTAAAGTTATAAAAATATATTTATTTTACTATTTCTCTTTCAGTTACTATTTTTATTTTCGATATGTATATATACACCTTTTTTAAGTTCGCATCCCATTGAAACCTCAACAACAGCTGTTCCTTTCATTTATAAAGTATATTGATACAATCGCTGCTATATAAACCCAAATTTCTATAGCTTTAAATCAGATCACACTCATTTCTTCACAATGAGAATCGTGTTAATCTTGGCCTGCCTGACCTGGCTTTATGTGGCCCACACTCAGGGCCAGCTGGCTTGTCGTGGACATGTGCTCAGTGGTAAAGCTAAAGTTGTATAATTATATATAACAGATCTTAACTTCCACTAACCTTTGCAGTCTGGCTAACCTGCGAGGGGGAAAAAAATGAGGGGAACAGTTTGATGGCCCACTGCTGGAGAAATTCGAATCCCAACATGTGGTACTACGATCAGAGAAGAGGAACCTGCAGGCACCAGGTCTACCATGGCTGTGGAGGCAATACGAATCGGTACTGCAGTCTACAGGAATGTCAGCGAAACTGTGAACGACGGACATAGTACGAGTTTCTTGATTAAGAATATGAAAGATCTTATAAATGATATGGAACATAATTGTAAAAACATAATCTCGAGTTAAAGATATAAAAGTTGATATTAAAAACGATTATTCGTCTTAAACTTGTTATGCCAACTATAAGGTAAAGTTATTCAAAGATTGTACATGTTTTTTTTATATAGAACCCAAAATTCGAAAGGTTTCTTTGTATATAACTCCGATATAATAAATTACAAAAGATTTCCCACAACTCTCTTGTTGATCACGTTCAGAAAACAGTTGTGCCTATATATAATGAATATTCTTGATATATGTTATTATACTTCCGATATATTCTTAATCTCTATCTATATAAAGACCCGCTTTTTTCGCGTTGCAACAGTTTGAACTGTAGTTTAGCATGAAGTGCATTCTCTTCTTGGCTTTGCTGGCTCTCTATGTGGCCCATTCGGAGGCACAAAGCACCTGTCGCGGTAGTGTTCCTTGGGGTAAGTAACTAAAGTTGTAAATCGGGGATATATCTGTAGTAAGATATAAATGTTATTCTTCTGCAGGTGCTCAGAATTGCGTGGGTGGTCTGAATGAGGGACACAGTCGTTGGGGACATTGTCGTGGCAATGCGAATGCAAGAATGTGGTACTTCGATCTGGTTAGTCAACGCTGCTTCCAGATGTCCTATCGAGGATGCGATGGCAATAACAATCGCTACTGCACCCTCGCCGATTGTCAGTGGCAATGCAGGAGAGCATGATTCGAATAATGAATAAAGTATTGCATGGTATATAAAGTATTTGGGATTTAGAAAGATAACATGGAATTGGATATTTCGGAAGGGGAATACGTCAACGGAAACTTCTTTTTTTTGCGATTAGATGATTTTTTGCGATAGATTTTTGAAGCTACTGGAATAAGATGGATAACTTTTCTGTCTCTTCTTGGTACGAATTATTTAAAGTTAATGTCAATTTAGACTACTCTTTATATGTATATACTGGGGAACACTTCTAGATTACCCTACACTTTCTTTACATTCAATCTTAGCCAAAGAATTTGCTGAAGTTATTTAGAAAAAGGTGCCCACATAGAAGGACCTTCCATGGAAAGAGCGCAAGCCTGCCGAATGAAGGTCACAAGATGTCAACCTGTGCACACCCTCCCTCACATACCTACACACGCATACACCCAAGCTAGCTACAAATTGAGTTGTGTCCATATACCCCACTTGGACGATGATTAATCGTGGCATGGTCAGCCCAATCGGAGCGCTTAAAAAGCCATCATAAAAATGTGACACGCCGCTGCAGTCCCCTCTGCCCTTCTCCCTTCCCAACAAGGTTTTCTTTTAGGCAGAAAAAATAGAAATGGACACAAACGGACCGCAGAAGGAAGGTAGGTAGGGGAGGGAATTGGGCGCAGCAAATGCGGCAAATTGCAATTTTATGCGTTTTTTATGTTAATCACAAGACAACCTAATGGACAACACAGTCTGAGAGTCTGATGGACAACTGTCAGAGATGTCAGAGTTGTTCAGGATGAGACATGTGTCGCCCACCAAAGAGTATTGCATTAATCATGCGTTGATCCGATTTTAGTTTCGCAATATATCGCATGAAGAGAAAGAGAGAGAAGGGAAAGAAAAATAAAGTTGGTATAGCTATGGGGATTATGTGAGAGCCTAGTGGAACCCATTATGATTAGGATATATTATTCTAACAATAGTCTCCATATCAAGAACCACTTCGTTAAGAAATATAACAATCAAAACCCGAATCTATTGATTTCGCCATGATTGCCTTTTACCTTTCTTATGTTTCAATTTTAATAACAAAAACGTGTTGAATTTTTATCGATCATCATATTTAATATTTAAGCCTTTGATGGAATTTGTTTATACAAAATGTAATTACACTTAATGGCTAAAAATGTTGATAGACTCGTTTAAGTATCATACATAGAGTATAAGTTTTTATTTGCATTGCCAGTTGAAGATTTGTTTAACATAAGCAGAACTCTTGGAGGTATTTCCACATAATAGATATATACTCAAATCTGTTCAATATCGAATATGGAAATCGGGATTATACAAAAGGTGCGGCTGATATGTTGTAAAAATGTTAAATATAGCTAAATCGTATGCCGAGATTAATCATATCGTTAATCGCTATCGTTATCCATATCGATATCGATGCTAGTTGCTAGAAATGTACAATTAATTTAAATAATTAATAACAATTAGAATTATGGAATAAACATTTTGATTACGCGTATTAAATTCTATAGTAAATTTATTAATTTAATTAGCTGTAATTATTTTAATTATAATTTATTATTATGCTTCTTCTAACTTGTTTTTTGTCGTGTTGTTGTTGTTGCTGGCACAAAATGTAAGAAGAGGTTTTAAAGTACGTTATTTTGATTTTATTTAATTAAGTTTAATTTAATTTAATTAATATTATATTTGTCGAGTATTTTAAATAGAATTTCAATGGGTTTGCCGTGTGAGAATTTTCGTTTTTCTTCTGCTTTTTCGTAATTTTCTTAATTTAATTAATTAATTTTTCTTTTTCTTCGATAATTTACAAGCTTACAAATTATTTAACAACATTGAATGTTTTAACATTTGTTTTATGACGACGAAAAAAAGAATTACTAAACAAATTCTTAGAGGAATTTTTTCAATTAATTTTGAAAGTATTTTTTTATGCATTTTAAATTGCTATTTACATGTTGGAGAGTGTAGGAGATAAATTAGAGAGAGTTGGCAATTCTTACTGCGAGTGCCTTGGTCTCTGCGCAGTGCAGGATGTGAAAAGAGAGTTGGCAATTCCAAATTGAGTTTTATTTGTCAGCTCAACGATCTGTTGCTGCCTTCTTTACTCTTAGTTGCTCTCTGCTGATGCTGCTCTCTTCTCTGCAGCTGCCATTACGGCACATCCTTGCCATATTGAATTAAAGCTGCTCTCAACCTTGCTCTCAGCTCAAGTGATCTGTTGCCATCTCCTTTACTCTCACGCAGTAGTTGTGCTCAGCTGATGCTGTTTTTTACTCTGTTGGTAATGTTCTCTGCTCAGCTGGCGCTGTTGACTTTGCTGCGTCCTTCTCTGCTCCACCATTTCAATTGCTGCCTCTGCGCGCGCTAAAGAACATTCTTGCCACCTTCCCCAATGCACCCACAAAGTCCCAACGTTCCTGCTGCTGTTGCTGCTGCTCTGTCTGTGTATTGTGCTGACAGTCTGGCAACGCTGGCGTCGTCCCGTGCTCTTCCCGCACGCCCTAGGAGGGTGTGGAGTACCAACCACTGGCGGGGCTGCCCTTGTGGTACAGATGGAAGCTCGAGTGTGGTGCAAAGTATTGAGGCTGATCCAGATTGCTGTATGTCACTCCACCCTCAGTTGTTGTTGTTGCATGCCCCGCATGCGGATGCATTGCAGCGGAGTAGGCCTGCGGCTTCAGTGGCAACGCTGTGGGCGGCGCTGCCTCCACAGGCGTCGCATATTGACCCCGCAACGGATCCGCATAGTCCGCATAGCCGCCATTGCTGGCCACCACCAGCGCCGCCGAAGAGAGGCACCTTCGCCGAGTTGTTGCTGTCCCGCGGCGACACCGAACTGGGCGGCGTCATGGCATTGTGGTAATCAATGGTGCTGTGGTAGCCCCCGTAGGTGGACACCAGATTGGTAAAGGCATCTGCCGAGTTGGGTCCCTTCTGGCCACTTGCGCCGGGATGTGGCACCGCTGTCGCCGTGGGTGCCGTGGAGTGCAGCTGCAGGAATTGATTCTCATACGAGGATTCGCTGCCGGGGGGCGTGGGCAGTGGCCCGCCCTGTTGCTCGCCATAGAACACGCCCACGCCGGTGGGCGTCTGGCGGGCTGTGGCACGAATGACGCTCTCACGATGCGCGTGCAACTGACGCAGCAGCGCTGTGGCCGGCATGGGGGCGGGCTGCTGGTAGGGCGTGCCAATCCACTGGATGGTGCTGCTCTTCTCATTGGGATCGTGCTGCTGCTGCTGCTGCTGTTGATGTTGTTGCTGCTTGCTGCTGCTGCTTGAGCAGCGCGTCGGCGCTGAAGTCTGTGCTCGGCTGGTTGTTGTTGTTGTTGGGTGTGGGGGAGGGCAGATGCTTGGACATGGCATGCTCCAGATCCTTGACAGCCGAATCCGCGCCAGCTGCACCCGCTGGCTGCTCATCTACAATGGAGGGCAGGCGACTGCGTGGCGTCTCCCCCCTTTGCTGTGACTCCAGTGCAGGCAACTTGCTCAGCGGCTGCTGCTCCACCTGCTGCTGCTGCTGCTGTTGCTCTGCCTGCTCCTCTGCCTGCTGCGCTGCTTTGCTCTTGCGCTTGCGCTTGGTTGTGCTGCCACTTGCGGGCGTGGGCGTCGGCACGGGCGTGGCCACTGTGGTGGGCAGCACGCCGTCCACCTCCACACCCAGTGGCGTGGGACTGTCCTTGATCAGTGCCAGACTGTTGAGACTATTGCTGCCATGTGCTGTCGCTGCACTGCGTCCACGCCCACGTCCCGTGTGTCCCTCCGGATCGGCCTTGGGCGAGCTCAGGCCCAGCTTCATGTCGCCCGCACTGAGATGCGCATTGCCCTCGCCGTTGGCATCGCCACCAGGCGAGCCACTGCTCTTGTCATTGCCCTGACCCTCCTCGTGCTTGATGCTGTCCACGCTCGGCTCTAGTTGGCAACAGTCCAGAATCAGATTCTCGTATTCCCGATTGCTAAAGTCAGAGGGAGAGAGAGAGAGAGAGAGAGAGGGGGGAAGGTTAACTAAGCAGTTCAAGCTGTATTCCTACTTGGAAACAGTTTCTAGTACAAGGAACTCAGCTCTGCTTGGAGCTGGCCCTTTATGAAATTTGGTGTGTTTATTTCTTACTATATAAGCTATGATTGTGCAACTTATTTCGGAGATTCCTCCCATCAGAAACGTTTTTAACCCAAGGAACTCAGCTGTGCTTGGAGCAAGACTAATGAAATTTGGTGTGTTTACTTCCTACTATATAAGCTCTGATCATGCAACTTTTTTGGTAGATTTCTATCATCAGAACAGTTTCTAACCCAAGTAACTCAGCTATACTTGGAGTTAACTTAATGAAATTAATTGTACAGCTAAGTAGCTCTATCAACTATGATCATTCAAATTCTTCAGCAGATCACACTATAATCAACCAAGTTATGCTCTGCTAACTTACCTTATAACATAGTTGACACAGATTATGTTCTGCTCGTCCGCGTTCTTGGTACTGCAGACGACAGTGGCGCAGGTCTGTAGCCAGGTGTAGCCGCCGCTCTTGTTCATCAGTCGATAGTATCCAGTGAGCACTTGACCCTTTTCGATAACTGTGGGAGGGAGAGAGAAAGATAGGGAGCAGTGTTAGCTAGCTAACTCTTTCTTTAACAGCTTCTTGCACTACTCACGGTCTGTGTGACTCTTGCGCAGGCGATTGGCATCCTCGGCATGGCACAGCGAGTAGAGACTCTTGTTGACCAGATCCTCGGGCGTGTAGTCCAGCAGATCGGATACCCTGTAAGGTGATAGCGGTAGGTTTATAAGGAGAACTCTCTAGGGGGCGTAGGAGTGTGCTTACCTGGGTTCACAGTGTGCCACGCGCAGATCGAAGTTGACACGCGTCACAAACATGTCGCACTCCAGGCGTATCTCATGCACCGAAGGGCGGAGGCAGCGCGATGGCCAGGGCGACCATGCCCAGTAGGGGAGGCTGCGATTTGCGGGTGTGCGAGAAGGTGTACTGGGGGCGCAGCTTGCACAGCAGCAGCACAACCTGCAAAGAGCAGAAGGCAAGTGCAGAGAAGAGGAAGGATTAGACAAAGGAGGAGAGCGAGGGCAGTTTAGTAAGCTAAGCAAAAGCGAGGCTGCAGTCGACAGCAGAGGGAGTAGGAGAGAGGGGAGAGAGTGGGAGAGAGAAAGAAGGAGAGAGAGGAATATGGAGAGAGAGAGAGCAGAGATCTTCCCCTCTGCTCCATCGCTGTCGATTGCAGTTGATGACGATGAGCATGAGGAATGATACTGTGCCTATGAAGTTGCTGCTGATGAGGCTGAAGCGTTTGCCCTGCGAGCCTGATATGTGCAGGGTATATAGCATATATATAGTGTATATATAAAGTGTATATAGTGTATATCTATGTTGCATATTCGATACTGATCAATCTAAAATCAGTTTTGCATTTGCCGAGAATTGGTTCAACTTATAAACTGATTGATCGTTTTTCAAGATAAATCATAAACTAAACAGTTTCTGTAATCGAAATATCTAGTATTTTCTAGTATTTTTTCTATTAATTTTGATAATTTGCCTTGTACTGATTTCAATTGATACGTACCGAATAGTTTGAGCCCGGATTCTTAACATTTTTAGCATTGTTAGCGTTATTGTTACCGTTGCAATTGCTCGTTGCATCGCTGGCCTGTAGATAAGCAGTGGATATGGGTATATGGATATGGAATATGGTATATGGTAATACGTATACGTAATTAAGGCACTATAGCCTTTCTAGCAGCAAACCAAAGAGAGGGGTTAGTCTAACCTCACGCACCAGGCAGGCATTTCTAGTGTTAGCTGTACTACATAAGGCAAGAAACAGAAGAGGATAATGATAGAGAAGAAGAACAAAGGAAAAACAGGAAGAAAAACAAAGGAGGTACTGAGAAAAAACAAGAATAAAACGAGTAGAACTAAGGATAACTTAGGATAACTACGGGTAACTAAGGATAACTGGGGATAACTAAGGTTAATCGAGTGTTAACCGAGTGTTAACTGTGCTACACTACACTACATGTTCACACAACACTACACGGCGCCTCTACAACTGCAAGCTGCGACAGAGTGCGAGAGAGAGAGCTAGATAGAGAGTGAAAGAGCGCGCAAGCTTACCCGATAACCGGAGGATTTGAAGTGGCAGCCGCGCTTGGTCAGTGTCGACTTCATGCGCACACAGAAGCTGCGATCGTAGCCTTTATAACCGCTGGTGGAGGCCTGCGTCATGGAGGCGGCAACTGCAGTAGAGAGAGAGAAAGAGAGAGGGAGAGAGAGAGGGGGAAGAGAGAGAGATTAATACCCCGTTGAATTGAGTTTCCTTTAAGAGTTTCCTTTCCAACTCACAACGACCGGGATACCCAGTCTGGGTGCCTCGAGGACAGCCGGGGGGGAGCATTAACTCGGACTCGGACTCACCATCAGGATTGTTCGTACCGTGTGTGCCGCTGCCATCATCAGAGGCGCCCGATGTGGGCGATGCCAGACCACCAGCAGCGCCGCCGCCGCTGCCACCACTGCCGCCGCCTCCACCTCCCGCTGAACCGGTGGTTAAACTGAGTCCCAGCTGCTCGGCAATTTCCGCATGATCCGCTTGATGTATATAGTCGAATATGCTGCTGCCCGTCATCTCCACCTGCGACAGGCCCAGGTAGATGGACACCGTCTCGGATATGTACAGGAAGCGTCCGTCCGCAGCCACAGCCAATGCAAAGCCGTCGAGTGACTGCGAAGGAGGAAGGGAGAAGCATAAACAAACAAAGAATTAGCATATATACAAGATGGCTGACTGCACTCTCCCCTTCCCTCTGCCATGCTACCCTTCACGGAACTTACCTGCAGTATGTGGGTACCCTGATGTTGCTCGAACAAATCAACGGCGGGACTGCGTCGAATGGCTGCACCTGCAAATGAATACAAAGCGAATAGATGAATAAGTGAATGAGTGAGGGGTAAACAACAAGACAGAGAGGTATTGTAGGGTTTGAAACGAGTATAACTAGGGCCTTAGACTGTCTATAGTTGCAATGCGCTTTGTGGAACTAAAGAGAATGTAATTAACTATCTATTGATGGAGTCTTTTTAAAAACCTATGCAAAACTTAAGAAATATCAGTAAAAATATGCTTACGCATGTGTAAAATTGTTAGTTTGACTTTGTAGCAGTTAAAGTAAAAGTGTGAAGTAACTAAGGAGTGATTTTTTAGCTATTATCTTTTTGGCAACACTGGTTTAAACAGCTGACGCACGTTTGGTGTTTTGTAACACTGTCAAACATTTTCACTTTGGTCTATAATTTAACCAGGAATCGTCGAAACAAACGAACAAAGCTTGCAAGTCGCAGATGATATTTCTGTTCACATGCCTTGCTAGTCTAGCTAACATACGATATACAATCGCAATCAATGCCCTGCGACCTCAATGCCAACTCAATTCCATTTCCCCTCTCTACACACACTTCACTTCGAGTATTTTCCTCTGTACATAAATGATGCCCCCCCTGCACTATACGGACCCTGCTAATAATTCTCTGTGAGACAAGCAGCATAACGGAACCGCAGTGTCATAAATACCCTGGCTGTACAATATTTTCTCAGCTGATGCTCGATTCAAGGCATATTTATTTAATTCAATTATAGAATTTTACGATTATGGTCAAGGCGGGCGCAACCCCAGAGAGAGAAGCCAAGACCAAGACTGACCGAGTGCGGACTTCAGGTCATAATTCGCACAAGTGCAAATCGCTTTAGCTACAGTGAAGCACGCTTCCCATCCCCACACTCCCTCTCTTTGCTGCCTGCTCTTCCCTGTCTCTGTCTCCTTCTTTTTCCTCCTCTGCCTCAATTCCCCAGCGATTTCTTTGCCTTTGCCACCGCGCTAAGTTGCCAAACAGTTTCCGTTTCCGCTGGCCATATGTGCTGTTGCCTGGGCAGAGGTGGAGGGACAGGGTTCAGGGGCTGCGGGTGGGCTTTAATGACCTTCGCCGACGCCCCCGTTTCAATAATATTTTTTGCTGTTTTTTTTTCTGTTTCTGCCTTTGGCTGTGTGGGTCAAATTGAAGTGCTTTTTATTGCCCGCAGCTTGTTGCCTTTTCGGGTTTAGTTTCGCATAATAATCCAACGCCCCCTCTTCATTCCCCCATTCTCTAGCCAGTCTCACTCCACCCTCATACATAACGCCCCATTGATTTTGGATTATTTTTTAGTGCCTTGTCTACCTTTTTGGCTTGGCCAGCTGCCCATTGCATTAGCCCCCGTTACGCCCCGTCCCCACACGCCACTTCCCTTACTGTTGGTTGCCAAGTGACGCCTCCGCCCCCACGGAAGGGGCGTGCCCAGTTGGCAACCGAGTTGAGCTGTGCGAGTTGTCACTTGGAATGCCTTTGACGTGACAATAACTCGACTGACGATGCATGACGTGGCTGCAGCGCGTTTTCAATGTTAAATTCGAAAGTAATTTAAGGTTTTCTTGCCTTGCAGCTGCAACTGTTGGAGCTGCTTATGCAGCCTGATATATGAAAGGTACCTTAGTACTCTCAATAAATTTCAGCATTATCTATAGAGGTTTTTTAGTTTTAAAGCAGAAAAACGAAGTATTTTTTTCGGTTACGATATACTTGCAAAGATGTTGACTAAGGTGATAGACTCATGAATACAACTGTATACATGAGCTTTATAAGGTTTATGCTATGATATATGATAGATATATGTGTAGTATATAATATATATATACTTCTATGTGATTTAATCATCATGCTACCTCAATTTTCCCCCACAAATTACAGCAATATTGTGTGAAAGCTGCCATAAATCGTTAAACCCGAGGCGATTATCCGTGATATTCAGCTAAAATCGGCCTAATGGGCCATTATCTGTTGCAGCTTACAGTGTGTCTATATAAGTATGCGTAAGTATACCGATAACTGTCTATATAGGTGCATAGTACGATATATAGTCTGCTATATAGTCTTACTGTGCTTGGCCTTCTGAAAATTCCACGAAGCCTCGCGTCGTCAAGAGTGACAACAATAATGACGTGTGTGAAACAACAACAGCAACAACAAGAGCAGCAACAATAACAATAACAGCAGCAACAACAACAACTACAGTGAGTCAAAATGGCTGCGCATGCGCAGCAAATAAAATAAATTAAGCTTAATAGCGACATTTCATGCAAATCGGGCACCCGAGGCCGACTTGGACTTCGACTCGCATCGCTACAGGGAATGGGTAGAGGGAGGGAGAGGAGAGAAGGGGGGCACTTGGTGGGCCAAAAGCCCAAAAAACCAATAAATCGACGTCGCGTACATTTTTTAAGGTGCGCGCGCATAAACAAAAATATATTTTGTGTTGTTCGTCTGCCATAGAAAAGTTGACAAACATTTTTTGATTTCACTGCGAGAGCCAAAGTAGTGCCCGTCAAGAGGGTACCCTCTTACTCCCTTCCTCCTCCTCCTCCTCCTCCTCCTCCACCCTCGCTCCCTTTCTACGAAATGTAGGCAAATGTGTTTCCTGCTTTCGGTTTTTATAGCCCGTTCTTGGCGTCTCGCTTTACGCCCCGCTTCGCCAATGGCTGCCAATATGGCTGCCCTCTCTTCACCTCTCCCTCTACCTTATCCCCCACCCACTTCACCCCACCACGACCAAGTACAGTCGCTATATGCAAATTAGCTCGGAAATTTCACTGCAGTCGACCCGATAAGCGCTGGCGGTGTCGGTGCGATTGGAGAAGGAAGTATTCGTTGCATATAGTGGGTATATCAACTAAGCTAGCGAGGGCAGCCACTGAAGTTGAGGAGAATTGAAACTGTGTAGTGCATTGCCAGGGTGTTAGAGAACTATATGGGAAGTTATCAACTAGGTTTAGCTAAAGGCAAACATACAGTGAAGTCAAAGACGCCCTGCAATCAACTTTGATGGATCATTATCATGAAGAACGTAGAGATCGGGTTTATTGACCATATTTATCATGAAAATATACATATTTTACAAGACTTTCCTTAAACTTTTCTTTCTAATATATGTTAGACAACATTACAAGGGTTTTTATTGGCATTAAAAGAAGAATCGGTTAAACAAAAGATAAAGATCAAGAATATATATGTCCTTTAGTCCATATATCTAAAGTCATCAAGCAGAGAAAGCTACAGGCAAGTGAGCACTCAATCTAAACATATCCCTAATCAATGTTGATAACTCTTCCTTTGACAAAAGGCCAAATCGCTTTGACCAGGCACACTGAACAAGAATATATACTATATATAATACTCAAGACTTATGCTAAGCTAAAGTTCCTTCATTATCGTACTCACTTTTTAGCTTACTGCTGCTGGATGCCTCGCGCGTCCATGGCGGATCTCCGTGTCCGGAGAAGTCTCTCAATTTCAGATAACTTATGGTCAGTCTTATTATGGAAGCCTTGTCCAGCTGGCTGGTGATCGCTGCGGGCAGTGGCAGCATCTTAGCCAGCTCATAGAACTCGTAGTTCTCTTTGCCGCGACGCGAGCGCGCTGCATCCCGTGACTTCTCCTTTCGTAGCTCCAAAATGCTGCAAGGGAGAAAGAGAGAGGAAGATGAGAGAAATGAGATGAGAATAGACAGCATTAGCGACAAAAGCAATGGCAATAAATATTGATATAAGCAATAAGTAGACACTGACGAATAGCTGACAACAAGTTGCCAAGCTGCAGAGTATCCTCCTCCTCTACGAAGACGAGCTGAGGTGAGTCTCACCTGTCGCCGTAGCTGTCAGCACAGGCGATTTGGGCAATTTGTTTGGCTTTTGTGACGAAATGGTATCAGGCGACAACAAATTGCCAGACATTTGTCAGAGAGAGTACGCACAGGGAAGGGGGCAAAAAAGAGACAAGAGATGAGAAGGGAAGAAGCAGAAGATACTCTGTCTGTTCTCACGGCGATCGCTAGAAAAATTTCCGACAGATTTTCCATTGTACTTGATGTTCTTATTATGCTCTCGAGCAGGTCTATTTGTACAGTCCGTGGCATAGACCGCAGTTGCCACAGCCCGTTGCACAGTTGCCACATTTGTTGCATTTGCTGTGGCAGATGCCGCCTGCCTGATACCGCGCTTCGACGACTCGCAGCTTTATTTCCCCTTAATGCACAGACTTTTCATTCAGCGTCAGACGCTGCCTCAAAGATTGCCGCAACTGCAACTGGCCACGGTATCAGCGGACTCGCATCTGGGCCTGGGCATCATCTTGGCCAGAAACAGCAACAGCAACGCAACTTGGCCTGGCGTTTTGGGCCTTCATAATTTAAGTTTGTTGTCATCTTTGTTGTCGTCGCGCTTTTCGGTCTTTCTTGTTGTCTACTTGAAGTGAAACTGCGCTGCGCTACAAATGATGGGGTATATTGTTTTAGGGAGGCACTTGGTCGGCAGAGTTGGAATAACAAGTTTAAACAATGTGTAATAATAAGAAATACCTTAAGGAACCTTATATATCTAGCAATTTTGGTATATCTAAGTTTTCTAAACATCTCTTAAGAATTTCTGTGATTGTTCGTAGTTTGTGTAGCGCAACTTTAGAAACTTTGTATTTGTAGAGAGAAGTCTTTGTATACCGGATTTGATAGAAAATATCGATAATCTTTGGCAGATACCTCCATAAATTTCTATAATTCATAAAACAATTCAAAAATGTTAAATGTTTCTCGAATTTAAAATGAAGGAAACTTTAAACTTTTATTCTCTTGTAAAGCTGAAACATCCCGAATTACAGGGTATACTTGAGTTCTGTTCACTTGTAACTGCCTCTCGCATGCGACTCCACTTCATTTTAAACATTTTGTGGGCTTTTAAATTTATTTTAATGTCCGTGGGGCATCTGTAAACGCGCTCATCACCAGCTCGCGTCGCGTCTCGGCTTTTTTTGGGCAGCTTCTGCAGCGACAGCGTTTCTGTTTGGGGATTACCTCCTCAAGCTGTGTGTCTGCGATAGTTATCTGCCGACTACGTTGTACGTCGTCCGTCGTCGGTCTCGTTGGGGTTATAAAAAATATATATTTTTGTTGATAATTAAAATGAAACCGACGCAACGCAATGAGAAACCCGCAGACAACATGCGTCTGCCACGGGCCAAGCCAGTTTTTGGCCTTTTTTCCCGAACAACTTATTCGGCTTCTTCTTCGTCTTTCACTCAAACATTTTTAATTAGTTTGTTAAATCCAGTCTCAGCTCAGCATAAGCAGCACTAGCAGACAGCACTACCTGGTTTCCTATTAAACCCTCTGGTTCAAAGAACCTATAGAAGAATGCCACTTGCACTGCTAATTCGATATAGTGTGCGAAAGACATCAATCTTTGGGGTAATCAATAAGAAACACGATTCAAATTAGTTGCCGTTTATCGCTGTGACTGCCCTGGGCATTTGTCACGAAGGTGTCGCCTTGACAAATGATCTCGGGGTTCCTTTTTTAATTTCGCAAAACGGCGCAATGAAAAAAAACTGCGAAACGGGGGCTGCAATTTGGCGAGAAACGGGCGTGTAAATTGCATGTCATTAGCGAAAATGACCGGACTCAAGAAATGTGATGAAACGGAGTAGAAAGAGATGAGAAGAAATGATGAAACATCATTGAGCTGCTTTCTCTCTCTTCTTACTTTGGAGCGAAGTTTTTTTGGAAAAAGTTTTCTTCTTGCGTATATATCCTTGGCTTTATCTATCTACATGGTACCCTTCTGTCATTCTTATTTTTCCTTGCTACACGGTACTCTGCGTTATGTCGTTCATTGCCTTTACCTGCAGTACCTTTCTTATGTAGTAGCTCTCATTTTTTCCCATTCGATACTATCTTTCATATCTCTCTTTCTTTTTCTTAAGTACCTTTCATTGGAGTGTTCGGTACTCGCTCTAATGTCTTTCAATTTCTCGCCCTGTTGTACCTTTCTTATTCGAAAGCTCTAGATAGACGGTTCTCCTATTCTAAATGGTACTCTTTCCCATATCTTCCTTTGTTGCTTTGCCGTACCTTTCTTCATAGAAAGCTCTTACTCTATGCGCACCCTTTTCCACTTGATTGGCCGTACCAGCCTACAAATTAGGCTACCTACGTTCTATTCCCGTACCAATATTGTCATTCGATTAGTGACTTTATACCCGAATTAAGCCCCTAAGCGGATTACACGAGCCTATTGCGATTTTCTTCTTGTGATTTTTCGCAAATCAAAGTTTTATAATATCATTCAATCTCGATAAGGGTAAAGAAGAGTATTTTCCTTTGTCTTGCAGCTATTTTCTTTTTTGTTTTCACACACAAACACAGAGGGGGAGAGAGAGAGAAAACAAACTGTCAACATTGCAGGATAAGAGTACAACGGTGCGATTGTTTATGGGCTGTGAGAAGAACCGTTATGTCTTTATCAGTTCTGCTCTTGTGTTTTATGTTGTCTGCTTTGTCTTCGCATAAGATACTGTAACAAACAGTAGACGCAGCGGGATAACGGTTAGTGTGCTGGACACTACAGACATTATTTAATAGGAATTCGAAGAATAAGAATGATAAATATGTGAAGTTAATGGAATATTGAATTGAAGTGGCGAAGATTTGGGAGAGTAATTGAAGTAAGTTTCGTGGGGACTCGTTAGAAATCATTTAATAGACTGTAGATAGAAAATGTACTAAATATTATATATCTGTTTTTAATATCAATTCTATCAATTTAATCTTCAATTTTCTATTCAATTTTCTAACGATAGTTTACTAACTATATTTAGAATATTATATTGAAGTTGTTAGTTAGGAGTGTCATGTATGCCAAGTCTTCAACGAGTAATGAAAGATTTGACAATTAATAACATATATATTGTATTTAGAGTTGAATGTAGTATAATACTTTGCAATGATATATCCCAAATGATATTTCATTAATATGAATTAACAAATTGCTCCATTTGATAAAGTATAATAAGTATTCTTAGTTTGAGTGTGGTTTCTTTGTTTTGTCAATAGATTATTAACTTTATATCTCTCCCTCTTTCTACACTTAGTTAAAGTTAGTTGAATTAAAATGTGTTCTTGGTAATTTACCCCGTGTCAACTAACCCCGGTTCGATGGGTTGCTGTTGTGAGTGCATGCCTGGTGCACCAGGCTGATGCTGGTTGGGCATCTTGTTGTACGGCGACATGCCGCACAGATCCTGTGTGGGCACCATCCAGGAGTGTGTGAAGGGCACGGCGGACATGCCCAGGGAGCCGACCATGTGGCTGCCGGGATGACCCGGCGTGGGTTGCCGCTGGTAACCGGCATAGTCCATGGCAACGGCCTGATAGGGCAACATGGCGCTTTTTGAGGTGAGTTCGGAATGAGTTGAATACAGTTGAGCTGACAGTGAGAGGGGGTTGTGGGCGGAGGGGGGAGTTATAATTGTAGGTTACACTAGTCACACCGGCACATGATTTTCAGTATTGCACTTGGGTTTTTCTCGCTTTTACCGACACACTTTCCACACTTTGCGGGCCGAGCTTGGCGGCTTGGCGAGCTCAACGACGCATCCTTTAAGGACGTGTTGTTGTTGTGTCTGTACGTGTCAGTTGCTGTCTTCAATTATCCCTGGACACGCACGGCAAACTAACGCGAGCACGTGAGTACGCCGTAGTCGGAATCGGAGACGGAGCCGGAGCCGGAGACAGCTTCGATTGGCATTCAAATTAGCTGCGTGGCCAATCGACTTGGCCAGTTAATTCTTTTGGCCGGGAGCACGTCAGACGCGTTTGGCACGTTGCAGCCGTAGACGGAGTCAGAGCCGGAGTGTGAGCCGGAGTGGGAGTGGGGAACCGTAGCGCGGTCTGCAAACAAATGGGCGCCAATTACGCACGCACAGCGCACACACAGAGACACACACACACAGATACGGCATACAGATACGGCAACTCGGTTTTTGCGGATGCGGATACGTTGCACGGCCGTGCTGCGTACGTGAAAACTGCTGCAGTTGATGGGCGGAATCAGTAACGTAGTAACGCAACGTAACGTAATGTGTAGTAAGTTGATGCTACGACGCGACGCGAGAGAGAGTTGTGTGTTTAAACGTTGGGTACGTCCGTTGCGGGCGACGAATACGTGCAGAATAATTCAGAGTCACGTTCACGTCACGAACAAAACCAAAGTAAGGCAAAAAAACGCCAGCGCTGCCCCTCTCTCGACTCACACACTACTCTCTTTCGCTCTCAATGTGTGCGAGTGAGTGCGCCCGTATGCTGGCCAATGCGTTAGAACGAGTGCGAGCGAAAAGACAATTTTTGGGGGTGACATCTTTGACTTGACACGAAGTTAACCGAACGGCAAACGACATCAACGACGGCCAACGACGAACGTGAGCAGCAGCAGTAGCAGCAGCAGCAGCGACAGCGACAGCGGCGCCAGTGTGCGTGCCTGTGTGTGTGTATGTTAGTGAGCACCTGACACAGCGCTTGGTCATGTACAGGGCGCACCAGTAGCATTTTAAGCAGCCTCACGCTCCAATTCGCCGCAAGCTCTCTCGCTGCGTCGTTGTCGCTGCGTCTGTGTGGGTGTTGCATGAGTGTGCGTGCAAATGGGCGGGACGTGACTGCCGTCGAATCGGAATCAACATAGCGCGCATACCAAATGAGCACAATGCACATGAGTGCGAGTGAGAGCGACAGCATGTTCGCAGTAAAAGAGCGCAGCTGCTCGCTTGCTCTCACTCGCAGTGTGTGTGCGTGTGTGTGCGAGAGAGTGTGTCTCTGTGTGCAAGAGTATTGGTGTACGTGCAGTAAACTAAAACTGGTTCTGCTTAGCTCTCTCTCTCTCCCCGCTTGCACTTGCTGCTTGCCAGTGTCTGCCTGTGTGTGGAGCACGCTGTCGCGCTCTTGCTCGCACTTGCTTTATATACTTGGCTTTGTTGTTGGGGCTGCGTCACGCGCAGCAATTAGTTTACTTCTTTACACATTTGGGAATTTGTTTAGCGGCTCCTGCGCCTCTTGCTCTCTCTCGCTCACACTCGCGTGTTGGGAGAGTAGAGTCTTGTCTGTCGTACGCGTTTTATGTGTGTTTGTGTATGTGACTGAAATGCCAATGGTGGCCCAGGCCAGGCCAGGGCCCGGGCAGGCTCTGATGCCGATCCCAGCCAGGAGCAGGAGTAACAAGAACATGCAGGTTCATACAGGTACATTGCTCGGCAGGGGGAGTGGCATGAGAGGATGTGGGGGTTTACAAATCGTTTGCCTGATAGGCAGTGGCGTGGGCGGGGGTAAAGGGCAACGGGGGCACTGGCATTTATTATTCTGACAGCGCCTCTGCTTGGATTCTACTTTTGCGCCTCGTTTTATTATGCGTTTATAATAATTTTCGAGCAATCCCAGAAATTGTTTAATTTCATCAATGGGCCGCCAAACACACACATCTACACACACACACAAACACACAAATATAGAGAAGTTGTGAAAGTCATGGCGGCCATTTTGTTCTGGCGAAAGCTCTTAGAGTAGTTAGAAATGTTACTGGTAGAGAAGTTGAGTTCTCTATGAGGTATATTGCTAGCAAATCTAGTTATATTTAAAGAAAACAAATTGAATGTAATACAATTAGAAATTTGTAGTAATAAGTTCATATATTTTGGTTTAACATACACAGTTTTTGTAGTGTTATATTATTATAATATGTTTGATTGCGAAAACTTGCTTAATATACTCAGGAACTCAAGTAAAATATAACAATATGTTGAAAATCACTGTAGTTAGACTGTTTATAGAGTTAATTTTGATATTCTTAAGTGAACAGGCAGTATTTCAATTTATACTGAGGTTAACTAAAGGTTAGATCAGTCGATTTTCAATTCCAAAGTAACTCTGATTCTTTAATATCCTTTAACATGTAATCCATATTCATTCTGTACCATTCCCAACTGTTTTACGTATTGCAAATCCTTGTAAGCATTATACACTGCCTTCTCTTTGTTACATTTCATTCTCCAAACTCTCCAAATAACCTTTCCAACAATATATTTTCCCACAACTGTCTCTTTAAATTACAAATATGCCGTTAGTAAATAGTTTAACCTGTACAACTTGACGCAGATAGAGCAATTTGCGCTAATCGATAAATGTAATCGATAAGTGGAACACTTTCGCTCAGCTCTGTGTGCACTGCGGACAGCTGGGAGCTGCGAGCTGGGCTCTAATTGGAGCAGCAACGATGACTTGCAGGTTGTTTTTTTCGACAACATCCTCTGCAACACAGCGAAATTACGTAAGCGCAGCGTAACGTAAAACGTAACTGGAACATGTGTAGAAACGTGATCGATTTCTTGGCGGCGCCGAAGGAGTAGCAGTGCAAAGGGGGGAGGGGGAAAGGGGGCAAAGGCGAGACGCAGCCAGACAACACGGCGTGGCGAATTCTCCCACAATTACGCGTCGCTGGCGGCGGCAATTGTGAATTTTAAAAAGGAAACGTGCCAAGTGCCACAGGAAGGGGACAGAGGAGAGATAGAAAGGGGGGTGCCAGAAAAGGGGCGTAGGTGAAGGCGTAGACAATGAATGAGGAACTAAAATTCAACGCCAGTTGCCGCCAGTAGGCCATAAAAATCGAACGTGAACGTGGCTCCGCTTGGCCGAACTCTGCTCCTTCCGCATCCGAGCATCGACGCAGGGAATCCACGTGCAGACAGCTCAGACAGAGAGCAGACCATGGCAGAGCAGAGAGAGAGACGAACAGAGCAGAGCAGAGAGTGCAGAGCGTAGGTCGGAAATTGATGCGTGCGAGAGATGCCTCGAGGACAATGGCCATGGACGTGGATGTGGACGCGGACGTGCAACGATGCGTGCGTGGGGCCCCTGCTTGCCCCACTCGGACTCGGACTTGGACTCTGTGTCGGATGGAGCCATTGAGCCATTGGCCATGGCCATATAAAGGTGCGTGCGCCGGCAACGAGAGCGTGCTGCGGCTGTTGATGGACACCAGTCTTGGTCTCCGTCTCCGTCTCCGTCTCTGTCTCTGCCTCCGTCTCAGTTTGAGTTTGAGTTTTCATTTCATTTTGGTTTCAGTTTCAGTTTCGGCTTTGGTTTTTCAAAAACACACACGAAATGAATGTTTATTCCAGTCAGGAGTCGCCGTCGCCTGCCAATTGTTGCATGACTTTATGAATGGGAAGCTCGCCGACTGGAGGCCGAGGCACGTATGCAAGTGCCTCTCTCTAATCAGCTGCCCACTGTACCGTCTAACCCGCCCACTCTCTCTCACTCACACTTCCTACGCGCCATACAGGAAGAACCACAAAAAACGTGTGCTCTGTGAGACAGTAAGAGAGAGAGAGAGAGAGGAGGGGAGTGAGAGGGAGAGAACAGGCAGAACCACTTGCCAGTTATCCATCACGTTTTCTCGGACACACGAGGCATCCATTTCAAATAGCCCACAGTGCAAATCAAAGCAAACAAACTGTACATGTTGCAGAGGCGCCTCTGCGCTAACGATCGATAAACTAATCGATAAATGGAGAGAGACGCGTGAGTGCAGGAGAAATATGTTAAGGTAGCTGTGGGAATATAACAGATATAGCTGATTTTGTATAATTTGTAATGGGAATATAGTTTACTTATAGAAACTGCTACAAGTTCAATAAATAAATCGATACATTAATGTAAAAGTAGGTATAGATAGCAAGAGGGTAGCAAGTGGAGATGGGCAACTGTAGCTGAGCTTAGAGGCATCAGTTGAAAGGTAAATGTGAATAGAATATGAATATTAATTATAGCTTGTTCAATAAACTAATCGATAAACGGTGTAGGAGGAAGATGAAGGTAGCAATACACAGTTGGAAAACAGAAGAACAGTTCTATAGAGAGAATTAGCAAACAAACAGCAAGTTTATAGATGAAATTCTCAAAAAAAAGAAGATCTTTTCGTATTGAAAATAGTCGAGTCTTTCCTATTGCAGCTCTGTCAATATTTTGGGAATCAGTTTCATAGAGTTAATGCTTTAGTATATGGAAATAAAGGAACTACATTAATGAAACTCCCTAGGCGTGTTCATTTCATGGGAATATTAAACAAGAACTGATCCTTAACTGATCCCAACTGATGCTTAGCTGGAATATTATTAGAAATATCATTGTAAGCAGTTGCATTCCCATTTCTAGTTGTAGTTGCAGCTACCAATTTCGTTAGAGGAAGCAATAAACTAACCGCGATCGCTGATCTGTCATGATCTTGTTGCTTTTGGGGAGGGAGAAAGCAATAAAAGTGACACAGGTGATAAAATAACGCAACGAGATGATTCCTCCTCGAGGGAAATGTGCAGCCTTATCGGGCGTGTAGGATCTGTCAGGCTGAGCATTTTATGGCCCAGTGAAAGGTAGCCTAACTGTTCTCGGGGACCCTGTTATACACCATACAAAACGATTCATAATTCAGAACAAAAACAAACCACAAATCCAGAAGAAAACAAAAACAATTAAGCAATAAAACAGAGCGAGAAGGCAATTGAGAGAGAGAGAGAGTGTGAGAGTATATTGAAGAAATTGGATACGAAGCAGCTCGGGAGCTGGACAAGATTCCTATCGCAGCTGTGCGTGCTTCTGGTGAAACATTTCCCTGAGAGAAGAGAGAAAAGAGTAGAGAGAGAAAAGGTACTGCCCTCTTCTAGTTGAGCATATGATGAACTGGCGAGATCTTAACTCGAAATCAATTAGTTCCATTCAAGAAAGGAGTACTAAAAAGTTGACGGAAAGCATTTAAACTAGCTATAAAAGTATTGTAGCTTAGTTTCCATAAATCTTTACCGAATTCTCCCTTAGTTTCTATATCAGTTAAACCAATTAAACGTAAAACAATCTGTAAAAGTTTGCAATGATTTCCCAATTAAAATAGCTTGAATAATAACTAAATTTTAGCTTGAATTCCGCTGTCTGATTGTTTACTTAGATACTTCTCGATGTAAACAGATAGTCAGTCTGTCGATCGATCGTTTGAAATCGATCGGTTCACGATCGTTGACTTGTTTCGAGTTGAATTCGATTCGTTTATTGAGTCGCCGTTATTTCAGCCATAAATTAGCTTGAAAACAGTCAAAACAAAAGTGCCAACTTGCCTGCAACGAGTTCTTTACTTCGATCGCTCCCCTTGATCTCTCTCCCCTTCCCCTGCTCGATCCACTTTTCTGGTATTTAGCAAATAATTCGCATGCCAAACCGTCGCGCTAACTGCGGCGACATAAAGTGCGCAGTTGTGATCGGAATCCATAATTAATATTCTTGCACCTTCCGAAACCGAAGCCGCCTGACACGCCTCCCCCCGCCTCCGCCTCCGCCTTCGCAACTGCCAGACAGTGCCGACAATGGAGGAGAGTGTAAATCTAGTGCAGAATACGCTGTTGACAGCGCTGCCAGGCAATGAGGACAGTTGACAGTGCCTGCACAGTGGGCTGAGGTTGGTTGAAAAGCTGGTGAAAGTATGGAGAGGGGTTTCCCTCTGCAGAGCTTTTAAATTATATATGTTAGTAAGTAGTTCCAGTATATAACCAGGATAGTTGACAGTGGCTTGCACAGTGGGAAAGGTTTGGGTGATTAAAAAGTTTGAAGAAAATATTGAGAGAGGGCTTAGAAGTGCTCGACAATTATATATTAAGGTGTTCCTTAGAGGCGTTGGCAACGGCCTGCACAGTGGTCTGCACAGTGGCCTGAGTATGGTAAAGAAACTTGAATAGATGGCAAAAATATGGAGAGAAGGGCTTGGGGAAGCTTTGTATGATATAGTTAGTAGTTACCATGGTTGAAAGTTGTGGCCTGTACAGTGGTTGGCACAATGAGCAAAGTATGCTTTAAAAATGCTCGAAAATATTGAGAGAGGACTTAAGATTTAAGAGGTTTAAAATGGTATAGCTCTTTTTACTTCTTATGCAGGCAGGCTCACATTATCTGTAGCATGGTCTACCACTGTGCCATATCACAGCAGTCTAGAGGCAACAGTCAACAGCCTGCGGCCCTGACCGTGACAGTTTGCTGGCGCAAAAACTGGCAGGATGAGCGGGCAAAGAGAGCGAAAAAGAGACAGAGAGCAAAAAGAGGGAGAGAGAAGGAAAAAAGCGAACTGCAATTGGAGCAAAAACTGAGCATCTTCCATCTCTTTCACGCGACTAAAGCGAGCTGGAAGCGTGTGCAGGACAAAGTGAATTCCAGGCATGTTTATGCTGTGAAAGAGAGGGACTGAGAGAGAGGGGGTGAGCGAGGGGGAGAGGGTGAGGGAGCTGGCATGTGGTGCAGAGTTTTTTTCAGTTATTGTTGTTGTTGTTGTCTTTGCAGTTTGTCATTTGCGTTGTTCAATTAATTGCAGAAATCAATTTAAGCAATGCAACTTTGCCTCATTGCGGCATTGTTGTTGCATTCTTGTAGTTTTGCCTCCTCCTCCTTCTCTCTGCCTCCTCTCTTCTGCTTCTTCTTCTTACTGATCGATTCATTGGAATCGTATGTGCCTTTGGATTGGAGAATTGGGACTGTCTTTAGGACTCTGTCTCTCTGCCTGGGTGCGTAGCCCATCAAATCTCTTTCTCCCTCCCCCCCGCCTGGTGCTGTCTGCGCTAATTGCCAACAAGCTAAGCCTGCAGAGCTGAGTCCGAGACTAGAAACTTGGCCTAGCCAAGTCATCGTTGTCTTAGGATTCGTTTGATGCCCGGCTACATCTTCCGGCAAGCCATGCCGGGCATGATGGGCAAAAAAGAGTGTGACAACGCGCGACAGCCTCGAGATAAATCCAATTAGTCCGATATTTGTACTTTTTATGTGAGAATTCCCATTAAAAATGTAAAATGTCATAACAACGAGAAGAAGACAACAGCACTAGCAGCAGCAGACGTACAGCAGCAGCAGCTGACAGCGCATGTAGCTAGAGTACCAGTGGCGTCAAGCCGAAGCTGCTATACACTGCAATAACTAGTAAAGCAGAGTGTACAATGGTTAAATCACATGCGACTTGGATAAAATTAAGTATACAGTTGTGGATTTAGTTTGAAGATGAGTCTGTAAAGTTTGGGTGTGCTAAATGCATTCTTAACCAAGTTATGAGTATTAGATGTAATTTTAATCTGTTAAATTACATGCGATTTTGTTGAAATTCAGTGCACAACTTAAGTAATAGATAGGAGACGGGTCTGCAAAGTTTAAGAGGTCTACCTTTTGATTTAGCCAAGTTATGACTATATATTATTATATAATTGCTGTTTCCTAATGCCCGGACAAGCTGCTTGGGCTAGCTGCAATGCCTGCAGTTAGAGCAACATACTAACGTTGCCGGCAACGGTTTCTGCTAAGCCGACTGACTGTACGACGAGTATCTCATAGATGCGACATGCGCCTTTGACGTCTGGCGACTCTGGCGACGTTGGCGACGTTGGCGACGACATCTACGCTTGGCATTCAATAATTTTATGCTAACAAATGCGTCGCCAAGTGGCGCTGCTTGAGAAGCTGCAGCTCCATAGGATCAGGTGCATAGTGGAGAGGGTAGTGCGGGGTAAGGGGAAGGGGGGTAGCTGAGCATCGTTTACGGTAACATTAACACTTACCGCGCATTCACCGAGGACTGAGCAGCGCCGATCTCCTCCATGGACTTTCTGCGAAGAAGAAAGAGAAACAGATACAGATACAGATACAAATATACAGATGCAGCTACAGCTACAGATACAGCTACAGCTGCAGCTACAGATACAGCTACAGCTACAGCTGAAGATGCAGCTACAGATACAGATACATTTAGCCATGCGGGGCCTGTTGAATATTCGATTAGCGAGCGCGTTGGGAAAAAAGTCGACATTTTCCAAATAAATTAAATTAGTCGATAAATGTGTTGACTATCGACGCGGTTGCACGGTGCGACGCGGCGTGGCAGATAACTCACCTGTCGCCCCAGCAAAGCGCATCCTCGCGGTATCTGCAAGTGGTGAAAAGAAAGACGATCGATTAGTGGGGCATAACTCACATAACTACCCTCTTTCTCTCCCTCTCTCTCCCTGCTGTGCCTGTGGCAAGGTCAACAGGAAGTCGCAATTGTCTAATAAATAACAATCTGTGTGGCAAATTGCATTCGTTGTTGCCACAGTGAGAAGCGAGCTGCGCATTAGCCCCGCCGACTTTATAATCAAGTGCATCAGTCAGCTCCAAAATTTATTGATTTACCTCTCTGCTGTCCCCTCTTAACTCTCTGCAAACCCCCTCTCTGACTCCTCTCTTACCCCACTCGTTCCCTCTCTGCTTCTTTCTCAGCTGCCCCGTCAATTTTCGTCAGCCTCAGCCCGTAAATCATTGTCCCAGCCGCGTATCTTGCCATCCTTTTAAGTTATCCCGTTTTTTCGTGCCTCGTCTTTCAACATATTCGCGTATCTGCTGACCCTAAATTGTTGCAAGTTCCCCCCTCGTTTCTTCCGAAGCTGAGGCAGCGACGCGCCATGGCAATTATCGAAATTGTAATAATATTCATAAGTTTGCTTCAGTTTTGATTCGTTTTCGCTTTTGGTTTATTGATCGTAGGTCAAGATCGATTAGGCTCCGCCAATTATTGCTAAGGCTGCTTCGCTCTTCTTCGTTTGGGAACCACATTCAAAGCGGAAGCAATGAAAGTGATTAACTTCTTTGGAGAGCAATTAAAACATTCAGTTTTCTGAGGAATCTTACTGTAGCTTGCACTTCCAAATCTTGCTTCAATATATGTATCTGCCTCACTTTATCAACCTTGATTTCCACGCAGATTCTGCAATGTTTTCATTGTCCCCAGAAAGACACGTGTTCTCCCTCAACAACTTGAATTACATCTCTAGAGGCAGCTATTTTTATAGGCAGGACACGAGCAGGGAGTGGAAAGAGGGTGCTGGGGTAGAGTCAACAATGAGATGTCATTGTCGCTGCCAGGAGAAGGGCAGGGGAGGAGCACTGAATACGCTGATAATAACAGATAATTGTGTAGAACATGGCCCAACTATTTTTCCACAACAACATGAACAACATGAAGAAGAAGAAGAACTACAACAACAGTAGAACAGGCAGAACTATGCTCTGCTGGGCCTGCAGACAATGCGTTCTTCCTACGGGCCACAAATCAAAGCCTCATCAGCTTCAGTTATAAAGTTCAAGTGATCGATTCGCGATACGAGTCGATCGTTTGGACCTGTGGTTGCTTTTTTCTGCACTGCTGCTCTATGCCTCCCTCTCTCTGCCCCCGCACTCTCTCACTGTCGTCCCTCCCGCTACGTTGTCGTCGTCACTTTGATTGCGTTTCGTGCCCAATTAGTCTCAGAGCACTTGAGTGCGTAAAAACTTGTACCGCACCATAAATAAATTGGCATGAGGAAAACAGGAGCCACAGAGAGAGAGGGAGAGATAGAGGGAGAGAGGGAGAGATAGAGGGAGAGAGGGAGGGAGAGAGAGAGAGAGGGTAGACTGCAGACTGTAGACTGGCAACGTCATCGTCGTCGTCGTTCATCGACAGCTCAGCGACGCGTCTCGCAACGTTGTCGCCAAGCCAGAAGACGCCGCATTGTCAATATAAGGCACAGGGCTAGGGTGGGACAGAGAGACACAGACAGACAGACAGACAGAGAGGGACAGACAGACTGGGAGGACAGTCAGGGAGGACACTGGCCGTTACATAAGGCTAGGCCAAGTGACTATTAAGAGGTTGTCCCAGACGCAAAACTCAAACACGGCGCACAGCCAAAGTGGCCATAATTATGGAACATATTTCATAATAATAAGGTGTGTAATCTGCACATTTAACTGGGCATAGCAACACACACACACACACACACACACAGGGCCCAATTAACGTATGCACTGGCAGGAGTAGGGTACCCTCTTCAGGCTGTACCCTCTCTAGTATGGCGCAAATGTTTGTACATACTTAAAAAGACATTCGTGCAGTTGTCAGCAAGTGCATTCCATATATTGTAGCTTTAATTGTAGCAGCATTCAAGCAATTCGGTTTGATATAACTTATAAATAGAGTTAGGTTATGTTTGTAGTAGCTAAAGTAATTTTATAATGTCTGAGAATATGCTTAGGTCAGTTTCTTATCCTAACTCATAGTTCAGAATGGAATTTGATTAATTGATGCTTTATTATTTTATATTATATTATACTATTATAATCTTTGCCAGAGTTCTCTCTCTTCTCAGTCTTAT
The DNA here is from genome assembly GCA_018903425.1 of Zaprionus nigranus. Classification (NCBI taxonomy): domain Eukaryota; kingdom Metazoa; phylum Arthropoda; class Insecta; order Diptera; family Drosophilidae; genus Zaprionus; species Zaprionus nigranus. Next base: position 5,555,873 of record JAEIGD010000004.1, on the reverse strand, counting down.
AAAGTTATTAACTTATAAGTAGAGTTAGGTTATGTCTGCAGTTGCTTAAGTAGTTTAATAATGTCTGAGAATATGCTTAGGTCATTTTCTTAGCGTAACTCAAAGTTAAGTATGGAATTTGGTGATCTGATGCTGTACTTATATACACAATATATGTATACTCTATTATTATACATATATTATATTATACTACTCTTGGTCACAGTGCTCTCTCAAGGGAAGTTACATAGTTACTGCATAAAAGCCTGTACGATCACTTGAAAGTTCTCCATTACTTGTTCTACTTGAAAATATCAAAAATATTAACATTGTATTACATACAGAGTTTTCGCTGCCTTTGCCCCACTGTAAGTTGTTAGTGATCAACAGATCTGTGGCAGCTCGCGTTTACTTTTGAATGATGCTGTCAAAGCGCCCAAAGCGATTTGCGGTCACTGCGATCGACACTGATCGCACGCGCGCCCCTGTTGACAGGCCCCGCATTGCCCGCATAGGTCCACCCCCCTGCCTCCCGCTTCTCTCCAGCTGACTGATCTATCGTTATTGATTGTGCCCAAAAGAGTGGCGAGATGAGCGCCTTACCACGATCAACGATCAACGATCGGGGATCTGTGATCTGGTAATGTCGTAGCTCCACTTTGCGGTCGCCGTGAAACAATTATTTATATTAAAGCGAGAGACGCTGCAGAGATCGCTGAAGAGTCTCTCCTAGAAACAGCAGTGCCGATCGAAAGAGAAGGGGGGAGGTATAAAGAGGTTGCTCGTCTCTGCTGCAATTCCCAGTTCAGTAAATTGGCCAAGGGGTACAAAGTCAAAGTGGGGAAGATCGCGCTCATATCAGGGCGTTTTCTTTCTGCTTAATTTTATTTTGAACAATTTCGAACGATTTTTTTGGTTTTCTTTCTTTTGCTTCCTCTTTAAAGTAATTTTTTTTTCGATTTCTTGGCCTTAATATCAAATTTTCGCTCTAAATTCCGCTGATCAATGATTGCCTTCCTTTTGCCTTCCTGCTACGATGCGTCGACCCTCCTCGCCTCGTCTTGATACCCTCCCCACCGCGCTCTCTTGGTGTTCCGCCCTCGGAAACATTCGATCGGTTTTGAAGTCAGAGTCCGAGTTGACTGACTGACGAACTGTTCGACTGATCGACAGTACGATCGAGCGTACGATCGACTTGTACGATCATCGACCGATCGCCGCCTGTCTTCTTACCGACCTTGTGTGTTTGTTGTTGTTCTCCTTGTTGTTGCTCTTGCTATTGTGGTTGTTGCTGTTGTTGGTGTGCCCGTTTTTTGTTGCTTGTCGGCAGGGATTCCAACAATTTCGAAACTTCTCATACATATTTATAAGTTGGCAAAGTTTTGCGAAAAGCGTAAAGCTCTGCCCACAACTCTTTGGGCTCTACACTAACTGAGAAGGGTATACGGGATTTTTAAGAGGTTTGGTAAGTTTGTACTCTAGAGAAATGAATAGATAATAATATACAAATGCAAAAAGATTTGAAATATCTTAAAAGCTTGGAAAATATATAAAAAGTTGCAATGTCACAAATAAGTTAAATTATAAACAAAACTCAAAGAATATAATGGAGATTAATAAAATATATATAGAAATAAGAGTTTATATTGTTAGCTATAAAAGGTGTTTAAATATTTAATATTGCAGATGTTTCAACCATCGAAAAAAGTCTAAACTATCAACAAATAACAAGATTATAGGAATCACACTAGAAATACTTAAAATTCATCAAATATCAGAGTTTTTCTCTGATTTCTCTAAGAACCTATATGTTTTTTATAGCTTATATATAAATTCAATTCTAGTAGAGTATAAAAATGGAGTTCAACTCTATCTTTCTACTTATGCCGCTTGATTGTTCGATACTTTCGAGACTTGCTAATGTTTATCTCAATTATTTGATCACATATGAAGGAAGCAGATCTCTCCCAAAGCAACTGGTCAACTGTAGATCGTGGCGATTGTACAGTTTATTTCTTGTCGATCTTAAGTGAGCGTATCAGTGTCCCCTCCCCCCTGTATAATGTTCGCTCGATAGCGACTTATGAATCACGCTAATCATGAAGACAATCGATTGCGATCCATTTGGTATTCCGCACAGCGATTTGTACTTTTGCACTTTGGGTGTGTTGGGCACTTGCAGTTGCAGTTAGAGAAAGACAGCCTGGCCAGGTGTACGCACTTGACGAGGGGAAGGAGGGGGTGAAGGAGTAAGGTGGGTGAGGTTTAAGGGCCAGCCCTGGCACTGGCACTGGCAATGGGCCTGGGCCTGAGCTCATGTGGCGCATGTGTGTGCCGTTTAATCATTGTTATTGTAACACGGCATGAATTTCAATTAATTTTACGCGCTGCCAGAAGACTACAGCAACAACAACTACCTCAACAACAACAACAACAACAACAACAACTACCACAAGCACTTGCAGCAAGAGCAGACTGTGCTGCCCTCGTCTTGTCTTGGCGTTGATGAAATTGTTGGCTCACTTTGAATTTGCCGGCAGCAAGGACATCCAGTCTCTGTGTGTGTGTGTGCCTGGTGTGTGTGTGTGTAATAGCTTCATGCCTGGCGGCTGTGTGAACATCAAGCTCATCAAGCTTCAAACCACCGCGTCGAGAAGAAGCAAAGCCGCCGCTGTAATTTACTCCACTTGTCGGCGACGCGGCTGCCTCCGGCGCAGTGGGTGGAGTATCCAATACCAAGGCACTACCTTAGCCCCCACCTCCACCTCTGCCGCAGCCACAGTCTACGCCCCAGCCTTCCAGCCTTAGCTTGAGCGAAGTCAATTTCAGCTTCAGCTTCGTCCTCGGACTTTGTGCCAAGCTGCAGAGCTGCGCTTCATTTACATAATTTAATTGAATGTGACGTAGGCTGGACCTGAGCAAGAGAGAGAGAGAGAGAGAGGAAGGAGTAGAAGAAGGTGCTCGGTACTGCAGCTGGGAGTACTTCCCGTGTGCAAGTGTAGCTGGTAATGCTTTGGGGGCTGGGCTATTGTAGCACCTTCCGATCAATGTGGCAAGCAGGAAAACGATCGACCGATGGATCGATTGAAGGAGGTGAAGCAGGGCAAAGGGCAAACGCAGAAGGTGGTCAGGTGAGTGCGGCGAAAGTTGCAGGTGCAGAGGTGCTTACGCTTTGATTGTGGAAAGTCTGTAGATCGAATGGGGTAAACACTTTTATGTGTAGATAGAGAAATTAAGTTGGGGAAGGAGGAGCTTCAAATATGAAGTAAAGCTTGGCTTTTGAGGTTAGGTTTGTAAAGGGAAGGGAACAAGGTCTTAGAACACTTAACAAACACCGAGTTTTTGAGGTTAAGTTAGCTCGAAGAAAACAGAAAACCAAGAAAACCTTAGAAATAAGGTAAAGTTAAGAGTCAGTGGGATAAGTTGGAAAGGAAAGGCTTACTAGGTCTAGGTTTTAGAACTAGTGTATGAAAATAAAGGAGGAGGTTAGGTTTGCTTGAGGCAAGAAAGAACTTAAAATCAGTTTTGAAGGGTTAGGTTGGTTTATAGAAAGCAAGGACCAGGAAAATGATTACTTAGGTTACTGCAGTGAGTGGCAATATATTGAAAACATGTTAGGTAAAGTTCAGTATTATAGGTTAGGTTGAGTAAGGGAAAGCAAGAGCTTTGGTAATGAATGAAGGCTCACTTAGAAAACTTTATATTTTGTTAGTTTACTATGCTACTACTTTTTTTCACAATTATACGCCATCAAAGCCTTCAAATTAGGCTCTTTATAAAAATAACTGCTCTTATTTATACCTGCCTCAATTCTGACAACATTTATTAACACTACACCTCTTAAGAAAGCCATTATAAGGCTGTGAAGCAGAGCTTTCTACTGCGAAACTTGCCAATTGTCTGCAAATGCTTCACATGAGGTCAATCCTTGCCAGGTCTTCATTCCACTCACATATGCCGCATTCCCACCGTGTGTAAGCAACTCCCTCTACCCCTCAACCCCCCGTTTACCCCCTTCCACAGTATCCTCACATGGCTCACTTGAAAACCTCATTTCGCGAGCTTCCAACATAATCGCAATCATCTCTCATAATCTTCAGCATTTTATTTCATTTTCTCGCGTTGAGTTTTGTTTTCTTTGTTGTTGTTGTTGCTGCTGGTTTCATTTTGCTCTTTATGCTTTGCTGCAATTTCTTAATGGCCGCCCCTCGCCTTCCCCCGCCTGTTGCCGGCGTGCTCTCTATGAAGCAATGCAACTCCACCAATCACGTTCGAAATATAAATTGTGGAAATGATGGTTTTTCTGCTGCAGTTTTATCTCGCTACCCCCTTCATCTCTACCTGGCTTATCCCTCTCTGCCCCTCTCTCTTCCTCTCTCTACCCCTCTCTCTTCTGTCTCTTCTCTTTCCCTGACTGCGTCAACCTCGAAACCACAAAGACGCTGACCAGCTTTTTGGGGGCAACGCCGTGGAAAATTGCGTGGCGCTGTCGCTGGCGACTTCACCCCAGCTCACCACACTACAACCCACCTCCCCACACCTCACCACACCTTTCTCCCTGCCTCAACGATCGCTTTGTGGAATGAAAATGCCTTTCGTGCTGCTGCCACGGCGAGGAGGAGACGAGTCTCCAAGGCAAGCGGTATTGCGGCTTAATGAAAAACAAACGTCCCAGCAATTTTCCAGTTAGATCACACAGACTGTCCAATTGCAAACAGCAGAGACTGAGAAGCTGCTCCCCATTTCGCTGAGTGTAATTTTTAATGCGCAGCTTTAACGAATTGAGCGAAAGAAAAGCACAGAGAGAAAAGAGTGAGGGAGAAGAAAAATATAAAATGAAAATAATGGGAAAAAAGACTAAAATGAAATTGAAGCAGCACAACGAAAGAGAAGAAGGGGAGCAGGGAGAGTTGAGGGAGGAGGGGAGGTAAGGAGGTAGAGCAGGAGGAGAAGAGGGAGGGCAACTGCAGGCAGCCGCAACAACAATCACAGTTTAGATTTCTGTTGAGTCTCAGTCTCAGTCGCAGTCGCAGTCTCAGTTGTTCTTCTTGTTGTTGTTGCTCGTCTTGTTGTTGTTGTTGTTGTTGCTTTTAATATTACTTTGGCGTTTTCGTATGTCTTCGCCAATATTCGCCAAGGTAATAACTCAGGTGATTATAGTAATTATGCGTTCTGACGCGATCCAGCCACGGATAACGCTATTTCGATATAATTGAAAAATGCTGATAGACGCTGATTGTGCTGCAGACGAAGGAGGAGTAAGGAGAGAGGGAGGAGAGACAGAGGGAGCAGGGAAGGAGGGCAGAGAGGGAGAGAGATGAAGTGACTAAGAGTGGGAATTGAGACTGAGCTGGAGACTCAGACGGAGACTACGACGAGAAGGCAACTAAGAGGGAGATTGAGAAGGTAGTCAGAGAAGAAGACTGAGAGGGAGACTGAGACGGAGACCGAGGTATACTCTGGGAGTGGAACTCTAGAGAGGGGTAAGGAAGGAGACTAAGAGAGGGACTTAGACACAGAAGGAAACTGAGAAGCGGACACTGAGAAGGAGACTGTGATGGGGGACTAAGAAGGGAGAGGAACTGCGAAAAACACAGGGACGCAGAAAGGGGGTTAGGAAGTTGACTAAACGGGAGACTCATAAAGGGTCTGAGAAGAGAGATTTAGACAGACCTCATATTGAAACTAAGAGGAAAACTAAGAAGGGTAATGAGAACTATCAAGGTAGGTATGATGAGCACAGGGAAACAGTGAAGGCAGACCGAAGTGCCTGCCAGATGCTAAAGAGTCAGGGAAGAGGGTTAAGATGGAGACTGAGGCAGGACCTAAGATGGTGCAGACTCGGAGACCGTGTCATTGCTGCTTGCCTTGTGCCTGGTGAACTGAAAATCAACTGGTAGCCAAGTGTGGATTCGGCTTAGCTCAATCTCCGACTGGGCTACGCTTGACTCTCAATCTGCAGCTTTGTGCCCCTCTCGACTCTAAGCCTCTGCATCCATCTGCACTTTAGTTTCCTTCTGTCTGGCCTCACCTTCAGCTCTCCAACTAAATTCGAGGTCCGTTCGCGTTTGCTGGCCCTGAGTTAATGGACGCGCCACCAATCACAGTTCATGAATTACATCGCCATCGCCATATTGTTATGGGAATGTCTTCGCTGCGGTCTTTCCACCTCTTCCTCTGCCTCTGCCCCTCCCGCCTCCTCCTCTTGCCTTGCTGTTCGTTGCGGCACAATGTTCTTTGATGCCGATTTCATTTTTCGATATTGAAAATAACCATGCATTAAGCGGGCCTCTCTCAAGAGAGAGAAAAAGAGAGAACCAAGCCTGGTGTGGAGCTCAGACTCAACTTATCATCTCGTGACAATCTCCTCTCGCTGGCCTGCTCAGCCCCGCATTCTCCTTCTCCTCCTCCACCTCCCTTCTGCTCCTACTTGGAGTACTTGACTCAAAGTGTTATTGTCACGTAAATTCAATTAGTTTAATTATGAGTTTCATCGATGTTGGCACCTCTGTAACGGTCCCTACCTCTACCTCCTCCCTCCCTCTCTCCTTTAGCCTTTCCCTGCTTAAAGCTTTCCTTTTATTTTTGATAATTTAAAATGAAATCGCGTCCTGCTGCCAAATTGGGTGGTTCGCCTCGGCAAGTGGATGATTGCGATGGGAAATTGTGGGTGAGCACAACTCAATACAGCCCGAGACAACTCGATAGTCACGACACGAGTCGACAACATTGTAAGGCTCCACATAATGAGGTAAACGGATTAGCCAAACTCTTTCGACGGTTAATTAAAGTGCAAACTGCAAATTGCGAAAGCTTTCGATAATTTGAGAGAACGATAAACGATTGTGGGGGAGATATAGTTATCAACAATCATGGGTATTAGCCTAATTTGAGCTGGCTAACAATATTTTTAATATTGCAGAGTGATGGTCAAGTAAAACGTGTATTAGAAGTTCTTAATGTGAGTTGTGTTTAAAAAGATGAACAGGTTATACAATATAGAGGAATAATAGGTATCTTTATAAAGAATTCCGGTTATGCTGAAGAATTAATTCAGTTTTGAAGAGAGATGGTCAAGTAAAGCGTCTATTAGAAGTTTTATGCATGAGTTTATTAAGAGGAAGAGGGCATAAGCTATTACCTTATATAGAAGAATAATTGCTTTCTTCATAAAGATTTTCGGTTATGGTGCAGCTTAACTTGTGTTTTAGTTCATTATTTAAAGTTCAGAAAAGAAGAAATAAATTTTAAGAATAATACTATAGTTATGACAATATTGTAAATTCACTAGCATATGTGACTTTAAGAATTGAGCTTGCTGACCAGATCCATAGATTCATTAAAGAAAACTTTAAGAAACATTTCGATATATCGAAAAGAATGCATCAACTTTGAGTAGCAGAACTACTAGAGAAAATCTTTATAACTTCTTGTAATTTATTAAAACCCAAGTAAGAAAAGACTAACATACTACAATATAAATGATATCGGCAAATAGACCTATTCAACATAAACCAATTTGAAACATACTATTCAAACCTAAACATAATCGAAATAGACCAATTCTATATAAACCTATTCGAAATAAACCTATTCAACATAAACCTATTAGCAAAGTAGACCTATTCGAGCTAAACCTATTCGACCTAAGTATATTCGTACCTCAGTAGATCCCACTTCAGTAGATTCGAGTAGAATCCCCAAAGAAGGCAGCAATAAGGCCTAGCTTTTATAAGAATAGAACCACAAGTTCAATAGTTAGATAATTCCAGTGTGGCAGGTAATAAATTTCCTATTTAATTCTTTCCCATAACATTTCCCATTGCATTCTCCCATTCACTCAGTCATAATTTATTTACCATCAATTATTCGCCAATCTATTCGCAATTTACACTCATTTGTCGCTACAGCGACTGTCTCTCTCTCACTCGCACAACACCTTGGGTGGGGGGCATTGCCATTATGTACTCGATGTAAGGAGCTAAGTACCATAATTTCCTATGTGCAGATTGAACGAGGCGCCATTGGCAGGACAATTTGACTAGGGTAACGCCCACGAAACAAGGCACAAGGCAGCAAGGCACCAAGGCGACACCTGTCACTGTCTGTGAGCGGGTCTTCCTGTGTGTGTGTGTCTCCCTGTGTGTGTAGGAGAGTTTCTCCCTGTGTGTGTATGAGAGTCTTCTCTTCTCTCTTCTGCCCCTTTGCATCTCCCTGCGTCTGCATTCTCTCTGTCTCTGTGGGGGTCTGCCTGTGAGAATCTCCCTGTCTCTCTGCACGTGTGAGGCGTCCTGTGTGTCTCCCTGTGTATGTGTGAGAGTTCCCTGTGCCCCTGCCCCCCCTCATCATTGTGCAATATTTACCTATAGTAGGGAAATCCCTGCGGCACATGCAAATCCATTGGCATCCCTCCGCTGGCAGCCAAATGATGATGATGATGATGATGCGAATGCGGATGCGAGTGTGCATGCGTATGTGCATGCGTATGGGGATGCGTATGTGCATGATGATGATGGCTGTGCATGGGATGCCCTGCTGCCACAGCCACATTCTGGACATGCGCTGCCGCAGCTGCAGCAGCGAAGCCAGCGTCCGATGCCATCGTATGATGCCCCAGGACCGCAGCCCAGGGTGAGGCTACAAATCCGCTGCTGTGATGCTCCATCTGATGATACGGTTATCTGTTTCGGTTATCGTTTATCGCTTATCGATAAGCGGGGCACTGCACACGTATATAAGCTATATATGCTTTATATCTTTTGTATATATTCTTTTAGTCGATTTGACTTTGATTTGATGTCGTCGCACACACACACACCATGTGTGTGGCCTCTCACGCCAAGATGGCGGCCATTATTTACCGTTAACGCGCATGGCCGACAAAGGACGCACACACACACACTTACACACACGCACACACACTTGCACACACACTGGCAGCACTTGCAAAACCAAAACAAATGACAAAGCCGACGGCAAAGCAGGACCAACTCGTGGCTCGGACTATGTTCGGTTTTGATGTTTTGTTTCTCGGCTTTTTCTCTCGCTCGTTTCTCGCTGTGTTTCTCGTTTCTCGGGCACTCTCTGCTTGGGGCTCTGCGTCCGCGTTCACCTCTGCACGGCACGAAAATTGGCGATAAACTATCGCCTCGCATCAGGAAACATGGTCGCATTGGCGTGGCTTGGCGCGGCGCTGGCTCTTGCCTCGCCTCGGACGCGCGCTGCCCGCTGCCAGAGCTGCTGCAGCATCAGCAACAACAAGAAGAGCAGCAGCAGCAACAATAACAGCAGCAGCAGCAACAACAACAACAACAGCAACAGTCGCAGCCTCTGCCTCAGTTCCAGGCAACCTCAACATCATCATCATCATCATCGACGCTGCTGCTGCTGCTGCGCTGCTGCAACCACTGGCAGCAGTTGTTGCTGTTGTTGTTGTTGCTGTTGTTGCTGCTGCTGCTGCCGTCGAGCTTATTGCAAGCTGCAAATGGTGGTGGAGCAGGTTTTGGTAGCCCCCCAAGTGAGCGCAGCCAACTGCCTCAGAGAGCAATTGGCAGGCGGGCCCCGGCTGCGTTGAGGTCGGCAGCGCAGCAGCAGCAGCATCCACACACACACACACACACACACACACACATGAGCAGGCAGGCAGGCAGCTGGCTTTGTTTATTGTTTTTGCGTTTGCTGTTTTTGCCATCAAAGTGTTGCACAAATCGGCAGACACTCTCCGAGCAGCAGCAGCAGCAGCAGCAACAACAACACTTGCCACATGTTTATGGCAAGACAAACAACAGCAACAACAACGCAACAACACTTGGCTTAATCGCTTTCGCAGCTTCTCGCATTGCTCCCCCTTGGCAGCTGCCCCTTGCCCTTTCCTGCTGCCTCATCTGCCACTTACCTGTTCTCATACGCAACTTCACTCTCGCACGCTTGCCAATTCTTGCTCTATCTCCCTTTCCCTCTCTCTCTCTCTCTCTCTAGCCCAGGATGCCTCGCTGTGGCAGCATCCTCTGGAGACTGCGTTGCCGTCGCAGAGACCCCAAACAACAACAACAAGCACACATTGAGTTGTGCTGCGATAAGCGAATCTGCTGGGGACTCATTTCTGCGATTGCGGTTCTTTTTACTCTCGCTTCTCTCTCTCTTTCGCTGTCTCCCTCTTCCCCTCCACCTTTCCAACTGCTCTTCTCCTCCTTCAGTCTCTGCTGTTTTTTTCGCTTTTTGTGAGATTCGCATTGATATTTAATCGCTGAATTGTTAAACTGTTAAAACTTAATAAACTTGAGATGCTGTTTTTTCTTTTGAGGTTGTAGGACGAGAGTGGGGAAGGTAGGGGGAGAGTTTTTCGATATGAAGTGGAAGCTAATAATGTATAATAATTTGTCAACTACTATACTAAAGTGTATACCATATATAAGTGCCATAGTTAAACCTTTATGATGGTTTGATACCAAAGATTACAATATGTAGTATATAAAATAGTTCAATTAGCACGAGAAAGGAGTTGGCAAGGGAGGTTATCTAATTTAAAAGCCATCTCCATATATGATCATATTTTCAAGTTATTACCTTCAGATCTACAGAGTAATGCATCCTAATCTGTTTTTATTTTCTTCTCGTTTCTAGTTTTTTATTATTGATAAATGTTGAAATTATTGAAAGATCTTTTAGGAAACATAAATGGAAAAATCTTTGAAACTTGACCATAATTTACTGGAAACATAAAAAAACTAAGGAAGAATCTTTACAGGATTGTATATATATTAAATATATCTTTTTATTATATTTTATTATATATTTTATACTTGTATCTTTACATATTCATATTGCCACTTAAAAAGTTCTTAGTTCATATACAAACAAAATAACTAAAATTTCATATTGTCTCTTTAATAGGGTCCTCAAATCTATTCTTGTTAACTTCCATCATATCTTCAGCCTTATATAAGGCATATATAGCATCAGTTGCTTTACTTCCACATGAATTGCAGTCACTTTCATCCCCTCCCCCACAAAATACAATGCAATAGAGCGTGCATAAACAAAAATCACACAAGCTAATCCCAAACACAGTTTGCCCGGTCTCTCAGTCTCAGTCCCAGGCACTCCTGCTTCCCAGTGCTCTCTCTCCCCTGCCTCCCCTCTCTCTTATTCCCCTCTCTCATTCTGCTGACAACTTAGTTAAATAAGGCGCCACCTGTCAAGTGATTTTCAATAAAATAAATTCGTGATTACACGACAATATCGACGACAAAAATCGAAGATCAGCCAACAATAACAAAAGACTCCCACGGGGAACTGTCTGTGTCTGTGCCGGACCAGGCTGAACAGTCTTCCACTGCCTCTCCCTCTTCCTCTTTCTCTCCTTCTTCAACCCCTTCTTCATACCGTACTCCTTCTCTGCCTGAGGCTCTTTGCCTCTGATTCAGCAGCCTCTTTGGCTGAGGCTACTTGGCACGGCACACATTGCACACGACTTGCCAGAATCCTTTGCTCACACACACACACACTAGCACACATACACAGATAGCACTAACACACACACTTGGGGACAATTGAAACTTCTGTATGGGAGTCGTGCAGGGTCAACGTCAATACGAGCAGCATCTCCCTCTGTCTCTCTCTCTGTCTCTCTGTCTCTCTATCTCTCTGTCCGTCTCTCTGTCTGTCTGTCCCACTGTCCCGGCTTGTTTACAGTGTGCAAAAATCATTTAGACAAGTTGACAAAAGCTCGTTTGGAACGTGAGTAACATGACTCGGCCTGGCCCGCAACAGCACAACAACAACAACAACGCAAAGAACTCGCCTGTGCTGCATTTGGCGTGCTTCGCCGTCGATTCTCCTCACCTCGCCTTGCCTTGCCTTGCCCCGTCTTGGGTCGCCTCCGATGCTGCTGTGTCTTCGGTTTGGTTCGGTTCGTTCTAAAGTCTTAATTCTAAACATGGCAAATGTACTTGGAGCGTGCCGGCTGTGGCACAAAATGAGGCCTTGCCCCCTGAGCAGGCGAATCGTCGCTGACCTTTTATTGTAATGAAAACGATATCCACTTGAGTTGGTACTCTCAAAGGTCGGTAGTGCTAATAGGGGAAGGGGCAGAGCTGCAGAAAGAAAAGAAGTACGTGTAGTTGGCAGTTAATCGTGGCTACTTAGAAGGTGTTGCAGAAGATTGAGTAATGGAAGTTGGCTGAAGGATGTGATGGTGAGGTAGCTAAACTAGATCTAAGCTGGAAGAGGTGTTTGTAGAGGGTGCTGTAATAACTTAATATCTATCATATACTTTACCATATATACCTTATAATATTATCTATATCTTTTCTATATACTCTTTATATCATATAGAGAAAGCTTCCTCATTGTAATGGCCAGACAGAAGACATAATCACACCTTATCCCATTGTATTCCCTACATGTCTTTGGTCTACCTCACAATATATCACACCTACCTACCTATATCCCAAGTATACACGCCACACATCCTGTAGAGAAAACTTCCTCATTGCACTGGCAATATATATAAGTCATAATCTCAGCTTGGATATAGACGGTGCTCCTCCCTTGCCATATACGAGTATACACCTCATTCCTCAGCGCATCGACGTTGCGGGCAGACAAACTCAAAATATGTGCTAAAAAGTACACAAAACTTCTCGATGGGATATTTGCTGGGAACTTTGCCAACGTCTCTCTTGTGGCACGTGACGGGCATACGGAAAGCGGGAAAGCCAAGTGGAAAGCCAAGCCAAGCCAAGACAAGGCAAGCCGAGAGAACTAAGAGCTTCACGCCAGGATTACAAGTATTGATTTTCCCTTTGCCTCGTCTGCTGCTGCTGCTGGCAAGTTTAATGAAATTTCGTGCGATTTTAATTTATAAACTTAATATGAAAGACTGTCAGAAAGAGAGAGGGAAAGAATGAGAAGGGAGAGGGAGGAGATGAGAAACTGAAACTATGCGAATTTGATTTATGCACCTGTCGCTTGACAGCTTTATCTTTGGGATCACAATGTGCCATAGTTGTTGTTGAAGACCTTCCCCGACGCTATATAGCGTTATATAGTGAAGCGACTTGATTGATTCGCTGAAAGTCGAATGGAAATTGAAAAGACGAACGGAGAAACAAACAAATAAGTTGAGTCGGGTCTTTAACGAGCTAACTGTTGGATTGCCACGACGACTTCAAGACGTGCCTATCATATTAAGCTACCTCTCTCTCTCTTTCTCTCTCTGTCTCTGGGTAGTACGTACCCGGTACCTCAGTTGCAGTACCCTGCCCGGTATTGGGCCTACAATTTCGGCAGTTGCTGTCGCGCATTTAAAGCGCACATCTGACGACGCTTCTTCGATTCCAAAGTTGGATTCGTAGAATCGCACCGATATTTATGAGCCTTGATTTCTGTTTGGATTTGCATAACTGGGTCTCCGACATAGCCTACATGCGTAATGTCCAAACTGATGAAAAACTTTCCAAAAGAAATGCGCCGCGTAGGGGATGCAACGGAAGTGCCCGAGAAGGTGAGAGAGACAGAGAGAGAGAGAGATGAGAGACTCCTCTCCAAGGCAGGCCCCTGTTTGGATATTGATTTCCTGCTGTGAGAGAGATGCGCCCTGTGCGCCCTGTGTACCCTGTGTGATGACTATGTGACCGGCATGACAAGCTGCCCCCAAGTGGAAGTTCGTCTGGTCAGCGTGTCCTCCACGCTAGGCTGCTAAGGTGCAGCCGTCTTTAACTGTGTCTGCCTCACCTGACACTACTGCCTCTCCCTCTCTCCCTCACTTGCTTCCCCTGCTGTTACTTCTCCCTCCTCTCCTGCCCCTCCCCTTTAGGTGTTGTATGCAAAAGTCGCATTTGCGGAACGTGTGAACAGTTTTTAGCAATTAACTGCGGCGTGCAAGACAGGGAGCTGCTTCTCGCTACGCAAGATGTGTTCTCTGCTCTCTTCTGCACCCAGTCTCTCTCTCCCTCACTCTCTCTGTCTCTCTGTCTCTCTGCGGCACGCGGCGTCATGCAGTCTGGCATGGACTGTGGGGCGTTTGAATGCAAAGCGGCGTGCGCCACAAGCCAAACATTCATCCAAATTGGCGTTCAATCTGCGCATCCCGCGACCGACACCGATTTGCATGCACGCGATGCTGCTCACGCGGCCACGCTCACAAATTTCTGCACAGTGGGCAGTGTACCTATCAATATTATTGAATGTTTCCTTCTTATTGTCATAAATCCAGCATCTGGAGAGTATTAAGACTGTCAACCTTCTGATAATCATGTATATAATATAGTACAAGCAAAGTTCTCTTTCGTATTTTACCAACAAAATCACATTTCTCATTATATGGTAAGTGAATATTTAGCTGCATATTCACTGCCTTCGCCCCACTGTCAACAGTTGCGGATGCTGCTCAATCGCAATATTTGCGCAACTAATTAACATTTTTAATGGTGAATCCTTGTAAGATGCTCCGCGCTGGCAGTCTTAAGGCGTTTTGCCTTACCTTGCTGACTCTCCCCTCCCCTCCTCCTTCGCCTCCCCCGCTTAGTTGAATTGAAAATCGACTCGCTTTCGTTTTTGTTTGTGTTTAAAGGATTTTGCACTGGCAAATGTCAAATGTTCTCTTAGCTGTTGTTGCTCTTGTTGTTGCTGTTGTTGTTGTTCAGTTTTTGTTTTTATTTAATTTAGATTCCTGCCGCTTGATAATTTATGCGGCTTCTCTCTCTCTCCGTCGTCAGTTTTCGCCCCAAAAGGCAGACGGGACGAGCTGGAGGCGGCGGCGGCGGCCTTTGCATGAAATGCGCCGACGGCGCTTTTGATTTAGGGTTGTCATATGCTCGTAAAGCGGGCGCGCGCTTTTGTAGATAAACAATCTCGCCAGAAGCGGCGACTTTGAGCTTTTGACAAAGTCTCTGGGTTTCTGGGATCTGCCTCTCGGATCTTCAGCTGCCGCTTCACGGTTGCGCTCGCTCTCCGCATGTAATAGAGAAATATATCACTCAGCATAATGCGAGAAGAATTTGGACAGGGCTGCCGTTCTTATCGCCAGACACAATCCTGGCTAGCAGGTAGCACGCCGTCTCGGTGTTTCCTGTGTGTCCTTGACGCAGGTTATTTACAGTTAGCTGCGTTCACTTTCTACCGAAAGCAGAAAGAAAGAAAGCCAATAATGTCATAAATTTCATAAAGTGTCAAAAGGAACACCTGAGAGATACGCATAACATTGTCTATAGGGGCGTTTGCCCATTATCGATTGCTTTCTTGGTTATGTTTTTGGAAAACCCTTAAAATAAGATTGTACATGATGCCCGAAGATTGCGTGGGGTTGTACAACATTGTGAGATAAAACATGAGATAGTTTTCTATATATCAAGTGCCTATTGTATCCTATTATCTTGTTTTAAGAACATTAAACTTCATTTTAACTTTTGTATATTTATATATTTGTTTATGACATAACTTCATATCGATTTAACCAACAGTACTTCCTCTTTTCTCAGTACTGCTCGTCAGGTTCATTGACCACATTGGCATTGTCGGACACTCCTTAGCAAATACCTGTTAATAATTCATGACTCTTTTATGCGTTTCCAGCCAGCAAGCGTTAATAAATTGAAGTAGCAATTTCCATTTTATTTTTATGATCGATTCGAAATTCCCAGTTCGAACATTTACAGTACTCACTGTTAGACTCTTCTTATCCTTCTCCTTCTGGTTGTTGTGGTCATCGTCAACTGCGAATGTCCAATAACAGTAAACAAACAGCAACTGCCGTCCGCCCAGCGACCTCTCAAGTTATCGACACACAATCATCATCGTCATCATCGCTGTTCTCAGCCTCACCCCTTGTTTCCTGTCTGCTCACAGGAGAGGCTATGGGAATTCCTGGACGACACGGAGTTATACTAGGTATAATAATGGAAGTACTGTGAGCATAACATAAAAAGGGTTTCCATATCCATACAAAGATTGAGTTTATTTTCATTATTTTAAAGAATATAAAACGGAAACTATTCGGGAATCAATATATACACTCATTTTATTAAGTTTAATGAATACAAAGCAAAAGTTTAAAGATTTACAGTTATAAAATATACAATAATTTTGAAAATGAATAATTCTAGAGTGTTTCAGGTCAAAAAGTCACTTGAAAAAACAATATATTTTCTAAATTTTCCACAATTTGCACCAGAAAACATTTTCCAAGGGACTTTTATACCAATTTAGACTCGCTAAATCATTTAAAAGTAAAAATTAAAGACTTTAATTTTTGGAAAAAATTTGGCAAATATTGTAAGGGGTAGGTATGGAAAATGTTCCAAAAATACGACAAAGAAAAATCGGTAAAGTGTTGATGCAGTATAAATTCAATATCAAAACCATAAACAAAATGACAAACCAAATGAAAATCGCACGATTTTTGGCAAAGTTATGAGTGTTGAAAGATAAAACTCACTGAGGTGACAACCCTGTCTGTGTTGCTCCCAATACGTAGCACATCGTGACAGACTATCATAAACTGAGCGCAACGGAAACTTCCCCCGATGTGTATCGCATGCACGTATATTAATTACTTAATCGACATTCAAATTTGTTTACTTTTTTGGCATATTTCCTGCCATATACGATATACGACATACGATCTGCGTGTTGAGTTCCGATGCTGCCAGACAGACAATTTAGAATCCACTCAACGTACAAATTGCTTGACTGTTAGTTTGTTAACAATTTAACAATTTAATAAGCGGGCGAGCAACAAACAAAATACACAAATTGAGTTATTAAAAGATTCTTTCAGCTTTTGGTTTCGGTTTGAGGGTTTCGTGTGCTCGGATCGCGTCGGCTTTTAATTCAATCAAACGAGCTCGCGAGGTGTGTGTGGGGAGGTTAGGGGGAGAGCAGAGGAATTGGGGGAGGGGGGTAGGTAGGTCCATGGTCTGGCGCCGTGTTAATTAAAATGCAATCAGCGTCACGAATACTAATGAAATATATTCGTTACGAGTACTCGTTACCCCCTTGGAGTAACCCCTTTCCCATGCCTCCCTCCCTCTCTCTCTCTCTCGCATAACTTGTATGTAGATGTGAATAACTCAATTTGTCATATTGCCAGTGACAGAGACAGTGACGGGAACAGTGACAGCAACAGTTCCCAGTAGGAGTAGCTGAAAATAGAAGAAGTATCCTAGTTTACACTCCCAGCACTTGCTTGATAGCTTGATAACAAGCTGATTTAGTACTGGATTAAGCTGAATAATATTCCAACTCTTCCTGACTTGCACTATCTATAGTATAATACCTATTCTATATAAAAGTTTTACTGGAGATGAACATTGATAAGATATTCGAACTTTGCACTTCCAAAACTTGTTGAAATCTTTCTCAATCGACTTTCTCTCTCTGTCTTATGTCGACTCTCTTGTTATAATACATATTATTTTATTATTATAAGTATTCTACTGTATACAATACCAATCGATACCCCTTTTCTGCTGCCACAGCTGAACTACCCCGTCCTACCCCGTCTTAGCCTGTAATTATTTAATCAGCAGTCTGTCAAAGTGTTTTGCTTTAGTTCACAATATTGTTATTGCCTTCCATGGGGGGTTTCCAGCGCTTCGGCTTCTACAGATTCGTTCCGTTCCGCCCTCTATACATCTTCCACTTCATTAGACCCCGCTTCATGCAGAGTTTTACGCCCGAGGCTCCCGAGTCGAGCACAGGAAGCGAATTACCTTCACTTGTTCGCACGCCTCGTAGCCTCAGGCTAAATTTCCACACATGAATTTTGTTCAGGGGTCAATCAAATCGCGCTAAAGCTAAAGCCTGCACTGTGTACAATAATCTGACTAATCTGGGGCAATAAAAAACTGACGCACAACGAAACTAGCCTTGTTTTCTCTAGAGATAAGTCGAGTCTGAGACGAGATTGAACCGAGGTTGAGAACTGCCTGATACACGACTAAGACAACTAGTTATAGATTCTCCAGGCGTGCCACATCATCAAAAACAAACAACATCAAAGTGAGCCCGGCAACATATGCAAATTGAGTAAGAAGAAGGGAGAAGAGAGAGAGAGAGAGAAGAAAAACTGGAGAAGGTAGAAGTAGAAAAGTTGCCCTCCTTCACTTACCTTCCCTTTCCCCGTCGAGGTATTTTTTAGTATTTTCTTATTGCGTCAATCGTAAATCATAGTTTAAAATAATTCAAAGTTCTTTCAGGGCCGACATCACGATTTGCATATTATGCGTACAATTTGCAAGAAGTTGGGCAATAAAACTAATCTGCCATCTAAATGACCCTGCGACACGGTCCACTGACTTCTGTTTGCCACTGTCCCCCGAGAGAGAGAGAGAGATGGAGAGAAACCGCAAGTGGTCACAAATCAGAGCGAGGTTGCTGCGATAAATAAACTGCACCAGAATTTAAATTAATTATTTATAGGAACCGAAAATTTGTATCGCAATTATCCGGCGGAGTGAAGCGATTTATTGGCCACAGTAAAGAAGAGAAGGGTGGAGGAGACATACCAAAGGAGTAAACCAGGCAGAGAGAGTGGGAGGGGAGTAAGAAAGGGAGAACTAGGAGAGTTCTATGCCAGTTCTGAAAGATGTATTACATAAACCAACTCTCAACACGTTTCGCATTCACTTTTGACCTCCTAAGCAACCCCCCCCCTCTCTTCGCCCACCTCCTACTGCAACCCCCACTGACCATTAGTTGTGTTTTTACTATATTCGGTTTACTTTTGTCACAGCTGAGGACCCTGGGGAACTGTTTCGTCGCGTTGCCGCAACTCGACTCGTCACGCACTTTGAATGCCTTCTTCTCTGACGCTTTATGACGTTCCTCCTTGTCGTCGAGGGGTTGAGAGAGGAAGGGAAGGTCGTAGTGGGCATGTCCCTTTAGTGCTGAGTGTGCGCAAATTTCTAATTGAAAGGCGACATGTGAGAGCAGCATCTAGTTTAATGTAGTTCTTGAAACAATCTTCAGCACGAAACTTTTCAGACTTAAGGTAAGTAACCAGGACACTTTTCTTTCCATTAGTCGAATGCATGTTGGACCTCAGGCTAATGAGTTTTTTATGGTTTATTATACAAGCAAAGTAGTTCAGACTGAACTTTGGAACCCTTTGGGCAGGGCAACTGCCTTGGTAGGGGTCTTCAAGTTTAAGGAACTATACAAATGCACTAGGTACAGTCATGATATTTGGTATGTGGCTTCCTAAACAACTATAAACTACAGATTATGTTTGAAAACAAGGAAAAAACTTCTGTAAATTCAATAGACCTCAAGGAACTTAGATACTGTAATGAGTACAATCATGAAACTCGATATGTGGCTTGTAAAAAACTAGTAACTACTGATTATATTTGAAATGAAAGAAAAAATGTAATGCAAATTCAATAGACCTCAAGGAACTCAGAAATTGTAATAAGTACAATCATGAAACTTAGTATTTGATGTTATTTATGAACTATAAAGAATAAATTATGTTTGAAAACAAGAAAAAATCTGCTGCAAGTTCAATAAACCTCAAGGAACTCAGCAAATGTGCTAGGTACAGTCGAGAAACTTTGTATGTGGCTTCCTTAACATCTATAAAGAACATATTACATTCAAAAACAATAAAAAACTACTGCAAAAATCAATAAACTGCCTCAAATATATATTTTTTCTAAAATCCAATAATATCAAATAAATATTGCTGTAAACTTCGAGGGCTGCTTGCCATAACGGACATATGTCTCGATCCATCCATCTCTTTCCGTTCATATCCAACTGCCTATCTATATGAGAGCTGTCGCCCCCCCCCCGATAACGGCACAAGCCGATTACAAAACCCAAAACATGCCTCGAGCTCCGGAATAAATGGTGTGAAATATTATGCGAATTTATTTTTTTGCACAGGGTTGCCTCCCCTACTTTGCTGTGATTTCGTTTTATGTTTTACAAATTTTAAAATGTCTTCACGGTGGCTGCGGGCAGCTCAATAAACAACAACTGTCGCCAATTTCCGGCGGGCAACTGTTTACAAAAAAGCAGAAAGACAAGGGAAACAGGAAAGCGGCGAAAACACGGAGACAGCATAAAGGAAAACACAGCAACGAGGAGGGCAGCGAGTGTGTGCGGAATTGTTGCAAATTTATCAAGTCGCGAATCGAAAAAGAAGGTCCCTCCACCCCCCTAGGCCAGAGGATGTGCCGTTTGTAGGCCACGCAAGTTGACAATTTCACGGCGTATTACTCAGCGAGTGCAATTGTCGTTTCGCGGGCGTTGAGACATTTAAATAAAAGTGCAATTTGTCTGGCAACTCCCAACGATGCGATGTTAATTTGATGTTATGCGATTATTAACATTTATCGTTAAGTAGCGATGTTACAATGTATCTCTCTCTTCTCTTTTGGATCCCCCTCACATCTTTCCTTTTTCATAGAGTTGAAATAAGTAAGATAACTTTGCTAGTTCGGATATTGTACAGTCCAGACTATTCCTTTACTAGTTCTGTTGAGTTTGCACCTCAAAAAGCAGTTCCACTTTGGGATACTGTGTCATCTTCCCTGTTTCACTTTGAATTCTGTAGAGTTAGGGATTCTTCAACTTATTTTACCTTCTCATAGAGTTGTATTAAGTTAGACAACTTTGATATAGTTGAGTTAGGATTCCAAACACTAATTTACTTTTACTATCACATCTCTTTCTATTTGTGCCTCCCTTTCTCCCTCCATCTCTCCCTTCTCCCATTCTCTCTCTCTCCCACTCCCTCTGTTTCATTCTCTCTCCCTTTCTTCTTGTCTATCTTTATCTCTCTCTTCGCATGACTTGACATTTTTCTCTCTCTCGATTTCTTCAGTGTACGTTGCAAATGTGAGAAATACTTTGTAAGTACACTTAAAAATGTAATTATTTTGTTGTTGAAATTACGTGAAATGTTGTTAAAATATTTTTACAGCAAAAGTTGCGACATTAAAAGCAACAACAACAACAGCAACAACAGTGTCGAGCAACATCTGTGATTTGTCTGCAAACTGTAAAACAATAAAAACGCGGTAATGATTTCCCATTTGAGATAAGGTGCGGCATAACTTGAGCGTAAGTCTGCCACTGAAACTCAACGACCCCCCTCCTCTCTTTGTTCTCCTCTTACCTTCGACAATACCTGTAGAAAGACATCGAGAAACCTCCGAGTGACCGCGACGTAAAGCTGATCTCGTTTAGATTTGCCCTGATTTTCAGTTCATTTCGTTTTTGTTTTGGTTTTTTCTTCTCGACTTTAACAAATTTTATGACCGCTTCGATGTGAGGGCAACGATTAGACAGATTGTAAGTTAGATATACAGTATATACGGTATACATGTGAAACTATTGTGGATGGTGTGAGGAAAATGAAGGTAGACACTGAAGACGTCAGCAATAGAAGCTAAAAAGGTTAAGGGCATTATTCAAAGCTTTCTTAAAGTAAATGTAATGATTCTTATGCCATATATGGTCGAGATGTCTTGAGAATTGCCTTATAGAGTAACTTTAAAGGAGTTTAAGCTTCGTATTTTATATACCATGCATACTAAATATAATTTGCGGATTATAAAATTGAAGTTCTTGTTATGCTTCTAGACCCCTTACCATATATAATTATTAGTTTAACAGAGAATTGGATTATAGCATTATTATAAATGACATATATTTACTGACTTTTATCATATCATTCTAGAGCTCTATACTTCATTTATCATATTTACTCAGAGAATAGACCTATATCATATCTTTCTAATGCACAAATGTTCCTCTATCATCTAACTATCATATAAGTTTCTTTTATTTTTAAGCCCGAACTGCAATTAAGTATGAATTTCCTTAATAATCCAGAGATTCCCTATAATTGTTGTGCGTTCGCTTATTTGTTGGCGCAACCTCTTTGGGATTGTAACTAATAGGCCTGGCCTTATTTGCTCTGCATGTCTCCAGGGAGGAAGGGGAAGAGGGAGGGCCAGCATGTGTATTACAACATGGCATACCTCGTGCAGATTCCCTCAAGCTCTGTGCTAACCCATTCGCATTAACTGAAATACTTTTGCTCGCCCGGTTTAACTAGGAAATTTCATACCACAAGGAGAAGGGGCAGAAGAAGAAGAAGAGGCAGCCACAGTAGCTGCCATAATTTAGAAGCCAAAGACTTTGGAGGAGCTCTTTGAGCTGTTTCTCTTGCGCGACTTTATGAAAAAATACGAAGTATTAAAATCATAAATCCAATTGGAAATGCGTGTCACGTGCGCGAAACGTTAGTCTCTGTCTCAGTCGCTGTCGCTGTGTCTATTTCTGTCTCTTTCCTCTGTCTGCGTCGACTGCTCTGTCTGCGTTGCATGCAACTTGTAAGTGCGTGTGTGTGTGTGTTTTTATGTGTTTCTAGCTAATACAGTGCCTTCCCTGCATCTCTCTCTCTCTCCTGTCTCCCTCTTGGCTGCTTGTACTTTAATTTCAGCGCAGGAATTTACTTAAAAAGATTAAGTTTTGCTATGCAAAAATGCCAGTGTATTCAACGTATACTCGAGTACTCATTCGAGTACCCGGTGCTGTGCTGTGCTGAGTCGATTTTTGAAATATTCATGAAGCTGCTCGACAATAAAACAATGAAGCAAGAGGCCATAAAAATATTTAATGCAGAGTACAAAACTTGTCATGGATGACAATTGCTCTCGCTGCCCTAACACCTACCTCCTCCCTCCTCAACACACACACACCACAACAAATAAGTCTCCAAAGACATATGGGGCGGTTGCTGCCATAAATTCGTTTAGCATTTGGCGTCGTTCTGCCAGCAATTGCCCCCCGTCTAGCCCCCCGTCTCTGCTCCTTGTTCAATTATGCAGCGAAATGTTTTATGTGCTTCCTCCTGCGGCTGCGGCAAGTGCATAATTCCTTGCGTTCCCCGTGCCCCATGCCCGAGTCACTTTGCCTGATTAGTGTCGAGTGCCTGCTGAATAATGAAAGATGATATTAACACGAGTCCACAATCCCACAATCCAAGGGAATCTAGTCTAATCTCTGGCAATCTCTGGCAGAGTTCACCTGCCCCCTCTCCGTGAACTTGGCCTCATTCTTTGCGCTATTTACATAAACCTTTTCCCCAAAAGAAGACTTCTTTAATTCAACAATTGTTTGATCCACAGACAAATTACCGCAAGGTGCAGAGAGAGAGAGAGACCAAAACAAAGTCAAGCTAAATATGCTAATGAGGAAGAGAACCCGAAAGAAGAGACGCAACCTACATACTTAATAGGCAACAATTACAAGTCGAACTCATTGCAGAAGAGTAACAAGAACCTTTCAATTGAATTGCAGTGTAAACAGTCTGGAATTTGAATATGTCAAGTATTATAAATATGTAAAATATGTATTGACATTTATAAAATATATTCTTAATCAGTTCAACGATCTCTACATATTTTCCCCGCAACTTGACTTGTCCCTGCCACATTCATCTCTCTCTCAAAGCTTTTTCCCTTTGCAAATACTTTCGATCTATTGCCAAAATGGCAGACATTGTTTCTCATTAACAGCAGCAGCGCAGTAACAGTAACAGCAGCAGTAACAGCAACAGCAACAACAGTAACAGCAGCGCAGGCAGCGACGCAGTAATCAGTCACATCGAGCATCGACTTTCCAAGTGAATGGGCGGGACGTGACTGAGCTTTACATGCACACACACACATAAACACACAGACATAGATATTTTGGAGCTAGCACATAGCTTGGCTGTATGTAAGCACGCCATCCTTTTCTCGCCTGCACATAAACTTTGTATTCTATTTGCTTATGTAAAGCGAAGCCTTCGCTCACTCACACTCTCTCTCCCACACACACACAAACTCATTCTCTTCTCTTGTTTACTTATTTACTTTCGGGCGGTCTCTTTTGTCTGTCTGTCTGTCTGACGTTTTCTTTTTGTTCTTCGTTTGAAATGTGACTGAAATTTTAATGCAAAATTCTCTCTCTCTCTTTCTCGTTCCTTATCAGCGTCGCTCTCTTTGTATCCTGACAAATGCAAGACAGTAAGAGAGTGGCAGTGGGAGAGGGGGCAGGCAACGTGCGTGGATTTATTATGCTGATTTTATGTGCTGTCGCTGCGTTTTTAATAATAAAGAAAACATTTGTTAATCATTAATAAAGCCGGACAGACAGAGAGAGAGGAGGAGAGGGGGGAGAGAGACTCTGATGTTGAGTCAGTTCCAATTGTAACTAAGCTGACGCATGCACTGAGCAACAATGGGCAACGTTCGACACATTCGTCACCAAATCGATGACTATCGATGAATCGATGAATCGTTCCACATCATTTCGATTTCATGCATAGCTAATGAGCAGCACAGCCCCCCACCACTCTCCTGGACTTCCACACATTGTTGTCGAGTGAAAAGTCGTTGCAACGTCAATTTCCCAACTGGAATGAAAAGCGTGAAAAGTTTACCCGCTTTGTGGCACGACACGACGAAGTGCGGCAACATTTGTAATTTGCATGTTGCGCCACAATCCGTGGCAACTCCAGTTCGCATCCTGGGGCGGAGGCAACTTTTTAATGAGATTTAATGGCGCCACTGGGAACAGGAGCAGTAGCAGTGGCAGAGGAGCAGGAGCAGCATCCACAGTAGCCGCGCTGTAAGTGAGCATTAAATCATTTGCAGCCGGATAAGGAGTTGAGCCTTGAGGTGCTCGCGGCGCAGGTATCGAGTTACCAAAGTGCCTGACATAAATCTTTCCCTCAGCGATAAGCGAAAAGTATTCAAAATGAATTATGAAAGTGGCCAGGGTTGCCTCAGGGTTGCCACTGTGGCCGTTCCTCGCGCCTTGCCACATGTGCTGCTGCTGCTGCTGGCCAAGTGGCGAGATTCATCATTCCATAATTAGAGCCCCTCCCTCCTGCCCCCTTTTCCAGTTCCACACATGTCTCCTGACCGACTTTCTGTGGTCACAAGTGTTGATAATAGCACCGTTTGTGCTAGCAAATGAAATTAAATTGTCCTTTTTCATCCAGATATGCACACTGTGCAGGGGAGGGGGAAGGGGAGAAGGTTCTACATTGACAATAAATTAATATTAGCAGGAACCACCCCTGGGATGGCTAAACTAATAAAGCATATGTAGATGGGGCGTGTGTGGGTGTGCGTTCCACTGTGCCACGTCCCACATTGGCAACATGTGTGTGTGTGCGAGTATGAGAGGGTGGTAGGAGTAGCAAAGTTCGCCTGGTGTCAGTTTGCTGTCAGTTGTGGAAGTGAGAGTGGGAGGGAGATGGCGGAAACATCAGTGTCAGTCAATTTGGGCAAACAAAGCGCGCTCAGTTGATGAGCGGAACCTGCTCTGTGGCTAATTGAAGAGCAAGCAGCGAAGGAAGGCGAGTGGAGAGAGCAGGCTAATAATAGCTTAAGTAAGAGCGTCACTTTAAGGTTGTAAGCAATGCTGTAAACTTAAATGCATTTGATGAAGATATCAGAAATAGGAGCATTGCCAGGCATATGCATTGAAATGAGAGCAAGCTTATTATTGCTTAAGTAAGAGAGCGCCACTTTAGACTGCAATTGTTCTTGTAACCAAAATTGCATATGCATATGTAGAGTGAAGAGAGCAAAAATGTTAGCTTAAGTCAGAGTGCCAATTAAAGGTTGCAATTGTTTTTGTAACCTTTCATTTGAATTTGAAATGAGAGCAGGAAAGCAGCAATCCTGTAAGGCGCTCTCACCAAGAGATCACGCTATATTTGTCCAACTCTCCCGCATTCGGGTTTGGGTAATTGTAACCATTCAGTACAAACACACGTTGTGCGTGAGTGAGAGTGGGAGGAGAACATTTAATGACGCACACGCACACAGGCACACACTTTTGTAGACAGATAATCACTGCCTGTCTTCCTGTTGTTGTTGTCTCCCTCTCCCCCTCGCGGGCAACATATAAAAGGCTTTGTTGAGACTGAATTTCATGCATTATTCATTACACACGCCTTCACACATTTTTCCTCATTTTGTGTATTTCCCGAAAATGCTGCGAACAAGTCAAAATTTAATAAAGAAAAATTCAACGACGTCTTGCCGTGTGAGGACTAACGAACTTCCTGTTTGCTGGTCATTAGCAGCGAGCGAGCGAGACGGAGATAGGCTTAGCTGTGGTCATCGTGCATCGTGACCCCCTGCTGCAATTAAGTTTATCGCAAATTTATCGATTGCCAAAGTATTCGAAGTAATCCCATCATCGTTATGAACATTGCTGCATCGCCTTCATTCTCTTCTGATTATCTGCAGCGTGTCGGGGCGAATGGGCAATGCTGGCAACTCTTATTGCCACTTGGCAACAATCTCTGCAGCTCAATGTGCATTTCTATTCCTTGCACACAGAAGGTATATTTCTTCTCTCCTTCGATCTCTATCGCACACACATCGCTGACAGTTTAAGGAAAGCCAAAGGAAAACAATTTCAGCAATGGCAACTCTGGCAAAATGGAAACACGTGCACGGACACGACCTGGCTGCGAATTTAGTTGGGTGCAAACATTAATTTTATGTTTGTTAATTTCTTTTATTTCGAGCATTTTTTCATTCGACTATTTCACGGACATTTGCATAAATTCCAAGGCGTCCGGGAAAATGCTAAAGAAAAGCTGAAAAAAAGGCCAGAGAAATTGCGTTAAATTTATCGTCTGTGAACGGACAACAAATGAAAACTGTTAAAAAAAATGAACGAAATTAGTTCAACTAACGCAGACCAACTGGCACGAACCCGCAGCCTCTAAGCAACCCTTTGAGTGATGTTGGGTTAGGGGTGCGAACCCAGAAAAAAACACGCACATATGCTCCACTTGAGTTTGAAGAGGGAGAAGGGTTCCATAGCTCTCTCTCCATCTCTGCACACTTGTAGCTGCAAATAAATCTTCCTTCGATTTAAAATGTAACACGCCGATGTCGAAGTCAGAGTTGCTGAAGATTTATGGCGCACATTGTCGAGCTGAGTTCGATTACAGGCCCATAATCGAGACTAAACCCCTCATCATCGCAGAAGGACCTCAAATCGCATAAGTGACCATAAATCTTGCGGCCAATGCAATCAATATTATGACTTGTCAAATTATTGTGTACTTCACTCTCTCTCTTTCTCTCTCTCTCTATCTCTATCTATTGTCCTTTCTCTCTTAGTGTCCTTAAAGCATGTTCCACTGTAAAAAAAACTCTGCTTTAGTTTTGTTCAATGCTTCCCTGGGGCAACATTTCGTGCAGGTTTCGCTCGCGGGCTTTCAATGACCAATTAATGCTAATTGGGTTAACCCTTTCTCCTTCCCCAACCCCCTTTAACCACCCTCCCTCCCTTTCTTTTCTTCGTTGCGAATCGTTGAACTTGGCAACATTTGGCGACGTTTTTTGTGCGCTTTAATTAGCCCAAAGAACAGCAGATTTTTATGACCCAGCAGAGGTATAACCCCTGCCCAGCTACCCTCTCTCTACTACCTGCCTCCCCCTCTTTGCCACCCCCTCCCTCTACTGCGGCAGCTGTTATGACTGGCCGCATTGCGATTTGTGATTGATGGCCAAAGATTATGCAAATCGGAATGACCTTTGCCCCACTGTGGCAGCAGCAAGTGTTCAGAATTGCGAAATTATGGAAAATTGGCAACTGCAACTGGACACACAGTGGGACAAACGACGTCATTTGTCATCATTGGGAACGCTTAATGAAAACATGTGTTGGCCATAAAACGATAATCATGATTTACATCCCGACATCATCTTCGATATGATTGCAAATCGAACGTGATCAATTTGCACTAGCTGTGTGCCAGTGTATGTGTGTGTGTGTGTGCCAAGTATTTTAATTACGACATTAATGACAACTCTGGCAGGCGAAGACAGACATGAATAGACATGCAAAGGGGGGAAGACAAATTAAATTATTGTTTGCACACACTTTGGAAGTATGCAAGAACTCAATGTCCTCTCACTCCCTCTTTCCCCTCTCCATCTGCCCTTAATTTGTACCAGCAAAGGGGTTGCCACCCCTTGCGAAGGGTTGCCCTTTTTTCGATATGTGCACAAAGGCGAATTTGCATGCGAAAGGAATTCCGCTCGATGAGCTTGTGACGTGCAACATTCATTAGACTTTACTTTGGTTATTGTTCCCGGGAATATTTACTAATTATTTGAATAAACAGTGAGAGAATCGGATTATTGTAATTAAATCTTTGTTTACTTTAAAGGAGTAGGCAAAAGTGGATAGAACAGATTTAAAATAGAATTGATTTAATGCAGAGAAAGGTTGCAGATTGTTTTTGGTATATTGTTGGAGTTACCATATCAGTATATATAGTATAACAAGTATATTAATATAGTTACATATATTTCATAAGATTAAATAAATAAAAAAAGCTAAAAAAGTCATTCTATTAATAAGATTTCATTGAGTGTTAATACTAACCGATTTACATGGAATGTGGGTGTTGCATCTAAAACTTTTAATGCTAATATTCTAAGTATGATATGCAGAAACCTATATACTAAATATGGTATCTCTAGCCTTTATATTAACTGAGTTTACTGCGTTCAAACAGACAGTCGAACTTGTAGCTCGCCTAATCAACTTGCCTTTTGATGCTGAACATGAATATATACTCTTTAAGAGCTCTGCCATGCCTACTGCTGCCCCTTATATACATATAGACAAAGTAAGCACACTATAAGTCTTAAATAGAGCTCTATATATTCTCGCTATTACCTTAAGCCGTCTCATTGATAACTTCACAATCTGCTTAGCTTCAATCGGCATATAAAACACACGTGTGTCACAGCCTAAGTCGCTTAACATCTGTTTTCATTTGCACTTTTCCATTTTCCATTTACCATTCTTCACATTTTCTGTTAGCCATATCAGGCATCTCTTTCTAATTAAGTACCTTCGTGAATTTCGAGTTGGGTGTTCAGTTTTAAGAGCGCCATAAACTTTGCGACATGCTTATCAAAAGTGTTTTGTTTGCACTTTTTAATTTACTGCAATTTGGCTGCCAAATCAAAATCCGATAAGAAACGCATAAAACTTCGCCCGACTTCGACTTGGATCTGGTCTTGGGTTCCATGTTCCATGCGTTGCCAACTAAGCCAAGTGCAATAACTCAAAGGCAGGACACCCTCCACTTCCCCCAGTTCCTTCTTCAACCCCGAAGTAGCAGTCGAGGCAGGCGATTCGCATTTGGATTTATTTTTTAAAATGCCGCAGGGATCGATTATTACCGTTCAAATTCGCATAAAACGTGCGAGTTGCCAAAACGATTTTAAACTTGAACAGAAGGAAAGGCAGAGAAACACACGACAGTCTCAGGAATTGCGATTGAAATTGGCATGTGAGCTCGGGGGAGAGGGTGTTTCGTGTGGTACTAGCACATGTGATCCTTTGGGTGTACCTTCTGCACTGAGGGTAGGCAATAATTTAGAGAATTTGAAGTCAATTCAAAGTCGCACACACAGCCTGCGATTTCGCGATATGAATCTCAATAAAAATGCATTTAAATTGTTGACAAAGGAATCGAACTACACTTCATAAGCATTCCATGCCAGGGAGGGTTACGACAATTGCCGACGAGAGGTTGTGGGAGAGTTTGGCACGCAATTCAGCCGTAACTCAGTTGCAGCTGAGTCCGTTTCGAAAAGCTGTTCATAAACTCTATTGCAAAATTATTCAAATAGTTAATTCGAAACAAATTTCAAACATATTGCCAGAAATAAAAGTAAAAAAAGAACAAAATCAGTGAACAGAGAATGTCTTTTTAAGAGTATCTTATCTGAAAGGATACGTAAGTGGCGCCTCTGACAAGATTCTACACCTAATAAAGACGCATTGTTAATATTATGACAGGCTGGGAAAGTAGGACCTCCTCCTGTACCGTTAGGTTTTCTATGGAAAGGTCAACAAGGCACGCACATGCACAATAATGTCATAAATTTCATAAACTGTCAGTGCAGAGAGTCGACACCTGTACCAGCACTACCCTGCACTTCCCTGCACTACCTGAGCAACTTAAGGAAGATGCAGTTATACTCAAGTCGACAGTTTAATGTCCAGCACTACCCTGCACTAGAAAATGCAGTTATCCTCTAGTCTACAGTTTATTAATGTCTGTACCAGCCCTACCCTGGAGTACCCTGAAGTATCCTGTACTACCCTGCACTGCCCTACACTGCCCTGCAATAGATAATCAGCTTGAGGAACCTGCAGTTCTCCTCTAGTCTATTTAAATGCATACCCTGCACTACCCTGCACTACTCTGCACTGCCCTGCACTGCCTGAACATCCAAAGAACCTACAGTTCTCATCTACAGTAGTCATCTATTTAAATGCATACCCTGCACTACCCTGTAATACACAGCACACCTGAGTATCTTAAGGAACCTGCAGTTCTTCTCTAGTCCAGAGTATATTAATGTCTGAACTGATTTGTAATGCAGTTTCCGATGCCAGATGATGACAACATCAAAGTCACTTTGCAAAAGTTGTCGGGATGTGGCACAAGTTGCCCAAGTGCTGGGTAATTATGTTGAACAATGAGCAACAATCCGAGTTGCTGCCGAGTTCCAATTAGTCACATTACACGAGCGCAGGCAAAAACATGCTCAGCACCTTATAAGGCATATAGAATGAAACAACCCAACACAAAACAACAACAATGTAAAGAACAAGCACAGAAATGAGACACTTTTAAAGAAATGAACTTAAATTAAATGAACTCAGGAACTTTACTGAAAACCCCTTTGCAAGTACCTTCAACTGTACCTTTAACCATCCAAGAACTTTCTTTTCCCTCATCTAATGCCTTTTGACAAGCATTATGACAGCCTATTAGCTCCTGCTGTGGCGATTGATTGACAGCGCGCCCGAGTCAAGTTTGCGATCCAAATGCAGTTGCAATCACTAATTGAATGCAATTAAAAAAGGAAATTTAAATTTAAATTACAGAACACTGCGGCACGAGGCACGTGTCCATCGTCGGCAGTAGTTGCAGCAGTTGCTGCCTTCAGCTTCAGCGTTGCATCAGTCAACGCGCCGACAGCGAGGCAGGCCAAAGATCCCTAAATGGTTCGGGCACGGCGATCAGCTTATAAGGATGCTAGGCGATCATACGTGGAATTCTATTTTAATTTATGGAAACTCTCTGAGCCGCCACGCATTTTGTGCCAAACTTGGCGTGTAATTGAAATGGAGATGCCACGAGGAGGAGTCCACCAGGGAGTTATGGCAGCTAAAGCTGTGCCAATATTTCTAAGATCTGCGTCACAGTTTGGTTTATTTAATGAGTTATGAAAGGGTTAAGGAAAGTTTGCAAAGGAAGTGATATAAAGAGGAGATGGGATTCTTAGGAACACAGCTAGTTTTTAAACAGATTGAAAGAGTTCTAACCATGCTATCAGTAAATCTGCATTACAGTTCTTAAGATTCTCAATTTAAACTGTAAATTTAGATACATTTCATTATTATAAGACAGTGCCAACTCTAGTTACAATTTTCTAACATGATATGATGCATTTGCTCACTGAAATTTCTAGAAAAGATGTTCCTTCTCTTGATAGTCCCTTATTGATTACGACTTCCTCAATATACGATATCCGCTGCCACTGAAACTGATCAACAGTTCACTAAGAACATCTCTTGAAGATCTTCCCTTCTCCACTACCTGTTTACCAGGAAATTCTCCATGAATGAAGCCATCTCTGCAACGTTTCATTCAATTTGTGTGCGCGACAATTAACAAGTCTCGGTCTCCAGCGCGATTTCAATCTCGCACGCGCTCTGAATTTCTCCTAACCCAAAAAAAAACAGAGAAACAGAGAAAAAACTTTTCATTCACCTTTCTCGCGAGATACGCCCGCACATTGGGCCTGTTGTTTCTTCTAATTTCTATCTTAAATTCTGTTTCATTTATGATTCCTCCGTCTCTTCCTCGCTCCGAGATGCTATCAACTTCCACGGCAAATAGCGCGACGCGTTGCACGTGCCTAACATTTTAAAATATTCCTTGAGTTTTCGTTTTATGAATGAAACAAGTTGAAAACACTTTGGGCACTCGTCTATTTCATTAATACGTTCGGATCGAAGAAGTTATCAGTAGAACAGGAAGTCAAACTGTTGTCCGAGCAGGAAACTCTCTCTCTTTCTCTTTCTCTCTATCGGGAGTAACTCCCCGTAGCATCCCCCTGTCTCCGTCTCAAGGTTAACCTTCTGCTCGTATCTCAGTTATGTCGACTATGATTTATTACTGCCAATAAATTGAAGTTCCCTCTGTGTGTGCTTGCTTTATTTCACGGTCTAATTTCTGGATAAAAGCTACTCTCATTTCTGGTAGCAGATGGAAAGCGCAACACACTGGGCCCATTATTTCTGCATAATATTCCAATATTTTATATGACAGCCATAAAAATTGTCAGCACAATTAGAAGCAGGTTGCAAATTATGCCCTACGCATTTGTTTTCTATGCAAATAACAGATCATATATCATGCAGACTGGAGTTTATATCAAGCATATCAAGTTGAGGTTGATGAAGAAGAAAGTTACTGCAACTTTAAGAAGTTCTCTTAATGATAAACTTTGAATTTCAGTTGATAGTTGTCGTATATCCCTTATACTGTTCCATTAATTTACTTTCCCTTTATCATTTATATTGGTTACGCTTGAAATCTGTCGCAAATCTGATGCTGTTTACCTTAAGTTAATCAGCTTTATATCAAAGGATTGAGCAACGCAAACGTGTGTGTGCATATTAGTTTAGCTTAATACCCTACTCTCTGGGGCGCATTTGGTACGTTCCCCAATCGTTTCCGATGCCAAGACAATGCGAACCATAACTCATCTTGGCCCTCAGAGCGAAAGAAAGGTCATTTGTTATGTTCGCCCATGACGAAAGTGTCGCACAGTTGACCCCAGAGGAACAACCCACATATGTAGACAGAGAAAGGAAGGGAGAGAGAGGGAGAGAGATCCCAATATGCACTTTGCCAGTGACAAATGACGCGACAAGTTAGAAATGTTGTGATTTATCAAAAGTCCAAAAATTATAAAAATATTTCGCAACGCTTTGCAAAAGATCTACGAAAATTAATGGCAATCATTTTCAGGGGGAAAGAAAAGAAAGAAAAGCCATAAGGAAAAAGAGTTCATTGCTTAGGCTTTTGGTTCAATGCACCGTTATCTGGGTGTGCGTGGGTGTATGAGGAGCAGGGAGGAGGGGGGGACAGGGATGCAGCAGCTGTTTTGCCGCCTGCCTTGGCCTCTGTCCGGTTCGGTCGCATTTCTATCGATTTTTACTCAGACGCCGCCGTCTCAAACGTGACGAGCATTTCCAATTGGATGCGGTAGCTGACTTAGAGGGGGAGTGGCTGAGGTGGAGTAGAAAAGAGGGGGCGAGAGGTAGAGAGACTGCTCTGGCAGACTTAAAGTTCAAAGTGTCAAAGAAATTAGTTAATAATTATTGGCTTTTCCTTGCAACTGAAACACTTTAAGCGCATACAGCGTCAGCCTGTCTGAGGCGAGTACTCGTTCGTACTATTCAAAGTTGTATTCATTGTATTCGCCTTAAGTGCGGACATGCTGCGAACATTTATCTTAATTGCCATTCAATTGGGGACACCTCGGCACCGGGTCCGGCACAGCGCATTCAATTTGCATACACGCGATGTCGGCGCGTCTTCTCGGGCCTCATCCCGGGTCTGGTTCCTGGTCGTGTGTCTTCTAAATTCCACACACTCCTCCTCCTTACCCTCCCCCTCGCCTCATTCGCAATCACCGATGCGCAATGTTTGTGCAACTAATTAACATTTTTAATGGGCAATCCTTGTAGGCATCGTGCGCCGACAAATGAAGTGGAACAGCCTCTCTGCTCCCTTCTTGCCTCCTCTCACAGTTCCAGGCTTCAGTTTAAGACTTCAGGCCAACTAAGTGGCCCAGTTGATTTGATTTAGAGCGCAATTAATATCGATTTCAGCTAAAGACTTGCATTCGCAGAAGTTGCTGGAATATATTGTCAGTTTATTGACAATTTATCTATGTAAAATTCAATTAATCATGATATTGATCTAGATATATTAGGATGGAGATATAAGATCAAGGATGGCTTGTGCTTTTCAAACATTCTGCTTGAAAATTTGCACTGATCTTCTTATTAAATCATCCTTTACATCTTCTTGAAGTCTCAACGAACTTTTATAAGAATCGGACTACTTTATCATATACTAGTAACCATATGAATCCATCAATATACACATATATTATATTTTATATTCCTCTCCTTCCACTTTCCCACAAATGTTGGGCTAAAAGCCCGAATTAGATTCAATAAACTTGTCAATGTTGCGAAACGTCATAAGTAAATTATTCACAATAGATTCGAATTGATTGACACACACGCGTCGCTGTTGACGTCGCTGGCGATGTTTGGCATTCGTTTGATTCGTTCGATTCATTCGATTCACTTGTAATTCACATGAAATTCGAGGCAAAAACTTGAAGATATTTTGTGGTTGCAAGCGCCGTGAGGCAGCAGTGGCACGTGTTGTGGCAGAGAGGCGTGTGCGACGCTATTAGGGATATGTCAATGCGGGGAAGGGGGCTCGAATTTCCGTTGGATTTTCTCGCCGAAAACGAGGAAAAGGAATTTCATTAGTTGATGCCATGATGCGAGTCTTAATAACTTAACTAAATGGACCGACATTAGGCTGACAAATGTCTTAATAACCAAGATTGCAACATTGTCACGAGGCGAGAAGAGAGAAGAAGAAGAAGACTAGACTATTCTAATTCCCCCAAGGAACTAGAGCGGGAATTTATCATGCACAAAGATATGCGCGAATCGCGACTACAAGACGAGGCTCGACCAACTGGAAGACTATGAATAATAAAAAGGGTTAAATTAGCATTTTCACATTTATTTGAGCGATGACATGGCCAGATACGACTTAGAGACACCCCTTTCCCCTACTCGCCCCACTCTCCGCTTCAAGGCAAGGGTTACTCGAGGAGTTTCAGTTTATTAGCGCGTGCGATGGCAATGATGAGGCGTGTTAGCGCTGGTGCCCAGGGGCGGAGGTTATGGATTGCCAGGGAGGGAGTGGCAAAAGGAACGAGTTAAGAAATTGCCAAAGCAATTTCCGATGACACACATGAAAGCCTGCGCTCTGGGGATAATCAGGAAGCTCAGTCTCAGCCTCAGCTTCAAGCTAAGAAGGAAGACGGCAGCCGAAGGCGTCAGAGCGTTGGTGCGAACAGAATCATTCGATGAGGAAGCATAACTACAATTGAGATGAAAGTGCAGATGATTGTAGATAAGAATATAAGGTGTGTAGTGGGTGAGGAAGAGAGAAGAGAAAGATAAACAGGAACAGAGAAACATGTTGGGAAAGACTTAAGAAAGTGAAATGTAAATGAAGAGACATGAGACACAAAAGGGTCTAAGGAGTGAAATTTCTTCTTCTCTTTGCTATATAAGTTGATAAGAGATGTGAAGTGAAGCCCCATAAAAATGATGAACGATGCACAAGCAAGCAAGTGTGAATCTACTTTAAACATAGTATAATTAACTTAAACTCTACTGTATTGTTGATTAACCATACCAATTAGAAGATACTTACTTATTATGGTATATACTTTATCACACAAACTTGAAGATGCTCTCCCCACACTCTGCATATGTATATGCACTCGTAGAACCCAGAAGTCCTTCCACACATTCTTCATTCTCTCAGTTCTCAATCTAATGCCCCATAAAAACTAACTCTACCTCGCTTCATACACTTCTCTTTGAGGCCGCACTCCTTGCACGCGTTAAACATGCACAAAAATTCAAAAAATTTGATTTAATTTATCGGGTATACTTGCAATATGTCCCGATTCACCTGCCTGCTCTCCCCTGCAGCTCCCCACTGCACCTTCCCAAGTTGTACCCGAACACGCTTTTAGCGTTCGTCAAAAGTAGCACAAAAGCTACTGCTGCGGCCTGCATCGCTCAGACAGACGGACAAAAAGCCTC
This sequence comes from Zaprionus nigranus, assembly GCA_018903425.1. Classification (NCBI taxonomy): domain Eukaryota; kingdom Metazoa; phylum Arthropoda; class Insecta; order Diptera; family Drosophilidae; genus Zaprionus; species Zaprionus nigranus. The sequence goes on along the minus strand of JAEIGD010000004.1, from coordinate 5,519,873 downwards.
GCACAGAGATATTTCAGCTTTTTACCAGCCAAAAGACGCCAACTAAAAAGATTCTCATACCGCGAGTACAAGAAATTCCGCGCATATTTTGCAATTTGAAAAGGCAAAGAAGCGCAAAAACGAAAGGAAATCAATCAGACAAGGCGAACGAGCAGAGTTCTCTTTCTTCTCAATCTACCTCTCTTACTCTCCCTCTCTCTTTCTCTCTCTCTGTTTCTCTCTACTTCTCCTTAGTGACTGTATTCCATTTTGGGACCACACTTAACCCTAATAAAGTACAAATGGGAGCTATTCTATTCCATTTGCGTTGGAGTTTCTCTCAGCCTGCAATGCAAATTACACACGAGAGAGACAGAGAGATGGAGTGGGAGGGAGATGGAGAGCCAGATAGCACAGTGAGCCATAAAATATGTCATATTTTAGCAGAATGCTGCACCGCAATTACCGCAAACCGTTAACCCATTCGCCACGGCCCAAGCAACCTTCTAATATGGGACCCACAGAGAGATAACAAGGTAGCTCTCTCTCCCCTTTCTCTCTCTCACACTCTCACATGTAGAGCAATTAGTCGGGCAGGACTTATACAGTTGGAGACACTGTGTCTGCAAAACAATTTCAAAAGTTCCATTATCTATTAGTCCATAAATGCAAAGATACAAAGGACTCGCATTCATTCATTTACTGAACTTGAGGTGGAACTTATTAAAGATCTGCTTACAGGAGTTTAAGGATTGAGGAGAGTCACCTTCTATTAAAGAGTTTCATGAGAGAACCTTAGTATAAATACTATACATAATTGGCTTTATCCCAATTTAGAGTTTTTTGTCTATAAAGTATACACACTTGCATTACCTGTGCATAGTGTATACACTGGATATAGTTGTGTTTGTATAGTATATGTAATATTTATACCTACACGTATACTATGCAAACCTCCATTTGCACCCACCCATTGATAACATCGAAAGTTTTGTTATTGTAGATCGTTTATTGCTTATACGAATTTAAGCACACGAACAAAGATTCCTTTCTTAAATACCTGAACTAAGTTACTACTCATTGAGTAATTTGTATGCTAAAGATACTTTTGTATATTTAAGATACATTTGTACCGCAACCCGATTTTTACATTTTGAGAAATTTATAACATTAAGATACATTTGTATCTTTAAGATACTTTTGTATCTTTAAGATACTTTTGTATCTTTAAGATACTTTTGTATCTTTAAGATACTTTTGTATCTTTAAGATACTTTTGTATCTTTAAGATACATTTGTATCTTTAAGATACATTTGTATCTTTAAGATACTTTTGTATCTTTAAGATACATTTGTATCCTTAAGATACATTTGTATCTTTAAGATACATTTGTACCGCAACCCGATTATTAGATTTGGAGAAATTTGTATGCTAAAGATACTTTTGTATCTTAAAGATACATTTGTACCGCAACCCGATTTTTAGTTTTTGAGAAATTTGTATGCTTAAGATACTTTTGTATCTTTAAGATACATTTGTACCGCAACCCGATTTTTAGTTTTTGAGAAATTTGTATGCTAAAGATACTTTTGTATCTTTAAGATACATTTGTACCGCAACCCGATTTTTAGTTTTTGAGAAATTTGTATGCTAAAGATACTTTTGTATCTTTAAGATACATTTGTACCGCAACCCGATTTTTAGTTTTTGAGAAACTTGTACGCTAAAAGATACTTTTGTATCTTTAAGATACATTTGTACCGCACCCCGATTTTTAGATTATGATAAATCTGCAGCTTAAAGATACTTTGGTATCTTGCTCGTCGTTATTTGTGGATGCCTGGTTCTACTGCGTGTCGAGACGTGTTTAGATACACCGCCTCGCAGCGAAGCAGCCCCAGGCAACATGTTTGCATTCACCTTTAACAGGGTATCTCATGACAAAATGGCTTAGAATGTGATTGCCGTTATTGCCACAAAGAGTGCCCCAGACTGTGCCGGGACAGAGGGTTATTCCCTCCTCCCCCTCTCATCTCTGCACACCACTTGGCAATCAAATGGAGTTTGCTGGAGAGGAAGCGCACTAATAATTGCCACATTCTTCTTCGCCTTCCTCCTTGCAGATAATTGTCTTCCTGTGCGTAGGCACAGCGCCGTGCTACACTCTATACTGCCGTCAGCTGATTGCCTTGCTGGACCTGCAATCCCCTCCAGCTGGACCCGCCATATCCGTCTCCTACATTGCCCGAATGACAGGCGCCTTGGCTGGCCTCAGCGTGGGTCTCTTTCTGCTGCGACACCTGGATGGCAGCCTGCGTCCGCGTCTGTTGCGCTGTCTTGTCCTGGAGGTGTGGGCCACCTTCAGCGGCTTGGCCTTCAATCTGGTGAACACTGTGCCAGCTCAGCTGCTGGCTGAGCAGGAGGGGGAGTGCTGAAGCAGCATCTGCTGCACGATCTGGGCATGGATCGCTAAGCCAGAACGAAGCCTCAACTATAACTGAAGAATCTAGACTAGTCATTAGCTTGTATTCGTATAAGTAATAAACTATCTACAATAACAAAACTTTCGATGTTATCAATGGGTGGGTGCAAATGGAGTATATATACTATAATGATACTAAATGAATAATGACTATGTATGTATCTATATAACAGAGTTTAAAGAGTTCCTCAACTATAACAATATAAATTGTGAAGAGAGATATAAATTTCCATTATTACACAGTTTAGTGAAGGGTACTTTGTCTTAATATATTATTTGTATATGTTTCTAATTATATGCCGCTTAAAACCTGCAATTAGTAGCCAGATTAATGAGTTTTCTTTCCCCTCTTCTTCTCTCTCTCCCCCCTCACTTAGTACTCTCCTCAATTGCATTGAGTATTTAGCAAATCAGCCAAATTTTATTGCCCATTATGAGCATGTGTGTGCTGCAGTATGTGTGTGTGTGAGTTGTGCGAGTGTGTGTGTTCGTTGTGCCAGTGTATGTGGGAGTTTTTCGCTTTTATTGCTAATGAGAGACACGTCATAAAATAAAGTTGCTGCCCCGCACAAATCTCTCAATTAGTTTATACAAATTAGTTTACCGCCCGCTTGGGAGGCAGCATAATTCCCTTAGCTGTCACACACACACAGACAGACCTACACACACACAATACATGTACATACAATGACATTTTAATTACTTTTTTTTAATGAAATCAATAGCAGAAACACTGAAATAATGCAGGAAATTCAGCAAAAGTCAAACCAATAAAGAAAGAAATGGAAAAACAAATGTTTTTCTAGCAAAGTTTTCTCAATTAACATAAAAAAGAGATTTATCTGTGTTTACAGCGCGAACAAAGATTAATGAGATTTCTACCCCAAAATGCCAACAGGTGAAGCTCCTTCCCTCTCCGTTTCCCTCTCTTCTGGGTCTCCCCACCCACTTGCAAAGGTGTCAAACTTGAAATGCTCGTTGGAGCATTTAATTGCCGCAGTGCAATTTGAAGAAGAAGTTTTCAGAGTCTTTTCGCATAATTAATATGCTAATAAAATGTAGAACAAGTTCAGGCAGGGGGTGGAGTAAGGCAAGCAGGGGCAGGGGGGTGTGGAAAATGTAATAAAGTGCGCGACAAAAGTATGCGGATTGATGGCATTCGAAAAATGTTGATGCTGTCAGTAAATCAGGATTATCTTTTTATTGCCGACATGTCGAGGGGGAGGTGGCATAAAGAGGGTTGGGAAAGGGGGTAGGAAGTAGAGGGGAAACGCCGCTTAATGTTCGACTGTCGGATTATAAAATTCCAGCAACGTTCTGTTCTCTATCCGTCTTCCCAATCATAATTCGAAATTAAATTTATCAGCAATGTAATTAGTGGCCATAAATTAAGCTTCAGCTGCAATGGCACCCCCCTCCCCTTTTTGACCACCCCTTCATATGTGGAGCACGTGTTGTGTATGTGTGTGTGGGTGTGTCTCTGCCTGGCCACAAGTGTGAATTATGGCCGCGTTCTGGGCACATCCTTTCTGCATATCTGCGCTTGGGCAAATTAAATTAAATTGTCCTTTTTCATTTCGATACACTTTCAAATACCCTGGAGAGAGAGTCGTCTCTGTTCATCCTCCTCCATCCTCCATCCACTAGCTGCCCCTCGTCAGCTCCATTAGGCCAATAAAGCATTCGTTTCATTGGATTACGTATGCTGATGTCGTAATGGGGGCATGCAGAGGGGGGTATTCCCTGCCGCATCCGGTTACATACAGTTGGAGCTGTAGCTGGACAACAATTTGCGGCCTGATGAATTGCGCAAATACAACGACGACGAAGGCAGCGACGACAGTTGCCACTAATTTGCGCAAATATATTTTTGGCGCAATATTGCCAGGCAGTAAATCATTTTGCAAAGTTCCAGCAATTGGCAACTGGTTCCGGTGGCTCGGCTGATTAACACCCTGGACAGAGCACACAACTGTGCTCAGGGTAATTACAACGGGAGAGAGAGCTGTGAACATTGCTTGGGGTCAGTCGATAGAAATTAAATGAAGGGAAAGCAGTGGAAAGGGAGTAAGGAAGGGCGAGGCAGAGTGAGGCAGGCAGGCACAGAGTGAGTGCTGAAGCGAGTCTAGATAATCATTTAATCCCGGCAACATGCACTTCTATTAACCGTTTCATGTATTATTCATCAAACTAGGCTTAATTCTTTCTTTATTCCCACTTCTTCTGCCCTTCTCCCACTCCTCTTCCCCCTTTCGCTTCTCTCTTCCTTCCTCTATTACTTCCTTAACTTGCCACTGCGATATCTCGATTTAATAACCGAATGCAGCGAACCTAATGAACATCCTGATGGCTGCTTGCCAACTTTGCTTCCTTCTCTTGATGCCTTCTTCTCTTCCCCTTCTCATACTTTCTCCTGCATTGCTTTCTTCTCCTCACTTCCTTCTCCTTTGCTTGCTTCTCCTCGCCTTCATCTTCTTTGCTTCCTTCTCATGATTCCTCCTCCTTTATTTAGCTTAATTCAAGCAGAAGCGATTCCCTGCCGCTGATTGTGATGGATAAACTATTGACTTGTATTGTAAAGACTTCAACAGTGCACTTCCCTTCTTCCTCTTCCCCCTCTCTCACTCTTCCACTCCATCCCTCCTCACCCTCTTCCTCCTTTAGCCTAGTCTGCTCATTTTCCACATTCGACTGACTTTCAATTGAAATTCTTTTTGCTTTTTCTGGCAGCTCGTCTTGCCACGCCACGCCCACATGTCTCTGCACAGTTGCCACAAGCAGTACTCGTACCATCTCCCTCCCCTCTCCTTCCCACTCCATCTTCCCCCCCCGACTGTCTTCAAGTTCAAGTCAAATTGTCACAAGATTTCTTTTGCTTTTGACATAATTTATTGATCGGGCCAAAGGATTGTGATGCCATATGAGGGTCAATTCTTAAATTGCCACAAAAAGGCAATCAATGCAGGCGGGCAGATACCCTACACCTTGGCAGGTCTGTGTGTGGGGCATGCCACATGTGCTGTCGTTAAACAAAACCCGCAATCAGCCCACAAATTGTTGTTGCATTAGTGTGAAATTAAATTATTGTTTACATGCACGTAATTATGTTTTGAGAGCGCACCCTTCAGCCAATACTGCCGCCCCCCCTCCCCGCCTGCTACCCTCCTACCTACTACTGTGCAACCCTTCGCAAAATTGTTGCATGACAATAAAAAAGGAAAAGGCAATTGTGGTGTGTTTTGCAAGAGCAGGAGATGTGCAGGACCCTCCTCTCTCTCTACCCTCTCTCCCTCAGCTCTTCACCCTTTGGAAATTCGATTTTAAAATGTTGCTACAACAATGATAAACCGTAGCAAGGGGCAGCACCCTCCTCCTTCTCTTCGTGCCTGCTGCGGGCGCTGACTTTCACAGCTCAGTGTGCTGAGAGAGAGAGAGAGAGAGAGAGAGAGAGAGAGGGTAGCCTGAGCACTACACATGGTCAGCCTGAGGTCAATTTTGCCTTTAATCGTATTCAATTTTGAGTGGATTTGTTTTTAATCCTGCAGGATTTGCATACATTCAGAAGTCAAAGGAGAACAGACTTAATTCCCGTAGTTGATTCCAACTTTAGGCCACACTTTAAGGTCGTTGCTCGAACCTCTATACAATCCCCCAAGCGACATGCTGAATCGGATTTAAGTTCTTTTCCTTTTTCAAAAGTGCCACAGGGATCGATTATTACCGTTCAAATTCGAATAAAACGTGCTCGTGTCCAAGATGCGACCCTGGAGATAAAGAGCAAGACAGAGAGAAGGAGGGGGAGAAAAGAGAGAGGCTAGAAATATTTGTGCAAATCTGTCAAAGCGAATGCAAACTGTTTTTCTCGGCTGCAAAGTTCAAGAATGTCATGAAAATGCATCAGAAATTTACGGACTATGAAAAAGATTTGCTGACCCACAATAGGCAAAGCAGGGAAGAAGTTCCTTTATGGAGCACATACAAATCTTAAAGCCTCTTCTAGTTAAGCCACTTCAAGGACTTTCAGAGCATTTCGCATTCACTTGAGACCGCAAACAATTGAAGTCGTTGGCAGCGATGATGTCAACACTTTCCCCAGCAAACTATTTATATGAACATATTTGCGCTTTGCTAATGAAGTAATTTATATGAAAATCATGGATTAATATCGGAGTACAGTCCAATATACGAAGAGGGTGCTCAGAAAACTGACGCCAGAGTCCACTTGAGGTCAACTGAGGGTCGCCGCATTCAATTAGAACTTGAGCAAATCTTAAACTAAGATTGAGCTAGCTTACATAGGGTATATCTCAGTACCCCTTTCCCACAGCACTTTGTAATTAACATGGTAAACTTTGCGAACTGGAACTGATTGTTAAAAGATATGGTATTTCTGTGTACTGAGTTCATGGAGCGTCAACGTCTTCTTGCTCCAATGAGCAACATTGTTGCGACACTTAAATTTGCATAATCAAAATCAAAAACATCATTTCCATTGCGATTCCGACAGACCCTCAATATGCCCGACGCACTTAGCCACTTGCAGGCCGCAGTCGGGCTTTCAAAATTATGCAAATTCAATTTGGCGACACTTTTTCCTACCCCCCAAGAAGGCAGCAGCAGCTACCCTCCCTCCTCCTCCTCTTCCCTTCAGATATAAATTCGAGTAACTGTATTAATATAATTGGTGGGTAGCGCAGCCGCGGGGAAATTCTGGGGGATGGGGTGTCGCGTAGCTCTTAAAATTAGATTTACTCTCATTCAAAATGTAGCAGAGGAAGTAGATGTTCCTGCAGTACCTTCCTTGTTTAGAGCAAAAAGAAGTTTCTGCAGTACCATTCTTGTTCAGAAGAAGTAGAAGTTCCTGTACTACCTTCCTTGTTCCTTGTTCCTCTTTAAGAGCAACTTTAGGTCGTCTCTACATAGCTACCTTCATAATTTAAACTGGCAAGTCGTAACTCTCCTGTTCGTATCTTATCTCTGCAATATTTCTCGCTGGTACCGCACATAATTCATGTTCAGTTCGGACTTGCAAATCGTTTTATTATTCAGCCCAATTGCAGTTCGCTTGGCTCTCCTAACCTATAAATAATTAATTTAGATGGTTCCTTTGTCCTCTCGCCTTATTTATGGCGCCTGTTCTCTCTCTCTGTGTGTGTGGGAGCTTAACTGTTGCTTTTGGTGGAGATTTGTGGTCACCAAGTTGAAAAGTCATGACTCACGCGGCTAATGCGAGTTTGGATATCAGATTAGCTTTTATTGCCCTGGGAACTACGAATGGAGAAAGGCAAAAGAGCTTAAACCAAGAGAAGTTGTTGCTTGTTGTACAAAATACTTTAAAGTTGAATTAAAATGAAATTTATGAAAAATAAACATGATAATCTTTGGGAAAAGAAAACTGATCTGGCATATATGTAATAAATATATAATTCTGTTAGTTATAATCAACTTAACTTATATTCTGAAGGTTACAATGTTTTCTCAAGTCATTTACAAAGTTTTCAAAGCAAACGTTTACGAATTTTCTCTAACACAAACCTATCAGTAGGACAGACCCAATTCTTAGTTGTGCTTAGTTTTGCTTGCCTACATAATAATAATAATTTTTATAACATTATCTCTTCCGATTCTCAAGATTTGCAAAGAAAACTCATTGAATACCGAGCTAAACATACAAATCGAACATAGTTAAGCTGTTTACTCACCTTATTCCCCTTGAGATAAGTTTCATCTCCAATGCTCTTTAAGTTTACCACCTCCTTCACTCGTTCCGCCTTCATATGCGACATTGGCATTCCCGTGATGTGCGTTGGATAATGCGTTTATGGCATCTGCAGCCGTTAGCTGTCCATAAAAGTGCACATTATTGTAATGTTGCATTGTCGTATGGATGGCACTTTGAGCCCGGCAAACGACAGGACGTCCATTTCGGCGCATTCTCTGGCACATCTTCCCCTCTCTCTCTCACTAATCTTTGGCAGTTTGTGGAACTTGTGAAGATGTCCTGCTGCTGTTCGAATTGCTGTCACTGGATTAACGTGTAGCACGATTTTTATCAACGCTTGGCATGCGATTGGAATGCCCTTTGGCCTTTAGTCCGGAGCAAGTCTGTTCGAGTGCGCCTCAAGGTATGCAACGTTCGTTTCTTCTCTCTGACTCCCAATAAGCATGCGAAGCCATTAGAGGGCATTGCAAATCTTGTTAGCTTGCGCTCTTGAATTGAGCTGCCACGCCCCCTTGCTGATGTACATTTCGAGCATCGAAAAAAGTTCATAAAGCTGCCGCAAATGTCAGCAATAAAAAGATAATCATGATTTACAGCCAGCCTCAATATGTGCGGCCTGGAATGCCAGTCGAGCAGTTTATTGCGCAGCATTCCACAGCCAGCAATAGGGGGAGGCGTGCTGCAGGGGGAGTGAGAGAGAGAGAGAGGGGACCGAGGGCTGCAAAGGGGGAAGAAGTGTTGTAGGGCTGTCAAAAGTTCTTGTTCAGCTGTCAAGGCGGCATTTTATTAGCATATTAATTATAGCCAGGTCCTTGGCACGCCCAATTAAATGCCGCAGCAGCAAGCATTTAAACTTTGACACCTGACCTGAAGTCAAAAGAGGGTAGGAGAGAGAGAGAGAGAGAGAGCAAGAGAGAGAGAGAGGGGAGAAACTCCATTAATCTTGGTTCGAGGCCTAAGCAAATAAATCGCTTTTTTATGTTAATTGAAGTCAGGAATCGTGTTTTTATTGTTTTTGTCAAAGTACACTAAGCGAAAAGCGAAGGTAATTGATTGAACTTTGACTCAGACACTGATAGATAAGATGGAGATCAAGAAGTGTGCGAAATTTCAGCTGAATTTGGCAGAGTTGAGACAAGGAATAGCAGTTTTTTAAGAAGGTGCTGCAAGGCTGTCTACAAATAAGGAGCTACACTCAGCGAAAAGTGGATATAGTTGACTGAGTCTAAGGCAACTTATAGATTAGATGAAAATAGACCTGTCTGCAAAATATTAGAGCAATTTGCCAAACCTAAGGCCTAAAATATCAATTCTTATGAAGGTATTCGAAAGGTGTCTTTAGTAAAACGAACCGTACTAAGCGAAAAATCAAGCATTGTATGGGTAAGATATTTAAAATCAATCGTTGATAATTTGTTGAGTTAATTTATAAGAAATTTCATGCAGAAGAAGTTTGCGAACTTTCAGCAAAATTAGCCAAAGAACAAGTGAAAAATTGCAGTTTTTCGCAAAGGTATTTCAGTTTGGGCAGAACAATTGAACCAAGTTGGGGTCTGTCGTTATCTTGAGGGTTGCTCGTCGCTTCGCTTTGATTAACGTCCGGACAAATATTATCTTACACACATGAAGCAGTGCCAACTCACGAGGAAGGAGAAGCAGAACTCAATGTTGAGTTTTATTTATTGGATTTCGTTCAATTGCAGTTGAAAGAGCAGAAGAAAGGAATAGCAGGGTCCCAGGACACTTGCTGGAATGTCCATCAAAAGCTTTTGGCGAAACTTGCCCGCCGACAAGGCGCATAAATTATCCTTTCCTATTCTTTCCTTGCCTTTTCTTGCCTTTCCACTGGCAAGTGTGAAAATTTGCTCAGACAAGTGCAAAATAATGATATGCAATCCAATTTACGCACCCGGACATAGAAGAAGTTTCGGACGCTCCACAGGAAGTTGCACATTCATCACTTTGTGATGGACTCCAAGTGTCCTCTATGCTCAGCTCTTGCTTCTTCAGCCGTGCCAAGTGTCAATTTGCAGAGCATTAACTCGAGTCGAGTCGAGCGCGGCAGGGACTCAAAGTGGGGGAGGTAGGAAGGGAGTATGTGCATGTATGTAAACTGTGTATGTGTCTGTATCTGTATTTGAGTTTATGTGTATGTGAGTTTATCCTTTGTGTACCTCGTGGTAAATGTTTTCACGCCACTTTCGACTCGCCTTGCCTCACTGGCGAATGGGTTAATTACACTTCCCCCAATGTTGTCGTTATCTGTCCCATATGAGAAGAGTTGGTCCTGGCTGAGACCATGCCGAATGCGTTTATTGTAATAATGATGGCGTGCTGCTGCAACATTTGGCCAAAAATATGACATATTTTATGGCTCACAGTTGGCTTATCTCTGCTTTCTTTGTGTCCCCCCCCGCAAATTTGCATAATGAAATAGAATTGTTCCCATTTGTGCCTTATTAGGGTTAAGTTTGTTACGTTATTATCACAGTTAATGTGTGTAGCTGTACCTCTGTGTGTGTTGTGTGGAGCACAACCCCACACTTCCATCCACTCTTCAGTTAGAGATTTTCCAGCAGCATTTTCATTTAATTTATCTTGTCTTGTAACGAATTCTAATTGACTTTTCACTAATTTATGGCACTCTGGGCAAATTCATTTCATTTCGTTGCATTCGCTGCAAATGAAAAACATTTCTCAGTCCATAAAATGCATCGTAAAATCATCCACCTGCGAAAAGAAAAACCGAAAAAAAAACGACAGAAAGAAACACAAAAAAATCAGGAAAATGTACCCCAAAAAAAACGTTAGTGCGACATGGCGCACCCAGTAGCAGCCCACCTTCTTCTCTTTCCTCCCCTTTCCTAAACTGAAATTTGCATAGAAAAATCGTAAAAAATTTCCCTGCGTTTTCCCTTTTTTATGTGCAACTCGAGGCGTGACGAAGCGAAAACTCCACGAAACGAAAGAGTTAAGTGAGAGATATGAGAGCAGGAGCAACTTTGCTCTGTAGAAGTTTCTTTTTCTTCTTCTTCGTCTTGGAAATTACAGGACAAAATTAGTTAATCCCGCAATGGTGAGAACGTGAGGAAATTTGCACAGCACCTTCAAGAAATAGAGCGTGTACTGTGGCGAGAGGTTAAAGGATTACTAGAGGAGAAACAGAGAACATTTTGAGGATTAAGGGACTATAAAGAAGGTAATCATATTTATACAATATATGTTTTAATATTAGATAACCCAGTAGGTCTTATTTAGGTATACATATTTCTCTCTATCTCTTTCTTTCTGAAAAGATTCACAAATTTCAAGAAATATATCAGATCTTATTCTTTAAAATTCAATTTCTTAAGCACCTTCCATATAGAACGAAAGGGAGTTTAGTCTCTAAGAACTTTACCCAGACAGATGAAGCTTTACACTAAAGGAACTCCTTTATTTATCAGCTTTCTTCCAACAGATTGTATAAATAGCCTTAAAACCTTTACCAATATTAAGAAGTAACTCATAACTTATCCAAAACAATTCCTCTTCTAGAACACCTTCCTTATAGAACACTACCGGAAGGAAGTTCCTTCAGTTTCGTGTTGTTTTCATCGTTTGTGGCAAATGTTTGTATGGCTTTTCCTGTGGGAAATGTGTTGGTCAGCAATTTGGAATTGCAACAGCATGGAACAGTCAACACTTGGAGGATTGCATAAGGTATGGCAGTGTGGAGGGTCTGCTTGGGGTCTGTCCCGGAGTTGTCCGGCAAGAACTGTCAGTTTTAATAGAGGCAGAGACACTTTGATGGCGTCGAGTGAAGTTTCATGTGTGGTCGCTCATCGATTTGGACGCGCAGAGTTCCCAATACCCACGGGAGCAGTTTCTAATGAAGGACAACAGAGAGAGTGAGAGAGAGAGAGGGCCAGAGAGTGAGCGAGAGAAGGGAGTGAGGAGTGAGGAGGGCAGGCTGCTCATTTGCTGAAATTTTTGACGCTTTATGAGGTCCCTTTAGTGCTGACTGTGCGCAAAAATGTAATTGAATGAGCGAAAAAGAAGCAGGGGCAGGAGGGAGGGGAACAGGCAGAAGGAAGAGGGAGAGAGAGAGAGAGGGGGGGTAGAGCGCAGCACAGTCCGGTGTAAGGTCAACGCCAGGCCGTGACTTCTTGAGGCAGCCATAAAATGTTTGTCTTCCATTAGGCCAAAACAGATGATGACGCACAGCAGACGAGCAAGAAGCGCAGCAAGAGCAGGAGGAAGATGAAGAGGGGGACCGGGGAGAGGGGGCAGAGAGAGTAGAGGTACGGCGACAGCTTCTGGCTGAAATACCTCAATGCGGACATTATAATTTCGCTCTTTAGTCCCGCGCGACAACACATGACATGAAGTTATGAGAAGAAGCCTCTGTGCCGTCTTTAAAATATGTTCGATTCGCGTCGCGTGATGCGCTTCCCTCTCTCGCTCTGCCTCTCTCTTGCTCTGCCTCTTCATCCCTCTCCCTCTCTCTGCTGTCATGCAGCTCGCTCTGGTCACGAATGCAAATGAACATGGGACAGACTGCAGATATCTTTCTCGATTAAATATTAAATCTCATGTTACGAGCATCAAACGATGAGGCTGCCTCTGCCTCTGCCCCTGCCACTGGCACCTCTGCTACCTCACAAGCTTTTGCCTCTGCCCCCTCTCCTCCTGCATCAGCTCAGTTTTCTCCTTTGATAAGTCTTCGCCAAGTCAGGCTTTGCTTCTTATGATGACAACTTACTACTTGGGTAAAGTTTTTTTCAACCAGGTATCATGACATGACTCCCTCGCACTACCCTCTACCCCTTCCCTCTCCTTCTACCTCTGCCTGGCTTTCTGCTACCCTGTGATAACTTGCAGCGCAAAAAGTTTGAAGTTTGCGTCACTCTGCAGATGCTAATTAGTTTTTGAGGGGTGGAAGGGGAAAGCAGTGGGTGCTGTGGCAGTGTAAAAACTAGTTGGCTCTCGCCTGGCACGTAGGCTTCACAAGCTGACACCTTGCAGCAACAGGGCGCCCACTGTAATGGAGCCAGGTAATTAATCCTGCAACATTAGAGTGAGAAGAAGTGGCAAGAGTTGAAAGATAGATCAAGTTTACGGCTTTAAAGGTCCTTCAGAAATTGCTTTACTACAGAGATATTATTATTATTTATTAATAGGAAATGCACCGCATCCTAACAAATCTATTTCCCCCTCTGAACTTAAGTCTGCAATATAACCCAGTTTAATTGGCATTTTCCTAGAGGGATTGTGCTTATCTCTACAGTTGTGATTGTCCTATTTTCTACGGAGATACATGAAAGTAAAGCTCAAATAGAGACTGTCCGAGTATCGTATGTATTGTGTCCTTATTAGTTTCTGCAGATAATGAATACGTACACCTCTTGTACTTGTGTACCCCAGGCATTAGACATTTGTACCTAATATATACATACTTCAAAATTTAAAGCAACTTCCAGGCGACTTTAGGCTACCTTCTCTGCCTCAGAACATTATCATAGCATTTTATTTCCTTATCTTCACATTAGCCTCGCCTTTCACAGCTCCCCCTCTTGCCCTCTCTACCTTTTATTGTGGGTTGCGGGTCTTACGACCTGCCAATAAAATGGGAATTCGATTTTTTCCTTCGATTATGTGGCCCTTCTTAACCCAAGGAGAGAGAAAAGGTCGAAGCATTAAATGGAACTGCTGCACTGTGTAATTTACATAATTTTCTATTCATTACATAATTCTGTCAATTCTCAATACATTATAATTTGTTAAGAGAAGGAGAACAGGAGAGAGACAGAGAGAGTAAGAGAGAGGAAACGTTGCTGGCAACCCTCGCTGCGGAGAATATGCAAAGCAGGCGAAAGCGAAAAAAGTATGTAAAAATTGGAAAATGGGTAGAAATTATGGAGAGCCCCCCCTCCTTATTTCCAGCCTATTTTTTTTTGTTTTTGTAATTTGTTTTCGGCTTAAAAAGATTATTTTCTGGTGAAAACAGCCCGCAGCACTTTCTCGATTTTCCATGCGCAATATGTCGAGAAAAGCAGAAGAAAATGAGAAGGAAGGGAGAGAGGGAAGAAAGAGAGATGCAAGAGATAACAAAAGAAAAAGAATGCGGAATTATTTTAGTCAATTCGGAGATGCCAAAACTGAAATCACGTAGCCATTATAAATGCAAATCAAGTGTCAATACTCTACTCTCTTTCTCCCTCCCTCTCTCTCTCTCCCTCTCTCTCTCTCTCTCTGGCTATTTGAATACATTTCGCACAGGGATTTTCATTTGGAAAATTCGCAAATAGAAAACCAAAATTGCGAAAATCAGCAAAGCAAACAGAAAAAAAAAGAGAATTTCAGTGCAAATCAATTGGAATCCCAAATGTCAACTAAGCAAACAAACAGAGACAGTTTCCCGCTGCCCTGTCTCTCTCTCTCCCTCTCTATCTTGCTCTTTTTCCCTCTCTACACTGCTCTATCTATTTCTACTGCCTGCACTCTGCAAATCTTGCCCGGAAATGATGAAATGCCCGAGTTTATTAAAGTCCTCGCCAGGTTTATTGTCAACTGGGGAGCAATAGCGGCAAAACTTCAGCTCGCTTTTTTCCTCATATTTTCCTCAACATTGCCACTTATCACAAGCTGCTTATCGCTTTTCATATTCAAATATGCCCAGTTCGCTGTGGTAATTAATCATTCTCACTGCGCCAGGAGACTGAGAGGAGGAGAGAGAGACAGAGAGAAGCAGAGTGAGAAATGTCTCTTGAGATAATGTCAACATAAATTGTTTTGGCAATTTCTAACAATTTTCCTCGCATTATTTATGAAGTTTTTTTCTACGAATTTAAAGCTGCTGAAATTAGCCTTATTCTAGTGTAGGCGTGGCACAGTAAAGCAGCGCAGAGGAGTGGAAAGAGCGGGGTGGGAGGGGGTAGAGTGAGTGCTTCATTTGAGGCATTCAATTCGACGTGTTGACTTTGGCCCTTGGCCAGAGCAAACATGGACAGAGCGTAGCCCATTCTAATACCACAATCCTGCACCCCCCCTTCCCACCTTCCTTATTCCCACTCTTCCTCCTCCCCCCTCCCACTACATCCTCAACTGGTCAGGGCCAAGTTGAATGCGGCATTTAATGAGCCTGTCAGCAGTCAGTTTATTCACTCGGCTGAGCAGCCTCAGCTGCCAGCAATACCAGAAATAGCCATAAGGGGTGTAGGGGGGCAGGGGGCGTGTGTGTCCTTGCAAGTCACCCTCTGCCTCCCCTCCTCCTTCCTTTTGTACTGTGGTCAGCGTAATCACAAAGTTTAATGAATGGATTAGGCACGGACTATGCTACAGTGGGCGGCATACAAACGGGGGTGTGTTTCTATAAATTTGATCAGCACTGTAAGCGTAGTACAGCTGCACAGAGGCTGCAACAAGGCATAGCATATTTTGGTATACTTGAAATAGAATAGATTCCTCATTGCACTCCCCTTACCTGTCTCTCTTTCCCCTCTTGATTATCCTCATCTTTTCACTTCTTGCTCTTTAAAAATAAAGAAACATTGATGTGAATTTAATTTTAGAAACACTTCCGCTTTGGCACGCGAACAGTTGCCACGCCCCTTGCTGACATAGGGGCGTTCTATTAGTGACAAGGGGCAAGATAGTCTGGTAATTATTAACCATCTCCTTTGGAGGGTTGAATTCATGCCTTGGCCTGAGCAACTCTCTTGACTGTATGATTAATGAGCACTTGTCATATGAGAAATAGGCGTGACAATCTCCAGAGAATTCCAACTTCTTCATTGCAGTTAGCGGAAATTGACTTGGCACCTTTTAGCAGTAGTTGTTTTTATAGCATTAGCACTAATTATCGCACTGAATCGCTTAATTATTCATTGACTGAGAATTGTTTTTAACTAAGTTGATATTAGAATGGATTTCCTAACAATAATACTGCACTGCTTATCTACAAAGTAACAGTACAAAATAATAATGATATTGGAAACTTGCAAACCTATTCTAGTATTCCTGAATAGACTCAAAAGTATGCAGAATATTGAGATTAGAAATGAAGCACCTTTTTAACATTTCCGAAGCTGAAAAATAGTAACTTTACATTAAGTCCAGACTATTAAGTCTTCTTAAAACCAAGAATAACAAATAATACTGCCTATAACTTTAAAACTTTTCACAAAAATTCAGTTTTCTTTTAAACATATTCTAAAATATTCTCAAAAACCCTTTAAAATGTTCTATTATTCAATATTGCTGGCTTAACAGTGGCCCTAACAGTGGTTTGTGTCACGACTAATTGAGTGCAGGCTAGACAAGGATAGCGCTCCACACAGAAATAACCCAAGAGTAGCGCAAGCAGCTCAACTCCAACAGCCAGCGCAGTGTGTTAGAGTGAGTAAACTACACATACACACAACAGCAGGGGAAATGTTTGCTATGTACCAACTTTAGCGCTGATTGGCTGCACTGCGCAACTTATATACCAAGCTGAGCTGCCCACACACACACACAGACACCCTCTCACAACTCGCACACTGGCAGTTTACTTGGTTGTGGGTGCCTTTGCGGCGGGAACGCGCTTCATTTCGCAAAGATTCATCTTCGTCAACAGACGTACACGTTACATACGAATTGCAGATTGTGAGGGCGCGATAAGGTGCGGATAGAACCACAACCAGCACCAGGACACCATATTAATAAGAAAAAAATCAAAAAAAATTAAACTAACTGAAACCCAAAAGAGTAAAGTTTTCATGGAAAAGCTGAACAACCCTTGCAGAAGTTTCCCCTTGCGTTCATAGATTATTGATGAGAACTCTCGAGGAAAATGCATTTTCCGAGAGTGTGAATAATGCGAATTACCCATTATTGGATTATGTTTTGAGTGTTTGAGGTTTTTATTGCGATTCACTTCTGCTCCAGTATCTGAATTTCCATAGCCCCCTATGAATTACGGGCCTATGGAAACGTAAATCAACCTGGCCGACGGTCTGTATGACGGTGGCATCCACATGGTCTCGCTCTGCTGGCGGGAAGTACTTTACAATCACCGGCTGCTCCTCCACGCTGGCGGCTCGGCGACTTGCCCGCCTCTTAGGTGTTCTTGACCCTCGACTCTTTGTGGGCATTATGATTCTCGTCTCTTTCAAAACAATGCAAAAAACACACAAACACTTAAAAAATAAAAAAAACAATTTTTATATTTCTTAAATTCTGACAAAATCAAAATAATTGTGTTGGAATTAGAAATAACATGAGACAGACTTCCTTTTCAGCTCTGAAGTTTGAAGGGATGCACACTTTATAACACGATATGAGATAAGAATAAGAAGCAATTCTTCCACTAACATTATTACTGGAAGAAGGTCAATGTTCATTATCACATCCATTAAATCTATTCATCTTTTGCTCACAACTATATTACACGCCATAAATGATGTGTTAGCTTTTAAATTAAGCTTGCAATTCGATATTTTATACCCTTCGACCGAATGGCAAAAGGCAGTGTAAGGCGGAGGGCGCCCCATAAGTCCTCAGTTCTAGCCAGTCTTGAGCCATGTTTGTCTCTCTTTGTCTGTCTGTTGTTGTCTGTTTGAACACCCAGATCTCAGCTATTATAAAAGCTAGAGATACCAAATTTGACAGGAAGATTCCTGTATACTTTACGCTTATCAAACGTAGTTCAAATGTTAGGTGCCACGCCCACCGCCCCAGCAAATCTATTTAATTTTTGAACTCAATTTGTAAGCGCTGTATAAAAGAACAACTTTCTGAGTTCAACATATACTAAGCTGAATTAATTATCTACGTAGTCTCCAATCTTACAATCCGATCGGACAATAATCACAGAAGTTATTTAAGAAAGTTGAGCATAAAACCAAGTGCTTCTGTCAGCCAACAAGGGAGGCGGGCGAGCGGGCCGGATTAATTCAAAGCTGGCATGCATTGTGTGTTGAATTTAACAAATTAAACTAGACGGGAACATAGGTCGAAGGGTATCCCACTGTCGCGATTTGCGCGACTGTTGCTCTCGTTTTATGTTTCCACACACAAAAAAATAATATAGATTAGCAATTTAATATTGCTAATAGCGTCTTCTCGCTGATATTTGTATTTTATTTCGTTTTATTTATTCAGTTCACTTAAATAAATTGAACACATACTCGTATATGTACATACATATATCGTATATACATATACATACATATGTTTCACAAAGTAGGCAACTTTGATCATCAGGGTTCATCGCTAGACTTATGTACGTGATCGAAGGCAGATTCAGCTTTTCTCTCTTAATATGAGTAACTTTGAAGCACTAATAAATTTTATTGAAACTATATAAAAACTAAAAGAGTATCTCTAAAAAACATGATTATTTGCCAAATGGTTTTGTATCAAATATGATAATCACATATTCGGTAGTTACTTTTCTGATTTTTTCGAAAATTCAATCCTGGTTTCGCCCTCTTTGCTGAGGCACTGAAAGTGCACCGTTGTTATTGGTTGATGATATTGCAGAACCACGTTCTCATCGGATGTGCGCATCTGGCTGGCACGCATCGATGTTCGTGTCGATGTCCTATCAATTTTGATCTCCAACTCATCGGAATTGTGTCTGGATTTCTTGGAGACTTCCTGTGGCTTGCGATAGTTCTGATACTCATTGGCAGTTGGTACTCCAGCACGCCAAGCGTCATTTTCACGCCGCCTTGAGGCTTTCTCCTGCCAATTCTTAATGAGGGCATTTTGTTTGGGTTCCTTATTTTTTTGCATTGATCCAAGTCATCTCAACTGCATCTGACCAATTCGGAAAAGAAACTACAAACCAGTTGGAGGTGCTCAATGCAATTCACGGACTACAGGATGCATGGCCAAAGTGATAGCGAAAAACATTTGAATATTAATAACAATAAACAAAATTAATTTGGAAAAAAAATATTAGAAATTTCGGAGCCCCATTGGATTTTTGTTGACAGCTTTTTATCGGAATTGTAATAAGTTGACAGCTGTTTTTCTACCCGCTAGCCATAAGATATTATATCTCTGTGCTAACTGTCTGCACGCTGATTAAGTGTGTTTTATAATTTAACCACGCCCCTTTCCGTCTCCATTAATCGATAAAAATTGAATTCTAAGCGTAATTTAAATGCAGGACAATTCATTTTTGGAATACATAATAACTATCGATCACCAAATGATTTCTGAAAATTTGGTTGCGATCGCATCATATTCATGATGTTATTTAAAATATAATTTAAAGAGGAACCTATTTTCATAACGCTCCTAAAAGTATGCAACATAAAATTAATCTATAGCCCTTTTAGCCAGTGCGAGCTTCGCCTTCAGTGCCTGTACGACCTCATCATTTTAAAGTATGGTTGAGATATCTTGAAAATAAATAAAAATCGGCCGACATGTTCTATGGCATCCTACGTCATAAGTCATTTATAATTTTTGTATAAGGTTAGTTGGTACATTATAAATTATTGAATACATGGAGAGACAATCGGGAATGGGTGCTTTCAGGTGGTGTCAGGTTCACGGAATAGCTACGATTCCTTCACTCTTTCGGCACCGCGATGGCGCGTGATGGTTGTCTAGTCGTCTGTATTGGCTCGTGATAACGTAGAGTGACTCGTGGGTCAGCTGTTGCTAACTCAGAAGGTCGCATCGACATTCGCGCTGGAGGCTCAGGTGGCTCCGGAATTTGGCTGCTAGCACGTTTTTTATCAAATTCCAGTGCCCTGTCGCGCTTCACGAATGGCCTCGGATATCGAACCGGACAGGTTCTGCTATTGGTGCTGGTTGGCGTTTCGTCTCCTTTCTTCTTTTTATTGGTATTTTCGGCCATTTTCAATCTGAACTTTCAATGCAATTGACCGACTTCGGAGAGAAGAAGCGCCTCTGAAATGATCTTTGTTACAATCCGCGCCACGGTGCATGACCCGTTGTATAAGCCAAAAACATACAAAAATACGAAAAATAAATAAAAATATAAAATCTTGTCAAGCCATACTAAATTTCAAAATTTAATACAATGAATGAACCTATAAGAAACTCTCGAATACATTTTTCAACAGCGCTGTCAACTATGTCTAAAAAAAGGCTAAAACAATGCAAAAAAGCTAAAAAAATATAACTAGGAAATCGAATTACAAATTTAAACTTAAATGGTACCACATTAAAAAAAATCCTCATTTAAGTGATGTGTTCATTTACCATATATATAACTTACACTCTGCAAATGAAAACCAGTAAGAAATGCATGTTTTCAATTTGCCATTCAGAATAGTGCCGGTTTTTCCCGATATAAATGAATGTCGATGGTTTCTTTCGCTCGATATTATCGGTACTATCAAGAATTGTTTTCAACTCTTGTGTGAACGGCTTTATCGATAACTTTTTAATAAGTCTTCCAACACTGACGGGCAGCTTTTTATCGAAATTGTACAACACTTTTCGTCACACAAGTGTCAAAAAAAGCATCCGGATTTGGAAGAAGCCAAGACGTCAGTTACTAAATAAAGTGACCTCAATCTAGACAGTTGAAATTGTATTAAAAAAACAGTTCAAAGACGAGTTCAAAGAAGAGAAACAAATCTTCGAGAATGCGTTAAGGAATTGTTCGATTAATTTCCGTTAAATGGATTTCGATTTTGACAGCAAGTCGAACTTTTCCTTCGAGGGCGAGGGCGAGGGAGGAGTCGGCGCATCAGCAGAGCAGCCGCTTGTCGAGGCAGAACTACTGAAGCCATCGCTCTCCGAGCTGTTGTCGGACCTGGAGAATGATCCGAGCAGCAAGCTAATGAATGAGCTCGATGCGTTGCCACTGATAGAGCTGAATCCACCGACAAATACCACGCAAGTGCCTGCCCAGAAAGATGAGAAAGATGCACAGATCGATGCGCGGTTGCAGGAGGAACTCGATTCGCTGCCCATGGTTGAGCCCGAGCCCGAGCCGGAACCTGATCCCAAATTGCAGCAGCAGCAACAAAAACTGCAGCAGTTGCTGCTGCAGCAACAGCAACAACATCAGCGGGCAATGCACCACCAGCCAGCTGGGAGAATATTGTACAAGCCACGCTCCATGGGGGATTCCCTGAAGTTCCCCCCTACAGAAATGCATGGACGGCACTTCTATGCAGAAGTTCACGGCATCCAACTACGCCATGCAGCAGCTGAAGATGGCACAGGCACAGGCCAAGCTGCAACTCGGCGCGAATCCCTACAAGATAGTCGTCAACTCGCAGTTGAATGATCGCTATAGGAACCCCGGCATGCGGCGCCACATGTACCTCGCCAATCCTGGGCAGCCACAGGTGCCGACAGGTTTCCCCAAGACGCTGACAGACTTCATAAACTCGAAGAGCAACGCGCTTGGTAGTGTCTCCCAATCCCATCACATACGCAACCTGGCGCAGAGCCACATGGCGAAGCCATCGTTAAATCCCATGAAGAACGACTTGGGCAGCAATCAGGTGCGTCCGCCGCAAGTGCGACGTGAGGCGCCACCAATGCAGCCCTCCCTGGTGGAGGATGATGAAGTTGACTTCGAGGAAATCGGGGTGGCGGACACATACTCCTCCTACTGGCCCAGCAAACTGAAGGGAGGCTCGCGCCACCCGGATCCGGTGGTGGAAACTGCCACGCTCTCCTCGGTGGAGTTGCCAGACATCACGTACGAGCTGGCCTTGCCAGATAAGGTGAAGAACTCGGATCGCATAAGTGCCCTCCAGCTGGAGGCAGTGATCTACGCTTGCCAGGCACACGAGCAGTATCTGCCGTGTGGCCAACGTGCTGGCTTCCTGCTGGGAGACGGTGCCGGCGTGGGCAAGGGGCGCACCATCGCGGCGATTATCTATGAGAACTATCTGCGAGGTCGCAAGCGTGCACTCTGGATATCCGTATCGAATGATCTGAAGTTCGATGCAGAGCGAGATCTGCTCGATATCGGAGCAAGCAAGCACCTCAAGGTGGCCTCCATGAGTAAGTTCAAGTACAGTCGCATCAGCTCGGAGGAGAACGAGTACTTCAAGAAGGGCGTCATCTTCTGCACCTACACGGCACTGATTGGCGAGTCTGCCAATGCGAATCCCAAGTACAATACACGACTGCGACAGCTGATCAACTGGCTGGGATCGGACTTCGATGGTGTCATTGTGCTCGATGAGTGCCACAAGGCCAAGAACTTGAGTCTCATGAATGCCGGCAAGTCCACGAAGACAGGCACCACTGTGCTGGAACTGCAGCAACTGTTGCCCATGGCACGTGTGGTCTATGCCTCGGCGACGGGTGCATCGGAGCCACGCAACATGGCGTATATGGTGCGGCTGGGTCTCTGGGGACAAGGCACCTCCTACTCGGAGTTCTTCAAGTTTGTCAATACGGTGGAGAAACGTGGCATTGGTGCCATGGAGATTGTGGCAATGGACATGAAGCTGAGGGGATCGTATATTGCACGACAGCTGAGCTTCAAGGAGGTCAGCTTTCGCATTGAGGAGGTGCCCATGTCCAGGGACTTCCACAAACTGTACAATCACTCAGCCGAGCTGTGGGCCGAGATCAATGAGAAGTTCATCAAGGCGTGTCGTCTCATGTGCATCGAGAATCGTGTGCAGAAGATCATCACCTGCCAGTTCTGGTCGGCACATCAGAGGTTCTTCAAGAACCTTTGCATTGCCTCCAAGGTGAGCCATGTGGTGAAGATGGTCAGGGAGGCAGCCAGGCAGGGCAAGGCGGTGGTCATAGGCCTGCAATCGACGGGCGAGTCCAGAACCCTCGAACATCTGGAGCTGTATCAGGGCGAGCTAACCAACTTTGTGTCCACCTCGAAGATGATCGTGCAATCGTTTGTGGAGAAATACTTTCCAGCACCCACGCGTGAGTCGCTCTACAAGCTACTCAACACTGGCACCTTCGAGCCGGAGGCGCGTTCCAAACCCCCCAATGCCAAGAGGGTGCGCCTCATGTCGGACTGGTCCGACGACGAAATGGATGTGGATGGAGGCGAAAGCGATATCGAGCTGTGCGACAATTGGAACGATGGCGAAGACGATGAGGAACGCATCAAGTCGGGACGCAAGCGACGCGGTCGTCCTCCCAAGCCAGACAAGGGTATGACCAGGCAGGGATTTCCCTCTGTCCTCCACACCCTCTTTAAACATTTCCTTCTTTCAACAGAAAAGATCACCATGCAGGAGCGCATCCTACAACATCTTTACAACAACATGAACAACAAGAACGGCGATGAGGAGCAGCGTCAGAGCTTCGATGTCGGTGGCAAACCACAACCGACAAAGATCACCGAACGCGATGTGGAACGTTGCATTACGGTGCGTGAGAAGCTGCTCGACAAGATCGAACACTTGGGCAGGCGTATGCCACCCAACACCCTCGACAAGATCATCTCCAAGCTGGGCACCAAGGTGGTGGCAGAGATGACGGGACGACGTGGGAGGGTAATCAAGACAGCGGAGAACTCATATCGCTATGAGCAACGCGGCGAGGCGGAGACCACCATGGATCTGGTCAACTATCGGGAGAAGCAGCGCTTCATGGAGGATATCAAACATGTGGCGATCATCTCGGAGGCAGCATCCAGTGGCATCTCGCTGCAAAGCGATCGTCGTCTCTCCATACAGCGCAGAAGGCTGCACATCACGCTGGAGCTGCCCTGGAGTGCCGATCGTGCCATACAACAATTTGGACGCACACATCGATCGAATCAGGCGAATGCCCCAGAGTACGTGTTCCTCATCTCCGATCTGGGGGGAGAGAGTCGCTTTGCGGCAACAGTTGCCAAGCGATTGGAGAGTCTAGGCGCACTCACCCAGGGCGATCGCAGAGCGACAGATGCACGCGATCTGTCCAAGTTCAATATCGATAACAACATTGGACGCAGTGCCCTGGAGAGTGTGCTGCAACAGATCACGGGGGAGAAGCCGCTGGAGACTGTGCACATGCCTCCCATGTACAAGGGCGATTTCTGTTTCGACTGCTGTGTGGCACTCTCTGGCGTGGGGTTGCTCAGTGTCACGGAGGACAACAAGGGCCAGCAGATCTTTGTCGTGGAGAAGGATAGCAATAATATACCCAAGTTCCTCAATCGCATACTCGGCTGTCGTGTGGAGGTGCAGAACGTGCTCTTCAAGTTCTTCCTCAACAAAATGTACTCGCTGATCTTTCAGATGAAGCGCGCAGGACACTTTGATCTGGGCATACTCGATCTGGATGCACATGGATCGAATGTGACCACGATCAAGCTGATACGCTTCATCAGGAAGCATGCCACGGGCACAGCGGCGACAGAGCTCCACACCATGCAGGTGGTGCGGGGCATGTCCTTCGAAATGGCGCTGTCCAAGTGAGTTGAGGGAGTCTCTCTTAACGATCTTTTCTCACTGCACATTCTCTCTCTCCGACAGATACAAGAAGGAGGTGCGCAACGAGCACGAAGGCTTCTACATGTTCAAACAGGAGCGCAACAACAACAACTGCGCCATACTCTGCTTGAATGCGCCGTCGGAGAAAAACGAAACAGATCCCAGCAAGATCAGCATGAAGATCTACAGGGCCAACACGGGTCCACAAGTGCGTCCCGAGACACTGAGTTCCATAAGCACACGCTATAAGAAGGCCTCGCCGGAGGCAGTGCAGCAATTCTGGGACACGCAGTACAGTCAGTGTCTGCGCATGTGCTCCCACATCTATTGGAATCGTCGCTGTCCCTTTGGGCTCAAGTGCGGCGTGGGGTTGCGTGTGCGCACCTACCACGTCCTCTCGGGCCTCATGTTGCCCATCTGGGATCGCATTGCACTCATTATCGAGAAGGATGGTCGCAAGATTCAAGTAATACGCGTCAAGTCGGATGACAATAAGAAAATTGTGGGTACAGTCGTGCCCGAGGGAGTATATCATCAATTGGTAGCTGATCTATCCTCAGATTCCATAGTAGAGTCCAAGAACTTCAATGTGAATAAGGAATGAGGAAAGGAATGGGTGAGAAGGATGATACAGTAGGAATTGTTAGCTGTAGCTGCCTTATAGCTTGTGAGGGTGCTCACTTTATTTCTGTCTTAATATAAAATTCAATTGATGCGTAGTTCAATATATGAAAACAAGCTCTTATGTTATAGAGCTACTTTAGAAATAAACTGTACACCATAATTTATTGATGTGAGCCTTAAACGTAATTGCCCAATCCCTTTCTAGAGACCTGCTAAGACCTGTACATAAGTACAGTGAGTCAAGTAACTCTACACATACATATGTGCAGTCTTTCTTGACATACTGTATGTATATATAATCGAAGTAACCAATCCAATGGTATCACATTTCATATTGTTAAACCTATAACATGATATGATCGACAAAATCGAGTCCAAAGTTTCATTAGTTATATCATATAAACTTTTATATATACTATATATATCCATTCGTCTATTTTCATATGGTATATATCTTCAGCTACAATCCTTACAACTCACCCAAGCAGATTCCATTTCCCATATATTATAATAAATAAGATATTCACACTCCTGCCCAACCTTCAACAAAAACAACCGCAATTCGCCTCTGTAATACTTTTTTATTTTTTTTGCTTTTCATATAGTTTTTTTTTTGTTGTTTGTTTTTTTTCTTTTGCATTCAAAAATTGAAAAACGCACACAAAATGATATTAGAAACTTATTGCATAGACTTGTATGGTAAAATTTAGTTATCTTGCCAAAGCAGTAAGTAAAGTAGAGTACAATCTAAACATGGTTTAGCAACTGCATCAGATATATAACCTATATATATTGTATATAGTAAGTAGTATAGTACGAATAGAGTTCTCTCTCTCTCTCTCTTCTCAGTATTGTATAAATATTTTATTTTTTTTGCAGGTTTTCGTTGTTTTGCTTGCTGAACTTTGACCCTATTAATATAATAGACATAAAACTGATTAAATAGAGCGCGTTCCTCATAACATACATATATAGTTTCTTGATCTGTATAAAGTGTTTTGCGTATAAAAATAGAAACTCTCTCAAGGTGTTTAAGGTTTGTTTTGCCCCTTGCGTTGGGCTTCTCTCACTCTCTTTCTCTCTCTCTTTTAAGTCTGGCTTAGCTACTGATTCGCTATTGTTGCCTTCTCTCTCGATATGCTTTGCTCTCTTCACTCTTCATGATTTCTGTTTCTCTTCTTGCAGGCACTTGACATGTTTTTCAAACAGAAAAGTCGCACAAAATCAAAATTGATAAACGATATACGATATATCTATTAACTGGAGCTGCTGTCTCCTCTCTCTCTCTCTAAGTACATAAGGTATTCCAGGCATGCGTGGATCGTGTTTAGATCCTTTTGTTCGCACTCTTAATCTCGCTATAGTTGAGCTTAAACTTGTGTGTTTTGCACTTAATTTTAAATGCTTCTCTCAGTATAAAACAGAATCGCAACTAAATCTCGCCTAAGATAATGCACTATATACCAAAAACATATCAAATCAAATCGATCAAAGTATTATCTTAAGTATAACTCGCGTTAAGTGCCTCTCAGTATTTAAAAAAACAATCGAAAATCTCTAGATGATTTTACGATATTCACCGCACGCACGCACGCACTTCACGCAAAGTCGCGCGCGACGCACGCACTTGAATCGCAGGCGCGCGTTTAAAAACGCGTCGCTCAGGGCTACGCTCCCCCCTCCAATGTTGAGGTGGTTCTGCTGCCCCTGTGTGCCAGCCATGGTTAGGTTAACTATACCATATGCAGCTGGTGCTGGTGCTGGTGGTTCACTGATCACTTAACGTACTTTCATATGTCGTAAATTACTTGAATGATGCCTACTTAAAAACGCGAGCGCGTTTTAAAACGCCACTCGCGCACTCGCGCCGCTCAAATTGGAGGCGAGCCGCGTATATAGCGCAGCTGAGGCGTAAAACTCATGGACAAATTATTGAGATTGTCACAGCAATTAGGTTGCATCATGCAGGCGGCACAGAAGAAGGTGAAGAGGGCCAATTGCATTGGGACTGCAGCCCTGGCAATGCGCCACGCCCAACCGCGATGAGGCGACTTCTCTGCACCCACAGCATCCTCATCCTCTGAGCTGTCGAGCAGTGCAGCCTCAGTGCTGGGATCCTCAGAAGGATCACCATCTCCACCACCACCACCAGAGGCCACAATGCGCTGCAGTTGCTCCACCACCTGCTGCTCCTGCTCCTTGCGCAGCTTCTGCTGCTGTTGCTTCTCAGTAGCGGCGGCGGCTGCACGCGTTTTGCGCGCGTTTCTGCGCTTGCTTGGCGTTTGCGGTGCATGCTTCACGTGTCCATTGGCCAAGGGGGCTGGCAACTGTTGCTCCGACAACTTCTGCTGCTGCTGCTGCTGCTGCATCTCTGCCTGCTGCTGTTTCTGCTGATGCGATGCAGCTGTGCGCACAATCAAGTCACGGCAAGTATTCTGCAGTTGCTTCAGTTCCGCCTCGGCGCTCTCCATGCGGGCGGCAATGGAGCGCATGGCAGCACTGCCAGGTGCCAGTGCCAGTTCCAATTGCTTGGCCAGACGACGCAGCACACCCAGACGACGCTCACGCTCCGATAGACCACCGTCCGAGGTGGCGCCGCCGTCAGAGATGCCCGAGTCCGAAAGGGAACCATTCGAGGCAGTAAACTTGGCAATGTGATAGATATGATTGGGATCCAGATGCTGTTGCACGGCCAACAGTTGCTCCTGACTGACATTCACCTTCTCCGACAGCAGTTTGGCAACCAGTTTGACATTCTGTGCCAGCTCCACGGGCGTCGCTTGTCCCTTATCCAGAGCACCTTCCAGTCCCTTCAATGTGCCTCGATCCTGACCCAATGCCAACTGGAATTCACTCAGTCCACACTCGAGTTGACGCCAGGCAATCAATGAATTGGTAAGCATATCCAACTGCGAGTTGATTCTGCCAGAAAGGAAGAAGGGAATTAGTTTGGGGTATGCACTTGAGAGGGGAGGACTTACCTGGCATCAGCCTCATCCCATGCGCTGTACATGTCGCTCACTTCATCCTTGAGATGCTTGTGGAACTCTTGCTCCGCACTGAGTAGACTATGCACATCCCAGCTGGTTGTGCCAGTGGAGGCCTCCATTACCTGATTGCCATTGCTATCGGTCACAGTTATGGCCACAGCAACGCCTGTGCCAGTGCTTGCCTCAGGCAGCTCTTGCTCCAGCTCCTGCTCCTGCTCCTGCTTTAGCTTCTCTTGTAGTTGTTCGGACTCCTGTTGTTGTTGTTGTTGTTGTAGCTCCTGCTGCAGTCGACGCTCCTGGCGTGTTAGCCAACTATGCACGGAGGCATTGAGGCGCAACATATTTGTGCGATAGCTGCTTAACTGGCTCTGCTCGTGCTGCAATACAAAGTACAATAATTAGTTAGCTCTCTCTCCCTCCCTCTCTCTCCCTCTCCCCGTCTCCCACACTCACCTTCAATGCCTCAACGGCAATTTGTATGGCCGGCTCTGTATCGAGCAACTCTGGTGCAGCTTGATCACCCAGACGACAGAGCGTATGCTTCAGCGCACTCATCTCCTGCTGCAATTTGCGTGCCGACGCTGCATTCTCGCTCCAGCTAAGCAAATCCTCCCATTCGGCCAACAGATCTGCAATAAACAATAACAACAACAACAACAATCAGTTAAATAGTGCATAAACAAAAGTGAGAGAAAGCCAATTTTGGTTAATTCAACACGAATTCACATTTGCTGTCTGTGATTGCCGCATTTCGTTGCTGCATTTGTGGCAGCCCTTTTTGGGGGTAGTAAAATAGCTAAAAAGTGAAAACAAGCCAAACAAAAAAAGGCTAGACAAAATAGAAAAGTTTTGCTGTAAACGCTTGAGTGCAGTTTGTAAAGGGGAAAGGGAGGAAAGAAGAGAGTACGTATGTGTGAGTGTATATGCATCTATACAGGAGTGTGTGCCTTGCTGTGTATCTACTTGTGTGCCTGTGTGTGTTGTGGCAAGGGTGTGTGTGTGTGTGTGTGTCTATGCGAGTGGGAGCTGCGTTTTTCAATTGCAGTTTACAAATTACTTTGCAGAGCAACGCCCCAAAAAGGTGCCATATACTATACCCTGTAATATCAATTGAAAGATTAGTTGACTCACAAGTTGGCAAAGAAAGTCAAGTTAGGTTTAAAATACTTGAACGTGCCATGTAAATTATATTAAATCCGCTAAAGCATGAGCTAAAAATAGCCAAGTAAATGGCAAACTTAATGTCAAATTGTTATTAAGAAATTAATTTAATTAAGAAATATGTAAATTAAGAAATATGTAAATCATATTGGAATATCACTGTGTCTGATCCACTACAAAACATGCCCAACATAATGGTGTAGGCACATGAAATATATTATTAACTAGCTAATTATAAATATTGCGGACAAACTAATCAATCAATCATTTAAATGTTCAGGTTTCCAATGAATTAACAATTTTCTACTTTTGCAAAACACAAAGATGATAATTAATGATTTTTGCAAAGGTAAGGTATAAGTAACTGCCACGATCGCTTTTTCCTTTAAATTTGTCTTTAAATTCTTAATAGAGTATTTTCTAAGTTTCTATCTTATAAGATGTGAATACAGAGTATCTGCTATTCACATCTCTTGACTTTATGGCACATTGTAATTGTTTTGAAGATGCTTTAACACTTACACATCTTTAAAAGTCTTCGTATAGAATAAAAACTTTAGACCACTGTCACGCCCCACTACTTTCATAGTACAATACTTTAGATATTTAGAGAGTATTTCCCAAATTCATTTCTTGTTTGTGAACTATAAACTGTCTTCATGTCATAACTCTACTTACTAAATTATCATCTTTAACCTTTTACAGAGTATTTCTAAGACACACCTCATCCATCTGTCCTCTTCGTTCACTTGCATTATACTATATACCTGATTGTCACATCTTGCACATATTCTTTACAGAGTATTTTTAGGCACACTTCCTACATTGTTTCTCTTCATTTCTTTTTATTTTCTTTTTTTTTCAGAGTTTGTATTATACTCTTCACAGAGTATCTTCTCTCTCTTCCTCAGTCTTCCTTTCTTTCCTTACAGAGTATCTGCCAGTCCGACATCACCTTCAGTTCTTGCACACTGCCTTCTCTTTGAGGCTGCAGACAAAACTGCAAACTTTGTGGGCAGTTTCTAAACTTGACACTGGGCGGACTGGCATATGGTATATGTATCTCTCTATTGATACAATGTCTGGCAACACGATATTTATATATGTCAGGCCTGTGTGCGAAGGCAGAACAGACAGAACACACAATTTAAGGCAAGCAAACAAATCAAACTTACTCAATATATAAACACAATTGTTATTGGACTTTGTCTTCTATCGTTTGCTAATTGACTTGTAAATGCGTCGACTGCAATTACTTTCACTCCAAATACGCGCAAGGTGGATGATGCCAAGCAATGATGATGATGATGATGAGATGATAGTGATAAGAGCAGAAAAAACGCACTAAGCCAAGTTTAAAGACAGATTCCCCAAGCTAAACTCAAGCGAACCGAACTTGTTGGCGAACAAACTGAAACTGGTTGACTGAACTTGGTTGCATGGAGAGACTGCAGTCGAGAGTGTTGGAGAGTACCGAGTGCCAAGTGCCGAGTGTAGACTTCAGCCCAACCCACAAGCGCAGCTCGAGCGCAACGAGTGGGAGGGAGGGAGGGCGAGGAGGGCGGAAGGGAGTGCAGCCTAGCTAGATCAAGCTAGAGGTGCATTAGATGATTTTTTGTTGCCACTTGGATGCGTTGTTGCTGCCACATCTACGCACTTTCCAACTCGTAATCCTCGCCAGGAGATTGCACAACTTGTTCAAGGCAGGAAGACGTTATCAATGAGAGATGGGAGAGGGGAGAACAACCTGATATAGGAGGAGAAGGACAGTCTCTCTGCTAGTGATCGTTGCATTTAATAATCTGCTGCTGTATAACTGACTTAATGATGGCGGGGCGTGGCAAGAGGCGTAGCAAAAAGTGCATATAAAATTGATTAGCCATTAGGAGAAATGAAAATTGCATAGCTGATGTTGTTGTTGCTGCAGTTGCTACTGTTGTTGTTGCTACTGTTGTTGCTGCTACTGTTGCTGCTGCTACTGATGTTGTTGTTGTTGGGGTTTGGCCAGTGCCCAAAGACTTTCACTTTAATCAGCAAATTAATTACAAATCTTGCAGATTGCCACAAATTGAATTCTAATGGCAGAGAGACAGAAGGAGAGAAGGGGAAGGCAGAGAGCTCGAGACAGCGGCAGTTCAACAGAGAGAAATCTCTTCCGGCTACTGTGCATCTGCTAAGCTACTCCCCTCCCCCCCACACCACACACACTCTGCTGCCCTCACTTAACCCATTGTTGGCCGCCAAGTGAAATTGAACAAAAATTGTTTACATTTCGTCACGCAGTTCAAATAGCAAAAAGAGAACAGAAAACAGAGAAGAAAAAACAGAAAACAGCGAGTAGAGAAAAACCAAAATATGCAAATGCAAAAAGAAAAACAACAAAAAAAAACAATTATAATAAACTGCAACTGTGGCCATAAAACCACAACTGTGCAAGGGCATTGACGTGTGTGTGTGTGTGCCAGATTGTATGTAGCCATGAGTGTATATCTGTATGTGTGTGTTTGTCTGTATGTGTTGCCAACACACTCAACAAGTTGGCAAGTCTAGCGAAAATTTGCTAACTCACAAAATATTTGATGTGGGCGGAAAAGTGTCTTTCTCTGATTTTCTCAGCCAACATTTTTCCCTGCACTTGCCAAAAGAATCGCAAGTGACATCTGCCTGGGAACACTTTCCACCAAATCTTTGCTCATCACTCTCACTGTACGCTTGCTCACTCTTACTTTCTGTAATGCTGTCTCTCTTCCTTTCTCTCTCTTTCTTTTTGCTTTCCGCCCTTGCCCTTACTTTCTACTGCTGTTCCTATCTGCAACTTTTTATGTCAGCTGCAGTTGTGCAAATTTTGTTCAATATATTGTATATAATATATGAGTACGATGACCTTACTTTAAACAACTGTCCGATAAGATTCCGAGTTACAAAAAGTATAAGACATATAAAGAAGATTCTTTACTCGTGCTACAGTTCCGTTATATAAGCTTTATATATATGTAGATAAACTTTAAGGAAATTGGAGAGTTGTTCTTGTAGATATGTATGGATTATAATATATTATTATATCATAATATTATATTATTATAATATAATTGAAGCATTTATTCGAGAGATATGTGGGAAGGAATATGCCAAAATGGACTAAGCGCAGTCACGCTCAATATTTGCATGAAATAATCTTTAAAAATGAAATTATATACACCGTACTATCGATTCAAATAAACATTTCATGTATTTCTCTCACTTTTATGTGTTTTCTTTGAAAAACTTTCCTATAGTTCTTAAAAAATACCCAGCCTATATAAAAAAGGCATACCTACAAATTTGAAACAAAAAGGATTACCTTCAAATACAACAGAAAGAGCAATATTTGTCTACCTCCTTTGCTGTCCAAGGATTTAATTTAAAACTTCCCTTTTCTATTATAACTTTAGCCTATCCTAACTGCAGTTGCCTTAGACATGCCTTCTTCAGACATTCTCCCGAGGGAATTGAGCTCAAGGGAATGTGTGTGTGTGTGTGTGGTGGCCTGCGTGTCTAGCAGTCATAAAGGGGGCAAAAAGGGCGTGCCAAAGTGGGCGGTTCCAGGCACTATAATAACCCGCAATGTCTATCTACTTTAATGTAAACGAAACCCTATAAACATCTCAATATGTTTACACTGCACAAACACAGCAAGTCGATGACGTAAGCGCAGAGTTGGCGGGTCAAAGCTCAGCAAATTTGGCAAAAAAAAAACAAGGAAAAAGAAATGAAATAATAATCTTGAATAATTATAGATGACGCGCTGACGATGATGACAAATGTGAGAGAAAAGTTTATAAATAAACAAACAACTAACTAGCTTGTTGGGGTGTTTAAAAAGCCGAGCAAAACTATGTGAAGCATGCCAATTATTAAAATTCGATTAACACAAAGCTGTGAACAAATATGAGAAGACACTCATGAGATTTCATTAACCCCAGTTAGCCTTTTGTTTTCTGCTTCACTGCAAATGCAAAGTGGTGCGCAAAGAAACCCCCTTACAGTAGTCATAATTGCAATGACAATTCTGCTTTACTATAATTGGAAGAAGATTACATTTATTATATTTGTTAAAGGTGTGTTCGGTTCAAGAATAAACCACAGAAACGAAACTGGAAACCTTTTCTCAAAGTTCAATTTCAGTTTCATCGCGACTTTGATTTCAGTTTCTTAATAATTAAACATATTCAAGAGAATTCAAGGTCAACCACAAATGAGGACAAGGCAACAACAATGACAACAACAACTAGAAAGGAACTTAGCAACAACATTGTATTTCATTTCTTATAACTTTTATGGAGCATGACGTCACAGCAAGCTCGATAAGAGCGAGAAATTTGCTCAATTTAGACGAGGCTTAGAACTTGATACGATGACGTTTCTGTTTGAAGCGTGTTCCGGTTGCCAACAGCTGTCTCTTTCTCTCTCTCTACCACTCTCTGTCTCACTCTCAAACTCGTAAATCTTCAAAAGCGGAACGGGCTTTACAATTGACCATAAAAGCACAGTGGGAATACCGTTAATGAGAGTGCCAAGCCAGGCATGAATGCGAATATGACACAGAGAGAGAGAGGGAGGGAGGCAGAGAGAGGAGAGAGAGAGAGAGAAGAATAGAAGAATAGCTTGAATAGTTTGTCCATAATGCAACGCCCTGAAAATGCAACAATGTCTGCCCCTTCTCCCTCTCCCACACACTACATGGATGGAGGCAAGACATAATTAGCAATGCAATAGACAGAGAAGAGAGGAGAAGAAGAGGGAAGGAAAGGGGGCGTATTCAACCCAATTTGGCCAGGCAACAAGTGGCAAGTCGGTCGACAGTTGAATGTGGCACAAATGCAGCACACACAGAGTTGCACAGGTAATTGAAGATGCAACACAGCGCAACAGAGTGGGGCAACGATTGAGGCAGATAAATAACTTGTGAGTGCACTTCCAAGTGATCCAGTTTTTAATTGAGCCTAGTTTGCAAAGAATGAAGCGCTGTCTACAGTTGCCATGCAACATGTTCAACAGGTACAGTGAATAAACTCATGAATGGAGTGTATTTCTATATGTATTTGATTGCATTTTGAAGTTACGATAACTTGCAAATGGAATTGAGAGTGAACGAGTTTTTAAATGAGACTCGTTTGCTTAAAGAAAGAAGAATGCCACATGTTAATAAGTACAATGGATACACTCATAAATGGAAAGCATTTGCATAAGTATTTGAATTCACTTTGAAGTTAAGATAACTCGAAAATGGAATTGAGAGTGAAAGAGTTGTTAACTGAGACTCGTTTGCATGAATGAAGTATAATGAATGATTCAAAACTGAATGAAGATTATGCATTCAACACTATTACAAAAGGAACTACTTATAAGTGGTATAATTTTATTGCATATCTGACTCAATTTCCAAGTAATCTTTCTTTCTCAGCTCATTCAACCTTTACTCTGTCTTTTGCTATTATTATACCATCTTTATCTCACTTCAAACATTACATAATCTCATTATTTTGCACTATATCGTTTTAATGATATCATAAATTTATCATCGCTTAAGTGCTGTCTGTGGTCTGGTACTTTAGCCTTAAGTACCCCCTTTAAAAAAGAAAACAATATGCGTAATGCGTGAGATGCTGTAGAGACTACAAAAGATAAAGATATTCCCAGAGTGAACCACACTCGTGCCCAGTTCAATATAAAGATATTTCCGCTCTCAATCGATATACTCACTCCATATAAAGAAATATATACAGACTGATCCACACTCTGTCATTATTTGCTATCAGTTTCAACAAATTTTGTTTTTCTTTACTTCTGTTTCGTAAGTTTCGTGTCCAATTAGCTGTTTTTATGTGTTTTCACTTTATCTACCGATCTTTGTTGTCTCCCGCTTTACCTACATCTTCTGCTGCTGCTGCTCTCTTCTTCTTCACAACATCGTTTACACCTGTTTCCCAATTTGTAGCGATAAGTTTTCGTAGTCTCTATTTACTCTCTAGCATAAGTTAGGCACATAACGGACTCAGCTGTATATGTGTGTCATCTGTGTGTTTGAGTTTGGGTGTGTGTGCGTATTTACCTTGCTGAGATGAGGAGCGTGAGGTGGAGGCCGATGAGCTGGCCGAGAGCATTCCATGGACATCTGTCTGCACTGCAACGCTTACTTTGCCCATTGTACTGCAAGCTTTACCGCTGTCTCACACAATTTATCACTCTATCTCTCTCTCTCTTTCACTCCCTTTGTGCCCGGCAACCCTTAGCGGCGGCGCTTGACTGTGACCCACTTTAGGGCAGCTGCCCTTGGTACCGCCAGGCGGCGCCACTTGAAATCAATTTTCGTAATCAATTTGCGTTTTGAAACATTTCAATTTGTTTACTTTCAACACAATGGGCAACTCTTCTTCTGTCTGAGTTTTATTTAAAATTTATAAGGTAAACAAAAAGAGCATGACGTGTGCTCTTATAATGTTGTGCGCACTCTCTTATACAGCATAAAACACGCGACTGAGGTTTGTTGTTGTTCTTGTTGAGATTCCCGTTTTGTTCTATTGTTGTTGTTGTTGTTGCTATCACAGTTGCTTTAGTTAACAATTAAGTATAAGGGGGTACTACACTATATAAAACAAAGTTGTGAGTTCTTAAATAGTCCGCGGAAGCACAATTAAAACAACAGTTAAAAACAGCGTCAGCAACGACGTCGACAGCGGCGACGCAGAACGGACAACGACGGACGATGAGGAAGAGAACCGCATGGAACGCACGCTGAAAATGAACTGAGACGTCAACGTCAACGACGACGACGACGGTCGCTTAAATTGTTTTTGGCGCAGCAGCTTTCGGACGACACGAGAGAGTGAGAGCAAAGACAGAGAGAGCGTAGCGTAGGTAAACGAGAGAGAGCACAACGCAGGCAGACGAGAGAGCGAACTTTTGAACTTGGCTTCACACGCAATGTCACTGCATGTGTGCGTGTGTGTGTGTGTGCTGGACTCACTCATTAGTTTCGGCAGCTCAACGAAGTCGCACAGCAGCTACAACAACAAAGTGACCACGATGAGAGCATTCGGCAAGACGACGCAGGCGTCGACAGAGCAGAGCAGACACGACGTCATTTTCAAAAGTAGATGATGGCGATAACAGAGCAACAACAACGACGTCTAATGACGACAGCACAGTGCAGTGCAGTACTTGTCAAACTACATAGACAAACACAGGCTTCCACACATATAACCTCACACATACACAAGCTGCAGTTTGACATTGACTACTAGCAGCACGCCCTCTAGCGTAGCTTTGTATAGAACTAATTCTCTTCTACAGTTTTGTAAGCACCTTGACATTGCTTCTGCACATAAATTCTAAATTAAATTTAAATAAATTTTCACCTGTCATTATTTTGTTCCGCTGTGCGTTTGCAAATGACGTAAGCTTTTTTTGCTAATTCTGAAAATAAATAATCTCTCATAATTCTATTTCATTTCATTTCCCCTCGCCTCCACCTCTTCAACACAGCTGAATCTTAAATATAAATGTTCTTTTACGTATTTAGCTTTAGCCAAGACACAGTAGCTCAACAACTGTGCACCAAAAGAGCTGTCAAACTGTCAGCAAAGCCAGTTACGATATTAGAGTTTACAGTTTGAGTGCCGCCTTCACCTCATTGCCAGCTCGTGCGATAGTTAAGCCGATAGTTAAGATGACTTGATTACAATTATGATAATGCGATGAATAGTAAACAAAAACAGGCTAACAAAACTAAACTAAAATTAATTTTGGTTAAACATTTGACAAAAACACAAGCACAAAATAAATAATTAACATATTAAACGATTAAAGAGAGTTAAGAGAGCACAGTAACACCATTATATGATTATTATATCAGTATCAGTATAACTACAAACAAAATTCGGCATAAACTAAACAACATTTGAAATGCTTTGGTGTTTTTTTTTCATTTTTTGTATATAAAAAACGGCAATTTTATTTGGCAAAATGAAAAATTAATGCTCGAAAAAAATAAATAATATATTTTTTTTTTAAATATTCTCTTTAACAAAATGCAAAATGTATAAATGTATATGAAAAATTCGAAAATGCGCGTTGTTTTTTGTCAAATGCAAAAACAAAATTAATTAAAAGTAATAAAAAATACAAAATAATACAGAGAAAATAATAAATGAAAATAATACAAAATATTAAAAGAGCTTTGAAAGCTGTTTCTTCTTTAACTGCTGCTTCTTCTTCATGTTCTTGTTCTTTCTTTCTTTCTTTTTTGTACTTCGCTTGGCAAATTAAGGCAACGGTGCACAGTTTGAGAGCCACTGCTCTTTCAGAGCAGCCCCCTGAGACCGCCAAACAAACGCTCTAGTCGCCCCATTGGGCGATTCACCAGAGCATAGAGGGATCTCAATGTGCCCGCCAGGAAGCGATAGAGCGAGAAATGCTCCAGCAGATTGCTCGCATCCATCACAAACTCAATGATCCGCGCCACAAAGCGTGTGATCGCCGCACACTTGCACTCCTGCACGGGCTGCAAGGCACCTACGCAGGCGGCGGTGGAGGAGGAGGATGCAGCAGCAGCAGCGGCAGCAGAAGCAGATGCATTGGCGGCCAAGCGGCGCACTATGAGCCGGACTGAGCGTTCTGTGGACTCACCTTTTGTCTGGCCGGAGCAATGGGTCGATAGCACCGTGCCAGGCGGACCCTTTAGCACGGCCTCCAGGCAGCGTATGTTGTCGCGGCAAGTGTTGATGATCTCGTGCTGCAATGGGGGAAGAGAAGGAACAGTTTAGTCATATCTCAAGAGAAGGGAACAGTTTAAAAGGAGGTAAAAGTTGGGGGGAAGGAACTGGAGATATCTCACAGGGGAGGGAACAGTTTAAATGCATGAGATTTTGATATGAAAGAACGGTTTACATGGTGTCACAACTCAAGACGAAGGAACAGTTTAAGGTAGTCGGGCCCTCTATTCACTTACATAATCCTCTGGGCGCAGCAGATGACAGCGTATCTTGAGTGCACGCGTATCCTCGAGTCTGTCGCGACTCTGTTGCAACAGCGAACGCATCTCCTGCTCACCATCCTCAGAGTCATCTCCACTCGAGGAAGATGTGGCCGGTATGAGTTTTATGCACTTCTCCAGATTCCTGGACGAGCGCCGACGCTCATCTGCGGTCACTGTGCGACGACGGCGATGCGTCGAGGTGTCGCTCTCCGAGGTGCGACGCAGCAGCAGCGATTGTGCCGAATGGCTCATGCCGGTGGCACCTCCGCCGACACCGAACTCCAGTTTGCGTCCAACTGAATCCGCATTGCGTGACATTGTCGGAGGGCACGTTCGTTGTGTTCTTGGGTGTCATCAGCGCGATGGAGGAAAGATTGGCGGAAATGACGGCAGATTGCGGCTGTTGCTGTTGCAGCTGCAATTGTTGCTGCTGCTGTTGTTGCTCCTGTTGCTGTGTGGACTCAGACATGTCTGCAAGGAAGAAGAAAGAAGAGATAAGCAAGGGAATCTTCTAGAGAAGGTATCTATATCAATATATCTCACCTTGACACGACTTGCGTCGCACCTCGAGCGTCTTGCGGCGTCGCTCGTACTGCAGTTCCAATGCCCGTTGGCGGCGTGCGTGATCGACGCTGCTGCTGATCGTATCCTGATTCAATTGCAATGCCTTCAGCTCGTGCTGCTGCAGTGAATCCATGCGCGGTGGCGAAAATGAATCCAAGTTGTTGGCAGCCGACAGAGAACTGCAGCAATCCGATTGTGAATCAATGAAATTGCTGCAAAGTAGAAAGATTTTTCACATTATTTATGAGCAAACTATAAATAAACCCAGACAAGGTCAGAGTACTGATCTCTCTCCCTCTCTCTCTCTGTCTCTCTCCCTCTCTCTCTGTCTACACACCGATAGTCATCGCCAAATTCCAAGAGACGACGCGCTGCATCCGAATCAAAACCCTCGGAATAATTCTCTGAATTGTATTTCTCTTGATAGTTGTCCCAAGCGGTTTCCGAAATGCTGCTATGATGATCCTCAGTGCTGAGTTCTGTATAGAAGAAAATAATATATAATAAGATATAGTAGGGTATTTTATATATGGTTGCATGGAGATAATTTGTTTGGGTATTCTTTGGGGTGCATTTTGTGGTACCTTTTGGCCTGGGTACGGGCGTGCGTGCTTGTGGGAGACAGATTTACATATAGAATCGATAGACAAGAGTGTTAAGTATAGGCAGTGACATGTAAAGAAGGTGTTTGAAGCGATCTTGAAGAGGGAAGAGGGTGCATAAGTACAATATAAACTGTTTATCATGTAGTAAGTTTAACTATTCATGAGAGAAATCTGTTCTAGAAATTAAATCAACAGTAAATCAGCTTCTAATTGATTACAGCACTATAATATGGTATTATTTCTCTAATACATCTATAAATTGTTAGTATATTATATGATCTAATACTCTATGTAGTAAAATTCACTCCTATACATTCTAATATAACATTTCTCAGCAGCAAATCAGCTGCCAATACATTGTAGCTATACTGTATTATATTTTATCTACAATATGACTATAGCTTCTCATTATATAGTATTATTCCTATCAAAGTAGAGTTCTTTCTTATCAAAGTAGAGTTCTTATAAAGACTCTCGCTAGAGAATCAGCTTCCAGTCGATAAGAACTCTGTTCTATGTTATATACTATAACATACTCGATTCTACTTCCACTATTTGTTACTATAGTATAACATACTCGATTCTACTGCCAATATATAGTATAATTGTGATCATAACCATGACTCTTAACTCATTTCTAAGCATTTTGCTGATTAATTGTATAAGGTACAAACAAAAAACAGAGATAAGAGTCGGGCATGATATCATACACCATCGCTTCAAGCACCTTCTTCTTCCCTTGTATAGATCCCTCGCTCTCCCCTCTCCCTCTGCTCACCTGCTTGCTGTTCATCCTCGTGCATGTAATTTGAAAGGGCTGCCAAGGCACCCAGCCTAGTCTCACTGGCCATCAGGGCAGCTGTGGTAAAGGAGCCCACACGGAACTTGGGCACCATCAATTGTGACGAGCACTCTCCATCAGAGCCAGCGGCAGTCTCCGATTTAGGACTACCCGATGCGCTGCTCTTCTGTATGCTCAACAAGGCGTTGGTAAACTCTTGCAGCTGCTGCGAGGACATCGATTCACATGACTTCATCAGTGTCTGTGTGAGATCGCAATGTGCCTCCGAACCGGAATCAGATTTACGACCAGCCGAGGCAGCAGACATGCGCTTCTTCCTCGCTCGCCGGCGACGCAGCGATCCCTTGCTGTCTGCCTTCCTTGCTGCATTGCTGCCTGTTCCAGATGAGGATGCAGCACGTGGGCGCGGTCCTGGTGAGAGTGAATCCAAAGCACTTTCGCTAATCGAATGGCTGGCAAGTCCAGGTGGTGAGCTTTGTCCCACCACAGCGCTGATGGTGTGTGTCAACTGGTGTCCACCATCTGTGGTCAACTGGGAGAGACACGAGACGGACCAGGGTCGCTCCGACTTGCGTCGCGTTTGCTGACGCTTGACAATCTTTAAATTCAGACTCTGATTGCTGCTGCCATAGCCCAGTGGAGTAGCTGGTTGCCCAATGGGCTCCGCTGAGCCTCCAATGAGCTCCGTGGAGTTGCCATAGGAGTTCGTGCTGGTCTGCATGCAAGTGGCAATTGAGTCTGTGAATCCCTCGGATGAATCTGAACCAGGACAAATGACTGCACTTGCTGGCTGTGGCAATGAATCCGTCTCGGATGCCTCTCCTGAGGCTTCACAATCATCCGGCTTGGCCGAGGGCACCTCCAACTGTGCGTGAAAGCTGCGATGTGTGGTCAGCAACTGTGGTGTCGAGGGCTGATGCTCCAGCCATTCCTGTGGCGTAGAGAGAGAAGGGAAAGGTTAGTAAAGGTATCTATAGAAAGGTATCTGCAATCTGCTACCTCGACGCGCTGCTTGATGGGACCCGGCATGGTCAGTTCGCGATTCTTCACTGTCGAGGAAATTGTGATGATGGAATGTTTCTGCTTCGTTGGCGTCTTCAACGCTGCCTCCTGAGCGTCGCGCACCAAATGCTCTGCCTCGAGTACAAGCTGCTTGATTGAATCATGCGAGACCTTGCCCTGTGAGAGAGCGAGAGAGAGAGAGAGAGAGAAAGAGAAACATTAATGAGCATGGCGAATTGAAATGCTGCGCTTAGGTCACTGGCGTCTCTCGTGTGACGCATGCTGGAGAGAGGGGGAGAGAGAGGGGAAAAGGGGAAAAGAGAGGATGGAGAGTGGGATAGAGAGGGAGGAAGTGGAAGTGAGAGTCAGAGTGCGAGTCTGGTAATGCAATTTGTTTTACAGTGTCAAACTTATCAGCTCAGTGAGCTCGGTCAGTTCAGCTCACTCAACACTTCTCTCTCTCTATGAGGGAGTTCCCTTATCACCTCTGTGAATACATTCATACGGTGCAGTATGAGTACATGCTTATTCATACACACTCATTCAACGCTTTTTTTATCATTATTCCTATTTGCATTTTCTTTTTTCTTTCATTCTTTGTTAGCGCTTATCTTGGCTGTGTCAATCAAAACACTAAACCGAATTATTTTGTATGTATAGAAATGATCTAAGACTTTGTATATACCCTGTAAGTAGGCAAAAGGGTAGAAGACTTGTAATAATTATGGGAAAAGACCAGCAAGAAGTTGCTTAAATTTATAAAGTTATCTTCGGCTACATCTACCTTACTTATTTGAGATTCTGAGAGAGAAGCGTAGCTTCTAATACGTCGAGCTAACTTTTTTGAGAATCTCAGAGAGAGGCGCATATACAGTATGGACTTCTATAGCCAAAAATCGATATTTGAAAGTACTTTTCAATACATTTCAGCCATACTTTTTCAATATGAAAATATTCTAAAGGTCTCAAGATATTTTCCCTATCAAATTAGGCAACCTCGCCCAATGTTAATTTGACATAATCAACTTGGATTGCACAATGCTTAGAACTTGGTAGGGAAGTCGGTAGCAGAGTCAGTCAAGCGTTGATAATGTCAGTTACCAAATAGGGGCATACGTTTTTGGGTTAACCTTTTGCTCAATCGAAACAAACAAACTGAAATTGTTAATTGCAAATTGTTTAGTTGCAACATTAAACAATTTCAAGGTACGAACTGTCAGACAGATAGAGATAGAGAGAGACAGAGAGAGGTGACTCAACTCGACAGCCTGCTGTCCACATATCTCTGCTGTTATGATCATTATGTATATCGTACAAGAGTCAAACGATACGATAATCCCCCGACAAGTATATAACATGTTTATCTATAGGTTTCTTTTTATTTCTCTGAGGTTTTTATCACACTTTCGTCTGTCAGTCGGTCTGTCTGTTGCCGAACATGAATGCTTTGGCGGTTTTATGGCTAATCTTTTAGCTTAATTTAATTAACAGTTTCCTGCGGGCATGAGAGATACAGTTTGAGCAGCGCTCGCTCCCAGGTA
This sequence comes from Zaprionus nigranus, assembly GCA_018903425.1. Classification (NCBI taxonomy): domain Eukaryota; kingdom Metazoa; phylum Arthropoda; class Insecta; order Diptera; family Drosophilidae; genus Zaprionus; species Zaprionus nigranus. Next base: position 5,477,014 of record JAEIGD010000004.1, on the reverse strand, counting down.
CAGTGCTTGTCAAAGCGCAAACGGAAACAATTTTCACAAATGTTGCCAGTGAAAATGTCGAGGTTTTACGTTTGGAAGCTGCAACAAGAGCAACTGCAACAACAAGAGCAACAACAAGAGCAGCAACAACAACAGTTACAAGTGGACTTTGCTGAAAGGCGACGACGTTGCGATTGGGCGTTTGCGATAATTAAAAGCAGTTATATGAGTTTGGCTTTTTGTTTGGCCATCGGCCAATTAAGAAAACTGGATACAATGCCGAGCATAGCTAGAGATGGTAGTGTTTGCAGTGATAGTACATCTGAGCGATAATTTTGCAGAGGGGAAAAATAAATTAACTAATGTCAAGGTCTTAATGACTAAAGATAACAGTAGGGTACAAAAGAAAGCTTTATTACGATAGTTCCTTCATTAAACAATCATATTTTTATACATAACATACAATTATAGTGTTATAGTGAGCCTACTTGATAGTTTTTTATGTGGAATCCCAAATGCGATAGTTACCGATAATTTTTTAACGGTTTTTTATCACAAAGAGCGCCCCTCATACCATTCTCAAGCCAACTCTATAAACGATATTCATCGTTTGTATTTAGAAGTACTGTATATTTATCACTCTTCGATAATTTTCCATACCTAATCTTTATATAATTTCTATAGACCAACAGTGCAAAGTCTCAAAAGGAAACTCCTCAGACGATAGTTAGCGATATCTATTCGACTTCCACTTCCACCCACATTTGATATCATACCACCTTTATACAACAGTTATAGATTTGTATACCTGAACCCAGTGACGTTACTTGATAACATGCACACACACACACACGACCGTCCTCCTCCACGCCTCACGCGCCCATCCCTAACTATTGAAATTTTCAACTCTGATAGTAGTAGGAGCGGGGCCTTGACAATAGTCGAGTTATGCCTTTTCTTAATGGCCAAAAAAGAGTTAAAAAATGTAATTGCACTGCGACACGCACACGCAAATCGCAAATTCGCGAATCGCCGCTGTTAGTTAATCGCACTCTGCACACACTGTGCACACTGTACTCACACTGTGTACGGTTTGACATGCACTGCGCGGACTTAATTACACTGTTTATTGTTTTTTTCTTTTTTAGTTAAATGCAAATTACGCGAAACCCAAAGACAACAATAATAACACTAACAATGCTGGCTTTCTATTGTTGCGCGACAATTGTTCGTTACGTTTTTGGCTTGTGTGTGTGTGTCTGTATCTGTAACTGTAACTTTGTATCTATGTAAATGTATCTGTAGCTGTAGCTGTTAGCTGTATCTATATCTTTATTTTTTTGCCCGGTTGCGTCCGTTAGCCGCGACGTCGCGAAACATACTGAAAGCTAAAGCCATGTCTGACAGCAGTTTGATAATGCCAGGTGGGGAATGAGAGAGGGGAGGGGGAGTGTAAGGGGAGGAGGAGTGGCCTGGCCGGGCTTGGGGGGAAGTTTGCAAATTCGATAAGATAAAAAGGCGGTAAGACTCTATAGAAAATATCGCATAATATTCGCAAACTTGTCGTGTGATCTATCGATCATTGCATTCATCGATCATCGACTGTTTGCACGATTCTACCGAGTTTTCCTATATATATACACACTGTATTTCTATTATATTTCTATTACCTTTTGTCGATACTGTTCAACAAGTCAATTTCGTGGCTATTTGCGACATTCAGCGCCGTGCCGAGATTAGATAAGTTTCGAATAGAGAAATATATAATAATTATTTGTCGCTTTGCGATTTGATTTTCATGTACGTCATCGATTCGATGAGCTTATCAGTGTCGTGTTTTTACCTCCCCCCTACCCCCCTCTCCCGATCATTTGCTTATCGCGCCGAGAGACTTGTTGTTGCACTGGGCGAGTGCATAAATTGACAACATACGCAACAAAATAATCAATAAAAAGTAAAGCAAATTATTTGTCAATATTAATCAAAGCTTTGGCAAATTTCACTCTCAATAAATCAAGGCACGAGTTGCACGACGCACTCGACGTTGCAGACGATGCCCTCGGGTGGATGGCAGTGAAAACTGCGTGCAGGGAGACAGATAGAGGGGAAGAGGGTGCAGGAAGTTGGGAAGGGGCATGCGACTCAGTTTGTCAGCGACAAATGCAAATGACGCACAGACGTGCGGCAGAGGCAGCTGCAGTGCAACATGTTGCCGTTGGCAGAGGCAGAGGCAAAGGCAGAGCCAAAAGTGAGAGTGTCGTGAAGCCAAACATGTTGGGTAACCAAACCAGACATTGATGACATGTCCAGTCCAGTCTGCCGATAATTGCCGACTGCCAACGATGGAACTTGCTAACTTGTTGGAGAGTGTGGCAGCAGAATGCTGAGAATCACCGAGAGGCGCGTAGGAAAGGGACGGCAAATAGAATGAATACGGAATGTTGAGAATCACAGAGAGAGGCGATATTTAGTGTTGAGAATCACCGAGAGAGGCGTAGGAAAAGGACAGAATACTGCAAATATCAAACTTGATTAAGCCAATATGCAATGCTGAACTTATAAAGAAGGAAATGTGCCAACTATAATTCATATTTCTGGCAGTAAAAGAACTTCCGGAACAGTAAAAGAAACAAATGATATGCAACATTTTAAAAATCACAACGATTATGCCAACATCAACAAGTTTTCATGACATTTCCCCTAATTTCTGATGATTTCCACCCGCTGTTTTCACACAAATTGCACAGCACCAAAAATGAACTACCTGATATTGATGAAAATGGAAGCATTTACAGCTCCCATTAGACGTGGCAACTTGTCGTTTGAACCAACGAGGAAAAGGGGGATGTTGACATGTTTGGGGAACATGTTTTACCAGCAAATTGACACGAAAAAGAGAAAAATATATAGAGAAATTTGAGGCGAATTGAGCCACACGCACCGCACCGCACACACACACACAGCCCGGCAGGCAGGCCAACATGGACCACCGTGCTGGAGCTGTTGTTGAGTTGATTCGCTGTATCGAATCGTATCGATCCAGCGATCCATCGATCGTATGCATTTCAAGCGAAACTGAAACCATGAGAGCGACAACTCTACAACAAAGGCAAGCCGGCACACACACTCACACACACATACAGAGATCAATATAGTATATGGTATCTTTAGGCTGACCATGGTCATGGTTGTGTGAACGTGCGACACGCAATGTCTGCTCTACTCTCATAAGATTGACAAATTGCAAAAGCCGTGAATATTTCGTGCGGGTGTCGTGTTGAAAGGGAAATTTTGTGCAGTTTCGTGGGCAGTACACTGAGAGAAAGGATGGGAATATTGTATATAATATATATTGTATATAATTAAGTAGGTTTGATTAGCTACTCAAATGAAAACTGTGAGTTGCTATATTGCTATATAGAGTATATACACTTTCTAGAGTATTTTAAGTAGTTTACTCAGCATTCTTACAGTTATGCTGATTTTATTCGCTGAATATATACAATATGGTTTATCTATTATACTTTCTATATATCTCATTCGTCGTTTACTTCTGTAAAAGTGTATCTTGTAAAGGAAAGATTGGACAACCTGATTAAGCTGGATGCTTTGTGCCTCTGATCTTCCTAAGTAGACCAAAGCTATTCTACTTCTTGAATAATCTTAAAGATCGTTTGTCAGGGAATAAGTGATATTTTAATCAATCTACACCTTAACGTTAATCGCCAGTCTCCCTGTTGACTATAGTTGGAGAACTCGATCCCGATTGATCTGCTTTATGAATCGATCTCGCTTAATGATCTTGCCGATCTTAAGTACAAGGAGTACTGATCTGCACAGTATTCTTATGTAAATGTTGCTTGTACTTCTCCCACTTTTGCTTTTCTTTCTCTGCCATTTCTTTCAGTGCATCAATCTCTTATAAATCATAATAAGTTTTGTCAGCGTGGTAAACTCATCTCTCTCGCTAGACTTGCGCTAGAGAAAGCCGACTAAGAAGTCACTCATGCAGGAAATGCTTCCGCTATACTCTCGATATACTCCCCAATACTTGATATAAAGATCTTCGCTAGACTCACCTTCGATGGCGACATGGTGGCATTGCTGCTGCTTGCCTGCGACTTGGTCGACTTGGCTGGCGAACGTGGTGGCAAATGACGATGATGTTGGCCATTCTGTTGCAACTGCCCAGCTGCAACTGTTGCTGCTGCTGCTACATGGCCATTGCTCATCATCATTTCGCTGGGCCAAACGCTGATGTTGCAGATATCGGCGCGACTATAGTAACTACAGTTGTTGTTGTTGTTGTTGTTGCTGGCATTGCCGTTACTCATTGACAGCAGCTGAAAAATGAAAATGAGAAAATGAGGAAAAAGGGAAAACACAGTTGCATTTTAATTAAAAAAGGGAAAAAGAGAGTAAAGTAAACGTCTCATAATCAATCAGAGGCCCCCGAGAGTAGCTTTTCCTGCTGCACAACGGTTTCCTTTTCATTCCATTTCCCATTTGCCCAATCCCAAAGACTCTTTTCCCCTCATAAATCTTGGCCAGTCGAACGTGTCCTCGTTGCAGTTGCAGTTGCTGTTGCTGTTGCTGTTGCAGTTGTCTGTCGTCCCTTTCGATTGCCATTTGTGCTTTGCTTTGCTTTGCTTTTTTTTTTGTCTCGCAATGAAGAAATAAATCACACGTTTTTAGTTAATTTCGTACTTTCCCATTTTTGACGTGCGCTGCTCAAGTTCCTTCACCAGACCGAGAGTTTTCCTGGACTATCGACAGTTCGTCTGTCTGTCACAGGCGACTGACAGTCGCTCTCTGTCTCCCTGACTGTCTCTCTGTCTGTCTCCCTGTCTGCCTCTCTGTCTGTCTCCCTGTCAGTTGAAGCAGACCCAGCGCAGTAGTTGGGATCGAGTGCATGGGGCAATTTTGAATGGCAGCTGCCGTTGCTGCTGCTGCTGCTCGGCTTGCTGCATGATTCGCTTTCATTAACCCAACTGCTTAATCATCAGTTGAACGGAAGGCAGACGGAGCTGTGCAGCTGAAGCTGGAGCAGCAATCGAGGCGGTAGCCATTTATTGAAAAGGCGTCCCTCTTAAAGATCTCCTGCACTCTCTCTCTGTGTATCTCCGTCTGCCTCCTTCGATTTGGGCTAATGGCAAACAAAGTTGCAACAGTGTTGCACGGCAAACAAAACCAGAGTTTTATTGACACAAGTCACAGAGGCAGACAGACAGAGAGACGAACAGACAGAGAGACCGACAGACAGACAGTCGTAGAGTCTGTCGATGGCATCGAGTGGAGACTGAAGCTGTGGGAAACTCGTAGTTCCACCATGTCTCACTCTGTGCTGTTGTTGTTGTTGCTGTTGTGGCATGTCTAAGAGCTCGTCGTATTCGGGCGCAGGATTTTGGTCTATAAATGGCAGGGCAACACTTGAGAGCGTTCTCAGCGAGCCATGGTGCATGCAAAGAGCTCGGCTCGAAGCTTATTAGCTGATCAATCAGACCATAATAATGGACGGGCCAAGTGCGATGAAAGATTAAAGACATTGAATTCTTGGCTTAGCTTGAGCTTAGCTCAGCTTATTATTATGCCACATGATCATGCAACATTTGACATTTGGTTGCTTAGAATTTAATTAAAGGAAGGTCAGAGAAGGGGCTGTCATTCCACGAAGATATACTCTGCATATAATGATTAGCCTTGCAAAGCTTACATAATTTGTCGGCTATAGAAGTTTATAAGATCATAAGAATTTCAATAATATTCGTTATTTAACACAATTTGACTTGGAAAATAATTTAAAATCTACTTCTATATTAAATTTTAGGTGTTTAATCGATTCTAGACAAAAACTAAAATTTTAATTTTTTTTTAAATTTCTAAAAATTTGTAAAAAGTATAGAAAGTAAAGTAAAAAACTAAAATATGTAAAGGCAAACTCAATCTATATTTGAAACCATGAACAAAATGTTATAACTTATACAAATCGGTTGAATTTTGACAAAGTTATGAAGGAAATTGGTAAAATAGGTTGGTAAAATAGGTTGCCAAAAATAGGTTTATTTTCATTATTTTAAAAATTATAGCGCAGAATCCACTTTAAAGACGATTTTTATACTAAAACTGAATAGCTTTATCGATTTGAGCCAAAAAACACAGATTTAAATTTTTGCAAAAATTTTGAAATTTTTGTAAGGGGTAGGTATGAAAAAATTTTGAAAAAATATAAATTTTTGAAGTGATGTATATTTTGATGTAGAATCAATTTAGAGGCAACGCCATCAATAAAATTACATTCCAAAGCAAAATCGCATGATTTTTAACCAAATTATGCGATGTGGAAGTTAAGATAGGTGTTGAAATCAAGAGAGGTACTCCTATCATCTAAAGAGGTTATAACTGTAGCGATTTACACTAACTCCACTAACTCTATATACCCTTTTTGCTCATTCTTAATCAGTTCACCTGCCCCTTTAACCTTGTCATTCTGAGAGCCCCTTCACTACTTCATATACCTAGTACCATCATTATTTCCATTCCAATATCTTGACTCACCTGTGCTGCATTTCCATTTGCCTTATCAGCAACAGTTGCCTCATCAGCGTTCTCCAGTTTGTTGTTATTATTATTGTTATTGTTGTTGTTGCTGGCATTCAACAGTTGTTGCTGCTGTTGGGCACTTTTGTTGTTGTCGCTTTGCAGTTGTTTGTAGCAATTGTTGCCAATGATGTGTCTTGTGTTGTTGCTGCCATCGCTGACGCTGTTGCCATTCTGCTGCAATTGCTGCATGTCCATGTTGCTGACAGCGCCAACGACAACATTGACGTTGTTGCTGTTGTTGTTGTTGTTGTTGTTGTTGTTGCTGCCAGTGCCAACGCCAACGCAGACGGCAACGTTGCGCTGCATTTGGGTAACTCGCGAGGTTGCTGAGGTCTCCGTGTGGACACCGTTTGAATTAGACGAGGAGCAGGCGCTGCTGCTGTCGTAGTTGCTGCTGCTGCCACTCCCACCAGCAGCAGTTGTTGCTGTTGCTACTGCTGCTGCTGCTACTGCTGTCGCTGTGGTGGTGGTCACCAATGTCTCCTTGTTCTCCTTATCAGAGTCGTCGCTGGGTGTTGCTGCTGCTGATGTTGTTGTTGTCGATGAGACAGCAGCCGATTGCAGACCATCAACAGTTGTTGTTGCTGTTTCAACTGCAACAGTTGTGGTTGTTACTGTTGCTGCTGTTGCTGCCGTATATAGCCAGCCCTCGTCGTCGTCTTCATCTGTTGAGGCATCAGCCGATTTAAGTATCTGCAGAAAGGGAAAAACACTCAAGTTACTAAGGAAAACTAAAATCAAAAGAAGCACAACAACAACAACAATAACAACAGCAAATGCAAATAGTTGTTGCTGCTGCTGTTGCAGTAGTTGTTGTGTGGGCTGACGATGAAGACGCAAGCCAAAGAAGAAGAAGGCAACGGCAACATGCGAGAGATGCAACATGAAGATGAGAAGATGAAGTAGTAGAAAATGAAGTTTAATTAGCGTTACTTGCGCAAAATGGCAAATTGTTGCAGCTACAACAGCAACAGCAACAGTAGCAACGACAACAACAATTGTAGCTACAAATTGTTGCTGGTGTTGCCTCGTCGCATGAATGCGCAGAAATCTCGCGGAAAGGTTCGCGCAGTTGTCTCTGGCCATGGCCAGGTTGCTGCTGCTGTTGCTTGGAGGAGTTGCCGTCGTGCCGCCCTCAATCAAATGCCTGCAACAACAACAACAGTTGCTGCTGCTGTCGTTTTCTCTTTGTTTGCAATTTATATTAATGGTCGCCCGACGTTCCGTTTGGTGTGTTGTCGGTGGCGACCTTAGGCTTTTTGCCTATGTTGATGTACCAGCTGTTGCTGTTGCTGCTGCCAATGCACTTGTCAATTGTCTTCTGCTACAGCAGCAGCAACAATAGCAATGACAACAGCAGCAACAGCAATGGCAGCAACTTGACTTGACTTTAGGCTGACACTGTGAGCGACAACATTGTTGGGTGGCAACTTGATTAGCTGATCTCTAGGCTGACAAAAACTCTGTAGATCGTTTCTATCAGTGCAGCAAGAAGAGAAACTTGTCGGATAATATGATATATAAAGGTAGTTGAATTCCATCAAATTTAAAAACCTTATGGTTATTCAATTATTTATTAGAGAACCTTTTAGTATCATACACTACGATTAATTAACAGTCTTGAGGACTATCTATCTATCATATTATCTGTCTATGTTTATTCAGTCTCTACTATATCATCTGTCAGTACTATCTTTCTGTATTATATATGCCGTTTCTGTCTGTACCATCCATCTGCACTATCTATCTACATCCTCTGTATATATATCATATATTCGCAAATATCATCTTTCTATCAAAGTAAGATCTCATAAAAGAATCTTATGGTGATCAAAGTTTCCTCAATATCCCAGCCTGAAATACTTGAAGTGAGTCAAATGTTTTCTACATCTATCTGAAGGTTCTTCTTCTTTTCTGCCTTTATAAATCAATTCTATACACTCTAAATTGAATTCTCAAATCTTAAGCCGAGTTTCCCATTTCAAATGACCCAAATATAATTGAATTTTATTATTTATTTTATGATTCCCCCAGACGAAACTTTCAAAAAACCTAAAGAACTCTGCGACCTCCGACATATTTCAAGCGATTCACCCCCCTGAGGGCTTCGTGCGTTGGATGATTAATGATGATGGCATAATTAAACAATATACTTTATAGAAAACTTCATAATGCGAAGGTAGCAAAAGAGTTAATTATCAAATTGTATTAGACATGCCAAAAAGACTATTTTACAATATGTTAATTAGTTAGTTAACTTTATAAAAATGAACATGCGAATGTTATCAAGCGAAATCAAGGTAGGTACAGGTAGATTTATAAGATATTTTATATAATATAATATCATGTATGTATAATGAATTGTGTATGTATTTCTTTTAAGATATCTGCAAAAGTTGTCCATAAAGTTTCTGCCCCAATAAAGCGACAGTTCGATAGTTCTTTCTTCAGTACCACCACCAACACACATACAGCTGCTGATAACGGTACTTACATGCTCGGAATGTTCACGCTCCCCCTTCTCCAACTCCAACTCCTCCTCCTCCCCGGCACCAGCTGTATCAGTGCCAGCGCCACTGGTCGTCTCATTATCCGTATCCAGATGCTTGAAATAGAATATAGCACAATTCTTTGACTTGCGATTGGAACGATTGAACTTGGTGGAGGTGTCTGCTGTATTGTGACTGCGCTGCGACAGCGCTGTTGGCGTCGTAGTCGACGTCGTTGTGGTGGTAGCCATCTTACGCAGCGACAGCGTAGGCGATTTATTTAGTTCCAGACCGACATGATGATGACCATTATGGTAATTATGATTGTGGGTATTCGGAGTGATGACAGCAACAGCAATGCTCTTGTTCTTTGCACTCCTATGATGGCCATGATGACCATGATGATGATGATGATGACCCTGTGATGGTGGCAACATTTTGTTGCTGTTGCTGTTGCCGTGTCGCGTCTGCAGCAGCGACAAATTTGACAAATTGGGCGTGGAGTTGCTGCTGTGATTCCCCTGTTGCTGCTGTGACATTTCTTGTAGGAAACGTCGCTGCAGCAGCTGGTAATGATTGGCTGCTGCTCGTCGTTGCTGCTGCAACTGTTGCACCTGCTCCAGATCGCTGCTCTCGGAATCGGCTTCGAAATCGGTGAGCGTGGCACAGGCAGGTGAATTGTGATGGTGCGAAGAAGGCTTTGAGTGGCGCCAGGCAGCGGCGCGTTTGGCAATCGCTGCGTCAACAACGTCGCCGTCAATATCCCCGTTACCGCTGCCGTCCCTGTACTCGTACTCCTCCTCTTCGTCGGCCTCCTCGTCGATGTCGGCCTCGTCACCAGGCTGACAGGACAGACAGACAGCACAAACAAGCGGAGGCAGGCAGGCAGGCAAGTTTGATGTGAGTGTGTGTGTGAGACAAAAATTGGTTAGGCAAATGCTGTGGCAGGCAAGAGGGGGTTAAGGGGTCAAGAGTTCACGCACACAAGCACACGCACACACAGATGTAGCTGCTGCTGCAGTGCTGCCAACTTGTGGGACATATTCAAATTCTGAGGTTAGGTTTGAATGGGGAGAACGTATTCAACTTTGTAGGTTAGGTGTGATCAGGAGCGCATTTTAAGGTTAGGTTTTGGCAAGGTGTTTAAATTTAGAGGCCAGCTTTGATAGGGAACCTATTTAAATTTTTAGGTTACTTTTGAACCCAAACGTATTTAAATTTGGAGGTTGGGATTGATCTAGAGAACGTATTTCCAATTTCAATGGGGAGGTTTTCAAATTTGTAGGTTACATTTGAGCGGGGGAGCTTATTTGGAGGTTAGGTTTGCGCAAGAACGTGTTTTTGGAGGTTAGATTCGATCGCGAACATATTCAAATTTGGTTCTAAAGATTTAGGTTAAGTTTGCTTCAATTTTAGGAGCTGGTTAGGTTTGGGAAAGTTGACAATACTCTAGAAGGCATGCACAATTCTAGCTAACAACAACAATACATATAACACAACATACGCAATAGAAATAACAAGAACAATAAAAACAACAAGAAGAACAAGAAGAGAAGGTAACTAACAAACGCACAAAACTTGGCATATGCAAATGGAGAGAGATCTCTCCTTCTCTCTCTCTCTCTCTCTCTCGTCGCTTACCTTTTGGGTTGCGATACAATCGCGCAGCTGATCCTCCTCTTCCTCCTCGTGCCCGTTGTGGTAGCCTATCTGTATTGCAGCTACCTGACAGCGTTGAAAGACTTCGGTCGAATTGTGCCTCGGTGCTTGGCTCGTCTCGCATTCAAGATCCAAATCGGAGCATGCCTCGTTTAGATCGTCCTCGGTGGCACCGTCGCCACCGCTTACACTGACGCCGACGCTGACGACCTCCTCGCCTTCGTAGCCAAATGAATCGTCTTCGGTATCGTCGTCGTCCTCATCCAAGCCGTTCTACAAGAGAGAGAGAGAGAAAAAAGAGAGAAGAATGATGAGTCTCTGTTTGATGGTTTGATTAGCATTAATAACAACAACAACATGAATTGCCATTTCTTGCAGTAGGAGTAAAAGTATGAACTCTTTGTGAAGAAGTAGAATGAAACAGTAAATATACACTGGAGGGTACCAAGTAACTAAAAACCAATATAAAGAGGTACTACAGCAAAGGAAGTACAACTTTATAAGGTAGTAGAGTGTGACAGCAAATAAACGTTGCAGGGTATTTGCCTAGACAACAGTGGAAGTAACAGAGACAGGCAGCCTAGATTGTCTAATATACTGACAAGGCAATAGGAATTCAAAACAGTAAGAAGAAATTTAACTCTACACTTCATAAAGTAGAAGATATAGTTCATCAAAAGAGAGTGATGTAAAGTAAGAGACAGAGAGAGAGAGTTTTGCCTTACTCGCTACGATAAACATCTTTACAGGGTATCCACCAAGATTGCCTTGGCAATTAAACTCGCCACTTATTATTATTATTATTATGATTGTGGCCAATATGAATTTCAGTTTTTTAATTGGCCAACTTGATTCAGATCTGAAGAGAAAGAGAGGGAGAGGGGAGAGACAAATGTTGCTCAACCGTTGGTCAGTCGTCGCACTGTTTCCACAATTTCCACAATTTTCCCATTGGGTTTTCAACACATCACGTAACAAGGCATCGCTTCGCTTAGCTTCGCATCGTATCGCATCGGGCCATGCCATGTCTGCAATGATTCGAGCTTCCTTCTTCACATATGTTATAATTGCTTTCAATTGCACGGGCCAAGAGCCAGACAAACAGACGGAAAATAAAAAGGAAAACAGACAGACAGACCGACAGACAGACAGACGAGCAGACACGCTGTGTTGTCTTGGCCAGACAGATGACAGATAATCCAAAATAAAACCAAATGAAAACCAAACCGCGCACACGTCATGTGGGTGGGGGAGTGGGAGGTGAAGGGGTAAAACAGAGAGAAAGAGAGGGTGGCAGGGAGGGAGAAGGGGAGATACTGTGGTGGCGCGTATTCATCTCATGTAGCGGGGGCGGGCCTTGACGCCCCCTTGAAAAATGTACACAAGTGTTAAGCTGTTTCTTTTTTTTTTGGGAGGGAAAGCAACTTGTTGTGGCATCTTAACCTCATTTGACCTTGACGCGTTGATTGCCCCTCTCTCTCTCTCCTCCTCTCCCTTCACAGACCATTACATGCTGTGCCGAATATTTCTTAGTTCATTAAAAACTAGCATAAAATACCATTATTACCTCATCAATTGAATGCTTTTTTTTATGCTTTACTCGTTTCTCATGGATTGTTTTGCGTAATCAACTCAAGAATTCTCTAACGAGGCCCCTTTCGAAGGTCGTCTGCGGTCGCTTCTTCTTCTTCTTCTCGTTCTTCCGACACACATTCCAAGCGAACTCTATAAAAACCGAAATGATTTATGGTGCCTTGAGAAGCTGCAAGGCGCCTTTTGATGGCTTTGTTTAGACTAAAACAAGACATCAACTTGCACAGTTTCTTTGAAGAAAGAGAGAACACCCTTAGCAGGCGGAATTCAAGTGGTAGAGGCAGTAGGCACCTTCAGCTGGACACTACACATCATGTTTAATGATAAACAGATTGTAGCTGAGTCTATAAACAGTTTCCATCTTTATACCAAATCTAAAACTAACTGGAATTTCACTTTCTACTCTTCTATACCCAAAAAATTAACATAGCACCCGCATTTGTAACGCTGGCTAAACTAGATTAGAGTCGTAAACTGAAAGAGGGAGAGCGCGAAAGGGGGAAGAAACATGACAGTAAAGCGATAATCCAATAAAACCCGACAGCAGCCGTTAAACCTTTTCTTCGCATTCGAAACGGAGTAAAGCTGTTAAAATGATTTGGAAATGCAATCAACACGTTGCATCATGTTTGAACATGACTAATTTTGTTAGTCTACAAAGATTTCAGTTCTTTTGATTGTATAATATGCCTAAATTTGCATAAGATACAGTTTATTTCTAGTTAAGTGTGTAGTGATATATTAGATTCTTTTTGAAATATGCCTTCCTTTTCTACTTCTTTCTCTCTTGGGCAACTTCTATTCTGTGCTCTCTTTCTTGCTTTACTTTCTTAACTTGAATTCTTTTCTTGCTTTCTTGCTTGCTGCCCACAGTTTCTTCTTCTTCTACTCCACTCAACTCAAGTCTTCTTCAACTGCTTCTTCTTTCTCTACTTGATTTATGAACTTATTATGCAAAATATGTATGCATTGAGTCGGGTCTAAAAGATGCAGGCAAGAAGACTCTCGAAGACTCTCTTGATGATGGCAACGCCTTCATCCACTTTCAACGTCGCTTCATCGGCGGGTGTTGTAAGTCAGTTTTTTGTATCAGTTGTTGTTGTTGTAGTCTCTGTTGTTGTAGTCCCTGTTGTTGTAGTTGTTCTTTTACTCTCTGTTGTTGCTGTAGTTCCTCTTGCTGTTGCCTTTCGTAGAAAATTAAGTTCAAGTTTATCGCACAACGCACTTCACGCGAAGCCAGAGAGAGAGAAAGGGAGGGAGTGCAGGCAGTGGGCGTGGCACTGTTGCAGCTGGACACGTGACGTTGGCAATGGCGTTGGCAGCTTAACACCTCATTTGCAGGTAACTTTCGCCTGCCTGCCTTGCTCCCTGCTCTATCATTAGGGCTTGCCCTAGGGGCCCCAGCAAGCTTATCGCTCCATCTGCAACATATACGACAAGCAAACAGCAACAACAACAACAACAACAACTTCAGTAACTGCAGCAACTACAACAACAAGATCGACTGCACGCAATCTCTCACTCAGTGACTCCACAAATTCTCATGTCACTTCTCATTTCTCAGTTGCACCTTACCAAGAACTTTATTTTCAACAAGTCGTGGCAACTCCGATAAGTCCGATAAGTTTGTTTTTTCTTGTGTGTGGGAAAATGCATTTTCCTAACTTCATATTCCCTCTTACCCATTTCCCCCCCTACTTCAGTTTTGACTACTGTATTTCTTACACACACAAACCATATTTTATGAGCGCTTTGTTCGTCATGAGGTTTCATTATAAATTTCTCACACGCCAACATTTAATTATCACTAAACACTTTCATGTCATCGATAGAGCTGTGCAAGGTGCAGGTGTAGGTGGCTAAGGGGGACGGAGACCTGGGGGTAGTCCCGTACTTCAATTAACATATAAACTTGGGGCATATAATTATATCGTGCAATAAAAAAATAGTAAAAAAACGTGCGCTGCAACTGAAAATCATCATGGGTTGCATGAATATGAATCGATAGTTGTGTACACTTGAAATTAGAAGGGGTTTTTTGAGACCATATTAGCTTTTATTGTTATGTTCTTGTTATGAAACTCTTGAAGATATGTTAAGTACTTTCTGGTGCTTCTTTTTTTACATTCTTCCACAATTTTATGATATTTTTGTAGATCTAATAGTTCTCATTGTTGCATTTATCTTTTATATTTGATATTCACTTGTTATGGCGTAGAATGGAGAATTTAAGCACTTTCTAGTAATGTCTTTCTTTAATTCTTTAAGGTATTTCATGGGTTTATTTTGTCAGTGTGCTCACGATTTGACTTATAATGTCTACATCTAACAGTTCTCTATGTAGCCATTTAAAGTAACAAAGGCTACTATACTGCCTAACTTTCTTTCAGTGTACTCACGACTTCAATTCAAACAATATCTAGATATGACAGTTACCATTGTCTCGCCTCACATTTAATTACCATATTCAACTAATAACCACAATCTGTTCTACATATTACATAATTTCCATTTATATCTTCAGCATTTACTGAATACCGAGCAATAATTCCAGCATTATGCAGTAATTCATTCGTTAGCAACGCGACATTCAAGGAATTTAAACACGAAGCGCGAAGGAAAAAATCGACAGACACAACAGCAACAGCAAACAGTTGACAGTCTACAGCAGGGGACGACAGCAACAACATGAACAACATGACAAACTTCCTCAGTCATATGAAAAAGAAGACAAAACGAAAAGCACAAATAGCAAACAAACGAAACAACATGCAAAGCTCAGTTGCAGCAGCAGCAGCAACAACAACAACAGCCAGCCAGCAGCAGCAATATGATTACTTTCATTGTTGCTGCTGCGCACAAAACATTTCCTGGTACAGCAGCAAACATCAGCCAGCAGCAACAGCAGCAGCTGCACACACACATTGTCCACAATTTAGCGCAAATATTCCAAATCGCATTAGATGCTAAATTTAGCAAAGTCTTACCTCCCTCCCTCCTCACAAGCAGCGACAATATTTTTTGCACAGCTTGTCTGGCAAATTCTTGTTATGACCCTAATATGTTGTACACAGCAGTATGTCTGTCAGCAACATGTTGCTGCAACATTACTGGTGCGCTGCTGTTGCTGCTGTGTGGGTGTTGCTGCTGCTGCTGCTGTGTAGGTGCTGCTGTCTGCTGCACAGACAGACAGAGGGCGACAATTGGCGCCCATGCAGCAATTGCTCATAATTTGCAGGTTGTTGATGGCGCATGTTGCTGCTGTGTCTGCTGCTGCTGTTGCACTTCTTTAATTTGAATTTAAGGTGTTGCTGTCGTTGCTGAGGCTGCTGCTGTTGCTGATTTATGGCAACATTTGGCAACAATGCTTGCCACACAAAAGTCATCGATTGACATTTGTGCAAATGTCAACAAAATATTGACGGCAGTAGGAGGAGGTTTATCCTGCCCCCCCCTTCCTCCACCCTCCCTTTCACTGCCTTTGCAGTCTGTTCCCTTTAAATTTGCATTGTTTTTTGTGCTAAGCTGTGATTTATGTGAGACTGTAGACGGTGTGTGTGTGCGTGTATGTGTCTGTGACGCGTTGACAACATGTTGCTAGCTGTTGCTGGTGTTGCTGCTGTGCATTGCTGTTGCCTGTTGCTGCTGCTGCTGCTCTCCCATTGCCCTCAGTTGCGCTTTTTGTTTACATTTTGCTTTTGGCTTTTGCATTGTAATTTCCCATCTCGTTTGACTTGTGCTCGTCTTTCTTGCTGTCTTTCTTTCTTCTCCAGTTGTTGTTGTTGTTGTGTTGTTGAGATTATAGAAATTGGATATTGGAAGACGTGTGTGTGTGTGTTTACCAACTGCTGCCACAATGAAGCAATTTGACCATGTTGATGTTGCTGTTGATGCCTCTGTTGCTGCCTCTACTGTTGCTCTTGTTGCTGCTGCTACAACCTCTGCTGCTGCTGCTGCTGCTGCTGCTTCTGCTGCTTTTACTTCTCTGTTTTGTTTTCATTCTGATCTCAATTTTTTATTGCATTTTATCCGCCTCGTTGCTCGTCGGGCTGCCTCGGCATTCCCATTGTTATTTGCTTAGCAATTAATCATGCAGGGGAAATGCGCATTTTAGAAGCAAATCAAAATCGGAAAAAAACTCCATATAACGATCGAAAATAACATAGTTATAATATTTATTTAGAGCTTTGCTTTCGCTCTGATTTTCTATGGAGTTGCCTGCGGTAATTTGACTAAATAATTATGCCCTGTACAACTTTTGATCTTTCTCTTTTTATAGAGAGAAATTAACGAAATTTATTACAATCTCTTTAGGGTTTTTCTTTAAATATGGAAAGGTATTTTATATGATTTGGAATCATATGAAAGTGTGGAATAAATCTGTGTAGTTGTAAGACCAACTGAACAACAAATTTAGTTTATAATCACTTAAGGTGTCTCTTCAATTTAAAGCATCTTTTCAACCTATTTTCGACCTATTTCCGACCTATTTTCACCTTCTTTAAATCTATTTTAAACCTAATTTACAATCTAATTTTCAACCTATTTTAAAATCAATTTTCCTTTCAAACAAATTACTTGAAAAATAGCTGCACTTTTTTCTTCCTCTTCTTGACAAATTCATAATGCATTTTCGCCACCGTTCAGAGTTGTCAGAGTTGCCATTAGCATTTCAAGTTTTGCTGTTTGGTAAAGCAATATCGGGTGATTATTTATAATCAAAATGCATTCAAGTTGCATTAATATCCTCGCCTCGGATCGACTTGACTCGCCTCGACTTGCCTCGATGTCGATTCAATGTGCAGAATAATGAACAATAAATGGCACATGGTGAGGCACACACACACACACACAAAACACACCTCAACTCACACACACCACATACAACAGAGCACACTCCACACACACACATTATGTGAGTAATTGAAAATGAGCCAGAAGAGGATGGCGAGGACTGTGCACAGAAGAGCAAAGACGGCAGCAGGTTGCAAGTTGCACAAAAAGTAGATCAACTAACGGTTGCAGCAGCAATGGCAGCAGCAGCAGCAACAGTTGCTGCTGTGTGTCTTGCCTGCTGTTTTTGGGGATGTGGTGCCGCATTATAAAACAATTTCTCACAAAATCCCACCCAATTTGCCTGCTAAAACCGCACACGATCATTTGCAACAACAACAACAACAACTATTTCCAATTACATGAGGTATTTTGGTAACGGTTTGAGTTGTTGTTGTTGCTGTTGTTACTGCTGCTGGCGGCTAATTACCAAACGCCAAATCGAAAGTGAGACTCGCCAGGAGAGGCGGTAATTACTTTGGTTCGAAAGAGATTTGGCTGCGGCTTAAGCTTTGGCGACGCGGCCTTGGAAAGTGAAACTTAAGCATTGTTTAGCCAGATGTGGCATGTGGCATGGCTTAGCTAGGTGTGCGTGTGTGTGTGTGTGCGGCTTCCGCGTTGCACACTTGTGGGTGGCACGCCCCGGACGAGGCACAGCGCAAAAATTTACATAATTATTGTGATTTAATTTGCAGCATTTTGCATCTTCCGGGCTTGCCACTCACACACGCACACACACACACACACACACACACTGTTGCAAGTTAAATAGTCACAATTTGTAACTGTTAAACATGCAAATACAGTTCCGATTTGTGCCGATATATCTTGTCCATAACGCGCTACATTTGTTGCACGTCAATTTTTATGCCACGCGCATTCGTTCATTTTCGTGCCTCTCTGTGGCAAAAACAACAACAACAACAAACCTGCTAACTAAACTATTTATTATATAGATATTTTTTGGACCACAGCCCCGAAATTTGCATTTTTTCGGTTTCAGTTTCGGTTTTTTGTTTCTTTCCATTTTGATTTCATTGCGATTTGGGACCGTGCCTCGTCCCCGTTTACTGTGCTTGATTTATGCTCAACGCTTTGATTGATGTGCACCGCGGCGACTGCGATTGGCAATTAAATTCATAAATGTTTAAACTTTTCTTTCCACAATTTGATCGACATTAATTGGTTGACTTTGGGAGTGATCTCCAATTAGCTGCGCCATTGTTCAAGCTGCTTGAGGTTGAGGCTGCTGGAGTGTTGATAAACGTCGTGGAAAAACGTGTCTAACTAATTCGCAACTCAACGAGAGACTGATCTGCATACTGAACTATATAAATAACATACATGTGTTGCATAAATTAGCATATGATATTGTATTGTAGAGCGGCTAAACGGTAGCTGAAATATGGCTATAAATTTAGTGAGAAACAGAAGCTGCTGGAAGTTGAATTGATTTTGAAATGTAGAATTCTTTATAGAAAATTCTCATGGGTTTAAAGTAATTGATCAGCGCGTCTTAGGTGATCTACAACTGTACAATCTATCGTAGTACATTATGCAGAGATAATTAAGGTTATAATAGTAGTAGATTGATCTACAGTACTTTGTTGTACTTTATTATAACCTTAAACCTAAACCGACTGATACTACTTGCAATTGATCTTCTTCTTTGACTTCCCCAACTGATCTTCACTTCTTAATCTATCTCCACTTTCCCCTAACTTAAACCAACAAATATACTGCCAAGATCTGATTCTTAAACCTGAGTCGAACATCTTATGCCGTCTTTCCCAATTGATCTACAGATCTTTTTCCATCTATTGCCAAGATCTGTTTTAATAATAGTTTCCTTTAGCGAATTCCTTACTGATCGTCAGTTATCACTGATCTACAGTCCCAGTTCTTATATTTAGTACAAATTAAAGCGACTTCCTTTAACTGATCTTCATGTTCAAGTGATCCACTTTGTTATAATGGAAATTCCCCTTAACTTGAACCCACTGAGATCTGCAGTACAAGCTGATCTGCTCTCTATACAGCTGCTGCCAGCTGGTCAACTCTTTCAACACTTTCGCTTGTCTACCCTTGCTTGGCCTTCAACCGAACTGAACTGTTGATGAATCAATCAAAAGGTGCATTGGCCTCCATAAACAAATATTGTACATATCTTCCCCTCTCTTCACTGTCTCTCCCTTTCTCTCTCTTGTGCACAAGAATAAACAAGGCAAGACAAAGCTGAGAGGAGCCACAAAAAAATCAAATATAATAATCAAGTATAATCAATGTAATTCGACTGCAAACTGCATTTGTTTATCGCATGTGGCCACGAAATTGTTGGGGGTAGGAAGAGGGAAGAAAGAGGCAGAGAAGAGGGAAGAGACCGAGGGAGGGCAGAGCAAAATGCATTCGCTGGTTATGCATTTTATGTAGGAGTCTTCAGAGTCGTCTCTGCGATCGCATCGTCTCGCTGGGCACGTCGTAAATTTGATTTGGTTTATTTTCATTTGTTGTGCTCATTTTTTGTACGTCTTTCCTTCGTTGGCCACTTTCCATTGGTGGCAGCAGCAGCACCAGCAACGGCAGCAGCTGTTGCAAGTTCCAAGTTGAAGAGACTTTTGCTTTGCTGGCGACCTCTGGGCCAAGTTTATTGCGATGGGTCGCATAAATTTCACTTTTACTTCCAGCAGCTGAACCCCCTTCCACCCCCTACACCCCCTCCCTCTGCCTACACCCCCTTTAGGCTTTGCCTTGTATAATAATTTGTCTTTACTCTGCTGCTGCAACTGCTAATGGATGTTGGCGTTGACTGTGAGCCTAATTAATGATCACATTTGACATTTGATAATTACGCGCAACTATTGCAACGTGTTGCAACATGTGGCAACAGGCTGCTGCATGCTGCATGTGGGGCAAACTATCGCCAAAAAAAAGTGTTGCAAATTATAAAGGCACCACGCAGAGGCGGCAAATTCGTTGCAGCTCGCTTGCAAGTTGCAAGTCTGTGCTCTCGATCTTGGTGCAAGCAACACAACTCCTGCCTGCAGGCTAACCAAATGCAAATTGTTGCACAAGCGTGTGGCGGCGGCGGCGGCAACAAAATTAAATTGTTTCTTCAGCAGAGAGAAAAGCAACGTCAAAATGAAGCGGTTTAAATGCGGCAGCAGCAGCATCATGAACTGCTCTAGAGCCTCAGGCAGCAGGCATGACAGCCATGAGCAGGCAGCAACAGCTCTGGCTAAGAGGGCAGCCAAGTTTGCTCTGTGTGGGTCAGAGGCGGCGGCGTCTTTGACCAGCGAGAGGGGAGAGGGCAGCGAGTGGGGGACTGCCTGCCTGCTAGGCCCGGTGGGCGGGGCAGAGTGCGTGCCTTGCATGAATTACGACACAAGACTTGAGCTGAAGCTGGGGCTGGCACGAGTCGGAAGCCCGCTGCACTTAGGCAGCTCACTTCCCCCCCTCTCTCTCTCTTCTCTCCCTCTCCTTCTCCTCTCCCTCTTTGTCTGCATCAACCTCACACAAATTATACACAATTAAAATGTTGTTACCGAGCGTTTTGCTCTATACAAAACGATTGCAATTACTTGTACAGATGCCGACGGCAAGGGAATCAGAACTTAAGCAAACCAGGAAGTGCATTAAAACTGGCACAAATCAGAGCAGAGGAGAGAGAGGACGGAGGAAGGGGAGTGGACACACAGATAACTGGGTCAATGTGATTATAGGAAAAGAAAACTTTCACTGCAAAGCCATGTCAAGTGAGTGGGATGCATAGAAGAGAAGTGTAGAGAGGAAGACAAAGAGAGAGGGAGGAGGGAGAAGTGAGAGGAAAAAGAGGGAGGAGTGAAAGAGAGAAGGGAGAAGGAAGAGAGAGGAGGAGCACAAAGAATAACAGAGAGTAAAGTAAAGAGTAAATCAGGCAACAGAGCCTAGCCTAGGCTAGAGTAAAGAAGAGGAGCAGGAGAGTGTAGAATGATGTAGAAAACTAGAGTAGAAGACTAGTCTACTGCCTCCACAGAGAGACTAGAGTTAACTGGAGGAAGATCAGGCTAGGGTAGCGTGTGGGCTTAAAAACAAAGAAAGCTCACAAGAATGAGAAAGGCAACAGAGAATGAGAGGAGGAGAAAGGAACATGTGCTAAGGCAAGAAAGTGCATAATTATCTATAGATGGTATCTAACACGAGGAAAGTATGTAAGGAAGAGAAGACAGAAGAATTATGATAGCAAGCACTGCTATTAAGAAGAAAGAGAGTATCAATAATTATATGATATATAGAGTAAAGCAAAAATCTGTAAGCTGAGCTAATTTATGGGATTATAGACATCTATATAACAGTGCAGTTTATAGATTAAAGATAACTAAGATTCAAGATAAGTAAAGTATAAATATAGAGATTTATAAGTTCATTCTCTGCTCTCAAAGCTGCCATTTCAGAACTCTCTTCTGGCAACCCTTTCTGGTTTCTATCATAACTTTTGGTATCCTTTGCTGTTGCTTCTCTCTCTCTCTCTCTCACTTACTCTCTGCTCTCTCTCTCTTCTGTAGCTTCACATTGATAAATAATTTAATTAACCAACTAAACAGCAAACAATTTGCCGCACAGAATCCGCACAGAAAGCCGCGTCTCATCAAGTAGAGAAATTGCTTATGGAGTTGGAGCAGAAGAGGCGTCTTCTGTGTGCACAGTGGTCACTTTCCGTCACATTGTTGGCATTTTCACCAAATGTATTAATTAAATCAACGACTTGGAGACACTTTTCGTAATTAGAAATGCCCGCAATTGGTTGAGAGGCGGACACAAAAGGCAGACAGAGCCAAAGTCAATGCCAAAGCAAACTCAGGGAAAAAATGAAAGCGGCGCCAATGGCAAAATGGATTTTGCTACGCTTTGAGTTTTCCAAGAATTCAAGCGGAAAAGCGCGCAGCTTGCAGCACAACTTAAGCTTAAATAATTCCTATAAATATGTTGGGGCGTGATGGATGAAATTGTCTATAACTTAAGGTAACTAAAAACTTTTCTATAGCTTTTAAAAAATCACCCTTTTTACATCAAATTATATAGACACATTGCATTGTAGACTTACCGCTGTGGAGCTGCGTTTGCGCAGTAGATTGTCCAGACAGAGCTGTAGCTCAAAGGCCTTCAGATAGAGCAGATGATAACGATCTCGCAGACGTTCCAAATTGCCTTCACCCTTACGGGAGTGTGGTCCAGTTGCTCCTCCAGCTGCAGCTGATCCTGCTCCTCCAGCTGCTCCTTTGCTGCTTGTGTTCAGTTGTGGCGCATCGGAGGAAAAGCCACTGCTAAGACTATTTGATTTGGTCACCGATTCACTAGTGGACTCACTGGAGCAGTTGCTATTAAGTGAAGCGGGTTGCTGTGACTGCAACTGTGACTGTCGAACTGCGATTGTTCACGTTCCCTTTCGGAGGCGGCACGTATGCAGGCGCTTACAACTCGAGCGTGTGATACGATTTCATGGTACAACACCTGGAGAAAGAGACAGAGAAAGGAGAAAGAGGAGGAGAGCATTAGTTAAATGAAATGTAAATCTACGTGACATGTGCAAAAGACTCAATTGGAAAGCGCACACACAACGCATACGCAATGTGACTTGCGCAGCCTGCCCAATCAGGTGCATCCGATGAAGTTGTCAGCTGCCAAACTTTAGAGTGGGTTGTGCTCTGCCAGCGCTCTGCTCTAGGTGCAGCACAGACAGAGGAGACAGTAGAGTGAAGACAAGGCACTGTAGACAGGGGACTGCAGACTGGAGACTGTAGACAATCTTCTGCCTAGAACTCCAATAACTTGACTGCACCTCAGCGTGCACTGAGAGAAATGCTGAAGTTATTGAATAGAAAGAGACTGCAGCAAATTTTTAATAAGTTTAAGAGTATTTCTAGCTAGTTTTTAGCCATACTTTAATCTTCATTCTTTATCTTTTCACAGGATAACAGACAGAAGAGGATAATTCTTTCTTTGAAGTGTAAAATATAAAATAATAAACTATACTTTTACTGTATAAGATAATAATCTAAGTTTAGTATCCAGCTGCTATCCTAGCTCTTTTCCAATCGATATTCAATTCTTTATTATTAAGATATTGTATTACCTACGACTTTTTGCCTATGTAAAAGGTTAAACTTGACTTAGTCTATATAACCTTGTAAGCCAAGAGCAGTTGTGATCGGCTTTCTTAACCTTTCTTTCAAATTGTACATCATTCTCAATTGTTATAGAATTGCCAGGAATTTTCTTAGATTTCAGACCTTCAACTAAAGTGTACCTATACCTCTTTCTTAAACCAATACCTTTATCAATCCACATACTTAATCCCACAACATTTCAAGACTTTCTTTAAGACTTTCTTCTCGCAGTGTATTAACTTCTCTGGCTACGCTCTGCACATCATCATATTGCAATTTCCGTTTATGGGCAGCAACATTGTCTTAGATTTTCATCACTCATTTGTCATCGCCGTCTGCAACAAACAAAGCTGCACAAAAGGTCAAATCCCACACATTGCATAAGCTCGATGCCGTCTTCAACACACACAGAGACACAGACACAGCATTGTTTTGAAGATTAATCGATAAATGTTTGCCAATTGGCGGCAAAGAAGGCTTTCCGCATTGCGCGTGCGATATTCAATTTATCAAAATGAGCGAAGAAAACTTTTTGCGCATTGTGTGGATAAATAATTACATGGTAATTGACACGCAGCAGTCAAAGTTGAAGGTGGAGGAGCAAGGGGCGTGGCAGACCTCAAATGCTGCACAATGACACACACACACAAACACACACACAAAGACAGACACACAGATACAGCCACATGTGTGGTGCCTTCGCTTGGTAATCGTACATTGATCTTCATACAACAGTTTAACCCCAACGAACTCTTGCATCATGGACAAAGTAAACAGCAACAACAACAGCAACAACATTGCCTGCAACCTCAGCCACACTGTCTTTGTGGCATGTGGCAGCATTAGAAATCGATAAATATGATGGAAGCTCGTTGCACACCTGTTTGCTGGACTGTGTCCCTCGACGTCATAAATTTCAATTTTCACCTGTTGCTCATTACCCTTTACCCCCTCCAACACACTCTCTAACTCCCTCCCTCTCCCCCATCTCTCTTTGCCTTTTTTGAACAAATTGAAATGTCAGCAGCGTTGGCAATGTCGCATAGTTTCGAAGCGCCCCTCGCTCTGCAGTTTGGGGCGCTTCGTGAGCTTATGAAAATGATTGCCATCGACATTTTTGACATTTGGCAAACACAATTCGACAGCAGCTGCTGCTGCCAGGCAGACAGAAAGACAGACAGACAGACAGACAGGCAGACATAGAGACATAGAGACAGACAGACACTCAGCCAAGATCGACTCCTTTGGGCCAAAGTGTGCCCAGCTCCGGCTGAGCGCGACAGAATGATTTGTTTCTGCTCAAGCGTCAAATGAAGATTTATGAGAAAGTCTTCAGCGTTTTATAGAAAGTTGACAGCAAGCTGCAGTTGTTGTTATTGCTTTTTTTAACTGCAAGTTAAATTGGGCTACAACTGAAGATCTCCTCAGGCAATGTCAATGTCAATAGAAGAAGGTTTTGAAGTATGAATTAAAATGAGATTTCTAAATAACTTAATAAGGTCAAATGTTGAACGAGATTTCACTACGATCAATGGAGATTTATTGTATTAAAGAAGGGTATTGAATATATCACGATATATCTAGACAACTGACTTTGTATTATGATAAAGTGAGTTCTATACATAATGATAGATAAACAGACCTTTACACATGCTTATAAGAATAATAGACTAAGTAGTTCCATTATGGATCAATTATGGGAGAATCCTATAATGTTTGATCGAAAAATTTGCAGAAAAATAAATAAAGTCAAAATACAAACGGGATTACCAAAAGATCTATTAATAGACTAGGCTTATAGACATGTGGAATTTGACTAGGATAAACAGAAATCAATATAATCTTTATGTATTGATTAACTCAAAAGGTTTTCTAATATTGCTTTAAAGTTAATGATGATTAGTTTATGACCTTTAAGGAAATTTAAACACAAGCAAGATTGATATAAATTTTCAATTGCAATTGGATTTACTATATACATTAAACTCTTTAGTTATCTTGAGTTTCTATTATACCTAGCTATCTTTACTTTAGTCTGTGGATCCTTACAGATTGACTACATCAAGTTAATTCAAAACAAAACCCGTTACATATAATAATCTGTATTCTATTCTATATTCTCTCCTTCCCTCACTTCTTAATCCCACAAGTTACTCATTTCCTATGCGCAGACTCTGCCAATATTTCCCACCATAGAACTTAGAATACTTCCTCTTGCAGTTCAATAGTTTTGACCTGACCGCCAGAACGATCAACGTTGCTTGTTTGGAAAAATATTTAAACGAGCCAAAGCAAACACATTTTCAATATTATCGACAAAAGGGGACAAAAATGCTGTGCAGGAATTTTCCGCACAAACAATTTTCCATTTTCAGCATCATTACAAAGCGCAAGCTTGAAATTGTTTGCATTATGATTTTTATCATTATATCTAATTATGAGACAAGGCAGAACATGTTGGGAAAAGACTGAAGAAACAAGAAGAGGAAAGAAGTAAAGGAAGGAAGAAGAAGGGATGGCAGAGGGGGGGGCAATAGTTTGGAGGCTTGGCCCGTTTGGGCAAATAAAAACCAACTAAGCTTAGGTTCTTGAGGCAGCACAGCTGGGCAGGTGTGTGTAAGTGTGTGTGTGTGTGTGTGGAGGCGGAGGCGGGTGGGTGTGGCCAGCCAAAAGCGGCTGCTTATTTGCGATAGTTGCGGCTCATTACCGAACTGACTGAAGAGGAGAGTGCGAGCAACAACAACTGAAGTCGACCACGAGGCAAGCACAGACACAGACACACAATGTGGCTGCCACATGGAGCAGCAGCAACGCCTTTCTCTTTGTTTAAGTCGGGCCTTAAGTTTGGCTTTTTCGAGTGCTGGAGTGGAGGCTGTGCTGTGTGCTCTGTGTGTGTGTGTGTGTGTAGCATGTGCCTTAGGGGCATGCGGCTTGTGGCTGCCACACCACTCCCAATCTTTGCACGACTCTTGGTCTTGGCAATTTGGCGAGCCTCTTAATGCATTTTGCACACGCTCACCACGCCGGCAACACAGCAACCCACCCACCTGAAGAGTTGCAACAACAACAACAACAACAACAGCAGATAGAGAACAACAAAATATGAGCCAGAATTTTTTTATGCAAAAAGTTCGTGACTAATCTGCGACTGAACTTGAGATGTTCCGCACTGTTGTGATTACAATTGAGACTTTGAGACACTCGAGCAGCAGCAGCAGCAGCGAGCAGACAGCAATGAAGACAGGGGAGTGCAAGGGGCAAGATATTGGAGGAGTACTGACAGTATTATTGAAGAAGCAGAGAGCCGCGTGTGCCGGCCCAGAAGTTATGAGCGACGAAAAGTGAAGGCACAGTGGGCGCAGAATGGTTAAGAAAAAAGAGCTTGACTAGTTGAATTGCAGCTGATGAAGCACAGTTGGTAGTTCTTTTTGGAAGAGAGAAAGAATATAGAAGCTGTATAAGTATGTATAATAAGTTAAGAATAAGAAATATATATAGTGATTCCTAATCTTTTTTATATTTATAAACATCTTTATCATCTAAGAAATAAGTAAAGCGCAATGAAATGAATCATTGTATTAATCAGCGACGAAATCAGCTAAGATCCCTTCAAGAACAAGAAACTATATCCTGATTAAATAATACAATATACTATATGAATAATATATATATAATCTATTTCTATATCAACTATATAATCTTTAAAACCTAGAAATTATATTTTATACTTATGAGTTTACAAACATCAATTCAGTTTTAATGATTTCTCAAGACAGAATTTATTTGCTTTCAGCATTCGCTATATCCTCAAGATCAACCGTGAATATCATCGTATTACAAGATTTTTAAATCACCCAAAGGAAAACTGCTTGCTGGCATTCTTCCACTTTTATCATCTATACTCATCGAACTGTTGACTTTGTTTTGATGAGTCTCTTGAGTATTCCACAACATATTGCCCTTGTCAGCACTTTATCAACATAGCACGCCCAATTACCCTGCTCTCGACTATAATCCTAATCACGTTCTAATCATTTTTACACTCATAACTTATGGAAGAAACCCTTTCCACTGATTATGATTAGTGTGTTTGTATAAATTATGAGAAACTCGAGCAATTTTCCAGCTGGCGCCGCATGAGAAATGAGTTTTCTTGACTACAAATGCTAATTGGAACTACGTGTGTGTGTGTGTTTGGGCAAAACAATTGCAACACACACACCCACACTGCGAGAAATACACACACAAACTGCTGCGCCTCAGCATGACGCACATTTGTTGTCGTTGCTTATTCGCATACGCTTTTCACGCGTTCTCTCTTGTCTCTATCTGCCTCTCCCTCTCTCTCTTTTGTGCGTTTCTTGCAAATGTTGTAAGTGTGGTCTGGGCAAAAAAAAGAAGAAAATAGTTTGTTCTAATGTGCGTTGTCTATTTATAAACCAAATACTGGGCACGTATTGCTATAATATCGCCAGATCTCTTGGTGAGGTTCGTTGACTCAGAATTTGTTTTCTATAGAGCGACGATGAGGTTGAGCAATCCCGCCTAGAAGCACCAGCAGCAGCAACAACAATAAACTAGCAGTGGCAACAACAACAATGGGAACTACAATAGCAACAACCACAACAAAGACTAACGAAAATGTCAGTACGTGACCTCGACCGCGTTTTTTAAATTTTTATCGCCCCCCCAGACATGTTGGCAGTGGCAAGGGAAGGAAGTGGGGGGTGTAGACTTCTCAAGCGATGCCTCCACCGCCGCCCAGTTCTGTAATTCTGTTTCTTATGCTTCGTTTGACTATGAATCATTTGCAGCATTACAAAAACACAGAACAATCTCAAGTTCCCTCGTTCTGTGCTCTCATCGTGACTTGGAAAGTATCTCATAAATATCATTCGCAAATGAAAGTCACGCTTAAAGTTTTAGTAGCATTAAACTGGCTTAAGATTCTACATTATTTTTGGCGAATTCAAATCGTAAGAATTTCCGCAGTTCCTTTTCCTGGTCAACGAACCATCAGTCGAGACGAAGAGGAAGAAGAGAAAAATGTCTCCAAGTTGTCACATAAATTGGAACGCGCGCAACATTTTTTCATTCTATGTGAAATAGTCACGACATTTTGGAACAGTTCCAAATCGAAATAGAACCAAAATAGACGGGGAGAATATCAAAAATTGGATCGCGAGTCAAACTAATTTGAGCGAGCAACTCATCAAGCAAGAAAGCAAACGAACGAACTCCAACAACAGCAAGTTGCGACTCTTATTACCTGGACAACATTAGTTCGTGGTTTGGAGGAGTTTCTCTCTCTTCTCTCTCTTTCCCCTCCCTTTCTCCTTCTGCCTCTCGATCTATTGACACGACAAATGACAAATGACAAGCGGAAAGAGACGAAAACATACAACGAAATTGACACTTGCAACAGAGGTGTGAGAAAATATGTAGCATAACCTCATGTTAGATGAAGTGTATGAAACTGGAAGATACCCTTCAGAGTTTGAGAGAAGTTAAGACACGGTGATCTTGTTTGATGTTTAAGACATCATTGTAGTTATAAATGAGATATTGCTATGAAGAATAAGAAAGTTTTTACTGGCTCTAAGGAAGATCTTTCTAGATCAATTGAAGATCTATCTTTCTAGCTCTCTAAGTGATCTTTTTGATCTATGGAAGATCTTTCCAGCTCTATAGTAGATCTGTTGGTTGATATTTTAAGCTGTATGAGTGATATTGCTCGCTCTATGAAGAACTTTCTAACCCAACGACTGATGCTTGATTGCTCTGTCGAAGATCTTTGGTCTATAGAACATCTGTCTAGCTCTACGAGTGATCTTGTTTGCTCTCATGAAGATGTTTCTACGTCTATGGGAGATCTTTGTAAGAAAGTGCTAGCTTTATAGAGATCATCCTAATCACCTTTGTATGGGAGATCTTGGAACCTCTATGAGAGATCTCGCTGTAGGAGAAACCTGGATGAATCTATAAAAGATCTTTTCTAGCTATATTACAAGCTTTATTGTAAGATATTTCTCGATCTAAGACTCTACACCCTATTGCACATACCCCCTCCAACCTTTTCCCATTCACAGGGTAAACAATACAAAGGAAATGACTGCAATGAAAACTTTTGCTGTCTTTTGTTGGGTGTTAAGTGCAATGCACACACCTAATCTGTCTGGGAGTTTGTGCGTGAGCTCTCTGGAACTGCCCACAGTGTCAGCTGCAAATGAGCAATCTGCTGACCTAGATAACAATACAAAACAACACCTGAAATGATGTCAATGCAACGTGCTGCGCGTAAATGCACTGGGAATTAAAGTAAAAAGAGGAGACGAAACCCAAAAGCAGGAGAAGAGCAGAAATAATTCTATATACCGTTCTAGGAATGCGAAAGAGAGAGAGCAAAGTCAGGTCGCAGCACAGTTAAAGCCCGACACGGCCTATTGAGTAACATATCAGACAGAACAGGGGACAGGGGAGTAGATATGAGCAGAGACGACAACGCGACACGGTTGACATAATCACGTTCGAGTGTCACGTTCGTAACCAAGCTTGGTCCGGTCTCCTGTCGCACGATAAGAACTCGACGTAGTCGATGATGCCGGCTTTTGTTGGCGTCACGTTCTTCTTAAAGATGCGGTGCGCTGCTGAAGTCCCCCATGTGGTCCACTCGGCTTGGTCGCTGGCTTAGGTTGTACATACACATATGCCATATGGCATATGGTCTACTATGGTCTTGTCTGGCTCTCGACTCTCAGCTCTGGCGGCGGCGACAGAGAACAAGTTTCGTCTGAAGTTTTGAAGTTTTTCTTTCTTGGCCCCCCTTCCTTTGCTTGCTGTGGTCTCATTAAAAACATGTTACATGCCTTTTAATGCTTAAACTGATTATGAAATTGTCGGCTTTAACTGTTTAGATAATTTTTGTCGAGTCTTTCTTGAACCAAAATGCAACGTAAAGTAATTTTTAAAGACGGATTAAACTTAAGACTCTTCGGGGCTTAACTTCCCGAGTGTTCTTCACTTTGATTGCATTGATTGTTATTTAATACTCTGCAGATCCTTAGTCGCTTTCTCCTGCCCTCTGTCTTTCTTCTTCTTCTGCTCTTTGTGGTCGGCATTAAATTTCAATTATTACAACATCTCGGTTAGAGTTACAGTTACTTCAAACGGGCTTTGTTTTTCATCGTCTTTGGCTTTCCGCTTTCTATTTATTGCACAATTAACAAGTCGTTAGCCCAAAAGTTTTTCGGGATCTCTAATACGGAGTACATTGACCACAAAATATCGTTTTAATTGCCAGTGGAGGTTTGGGAAAATCTCAATTGAATGAAAAGACTTTTCCAGAGCCCCTCTCTCTCTCTCTTTTTCCTTCTCCCTCTGATGACCTTGTCAAAGAGTTGATGTTTTGGGTCATTTTGTCGCTGCTCTTTTTATAGTCCCACACACGAATATGGCTAGCCCCACTCGAGAGGTGTGTGAAGTGATCTTGCACACGGACTTGTTTTGGTAATCCGATAGTCTTGAGTATGAAGTACCCTCCTCAAGTGGTATCGAATTTAGGTGAACAAGTTCGCTGAACTCTGCAGGAAGGTCAACAAAGACGAGGAAGATGTTGGCAAAATGTAAACACTTTATAAGCATCGATAGAAAGCTAAGCATATTTTGAATTATTGAGGAAAGATCGCAGTCTTCTCTTTCCTCTTCTCTCTTTCCTTGTCACAAATCCAAATCCGATTTCAAATCCATTGTTAATGGCGTAGCATATGTTCATGATTGATTTAGCTTACGAAATTGGTAAACAGCGACTTAACTGGCCGGATAAATTGGAGGGGAAACTTATGCGACATTTTCACATGTATTTTGACAACTTATGACAAACGATGGCAGCGGAAAATGTGATGAAAAATGATTCAACGTTAACGATGCATTTGCTTAATTACCGTACAACTCAAATTGGGCAATTATAGCAAACGATTTTGAGTTGGATTACGCGTTATTAACTGCAATTGCAGAGTTACGATTTGAAGGCCGAAATCAAATCAAGTCTTTTGTGCATCAGAGTTGGGTCTACTCTTTGTTTCAATCAAGGTCAGTTGAGTGGAGAAGGCAGAGCACAATAGGGGCTGAAGGTCGTTGTGTGGGATTGTGGGAGAAGTTTAATCTCAACCGGAGAACAGTGGGGAACAAGACCTTGGGAATACATCAAATTTAATCTGAGTACGTTAGACAGAAGGAAACCCTAGGGTTCAAATACTTGAAAGACAGCTTCTTTTATAAGTTAAACAAATCCCTCTACTGTCTTAACCTGCCCCACCATTATCTAGTGCCAAACAAGCCATAAATGCTAAACTAATAATGTTAATCTCCATGCAAAATACCATAGTACACACCCCTTTAATGCCATTTCTCAATTGTCTATCATCATCAAACGAGCGTCCAGTTTATACAGAGAGAGAGAGAGAAAGAGAGAAAGATGGAGACGATCTTTAATTTTCATTGAACCCTCTCCCGTTTGACCTGAAGTCGAGGCAAGTTGCAGCAGCATCTTGGGGCGTCTCGCATTACGCTTCACTGTCTTGCCATGACAAGTTGCAAATTGGGGGCGCGGCACTGGGAACGAACGAACAACAACAAAAAACCCAGCAAGACTATAATTGAAAACCCACAATTGGCAAATTAAGTGGCCACAAAGAGAGTTGTACATACACAGTTGCCTCGAATGTAATTACCCAAAAATATATGTAAAAACATTGAGAGAAATAAAATAAAATAAATAATTGTTAAATGTGCACAGGAAAAAGTAAAAGTTGTTGTCTTTGTGGCAAATTGTGACGCATAAATACCCTGGACAAATAACACTGACAGAGATCTATAAAGAGAAACAAATATATTATGTAGCTCACAATCCTCGGCTAACTATGCTATAAACAAAGATTTGAACGCAATTACAAACTATAAATTATATTTTTTTTTTTGGTCATTTCGTTAACATTGCAAATGAGTTTTTGGTTTCAAACTATCCGGGGGCAAATGAAAACAAAGACAAAAGCCTGGCAACAACAACAACAACATCAACAACAAGTGAAGACAATGGAAAAGCTTTTGTGCAGTTGACTTTCACTATCAGCAGGTGGAGATGAACAACAAACAGCCAAAAGTGAATCCACATCGCGTTTTTTGCCAACAATTACGACACCTCAATTTGTAGGAAGAGCAGGAGCAGGAGCAGCAGCATGGGAGGGGGAGGAGGGAGCGGCACATCATGCCCAGAAGCTACAAAATCAAAACATACCCACAAAATGCATAAGTCAGTCCAGGGTACTGTCGTAGTTGTAGTGTGCCGCCTCCTGCCCACGGCTGCCCTCGGCGACAGGCTGTGTAACTCATTAAGAGGCGAACGGGTTCATAACTCACACAGAGCTGTGTGCACACTGGGGTCACACAGTGGGGTCAGCAACAACAACGGCAACAACAACGGCAGCAGCACAGCAGCTTGTCAGGCCATCATACACAGCTCCAACAGACACAGTCTGTCCAGGCACTTCCCCAAAGATAAACGACAATCAACGCCGTCGACGAGGATGACATGTGTGTGTAGGTAAGGTGTGTGTCTGTCTGTGTGTGTGTGGCTGCACTTGCTGGCCACGATGTGATCATCAAGTTTTTGGTGTAAAAAATTGATTTTTCCACCTCCCGCTGCCTAGAAGTAAGTGCATGAGGAGACATCCACATCCACGTTGCTGCCTCCCCCCCTCTTCAAAAGAGATCAACGATCAAGCAAAGTAAAAGTCCAGTGACCCAACACTAAACTCATGTTTCGGGGCTCAATCTCAGTCAGCGAATCTTTGGCCCGGACTTGACTCGGCACTCTCGAACCCGGTACTGCCTCCTGCCCATTGTGGGCAAAACTTTCCTGTACGTGATTTGCTACCAACAGCAATTTGTGCAGCTCTCAACCCCCAGTGCGACATTATTTAAAGCCCATTTAATCGCAAATATAAATATTTCTTTTCCTATCACTCCCTCTCTCTCCCCCACCTCTAGCTGTATATCTCTCCCTCTCTGTGTGTGCCTGCCTACCTGGCTGGGGCGTTAATAATGTGGGCTGGGTTCAATAGCATTTCACATCGAATATCTTGTGTTATGTCTACCGGGAATTTTTCGTCTCGGATGGCATGTGCTGTGTGCTGTGTACTGTGGCTATGGTGAAAGAGATCCAATAAAAAGAAAGAGACCGCAACAGGGGCAAAAGACTAGCAAAGCGTGCTTAATGTTCAATTGTCTAGCGGACATTGAACTGCAAACTTGGTAAGAGTGAGAAATAAAAGAGATTGAGGACTATGAGCCAAGCATGGGAAGCAGCCACCATCTGTGATCGCTGTAGATCACTGATCACAGATTAAGGTAACT
Source organism: Zaprionus nigranus (assembly GCA_018903425.1). Lineage (NCBI taxonomy): Eukaryota > Metazoa > Arthropoda > Insecta > Diptera > Drosophilidae > Zaprionus > Zaprionus nigranus. The sequence goes on along the minus strand of JAEIGD010000004.1, from coordinate 5,443,308 downwards.
AAGTAAATTAAGTGAAGTTAGTTAACAAGCCTTTAGTAATTATACTTTGAATATCTTCATATAATAATATCTGCAATCTTCTGGATCGTTGAAATACCATCGTTCCTCATTGAACTGTATTCAACGACTGATCCTCATTGATATGCTCCTTATTAAACTGTTATCTACAGTCGTTCCTTATTGCACTACGATCTACTCTTGATTCTAATTGAACTATCATCTACGATCAGTGGTCCATCATAAATTAACTGTTTGTAAGGAAAGTAAGTAAGAAAACTTTTTAATTTCAATTTTTCATTGATATCACATAAACTATCTTTACTCAGCGATCTCTCATCCAAGATCGTTCCTCATCGATCCATCTGTGATCCTCAATCTTTCCTCATTGAACTACTATCTGAGGTCGCTCCTCTTTGAACTGTGTTCATCTACAATCAAATGCGCAAGTACGCTCTCCGATCAGTGATCTATCAGAGATTATGGGTTGGTAAGTAAGTAATCCCTTTGCTTATTATAATTGCAATATAATGTAATAGTATTCTCAATAATCATTGATCTCTCAACAACTATCGTTACTCATCTCTAATCTAAGATCGTTCAATGGATCTGCGATCCTCGATCGTTCGTTACTGAACTGTGATCTACAACTATAGAACCTTTTTGATTCCGATTGTAATATTTTAATACAAGGGTAACCATACAAATAACAGTTGTAAAATTAGCAGAATTATCTTCCAACTGAACTTAGTCTCTTTCCAGCCCCAGTCCAATTGTCTTATAGACTTCCCCTCAACTTTCGCTGCAATTCAATTTAAATTGATCTATAAACTGCAATAAAATGCGGCGAATACAATTCACACTCAATTCAACGCCGCTGACCAGTGAAAGTTTAACAGATCCTTCTGTGCACAGTGGCCTACGACAATGGGTCGCATAACGAAGTCAAACGATCGCGCACACACACACACACACACACACACACACACACACACACAAACTCACAGTTGCATCACCTTCAAATGCGGCTGCAATTCAAGTTCATAAAAATTTGAATAAAAACCAATTTTATTGGCAACGCGAAGTCGAACATGCAGACAGACAGTTGGCAACGCAGTTGGTAACTTTATTAGCAATTTGCCAAACGACAATTTGCAACGAGAGAGAGATGGAGGGAGGGAGAGAGAAGGACGCGCTGCTTCCGATAGTGCGTCATCAGCTCATCTGGGATTATGTTGTCGCCTTTGTATGTGGCATGTGGCACAGACTCTCAAGGAGCTGCAATCATCATACATCATAACCGTAACAATTTAGCAGTATGACAAATATTCACAAACACCTCGCACCCTTTTTTTCGCGCGCTGCTTGCAACAGTTGGTGGCATTAGAAAGTCAGCAACAGCAACAGCAGCAACAACATGGGGCACATGCATTTGCATCTCGTGCATGTTGCATGGAAATGAAGTTGCGAGTGTGTTTTTCAATTTTCACCCAAAAGCAAATTTATCACGTGACGATTTTATGATAATCCCTGCCTCGCTGCATCGTCACGTATAAATCGTTGCCCCAATCGAGCAACAAATATGATCGTGAAGGTGTAGGGTAGAGAGCAACAGCTCTGGGGCAGACGTGCCGGGTCTGTTGAGGTGTTTCCCCCTTACGAGGTGATAGTTACATGACCCCTCTCCCCCTCTTTCTCTTGCTGTTCCCCTCTCAATCTTCTCTCGATCGTGGTGACTCAATTGCAACATCTGATAGCTTTGCTTTCTTCCGCTCTCGCTCTCTTTCTACTATCTCGTTCTCTCTCTCGCTCTATCTCTCTTTTTGCTCTGTCAAACCTTTTCTCGCTGACATATCAGCTGCAAATCGCCAGTCAGCTAGAGATTGACAGCTACAACTGCAGCTAGAAAAAGGCTAAAATCAATGACAGCTCGAACAAAACTGAAACTGATGCAACAAAAACACATTGTAACATTGCCGGAAGATAGACAGACGGCCAGACAGAGACGCAGATTGTCTTTTGCCGGGCAAAAAGTTCAACAACAACAACAGCAGCAACAACAACAACGAATTGTTTTGCTAATATTGGTAATGCCAGGCCGGACAAGCCAACTCGACTGTCGAGAGTTGTCGAATGCAATCGCTGAGCAGATGCACAAACTGACAGCAGCAGTTCAAAGGGGTGACATAGAGAGGAGAGAGAAGAGAAAGAGGAGAGAGGGAAAGGGAAAAAGAGAGGGGGGTCTGATCTGCCCTGCAATCGAGGCGCATCTTTCTTCAAAGCATTTGCTGTCCGCTGTTTACAAGACACAACGACAAGCTGTGCTGCACAGGGCTCGGGCTTTATCAAAGTAATTGCAGGCTATTCTCTCCCTCCGCCTCTCCCTCCCCCTTTGCCTCCCCCTCTCCCTCTCTCTCTCTTTTTCTCTATCTCCCTCTAATGCTGATGAAGATGATGATGATCGGCTTGGTTGCTAATAATAAAAGTTATCGCGCTGAACAGATTAGTTGGCAACGTTTAGCAAGCGTAATTAGCTAATTGAAAGGGGCAAGAAATGAAGTTGAAAAAGAGGGGAAGGAAGTGGGAGGGAGAGAGAAAGAAGTAAAGAAAGAAGTGCAAAAAGAGAGAGACAATATTGAGGAAGAAACTCCATGCAGCACGATAGAAGGTTCGATAAGTTCTAAAGAAGACAAGTCAATGTTGAACAAGGAAAGTGATATAAGGGAAAAGAGGGAGACGTAAAGAGAGGAAAGAATTGAGAGATATAATAAAAAAAGGAGAAGAGTTGAAACAAGCAAAAAACAGATAAAGAAGAATCTGTGCAAGTTTACTAAAGACTGCAAAATTCTAAAGAAAAACGCAGAAAGTTCGACTAAGCGAAAGCTTCATTGAATAAATTTCAAGTTCAGCAAAGAAACTTCGACTTTTTCATCTCTTTTAACTTTAGAAAACAACTAGAAAATAATAACTATAGTAAGACATAAAGAGAGAGAAAAAATGAAGTTATACAGACTGTCTCAATTCAAATTAAAGCTAACAGAACTCTGCAAAAAAAGAATGAAAGTTAAATGGAGCAAAAAACTGTAAGTGGTAAAAAACTTGCAAAGTTCATTGACAACTCTCTCAATTTGTGTTTAGTCTATAAAGAGTTTAACGTGTTTATAGTGCACTCAGCAATATATGGCAACAGATCACGTACTAAATTGACTCATATGTAGACTATAAATATATCTGCATTAAGATTTAAAGTAGATATGGCAACTCTTGACTCAACTGCATTTGGCAATCAATCAGACAAAATACACCCAGCAAATGATGATGAGTTTGTTTGAGTGAAAGCGTATCTTATGCATCCTTAACTACAGTTGGCACTCACTATATAAGACACTATATAACACACTATATAACGGTCTATATACTCTACATGTTTATACATTTGTTAGCATTACAACAATATTGGTTTCAACTTTTATTGATTGCACATTGCAATGAATTTTCCGCGGCCAAAAAAAGATAAATTGAAAATTGCACGCAAGGTGGGAAAGAGAAAAGAGAGAGGGGAGAGAGAGGGAAGAGTTAGTCATTCCCTCCATATGAGAAACGGCATTTATAATTGCGGAAGTTAAACCAAAAACCAAACAAAATAAACAGTCTGCCTGAAGCTGAATAAACTTACGCAACATGTGCAAAGACAAGAGCCCAAGACAGATCTACATGTGGATAATGATTCTTACGTAGAAAGAAAAGAGAAGAAAAAGAAGAAGTTAGTGAAAATGTAGAATTTACAGTTCTCTCTAACTATGTGGAACTGGCCTATAAATATATAATTTATGTTTATATAGGGGCGCGCGACAGAATCGATGATTTGTTTGGTCTCAAGTGAAATGTTTGGACACACTTGGCAGTTCCCCTCTGTGCCCATGCCCCTCCCTTTTTCCGATTAATCCACACATGCCAAAACAACACGCAAGCCACAACAAACCCAACAAAATCTTCCCAAAAAGTGACAGGCAACAAAAAGAGGAAAACAAACCACAACAACATGAGAAAAATCTATAGCCCGATATGGAAAACTATGCTTCTAGTTCCCCTCAAGTTCTTCCACACCAAAAATGGGCGCCGTATTTGAATTTCTAGAGTGGGTGTTGACTCTGTAGAGGGGGGCAGTGGGAAAGAGAGGGGAACTCTACCAAACGAGACATAGTTTGTTATGCTAATTGAAAAAGGCAACGAGAAAAGCTTTTTCTAGTCATGAAAACAATTTATGTATGGACAGAAAATTGTTGACTCGAGAATGAGTAAGGTGGCAGGGGAAGAGAGGGGGAAAGGGAAATGAAATAAGATTTTCACCCAATTTTCTGGCTCTATGCATGTGGCATTGGTGCATGACATGTTGAAAGTAGTTTGGGGTGAGGAAACGAGAGACACGCGACAAAATTTCAATGGGGAACTAGAACTAGAAAGAGAGTTAAGGAGGAAAGAAAGAGAAGGAAGGGGAGTGCAAAAGAGAGAGATAGAGGAGTAGGAAAATTGGGAGTTGTATGTTAGAAAAGTGCTTTCGATAGCTTTGTTGACACAGTTGATGCCAGAGGCGATAACAACGAATCGATAAAGCATATATACAGTATATATAGTTGGCCCACTTTGGAGTGGAAAAACTGAAGCGCAGTGCATTAATTAGTGCCATAAATTATGGCATTAAGTGTGCTAATAAAGCCATCTATACTATATATGAAAGAGTACAGTACAGATAGAGAATATAAGTTGATTAGATAAGAGAAGTGCATGACATGAATGAATCAAACAAATGCTAATATACCATGCAAGCTACGTTGTTTGTGGGATTCTTAGAGGTCAGTTCTGTATGTGGCGCTATAAACTCTTGGCTTACTAATTGCAGCCATAAATTCTTAAGTTTCCCACGTACTATACATTGTTGTTGGCAATCTTTGTGGCAACTTTGTTAACTCTTTGCGCGGCTTCTGTTCAATTCTGCATTGCATTTTCCATTTGCCGTTTTTCCTCATGCACAGCACGTTTTCGAATGTTTATTTTTGAGCATTTGTTGCGCTTCAACAACTGCAACAAAGACATCAGACAAGGCAAGAGAGAGGGAACTAGAGCAAGGCAAGTGGGGTAGCCAGGGGGTAACAAGGGAGCTACACAGAGCAGGCTAAGACTTCATGAAAGCGTGCAAATAAATACGCCGCACAAGGCGTCGAAGCAGAAGAAGAAGAAGCTGAACAGCAACTGCAAAATGTTTATGCAAACAATGACTAAGAAAAAAATGGCTAAATTTGCCACAAGACGAGGAAGGAAGGAAGCCAAGGCCGCAAATAGGAAATGCATTTGCGCCTGGGTGGCATGTGGCACAGCTAGGGGGAGCTTGAAGAGGGAATAGAGAGGGTATAGAGAGGGAATACCAAACAGGAGGGAGGTCTACCAAGTTATGTTGTCATGTCTTGGCCAAACTCTGTTTTGATCAGTTTCAGTTGAGCTACTCTCAGCTGGAGATCAATGCGCGATGCTTGATAAGCCAACAATTTCTATTGTTTCTTTAGCTGCACAGGATCTCAGTGCAACCAAAAGGACGCCACGCTCCCAGGCAAGCAGGCAGTCAGTCTGACTGTCAGGCAGTTCAGAGTTCATCAACTTTCCAAGCACTGGCACAAAATTCCATTACAAATTGTGAAAAAAGAAAATGCAATTTCATGGCTTGTCAATCAATTTTCGCTTTTCTCTTTACTGTAGTTCAGTACCTCCAGTTGTAGTTGCTGCTGCTGTTGCTGCCACAAAGGGCGCCACAAGGCGGGCACAAACTGTCGTCCCCATAACTGATTTATGCAGCCCGCTGGTTTTTCAATTTGTTGTTGTTTCTATACTTTTGTCGACAGTGTCAGAGGTTAACATAATATTTTTGATTGCATTTCAATTTTCGCTTTTTGCCATAAATCTTGCACAAGTGGCAAATTAAAAGTCATAAATTATAACTACAAGAAGCAGAGACAACTACAATTACAACAACAATTGCCAACTTTGGAAATTGCCATTCCAATTGCCCATTTGCCCCATTCGAATGCAGCAGAGTGCCCGCCTGCAGTCAGCAACATGCTGCGCGGCAACATGTTGCCAACGATTTGTTAGCTAATTTGCACGCCACAGTGCCTGCTGCTGCTGTTGTTGCACGTCCATTTGTGGCCACGCTTAGCGCTTTTTGTCAGCTCACCAAATGAGAGTCAAAGGTGTGCGCCGACTGTGGCAATTTAAATTCATGTTGTCATCTCAACTCTGGACACATGTCAAAGGCGGCAGCAGCAACAACAATAACACAACTGCAGCTGCAACAACTAATGAATCAGAGTTTAAACTAATGAATGTGCTGTCGTAAATCACATTTTGTATTGAATGTATGCTAAGGGAACTTATTTTATTGGTATTCTCATTATAATTATCATCATTATTGGCAGCATTTATCTCATTAGTTGTTTGATAAATATACTCATTACAATTATTCTTATTTTTCTTAATATATTTTATGTGATTTCATTATTAATATCATTTATTATTTTTACATTATTATTATTATATTATTTTTATTGTTGTTCTTATTTTCATTGTTAACCTCATTATTATTCTCATTATTATTTTCATTATTATTCTCATTAATATTCTCATTATTTATGTATTCTATATTCTACATATGTTTTACTTTTACCTCTAAGATTCCCATCAATATTTCATTATTCATTAGTTTCTTTATTTATTCATTATTAGTATCATTGACTGCAAAGACCCTTTAACACTACCAAATTCCGACTTCTATTTGCAAAGTTAGCTTAACTGATTTCTCAACTTACACTCAAATAGAGCTCACTTCAATAACGAACTTGTTACCAATCCCCACCCACATGAAAGATTCCCAATAACCCTTTCTTCTTCACTCAGCTCCCATTAATACTTAACGACTTGAAAACAATAATAAAGCATGCGTTAAAAATCAATAAATCCCGCTTGTAATTCAATATCGTAATGTGTAACAAAGAGACTTCTCTCATTTCAAAATGTATTTTCTGCACTTCCGTTGCACATTTTGATTTACGATCTGTGGGATCGAACTTCCTCGCCCACGCTGAGCTGCTGCAGCTTGTGTGCTGTGTTTTGTAACCCTAAACCCGAGATTAATGTCAAGAAATTTCTGAAACAAAATCATTCGAAGAGGGAGTCTACAACAAATCGTGGGCGCAATTGGAAGAAAACAACATGAGCTTAATTATTTTTAAATGATTTTCAAAAGAAAGAAGAAGCTCTAAAACCCACAGGGAACGGCACAAGGCACATAGACACACACACAATACACTTGGGATTCCCTAAACATATATCGTATACCCACGCACAGCAAGGGAATTGCATCAATAGAAAGAGAAAGAAACAAAACTTAAGTGAGGATACAAAGTATTAATCTTTGCTTTCTCTCCCCTCGCCATGTCTACGAGTCGAATGTGTTAATATTGTAATAAAGTTTTCAACATGCAATCGCAATGGAATGAAGAAGGAGTAGGAGAAGTGGGAAGAGGAGAAATAAGAGGAGAGGAGTCTTCCATGACTGTGTCATTTGTTGCCTCGCGTGACGATTTCTTCTCGCATCCGATTCAATCTTGCGCACTTGACGATGCTCGATGAGTTTACAAAGAAACTTCGCATGAACAGCTTAGTAAATATAAAAAACGTAGCGAAGACTTTCTTATAGAGTAACCAAAGCTGACTAAACATATTGAATGCAGTTAAAGGCAGTTAAAATTTAAGATTATTGGCGCCTTCAACTTGAGAGAGAGAGATCGATTTAAGACAAAGACAAAGCCAAAGTCGAAGACGAACCCAGAGACGAACAAAAGCCGCACCCAAAACGGGAAAAAACTCATCATTTTTATTTGCCTTGCCTCATCAAACTTAGTTCGATTGGGGCTAGAGAGGATTACCCACTGCTCCTCCTCCTGCTCTTTGGGTTATTGGTAATTCAAGAGCATCGCGATAAACAAAATTGTAATAGATGCGCCAACTGCGATATGTGACGAGGCAGAGGCAGCGGCAGTTTTGGGCACAGTTCGAACCAAGATTTGTAATGATGATGAGCTTTCTCTGCACAGCATAGAAAGCTGCAAGAGTTGTAGAACGAACACATAGAGAGAGGCAGAGGGGGGGAAGGAAGAGTTTTAGAGACAGCTAAGTACGCCCACAATTCGTTTAGTTTAAGGCAGCAAATTGCGCTGCACCCCCAAAGAAAATTAGTTGCCAGAGTTGCCAACATGAGTTTTAATTGAAAATTGCCTGATTTAATTTATAATACGTAGCATTTGCTACGAATAAATTTAATTAACACAAGTGAAACCGGAAAAAGCGATTACTGTAAACAAAATTTCAAAAGAAAACTCAACTCAGCCACGTAAGTTTGCAGACAGGTGAGCAGCAGGTGGTGTTGGGGCAACACACCTCATGTTGACAGCACTGCAATTTAAGCAAACGCAGTTGGCAACACCAAAGAACCACGCCCATTTTTACAGTTAGAGGCAACTCTAATTGCAATTGTGCGCGTGCAAATTTGCTGAGGTAATTGCAGCAGAGAGACTCCAATTCGAAATGGGGAATACGAATTGGAATTGCTGTGCAGATTTGTATTGTACAATTTGCCCCCGCCTGGTCACGTTCGAGAGATTCTCAGCAATGACAGTGGGAGGTAGTGTGAGAGAGATGAAGAGGGAGGAGGTATAGGAGGAGTAGGTAAAGGAGGAGGAAATTTAGATGAAGGAGGTAAATGAAGTGAAGGATGGAGAAAGAGGAGGAAGTTAAGGAGAAGGAGCTATATCAGGAGGTTGTAAAGGAGAAGGAGGTATAAGAGGCAGAGGTACAAGAGAAGGAGGTACAGCAGGAGAAGGTACAAGATGAAGAGGTATAGGAGGAGGAGGTATATCTGGAGGAGGTATAGGAGAAGGAGGTATACAAGAAAGAAGTACTAGAGGAGGTACAAGAGAAGGAGGTATAGTCTCTCCGCACTCCTTCTTTATCTCAAGAGTCTACAGTCCCTCCTCCTTCGTCCCTCCTCTCTCTCTCACTCTCACTCAACCGGAAGCAATTGGCTTTGCACTGAGGCTGCAGATCGCCAATCACTGACAAGGAGTGTGAAAAGCAAAGCGTGTCGTCGTCGCCGTTGTCGGGGGCATTTCCTAGAGATTATTAGTGGAAATTGCGCAAGCGTGTGCGCTGGCTAGTTAGCCTGGCAACACTGGGGCAACTCTTTGGGGCAACTCTTTGGCGGCACAACTCACTGTGGCAATTCAGTAGCTAACATAATGTGCAACTGGCGGCCACTTAGTTTCGGCTAATTCGTTGTTCTATTGCCAAACTAGACGGCGTTGGCAACAGCAGAGTGCCTGCAATCTAGTGAATTATAGGGAATCCAGTCGAAATGTGGCGGGGCAAATGTCAGTGGAGGTGCCAGCACAGTTGCAGCCTGTGCTGCATGCAAATACCTTGTGCAAGTGGCAACAGCAATCACTTGCACAACTTTGCAGGTACGTAGGGCAAGCTATTAACCCATGAACTTGCCACGCCCCCCCCACACAAGAACCATGTTTGCCACGCACACAGCGAAGTTGCGTGGTACACTGTGGGAAATTGGCTGCTAATTTGGAGTTGTTCAGCGGCACACTGAGAGAAATTAAGATGTATGGATTGCTTATTACGTGCTACCCTTTCTCACGGAGTCTGACTTGATGAAGTAAATACTTTTGTATTTAGCTTTTCGACAGTCTTTTTATGCACTGCAAGAAACTCTAGCTGACTTAATTTATTTGCAAATTCCTCTTATTAATCTCAACTTCCTACAGACACTTTTCTCTCAGTGCCTCTGTGACTGTTCGAGCGGAACAATGCAGTTCTGCAGCGCTGGCAACTGCCAGTTTCCCCTGCTACTCCTAATCCTTCCCCTTCTATGCTTACTCCTCCCTCCTCCTCCCCTTCTCCCTCCTCCACCTCCCCCTGTCTGTCTTCTTTCGCTTTTGTTTATTCACCCAAACGGACATGAAACATTTTCAAGTTTTTCACACTCGCTGCAAGAAAATATTTCGTTTTGCATTTCCGCAACTTTCCACACAAACACACGCACACACTGGCACACACACACTGCCACACTCACGTCTTAACTTATTTTAATGTGGCATGCAACGCTTTATGCTGCAAAATATTCGCATAGTTTGCCGCGGAATTTCCGGGCTCTTTGCCAACGTTTGATCGACGCCAAATGAAAATGACGTTCGTCAATGAAGGCGAGCACAGGCCCCCCTAACAATGATTCCCAGAGATCCCCTGGGTTCCCAGCTCGAGGGCGAGGCCGCCTCTCATTGTGGGCAATTGGCCAAGTTGGCTTTTTTCGGGCTTCCTTTTTGGGGGCAGCACGTTGTCCATGCACATTGCCACTAAGCCGATTTGCATAATTAGACAGCGACTTGACTTGTCTTGACTTTGAGGAGGCCTTCAGTAGTCATCATCATCGTTAGCCGTTAACCCCTGCTCTCCTCTCCCACCCCACCCCCTTGCACTGTGACAAAATTTACATAAGTCAGCAAAAAGTGCAAGGCACGAAATTGATGCGGGTGGCCTACAGTTCCCTTCTCCCCTATCTGCCCCTTTCAGAATAGATCAGAGAGCAGAGTGAAAGCCTCAACTAGCGTCTTCTTCATTTCAAATAAAACACTAATCGGGCGTATGTGTGTGTGTGTCTGTGTGTGTGTGTGGCATGCAGCTCTGTCTTGTGGGTGTAGTTGTAGCCAAGCTCAACCTTGTGTTAGGTGTCGACAGGGTTAGGCGAATTAATTTCTTTACGGCTCTGTTGGCCCCGCACAGATGGCCCCACAGCGATAAGCTGCAACAACAACGGCAACTTGCGAGGCAGACACAATGGACAGACAGACAGGCAGAGAGACAGACAAACAGAGAGACAGAGATACCAGTGGGAGAGGACTAGCTGCACGTAGAGTCAAATGTCGAGTGCAATCAACTAGTAGATACTCCGCAAAGAGTTAAGAAGTAAGAAAAGATACTCAATTTCTTTGAATGTTAATTGTTTACTAGAGATTACTGTTGAAACTTGTAGAATAGGTAGTTCATGAAGAAAGAACCTTATATAAAGCAAAAAGAAGTTGATAATGAAGTTGTAAATGATATTATAAGTTGCTAAACACATTCGTATCTTAGAAGTGCTGTTGAAACTGGCTGACAAGCCATAGGAATCTATAAAGAACTTAAGTTCATCATTAAGGGATAGAAATCAACATAGAATTTCAAAAAAATACAATACAATATTTCAAAAAATGTTGATAAAACAATCTTTCAAGGAGCGTATGCTTAAGATGTGATAAATATATTTTTAAATCCCTTATAACTTCAATATTCACCCTGGAAACCTAATGAAACTTGTCGGATTGCATGATTCCAAGTATAAATCTTTATTTAACTAATAAAATATCATAAAATGCCTATAATAACTTAAGTATGCGTGATATAGGCAATACTCTTACTGCTTTTATGATATACAAGTCTCTCAATGCTTCAGATCCTCATAGAATCTTTCTAATCAATTCCTGCTACATCTTCTTTCTCCAATTAAACTTCTCCATTCTCCACTTATATTTACAAACACATAATACCCTTTTATTACCCCTTAAGTACTGAGTATAAAAAACATTTCATTGCTTTCTGCAGTTGTTGTCGTCTTTGTTGTTGTTGTTGTTGTTGTTTTTTCCTTATGCATCTGTCACTTTTACCATGCGGTTTTTTTGGCTACGAGGTTATCAGCATCAAGACATCTCAGCTGCAAAATGCAAAACGCAAAGGGGGCAGTAGTATGGGGGAAGGGGTAACAACAACATGCAGCAAGTTGCAAGTTGCCAAAAGACTACGCAATATGCTGGCAGAAGAGCCGTTACAAAGTGTTGACTACAGCAGAAATGCCTGGCAATGGCTTCCGTTGGGGGTGACACAAGGAAGAGGGAGAGAGGGAGGGAGACAGACAGACCGAAACGCCTCTTGGCTACTCTCGTCTGCGTCTGCGTGTCGGCATCCTCAGCCATTCACAATAGCCTCGACTTGAACGTGGCCATTGAAGGTCACGAGCGTCAAACGAGCCTTTTTTTTTCTTCTTCATATTTGTCTCTTTGAGTTGGGGGCGTTGTACCCGCCCCCTTCCCAATATCTCTCTCTCGAAAGGCGGCGCCAATGAACTCTTGCATGGCACAAGTGAAAACTACATTAGAATCGCAACAATGAGAGAGAGAGAGAGAGGGGGGAGAGAGAGCGAGAGAACTATAAAAGGAAATTGTTTTTAGAGTTATGAGTTTTTTTATAGTGCGGCAAGTACAAGATCAGTCACTGGAACGCAGCAAGGGAGAGAGAGAGGGAGGGAAACAGGCAAATTGAAATGTTAGAAAGGGGAAGCATAGAAATGAAAATGGGAACAGCATGTGGCAGAGAGCACACACCACTCACACACACACTTGACTTCCTTCTAGACCCCCCTTGTAGTCTAAAAGTATTTCCCATACACAAGTGATTCACATATTTGCTACACTTCAAAAATGACACCATGAATTTCACGTTTTTTCTACAAGTATTTCAACTTTTATTCAACACAAATTTAATGTGAGTTTTTTAGCCGAAAAAAACACAAAAGTAAACTGGGTTAATTGTTGCTGCAGTTAGTAAGTTTAGTTTGGGTCTAGATAATTCTCAAAAAAAAATAAACCCATTTCCATTCCACTGTCATTCGTTACGCATTGCGAGCTATGCAAGTGGATCTTGCTTTGCGGTTTCCGGTTATACATTTTTCAACATTATTTAAGTGCCGAGCTTAACTTTTGAATTATGAACTCATATACAAATTTATAAATAAACATATGTATCTCTCTCAATCTCCCTCCCTCTCTCTTGCTCTCTCTCTGTTTGTTTATTTGGAAAATTCCCTAGGCAACTCAGTGAAAAGCCGACAAACCTAAGCCATATGGTCACTTAATGACATTTCCTCTCCCTGCCACCCTGCCTGCCTTCCTAATGTCTGCATGCACCCCCAATTGCAATGTCGTATATCATGGTATAATAAGGCGCACATTAGCAATGACGGAACTGAAAGGTATAAAACACATTTGTGGGCGTATGTGACCAACGACAGGTGCTGCCCAAGCGATTTTCTCTGAGTCCAAGCACATTTTATATAGCATAGTATTGTCATTGTTAGTATAATTGTTATATAGCAAATTTGTTGATTTAGAGATAAGTTAAGTACGCATTGAAGTGCCGTTACTTCCAGTACATTATCACGCAATTAGATCATTTCGCTATATAGCAGAATTGGTCTCTCTCTCACTCTTCTACGTCTTAAATATTCTACACGAATTCTCGCAGAGCTGTCACATAAATTAGACAAGCTTCCTATCTTCCTCTCTTGCTCTCTTTAAGCCTCTTAAAGTGCGCTTGAAATGGCACAATTTGCCTTGCTACCTCTTCCCTCTACACCTTTCTCTCTTCACCCTTCTCCATACCTCTCTTTGGAGTACCCTTTTGAAAATGCCGCAATTTGCAAATGAGCTAAAAAACGTGTTGGCCAAAAGAAAGAGATCTATCTAACGGCATAATTAAGTTTTCCTCATCAGCCATTTACGGCCAAAGCAACAACAGCAACTACAAGTGCGCGTGTTGAGGGACAGTTCCTGCCCTTTCCCCTCTGCCTTCCACCTCTTACTCTTTCGATTTTATTGTTTCATTTGCAAAACGCGATATACATTGCCCGGAACTGCCGACTTTCAAAAAGAAACCCCGCACGGTTCTACCGTCAATTTCTTCATCTTCTTTTTTTTATGACCATAACCGCTTCGTGGTGAGTAATAACAATGCCTTTTTTTTGTTTTTTTGTTGTCTAATTAGATTTTTAGAGGCCCCCCCCCTCCCAGCCGTTCATTATGCATTTTACCACACTGGAATTCCGCTCGAGTTCCGTCCTAGGCAAAGTGCATTGAGTGTATATATATTCAAGTGTCTCTCTGGAAGAGTGTATCTGCAACTTGTGCAACTTTCTGTGGAGCCATTTGGCAAAAAGCGATTGTCGATCTCATTTGGAACACGCAGCGCATTGCAGACAATTGCCCCCCTTCCCCTCCCTCCCTGCCTGCCTGCCAGCCTGACCAACATATAATCACATAATGTGCACACAAATTTGTTAAAACCAAAAAGCCAGACAAGAGTCGATAGTCATAAGCGACTATCGATAAACATTTAAGGCACAAAAATATATTTACAAAATTGTTTTCATGGAATTTTGTTTGTGGTTTAAGTGAGAAAAGGCTAAACAAGTGCATGCTGCACAGGCAGATACCCTGGAAGCTCTATTTGTTACACTTTCAATAAAATAGAGATGTGAATGCGTCGATTTATATATCGATAAAATTATTTCTTTTGATTTATGCATAAAATCAATACAATTTATGGGAAATCGACATCTATTTATTAAAAAATAACTAAAACATAAAATGAAATGAATCTCGAAGACATTTTTCTTTAATTTAATCGATACTTCTTTGAATCTAATCGTAAGAAATCGATATATTACCAACTATATCATTTACAGGTCTACTACAAAATCAATCTTATCCTTGTTTGCCTACCTTAACATCATTTTTTATATTGTACTAGCCAATATTTACAGGGTATTCCAAACATGTTCAGTGTCGGCTAATTACACACAATTACACGTAATACTCACAGTAATTTAACAACTCGTTTTGTATTTTTTCGGTACTTTTTCAACTGTTTCTTTTATAATTTTGCTTACCTGCAAAGAGAGAAAGAAGAATAGAGAAAATTATTATAGAATTTTATGAGTTTTTTCTTCTGATTGCTTTTATTTTGTAGAGTGTCATAAAAACTTTGTCAACTAACACACAAAAGTCTTGAACTTTGTGCTTGACACACACACAAAAACAACAAAATCAGAGTCCGAACTAAGGTCGTAAAGTGTCCATTAAGAAGTGGGAAGCGGAGGTTAGAGAGGGGAAGCAGTCACTGCAAGTTGAGTAGCATTTTATGTGATCTTTTGTTTTTATTGCTCTTCTTCTCCTTCAAGTTTTATGAGAATGCAATGGCATAAATTTTATACAAATTTAATTTAATTTGTACGTCGACGTGTCGCAGCAAATTCTTAATAGAAAAACTGTCTTTAATGGGGGAGAGAGAAAGGGAGAGAAACTGCTGTTCTCAGCTAATGATGATATGGTAAGTATAATACGATTGTGCAGCCAGCAGAAACGCCCACAATTAAAACAGAGTTTTGTCTATTGTTTGGTTGAGTTTGTTTAGTTTTTTCTCTCTCTCGTAACCGGCATGATTCATGCGGCTTAATTATGCCATGTTTTGAGATAGAGATATACGTGCCACGGTTTAATTTCTTTTCAATCTGAAAGTGATCTGGGTTTTAAGAGGGATTTTGTATATAAAACTTAAGTTCTTTGTTCTAAAAGAAGGAGTATAAACACACCGCCTTTATCGTTCTTTCTATCTTTATCTGCAATATACCCAGCTCTGACTGTTTTTCTATCTACCTCTTTCTACCTCTCAGTTCTCATTCTAAATTCCCTCCCCTCACTTCTTTTCGTCCGTCTTCAGCAAGGTTTCACAAACAAACATTTCATACACTCCTTAACATTTTACCCCTCACAAACCTCTCGCAATTTTAATTTCTTCTCAAACAATTCTAACAATTTGCAACTCTCTCAAATGCATTGATAATGAAAATCAATTTGATTGGCGAGGTTGCAATTAAGCAGCAATGCTTTCCCCCTCTCTCAACCCGCTCATCTCTCTCTCTCTCCACTTTCATTTTCATTTATTGCATTTCCAAAAGTTTTTCCCCTGTTTTCTATTTTTTGTTTTCTCATTTTAGCCGCAAATCAAAAAGAAGCCGCCACAGTCAATATGAATTGTGCTTGCAGCTCAGGCTGACCAAATTCAGGCAACGCATTAAGCATTCATTCAAGCCATTCATTCATCTTGCTATCCATCAATACACTACCCCCTTCTCACGCTCCTTCTACACACGGTAGCCAGCGCGAGTTTTATTGCGCAGCCGCCCCGTTACCTGTGTTGTGTTAATGCGTTTTCAGACTCTTTTTTCTTCATTATTGAATATCGAAAATAAATATTTTCACAGCTTGGGCGTTAATTGGAAAAATCGAACACGAACAAGAAATAAATCCCCCAGCAGCCCCGCCTGCATTTTCACAGATTTTCCGCTCCGTTTTGTTATTAATGATCAGAGTTACATGCACCAAACTACACACGAATCTAGCTAGATTGTGTCTACCGAGGGGGCTCTTGAGGTGTGTCGAGTCTCTCTCTGGCGCAACTGGAACAACAACTAATTGAGCCGTGATACTCGAAAATATTTGGCAATGCACTTAGCCAGCCCTGTTGGCTTAATCGCTGCTTTAAAATCAATTAAAAAGGCTACAAAAACAGCTAGAAAGACACATATAAAAACCTCCTGGTAAGCTGCATTTTGACCCAGAAATAAAAAATGGCTTATGAATTGCTACACAATGCAGACCTCATAGTAGGCAAATGTTGCCTTTGTTTGTTGTTGTTGCATGTTTGCTGTTGCATGTTGCCTGTGTCTGGCTTTGGCTGCCGCAAGCTGCCATGTCTTCAAGTCACTTGGGGAAGCCAAACAGTTGTGCCGCCACGTCTGAAGCTGGGCCTGAGGTCTGTGAGGCCTGTCTCTCTCTCTCTTCCTCCCTCCCTCTCCATCTCTCTCCCTCTCTTTCTTCTGGAGTGGCATTTGATATCGATGATGTCTTTGTTTCATTTACAGCTCAAAAATTATGCAAAATGCAATCGCAGCAGGGGGCAGAGACAGCGAAAGAGACAAGCACAAACACAGATTGCAAGCGAAAGATGTTACTGCCAGCAACGGTAGGGTATATCAAGTTAATGGGTATCTACGGCATACTTTGACTTTCAGCACTCATAACTTGAATAAAAATCAAGTGATTTTCCTTATGATTATTTTTTTACCAATGGTTTTGATGCCAAATTGATTGAGCATCAAAATATTAAACAATTAATGGATATCATTTTTTAGCTATATTTTCCATACCTACCCCTTACAAAATTTTAAAATTTTTTTCCAAAATTTTACAACTTCAGTTTTTGTTTCAAATGAATAAAGCTACTCATAATTAGTATTAAAATCGAAACCAAAACAGTTTTGAAGCAAAATTGAGAAAATTATCGAAAAAATACCGAAAAGGATTTTCATGTTATCCAACACTTTAAATTCTTTAAAAATTTAATAGATTAGGCTCTGGCATAACAGTTTCATAATTTTATTGATTCTACATTGATTTGCAATTCAACTTTTATGAATACACACAATTCACAATGTTTCCATAAGTAAATGCCGAAAAAGATTCCATATTATCCCATAATTATACTTTGCAGAGTATACCATAGTCGACTACACTCTCCCTTACTTTTCTTTGCTTGCTTTGCTAAGGCTTTGGCAACACGCAAAAGAAACTTGTCAGCTTTATGACAAGCCAGAAGAAGAAGCAGAAGAAGCATAAAACAACAACAAACAACGTTGTCTTTCTTTCATTTTTTTCTTTCTCTGTTTCGTGGTTGCGCGTCAGTGGCAAATTGATATGTTTCCTCTAAAAAGAGTGTGGGGGCAGCAGCAGAGCATCATGAGCAACGTGCAGAAGCTGCAGTAGAGGATCAAAATGAAATTGAAATAAACAAAAGTAACTTGAAGGTTTTATGAGCTATCAATTACTTGGGCAGTTGCAAGAATGTAGAAAGAATGGAGAATCAAGCTTAAGACGCCGAAATCTATATACTCTTGGTAGTGTATTTACTTCCCTTTGTAAAGACTCTAGAAGTTTTATAAAGTGCAGTTTGATAAGGTATTTCGTATAATTATGACACTCAAATAGCTTTAATATGTTAGGTTTAATTCAAAAGAATGTACAACTAATTTCAAACTCGCCACTATAAACCTTCTTTGTGCTCTGCAGTCCACTTTGAAACCTTACAAAGTAACCAAGTGCTGCTCTACAGTGTAGCAAGTGTATTCAAAGACATAAAGCCTTTCATATCATATATACAAGCTGTGGTTAAAAAATACCTTTGCACACAAGTTGAAAGGGCCTGCAGTTTACTGAATTATATGCATTATATATAGCAAGGGTATCAATTAAAGCAATTCAGTTACTTTTCGGACAGGCCAGCTGCAGTAGTTGATGTGATAATAAGTGGAGAGAAAGACAGAGAGAGAGGGGGGAGAGGGAGAGAGAGTGTGGCGTACACAGCCTGTCACCGACTCAAACCAAATTGGCAGCTTTTTAGTTGTGTTACCTCATCGCGCCTGCTTTATAACTGTTTCTTCGGCTTTTCCTTATCGCTTATGAAAATCACAAGCCAAGCAGAGCAAAGCCAAAGGGCCACTTTCGTTTCTGTATGGCGCGGCTGCAAGAGAGACTGAAATGAAAGTGTTTTTCATATGTTCATAAAGGTAGCACGAGAGTACCAGGTACACTAGCAGGTACCCCCCTTCCCTAAGTTCCCCCTTGTTGGCAGGCGGCGCAAAGTGGTGCCAAGTGCAAGTCGTGTGCGTGATAAACCAATTAACTGCAGTGTACTGTGAAACAAGCCAACCGAAAACCCAAACTGAACTCAAGCAAAGAAATGTGTTTGGCCGAAAGTGAAATTTATGGTAAATAAATAAAAGAGACCACAAAGATTGACTAACAAAGAGAACTACGAGTAATGTCTGGCTGCCCTATGCCCATTTCCATTGTATATTTTGACAGATTTTCGAATATCTACGTCAGTCTATATGTCATAATCAAAGAATGACACGGTATAGTAATGGTTCTTTGGCAAAACAAAAGAAAAGAAAGAAATTTAAAAAGCAGAGTGAGAATTTGAGAGGGAAACAAGCTAGAAAAGTCAATCAAGTTCATGTGCATTGTTTAATATAATGAAATATCAACTGAAAGTCTGCTTTATCTTGGCTAGATATCTGACATTCATATATATTGGTTTATATATTGAAATATCAACTGAAAGTCAGCTGTATCTTGGCTCAATATCTGACAGTTTTAATGGAACTTTTACCTACAAGAAATGCACCAATAAATATTGAAATGATTCCCATTTATTTATTCTCATTCTCAACCTTTCCCCCATTGATTCATGTTATATTTCATGCTTGTTTCATTCATAATCTCTGCCTTTCTTCCTCTTCAACTCTTGCTATCTCTTTCGCTTGCTTCCTCTTCATCTCCCCGTTATCTTTGTACGTTTTAAACACGTTTATAAATATGCCAACTAATCAAGTTAAAAATAAGTTGCAATTATCTGTAAATTTAACAATTTCCTACTCACGGCCTTATCAGATGACAAACAGAACGCACTGAGCCTCCCTTCGCAATTCTTCTCCCTCCCCCCTCTCACTACAATTAAAACTTAACCTTCAATGCAGAGCGTATTCAATTGCGTTGCGCAGATAGAAATCAGTCTGACAATCGGGCAAGAGAAATACAGAGACAGACAGAGAGAGAGATAAACTTTAATTGACTCATTAAGTGCAGTCCGCGGTGAAGCGTCACTTTCCCCCAACAACAAAAAGAGGAAGAGCAAGCACAGTGTCAACTGATTAGATAAAAATTGTAAGTAATTTATCACTTAAGAACGCAACAAATAACTCTCAAAGGCAACTCTCGAGCTCCAACTAGGCAATAACTGTAATTGCATAGCTAGCTGTACAGCGTATCTTTGTATCTGTAACTTCATCTGCCACTCAAGCTGTAGAAGCTAGCTGTAAATGTAACTCTATCTGTAGCTCTGGCTGTGTATAAAACTTTATATATATG
The DNA here is from genome assembly GCA_018903425.1 of Zaprionus nigranus. Taxonomy (NCBI): domain Eukaryota; kingdom Metazoa; phylum Arthropoda; class Insecta; order Diptera; family Drosophilidae; genus Zaprionus; species Zaprionus nigranus. Next base: position 5,423,341 of record JAEIGD010000004.1, on the reverse strand, counting down.
TCTCTAACTGTTGGGGTAGCTCTGAAAGTATCTTATAGCTGCTGCTGTCCTTAAACTGTATCTGTAGCAATATCTTTGTCTATAACTTATGCTGTTACTGCATCTATAAACTTCTCTATGTATCTGTAAGCTTGTAGCTGCAACTATATATATATGCATCTAAAGGATTCTTACTGTATCTATATGTTTGTATCTGTATCAAATACGTTTGCTTCTGTTAGTATAATCATAGACATAGGATCATTTAGATTATATCAGAGCTTCATCTGTATCTTAAGGCTTGTATCTGTATCTTAAACTGCATCTATATCTGTATCCTAGGCCGCTCACTGTATCTTAAGGCTTGTATCTGTATCTTAAACTGCATCTATATCTGTATCCTAAGGCTCTCTGTATCCATAATCCTGTATCCATATTCAAGACACTTGTATCAGTAATGTAAGGTTCTATCTAGTATACACCCATAAGCTTGTATGTGCATCTTCAAGTTAATATCTATTTCTTCAGACTTTTATTCGTATCTCAAATCATGTATCTGTATCTAAAAGACTGTAGCTGTATAAGCTAGCTGAAACCTAACAATTTTGCAATTAAAGCTCAACATAAAGACACATCAAAATAGTTAATTTGCTTTCCAAGAATCAACGAAGGAAGGTTTCTGTGTTGTTCTGCTTCTTTTTTTGGGCTTGCGTGTGCTTTTGAAGCTAACGGAAATGTTTGTCATGATGTGATGTAAGCTTGTAAGCTGCTGTTGTTGTTGTTGACTTGATTGTTGTTGTTGTTTTGGTTACTGTTGTTGCTGCTGTTGTTGCTGTGGTGCCAATCAACACATGGGCTAGGCTAGGCTAGGCTAGACCAGACTGTGTAGGTAAGAGCAACTGACTTTGGGGCTTGGCTTGCTTCTAGTTTAGTTCCGACAGACCACTAGCTGTTGCTGTCTTCCTCTTGCACACACTCCCTTCCTCTCTAGCTCTCGCTCTCTTTCTCTCTCGCAGTGGCCAGTTTATTATTACAAATTTTCCATTTCGCTTTGCTGAAATAATAATTCGCGCTTCGTTGTTTTGCAACTGTCAATGCAATGAGAACAACAACAAGAACAGCAGCAACAACAACAAGGTGTACAATAACAACAACAACAAGGCAGCATTTGCTGTAAAGAGAAGATGCCATTGACCTGCAGTTAAGGCGCGTTCAAGTTGCCTTGCCAAACGTTCCCAGTGCCACATGAGAACACTACAAAAGGGGGGCAAAGGAAGGGGGGTGAAGGGAGGGCAGCAGTGGCGAGTGTGTGTAGTTAAGAGGTAGGGGGTAGTTACGTCGCGACGTCGCGGCTATAAATCCAGAGCACCACCGACAACTGTCCGGCACTTTTGCCTTGGCCTGGACTCGAAAGGAGTCGCACACACAGAGGCAGGCAGGCAGCTGCAACACGTTCGCCTCATTCAGCTGTTTTCCCTGGAATTGCGAGAACGCGTTGCTGTTGCTGCAGCTGCTGCTGCACTCGTTGCCCAACACTCAACACACTTCACACACCAGACACACACACACACCACACACACACTCACATTCAATTCGATTCGTAGCAGTCGACACACTCGACTCGACACGACACGCCGCCACAGCGCATGACGACTTTGACTACAACTCCAACTCCAACTACGAGGAGTCCCCTCTTCTAATCCCACAACTCGTCGACACACTTGTCGCCCCTTGCAACATGTTGCCAATGTTGTGCGACAGCCATGTTGCCAGCTGTCCAACTTATCAACATCTTGTGTGTGTCGTGGCAAACTAGTTTACTTCTTCAACGATCTTCCTTTTCTCTATTTTTTACTAATTACAGCATCCAACTCAAACCAATCCCAAGGCTATTTAAACTATGTCTAAACCTACAAGAGCTTCTGGGCAACAACAACAATAACAACAACACTAACAAGAACATCTACATACACAACTACAACTATGATTAATGTGCCACAATCAAGAAAACCTTCGAGGGCTTTGTAAACTTTCCAAATCTAACATTTGTCAAGCTAAACCAAACGATTAGCTTGGCTTAATGTATCTATTTATATTTGCAGCTATCTGTATCTATATATAGATCTAATTCCATGTCTATCTTATCTCATTTATTAGTTCTAATGAACCTAAAGCTCTATAATCCCCTCATATACCGTTTATAATGAGCACATTTGTTTTCAATCAAACCTTAATGCAAACATCACGTTTCGCTTGTAATATAATTCGATTTTAATGCATTTACAAATCTTATTAGAGCGTTGACTACGCCCCCTCCCCCTTCCTGCTGCCCACATCCTTCAATTCTGCATTACTTTTCTTTTTCATAGAAAAACTCATTACCCCGCCATAATGAGCTCGTTCCGAATTGCCAGCACTGATGGCAGTAGAAAACGAAAAAGGCAAAAGAAAAATCAGTGTAAACGACTTGTATATACCCTGCACTGTAACTGTAATAATAAATCCCGAGGGCATGAGTTTTAAAGAAACTGCATGCCAAATTTCATAACTCTAGCGCTGCTACTTCCACAGATCCTCTCGTTTTTATAGAAGAAGAGTTGATATTTCGTGCCCACTGCACTCTACTTGCCTTCCTTTGTTGTATATACCCTACTGCAAGCACCTGCTCTGACTGTGGGCCATAAAAACTCACATAAATATACTGAAATTACGTGCAAATTCCGATCGAATGCGTAGGCGAGAGCTCTCAATGCTGTGTGGGGGCGTCTAGCAACAATTTGGAATGGGGCACGAGGGGGAGAAGAAGTAGAAGCAAGCTTGAGCGTTTGTTGAACTGCAGTCGAAGACACATGATTATTATATTTGATTTGTAGCTTTTTTCAGCAGCAATTTTGCCAGCGCTTTTCCTTGTGCATTTCACTTTTCATTGCAATTTGTAAGACGAAATTTCTATGCAGACATTTTCAATGTCAATGATTTTTGATGCTTAGCCAAGCCCAAGGCAAAGCAACGATTAGATTGTTTTTCTCCCTCTTTGAATCGATTGTTAAGTTAATCTGTCGGTTTAGTGAAGATTTGTGCATGATTTGAGGTAGAAATTGCCACGAAATTGACTTGATTTACATTTATGCACTGCATTTATAGGTACAGATACCCTGTAAATTTAGTCTGATTCTCCAACTGGCTAAGTGGCTTGTTAGCACTAAACATAAATTTAGCCTTTTCCAAGCTGAAATCGACAACAAGAATTAACGCAAGCCAGCGAACCGTTTAGCAGTTATAGCCATTTTCGCCTTGGCTCTGCCGCCCTCTCTCTCTGTTTCTCTCTACCCGACTCTCTCTCTCTCCCTCTCTCTCTTCCTCTGCAGATTCCTGTTGATCTTTTGCTCAGTCTTTTCTCTCTCTTTTCTTACTGGTTTGCCTTGTGCTGCTGATCATAAAAACTGAAGATGCAACTTAATGATTTTCCTGCTGCCTCCATCTCCATCTCTCTCTCTCTATCTCCCTCTCTCACTCTCCACTCGTGCTCCCTCTCCTTCTTCCTGCTGCATCTTTAGTTTAACATTTGTTTTTATTGCTGCGGTATTCTTCGCATTTATTTTCATTTACTTTTATGATTACGTTTGCATTTATTAGAGCTTGCACTTTTCGCGCAGCTTGCAGCTGGAAAAACTCTGAAAAATTCTCTCGCTGCAAATGAGTTTTGCCAAGCAGGGAGAGGGGGACGTACGTACGTACGGCATGTGCAGCTGCCATGGGCACTAGAAGGTACTTATGCCATGCAAAAGGGGCACAAAGGGGTCGGCACGTGGCAAGCGGAGGCAGGCTGCATGTGGCAATAAACCTGACAGCCAAATGTGAATATGTGTTTGTCATTCTAGCAGACAGTAATCAACGCAGGCAGAGAGAGGGGAAGGGGCAGGGTAGGCTTGAGGCTGAGGCGACAGGCATCTTCTTATGCCTTAATTGAATCTGCAAACTTTCAAGGCATATGCGAAATATCTTCAACACCATGACATCTAAAAGATATAAGAGTTGTTCACGCATCATAATCAACTGCAATTTGAAGGCAGATCGAAACGATCGCTGAAGGTGTTTGGAATTAAGATAAAAGGGAAGTTTGTACAAGGTTGCAGATCTTTAAATGAGAAATCTTTTGCCTTGTGGAAGTTTTTAATTGAAGGAAGAGAGATAACTTTCCTGATACCAATTCCTTCCTTCAAGTTTGTAGAAGGTTGCAGATCTTAATTTGAGAAATCTTTTGCCTTGTGGAAGTTAATGGTTAAATATGTACTCTTGCACTTCATTGACTTTATATAATAAAGTATACTTCACATTCTATCACAACTATTTATATAGTATACGTGTACAGTAAAAGAAGTTATGGAATGAAATTGAAGATCAGTTTGAAGCTGTTTCTTGTTATTTAAATAAGAAATCTTTCAGCTTGTAGAACTGCCATTTCATATATTGAAAGAGACTTCTACTTCTGCTGCCTTCAACATTCTCATTAAGAATTTAAATAAAAACCTCTTGGCTTAGGTCATAAATCTTTTGGGCCTGCGGCTGAAGATAGAAAAATGTGAGTCATAATAACTTACGCATAACGCAGGCTGCGCTGCGATGCAAATGCTGTTAGTTCTTCTTGCTCAGCTGCCCCCAGAGCTACCCCTGATCTTGTTGCCCCCGTTCACCATCTTGCCCTAAACTGTAGAACGTCCTTAAAACGAGTTTTGTGCCCAAAACACAAACAAGTTTTGTTGTTAACTTAACGAAATCAATTCGCTCGTTGGCTTGACTGCAAACCTGCGGTCCCAGACAGACTGAAAGACACAGAAGCTGCACGTAGCACGAGTTTGTCGTGCAAAAAGAGGGAGAGAGAGAGGGAGAAACAGAGAGAGATGGTAGAGTGAGTAGCAGCAGGAAAGAGCGCGACAGGCTGAGCCGAAATTCAATAAGAAGTACTGCGATAAACAGCAGCTGATAAAGACGAAAAGGTAAAGGCCGAAAATTAGTGTAGAACGTGGAGAATGAAAAAGAAGAAGATGAAGAAGAGAGAAGGAAGGCAGGAAGGCACAAGCTAAAAAAGCTGGAAGAAGCAACAGCAAGAAAAGGAAGCGCCGCGATAAAACCAAACCAAACCAAACCAAATCCAAATCAAAATGTGTCTTGTTTGCCAAGCCAGAAGAACATGTGAAATGAAGAGAGGGGAATAGGTGGAGAGGGGAGAAGGTAACTAGAATGAACAGAGAGTTAACAGAGGAAGGAGGGGGCACATGTTGTTGTCTTGGGTTTAGGTTTGCCCAGGCACAGAGTGCAACAACTTGTGGCACAAGTGACAAGTTCAGGCTCAGCAGCGCAGGGTGAGAGAGATTCTCATAACAATTACGACTCTACACACGCACACGGACACACACTATGCAGGCATGTCCAGCTGCATGTTGTTGATGTGGGTGGGTGAATGAGGCAATAAAATAATCGATGAAACGCATAAAGCGGGGCTGCTCTCTAGAAGGAGCAGGAGGGTGCTCTCTATCAACACTCGTCACACACTTATTGAATGCGTAGAATAGAAACGTTTGATTAAAATTTGTTGAAGAGCTAAAGCAACCACCGATAAGTAGAAATTAGGCGAGAGGAGGAGAGAGAGATAGAAGATATAGGCAGAGGGGGAAAGACCTAAAAGCGCACCTGGGAAAGCACCGCATGTTGTGCACACACAGAGAAGGAAGAGGAAAGTTCTAGTGTAGATAAGCTGACTATCTTTGAGTATATTAGATTAGGTTATAACTAATTAAGATATATTTATAGATCAACTGTCTGTTATAGATCTGGCTAAGAAGAAAGAAGAGTGTGCTAGAGTTCAAGAGATAAGCGCACAATCATTGAGTTTCGAATAAAGTTAAAGAAATTATATATAGATCAAGTATCTCTTTTAGATCTGGCTTGAACTAGGCATAACCAGCTGCATACTCTGCACAGTATAAGAATTCGGATTTGGATTTGAAATATAAAGAAATGCTATAAGAATTTACTTTATTATTCATTCACAATATGATTCAGTAATTCTTTAGAGTAGAATTCTCAAGCTCGTTGTGTGTAACTTCTGTGCAACTTTCTTCTTTCTTCTATCAATATTTCTACTTCATTATATCTATCTCTACATCTACATGAATCCCTATCTGTCAATATCTCTGTCTATCCATATCCATACACCTTTCTAAGTCTATATCCATCTCTTATATATCTACATTACTCTATTCCTTTATAACTCTCTCTCTCCCCTTTACAAACTACTGTCCTTGACAAATATTCCAATAAAAACAGTTATACCCCAAACAGCTCATACCAACTAAGGGTATAAACCACAAGCAGTCTGCAGGTTGCTGCTGCTTTTCTTGTTGTTCTTGTAGTTGTTGTTGCCTCCATCAACTTTAATTGCTGCGCTTTGTTGTACCAACAACAACACTACCACAATAAATTGAAGCAACCCTCGCAGGGCTCTTGGCAAACACGCAAACCTAAAAACGAAACGATGAAGCGAAGCCAAAGCGAAGCGTCTCTCTCGCGTCACAACCCAAAAAGCTAAGCAGTTTTGTATCTGTAGTTGTCTTTGTATCTGTCAGTGTATATGTATCTGTATCTTTAAGTATAGGTATATCTTTAGCAGTGCCTGTAGCTGTATCCGCATCTTTAACTGCCCCTGCAGCTATATCTTCAGCTGTAGCTGTATCTTTAGCTATGCAAATTATATCTGTTTCTGTATCTGTCAAAGTCTTTCAACAGCTGCAAAGCTCGCTTCCCCCCTCCCGCTCAACAGAGGGTTGCAGGGCTGCCTTTGCCAGGATACGCATAGGAAATGTTATTGCTGCTGCTCCTGTCAATGTGCAACAGGATGTTGCAAATTTACACTCCAAGGCAGATGGTGACAACACGAAATGGAAAAAACCAAAACCCGCCAAGCCTAAAGCAACTTAATTGTTATTGTTGTTGTTACTGGGGTTGATTGCGATGAAGCTAAGGGTTAAGCTGCGGCTTTGTCCAACTCGCAAATTACGCAGAGAGCGCATTTAACGCATTATATATCGAGAGTGTAAATCAATTTTCATACCATATGCGAATTCGGAGTTGAGGAAGAAGTTTTTAACAATTCAATTGTATGTTTATCAAATTTAGGAATTGGATTATGTTTTTTTTGGCCTTTGAGTTTTTTTTCCAGACACTGATTAATGTTGTCCCGTAATTTGAGAATATTCAGACAATTGTTCAAGTCAGTTTTGCCAATTAGTTTTAATTTAAACGACAACCACAACTGCAAAAGTATCAAGAGTATCTCAAAGTGTGTAGACTTTGTCAAAATGCCACTTCAAAACAGACAAAAAGAACTATAAAAGATACAAATGTATCTGAACTGTGTGTGTGTCACTTTTATAATTAAAAGTAGACGATTTTATACAGATCTGGCAAACAGACGGAGCAGACACACACACACACATATACACACATATATATATAGTATATATAGCACACTCACGCGTCGAGTTATTAGCGAACTAAAAAAATAATGATATATGTACGAAAAACTCAAGAAACGCGCAAAGAAAAACCCACAAAGCACATGCAAAAAACTGCTAAATGAACAGAAAATTAACGTAGAATATGAATATATATATATATATTATATAGTTTGTAAAAGAGACAGAGCAAGAGAGAGGGAGATAGAGAGACAGTGACATACCAAGTAAAGATTTGTGTTTGCCTAAAAACCAAAACAGACAGTTTTAAATGAAATGAAGTATCCACAAGCTGCGACGCAGGATGAGTGAAGAAACAGACAGAGATACCGATGAAGAGGAAGTGCTCAAGAGGCCGTAAATCAGAGCAGAGGCGGCAGTGGAGAACAGAGCTGAGATATTTTACTCTACAGGCTCTTTGCTTATATACATATGAATGTATGTTCTGCTTCCTCTGCTTGGATCTTCTCTTGTTGTTCTTGCTGTGTCTGTCTCTTGTTGTTGTTGTTGTGTCTCTTGTTGTTGCTGCTCTGTCTCTTCTTCTTGTTGTTGCGTATTTTCGGTATGTTTTTCGTACACTTTTGCGGCTGCTCTTCTTCGCAAAAGGCAGCGAGGCAAAGTAGGTAGTTTACCTTTTTGTTGTTGTTGTCGTTGTTGTTTGCGCGCTACGTTTACAGCTGCAGTGAGACACACAGATACACACACGTACACATACGCGCAGCACACACACACACACACGCAACGAAGCAAAATGAAGTTGGGGTAAGAACAAATACACACACACACACTCGTTCACACACTCACGTCGTTTCGAATAATTTCATGCACTTTTCTACAGAGTTTATTATCATGTGTATCTATGAGAACGTTTGCTCTGCATGTGTATGTGTATATGTATCTGTATCGACGGAATTTTTATGCTGGCGTTTGTCTTATTCTCATTCAGCTTTATATATCTACAGTTTGTTTGCCGGCATAAAATGCATTCACAATTTACATTTTTCTTTTTCTTCTTTTTAGGTTATAAATTATAATAAACTTTAACACGTGTTTTTCAAAATAAATGTTGTTTATAGATACAAGTAACATATTTAATATTTTACTTTATTTGTTTGTTTCAGTTATTGTTGTTGGAAGACGCGCGCGCGTTGCTTTTTTGGCAGAGACGTCTCTCTGTGTGCGTGGCGACGTTTGCATTTGTTTAGCGCTCGCGTGTTACTGAGGCCGTCGCTCAATGCGCAGATACATTTTGCTTGTGGCGGCGCGCGCGTTTATCTGCGCGTTTGCGTATCCGTCAGATACAACACAAGCAACGCAAGGCAGGCAGGCAAGACGAGAAAGAGAGCGAGCGGCAGAGTGCGAGCGAGCAGGAGAGCGCGCACTGTACTCTGTTTGGTTCGATTCGAACTTGTTTGAAGCAACTGCGCAACATCTATGGCTAGGCAACATGTTGCGTATTGCTTTGCAACATGCAGTGTGCAAGTTGGCAACATGCACTATGTTGCCTTGACTTGTAAACATGCTCTGTATGCAGCTTGGCTACATGTTGAGTATTGCCTGGCAGCATGTTTTGTATTGCATGGGAACATAAGCAGTATTAGTTACTTGGCAACATGTGCGCTGTTTGGCATTATGTAGAGTGCTGCAACATGTTCAGTATACAATTTGGCAACATATTTGTGTTGCTGGTGTGGTATGCTTTGCAACATGCTGCCTAACTAGCATTGGCTTCGCAACATTCTAGCATTGGCAACATGCTCTGCATTGCCTGACTTGGCAACATGCTTAATGTTGACTTGACTGAGCAACATTCATAGTGCTGTCTTGGCTTGGCAACATACCTAGTGTTGCTATAACTTAGCAATACACTGTGTGTGTTGCTGAAGTTCATCAACATGTTTTGCGCTGCCTTTGCACTTGCAGAACTTTTTATGACCCTGCGCTGCGTAGGACGTTAGTTGTTAATTGTCTAACTACAATGTAGCTGTGAGTTAACAAAAGTATTTGTAGCAAATGAACCTATAGCTGACACTGCATATGCAACTACACATGTATCTTTAACTGCGTCTGTAGCTGCCACTGCATAAGTAACTCTTTCTGCAACTGCATCTGTATTTGTAACTGCAACTGCTACTAAACATGTATCTTCAACTGCATATGCACATGTATCTGCATCTCCAACTACATCTGCTTTTGTATCTTCCGCCTATGTGGGTGCTAAATTGTTCGTTCTTTTTTGCTGTTGTTGTTGTTGCTGCTATACGCCAAGAATTTCACGCATTAACATTTGTATAGGAAATGCCTTGAGGCACGTAACATTCTCACGACCCCGCAGAGGCATACCTACAGCAGTAGCAGATGCAGTTCCTTGACTTTGGAGGTGTGAATCAGTTATTGATATATTGTAATAGCTATGCAGAGTAACTGTTCAACTGTTTAGCAAAGACAAAACTCTTTTCTATATCGCACTTGACCTGCGGCCACATCAATCAAACCACGAAATTCAGTCAATTTACTCATCTCTCTTTCTCTCCTTTGCATAACTAATGATCTTTTAATGTCCACAGTCTCTCTCTCCCCCTCGTATTATGTGTGCAAATTAATCATATCATAGCAAAAAGTAAAGCTGCACTGTTATGCAAGGAAACTGAGCATAAAACCTTATAGACAGACCTGCCTGCGGGCGGTGACAGCGCAGAAGAAGAAGAAAGAAATAACCTTAAAAATACAGCCAGAAATTTGACAAATGATCATCCACAATCGAGAACGGGGTACCCCCAAAAGAGCAGCTGTCAAAACAAGCAAAGGCACTATAAAGCAGGCCCTCTACAAAGACCCTGTTTACATACCATATACCTTATAGAATACCCTCTTATCCCCCTTGTCACCCTTCGTTCCCCCTCTCTTCCACGATTGTGATCAAATTTATGTAAATTTCATAACAAGCTCCAATTATTCATCTTGTCCAACATTGCACACAATTTTGTGGGCCCATTGAAAGCTCGCTCGCTCTTCCCCCTCCCCCCCACACCCCTCCCTATCCGATCCCCATCCCGCATTAATTTATATAAAAAATGCGTAAAATTGTCGATAACCAAAAAAGTTTTTATGGCAAATTTGCCGCCATCGTATCAAATCGAAAAGGTTTTCCCTCTTCCCTCGTTAAACTTTGATGTATTTTCAAACATTTGTCAGATCAATTTGTTTTGGCCCCGTTTACAAAAAGACGTGAAGAAACGAAGACTGGTTGCAGAGAAGAGAGTATGAAGAAGACAGAAGAGAGACTGCAGATTGGAGTTGTTGCAATAAATTCATCATAAATTGAAGCAGCTCATTGTGAATTGATTATTGTTTATTATCCTTGACTTTAAGTCTTCTGTCTTCTTCTTCTCTCTCTTCTTTGATCTACTCTTTCTTCTGATTGTTCTTTCTCTTCTTTCTTAATTCCCTTATTTCTTTGAGCCTTTATCTCTTCTCTATCCCTTTCCCTTCACACTCCCTCTGCACATTTCACAATTCTTTCCCAAGTTTATCAACACATCTCAGGCATTTATTTCATTGCGCTTTACGCAATAATATTGACATCATCGAAGTTAGAGCGAGGCTTCTACATCCTCCCCCCTCTCTCTCTCTCCCCCACCCCTTCCCTTCCGTCTCCAATTTCCGCCATAATCCGCTCATCCGTCGTGCAGATGTTGCCTGATTTATGATCGTGCTACTTACGTGGCTATAAAACCAAACCAAATCGAAACTTTGATCAGCTGCGGCATAAAAGTTGCTTACCTGCAAGACAGAGAGAGAGAGAGAGAGAGAGAGTTAGAGAGATGTTTAAAGTAGAAAAATGTGCGTTAAAGAGTTGTGCTTATAAAATACTCGTACATCTACATCTATCTCCACGATGAACATTTGTCGCGCTGTGATCTAACCTTCTCTTTCTTTCCATAATTTATTGATTGTTTTCTTCCTCTCCTTCCCTCTGCACAGTGCGTCATAGAGCGCAGGCAATTTGCAAGCCATAGTTAATTAGGCAATGCCACAGCAGGGGGCAAGAGTGGGAGAGAGAGAGGGGAGAGAGGGGAAGAACTCTCTACAGTTCTTTGCATTTTTGGCAATATTTGCATAACTGCGGGAGAATTTGAACTACTTTCCAGTTGGACGCTGTGCAAATGTCGCCCCAGCTTGGCCACAATTTATGCATTGTTTGCACAGAGAGAACTGTTTTGGACATTTCACTACAACAACAACAGCAACAACAAGAACAACAAGAAGAAGAACAAGGCAGTTGAGGCTACCGTCTAAGCGTGACGACCACAAGGAAGCAAAGCCATTGCTGAAGTCGCAAACTCATTTTCCTCGGTCGCAGCGCGAAGAAGCTTTCACAAATCGCAAACAGACGACTGCGAAAACAGTTAAAAGTTGCGAGTTCATTGTAGCATGCAACAGCAAGAGGGGCAGGGGCAGAGGCAGGGGGAGCTTGTAAGGCGGTGCCCCACAGCCCAGCTAGCGTTTGTCTTAGCCAATTCGCGTTCTACTGAACTGCCGCCATGAACTTTTCTCTCGCCTTCTTCCTTTGCTTCCTCTCCCTCTCTCTCTTTCCCCTGTTTATCTGCATCTGTTTCGCTCTCTTTGCGCACTGCGTCTGTATTATGACTACTGCTTCTTCTTTTTGGTTCGTTCCGAGTTCAGTTCGAGGTCGCCTTCCTTATAAACACATAACGAACGGGTAACGTCGTGGAACAGTTAGAATAATGGTGATTGATAAATATAGTCTATGCACGATTTCCGCAGCGACATTTAATTGAACTTCTCTAACTTTTTCCTCTTCTTTTAATCTATATCTCTCCATCTCTTTCTCTTCTCTAATTGTTGGCAGGCAAAACAGTTAAAGAAAAGTTCCACAATTGATTAGTTGAGGTTTGCCTTGTTTTGACTTTCCATCGCCCACACAGCAGACAATCAAAGCTGAACTCTACTTCTCCCTCTCTCTAGCTCTCCCTCTTCCTCAGATTCTCCCTCTTCTTCTCTCTCTCTCCATCACATTCTCTGCACTCCCACCCAGTTAGTTCTCTTCTAATTGCCTCCCCACCAAAACATTTATGACAGATTTTATGAGATTTCTATCGTTGACTTTCAGCTCTTTTTCTTCTACTTCTTTCTCTACTCGTTCACTTTCCAAGCCCCTCTCTCTCTCGTTCTCACTCTTGCAATTCTTCCAGCTTTCTTCTGACTGCAACAATAACTTTAATTTTCCCCCAGATTTTCCCCGAGTCTCTCGCATGATAAATAGAAAAGTGAATTGCCTGCAGAGAAGAAAAGCTAAATAAATAAATAAATAAATAGATCTGCAAAAAACTTTCCAAGTTCTTTCGCTTGCACGCGAGTGCGACTAGAGTTGCCCAGCTCCCCTCTCTCTCTGCACCCCTCTCTCTCTCTCTCTCTTCTCCTTCTCTTTCCAACGCTCTCTTTCGCTTGCTCGCTGCGATGCGACAATTGATAAGCGCAACGCATGCGTTGCACTGTCGTAAAGTTTTCCATTTCGAGGCACAACAATTTTCCGCATTTTCCTCTAGACAATTTCTTTCACCTTTCTCTCTCTCTCCTCGCGTATCGCTTGTGTGGCTGCCTCCGCCACAGGAGCAAAACAGTCAACAGATAAAACATGAACACAAAAATGCCAAAAGCAAAGGGGGAGAAAGGCAGAAAGAGGTGAAGCTGGAGGAGAGAAGAGACTGAAGAAGCAGGCTGCAGCAGTAGAAACAGCAGCAGCAGACGAGGAGAAGCAGCAGAAGACTGCAGCTGAAGATGAAGAAATACAAGGAGAAGACTGCAGCAGGAGCAGAAGAAGGAGGACTACAGAAGGGGGACTGTAGAAGGGGCACTGCAAAGGAGGATGCCATCTCTCCAACTCTCTTCAGTTTGCTACGGTTCCCGCTTGGCCAATAAAAATAATAATCAAACCGCAGCCGCGTGGTTGCGTGGTTGGGAAAGTTATGGCCAAGACTGGCGATAGATGAAAGGCAACTTGCAAACAGAATCGAAATGTTTACAACAAGCAAGAAAGAACGATCCAAACTGAGTCAAACACGCAGAGAGAAGAGAGAGAGAGAGAGAGAGAGAAGAAGGCAACAACACGATTGTAATTTGATAATGAGAATATGCCACGAAACAAGGCAGAAGCACAACGAGAATTGCATAATATCTAGAGCAAAGAGAGAGGGAGAGGGAGATAGGGAAAAAGAGAGGGAGATAGTCATTGATATTGCTGGAAATTATAGTGCATAGAACGCAAGTCATAAAGTGTGAAATTACATTAAAGTTGTTTAATGCCCACAGTTAAGGTAATTGCGCCCATAAATAGAGTTAAGATGGTCAATAGAGCAAGGCCTTCTCTCTTTATTCTGATATCTGCATTAGCCGGCAAATAGCTAGAGTAGTGGCAACAGCAGCTGGATACCCCATTACAGAAATTGTACTGTGATTTTTATGGTACTTCGTAATGTAGGTTAATTTGAAAGGAAACATGGAAATTTATTGCACTAAATTGCAAGAGAAATGAGTAAAGCTTTAAAGTATTAGAAACTTTATAAACAGAGTCTTATAAATACGAAGAACCTAGACTGAAATGTATAAGTATTTAAGATTAATTTATACAATTTGTGGAGTTATAAGATAAGCAACTATATGCATAAGAAAACTCCACTGAATCAAGGAGGAAAGTTGACAAAATTTAAGAATAATCTCTAAAATATGTAGATCTTTAAGTAAGACAAGTATGTGTATAAGAAAACAAAGCTAAACCTCTGAGAAACTTGAAGAAATTTGAAAATAATATATATAATATATAGAACTTCAGGTTCAACAACTTTAACTAGAAGAAATCAAAGCTTATCCTTAGTGAAACTTGGGAAATTTAGAGAGGAGTATAAATAATATATGGAACTATAAGTAATGGATCTTTATAGAGAAGAAAATCATGTGAATGCTGTCAGAAATTTCAGGAAATTACTTGAACTATTTAACCTATTCACAACATTAGGTTGAGTAACCATACAAAAAAGAAACCTGAGTAAAACCTATAAGTAACTAAAGTTTTAACTTTATTATATTACATATAGTTCCATTATACATTATTATACAAAAGAAACCTAATCTAAACCTACACATTTAACCTATTCACAAATTTAAGTTAAGGTTGAGTAAAACCTATAAGCAAAAGCTATATAATAGAAGTCTTAACTCCATTACAACTCACATAGTTCCACTGTATATTGATAAGAAAACCAAAACAAAACCTCACATAATTGAAGTTTCGACTATATCATGTAATCTATTAATTTCACACCACTGTGCAATCACTCACTCAACACACAATCGTTACTCAATCTCTTCTCTCTCCCTCTCCGGGAATGCACAATGCGTATTCAGTGAACTTTTGAACCATTCAACCTGAACAGATCTTAAGATCTGCACACCGTCGCGGCTTTATGGATTACACGCCCTTATCGCCGTCACTGATCCGTCGATCTATCTGGCATGCCAAATTGCTTTCAATCAACTTGCAACACAATAAACAATTTTCCATAGAATTTGTTCGCACTTCAATGAGTTTTTTGCACAGTCTGACGATGCTGACCCACTGCTCCACAAAGCATGGACTGGCCAATCTCCAAGAGAAATAACAACAACAACAACTGCAGCGACAACAACAACGCGAGCGTCTTGGACAACAGCGATAAAGTGGCAAACAAAACGTTAATCTGGAACAATATGAAAATAGCAAATCACTCGACGCCTGAGAATGGGCGCGTTGTTGCAACCAATTGTGGCTGCTGCAGCTGAGAGAAACCTCCTAAGTAGCAGATTGTGTGAGAGAGAGAAAGGTACAGAGAGGAGAGAGAGGGAGCTGAAGTTGCGACAGCTGCGCCTGCGTAAGCTTCTAATGGACTCTGGCAACGCCCACAGTTGCTCAGGCGTTGATTTATGAGCGGCTCCTTGGCTTGCACAGTGGGCAGAATAGAGCAAAATGTGAATTGTGCGGAGGAGATTAAAGAAGGTAATGAAAGACAAGGAAAGAGAGAGAAAGCGACACATATAAAGAAAGAGAGGTAGAATGGATTAGAAACAAGAGAAAGAGAGGGAGTCGTAAAATGACAGAGCGATGGGGAAGAGGGAGGGAAGGAGTAAGTGAAAGAGATATGGGAGATGAAGCAATCAAGAATGATAGAGAAAGATACAAAAGAGGACACGGACACGGGAGAGACAGTAGGCCAGTAAGGAGAATAGCACTAGACTTGGAGAGGGATATTGCAATATTTAACCAATTTCACCCACTGTGCCTGGCAGTGAAACTGTGCTCCCTTTACTTGTCTGTCGGCCAACTGCGAGAAACCGTGCAAATCTTTGCCGGCTTTCCATCCCAGCCCAGAATCTCTCTTACATGGCTCCCTCTGCCACTCTCTCTCCCTCTCTCTCTCACTGTCTCTCTATTCCCCTCTCTCTATTCCCCTCTCTGTGCCCTCTCTCTACTCCTTGGCAAGATTAATCGCAGCGCTTTGAAGTTCAGCGTGTTGAGTGTCAAAATGGCAAAGCAACTCACAAAGCGCCGACAAAACTGCAGAGTGTTAATGAAGCAGCGCCTCAGTTGCTCAGTCTGCTGCTGCTGCTGCTGCATGCACCTCCGACTGACAATGAGATGAGCGCAGCCAACGCTGCCACACGGCCACCCACGCAACCAAGTGGCGTCGGCAGAGCGCGGCGCACAGCTGCAATGAGTGCAACGATTGCAACGCATAACGGCAGTTGGCAGGCGCGAACCTCCTACTCGCAAGTCGAATACTTAAGGCAGAAGACATTACGTGTAGTGACTGAAGAGAAGCTTAACACAAGAGGGAGCAGTGAGGAGAAGGAGAGGGGAGTGAGGGGAAGGCAAGGAAGAGCGTAGTGGAACTAGTGGGTGGCTGTGAGGGGGGTTATGATCTTACAGAGTGAAACTATCGTTTACAGCCTGGCGGGGCAACAAGTGCGCATGATTAATGAATCAAAGTGATCATAGACGAAGTGGACGAGCACAGAGTGGGAGGGAGAAAGGGGGAGAGAGAGAGCAAAAGAAGTAGATAAAAAGAGTTAAGGAAAAGAGGAAGAGAGATACAGAGGGGTGAGAAGGTGCAGCTGACTTCAATGAGTAGTTCAAGTGTTCAAACGTTGCAAATATGATATGATGATATTATATTCGGTGTAGGCAAATGAATATGTTAAGAAGAGATTAAGCAAATACTAACTAGGCAAACCTACTCAATATCTACTTCAGGCAAATGTAGTACATCATCATCATTATAGTTATAAAGAAGAACTCAACAATATTCTATGAAGAAGCCACCATAAACTCTCCTGAAATCCCTGCTATCTCTGGCTCTTTTACACATAAAGATTCAAAGTCAATAGACCTCACTCCGCTGCTATCTAAATTTCTACGACTTTCATCTACTTTAGACAAACTAAGCTCTATAAAACCTGAAATAAAACCCAAGTTAAGTATAGAGTACTCTTCATTTGCTGACCCTGTTAAGTAGCACGCTTGAAGGTCACAACAAATCACAGCTCTGTAATCCCATTTAAAAAGAGTTTACTGCATGTTTACTTTTCTCCACTCTCTCTCTTGTCTGTGTCTCTATCCCTTTGTCTCCCTCGTTGGCAACTTTCTTCCACCCCCAAGGCAGTAACCTGAGGTTATGTAAGCTGTCGATAAACATTAGTTACAGCCGGAAAAGGCAAACCACAATAGACAGCAACACCCACAACTGCAACAAGCCTTGCTTAGATTTCACACCAAGAAGCCCCGCACAATGTCGCCGTTTTGGCTTAGTTAAGTGCAACAACTTTTACCACACACACAAATCGGATTTCCTGCAACGTTTTGTGGCACAGCCAGCGCCAGCTGCAGCTACTGTCTCCTGCTTTGGCCAAAGTAGATCAAAGAGAGAGCAGAGACAGAGACAGAGACAGAGAGAGAGACTCTGAACCGGAGCAGGAAGAATTGCAGCACGTTGCAAATGCCACAAATATTTCCCAAGGAAATGCAAGAGATTCTTTTGTGTGCTGCCCGCTTTCCACGAAAGCAAAGGAAACGCGCAACGTCGGGGCCTGGTCGACAAGTTTTTCCCTTATACGAAAAGCAGCAGAAGCCGATCAAGATGATGATCGAGTTGACAGCGCGAACCAGTTCGAGAATAGAATCTCATTGCACTCGCAAGTTTGTTAAAACAATCACGAAACAAGGCAGCAAAGAGAGGGGAGGGGGGAGGTAGAGGGGATGAGGTTACTGCAGCCCAGCATTGGGTGTGGAACGAGTTTTTAGCAGCGTTGATAACGTGCCAAAATTGCCAACACCAGCTGCAGAGGGCTAACTAATTGCGCCGGCGCGCATTCAGTGCCTGCAATTGCTTAACTAAGGAGGGGGGCGGCAAGAGTAGGGAGAGATGGAGGGGTACAACCGATCTCATCATAGACCCCATTGCATATTCATAGTCATAACGAGATGAGCAGCAAGAGCAGCCTGGCCTGGCCTGGCCTGAAGTCATGTTGCTTCTTGTTGTAGCTTTAATTTGCCACAGACATGTTCACACATCGTGCTGCAGCTGACCCACTCGGCAAGCCTTCTACTACACATACGTCTACCCCTCCGCCTCCCTGTGCCCCCTGTCAAAACTAGACTTGGCTAACTAACTGCTCATTTGCCTGGTTATTTTAATTAACCCAAAAAAAACAAAAAACACAATTTGAGGCAAGTGTGCAGAAAATAAGACAAAGAGCAGGAAGAGAAGAAGGGGAGAAAAGGGGGAGCAGTATAGGCAGGGAGGGAATAAAAGTAGAAGAGGGGGCAACTAGCTTGAAAGCTGTAGTTGAATTTGCTCGACTGTGTTATATCCACTAACCAACAAGCAAAACATTTCCTAATATAAATAAGTATAGAACTTCTATTTTGTGTTGCATACTTTGCAGGGCTTGAAAATCAGTAACTCTTTAAATTATTTCTTAAATAACTTCCATGTTAATTATTCGATTGCAAACAAATTTTCAGAAATCATTTAGGCATTGATAGTTATTGTGCTCAACAAAAATAAACTCAGTTGCATTAAAATTACATTTCAAATACGGTTTTTAACGATTTATAGGGTCGGAAAGGGGCATGTTCAAATGCCAAAACAAACTTGCAATAACACATATTGTCATAATATTTGGTAGCCCTAGCTATTATAATTGCTGAAATCAAGGTGTTCATACGGACAGACAGTCATTTGGCACAAAGCTAAAATACCCTTCTACCCTATGGATAGCGGGTATAAGTAGTAGGAGAAGAAGTAGAGGAAAAAGAGTAGGAGAAGTAGTGGAGTCTCCACCCACCTCCGCAAAGTGGGGTGACAACAACAAACAAAACAGCACGAGAGGAAATGTCTAAATAGCGTAGCTGGCCAAGATTATGTTGCCAAATGGGCATAAATCAGCAGGCAGGGAGAAAGAGACTGAGAGAGAGAGGAAGAGTGGAGCAGAGAGAGAGGGCAGGCAGCTTGGCTAATGAATGTATCTGACAGATACATCTGCATGAAGCGACCACGACAAATAGACTTATAAAGCGGCAGCTACACGAGAGGCCGAAAAACCTAACGCCAAATGGACGCGGCAATAAAAAGCGTTAACAAGCCAAAAGCCAACTAAGCAAGCAGGCAATAGCAACAACAACAACAACAACAACAACAGCAATAGTAATCACAACAACAACAATTATAATAGCAACAACAAAAGTAGCAACAATTGGCAACATGAGACAATAAAATACACTTTAGTCAGGGGAAAATGTGTGCATAAAACACAAGCTGAAAGTTGGTTGGCAGAGAGAGGGAGAAGGAGATAAAGAGAGAGATAGAGACAACGAGCAGCAGAGAGAGAGGAGAGATAGACAGACTAAAGGGGCGTAAAGATTGCTTTGTCATTTAGGCAACCCGCTTAAATTGTTGTTGCTAACAATTCTGAAATCAACTAAAAACAAAAACACATAAATTTCTTTAGATTTTTTGTTTGCCAGGGAATGCAAAGGAGAATTGAGTAGAGAGGCAGCAAAAGTGTGAGAAACAGAAAGAGCATAAGCTAAACAGCAACAGGCTGAGAGATTGAGAGAGATAGAGAGTGTGAGTGAGACAGCAACAGCGCTGAGGTTGTCTGGGGCCTGCTAATTTGGGTCAACTCTGAGGGAAGTGTTTGCCTCATTCATTGCAAATTCGCACTGCATTTGTTTAGAATACACTGAGAGAACAGATACAAAGTTAAGAAAAAGAAATATAATTATAGTATATAGTAGATGTGTCATGTAATGATAATGGAGTATTAGATTATATTGCAGATCGAAATAGATTGCCTATAAAATAGAATCATCAGCTGTAGCTCTTTATTGACTCTGTTTTAGATATTTCGATTCTTATACTACTATAACAATCTTCCACTCACTTTTCTACCTTCTCATTATCTACCAAAACACATCTAGATTCTTCTTATAACTAGAACCCAATCTCTCTGTCTTTCTTTTCTCTCAGTGCACTTCTCGCTGTCCAGCAAGTGTTGCACTAATCAATTTCAATCAGTTGTCAGTTCACGCTCTCTACTGTAAGTTCTACCTGCCTCACTCTTTCTACCTCCTACCTTATCTCTCTACCTGATTCTTCTATCTCCATCCCTCTCTCTTTCTCTTTCTCTCTATACATGCATTTCTCAGCTTGTCCAAATGGTTTTCCAATGGTGCCTGCCACTCGCATAGCACCAACACTTTACACACAGATGCTGAGAACTCTATTGCATCCACAGACTTATAAACTTGAAGACTATCTACAGACTATATAGACTATCGACTTATTGCCGACTGTGCATGGAACGCGCAATTGCCAATTGCATTTGGCTTTTATCATTTGACGCTCAAATGCGGCAGCAAAGTGAGAAAACAAGGCGAAAACAAAGCAAAAGAGGAAGTAAAACACAAAAACATTTGCCAGCAAAGATCAAAGACGTAGAAGAAGCAGTAGAAATATTTGTGCTAGATTTGCACAATGATACCCTATGGTCATTAGAGGGGATTTTAGGAAGGGCATATAGGTTCTGTGAAGAACTGAAGTAGAGTTCAGGGAAGAACTTAACTAGAGTTCAGAAAAGAACTGAACTAGATAAGCAAACTAGTCAGATCAGTCTGCACTTCTAAGTTAGTAGAGGATAAAGGGAGTATCTTGCAATAGGTTGAAGTAACCAAGTCTTACTCAACAGTGTATTACAGTGTATATATCACAGTCTATACTTCCTATTCAGTTAAGGGTACTCTTTATATAGACTCTAATCTATACTAGTTTAAGTCATGGTATAGCCAAGCTAACTATATATGCTCTTCACTTCTATTACAGGGTATTTGCCTGTGGTGCTTATCTTTTCTTTACTCAGCACCTGTCTGGTGTAAAGAATTTTATGAGCCTACAAAAGCTTGAGCAATCAGCAAATTTGCTATTATATTGTGGTTTATACAGTTGTGACTTGGGAGAACGGAATATAATACCAAATGGACGCTTCAGTTAGCTCAAAAATCAATACAGATTAAAGATATGTTTCAAATAATTCCAGCTTTCAGTTTATTTAATTTCAGATCATTGTCTAACCGTGATAATAATGAGCGTAGGGAGAGGCAGCAATGCCATAAGACTTCACGTGATGCACAGGAACGTAGCTCTTCACGACAGGAGAAACAGGCACGATAGTCTTTACCACAGGCACGACTGTCTTCACGACAGGCACGACTGGAGCAACGGCCACGTGCTTCACAGCCACAACAGGTGTTGCATGCAACAGCACATGATGCTGTTCCACATATCCAGGAGCTGCTGCTGCAAAGGCAGCCAAACCAAGAAGGAGCACAATAAGCTGCAGGAGAATAAGAAATCATTAGGCTAGACACATCCTACAGTGACTACCAAAAGTTTTACTACTCACAGAGCGGTACATTTTGAAGAAGATTTAGCTTGAAGATCAACCAACTTATTCTGAAGAACTCGAAGTGTTTCTGTTGTCAATTTGGCACGCGACAAGTTGGTTATATAGCAAAACAATCGGAAGAATAGAAACAGAAATGGAAACAGAAACGGAAACAGAAAGCCAACTTAATGATCTGACAAATCACTCGAGGCTAAAGCCAAAGCTAAAGTGCGAAGCAATTAGAGGCAATGCCAGATTGCTTAATTATATAGAAGATTATCATACATAGATGAGGTATTTATATAGAAGATTATCATACATAGATGAGGTATTTATAGGTTGGTTAAACATATAGATACGTTTGTATACGTTTGGAAAGGTGTTAGATTGATAAACGAGTATGGTATAATGATAGATTGATATAACAATCTAAGCTACTGGTTTTCTATAGTTAGAATAGATGCCAGATGTCAAATATAAAGTTAATTTAGCTGTGGATCGTAGTGAAGCTTAAGGTATAAAGAGTTGAGGCTGTTTAACTCAAGTAGGGATAAGATAAACCTCGACAAAGTGTTTACGAAACGAAGCTAAACTAAGAACTGCTTAAGAACCCTTACTCCTCTACCTTTGTCTAGTATTGAAGATGGTGCATGCTTAATTTCATTGTCATACCCACGAAAGTCATTAAGTTAGCTGACAAATTTTCATTTATAGCTCTTTGTCTGCGTAGAATCGTAAACCTCGACTAAGTACCCAGTCGGCGCGGGTCTCTGTTTAGTGGGTCAGCAAACAGTTTTCCCCCAACACACACACACTCACACTCAGATACTTTCTTTAACAGTAGTTTAGAGTGTTTCTTTTGTAACGCCAAAGTGTCATATATCAAGTTTAGCCACATTTATAACCCTACCAGGGGCCTATAATCATCTTCATCATCATCTCCCACAAAATTTGCAATTTACACTTGTCATATATAGCCGCCTCCTCTGCTGCTTCTTTTTCTTCTTTCTGTCTTTCTTATATCTTCTTTTTCTTCTCTATCATTTTATGGGCTATTTCATAAACTTAATTTTCACCACATGAGAGAGAGAGAGAAAAAACTCTTGCAAAGCCGTTAACAAGGTGGCGAAAAATGAATTATTGTGTTCATTAATCAGCTCTGGTAACCCCTCGCCGCCCTCTTGGGGCACTACTTCCCTGCCTCCTCCAACCATAAACCCTTCTTCTTGCATTGAAGCCCAATTAAATGGCGACATTTTCAACGGCCTTTCCCTTTGGCAGGCAATATTGCGCTCACTTCGTCGTCGTACGTGAAATTTCACATTTTACCAAGAAAATCGATTGAAAACGATATCGAAAATAAATTGTGCCTCCTTGAAAGTGAGTTTTATGTACGGGCTCCTCTCAGTCAGTCAGTTATTCCAGCTTATTATCAGCTTAAGCTTTAGCTACAGCTTTGGCCTTAGTTTTTTAGCTATTGCATTTTACAGCCTCAGATTTATGATAGACATATTTTTATGCCCGCACTCACTGGATAAGTAATTGAAAAGTGGGTATATTAGCTCTGTGTAGATTACACTTTTTGTTATAATATTTTCACACATAATTTTCCATAAACTCAGACTCTAAACTTCTCTTTGCACCCTTAAATGATATAATCCTTGAATAAATTTCATTTTGGAAAATCGAAATCCGTATGAAAAATATGACCTATTTTAACCTATTTGTAGATCTGCAATACTCATGGCTTTCTCAAAACTCAACAAATTATACTTCTTTTGACATTATATTTAAGGTTTTGACCTCTTAATGAAAGCAAATTAAAAATTGGATAATGTTAGAAAATTAAAATACTTTATATGGAAAACTGACCTATTTTAACCTATTTGTAGAACTAAAACTCACATAACTTTCTCAAAACTCAACCGATTTTACTTTGGTAAGTCATTTTATGCTTGTTATTAATCCTATATTGATTCTGCATCTGCAATATTGTCGATTTACAGAATTAATTTTGTTTTGCTACTTTTTCCATACCTACCCCTTACAAAATTTTCGAATTTTTTTTCGAAAAATAAAATCGTCAATTTCTTTTCTATATCAAACTGGCAACTCAAAACTAATATAAAATTCACTTTTTTAAACGAATTCCAACCTAAATTGTGGATAATATTCAAATTTATTTCCAATTTTTGTAAGTTTTTCATACCTCACGCAAGCACTTGCACTCTTACTCCCTTTCACAGGGTATTACACAGTCTAGCACACTGTACTTCAATAGTTTTTTAATGCAATTATGTCGCCCATAAATAATATTTGACTTTTTACTTCCAACTTCGACTTTGTCGATTATTGCTCGATGACGAAATCCAACGATTTGCTCACATATGACGCAGTTTGGGTTAATAGCTTTGGTTTTTGTTTCTTTGGAGGGTTTGGTCGCCAGATTTGTTTCTCGTTTCTTGTTGTCAGTGGTAATGACTTCATTTTCTTTTCATTTCCATCAGGCCTCAAGTTGTGCCTGTAGTTTTTTTTCTTACCTTTTGTTGCGGTCGGTCCGCATAGAAACAAATTTCGAGAAATGCCCGCAAGACTTTGATAAATTGTTATTATTATTAAGGAGGGGGTGTTGCCACAGTCAAGTTGTAGTTGTTGTAATTGTTGCTGCTGCTGTTGCTTGCCATGTTTTCATTTTGTTAATTAACAACTTTAATTGTTAATTTAAATCATGAAATGTGGTATTAATAATAACAATGCGATTAACAGTGTTTGAAAAAAAGTGAAACTCTCCACTTGAGATTGGATATCAAAACACACACCCACTTCCATCACACTCAACTACTTGTCTCTCTCTTTGTCTCTTTCTCTTCTTTTCTCCTGTTTCAGATTCTTCAATGTTTCCAGTTTTAAGAGAAAGAGATAGAGGGAAAGGTCTTTGGAAGATTGCAATCGCCTTAAATTGTTTGGAGTTAGAAGAGTTTTGAGTTCCACCTAAACAAAAATTTGTGTTGTTGCGCTAATTATGCGTTGTAAGTGAATTTTGATTGATTAGGTTGAGTGTGTGATGACAAGACGAAAAGAAATGGAAGAGTAAAGAGAGAGAGTGACGTAAAAACTTATTTAAGGTAGGTCTAAAGCGGGATTGAGCTGTAGTTGAAGTTCTCATATTGAAATTAAGGTTTTTCTATATAAGATCTTAATAATATAACTATATTCCCTCTCTGGTAGGTCCTTCTTCCTTTGTTCTTCCCTTTTTTAGTAGTTCCTTTTTCCTTTCATACGAGGGAAGGTACAGTTCATTAATTTCTTGCCTAACCTCACTTTTCATCATTTATTCGCTAAAAGTTCCTTTCTAATACCTTATCTAAACTCACTTTCTTCAATATATTCTATCATTACCTTATCTAACTCTCTTCCCCCCTTCACAAACCATCATTCTATTCTATTAATCTCTTCCCTAACCTCACTTTCGTAAAGTATTCTCTAAATTTACCTGACATAACCTCACTTACTACCCTTTTACCTTCCTAAACCCTCATATATTCCCTACTTAACCTCACTTAATCGATTTCAGACTCTATTTCTGCCCGCCTGCAGCTTAAACAAAGTGCATCAAATCGCGCCAAACGATTTTCCAGCTAATTCGTTTATGTTTTATTGGCGGAAGGGGGAGTAGAGAGAGAGAGAGAGAAAGAAAGATAAGTTAGACCCATGTGGGACAACCCCGCTGGGCAGACTGGCCAACGGGCAGCGAAAGGTTCGCGAACTGTGCAGCAATTGTTATGCAAATCGAACAGAGATTGCCAATAACAACAACAACAACAACACCAGCAACAACAACAACAATGTTTAGTGAGTAGAATTGGAATTGAACAACTGGCAACAACAAAAACTGTTCAGATTCAAATCGAATTGGTCGCAGCTGAAGTTATTATGGCCACAAGTCGAACATTTCCTGGGCCTGCACCAAAACTGGAACCCGCATAATCAATTGTCATTGTCATTAGGTTACACCAGTCTACACACAATATACCCCTGTGCAGAGTACCCCCTTCTACCCTCTTATACACTTCCCAATCTACTACAGAGTTCCCTGTTCCCAGTTTAGCCAGTCTGTCTGTCTGTCTTTAATCTCAGCTGCATTGCGCCACCTTCACTTTTCAATGCAAGAAAACAAAATAAGCTGGCTGCACATACCCTGTAAAAGTAGATTAAAGGTAGGCTCTATACTTGATGTATAACTTTTTAAAATGTTCTTGGTGCAACTCTCTTTTTAGCTTCTTTTCTTTTTTTTGATTTCTTTTCTTGTTTCTTCCATTTCTTGTTGCCCTGCTTTACTCTATTCTTCCTTAAAGTTCCTTTAAAGTTTACCGCTGCTTTCTTCAGAACCTTTAGCAATTAAAATGTACAAAAACCGCTAGAAATTCAGCACAACATTTTCCAGCTAAGGAACATTTCCGCTGGGAGGAAACTCTTTCACTGGCGACGCCTTTTGTCTATCTTCCTTTCCATTTGGCCGCGATCTATTGAACTGCAGACTGCGTAGCAAGTGGAGGTACCAAATAAAGAAGGAAATAGAGAGAGGAGAAGGGAGAGAGAGAAGAGGGAGAGAGGGGAAAAGAAAGAGAGGGGCACACAAAGTGAGGGAGACAAACGACAGAGACAAACGCCTAACAACTTATTGAAAATATGTTTAACCATTTTGGGCAATTGACATTTTGGGCTGCTGTTGAGCTCGACTGAGCTCCCCTCTTTGCCTCTCTTTCACCCCCTCTCCCACTCCCTCTCTCTCTCTTTCTCTGCTCAATTCCCCAATCGACGACGTGACAAAACAATTGTCGTAAATCTATGGAGCAAAACGGTGGCAAGGCGGGAAGGTGATTGCACTTTTTGGCCAATGAAGCAGCCCACATAGAAAACTGTCGCCTGATGTTGTTGTTGTCTGTTGTGCTTGTTGTTTTAGTTGTCTGTTGTTGTTTGTGTTGCCGTTGTTGTTGTTGTTTGGCTTTGCTTGTTGTTTACTTTCATTTGGCTCGTGGCCCAATGCGAATCGCAAATAGCAACAGCAGCAACAGCAGCTGGCTTAGATCACAATAGAAGTGATAGAGGGGGCAGAGGGAATGGTAGGATGATTGGCAGAGGGGGCAGCTTAGTTAATGTTGTAGGTGTAGTTGTAGCTGTAGTTGTAGCTGTAGCTGCTATGTATGTTGCATGAGGCAGCAAAATTCCAGCAACTGCACTTTAATGGAATTTTCAATTAGCGAGCTGAGAAAAACAGACATACAAAATGAAAAAGCGCTCAACAATTTTGTCAAACAACGTTTATTTTGGATAGATAAGATAGGCAGATGTAGAGAAAGAGGTAGACAGAGAGGAGGGAGGGAGAGGTGAGGGGGGTAATACAATGAAAGATAGATAGATAGATAGATATATAAGTAGACAACCAGATAGGATAGGGATAACTGGAAGAGATTGATGGTTAGATCAATAGAAAGATCGATATGTAGATCAATATATTGTAGATAGATATCTGCATAGAATGATTGATTGGCGTATAGATAGAATGTTTACAAAGGATACATAGGATAGATAGACAGATATGGATAACTAATATTGATAATGAAATGATTAGACAACAATTTAGATGAATAAAGAGTACAAATGTTGAAACATTTAACAACACTAAAAAGATTTCTTCGCGTATTTTATTTAACTAAAATATACACCAGCATTTAGTACATTATATTGTAGATTTCTCATGAAATTCTTTCACCCCATTCCATATTCTTTTCTTATGTTCATATACTTTATTATATAACAACTACAGTAAATTATCAACATCAGCAGCATTATGCCTCTCTGTTCCTCTTTCCATAACCCTCTCCCCCCATTCAATACGTCCCCCAATCACTGTAAGCGCCATCTCAAGCTGTCATGGTCATGTTCAATCATGTCCAGGCATGTCCAAGTCAAGTCAAGCCATGTCCGAGCCAAGCCCAAAGGCTAAGCAGCTCTTCCGTCTTAGATTCGCGCCTAGGTCTGTGCAAAATAACTCACACCGAGTATTATACTCACTCACAAGCATTTCTTACATAACTTCCAAGCCCAAAGCCACGCAACACACACACACACGTGTGTGTATTGTTGAGATAATAATCCCCCTAAAAACGAAAGAGAAACACATTCAAAGAGATCTGCAGACTCCTCGAAGGTGTTGCAAGAGACAAGCTTGACGCTTGTTGCCACCTCGAGTCGACTCAACTCGAGTGTCGTCCACTTCTACAACCAGCCAGAGGTTATCAATGCACCCCAACAACAACAACAACTAGAGTTGCTGCTGCTGCTGCAATTGCCCCCCATTTTTTATTTGGCTTCACTTTTGATTTTCTTGCCAGCAATTTTCACTTTCAGCACAAACAAAAGAAAGAAAAGAAAAAAAAGAAAAGAGAAGAGACGAAAAGGCAACATTGTTTCCCTTGTTTCCTGTGCGTTTTTCGGATTACACAATCTTTGCTCTGGGGCGGCAACTCTGGCAGCACGCAATGTAAAGAAAACAAAATCAAAAGTCATCGCGAATGAAATAAAAAGTGCGGACCATAAAAATGCGTGTAATATTTTTATCTCTTCTTTTGCTCGTTACACTTTTACCAGCCGATTTGTCTACGCCTTATGTGCGGCTTGTTATCGTCATTAAATATCTTTAACAGCGGGTTTTCTTTATGCCTTTTATTTGGGAAAGTTTCATTTAAAAACGCAGCTGCAAATCGCAGGGCAGATATGAAGGGAAATTTTGCTGATAATAAAACAATATCTACTCGTTTCTGGTTGTCTTGATCAAGGCACAGTTGGCCCAAATGGTTATTTATGTTTAAATGAGATTAAAAAGAACTAGATAGAACAAGATTTTCGATTTTGTTTCACTGATTTGGCGGGAAAAAGCTGACGTGGCCGCACTGATGGGATCATGCAAGCAGGACCAAGCAGTGTCCTGCTTATTCTAGTGCTGTTATCCAGGACACAAATGGGATCGTGTCTTGGAAAAGGAACTCTGCTTTATTTGGAATACCAACAGTGTTTATTTTCAATTTTTAATTTTCAATTCAAAGTTGTTCAATGTGTTCGTTTTTTGATCTCCTCACAGTGCAGACTTTACACGTTTCCAATCAACACAGCCCGCCCAGAAGAGGGCTCAAAAGGTTTTAACGTATTTTTCAGTTTCTTTTCATTTTTTAAGTCCCCCCTTTGTGAAAAACGGCCCCTTTACCCTCAAAAAGAGACGGGGGCAGCGAAAAAACGTTTCTAACAGACTGCGCTGCAAATTATGCTACAAATTGCACACAAGACTTTAGTACAAACTTACCGAGTGCACTGCTAGATGGCGCTGCAACTCCGAAATCGAATACAAAGTCAGCTCCGAAATTGTTGGTGAATTCTCCAATTTGTTTTCCATATCGCGCAGCCAACGACGCAACTCCTTGGGATCCTCGCACAGACCCTCCGGACGCTGTGTTTCATCCAAGATCTGTAGAGGGGAAAATTGAATTGTAAATAAAAAAATTTATATTTAATAAATACATTGCAACTTCGATCAGCGTGTGGTGTGTGTACTGGCTAAGCCAGCGTCGCACAAAAGCAGGCAATGCTTTAGTGCACTACTTGCCACTACTGCACACCAGCTGTAGCCACTGTGCACACTCCTCTACTTACATGCAGCTGACTGCCCTGAAACTTAGCTTCACGTGAACTTGGCTGCGCCTCCTCAATCTCAAACCTTGCCTCTTTGCAGGTATCCAAAAGGTTTGTGTCCATAATATAATTATAATTCGTTTGTATGGCCGCCCAGAGGTCGTCTTTGCCTGACGAGCCCAGCCCAAGGGTGGCGCTGCTGTGCAAACTAGTGGAGCTGCTGTGACTGTGTCCGCTGCCCCATGAATAGCGGTGCATCTTGTTGTTGTTGTTGTTGGCACTATTGTTGTTTTTCTGCAAGAGAGTGAGAGAGAGAAAAAGAGTTAAATGTTGTTAATAAATAAGTAATTTAAGCTTGAGCCCACATATGGTCAGGCCGTAATATGCTTAACCATTTTTGGTGCGAAACACAAGCGTCGTCATGTATACCCGCTTACCCCCACCCCCTCTGCGCTCTCATCAAACCGGTTAACCGCTCCAAATTGCAAAGCGCGCGCAATTAATTAATGAATTTTTGATTTGTTGCCGACGAGAGAGAGAGAGAAGGAAATTCCTTTGGTAAGGGGAAATTTATAAATTCCCCTCCCTGCCTGCACAGTGGCAGCAAGTCAACTGTAATTAAGTCAATTCAATCAGCAGCTGCCGAGCCCACTACCCCTCTCTCTGCTCCTTCTAACAATTCACTGAGCAGCTGCCCCACTCTCTCCCCCTTCACTCTTTCGTCTGCTCTACCCTCCTTCTCTCCCCTCTTCTGTCTACCTTGCTGCCCACTGTGACTGGCATTTCTGCCTCAGCTGCTGCTGCTGTTGCTGTAATAATTTGCATACGCCTGCTGCAGTTTACCGTTAGAATACCATATTGTGAATTCCAACTGAGAAATCAACTCGTTTCTTTGCGCGTTTTCTTTAATTGGAGCGTGTGAAATTTGCAAGAGATATTTGAAATTCCAAAACAGTTTCAATATATCAATTTGTAAATTGAGTTTGCAGTGAGTACCCCCTTAACTAATTAATCGTAATAACTGAAGAGAGCTAGGGAAGTGTGCTTGATGACAAAAGAATAATTATGTATAAGGGCCGTCTGATAAATTTCCAGCCTGTTTATGAAGGCAACCCACGACGTTAGTTGAAACTTGGTATTATAATTAGGCACCTATTAATATGTACTCTCCAAAATTTTAGCCACATTGGAACTATAGTTATCGTGGAACAATCGATTAACTAAATCAATGACTGTGCTTTTTTATCGTACAGTCATCCTTGTATTTGTTTTCGAAGGGCAATAAGTGTAGCCAAACAAAAATAGAGATGAACACTGTTTATGGGTACTATATTCTATTACTTACTGCTATAAATATGTGTGCTACCGCTTTTATTCGTAGAGGTAGGAGCTTAAAAACCGAAATTACGAAAACTAAATTCCTAAAATCATTTAAAATGTATACAAATCTTAAAAAAATGAATCAAAACATCATAAAACATAAAAAATTCCTAAAAATTAAATATTAAAATGAATTATTTTCAGCTGTTTAATTCTTTCTGCCCAACCTTTATTTATAGCAC
This sequence comes from Zaprionus nigranus, assembly GCA_018903425.1. NCBI lineage: Eukaryota > Metazoa > Arthropoda > Insecta > Diptera > Drosophilidae > Zaprionus > Zaprionus nigranus. The sequence continues at coordinate 5,392,602 of JAEIGD010000004.1, read as the reverse complement.
GTCTCTTTGACTTGTCAAAGCGCACGTTTCTTTCCCCCCATATCAAGTTGGGTGCGCTGAGTCAGCAATATCTCTGTAGAGAATATGAAAGAACAGAGAGTTCTTTCAACAAGCAACCACTTGAGAGACTTGCTGCAAATTTGATAGACCGTTATATGCCTCAATTTACGGGGGCATTTATGACATGCTAATAATGCAGATATGTTTTTATTAATAATTTATTAAAGCAATTTCCGTTGGCAGTGGCAGTAAAACTGGAACTGGAACTGGAACTAGAACTGGTAAACAAGCTAGAACTTGTTCTAGACGCAGAATTCTTGCTGATGCTAACGGCAAAGTTTGTCATACAAGATATGACCATGTTAAGGCAGGCACCACCTCTGCAGCTCCCCTCCCCTCCCTTGTCGATTATCTTACCTCCTCTTCAATTAAGTCTACTTCCCCCTGCTTCATCTTTGCCTGCTTTATGGAGGTGTTAACTGATTGCCTTCTCTGTGCCTCACTTCTTTGACAATCTCCTCTTCCCCTTATTCATCCTACTATTTGTTCTTCATTTTGCTCTGCCCACAAACAAGGCCGTTGCGCTGGTCTCTAGGTAGCCCATAGGTGTGACTAACTTCTCCCCTAGTTTATATAGTTTGCTTAAGAGTCTGAAGCCTTCAAATGAATGTATTTGTTTTTACTTAAGGAATTGTCCAAATGAATGCCCTGGCGGGGCCAGCGGTCGTTGGAAGCCCTAGTGCACTGCATGCCCTGTACACATCTTGCTAAGAGTCTGTCTACCACTCTTTCCCCTCGTCTTACTCCCCTACTTTCCCTTTCCTAACCAAGGCCCCCGCCCATCCTTGTTTCCATGCATGCCTGTTTCATTCACTTTTCCTCAACGTCCCCTTTAACTCCAAATTTCTAACACTCCTGATCATACCTTCCCATACTTATTATCCCTTCTCCCTCTATCATTTCTACCAGTACGTTCTCTTCCCTTACTTCAGCTCATTCTTTCCTTTACATTTCCCTGACCTCTCCCACACTAGCTCTATCTAATCTTTCCATACTTCAGCTCCCACCACTTCTTCTTCTTTATCTTCCCTTGACCTCTTTCCCTTGACCTTTCTCTCTCTAGTTTTCTTTGCCTGCCCAATTTCAGCGCCTTGTCCCACTGTGCAGCACCTGTACCCGCACTTGCAACCTGCTCCTCGCTCCTCCACCTTCTCCTACCTACTCTCCCTCCTCCTTCATCTACACTTCTTCCTCTCCCTCCCTCTCTTACTTCCCACTCCCTCTACTCTCCTTTCTTTTCCACCTCCCTTGACTGTCCCCTCTTCCTCTCTCTCCCTCTCACTCACCTTGAGACTGTTGTAGGGTCGCTCCAAATGCAGCTTGGCCTGTATGACATCACGTCGCTCCTGCAGCAGCTCATCTGCCGGCAGCGAGGTCATCGATTGCGATGTCTTCATATCCACGCCGGCATTACCGCTGCCGCTCGCTCCTCTGCTGTTGCTGTTGCTGCTGCTGCCTCTGCCAGCGCTTCTCTCGCTGCTCATTGCCTGTGCAGCAGCAGCAGCAACAGCGCCTGCAGCAGCTGCTGCGCTGCCTCTGCGCTGCTTTCTCAGCGAACTGCTGCGGCTGCTGCTGGCTGATTTGCTGTTGCTGTTGTTGCCCTTGTTGTTGCTGCTGCTGTTGCTGCTGCGTGTGGCAAGCAAAGCGGCTGCTGCTGCCGCTGGCATAACAAATGTAACTGCTGCATCCTCCTCCAGTCGCATTGTCTGTGTGTTTGTTTTTGTAACAATAGTTGTTGTTGTTTCATTGTGTAAGGTGTTAAAGTTGTTGTTGGTGTTGGTGTTGCTGCTGTTGGTGTTGCTGTTGTTGCTGCTGCTTCCGGCTGTAAGAACAACATGCACAACATTGCCTACACCAACGCACTTTTTCATGGCCGCTTTTTCAGTCTCTTGGTTGCTTAATGACGTCGCAGTGGCAGTTGGCAGCGCAGTTGACTGAGCAGCAATGACAGGCATTGAATGAGCTGCAGTGGCAGCAACAGTTGCTGCTGCCTTTGCCTCCCCCTTTGGCACTAACTCGGACTCTTGCTTTGTCTGCTTCTGTGTCTCCTTCTCTGGCTCCTTCTCTGCCTCCACCTCTGCCACTGTTGCTGCTTCTCCTCCTGCTTCATCTGGCTGCTCTCTCTGTGTTTCTCCTCCATCTCCTGCTTCATTTACATGTTGCATGGCTGCTGCTGTTGCTGCCCCTTCGTCTTCCTCCTTCTCCTTTGTCATCATCATCATCATGCTAATTGTTTTTTTGGTTCCGATTTCCATGTGTATGTTAATTTAATTAATTTGCTTAAACTCTGCTTTGTTGTTGTTATTCGTCATGTTGCATCTGCATGTTGCTGCGCTATTTTTGGGCCACGTTACGCTGTTTTAGACGGGGGGGGGCGCAGGCGAGGGCAGCTGCAACAGTTCCTGACGTTCGTTCGTTTCGTTTTCTGTTTTCGTTTTCAGTTTCGTTTTTTTAAGCTCTTTCTTCCTTCCTTCCGTTTCGCTTTTTTATGCAAAATTATCGTTTAAATTGTTAAAAGAAATTTCGTGTTTTTATTAATTGTTCATTTCACTGTAATTAAAAGAGAGAGAGAGAGAGAGGGTCGATTAGTTTGGTGTGCAAAATGTATTTAATAAACTTAAATTGTATATTCATTAAATGTTGAACATATTATGATACATTATTATATTACATTATGTTATAAACGAGAGATTAAGGTAATCAATTATAAATATAAAGAGAGGGTGCTGCGAGATCTATGTGTAGATACTCATCAAACTTGCCTAGAGCACTATATATTGTTAGATATATCAATTTTATTCTTTTTCTCTTTCTTTGGTTTGTTAAGCTTCTATATATTCCTCCTTCTAACAGATCTAGACAGTTGATTGGTTTCTTTAGCTTATAGGAAAAGAGCATATCATATCTATTAAGCTGAGAGAGCTAAGAAACCTAAGGAATACTAAATATATGTAAATTCCTCTTTCTAACAGGTTTGCCCAAGTTTTTGCCAAGTTCTTTCAGTTCAAACAGAAGTATAATTCATACCAGTACCCCTTCTACCTACTTTATATACAGTATAACTATAACATTATACTTCAATTGAGTCACATTAATTAATACCAAGTTTGCTTTGAAGATCATTTCCGGTATTCTGGCAGTTCTACAAACTAGATGAGTAAACTGTGCATATACTACATATAGTATAAATGTGTATATATAGTATACTATAAATAATGAATGAATAGCGAATGTTACTCATTCCCAGTACAAATACAAACCGGGAATAGTTTTAGATCAAGTTGAATGCAAGTTTTCTCCCCTTTAATCGACAGCTAATCTTGCACAGTTCTTGCAACACTCATTCATGCACTCATTTGTTTATTCATGAGTGCACTAATTGCACAAAGAACTTCACAACTCAAGAAAGAGACCTTATATACCATATACAAGTATCTGCCTCTTTGCTCTCATATCTCAAATCACACCCACAACAACTGTATATGGCAATTAAAGTCGGGCTACAACAACTGACAACTGCATATATATATATATAATTACACGAATAGAGGCGAAAACTAGAGACCCAAAAATAAGAGACAACAACAAGAACAAGAGCTGCAACAACAACAAGAAAACCTCTTACAATAATAATCACGAGTATTACTTAATTCCCAAAAAGGAGCGAACAAACAAACACTTGCCACGGTCATTGGTCAGACAGAGCAGTGGGGGGCGTGACAGACAGCCAGACGGGTGTGGCAGGGGCAGAGGGAACTCTTTCGTTTCATAGTCGAAACAATGAACACGATTCTAATCGCCAAACAATCAAATTTTCATGCGAAATTAGTCGCGAAACACTTGTGGGCCATATTCGTATGCAAATCGCAGCTACCCGACAGACAGTCCCAAATTGGCTTTGTGGCCACTTAAGAGATATATAGTAGTATGTGAGGTAGCCACAGTTATAATAACAGCACCAGCAGCAGCAATAACAACAAGGGGTATAACACCAATTACGATAACTGGAATTGAGTAGGCGGCACTGGGACATACCCTGTGTGAGGTTAGATAAGGTGGTAGAGATGATGAACTGATGAATTAGGTAAGTTTAAGAGGTGTGTAGAGAAGATAGAACTGCAGAGTAAGGGGAGTTTTACAAGGAGACTGAGATATAGAATGATATGGCGAATTGAAACACTTATAAGAATTGAAACACTTATAAGAATGCAAATATTCATCAATATAATACCGTCATATCTCTAAGAGGTATATAGAGAACTATTACAGTATACGATATATGATACAATTGGTATACAATAGAGGTTTAAAAATATGCAGTAAGTATTCTATATATCTATAGAAAGAAGATGATTAATTACATGGCAAAGATACACGACGCATATCTGCAGTATACAAAAGATTTACAAATAGATTGTATATAATATAAAGATACCAAAGGCAATAGCTACAGATATCTAATAAGTTACTTGCTATGCAGCAAATACATAACATTTAACGATATATAAATATAGTATATGAATCATAAAACCATAAATCGTGTATAAACTTAACTTAAATCTTTAACAAAGCTGAGAAAGACAAGAGGCAGAAGAAGATGGAAGTTGAGGAACATAAAAAGAGTTGAGTAAAGACTGTAAAACAAGCCAGGAAGAGAGCGAGAGAGGAAGTGGCAAAGGGGGCAGGAAAGGAGGCGTGCCGCGACACACAAATCGATGCTAAAAGCAGTAAACTTTGTTGTTGCTATTGTTGTTGTAGTTGTTGTTGTTTTGCAGCCATTATAATTGTAGGAGTTTGAAGCCACAAGCCAAAACCTAAGCACCTCACACAGCCCCAGGTGCCACATGGGCCACAGAGGGGTGTCCCTCTTCCCCCTCTTCTGCTCCTTCTCCGCCTCCCCTCCTGCAACTTGCACTTTTTGCCTTTGCTTGATTCTCGACTTGAACAAACTTGAAGTTGTTGCAACGTGATTTTGGTCAAGCGAAAGCGAAAACTTTAACTGCCGCTGCCGCTGCCGCTGCTGCTGCTGCTGCTGTTGCAACCCACGCGTCGCGGAAAATGTTGCGACTTGCCAAATGAATTGCAGAAAGAGTGAGGGAAAGAGGGGGAAGAGAGAGGGGGTGCAGTGTGTGTGTAGAGCCTGCACTACCGACTGCCTCGTGGAGCACCTTAACAGCTTGAAATACACTTCGGGTTAGTCACTCGACAATAGTCGGGAGTGTGAGCACAGTTCCTGTATGCCAGCATAGCTCCCTCTCCCTGCCCCTCTCCCTGCACACTACTTCCTCTTTAACTTCCTCTGTTACACCTCTGTCCTCTCTCTTCCCTTCTTTTCTATCTCTGCAGTTACTTGTCGTGCATGCAAATCGAATTATTTGCATGAGGGGAGACACCCGTGTTTGCTACCTCGCCACAGCCCATTTGTGGCACTCTTCTCTCCTTGCGTGCCCTCTCTTCCTCTCTCTCTCTCTCCCCTGATTCTTTCACATATGTCTGCAGGCTGTGACTCATTAGGAAACACAATTTCAGGGCTTGACTTTTGTGCGCTGTATAGCTTTAATGATATCATTAAAAATTTAATGAACTAACTTTGGTATTATTATATAAATACATTAGCAACTTATGGTATATTTGGTATTTTATTTGGTATATTTAAGGCACATTTAGTGCGCTATAAATCAGTGAAGAAGTCTTTATTTTGACGTATTCTGTTTATTATTCTTATTGTGGGAGTTAAGTGATCTATGGAATGCTGAAGAAGTGTCTGGTAATAATATTTATAGAGCAATAAATCAAACAAGAACTTTATATTTTATGGATTCCTTAACAACATTAAGTTGGAATTCAAGTATTTAACAATGACTGCAGTATTCATAGCGCTGTAAATCAAATCAAAAGTTACTAACATAAAGCATCAATTATGAAGTTAATAACATAAAGTCTGCCCAATTACTTTAATTCTAAAGAAAGTTTACTGTATTATTATTTTCAGACATTGAACCTCTTATTCTTATCCAATTCAACTGTCAATTCATTAGTTCATAATATAATCAAATAATATTAAATTAAACACAGAAAGTATTTGAAGTATCAAATAATTATGATTGACTACCTCATTTAACAATTTAACTATGTATTTAATTTACCTTATCTTGCTTTTATAACTATCAACAAGTATCTTACTTATTATATTGTCTATTATTTTGTATCTTCATCAATCTACTTGATTTACAAAGCCTACCCTTCACTTTCCTTTAATGTATACCTATTTAAGACCTATTTTAGACCTATTATAAACCTATTTTATATATATTTAAACCTATTTTACATCTATTAAAACCAAACTATTAACATCGTTTAATAAACTTATAAAACTCTCTCAAAAACCATTCACACTCTAAACCAAATTAACAATCAATTAATAATAATGAAGATAGTGGACAAGAGCGCACAAAACTCTTACAACTCTATGCAAAACGACCGATAGCCCCAAAGCACCTTACCGACTTAACCTTTCGCCTCGTCAGTCATTCAAAGTCGTCGCGCATGCTTTATGCAGCATCGTATCTTCAGAGGTCGCAACCGAAGGGGTCGGGACACCTGTCCCCCCTGTCAGAGAGTGGGACATTGTGTATGTGTGTGTGTTGCATAAGACACTGGAACCAAAGCGCTCTTATGCGATGTGCGGTAATAAACGACTTAATTCCAGGAAAAGGCCCAACTTTTATGCCAAACATGTTCCACACACAGTACACACATAAAAAAGCCCATAACAGACACACACACAGTCACACACACACACGTTATTAATAAACAAAACGAAGCGAAAAAAACTCAGATAAAGCTAAGCGGGAGGAAACAAAATGAGAAGCATAAAGAAGAAAAAAATGACAACAAATATTTGGCCAAAAACCACAAAAGAAAAAAGTAAACAAAAAAGCAACAACAAAATGAAGTCAAGTTCCCCAAAAAGAAGAGTTGATTTTAGTATGCACGACCTATACACTGAGATAGGGCACCCCCATCCCCTCCTAGACAATTTTCCCGACATTCCTTAGCGTGTTGTGTTTGTTTGTCTCTTACACAATAGAACTGAATAGCAAAAGAAGAGGAAGAGAGAGGAAAGCCTAAACAAACTTTCGTTTTCATATGAAAACAGATCTTTGATCTCACTTTATAATAATAAACAATCCTATCGTATCGGATGTGATAGCGTATATACTAGAACAAGTTAAAAAGCTATACGGGGTATGCTGGACTGTTTTATACCCAGTTAACAAAATTTTAACTGTACGCAGTAGAAAGAAGTTACTGAATAACTTTAATGTTTATTTATTGATAGAATCTATATTTTCAGGCATCATATTTTTATTGATAGATATTGTATATACCAAAAATGAACGATGCAGCTTTAAAACTACACTGTTCATACCATTTTCATTGATTTATGGGGGCGTAAAAAAGGGCGTAGCCATATTCTAAAATGAGCTTTATCTATTTGAAGAACTTGTTACTATACTCAACAAATTTGGTATAGTCTCTGTTATAGTCTCTGAGTTATAGATGTTCATACGAGCAGCGAGGCAGAAAATTAGCTCTAATGGAGTCAGTAATTCCTCCTTCTCCGAGTTTCCCATGCCATAAAGTTATAGTAACCTTCTCAACTATGAGAACTGGGTATAATGTGTCCCACAGCGTGAACTTTACTCGTTTCAACTTAGATTAGATTAGCTGCAACACGAAGACAGATAACACAGTGGGATATCGCAATTGCAATTAGCCATGGCTTGTCAATATGTTGTATGGTATATATAGCATATCATATCGTTCCACTTATCGCACTGCGCTCATACCTATCATGACTAAGCTCTTGGCCAGAGTTGACAATTTATGACAGCAGCAGCATGCAACATTCCGTTTCCGAGACCGTTGCAAATGGTTGCATAAATTATGATTTATCCACTGTCCGTGCCCGAACAGTCTGCAGCCTGGTGTGCACTGTAAATTCTTCTAAGAATCTTTAGCGCTGCATTTGGCCAAGTTGACCAATCGAAACTCAAGTTGGTTGTTGCTGCTGCCGCAAGGGGCAACATGCCATAAATTATTAGCCGGTTGCAAGGCAGTCGAGCCAAGACAGCAACAGCAACAACAAACTGAGCAACACCTAATGAATTGTTAACTGCCTGGCAACATGTTGTGGTGCTGTTGCTCTTGCCAGAGTTGGGCACACGTTGCAACTTGCAGTTGCAGTTACAATTGTCAAATTGCAGGCAGGCATTGCGCCAATGAAAATAACAATAACCATATTGACTTGTTGTTAAAAACAGACAGACAGTCCAATCAGAAAACTTTAAGCAAAATAAAGAGTAGGAAATGGGGAGAAGGAGGTGCATGTAGCACTCTGGAGAGGAGAGGGGCACTGGCATTTGCCGAGGTTCAAGCGGCATGTCAACCTCAACCGCAAAGCTACCACAACAAAAGCGACAACGACAACAGCAACTGCCACAACAAGAACGCAAAGAGCGACAACTTGTGGCTGCCTGCCACACATAAGTGGAGCAGGCTAAAGCTGAAGCGGGCCAAGCTGCGGCTGAGGCTGTGCCACCTCAGACAATGAATTGTTAATTTGCTGCATGTGGTCGGTCGCTCTCTGTCTGTGTATGTTGCAAATACTATTGCCTGAAACTGTTAGAGAGCAGACTGCATGTGGGGCAAGTGGACACAGTAGGTGAAGGAGACTCTAAGGATGCTCTATAGTGCCCTATGAATGAGATCATCGGGTAAGGAACAGATCTTAGGTAAGGATAAAGAATATATCAGAGAGAATGAAGCAAAAGTTCTGTTAATATTATTTTCTACATTATCTCTTCTCTCTCTCTCTCATCTCTTTAGTCTTTCTCTTTTCTATCTCTCTCTCATTCCTTATCCCTCTTCAATCTTCCCTTAGCTTATTACCCCCACAGTCTAGAGAGTATATTCCTGGCCCAAAATGTCAAATGGAGAATGAAAACATTTGCATTATGTTTCCCTTCCTTGTTGCCACATATGCAAAAGGTGCAGGCAGGTTGCAACTTGTACTGTGTTGCAACTGTGGCGACATAAAACATGGACACGAAACAAAGCGAGAAAAGGCCCAACAGAGCAAAGAGCCGAGCAGACCAGGGCAGAGAGCAGGCCAACTCTGGCTACAGCAGAGTGGGACAAAGACGGGGGCACAGACACAGAGACAAAGGCAACGCTGTGCTGCATGTTATTGTTGCTTTTGTTTTTCGGGTGGTGCAGAGCAATTAGAGAATTGCACCAGCCTCGTATCGTAGTCACAGTCGTGGTTGGGAAGGGGAGGACTCTGCAGAAACGAAAGTTATCGCCAGTCTACAGTGTGGACAAATGTTAAACATGCAAAAGCAGCAGCAGCAGTCGGTCGAGCTGGACCTGTGCCACCTTCCTTACCTCCCTCTCTTCTTGCTCCTCCACCTCTTCCCCTTCTCCTACTACTTCCCTCTTTTCACTCCTCTCTTGTTGACAACTCACCCGCTCCAAAGTGGTCGCCGCTAATCGCTCCTTGAGTCTTTTCGTTTTTGTTTTTTTTTTGTACAGCGCAAATTTGTCTACAAGTTATAAACATTTTTGGGGTCCCACTTGGAGTCCCCTATACAGACACCCCTCCTTCCCCTCTGCACCTCTTTAATGTATGTATGATAAATGTGTCGTGTTCGAACAAGTTTCCATTTGTTCTGCGCGCTTGTTTTGGCATTTTTTGTCTATTTTAGAATAAAAAGAAAAAAACAGAGAGCATAAAGGGGAGAAGGATATGGGGGAGAAGAGAGGCTAGAGAGGGGAGAGGGAGTGGGAACGATTGCCGAGGCAAGCTAGCTAATGCAACTAACCAAATTGGCAGCCATAGATTGACCACGCCTCTCCCTCTTCACCCACAACTGCTGTCAAAGGGAAGTCGTTTGTTACGGCCCCTCGTCGACAGGTGGCGGGGCTGTAAATAACGCCTGGTAGCCGCGCACATGTTCCCAAGTTGTAACCCAAAAAACAAGCTACCAAATTAGCAGTCTCCCTCCCACCCTCTCCCTCTCTCTCTGTGTCTTGCACATAAATTATGAAATAGATGCGACAGCCAGCGCTGATTACTGTGTGGAGCTGCTACTGTGGCCCAGGAATGTGGCAAGGAGTGATATATCTTTAAAGTCGTTGGAAACTGGGTGAACAGCAAAGAGAGAGAGCGACATTCAAAAGGAAAAGCCTACAAATAATGAGCTTAGGCATCTTTGAAGTTGAGAATGAGTTACAATTGGCTGCATGCTAAATCAAAACGACCTATTTTTAACCTATTGTTGAATAATACAATAAATATGCCACTTTTTGTACACTTGTTAGATAAGGCAGGCCAAGGGAAGTTATATTTGCAACGGAAATACGATTATATATTTAACTGATAACCAATAGAGACTGATAGTGAGCATTGATTGTGATTGCATATCAACTGATCAACTGATTCGACCTATTGCATGGTAATCCAATATTATATCAATTTTATAGTCACTACACATAGAATAGAAAGGTACTATAACTTTGTGAATGGTATTGTAACACTGTAAAGGCATAAAACAGGCATAAGGAAGCATCAACGACCTCATAACAGTAATTTTTCCTTATCTGCGTCTGTATGAACACTTATATCTCAGGGATTATAAGTGCTAGAGCTACCAGAGCTGGTGACAATATGTCTAACTACTGCACGCAGCTAAAGTTGGGTTGAAAACTTGACCATGCCCTCTTTTGCCTTCGCAAAACAAAGAAAATCGAGTTGCAGACGTACTTTGATAGGCAGAACATTTATTTTTGGGTTTACAATTTGGGTTTTTTACTGATTCTAATAGACCTTCTTTATTTCCTTCCTTTTTTACATTCTCTGCTCTAAATTCAGCTCCCCTTTCTTTTCAACTACCTTGACCTACCTACATGCATTTCCCAATAACTCAATCTCCATCGCAATCCCCAATTTACTACACCAATGTCAAGTGCGAAGCAATCTTCACATCATCATCAACATAATCATTTGTCTCCATTATAAACCGCAGTCTAGGCAACATTTATGAGGTTTACAGCTAATGACAAAGTTGAAGCAGGAAAAACGAATGTGAAAAGTGACCAAGAGAAGAAAGAAACAGACAGAGAGAGAGAGAGAGAAGAGAGTGGGGTAACTTGCATTGAAAGGAGCCTAACGCGACAATTGACTTTCAATTTACTTTCGATAAATGCGAATAGCGCGTGTTCAAAACAAATATGCTGAAAATTATGTGCAAATTTGCGCGTTGCAAGATATCGAACGACAACAACAACAGCACAACAACAACTGGTTTTCAATTTGACAAATGACAACAAATGAAAATTGTTAACTGATTTTATTAGCACTTGGGCCGAAATTGCATAACGAAAGAAACACACAAATAAATAGGTAAAATAAATAAAGAAAAACTTGAAACGAGGCATAAAAAGTAAAGCGAGGAAAACTTTTACCTCTCCACTCAGTTGATGTGGTTGTGTGTGTGCTTGTATGTACGTCTGTGTGTGTGTGTGTGTGGATTGTGCTGCATTGACTGCGTCAACATTTGTTTAGCAACATTTTTATGGCAACCTTTCGCTCTCGCACAGCTCGAGTGATAAATCAACGCGGCCGCAAAACTCCAATTCCAACTCCCACAAGATATGAGAGAGAGAGAGAGGGAGAGAAAGAGGGAGACTGGGGGAGCAATGAAAAAATAAACCAAAATAAGCTTAAACATAATTTGCAAGTGCTTCCCAAAAGACGAAGGTAGGAAAAAGAGCAGGACGCCAAGATACTCTGCGCGTGGAAGGCACTTAGAACTATGATACCCTGGTAAAGTAGTGTATCCCTAAGTTACTTTTGTATCTTTGTATATCCGGTGGCAATATTTCAAGATTGTGTATATATAAGATACTTTGGTAGATGCGGTAAGACGTTCTAGCGACGTGTTTGCCATCAGATCAAGCTCAACACGATGTGTAACACTTCTAATACTCTCCTTTTAACTCAATACACCCCTTACTCCCTCAAATTCACTTTCCTTACCAGCCTAATATACCCCACAGCATACATCCTACATCGTATACAGGATATGCATGCACAGAAAACGTCGCACGACATTTTCCCCCTGACATTTCTCTGCACATTTCCATCGAGGTGGGCGTCTCGGGAAATGCGCACAGCTTTGGCTACGAAACTGTAACCCCATGGATGCCCATGGTGGCCAGCACAGCACAGCACACTGTCCCCCGAGCCATGCGCCCATGTCCATAACAATTCATTATCATTAATTATATTTGCACTAAACATGAAAAATGCTCGCAAATTGTTGAAATTGAAAACAATTTGAGCGCAAATTTCAATATTTCTTTCGTCGTTCGATTGCCGTTAGGCAAGGCAGAGAAGAGGAGAGGGGGGAAGGCAAGAGAAGGAGGGGGAGAGAGGAAAAATATACACAGAAATCGACCCGAAAAAGAAATATGCCCCATAAAGCATCAGCAGCAGAAATCATCGGGCAAGAAATCGCCTTAACAATTTATTGGCCATATTAACCTCAACGAACTCTCTCACTTGAAGACGAAGAAGCAGGAAGACGGAGGAAGAAGAGAAGAAGGAGGCAGCAGCAAAGCAAAGGTGCGCAAGAGGGGAAGTTAGTAGACGCCTGCGGGGCCAGCGATCGATGCGAGTTGTGAAAATATCATTTACGGCCAATTTGTGAAGGCAACGAAAAACTACAAAAAAAAAAAAGAAAAAAAAAAAAGATATTGCAACGAATTCGCGATACCCTGTAAAGCCAGATCTGATGTTGCTGCCAATTTAAAAATAATAATAAGCCCATTAAAGTTATAATTAAAACTGACTTTGATTTCATGATCGAACAATATTAAAGAAAAACAAATTTTGTATTACATCAGCAAGGGGAGGAGGAGGGGCACCCTATAAATATTATGGGAAATACACTCTCAAGGGGTACACCCAATGAAACACTCTAAAAAAAGTTGGCAATAAAACTGAAATCTCAGCGAAATTTGCACGAACACAACGCGCTGAAAAACAAATGAACGGCGATTTACTTTACAAAAAAAAGAAGAGGAGGGAAGAGCAGGAGGAAAGGGGATACTCACCTTAGCCCCCCACTCTGTACCCTCCTCACTCACTCTCGCTCTTAGCTTGTGGTCAAGTTGAAGTCGGAAATGGGCACCAACAACTCGAACTCGAAGCTCGAAGCTTGGATCGTCGTCGTCGTCTTTGGGTTCCCCTCGTGTTGATCCATCGTCGTCAATTGGCCAAAGTTGGATGGTAGCCCGCAGCAACACAGTTCAGTAATGGCCAATTGGAGACGTCAACAACAACAACAGCACTAACTACTTGGGGCGATAATTGGTTCCCGTTCCCGATGGAAATTCAATTCCGAAAAGCTTTCGCACAAAATTCTCATTATTTTGTTCACTCTTTGGCAATTTTTGTTGTCATATGCGGGTGGAAAGTGAATACCCAAATAGAGGTGCGTGTGTGTGTGTGTGTGAGTGTTTTTGTGTGAGGAATTTGGGAAAATCATGTGTGAATAAAGTAGGTAGATTGAATACTTCATGAGATCACTGTATGAAATGGAGTAGGTTGATTAGTTCAAGTGTTTCTACAGCTAATTAGTTGCTGTCAATGAGATGATTGCGGGTTCTAAGAGTAGAAGAGCAATTTTGAAAGTAGTTCAAGAGGTTTGAGCAACTTGTAGAGTGTTGAAGGCTCTGATAATGTAATGAAAGCAATAGATAACATTATAGAGAGTTAAAACTTTGGTTACAGCAATGAGATAAATCAGAAAATTTGAGGAATTAAGAAAAATTCATTTGTTTATGCTTCCTCAAATTCTTCTAATGAGTTCTAGCATAAGTCTTTCATATATTGAACCCATTCTTCCATTTAAGGTTATTTCAATGAGTTTTACCAGAGATCTTTTATATGTTTAACAAGTTCTAAGACAAAAATATAATCTTAGCAAACAAAACTTGTAGATCTAAGAAAAGTTTTTATATTAAATGAGTTCTATGAGTGACAAAACAGAACTTAAGCCTTCATAGATCTTTATAGAACATTATTGAATTCAGCTGGACTAATTTCATTATAAGAAAGTTTCTTAAACAGTTCATATATCTCATTTATAGATCTTTATGGCACAGTCTAAAAACATCATGAGTTCTTCTAGTAACATATTGAACAACTAAAGTATTGCAATAGACTTTTGTGTTTAGTTAAATATGCCAACAGTTCTACCAACAAGTAAACGAATCTACATATAAAATCCCTTCACATAGGGAATATAATCCGTTGATATCTTAACAAATCTTTTATTTGTTCTTCTTTCACACCTTCTTGAATTTGTATAATGGCATCGACTTTCGCAGGCAAAAGAAATTCAGTGCCTCAGCACTTGATGTGTTGCTTTTCTTTCTCACTACTCTTGCTCCCCTTCTCTCTCTCTCTCCCTACCTTCCCCCTGCCTATTCCCCTCTATATATGCTGCCAGATAAGTTTTCTTTTACTTACATGCATCATGTCATCCAATCCTCATGCCTTAGAACACGGAACAAACACAACGCAATTCTGTCAGGTGTTTAAAGAGGGGGAGAGGCAGAAGGGGAAAGGGGTACCAAAAACAAATGAAAATCAAAGCACAAAGTTTGAAAGGCAAAGCAAGAAGAAGAAGTTGACAGACTGAGAAAACACACACTCGAAATCTGAGTAAAGAAAATGATATATGAGTGACAAGTAGAAGTGCCGACGGTGGGAAACGGCATGAAATGGAAATGAAACGAAATAAATATGTTATTTCATGGTCAGTAAAGCAAAAAAAAAAAACGAGAGAAGGAAGAGGAAGAGCAGGGGGCAGGGCAAAAGGAAATGCCAAAAACGCGCTAATGAAAGTGAAAAGCGCGTCAAGAAGAAAAGTCAAAGTTGTTCAAGTGCCACAGCACGCGGCACACTTGTTGCAGAGAGAGAGAGAGAGAAAGAGAGAGAGAAAATGCATTGAAAATGCAGTAGAAAGTGAAATGCGTTGGCCGAATGAAAACGCAAAAGAGTTAGACAAGAAACAAACAAAAAAAAAGACAACAATAATAAAAACAAATAATGAAAACCAAAGCAAAAGAGACACCAAATGAGCGCCAAAGATGCTGCCAAAGAGATATGAACAGCAGCAGCAGTGGCAGAGAAGAAGAGGGGAGTGCAGAAGAGGAGGGAAAGAAGTCCAAGCAACAACAATTGTTAGAGACAGGGGGAGGGGAGAAGAGGCAGGCGCAGCGACTCTCTCACATGACCTTGTTACATTGCATTGAATCGCGCCCGATATGCGAATTCTGCTTTAAGGCAACAGCGCTGGCTTTGTTTGGGTGCAGCAGCAACAGTGGCAAGCGCAGGGGCGCTGTGTGTTGCATGCAGCACATGGTTGCACATAATCAAGAAATATTTAAGATTCACTTTCAGGAAAGACAACGACGACACAAACAGACAAGAAACAGACGACAAACGAAAGTCCGCAGCAAAGCACTAACAATGCAATAGACACACACACACACACAGACTGGCACACACACACTCATACATTCCTCTAGCAGATAAAATATCTTTGCTGGAAGTTTAAGATGTGTGGGCTGCAACAGCAGCAGCAGCAGCAACGGCGGCGGCAGCAAATGAAATGCCACAGATTCGTTTTGATAAAATGGCAGGCGACAAGTTAAGAAAGAGAGAGGGAGAGGGGGAGAGAGAGGGAGGGAGAGAGAAAAAGTGACTCCGCAACTGCCATCTACAGTCCCCCCCTCTCACTTCCGCCCACCCACTCTAGCCCCTCTTTAGTTTAAGCTTGAAGTCGCTGTCAACAGATAAATCTTCAAGTTGTCAATGCGGCACAGCAAACAATGGCTCAAAGGGGAAGCAGAGTCAAGTAAGAGAAACAGAGAGAGAGACGTACATAGAGTGGGAGTGAGATGGCAAGAGAGAACCATATTAGTCGCATAATTGGGCCATGGCAGAAAAACGCATTGAAATGTTGTGGTAATTGATATGTTTACAGCTTTATTAACGCTTTTCTTTCTGGCCATGTTATGCTCTTTTAGCTTGATTCAATTAAAAGCACATCACGCTACGTTGCGCCTCACTGTGCGTGTGTGTGTGCACAGTGTGTGTGTGTGTGTGTAAACATATAGACATGCGACAATTAGATGCCCGATTTGATTGCACAGCACAAAATTCACTTTCAATTTCTTTGCTATAAAGTCATCAGTTTTATAGCAAGCAAACGTAGTTGACTTTCTTTAACTGTGCAATGATTAAATGAAGATCGATAAAGGGTATAACGTATTTCAAATTGGGCATTAAATACATTACATGACTTGTCTGGCATGATATTTGGAATTGTTTGTGGTAATTGAGTTTGATATATTAATTGACAGGGAGTAGGTATTCTTAGCATAATCAACTATCTATAGCTATACCACTAGATCTTGCTTCGTTTGATCATCGTGATATATTAATTTTTAAGAGTTTGTTGATTAAAAAAGGATATCTTCCTTATGTATAAATAACATAATATATATATAAAAATGCCTTATATGTAAATATCTTAATATTTCTTTTCCTCTGCTACTTTTCTTCTGTCAATTAATAGAAATCTTACTTTGATTGCATCTATATATTGTCTATCCTTTGTGTCTTTCTATTTGATTCTATCTTATCTTCTTCATCCAATCTCAAAATGTAATAATGTAACTACACATAGTTTAGCGCCTTCTCAACGTGAGAATCTCTTGGTACTCTACAATTCAAGTTTCCTCAAATATTTCCCTGCAATAAAACTAACTATTTTCCCACTATTTCTCTTCTGCCACTCGCCCACTCTCTGCCAGTTTTCAGGTCGTTTGGTTATATAAAAGTCCTCGACGCGCATTCAAGGCGTGCGAGTAATAAAACTGGACACGAAAAACAGCTTTTTTTCTTTCTTTCTTTGTGTGTGTGTTTTTATTTTCCTTCTTGCGACTTGACTGACTGACTGACAGATTGACCGCATGATTGACTGAGTCATGGGTCGAGACTTTATGAGAGATTGCAATTAAAATAGCTGCAAACTAGTTTTGCTAGCTCAAGGAACTTAAGAGGGACAGAAAGAGAGAGAGAGAGAGGGGCAAGATAGATATATTATCTACTAGGGCAGACTGTGGTAAATGGAGTCAAGTCTGAAGTTGTCAATTGCAATTGGAATGTCTCAATGGCATCTGCTCAAATGTCGCTTAATTGTGCAACATATTGGCGGCTTCTTTTTTGTTACTTTTACTTGTTAGACAGACGGACAGACAGACAGAACAACTGAACCAAACGATGTTTCCTGTGCAACAACAAGGAGCAACTTACAGCAACAACAACAACGATAACAAGCACCGCATGCTGCATGCACAACGAACATCGGCCATAATATTATTTTCTTTAATGATTAATTGACTTTTGCCGAGCAGAAAAACAACGACAACAACAACAACAACAAGAGAAACACGTTCGATTTGAGGAAAATTGGCTTTTAATTTTCCCCGCCACGCTATATCAATATTTATTCATTTGCAAATGCAATCGAAAGAGCGGCAGATGAATGAATGAATATGAATAGACACTACACACAAATGTTGCATATACTAGATATTGTGGCACACACACACATGCACACACACATGCACAGTTCATTGTTGCCGCTTTCGTTCGTGTGATTAATTTATTGTTCAATACAATTGCGTATGAATTATTGAGATACCGGTCAGAAAATGACATGCAACCAGTCGCAGCAGCAGCAGCAACACTGCGCACAGCCATGCCACATTTCGCCTCAGGTGGCCAGCTAAAGATCTCCATATTGTCTATATATAACTGAGATATTTGTTCAGCAGCTGCACAGCACAAAATATGCATTTCTATACCCACTAACCAGGGCAGAGAAGGGTATTATGACTTTAAAAACAGGGAGAAACAGAGCTTCTGTGAAGGCAATACATCCTTTTTTCGATTTTCTGTCCGTATGAACGTCTATATCTCGAAGACTATACAAACAAGAGCTATCAAATTTGTTGACACTGTGTCTTATTATTGCACGCAGTTAAAGTATGTTTTAGAATGTGACCACGCCCACTACCGCCTTCGTAAATCGATAAAAATCAAATACCAAGGTCAATTTTAAAACTAGCACATTCATTTTTGGTTTATACAATAATAATTATCAACTAAATGAGTGCTGTAAATTTGCTTGCAATCGTATAATGAACATAGAGTTTATTTACGAAATAACTTTACTGTGTGTACAGTTGAAGCTCTGTGTAGTGGGTATAACACAGTCGAGCACACTCTACAATAATTTCCATGTTAACGTACTTTCACAACAAGTCAAAAAAGGCATTGGGCCAGGCCACGCGAGGTGGCAATGAGAGTGCCCAAGCTCAGTTCAGTTATTGCTGGATAATCTGCGACTAATCATGGGGGTTAAGTTTCATCAGATTACGAGGAGAGTGGGGAAGAATAGAGCAGAGAGAGAGGGTTGGGGAAAGAGGAGGAAGCACATAGAGAGTGAGAAACATGTGCACTAAAGTTTCACCAACAAAATTCTTCAAACTATAATTTAATTATTGGTTGAGTGACTAAGTTAGTTTCTCTATTCGCTCTAACCTTCTTCTCCCTATTCTTTCCTCCTACAACTGCCTCTTCTCCCTTCTCTCTGCTGTTGCCTACCCGCCCCTCTTGTGTCTTCTCTTTCATTTGTCCCATTTTCATTTCTATTTCCCTTTATTTTAGACTAGACAAACGAAAACAGCTGCCGACTCTCCCACTGTATAGACACATGTGGCATGTGGCAAGCAAATGTCATGGGGCATGGGTAGCGCCTGCTCCTCTTTATGGGCTTCTAACATGCAACTTTGCTTTGACTTTGACTGGACAAAATTCGCGGCCATCGCGTGCTGTCGACGAGTTTAGAAAATTGTCGCCGTGTAGCAATTGTTGTTGTTGTTGTCCGGCATGTTGTTGTTGTTAGCATGTTGTTGTTGCCAGTATGCTGCTGTTGTTGTTGTTGTCAGTCTGCTGCAGTTACCCCTAAATTTAGCCTCTACCAAAATATCGTAAACATTTGCTTTGCATTTTAATTAGCAACACTTTGTGTCGGTGTCAGTCTAGTCTTGTTGGTTGTGCGTGTGTGTACTGTGTGTGTGTGTGCTTGCTTGAGTGGGGGCGTCTTTGCTGCAAACAGCGATAAATATTCCAAATACTCCACGTGAAAATTTAACACGTTATTATTGGAACAACAACACCAACAACAAGGCAAATAGTTTGTTCATTTGTTTCTTTGTTGAATATTTCACTTTGGTATTTTACAAAGTATTTTTTTTTATTGTTTGTCTCTTTTTCTCTTTGCTACTTGTTAAAATGGCGTGTCCAAACACACGCACACACACACATAACGTTCAACGACCGCCGCCAGGTGGCGTTTCTCTACTGCAATTTGCATTGTTAATTGTCCAGGTAATTAAAGAAGAAAACAGAAGAAAAAAAACGATAAAAACTATTTTCTTCATATTTTTCTAGAGCGAAATCAAAATCAGTTGAGATTTCAATTTTAATTGTAAGGCGCAATGGAAGTCTTTAAGTATTTACTAATGACAGTTAAAACTGTGTTCCAACTGAGCCATGATAAGTGAAGTGAACAGTATTCAAAAGGGAGAGGAGGTATATACTATATAAGGCATTATTGGCAGATGTGTTCAGCTGAACATTTGATATTTTAGTTTTTCAAAGAAAAAAAAGAGAAAATTTAGAGAAATGCATGAAATGTTTATTTAAATCGATAATACGGTGCATATAATTAAATGTCTGTATAGACATTCGATTAAAACAGTTGATTTTTGATAAAGTTCTTGCTGAATAGGTTAAAATATTATATGCAAATAGGTTACTTTTTGATTATTTGTTTCTTTTAAATTAAAAATTGTTTTAAATGCAATTTGCAGACTTATCTTGTCTAGTCTAATCGATTTGTGTCGAAAGAGAAGAAGTATGTAGGAAAAATATGCGAAAAAAATTAATTTCTTCTATAGATTTTGAAGCACAAACTACATAGGATTCATATTAATAATAAATTAACTTACCAAATGAAAATCGGTTGATTTCTGATCATATTATGTGTGTTAGAAGTCTGGAAAGCAGAGTAAATAGAGTTAAGTAAAGTATTTCTTCGATATGTTCAACATTTCATATTACAAAGAGTTGTACATTTATTTAATATACTAATTTTGACTGACCTAATTGATTGAAGTTAAAAAAAAAAAAGATTGAAAATTGTATTCTGCATTAAAATGAATGAAAACATTGTTGAGAAATCAAACTGAAACTTTAGCTATGATGAAAATGACTTTCCCAAGCAATTAAGGAAGTCCAGATGATAGACCGATAAAGAAAGTGCCGTCAAGTCCCACACACACACACGGACAGCACTTAAATTTGGAACTGTGCGAGTCATTTGCATAGCAACTTTTGCCCGTCTCTCTCTTATTCTCTCTCTCTCTCTGAGGGGCAACATCCATTAAGAATGCAATTTGCAGCAATCGCCGCGAGGCTGACAAATGACTGAGAAGTAAGAAGAGAGAAGGGGGAGAGGTAGCTCCACATACACATGTCTGCACACATGTTGTACACTTGCCAAAAGAGGGAGAAGGGGAGCAGGGGAGCAGCGGACTTCACCCCGTCCACTTGTCTTGTTTATTAATTTGTCAAGACTTTTTGGGCTGATGGGAGAAATCTTTTTGCTAGGCAGGTGAAAATGTGAGAACGATCAACCGTTAGAAGCAACCAAGAGTTGCAATACAAATTGCAGTTATTTGCAGCAGGTGGCAACACCAGCAAGAGAACTTGCTTAGCCTGCCACAGCTTGTAAGTTTCACTGTCGCCTTGCCTTGGCTTTCCCAAATGTGGAAATGTCAATGCAGGCGAGGCGCCGCCACTTGGATTACGTGGGAGTTGCCAGTCTAGCAAATTACATGATATAAATTTCATTTTGCCTAATGGAAAACGGCCAAAAACAAGCTACAAACAGCCGAAACGCGGCTGCTGCATTTGCCACACAATTTCCACATACTCTCGTTCGTTGTCTGCAAACAGGAGACAACAACGGACACTGTGACAACAGACAAGTCGAGAGGGGGACAAGGGAGACAGCTGGGGGATGGGACAGGGGAGAGCGGACATGCAGACAGTAGCCAAGTGACGCCTCCTACATCGTTGCTGCCTCCTGCATTTGCAACTTGACCGACGACGCCTCCACCTCCACATGGCGTTTGTCTCTACTCCTCCTCCGAATGTTGCCTGCATTTAAAGTGTGCCTTTCCCCCTGCCGTCTCCACATGTCTTCCTCAGCTCTTACCGCCTTCACTTGAATTTTGAATCTCCTTCTCTTCTTCCCGCCTCTATAAGACACTTTCCCCTGCTACTTCTCCTTTCAGTACCTCCTGATGGCGCCCGTCTCTCCTTCCACTGTCTCCATATGCCTTCTCTTACCATTTCCACTCTCCTCCTCTTCCTTCCGTCACTTTGCCTTGCTTCTTCTGCCTCCTCACGCCTCCACACATCGTTTTCCTCTGCTCTCTCTCCTCTTGCTGCCCCCACATGGCGTTTGCATCTCTGCTTGCCTCTACAAGCCGCTTTACTCTGCGTACTCTACCCTGTAACTGTCTCCACATTGGCATTGTCCCCTACTTCGTCTGCTCCTTCACCTTTCTTCTTCTCTAGCGGCCGGCCTTCACATGCCACTTGCATCACCTCCTGTTGCTCCTCCTTCCACCATATGCCTCCTTTCTTTACTCCACCTCTCCTTACATCGTTCCCCACCTTCTCACTGCTTCCATGTCTGCTCCCTCCTCTTCCTACACCTTTTCCCAACTCCCTCCTCCACTCCCCCTTCCACATGACATGTCTGGTGCATTTGATTCTGTTTCGGCGCCATGTAGACAAGTGAATGTGCGCTGGCCACACGGACAACACCCGCATTGATTTGCCTGCCCCTCCCACTGCCCCCTATACCACACACTCTGCTGTCTAACTGCCTGTACACCTCTCTCTCCATCCATCCCTCCCTCCCTCCTACTCCCACTCAATCTCTAGTCATTTCTCAACTCTCTCTCCGCGTCTCTCGCTGCTTTAATGAGTTGATTTTTCTGTCTGGCTCGTCTCGCTGTTGTTGTTGTTGTTGCTGGTGTTGTTGCTGACGCTATTGGAAATTTGCAGCCGGGGCCAAGGTGAAAAGTCTATCGTCTTCGTCGTCGTAGTTGCCTCGCTGGGGTTAGCTTAATGCTAATGTTAATGACGTTTTTAAAGCGACATCATGACTGCAGAGTCTGATTGCTGTTGCTGTTGTTATTGCTGCAATTGTTGTTGTTGTTGTTGCCGCATTTAACAGGCAATTTAATTAATTTGGCAGCCCGCCTAACAAGCCTCGCTCATTTAAAGCGGATCAAGTGCAGCAGCGAAAGGGAAAGATGTGGAAAATGTTTATACCCGGTAGCCATAGAATAGAAGGGTATTATAACTTTGTGCAAACTGAAATTTAAACTGAAATCATTTTTGGTAAACACAAAAACTAACAAAGTTCAAATGATTTCTAAAAATTTGGTTGCGATCGGATATTAAACATAAAAGTTATTTAAGAAATAATTTAAAGAGCTACTAATTTCCAAGCACTGCAAAATATGCAACACAAAATATAAGTTATATATATTAAAGAAATCGTGTTGATCAGTTGGATAGCGGGTATATCACAGTCGAGCTCACTCAACTATAGCTTTCTTGCTTGTTTCCTTTGGCTTTTCTTATCTTTCAAGCAAATTAATTGCAAATACTTGAAGGAATTCCTTTTTTTGGTAGATTTGACAATCTAATTTGGTATATACCAAAAGTTTTCCCACTGCTAATTAACGATACTTTCCAAGCCTTATCGTAGTTTAAAAGCTTTCAGTCATTAAGCTGCTTAACATATTGGAATTTTTGGAAATCCATTAACAGTTCGTCAATACTGCACAACTGACCCCCTATATCATCGTACACTCTTTGCTTATTATTCCCCATTTATTCCCATTTTATTTCCAGATTTTCTCATCTGAACATCGTTACAAGTCTGATCTGCCTTAAGTTATTTCTCATATTAACAAACAATAAAATTTGTGCAACATTATAATGAATGTACTGCATATTCCCCTTAGTAAGTTCCTCCCACATACCCTACACTCTCTCATACCCATTTCTCTCCCCATCGTAACTACCAATTTGAGAGTTAAGGAAACCGACTAACATAATTCCCAAGGAAAATGTTAATGCGCATTAAACTTACAGTTATGTCTCAATTGCCACAAGCAAAACTAGTTTCCTCCTCCTTCTTCTCTTGCAACTACAACAACAACAACAACAAAACTAAATACTTAATATCGCAAAAGAAAAACTAATTTAATGTAGGCAGAAGCAAGAGAGAGAAAAACTTGTAAAACCCCTTCGAGGGGGAAATGCGCACTCAACCTTTCCTGCTTGCCATTCCCAGCAAATTCCGTATAAAAAAAACTTGGTCAGTGAAAATGAATTGCCTTTTTGGAGGGAGAGATAGAGATAGAGAGAGAGGGAAATGAGAAACGACGAAAATAATGCGAGGAAAAGGATGCAAACATGTCGATAAAATCATTAAGTATTTCAAGTTTTACAGAGAGAATCTCACGCACTTTTAGCAACGTTGCCCATCTCAACAGTCTGCAAGGTTGCCATATTTCAGCAACGTTGCCACTTTTCACCAACATTACCTCTTTTTCCCCCATTTCCACAATCTATCTGCCTTCAATTGCTTCAATAAAAGCATAACGTTTCTAATATTTATACAGAGAATCTTATACAGTATGCACTGTTGCCGATTTTCGGCAATGTTGCCACTCTTCAACAGTACCTTAGATAAGATCATGTAGAGTGCAATGTGGGCACTATTCGGCAGCGTTGCCACTTTTCAGCAGCATTTCTTCTTTTAACCAAAACTGCCTCCTTCAAAAACATCATCTCATCTCTTGCCTCAATTTAATCTTGAAGTTTTTCAATAGTTTAACAGAGCACACAGTGTTATCGTTATTCAGCAGCATTGCCACATTTCTACAGCGTTGCCACTTTTCAGCAACAGTCTGTCTCTCTTTCATGCAGTCTCTTCCATATCACACAGTCCCCTCTCTTTCGCTATGCTGCGCAGGCGCCTAATGAAGACTTATACCGACTGCGCCAACAGCTTTTGAATCTACTCAACCCTCCTCTTCTCCCACTGCCTCCCCCCTTGCTTGTGGCGCTTCAATTGTGTTTAATAGTCTGCTCAGTCCCCTCCCCCTCTCACCATCTGCCCCCACATTTTCGTTTAACTGTCGCAACATTGTTTACTGTGCGAGTTTTTATTTATGAGGCATGCCCCCATTGGGAGCCCCCTCCATGAGCTCATTGAGCGCACGCACGCCTCCGCATACACACACACTCCACACTCTCTTCGAGTAAAAAGTGCGCCCCAGGCATCTGCTATCTCTTTTGCTCTCCCCCTTCCCCTCCCTCTCATCCAACACATGTTGCAATTAAAACGCGTGCAGTTCCTTTGTAAACTGCCAACGAAGCGTGCACAGCGTGGACGCCACTCGCCACTGTCTACAGCGTCCACACGGTCCACACACAATCCACAATCCATGCTTGTGATTTACGACTCGATTGATTTCCCTTCTTCCCCTCCCTCTCCTCGCCACCCTCACCTTTTCAAGTTGACGTTTGCTCGACTGTTTTATTTGTTTATCTGTTACCCAATATCATTTCATATTTCAATAGACTCTACCTCCCCCCCCCTTCGGCTGGAGGGTCGTTCCGTCTGGCATACAACGCACTTGGCACGCAATTAGCATATGAATTTTCAGTTTTTAAGGTTGTCATTTCAAATTTCATTAGCCTGCCAGCGTCATTTTAATGGACTTGGCCCAAAAGTTAAACAAGACAGAGAATGCAAAGTATGAAGAAGACCAGAAAGAGAGAGAGAGATCATAACAAACAGATAGAGATAGACAGTTGCAGGTAAAGACAGACAGAGAGCCAGGGAGATATAGAGTGAGATACATAGAGCTATAAAGGTTAGCACCTTGGTATGGAGTCTAACTGCGGAACTGACCTTAGCTTTAAAGTTGTCTAGTAATCGCTGTAGATTGTTCTCATTAATGTAATGCAATAGAGTAATTAAAGGAAGGACAGATAGATAGACAGAGAGAACAGACGGGCAGACAGACAGATAGACAGACAGACAGAAGAGACAGACAGAAGTGGCCGTTCTTTTTCGAGCTTTTAATAATCATTTTATTATATATTTAAACATATATTACCTTAACTACTTAACAACTTATACTGCCTTAATTTCAATTCTTTGTAGAGCTTTATATTATCAGCATATACTAACTGATCTACAGACTCTTTTTCAGTTTAATAGGGCGCTGTCATATCAGTGTAATCTACCTTAACTACAGTTCCCTCTTCAATTCTATAGTTATTTCTTATCAGTACACGATATACTGCCTTAATTTCACTTTTTCTTTATGCTTAATAACTTAAGCACATATTACCATAGCAACTCGACCCCCTTTTTACTCGTTAGAACTCCAGTCTTATCAGCATGTACTACTTAAACTTCTCGACCTGCTTCCTTGGAAATTTCTCCTCATATCAGTGCATAGCCCACAGTTACTTCACCTTTCTTGCAACTCCACCTGCCACAAGACTCATCCATCAACACCTCTTGTCGCCTGGCAGGCAGGCAGGTTATGGTCTGTCTGTGGCCCACAAGTCACACATTTCTCAAGCAGATAAAATACAACCCAACTTTCCAATGACCCCAATATACTATAAGGCGACTCTCTGGCAACGCGTTTATCTGGTGCGAAACCTACGCACACTCACGCACACCTCTTTCTTAACCCATTTACTTCGATTGAGTGCACCTCAGTAGGTGGCAGGTGGCAGGTGGCAGGGGGTCACACGCACATATCCCCCCAGTCCGGGCCCTAGAGAGGGTGGCATAAATCTCTTTAATTGCCTCACGCAACCTGCAAACCTGAAACCTGAAACTCAACTCAAGAGGTGCAACAATTAATTTAAAAAAAACGTTTCAAATTAACCCAAAGCCTATCGTAAGATCAGAAAAGCGGGCCGTACAGGCATTAACACTTTAAAGAGGCCTGAAAGAAACTCAAGCAAAAATTAAGCAACCTGCAGAAAATCTAATATCAAAATGCCAAGGTGTCAAATAAAGTTGAGGAAGATGGATGAGGTGATAAAAAATGCAGTTAAAGAGCAGAGATATATTACATATATGTATTTCTATATTATTTATTATTTTATCTGTATAAAATATTTCTAAACATATAAATGCATTACATTAAACTGCGGTATAATTGCGACTGTCTTTGATTTATTTAGTGTTAAATTTGAAAATAATGTTATTCAACAGAGTTTTTTCTATATTGCAATGTTGCCCGTTTTTAGCAACGTTGCCAGTCCCTTCCTTTCCCCAGGCTTCTAATCTTATGCAGCACTATTTTCATTACATACGCAGAGTTCTAGGGCAGACTTTATTCTCATGTGCTGACAGCCAAGTCCTCTCTTTCCTACTTCTATCCCTTCTCTACATAATATCTCAATTATTACTTTCTCCCCCTCCCCCCAGAGATCAGATCACAAGAACATAACATTTTGTCTAGTGTGCAATCGATCTAACAAAATAGAAAGTTACATCAATACAATAAAAACAATTTCAGCATAGGCAAATAGAGTAATTAAGGCCCAAACACACTGTCACCTTTTGTCGATTACAAATGTTGTTCTAATTGAAAGCGCACCTAAGGGGGGCGTGTCTGTTTACCTGCTGACCGTTAGATATCATCGGTACTTGCATTATGTTTATGTGTAAATAACGGTAGAAAAAACCCGAACGTATCCATGACTGCGCTTGCCACATGATGCACGCATTCACGCCCCAGCCCAGCCCCCGAACTCGACGCGCAGTCGACGTTGCACTGCGATAAAAAAAACTGCTGAATAATGGACACGCCCTCGACTGCCAGCCGACATATTAAAGCGTGTAATTACATTTTGATAGATAGATATGCACATAGTGCAGACAGCAAGGGGGGAGGAGGGGGAGGAGAGGAGTTGGGCGGTGCCAATGCCAATGCCAGAGAAAGAAAGAGGAAGAGCAGCAGAGCTGGAGAAGGAGTCGCTGGCAAGTTGCTTGTTGATTGACTGACAGCCGACAATGGCAGGGTGAGTAAGGGAGGAAGAGAGGGGGGATGGAGAGAGGAAGAGAGGAGGAACTATAAAGCCTATGTGAGAGGCAAGATAAATCATAAAAGGCAGACAGAGTGAGAGACCGTACACAGTCGAAGCCCGAGGTCAAGTGCAAGGGCAGCCCAAGCGAGGGTTCTGCTTTTCCCTCCCCCTCCCAGACTATGGAAAATTGTTTTTCCTTGTAGTGCATTGTCATAGCAATATGTACACATGTTAAACATATGGAAAAACTTGCACTGTGCTCTTGAAATAACACGCAAAGACAGTCGGGAGCGGGGCACCTCCTCCTCCACCTTCCACATATAGACCAAGTGCAAAGTTTGTTTACTTTGTGCATTGCACATGCAAAGCCAAAATCAATAACAATTAGTTGTCAGTTTATGCAGCCCGCCCCCCTCTGGAGTGGGGGGCGTGGCAACCATTTTAATGCACAAGTCAGTCAAACGTCACAAGGTAGCAAAAAACTGCTTATTAAATGTCAAAAACAGGCGCCAGCAAGTGTGAGAGATGCAGCAAGTTGAAGTTGATTGCAGAGAAATGGAAATAGAGCTATAATAGACAAGGTCTAAGCAACGAATTTTGTATACTCTATGAGAATATATTTTATAGTTTGCATGATATTCAGCAGAATTGAAGCTGCACTAAGAATGGAACAACATTATGTAGAAGAAATGTACCACAGTTTCTCAGTCTCTTCAAGTCTTCTCCATTATTTTCCATTTATACTTTACTCAATAAGCAACCATCTTGTAGTTCTGATATCATTGTATCTCTTCACAGTGTATAGATGTGAATTTCCCCTTAGAATATATCATTGCTTTCTTATCTCATCCTCTCTCAGTTGATCCCCTATTCTAATACTCAGACTGCATTTATCTTGTAGCTATGATAACATCAAGAGCCTGGCCTGCAAATGCACAAGTCTTTCTCCAAGTACATATCACAGTCTTTTTTCTCACACTATTTCAGCTCCCTTTACCCGTACAGAACATCTCTTTATAGCTCTGTTAACATCAAGAACCCGCACTACAAATTGTTCAGCACTTTCCTTACAAAACATTCCACAAGTTTCCTTTTTCATTCTCAAATTCTCTCAAATAATTCCCCTCTATTTCATATCCCACACACCCTATGTATTTATCAATCAAGCTCAACCAATTGCTCTCAACTCCCCCCAAAATTTCGTAATGCCTTTATTTACTTAGCGCTTAGCAAGATCATTTTATTACCCCCCCCTCAGGGGTGCACACTCCCTATCAATTTTCACATACGACAAAGTTGGGCAACATTTTCAATTCGTAAATTTATGCGGGCATGTTTTGCTTTTCTGTTTGTTATTCATAATTCCCTTGCTCTCTCTCTTTGTCTCCTTCTATCTCTCCCTCTCTTTCTGCCCTGCCTGCTAATTGAATTTCTGCAAACGTTTTGCCAAAGTTCTTGTCGCCCTCAAGGCGCGCTTTATGACATCATATCTCGGACCGGGCATATTTCTCAGACAATTTGCTTGATTCATTCCCACAGTAAGATACGTTTTTTTATTCCAAGGTGTGTCCCCTCGCAACATTTTGTAAGCAAATCCTTTGCCAAGCGCCAGCAACGTATTAAATTGTATTAGTAAATTTATTGCATTTGTTAACAGACTTGACAACATTTTCAATTGGGGGAGAGAGGCGAGGGGGGGAAGCAGGGAGTTGTAAGCTTTAAGCCACGCACTGCCAAAACTAGCTGGAAGCAGTAAACACACCCACAGATAGGCAAATTGAAGGCAGTAGGGGGAGTAGGAGGAGCCACACGAGACTGAGGTGGGACAGGCAAATGTGCGACAGCTTGACAGAAATGTCAAATTGGCAGGCACAAAACAACGAACAGTTACAAAATTTGAATGAATGACTCGAGTTCAATGAATGAATCAGTAAAGAGTGAGTGTAAGTGAGTGAGGGAGTGTAAGAGAGTGTGAGTTAATATTAGTAAGAGTTTGTGGGAGTATTAGTTCGAGTGAGTATGAGTTACTATGAATGTAAGTTAGAGTAAATGTGGGTTACATTAAATGTGAGTTAGTCTGACTATGAGTTAGTATAAATGTAAGTTGGTATTAATATGAGTTAGTCTAAGTTCCAGTGTGAGTAAGTATGAGTGAATGTAAGTGAGTGAGTGACTGCCTGTCAAAGTCTTCTGCAGGCGCAATGCAAATGCATTTTTGAAGTCATCGATTGGCAATGCAAACGGCAAACAAGGAAGCAAAACAAGCTGCCTGCCAGTCAAATGGAAACGAGGCAGACGCCGATAGCAATAGGTGGAGCAACAAGACGCCTGATGCACAGCCTCCTCATACTCCTCCCTTCTCCCTCCTCCTCTGAGGCAAGAGATATTTCCCGCAACTCGATGCGATGTGAAAAATTAATGAAAATGCAAATGGAAAAAAGACGTTTAAAGAAAATTAACGATGCAACAACAACAGCAACAGCAAATGGAGCCTAATTGTTGGGTCTGCAGTCTGGAAATACCTGAGAATGGGAAAGGGAGTTGGTAAATTGTAAATGGAAATGGGAATCTTTATCTAACATAATTAGCGACACTCAACGCGGTGCTCTCTGGGCGCGTCCAACCTAATGAGATCTCATTAATTCGATGGACTCGTATAAAATTATGTTTTCTACTGCGATGATAAATGAGTCGAGACGAATGCAATGCGGGCATCAAAGAAAAAGATCAAAACAAAGCGTAGATCAATCAATAAAAACTGAAGTTCAATGTTAAATTTCTTATGAAATAAAAAATCATTTAAAAGCCGACAGAATCCGGTTAGATTTATAATTGAGTCTAGAAATGCAGTCTTCACGCATTCTTCTATCACTTTCATGCTGACTAACATAATTTTATTATCATAACTCATACTTCATATCTACAAATAAATTATAACCACACGGGGAGAAATAACAATTTACAATGCCTTGACATACAAATCGTATTGTGTATTTATAGTTTATTTTTTATTTGTCAACCTCTTCTCTCCACCCTCCTCTTACTTCATCTGTTCTCTTTACATTTCTTCTCTCTTTGTCTCTCTCTCTCTCACTTATCCAATCCCGAATTGGGCTTCATGGCAATGACACACTCCTCCCCACAGGCAGCCAGAACAGTGCATAGCAATTCTTTGCCATCCCCGAATTCAGTGCGCAAGAAACCACCCAATTCCCCCCTCGGGTACCTTGAGATCTTCACGTATCTCACCATTATCCGACATTAGAGTAACGAATCCATCATCACTGATATCGGTCAACTGATAATCCTCACGCTTAACATGCGGCACATCCATGTTATGCGTCGATGGACATATATCTTCATATTTCTTCTGGGTAAATATATCGATGCCAACCAAATGCACCTTGGCATGACCATGTTTGCCGGTCTTCGAGGTGGACATATCGACTATCTTGCAGGGACGTCCCTTCAGCATGACATGTCCGTTCTTGCGCAATGCTGAGCATTGCATGGGGAATGTTTTCGATGCCCCCGAATCGACGGCATCAAAATGAACATCGTCGTCGGCCATCTTCTTTCTGATGATGATGATCGTCCCCACAGAAAATTACTTTTTTTTTGACTTTACGAAAAACCAAAAAAACCGATTTTCGATCAGGGGACAGACACAGCTCTGCGTAGTTGTTGAAACTGATTCGTTTGCCCTGACCTGGAGTCGTTCAAACACCTGACACATGACACGCTGTCGACTTATGTAGGGGGAATGTAACTGAAACACTAGAGAGAGAGAGAGAGAGAGACTCCTACTAATCTCCCACTATAGACAAGTTTATTAATAATGCAATCACATGTTGCAGAGTGTAATTCAAGCTCACAGTTTATGCTTTCCGTTGCCATAAACTTGGTCAGTAATCTACATGCGATAACGATTATCATATACGGCATATCCGGCATGCGTGGGGCGCTTTGCTTTCTACATGCTTCGATACTGACCTATAGACAATCATATATACGAAACTCTCTTGTCGATTAACCTTCGAGAGCTGCAACTGAAGTGAGGAGTGAGGGAAGAGGAGGCGAGATGAGGTTGTGTGCGATGGTAATCAACGGAACCGGCAATATACGCACCTTCTGCTATAACAAGCGAACGCATCGCCGTGGGGGCTACACACACACCACACACGCACTACACACACACAACACACACACAACACACTCTCTCACATGATGCGAATGTGGGCCAATGACGTTGGCCAACTTGGTCGTCCACTTTCGTAATTAAAGCCAAGGAAATCAGTGCAAGGTGTGAGGCACATGTGAGAGAGGGGAGGAGGAGAGAGGAGAGAGAGAGGGAGGTGTGAGTGTGTGTCAGAGGAAAAAAAGTGCTTCGGCATGGCGCCACCTGTTGCCCGAATAGCCACGCCTGATCCAGCTACAATCACGTCGCACTCTCTCAAAAAGAAAAGCTTCCTGCAACTCGAAATTTAGTTTAGGTGTGTCAAACATGTAAAAAGAGAGCATGTTGTGACCGCATTCCATGTACTCTTTCAATCTACAGACTCTTTGCCACTTAACGCTAAACTCTTTTCCCACTAAGCTCTTTGCCATTTATCATATAATCTTACCATAATCATTGTGATATTGTCTGCTCTACATACCTGTAAAGAAAGAAAAAGAAAGAGGTGATTAGTAATTGCATGTATAAGTAGAATCGTAGTACTAACTAACTAACTATCTGCATAGATCTTCAGTCTATTCTTTCTCTGTATCTTTATTTTGTTATTATTTATTTTTATAAATGTATATCAAGACTCTTCTCTCCCTCTCTTTGGCATTCCCAGTTTGGCAGTAGGTTAAGTATCTCACAATTCTTTTGTGCAAATATTTGCTGTCCCAGTGTACTGCAACATAAATCATCTACGTCACACGAAACCCAATCCAAGTTCCACTTAACCTCCATTGATACCACGCTCCTCAAAGACTGCAAGACATAAATTGAGCCTCTGCATGCCAAGCCAAAATTATTAAGCCCGACAAATGTGACAATTGATGGATTGACTAGCATAAAGTTGAGTTTATCCAGCTGCCTCTCTATCTGTCTGCCTCTCTTCTTGCTGTCTCTCTCTCTACTGCGGTTCAATGGCTCTAATTGCCAGCTTATTGTGTGTCTCCCTCCCCCTCTCTTAATGATAGCTTAAATGCTAAATTGGTTTAGTGCTTTGGCTGCTTTGCAACTGCTTCGCGGCGACATTAATTTACAGTTTGTCAATAGCCCCAAAAAGAACATGAAAACTCATTAAAACATGCTGCAGATAAGCCGCAAAACAACACAGCAACAACAGCAGCGGCAACGACGACAAGCCACATGAGGCATGCAGCATAAACAAGCAACGCTTGGCGACGCTTGAAGACTTGGCTATAATTCAGTTGGCAGCAACAAATGAACAGCAAAGAAAACATACAAAACAACACACAATGAGACACAGAAACATACACTAAAGACACACACACATAAGTACATACACACACATACATACACATACTCTGGCACACACTTTAGCACACACACTGGCACACACACACTCACAAACATTCGCACACTCAAAACGTGACACAGTCAACAATTTATTGACACTTTTAGACACTTGGCCAATTTGTGTATACTCCTTAATTGTCTGCCAACATGGGGTATACACAACTAGCTAGTTTGTTCTATGCAATTCTTGCTAGATTGCCTTATCGATAAGACGTCTATCGATTGACTCAGCGTGTGACAAATAATGTTATTAAGATAAGACTATCGTTGCTTATGAGTATCATAAGTATTATCAATTTTTGGAAATGTTTGAGGCAGGGGAACTTTCAGCAAATTAATTTCACGACAATCTTATCTTATCGATATGACATCTATAGTATTTTAGAGCTCTCTTTCCCTTATTTCTTGCCTCTCTTTCTCCCCTCTCTGCTGCGTACACACTTATCGCTAGTTGTACGTCGGTTGTGGGATTGATGTGGCTTCGCTTTGGCTTTAATTGAGAGCACAAAGAGGGGCAGAGTGAGGAAGAAGACTGAGGTGAGAAGTAGAGGGTATACTGAGAGAGGAGCAGCAAAGGGGAGGGGAGGTAGAGAGAGACACACATGTGCTTTGCAAGCTGGCAAATGTGTTCTACAAATTGTGACTCACCACCAAAGTTATTACACCCCTCTACAGCTCTCTCTACACCTCTCTACAGTTCACCTCCCTCTGCTCTATACAATCCACCTCCCCCTCTCTTGCCACTCGTACCACCCTGCTGCAGTTTAAGCACACCCAACCCTCTTGAAAACCGCTAAACAATACGCGTTCATTGAGCGAATAAGCACAAAATTGTACCGCATGCAGCACACACACTCACACACACAAGTCACACTGACAGTCACACTGACAGTCACACACACACATGCAGGCCACGCAAAACTGAAACTGAAACGCAGCTAAAGATACAAGCCAAACAGCTAAAACAACAGCACAGACTGTAGACTGAAGAGTAGCAACAACGTCCCTGAAAATATATCGATTACGCTGCTGCACTTTGCCACCCTCTTCCCTACCCCCTCTCCCTGCCTCCTTATTAGCCTCTTGTCCTACTCCTCCTTGCCTTTCTTTGCCACTTGTTCCTTTGCTTATGCGCTCTTGTTCCGTTTGTCGCCTAAAAAGGCATTCACCTCATTTCCTGGACATGCAATGCATCACACACACACACGCTGGACAGCATAGCCAGCTGTGCCCACATTAGAGTGAGTGAGATAGGTAGAAGAGAGAGAGAGAGGTAGAGCAGCAGAAGCGTCTACGCTTGCGGCCACAGATGATTGCATAATCAAGAGGCTGCTGCTGCTGCTTATCTTAATGCGAATCCGTATCGTCTGCTATGACTGATGATGCTAGCATGCATTTATACTTTCCTTCTCTCTCCCTCTCTCTCTCTCTCTCTCTCCTCTCTCTCTCTATCTCTCTCTCTCTCTCTGTCTTCCTCTTTCTCCACACTCATTTGCAAGCGAATCTTTTCAATTGATCGCACTGAGAGTGATCTCATTACATGCAATTCAAGATAAATGAAAGTATCTGGCAGCCATAAATTATCGACACAATCAAACAGAGAAAAGGAATAAGAAAGAAAGAGATGGTGTAGTAAAGAATGCTGTAGCAAAGACTCGTAAATGATCAATCAAAGTCTTAAGAAATTGTAGAAATTCTTGCAGAATAGGGCAATAAAAGTAAGAAGCGGATTCCAGTTAACTTTGGCAGTTATTTCGTATAAAACAAGTAAGACTGCATGCACGACTGTGATATACCATACAGTGTTTCTTAAATAACTTTCATGTTAACTATACAAACTTAATTAAATTTGTAGTTATAATCCATATGCTGTTAATTATTGTATATACCAAATTTAATTGTTGTAGTATTAGAATTACGCCTACAATTCAGTTTTATACGATTTATGAGGGGCGCAAGTAGGCGTGGCTACATTCTAAAACATGCTCTATCTGCCTGCAATTGTAAGACACATAGTCAGCAAATTTTATAGCCCTAACTCTTATAGTTCCAGAGATCTACGTGGTCATACGGACAGAAAACCGAAGAAACTCCCCTTACTTGGTGTGATCTGCCTGTTTTGAACTGTTACTAACATTTTCTGCTTACACAAAGTGATACTAAATCTCTAAACTTCACTTAAGAACTCTGTTCCACTGTATATGCTTATCCAAGACTGTCATCCAGTCAAGCTCAAGCAATTTACCTTTCTCCACAGTGCAGATCATCTTGTCTAGCTGCAAAACACACCCCAAGGCATTGGGTAAATCGAACAGAGATCGTACAGACTGAGAGAAGGATAATGATTATCAGAGTTAGCACATAATAACTGCAAAGTGGTCAAGTTGAAGTTGAAGAGTCATCCCCGAGGCGCAACGGTGATTAGCAGCAACATAAATTGTGCGCTTTATTGCAGCAAAGATCTTAAACCAGAGAGAGAAGAGGAAAAGAGAGAGGGAGGAAGGTGTATATTCCACAGGTTTTTTGTCATCAGAAAAGTTAGGAAAAACACTATGTTGCGTAACGGTTCTTCAGCCACCCAGAGCTCAACAATTTCCCAGGTAAACCAACTCTCTTGACCATTTATGGACAGTGCTAATTGCTTTGCTGTGCACAGAGCTGCTGCTGCTGCTGCTCCAGTTGTTGTTGTTGTTGTATTGGCTATTGTTATTGTTGTTGCAGTTTTTACTACTTCAGCCCCTTTGGCTAAATTATTGTTAGGCTGCTCTTGGCCAAATGCAAATATCAACAACAGACTCAAATTAAAGTGAGTCTCCCTCGCCTCCTACCCCTCTACCCCTTGTGCCTCCACCCCCTTTGCGATATGCAATAATTCCAGTCTTTGGTTTCCCACTGGGCACTCTCAGGATTGTCCAAGATTGCCTCGATTGCCGAGCCGTTGTCGACCTGGGCAGGCCCTCTGCCTGCGGGCAACACTTTTGGAAAGTGCGCGAGCTGCTGCTGCGATTGCATAAGTAGGACAACAACAGAGTTCTCCCTCTCTCCCCCCTCTGTTCCTCTCCCTCTCTCCCTCTCTCTCTTTATCTCCCTCTGCCTCTCTTCAATTTATTTGGGTTACACTTTCTCAGGCAGCAATGAAAATACATATCGACATCGGCATCTCTTTTTATTCATTCCAATAATTTATGCGCAGAACTTTTGATTTTAACCATGGCATTTTTGACCCACTTAACACGCTGCACATTTGCTGCACGAATGTGGCATGCAACAGGGCCCCCCTTTACCTCCGTACCTCCCCCCATACTGCGATTAATGTTTCAATTTAAATGTCACAAAATGTCACAAAGATCGCAGCTAACGTATGTTTTTATGTGCCCCAATGCAACACTCTTGCCACGCCCCCCCTTCCCCTTCCCCTCTCCAACCAACTCAACTGATTTAGCAGCTAGCTTTAAAATGTGTCCAAATTCTCGAGCTGCTAAAAGCAACACGTTGGGTGGGAAGCCAAAAAGTCTAAATAAAAATAAAATACAATTAAATTCTTTTGTATTGACAGTGTTGACTTTGCTCTCGTTGTTGTTGTTGCTCTCGTTGTTGTTGTTGTTGTAATGGGTGTGTCCACTTCTTGAGAATTAAGACATTACTCGATTGTAAACTGAATGCGATTGCGCAGCTTAAATCTGCAGGTCAAAAGGGAGAAACCTTTTGCAGATATTGAATTGCAAGTTTAGAAGAATTGAAAAGAGCAAAGTGCATGAAGCAATGAAACTTGAGTAGAATATAATGACAAGCTAGATAAAGGGGCAAATCTGAAGCATTAAACGGCGAAAAATACTTAAGAATAATAAAATAATAAGCAAGATTTAATGGCAATAGTTTATAATACAGAGTACAAGTGAAAACAATGCTGAGAACAGCATAGAATTGAATCATCATCATCCTCTTCAACTGAGAGTGTATTTAGACCTTTAACTAATCCATGATTCAGAGTATACTATACATAATATATTCTATATACTTTATGGGTTCGAAATTGTCTGCTTCAGTACATTACAAACACCAGACCATAATTATTATAACCTTTTTGCAATGTTATAAAAACAAGCCCAGAAATGTTTACAGGCATATTCAAAATGTACCAAAATGTAACCAATCTAACCCCCCTTAAGCGGACATGCAGTTAAAAAGCTTTTGGCAGGCTGCAATTCCTTTCAATTGCCTCCACTTGAAGATTGAAAGCCTCATTTAGACGATTTATGGACTGTGAATGGGATGATGGAAAAGTGTTTTGCTTTTTATTATTATGATTATAAAAGGTGCTGTTGTTGTTTGTTGTTAGTGTAGCTAGTTGTTGTTATTGTTGTTGTTGTTGTTGTTAAGTGTAGCTAGTTGTTATTGTTGTTGCTTGTGGCTTGTGTTGTTTGCTGGTCAATTCGTTAAAAAGGATAATCACCTAAAAATGAAAATGAATGTTGAACCCTCTTGGCACAAGCTGCCACCTGCCCACCTGCCTGCAACTTGCCACTTGCCACATCTCCCTCACAATTCACACGTTCGCGCAATTTGTGGCATGCAAAACTTTCACATGGCGGACAGGCAAATTAACAGCAACAACAACAGCGACTACAAAATGCCCCAAAACACCCACAAAGCACAAGTTAGATAAAAGAAAACCTACAGCAAATGAAAGTGAAGTGAAGAATTGATGAACGCGCAGCGACTCCTGCGCCATGTTGCCCAAGCTAAAGCATGTGGCAAGCTCCAGTTAAGAGTTTGCCGCCAGTTAGGAGGCGTGTCTCTCTCTTATGCACATGACAAAGCAGGCAAACAAATGCGCGCACTCTCGCCTCCTTGGCCTGACTTAAGTTGAATTTATGATGGCGCTGCAGGAGCGATAACGATAACTATCGATACGTAGCCCCACCATGTGAGTGACGCCCCCCCAACAGCAGCCTCTACTCCCTCTCCCTCTTCTTCTCCCCCCCTGCACCCCTTATACTCCTACTTTCCATTACAGATTGTTTTGGCGCGATAAGCTCGTGGACTTTTCTGGCCAGGATCAGGCCCGTTATCGCTTCGTCTCCGTCCTCATGGTCGTCGTCGGCGTCTGATTTGCTTAATTGCATAAATTTTTATTTGCTACGATGCGATGGTGCATGCGATATGCAAATGTTGCACAGCCCGTGGGCAGCCAAAGCTGCCGAAAAAGTCGCGCATTAAATCACACTCACACACACACACACACACGGCAGAAAAACTGTAGCAAGGAGCACAGACTGCAACTCCAACTCCATGACGTTGTCTATTATGCGACGACTTTCGCTGAGGGGGGGGGGAGAGCAGACACTGTACACTGCATACCCTGTAGACAAATGCAGCAGAATAAAGAATGAGCTGGGGGAGGAATATATATTGAATGCTGTAAATATATATCAAACTATCTACTCGTATACCCTGTAAATAAAGCGTGTGAAGAGAAAACAACAATGAACAATAACAATAACAATGGGGCAAGGCTTTTCTACTGTCTTTACCAAAAATTTTGACAGTCAGCATTGCCAGCCAGTGGGGGAAGGGCAGCAGGGGAAGCAACCATTTCGCGTGTGGGAATTTAATAAATTTGCAAGTTGGATACAGCAACAGCAGCAGCAGCCACAGGAGATTGTCTGGCGACGGCCTACTAAAGGTCATGTTTCTTTGGCGACTTTTACTTTTTATAGTCAGCCAAGTATCTCAAGTATCTGCTACACAAAAGGAAAAGTCAATAACACTTCACAAGTGGCATCGATAATGAAATTTCTTTGATAACTTGTGAGCTCATTAAATGAATTCTTGAGTCTTGCAGCATGATATGACGGGGGCAGAGTGCAACTTATTGTCCACGCACCCACAGAATGCAACGCATTCCAAAGTGTGCCCCGTTATGCGGTGCAGTAAATCAAAATCAACTTGACTCCTTAGACTTCTTGCGGAAGAGTTGAAAAAAAAACGAGGAAGAAATGCTGCCTTTGGCATGCTGCATGTTCTATACCCTATACTACTTACATATATTGGTGCAGAATTAAATTGCATTGTGTATATTCATAATGTCTATATATAGAAAAAGTCAAATGTAGTACGCAATATATATATATCGATATATCGGTTTGTTCCGGCTCATTCCGTCTTATATACAACGTGCAACAATAAGGAGAGTGTGTGCCAAGTTTCATCAAGATAACTCTTAAGCTGAGAGACATACAGATATGGAAAGATCCTCTGTTCCTTTTGATTACGAATATACATATATACTTTATAGGGTTCGGAGCTGTCTCCTAAGTTGCGCTGCAGACTTCTGTCCATAATTAATATACCCTCTGCAAGGGAATAACAACGTGATCCCTTCATGAACTTCATGACGAATTCGCCTTGCTTTATCAGCAATATTCCCACTATTTTTAAATAATCCCCCTAAGAAAAACATAAGAACAGTTTGAAGAATGAGCAAGAAAAACAAAACTTCAAGTTTTAAAGAAGAGAGGGAAAAGAGAGAGAGAGAGAGAGATATTAAGCATGAGAGGGGGATATAGAGAGAGAGATATGTATATAAAGAAATACAAGCAGATAGAGAATATTATAGACAGGGGGAAGGTAAACATCAGTTGGCAATTAATAGGCGCAGTAGAGATAAAGGAGAGAGATGAGGGGGAGAGAAAGACAGAGGGGAGAGTATGTGATGATGATTATGAGGAGCAGCAGAACAGCAAGAGAACTGATGATGCTGCCGCCCCACAAATTGAGCACCCCGAACTGCAACAGATTCATATTATAAATGGATCACGGCAATGTCTGCTTGCCCCAGCTATGCATAGTTGTTGTAGTTGTAGCTGTTCTTCTTCTTGTTGTTGTAGCTGCGCTTCTTCTAGTTGTTGCAGTTACTGTTGCAGTTGTTGTTTCTCTAGCTGGTGTTGCCCCTGGGTTTGAAATGGATGGAATGGAAGGGCTTTGCGTTGTTATTTTTAGCAGAGGCTGCTTTGAAATGTATCTACAAGATACATGGCGGCGGCAAATGACAGTTCTCATTCCCCAGTCGCAGTGACAGCGTGCCTAATTCAAGAAAAATAAAGATGCATATCCCGAGCAAGCACACACACTCGCACAGATACACAAACAGCTAGACAGATACATTTAGACGTAGCAACGCATTCCCCAGATAGAAAAGAGATACGAAAATAGTTGCACATTCTAAAGATAAGCACGATGAAAAATGCAAGTGTCGCCGCAGCTCTGGCGCTCTTCCAGGCAGTTGTGGCATGCAACAGAGAGACGTTGCAAGTGGCAGTAAGTGCAGAATGCAGGTACATTTGTATCTTTTTGCAGTTACTCGCTGCTGCCATTTGAGGTTTATTAATGACGTCGATTAATGCTTCAAATTCTCTATCCAAACACACAGAGCTGAGCTGGCCCCCCTTGGGGAATGCCACACGGCGAAAAAACATTTCAACGCTAATTGAAAACTATTTAACAAACGTTTTTTCGCAACTGCAACATCTGCAACCGTGTAACGTACAACAACTGCAACTTGCAACGTGTCCCAAATGGTTTTTGGTGGAATTATTTAAATGCTTGACCCCAATGCCGAACTGGGCAACACACAAAACATTGCCAGAATTGTGAGAAAACAACAACGTCACGTGCGTACTCTGCCTATAAGGCTAACGAGGCGGCAGTTCCCCAGAGAAGCGTTATAAATTGTTTAAATTGCAGTATTTATTGGGGAAGTTTTAAGCAGAGAACGAATACAGTTGCTACTACACAGAACTATCCTTAATTTGGCGAGAGATCTTTTAATGTCGGTTATTTATTGTGTAAATAACTCTCCTATTATATCAAGTAATGCATTTTCTTATTGAACTGACTAGTCTCTCTCTATTTCTTAATGGACTTCAGCTACTTATGGCGCAACTCTGCTACTTTATAACTTCAAATTACACAGCTGCCTAGAACTAGAACACAATACCATCATTACTTGGTCAAGAATCTAAGAAATTCAGGGATTAATAAAGTAATTCAAGTATTATTTCATTATAACAAATCATATCATTTCAAATAACAGAAGTATTTCAAATCTTTTACAACATAGTAAAATCATTCAATATCAACCAATTATCGAACTTCTCAGCTACAAATCACATCATATCTAACTGCAGTGAATTCCCATTAAATATTCCAGCTACCTAATGAGTACTCAACTAATTTATCAACTCAATTCAAGGAACTTCACTATTAGCTCATGTATTTTGACGGCTCGAGAACCTTCGCAACGCATTCTGATGTAAATCACTCATGGCATTAGGCTTCAATTCGTAATCTTATAAACATTTTCATTTAACGACAAAAGCTACTTAAGAATCACACACAACTCTATTGACGGAACTTGAATTACACAGCGCGAATGCGTTCGTGAATTATGCAAAAAATAAAACTATACGAATAGCAGTTGAAAAGGGAGACGAAAACGGTTATTGTTAACCGGTTTTTAAATTTATTTTGATACGTTTTTAATACATTTCAAGGTTAATTTCATATGCAGAAGGCGAGCAGCAGCAACAGCACAAACAGCGCGAAGCGTTATAAATAGTTTCAGGCTGAAGTTCCAAACGATTGGGGCTTGGCTTTTGTATCTTTCGGATGCGCACTGCGCTGATAATTAATTCCAGTTTGCCGATTGACTTAGCCGCCCCTCAGTGGCAGAGAGTTATCTACGCGCCACAGATCGTTTGACACAATTTGTAGGCGAGTCACACACACAGAGAGTGCTTGCTAGCCACGCCTACTTTGGCTACTATAACTACTACTGACACTACTCCGACTCCTCCTTGTCCTCTTCTCCTCCTCCTCCTCCTCCTTCCCTGCCTCCTTTCCTGCCTCCTTCTGCTCCTGCTCGACTTGCACGCAAGCAGTTCAACTCGCGAAATGCGCCACCTGGCGTATCGCAAGTGCAGCTGCACTGAGTGTTACTGGCAATTGGATACCCTAAGTAAAGTTGTGATTAATGGAAATGGTATGAAAGATGTTTTTGTAGATAACTGGGGTAGTCTTTAGAAATATTAGTAGATTTTACGGCACAACTATTTAAGACTTTGGGATTCATCACATACTTAAATCATTGCCAGGAATATCAACTTTTTTTAATAGTATTTAAAAGATATCTAAGTGAATATATTATGATATTATGCTGCATAACTATCCAACATTTACTATATTCTAATATACTTATCTTTACCAATAATATGAACTATTAGTTATAGTAGATTATTTATCTTTAAAGATATCCAAGTAATGTATTTTTGATGATATCCAAGTAAAATAGCATAAATATAATAAACAATTTTAGTGTAACTATGCAAAACATTATGTTTTAATAGATTCTAAAGTCTTTACCAACTATATTCACTATTTCATATGATAAATCATTTATTTCCCAAGTTATTTCATTGAAATTATAGATTTACAAAATAAGGCACAACTAGACAATGTATAAGGTTTTATTCTATGCTTAAATCTTCAGCAATAATATCAACTCTTTTCACAGGTATCCCCCCTCCCCCCATAGTTTACCCAAAACTTTCGCATACTCTCCAACTCTAAGCTACTCTTCCTATGCGTGCCGAAAATGAAAAGCCAAAGCGATACGGAAATGCAGATAAGAAATAAAAAACCTTTGCTAAAAATTAATGAGCTGCGAACAATGCGGACATTGTTAAGAGAAGAAGAAAGAGAAGGAGGAGTAGAAGGAGGAGGGACACAAGACTCCGTTTGACACACAAAATGTCAAGGAGCATAAGCAAACATAACTGCAGACAAAACTAAAGGAAAACCCTCAAGGAAAACTACAACAAAATTGTCGAAAATGATCAAAAGAAAGAAAAAAAGTAAAAGTTGAACCCACAAATTCATTTTCGAACCCGGGAATCGAGTTAATAATGATGATTATGAATGATGTCGATGCTGATGTTGATGCCACAGTCGATGCTGATGATGATGATGCTGATGATAATAATAATAATGATATCGCAGGCATCAATCAACACAAATGGCAAAAGCGAAAACGCATCAAACAAAGCAATCAAAACAAAACGGAAAATGTGTGAAAATCTTAAAAAGAAATAATGAGGGAGGGGAGCAGGAAAACATGGCTAAAAAGGTGGGTCAAATGTTGCGCCACACAGAGCA
Source organism: Zaprionus nigranus (assembly GCA_018903425.1). NCBI lineage: Eukaryota > Metazoa > Arthropoda > Insecta > Diptera > Drosophilidae > Zaprionus > Zaprionus nigranus. Next base: position 5,349,358 of record JAEIGD010000004.1, on the reverse strand, counting down.
CAACATAAACCACAATAACAACAGCAACAACAACAACTAAACGTTTTGCTTTTCATTTTACACCTGGCACGAAAAAATAGTTTGATTTTTCCCACTGTGCGCGAAACGTTGTAAACAAAATCAAAAGAAAAAAAGGAGGTCGACTATATTGACACACAGTTCGGGACTATTACAACAACAACAATAACGAGCAGAGTTCATAGTTTTCTGCTGTCGATATAATTGCAAAATTCTCAAGTGCTGACAGAGACGTAGTGGGGGGAGGAAAGGGGGTCAGTCAGTTGGTGTTCATCGAAATGTTTAACAATTTCCTTAAAAATTGATGCACACTCAAATTGAATGTAAACAAAACAGTGTATAAAGAAGGGGAAGGAAAGGGAGAAGGGGTAGAGAAGGGAGAAGGGGAAGTAGAGCTGGATAGATTGCTAATGCTGATGGATGTATCCATACACACACACACACACACACACACTGATTCGTGCGTGCATTGTTAGGTAAATGTTGCGGAATTTATTACTGCATTTTGTACAGTTACTTCCAAGTACTGAAACATATTCAACGGGTACTCCGAAAACGCGATGAGTCATGCATCGCTTATATCGCCAGCCAAGCAAACCAAATCGAAATGCTTTTTCTTCTCATATTATCTACACAGATTATAAGCAAAAAACGCATAGGAATCTAGCATGTATTCATTTTGGAATTTATTCATTAATTGCGGTACTTCTTATTCATCTCTTTAATTCACTGACCCAAATTCGGAATGTTCTGATTACATTTCTTAAAGTCATGTTGATTTCTCTCCCTCTCCACTTTCGATTCTTTCTCGTCATCTTTCCGCTTAGCTTTCTCAATACTCTAAGTAAATCAAAGATAACTCTCTCGAAGTCGAATTCGAATTTGTGTTCGAACTTCGAGTGCCAGTTCGACTTGTTATCGTAATTGCAATTAGTTTCTCCTTTGAGACATTACGACTTCCTGTTTTCATTGATGATGAGCTCGCTCTACACTCTCTCTTCTTTTCTCTACTCTTACCTCCCCCTTCTCCCTGCACTGCCCACTGATGAGTTCAATAGGCTTTCACATAGTGCTGCCTGAGTGTTTGGGGGGGGCGCAGGTAGACAGGTGTCTCTCCCACGCCCGAAACTCGTTAATTTCTTAGGCAATTTTACGTTTTACCTGCACACATTGCGGTAATAGCCTTGCTGAACTGAGAGGCTAATGAGCTATTAACACGCTTATCTCGCCCCCCAAAATGGGGCGTACTCCAAGCTCGGCACTTAAATTGGCCACGCACATGACCAGCCATGAGATTAAGTTGGAACGGCAGTTGCAGAGGGAGTTCGAAATGGAGTTGAAGCTAGAGATGCACGGGGCAGTTGTAGAGAGAGGTGAGGGGGCAGTTGTAAAAGAAGGTGAAGGGGCAGTTGTATAGGGAGATGCAAAGGCAGTTGCAGAGGGAGGTGAAGGGGCAGTTGTAGAGGGAGGTCAAAATGGAGTTGTAGTTGCATTGCATATTGCAGTTTCTTGCCAAGATTAAGTTGGGCGTCTCCTGAGGCTGCCCCTGTTTGGGATCAACGTAAAAGAAAACAAGTCAATAAACTACAGCGCAATGTGCTCGACTATTACATACCCTCTGTTGAGTAACAAAGGCAACTCTGTCAGTTACTCTCATCTCTAGTAATTCACAAACATTTTCTGTTCACAACATTAGCATTAGCATTAACATTTCTCTGTTAACGCCACATGGGTCAGCATACAAAGCTTTAGTATAAAGTTAACATGTGATCGGGAAAGATATAAATTTGAATACAGTCCATTTATTAAATCATACAATCGCCACCCTTTACCCAACTTTCTTTATAGTAAAAGGTATTGTTCTAGCTTTAATTTAAAGCTTTCTGTGCATATTTTTAAGTTTAACGGGTATGCCAGGGGGATTGGTCAGATTCTAAAACCAACTACATGGGTTTAGATATATTATTACCAAATTTGATAAACGTAGCTCTTCTATTCTCTTAGATCTCGCTGTTCATAAAGACAAATAGTCAGACTAATGGAGTCGGAATTCAATTTGTACAGTTATAACTTCCTTCTACCCCATGCATACCCCATTGGAATGGTGTAAGGGGTATAATAATATGAATTTCCTCAATTAGAGTTGCCACGAGTTGGCAGGGAGGATATCCCTTCCCTCCCAAATGCAAATGCGTCCTCTTAATCTGCTGCAGGGCATCGCCTTCAACTCACTCTCTCTCTCTGTGTCTGTCTCTGCCTGCTCCCCCTCTAGCCCTTTCGTACTCACACACCCTAACTAACTTCCTCCGTCTCCCTTTACTCCTTCACTCTCTTCACATGTAACTTTTGCACTTTTGCCAAAATCTCCGCAAAACATAAACGAATCTTTAAAAAGCTTTGCCTCTGCTGGGTCAGCAGGTCAAATGCGAGGCGGCCCCTATGAAAGTGCCATAAAAGATAACAACAACAATAGCAACAACAATGAACAGTTGAACTATGTGTGGAGAGACGGCAAAAAGGGCAAGAATGAATGGCAATCAAAAAAGAAAAGCGTTGCCAATATAAAATTGCAGTGAGAGGGAGTGAGAGAGGAAGAGGTGCAGACTCTAAACAACTCTGAGTGTCGCCCTCTGTTGACAAACGATGCAAAATAATACAAATAAACAACAACAATATTAAAGAGCAGCTGTAAACACAATTTAAGAGAGCCTTTCTGAACTCAATTGAAGTGTGCGTTTGTGTATGTACGTATGTGTGAAGTGATGTGGGTGAGTGCAGTAGAGTTAAGAGAGAGAGAGAGGGGAGGACAGCATAAGTTAATTATCAGCAAATTGTTTACGCACTTCGGGTCAGCTGTCAAAACATGCAAAGAGGAGTGAAGAAAATGAGAGCAGGGGTAGGGGAACGGAGGAGGAGAGACTGTGCAATCAGTTTGCATTATCAGTTTCCAGCAAATTCTAATTTTATGCAAGTCCAAGCACGTTCAATTATTGCACATTCCTTTTTAGTCACGTGTCTACTCCCCATTCCCCTTCTCTTTCTATTTATATTGTATTCCTTCAGCTTTTACATCAATCGACGGCGGCGCTGATAGAAAGAGAGATAAATAAAGCGCAGCCCACGCACAGCAGCAGCGACGCCGACGCCGCCTGCTGTCGTTGCACAGTTATGCACACACTCACATATACACAGGCAGAGCACTCTACTCTCACTGTGTGTGTGTGCGAGAGAGCGCACAAATATTATCGCAGTCGAATTCGAAGTTATTACGAAATCGCAATCGAAACATAACGGTAGATAGCAAAGGCACACGTGCAAGTGTATGTATATGTGTGTGTGTAATACGAAATGAAAATTGAAAAAGAAATGGAGCAAAACTTATTGAAGAAGCGAGGAAGGCAAAGAAACAAATGATGAAGTAGGAAAGAGAAATAAAATATTATTTATTGCAGGTTGGAAATGAATTGCAGCAGCAGAGGCAGCGACGTCAGATGAGACAGCAACAGCAACGGCAACGACGGCGTCGTGGCCAAGCGAATGCCAAGACAATGACGTAAAGCACAAAACAAGCGAATAAGCGTAACTGGCAAAGCAGTCAGAACAAAAAGGAGAAAAAACTTGGCCGCAGCAAAGAATAGAAAAGAAAAGCCAAAGAACCAAATGGACAGAGAAAAGAGTAACAGGCAAACTACACTTAACACACACACACAAACACGCATGCATCAGCAGTAAATGAAGTTTGCAGTCGGAAGAGCACAAGCAAAAGAAAGAAAAGAAGACAGAGAGAGAGAGGAAGAGAGAGAGAGAGCAAAGGCAATTCTCATGTTGATTCTTTTTAGCAAGTGTTTGTTACCTTTTTCGATTATTGTTTTATCGTTGTTGTTTTGTTGGGCAGACGATCCTAAATGCTTTTATTTATCTCACACACACATACACGGGTTTAAAGGCGGCGTCGGCAGCGACGCATGCGCAACTTGGCAGAGCAAATTCAAATTGGAATCGCAATTGGAATTTGAACCCCGGGCAGCAAAATCAAATGCAAAAACAGTGCAAACACAAAACGAAGGTTTGCTCTATTGCTGCTTCCTCTTCTTCGTTTATGCTCTCTCACATACACTGAGCGAATTTGTCGCCCTCACGCATACACAGACACAAGTGCACGCACTGCAGTCGTCGGTTTTTTTTGCATGTGTGTTTGTTTTATCCTTTATTGCACATTTATTAAACACTTTATGCGTTAATTGCTTTATTTATCGAATGGAGAGAAAACATTTGTATTAATCTCTCTCTTTCTTGCGGCACTTTATTTCCGTGCACATGCACTTTACACAGATACACTAATATGCACGCACACACAGACGACGACGACACATACAAGAAGAAAACGATTTTGTATTAACGGCGATTTTCATCCACATAAAATTTAACATGCGTGCTGTTAATTGTTAACTGCACAAAATGAACATGAATATGTTAAAACACACAAATATTTAACACTTTGTTTTACGTACACGCGTCGGCGGCCATTTGTTTGAATTGGATACAACAACAACACTGAAACACAGGGCGACGCGAAACCGTCCACACGCGTCCGAACCGCTCGACGTTGTTTTTGTTTATGGCAAAATTAGGGATGTTCATCGGGTTGTGGGCAATGTATGCGATATATCGAAGCGGTGTTTGTTATCGAAAGCTACAGTTGCAGTTCAAGTGGATGGTTTGAAATGTTAATTAATGACAATTACAAGAGCCCTTAATGTCTGCAAGGCTAGATAAGGTAGTAAATAAATAATATAATAATATTATATATCTGCTGACTGTTAATTGCACTGCAAAGATTGCGCAAAACTCTACGCGCTGTTAAACGCACACTGCTAACAGTCCACGTTAAATGCAGCTCAGCTATCGATTGCTGTTGTCCGCTGTTAAATGCAATGCAGCCATCGATAGATTTGACACTGAACTGTACAGCTGCACTGACTACAGAGTTTAAGAAAACAAAAGTGTAATTGTTGTTAAAATAAATAATTTATTACTATAATATATAAATAATTGCAACCACAGCATGTCGCGTCGCAGTCAGGACATTCCCATAAGGCCGCGCTACGGCTACGCGGAAGAGGGCGACGGCGAGGAGTCCAGCACAGTGCAAAACAGAGCAGCGCAGTCGCGTTGTGGGGCGACGCCCGCGTCCTACTCGGAGATTCCCTTCCTGGCACAATATGCTGGTCCCGTGCCGGAGCATGTGCTGCAGGATATAACACCCACAGCGGGAGGAAAACCTCCAACGCTGGGCAGCGAGAGCTATGTGAATCTTGACTCCGGGGAGGAGGAGAACGACGAAGAAGACGATGAGGATGACGACGAGGAGGAGGAGCAGAACAACAGCAACAGCAAGGACAGCTCCGGCGAGGCTACGCACAAGACAGCCAGCGGTCGACCCAAGTCACTGCAATCATGTAGGTACCCCCTGCCTCCCCGTCTTTATCTTCCAATTTATTTCAATTCCCTCCCTTGCAGCATTTCCCTATGAGCTCGAGGGCGACGGCGCAACCAGCAGCACCAGCGGTGGCATGCGGCACTTTGTGGCACACAATCTGGAGTCTAAGCTGCGTGCTACCGCCATCAGCGCCATCGACTACGGCGCCAGTTCGGAGCACACCACGCCATCCACCTCAGCAGCGCCCATCTCAAGATTCCTGCAATCTCGAAATGTTCCGGAGGTGGATGGCAATGTGCTGAGTGACATTGAGCTGGAGGCACAATATCTGGCCACCTCAGTGGATAATCTCGTCGAGAATTTGGGTAATCTGCTGCACTCGATCTCATCGATAACCGCCGATAACGTGGAGGTGCATAAGAATGCGGTGAAGAAGCTCACCGACGCACTGGACGCCAATATCAAATGCCAGTACCAGTTGCTGGCGAAGACCGAAGAGATCTCCAAGTCTATGAAACCCACCGAGCAGCTTAGTCAGCGCATGTAAGTGAAACTGTGAATTATCGAGACATTAATCGATTCTACTTATTCCCCCTCTGTAGTCGTGAGATAAAGCGCCTGGTGGACATGCTGGACAGCACAATGTAGGAGGAAGCTGGCGTGGACACGCCCACGGAGGAGGCAGGCCTTGTGCCTTGTGCTTTTCTTTAGCGACATTCCACAATTCTAGTCATTTTACTATGTATATAATTTTGTTAATTAGCTATTAAATCAAATTAAATATACAATTTAATCAAAATGATTATCGATTTGAATTCAAAATGCGCGCGATAGTTCTTTACAGCTGCGGTCACACTCGTGCGATATTTAACATTTCATATCGATTAATGCGCTCTTTGGTATTTAGTATTTTGCTGGTATTTTCTGCAATGCGCTCATTCGGCCACACTGTCTGCTGTCTCATCTAGTCTACTAAAACTCTCTGAACAACGCGGACGTTCCAAAGAGTCCCTCGTCACTTCGGGCTCGTGTGAAAAATTGTGAAAACATTTTACTCGTTTATGTGATTCATGCGTGCGTGTGTGCGTGAGTGAAACAGAAACATGGCGAGTGTTGTTAAATTAACAAATATTCAATTACACTTTTTATAATTCTCTCAATTTGAGTTTGAGTTCAAAACGTAATGCGGCCAAAGTGTTTCCGCGCAGTGTGAATGCCGTTTTTTTTTCTCCCCCCTTTAGGTTTTTGCTTCTCTTTCGCCCAATATCAAAACAACAAAATAATGAAAAGTAAGCACATACACACACATACACACATATATACTTAGACACTTGCAAAATGTCATACAAAGCGCGTGTACATGCACGTTGAGTAATGTGCTCTCTCTCTCTCTCTTGCTCTGATGCGTGTTGAGTGTGTTTTCGTTATTGTTAACGAAGAAGAAGAAGAAGCAGCAGAAGCAAACGAGAGAAACTCAAAATGAATTGAAAACGATGAACTCAAAGTAGCGCACGTAGCTGTGTGCCTGTGAGTGCGAGTGAGCAAGCAATGCACAGACACACACACACACACAAGTTTTAAATTGCATTTTTAACTTGTTTAATATTTGTTCATAATTTATTTCGTTGTTGGTTTTTGTTTTCGCGACATCTGCCTCTACCCCGCCCCTTCTGCGCCTTCTTTAGAATTTCTTTTATTTATTCATTTGTTTTCATTAGTGTTGGAAAAGTGTCAACGTTGCTGGAGGTTTCCATATGGCGGCGTATGCGGGTAAATTGCCTCTTTGTTGTTCTTGTTGTTGTTATTGTTCATTCATTCACATTTATCTTGAGTGCAATTGTTGTTGGAAAGCAAGCCGAGGGTGCGCGTGTGTGTGTGAGCGTCCTGCGCTGCGTCATCAACAGAATTATCAAAGAAAATGCCGCCAGCGTCGCCGGTGCTGCTGAGTTAAAGAGAGAGCGTACCTTCTCTCTGCTACCTACCTCCCTCCCTCCCTTTCTCTTGCCTACCATTGAGTGTTAATGTGAGAGAGCGTGAGAGCTTTTTTTTGCCATTCATGCGAAGGATACTGAAAACACTCGCTGCTACTGCTTGCGTCGACGTCGCTGTTCGCCCGCTGCCTGTGCCTGTGTTTGTTTTTGTTTTTACTTTTGCCTTTGCCTTTTTTATACGTTTTAAAGGCATAAACCAAATGAAATTTGTTGCACAACTTTAATTTTTGACTTCTTACGGCTCTTTCTTCTGCTAATAAGCATGCAATGTAGTTCTTCCTCTGCCTCTCCCTCTCTCCTGCCTCCCCTCTTCTTCTTTGGCTGTCCCAAAAAACTTGTCAATTAGTCGTCAACGTTGACAGCGCTGCCACTGATTGTTGTCACATGTGTGTGTGTGATTGGAGAAAGAAGAGAGGCGTGAGGATGGGAGGGGGGGATAAGGGTGTCCGTGTAGGGTATACGAAGTGAAATTAAAGTAACCGCAGGCTGACAAGCGACAGCTGTTCGTAACTGGTCAATGAGATTACAAACTTGCTACACTAATTGACAGCTGAAAATGATTGTTCTTGTTGTTGTTGTCACATGCTGCCACTTGCAACTGCCTCAAAGTGTTGCAAAGCCAGTTAAAACAGATTTTAGTTTGTTGTTTAAAGTAAATGAAGGGGGAGTGTGAAGAGGGAATGTATAGATAGTATAGATAGTAACTATATGGTGCTTATGGCCTAGGTATAGGTATAGGTATAGGTATATGGCTTTCCCTCTGTCTCTCTCTCTCTCCCTCTTTCGATCTTACTATAAATCCATATAATGTTTCCTTTTCCCAATACTATTTGTATGGCTGATGGTATCTCTTACTCTCGCTCTATATCTAGATATTGATTCGTTTCCTACAGCATTCATCTGTCTCTCACATATCCCCTTTTTCTGTCTGTATGAACACGCAAATCTCAGCTATTATTGTGGTTAGAGACATCAAATTTGGCATATAGTTTACTGTATATCATACACTGATAAAGTGTATATCATATATAAGTTATCACGCCCAATGCACACACAAATGGTTAATAAAAACTTGTCAACTGTTTTCTAAAGCGTCATATTAAAGGTACTGCCTTCTGCTTCCACATAAAGTCAGTTGACTATAATATCTAGCCAAACTCCAACAATGCAATCAAATAATAGAAGTTATAATTGAACAGTTAAGTAAACATTTATTTGGAGCAATGCAAAACAATAAATGGAACTTCAAATATATATAGATATATGTGATGTTCAGACTCCCTTAGGGCGTATCATCAATCTAACTTCCTTCAGAGCTGCCCCATGATAATTCCAATAAATACGCACTAAACTTGGTTCTTCATTTGCAACATATTTGCCATTCAAATTGCTGTAAAGTAGAAAATGCCACTAAATAATGTTAAACTTGAATACAAGACACTTACCTGGAACCCAGAAAGTTATGCCACCAGCCAGAATGTAAGATAACTGCACAATTAATATTGATATATACACCATTTCCATGATCATAAGTTGCGAATGTCATATTTTGATGGAAACTGAATTGATCTGTTGTATTCCCTGTGTATCCCGCTACCTTGCTAAGTCTGTATTGATCCTCTACACCCGATATGATAAACTCATCATAACCAGCAAAGAAGGCGCTGTCATTAAATTCTTTTAAGTAGATATAAAGTTCGTGGGGTTGATCGTTGGTTAATCCATGTATGTTCTCGAGATCCACAAAGAAATCTTCTGCCCAGTAGGAACCAAATCCATTCATATATTCTGTCCAATTTCTGTAGAAATCTACTTCGCCCTTAATCCTTTGTTGTATGATGGTCCAACCAGGTCCCGCAATATCAAAGTTACATAGTATCTGTAATCTATAGTGATTTCTAAGGCTGATATTATACACCCCCGTTGAATCTACACCAAGGCAACTCTTTGCATTTTTCTTTCGCAACTCAGACAATTCTTTTTGCTTTGCCAATTCACTTTCTAATTGCAGAATTTGTTGATCTCTTAATGCAATTGTATCTTGATGAGTTTTTAACTGTGTTTTGTATCTTTCCATTTCATTATCTCAGTTGCGCACATTAACATTGAGTTCTTTTATCTGCTCGTTTAGTTTTCCCAGCTCTGTGACTACGGCTGCCATGGAACTAACTGTACTTGAGTTGCTTCTCTTCATCTCCATTAATTTAGTTAGTGTATCCATTTGTTGCTTCAAGAATTCAATAAGTTCTACATTGGATTTGTTCTTGTCCTTTAGTAACTCTTTTATTTCATTCTTGGCTGTGCAACTGGCAATTTCCACTCGAAGTTCTGTTACTTTTGCTTCTAGTTTACTTATTTGCTCAGCTTTGCTTTCCATGCTCGAGTCATACTGGTCGATCTTCTGTTTAAACTGTTCAAAATATGCAAACATTGGTTGTACTACACAATGAGCATAAACACCGCACTCATCTTTCAGTTGAGGAGCCAGAAGTTTACAAAACTGTAAGGAATATTAGCTTACTTTATACTAACTGAAGATTGCCATTTAAATTCTTCTTACCTGATCTGTTACTGTATTCACAGTTAGTCCTGGTTTAGTTCTGCTCAGCCAGAGAAGGAGTATAACTAAAACTTGCCGCATTTTGCTAGGCTTACAAAAAGAATACTCCGTTTCGCACTGAATTTAAACGCACAATGATCTTTCGATTGTAGGTTTTGTCTATCGAAAGTGCTATAAATATGTTGTGAAGCTGATTAGACGTACGGGAGAGAGAGAGGCTGAGACCTTAGAGAGGAACTTGATCGCGGATCTTATGTAGCAGCTGAATTTGAGGAGACTAACAGTTTTATACTCTTGAAATATGACGTGCATAGAACACGTTCTCAGTAAGAGCCCAAGTAGCATCGTCAGACTGGCATACATAGATAAATGAAGAGTTGCCTATGTATACAGAAACTATCATCGTTCTATATGAGATAAATATATATAATATAAATAGATAGTTACATATAAAGAAACCATCATCATTCCATATGATATAAAGTACTCAAATTGTGTATTTCATTTTAAGCTTTGTTTTCTAATTATACTCTACACTTATGCCCCCAGTTTTGTATCATAAATATAGTAGAATATTTAGCATAGGAAAGATATTCTTCTCTCTCCCTCTATGCTGATATTGCGACTGCTTGCAAAGGCAATTCAAGTGAATCCTTTGGCTCATTTCCTTTTAGTTTTTGCCAAGTTTTCTTGCCCCAAACACGCACTCACATACGCACACACACTCTGCATATGTTAGCCATATGCTAAGCTACTAGTTAACCCCCTAGCCCAAAGTGGATACCCCTACTAAGAACACCCTCCCTCAGGGCCTTTAAAAACAGTAACTGTGCCATTTGCTGAGCTAAAAATATATGCAACACACGCAGAAGCAATACATACATGTATGTATATGTATGTACATGTGTGTGTGTGCGTGTGTGTGAATCTGTGTGTGCGTGTGTGCCTCTGTGTGTGTGAAAATTAAGTCTGCCCACGACGCAAGTTTCGCGGCTCTGTCCGACTATCTCGACCTACCCCTACCTAAATTGTCTGCACCACCTAACATATACACAGTTCCCCCTTTACCCTTTGCACCCCCCCTCTGCCTGCTTTGCTTTGCTGTTGCTTCTTGTTGATTGTGCAAAAGAAACTATTTCTGACGCGCTCGTAATCCACTACCCGAGACTACGTAAATCCTTACGTGTCTCTTGAAATAAGCAGGCTGCCACCCTGCTGCCACACCTGCCCCCCTTGCCACAACCCCTCCCCCCCCTATAGAAGCCCCAAGGTGGCGCGCCCACGTCAGCAAAACGACGATTTCGCGAATCCCCCGGGCAGAGCCTGTGCTGTGGGTAAAGAGAGGGGGAGGCAGGCACAAAGAGAGAGGAGTGAGCAGGAGGCAGTAGAGAAGGGGGAGAGAGAGTGGCTCACACAGCGTGCGCTGCGGGCGCTTGCGCAGGCGCCTGGGCAAAACCCAACGGCGAAAGCCAGCACTGTTGACGTCGACGTCGCTGTCGCTGCCGGTGCTGCTGCTGCTGCCTGCCTGCCAGCTGCAGCAGCTGCAGCTCAGTTTGCTGCGTGGCGTGGCAGAGTCTCAGCAGACGGCGGCGTTAACAGACGTTGCACGCGGCAGTTAAAAGAAAAAAAGAAAAACAATTAACACTTTGAAGAACGAGCAGCTGCAGGTGTAACAGATTTAATAACAATTCATTAATAAATGTACAATATTAAAGTACAATAACAAATAAAGGAAATACACCTCTCTCTCTATTACTCTCTCTCCCACTCTCTCTGTGTGTGTGTTTACAAAAAAAATAAAAGTGTCGCAATTGGCAAACAACAAATGCAATTTATTTATATACATTTTATTAATATTACTGTTGTTGTTGTTTGTTGCTGCGCACAGTCTGTTTAATAACAATAAAAACAATAATACAAACAAAGCAAAAGCACAAGCAAAAACAAAGACAATAACAAAGTAAAGCCAAAGCAGCAGTTAAAACGAAGCAAATTCAAAGACAAAACAAAAGCAAAGCAAAAGCACAAACTTGTTTCGACTGCGACGCTGACAGCGGTGCGTGCGCTGCGCTGCACTCTCTCTCTCTCTCTGCTGTCCCTGCCATGTGTTATGTCTGTGTGCGTGTGTGTGTCTGTGTGTTTGTTATGTTTTGCCTGCCAGCAGCGCCCGCTCTCCCAGTCTAACCCGCTCTCCCCTCTCTCTCTCTTTGCCTTTTCACATAACAAATTGGCAGCTGCAACTCCTTCTCGCGCTCACTCTCTCTCGCTCTCTTTCTCTTAATGACAGCGACGTTGGCAGCATCTTTGTAACTTTTTCTTGCCTTCTGCAGAGACTTTGTGCGTCTGTTTGTGTGTGTGTGAGTGCGTGCATGTGTGTGTCTGTTTGTGAGAACCGGCTTTTTGTTTGCTTTAATTTTGTTGTTGTTTTTCTCACACTCTTTGCACTTATTCATTATTTTATTTTGCCAGCCCAACAAGTTGTTAATTTTCTTTTTAACACACGCACATATACAAATATATACACACAAACATACACACATACGTATACATACGCATAGGTACGCGTACTTAAAACGAAAGTTGCCAATTGGCCAAATTCAAGAACAGCCACAAAGTGCGTAGAAAACAGAGACGTGTGTGTATGTGTGTGCCTGTATATGTGTGTGTCTGTTTGTGTGTCGCCTGTACATGTGTGCCTTTGTGTCTGTATGTATGTGTGTGTTTGTGCGTAATCTACAAAAATGTGTTATTGCTATTAAGTTTTGTTGTTTTGCCTTTGCTCTGCTTGTTCTTCTCGTTCTGTTGTTGTCGAATATTTTTATAGTTTTTGCGTAGTAAGAACAGACAAACAAAGCAACAGCAAGCTAGGCAGACAGAGAGAGAGAGAGAGGAGAGGTACGCACGCACAAAAACGCAAAAAAGCCCTCACAAAAGATATCAAAAAGAAAAAAAAACAAAACAAAACTCAACAAAATTGGCTAATTCGCTTCGTCTGGCCAGCGATAATAATTGTTGTTGTTTGCATAGAAGATTTCAATGGAAATTTTCGACAAGCAAAAGAGAGAGAGAGAGGGAGGGAGAGAGTGGTAGATAGAAAGAGAGAAAACAACATTAATTAGAAACACAAATTGTTGCTTTGTTTTGTAAATTAAGCTTGAAATCTATTGAGGGGAAATAAGCGTATAACAACAATGCGTAGTAGAGCTGAAGAAACATCGATGTTACATCGATAAGCCTCAGCAAACATCGATTAGTTTCTTTAGCTTTAAAGTGGATTTATTATAAATATTGCAGAGTTCCCTATTTAAACTGCTTTCCATAAACACTTTTAGACGTTTGTAAACCTCTTCTAATTAAAGTGGAAGAGCATATTTAAGGTTTCTTTTTATTATCTTCAATTTAACAAGATATATTCATGATATTTTCAAGAATCCATCTTTGAATTTCTTTCTAATACCTTCTATATCGTTATGTAGCCTCTTCTAACTCATCTGAGTCATAATATTTCCTCTTTCCCTCGTTAGCTCTAGTTTAACAAGTAATCTTTATCATTTTACATCAATTTCCCAACTGAAACTCAATAATATAATTCATATCTTCAATTTTATAAAGAATCTTTACTTATTCCTTAAATAATTCCATTCAAAATCAATTTTCTTATTATATTCTCTTCTTTCTACTTGCAGATTCTCCCTTTAACTTCGACATAGTAAATTGTATATGTCTTTTAAGCATCTTCAATTGTAATAAAAACAAGTAAAAATCTTCTACGATCTTGAAACGGAACAGAATTAACGTTTTGATGACGTTTTCATTTGCATAATAACGGTAACTTTTGTACAGTAAACTAAATTGTAAGAAGGAATATCGAAACTTGGAGAAAAGAACAACAACAACAAGCGAATCTAATCAAATCCAATTAGAAGCGAATTTGAATAAACACAAAGAGCAACACAAGAAGAAGACGAAGAAGAACGAGAAGAAGAAGCAACAACAGAGAAGACCCAAGCGAAACGAGGTTGCAACAAATTGCAAAGCTAAACGAGGCGCATAGCAACAACAAAGAAGCGCAAGAGAAAGAAAGAGAGACAGAGAGAGAGAGAGAGGAAGAGAGATAGTTAGACAGAGAGATTAGAGAGCCACAGAGGATTGTCCAATTAATTCGCATGCGCCAATGAAAACGTCGCATTCATCGCACGCGTCCGATTTCGTCGTCGACTACGCCGTCGTTGCCGGTCCCGGTCTCGTTCCGGCAGGACAACAACAAGGACAAGAACAGTTCTATAGTCAGGGACAGCGTCAGCGCCAGCGAGGCATCTATGCAGCCGCTGCAGCAGCAGCAGCAGATGTGGATGTAAAGCCCCAAATCGATCAGGTTAGCATCGGCATCAGTTGCGATATCAAGCCCATCGTTTACCTGGACCCACAGACACAACAGACGCGTCAGCGCAGCGTGATCATCAAGCAGCAGCAACAGCAGCAACAGCAGCAACAGCAACTGGATCATCTTCAAGCCCAGCAATCGTTGAGCAAGTCTGCAGCAGCGGGCAGCAGCAGCAGCAAGCGAAAGCGTGAAAAAGGTGAGTTCCATTGATGATAGCCTCATGGGATTGTAGAATATTTAACTTAAGGTTTAAAGATACAAAGGGAATCTTAAATCTAGATATTTCTCAAGAGGTTACAAAGTTTCACTTGTAACAGAAAAAAGCTATTCTCTAAATATTCTTCTCCAACGAAGAACTAATGGAAGAATGGAACGAAGAACTTTTCTTAACAGTCTAACCCGGGTACTGTGCGGGTACTCTGCCTATTTAGTTACTCTCTCTCTTACTCCTCTAAGGTGTTTCAAAGGTATTTGGAATTTGAACCTCGCTCTGTTATATGTATTTCCCTTTAAATTAGTCCAAAGATTCCTTTGCTGATGCATTTGCTATAGATGATTTCATCAGCTGTTTGCAGGAATATTATTTATAGCGCCTGCACAAAAGTCACAGACAGACAGAGACAGAGCCCCGCGACTGATTGAATAGGTTTAATCTTTTCTTGCCAATGCGATTCGATTGTCTGTGCAAATTGATAGCGCAGTGTGCTGCGCTGAGAAAGTTGTCAACAATATTGTCACGTAAAGGGGGACGAGACTATGTGTATATATGGATATAGATAGACGATATAAATTGGAATGTGTATCTAGAAGTATGTTACATATTTACTACAATTTTCATTCAACTGCAAAGGTTTATTAGGTCGTTTCTCGATAGGTAATAAGCCAGTTATCGTTATCGACAATGGCAGACATGGTGCTGAGCTGCCAGTTTATTATTGGGATTACTACAGCAGTATTATCCATTGTTGTTGCCATGTGCATTCTCCACTTGCGACCTTATCAAGGGACGAGGGAAGCATGGAGGGAGGGGGGATGGGGAATGTAAGTATTTTATTCTTCTGCTCGACTTGTGTCGCACTCGATTGATAATCAAACAATAAAACGCGATGAGAAACCATGCGCAATTGTGTCGTTCTCTTTTGTGGTTCTTCCCTTGATTCTCCCCTCCTCATTGTTGTTGTTCTGTTGTGGTTTTTTGTCACTGAGCTTCAATTGTGAATTCGTTGAATTGACCACCTCCCCTCCCCTTCCCCTCCTTCATTCCCCTGCCACTTTGTGATAGAGGCGCGTGTGAAAACGCGCCCGCTTATCATTCCCACTGCCTACTATTTTTGTTTCCCTATTATATGTCTCTCTCTCTCTCTCTCCTTCTCTCTTCACTTCTCTCTCTCCAGTCGACTCTCAGATTACTTGTACAAGTTTAGACATGCCTGTTTTCAGCTTGTTGATGTTTTTATTTGTCTTGCCTTGACTCTTTTTTTTTTTTGGCCAACTGATAGCACTACTTCTATTGTTGTCTTTCGTTCTTTGCTTCTACTTTCCGTTGTTGTTTTCTCTTTTATTTCGGTATATGAGTTTATTACAAGTGTGTTTGGGGTATCAGTTCTATTTGCGTTGTAAGTTTGTACCTTAATTTGAGGCCCAACTGTGTTTTTGCTTGTTTACTTCCGTTCCATATGATCGTTAAAGATTTCACGCTAAATTTTAGTTCATTTCATTCATAGTTGGTCTCTTTTGCACGTGTAGATACATTTGTATCTGTAAAATAAACAAATGCAGCATTGTTTAGTCTGCTTTTTACCCGTTTTTCATTCATAGTTTGCCTGTTTTCAGCTAAAAGATAAATCTGTAAGGCTCTTTTCTAGGATAAACAAAACAAGTTTCGTCTGTTTTTTTTACGATCTTTATTCAATTTAATTTGGCAATAAACTTGTGGATACATTTGTTTCATTCAGATACTTTGCTTAAACCAGCAAATAGTGCTGCTATTGAATTCAACATCATTTTCATTTATAGTTCAGCTTAAAGATACTTTTGTATCTCAAAGATACCTTTGTATAAGATATACATACTTTTTGTTTTTTTTCTCTTTTGGCAACTCTACAGCGAAGCCAAACAAATTGAATAAGGAGTATCTGACACAACTCACAACACTGCACATACACATGTATACACACATACACACACACACACATGTGCACCTACTTTGACGATATATGTACATACATATGTATGTATTCTTGTTATTCTTTTTTTCGGGGCGCCTTCTTCAGTCAATTACCACCCCAATTGTCTGCCTCAGTCTTCTGGCTTTTATTTCTTCTCCTTCTTCTCCTGCTTCTTCTTCTCTTTCTGCTTACTTCGTTGCTTTTTTGGCTTTTGCCTTTGCCTTTTGCTTTTCATTTTATTTTTATTTGCTTTTTTCGCTTATTGCGACTTATAAAAATGTGTTTTTCTCCCTACTTCCCTCTCTCTCTCTTCCTCTCTCTCACTCTCTCTCTCCCTCTTTCTGCCTTTTGTTGTTGTCGTCATCGAAGCGTCACTGGAATAATTTTATTTTATTTATTTATGATTTCTTCTCTTCTTTCTTTTTTCTTCTTTCTTTTTTGTTTCTGCGTGTGTTTTTGCCGACTGTTTTGCTCGTTCCTGTTCTTTGCAACGCTGTGTTTATCGTGATAATACGCTTAAATACTTTTGGAACTGTTTCATTATTGTTGTTGTTGTTGTTGTTCTTCTTCTTCTTGTTCTTGGTAGGTGCGGGCTGTGTATAAAAATAAACTGATTCGATAAGCTTGAAAACCGCTAAAATGTGCTTGTTTTCACTGCTTTGGCCCACAGTCCCTTCTTCGTTCTTCTTTCCCTTTCTCCTTTGTGGTCATTTTGCGTGTTAATTAAATAGTTTTTCCTTGAAGTCGTTAAGTATTTATTTTTCCCCAATATGTGGACAGTAGATAAGGGAGGGGGGGAGAGGGAAAGAGGGAGAGAAGGGGAGGCAAACATTTCACTTGCCTTGCTTTAGATACTTTTGTATCTTCATTTAGCACTTCTAGAAAGTTGTTGCTGCACTCGATTCTTGTACTTGCTGTTTCTCTCTCTACGCTTCTTTCATTGCTTTGTACTCTCTTTTTCTACTTTCTCCCATAAATCTTGAGCAACAAATTGCCAAGAGATCAACAATTTGTGATCTCCAGCGGCCCTGCCTGCCTGCCTTGCTGCCTGAGTGGGTGAAAGGAGTTAGACAGCTGCACAGGCCAAAGCAGCCAAGCTGCTGTTGCAATTTCACCAGGGACACACACACGCACACATACATACACACACACATGCCTTGCATATACAGGTATAACTGGTGTCGCCATTTTTTACAGTTAGCAACAAGAAGCTTTGCTGTGCAGACTTCTTTCAGCTACACTTGCGTGTTCTACTTCTCTCCGTCTTCCTGCTGCCTGTTCTACACCTTTCTTACCTCTTCTACACCTTTCTCTGCCTCTTCTACACCTCTTCCTACCTCTACACTCCCTCTTTGCCTTCCCTACCTCCCTTCTTGTGTCTCTACTTGCCTTTTTCTTGTGCCACAGCTCTGCTCTACTCATCTCCTTCTGCTTCCACTGCTTCCTGTCTAAACTTACATCAAAGACATGCTCTGCATACGCCCACGCAGCAAGAGACAGGGAATGGGGGAGAGTGAGGTGGTAGATTGGAGTGGAAGCGCTAGAGGAGGGTAGGGGGCATGTCAAGCTCTCCATATGCCAATCAAAGTCGCTGCCTGCGTAGCTACGCGAGTTTTGAATTAGTTTTTTAGTCTCAAAACTTATTTCTGTTGCTCATATCTACTTGGCAGACACACACACACACATCGTGTATACTATGTATGTTGAAGAACTTGTAAATTTGGAACGTAAATGTAAATGAAATATTCATGTGTAGACATCACGTAGCATTCAAGTTGACACGACTACAGAAATTCCAATATATCGAATTCGAATTTGAACTCGAAATGGAAATGAAAATGAAAATGGGAAATGTAAATGGGAAAAAAGCAAAAGCTAATGACCGACCCGCGAGTGAGGAGTTAATTGGCAAAATAAAAGTGCAACAAAGAGGCAGAGAAGAAGGTGGGAGGGGGAGGGGAAAGGTGTAAGGGGGCACTTGGTTCGATCGATTCATGCAACAATTCAGACTAGAGTTGTAAATGGATTGTCTGTGTTATGTTGATACTATCGATAAAGGTCATAAATAACATGGAGCTCAATTTATTACGACTTTTTCGGCCACATACGCAATTTGTTAGCGGCTTTTTTACCCTTCGATTTAGCTGTTTTTCTGCTATTATTTAGTCATATACAAGAGAGAGAGAGAGAGACAGAGAGACCTCGCTCTATTCAAGCTAAGCTGAGCTGCGCTTAACTAAGGTTAAGGGAAGGCCATGCCAAGTGGGCGAGTGCTAAAGGTAACACAGCGTGTGTGTCTGTGTGTGTGTAAGTGTGCCAGTGTGTGTGTGTGTGAGTACACACCAGCTGTGCCTCGCATAACTCTATGCAAATGTGTGTTGCTAAACATGTTGTGTCTGTGTGTGCCGCGTATCTGTGAGATACAGAGCAGCTGCCCCTAACACACACACGCACAGTCACGCACACAATGTGTGTATAAAATTTCAATGAGTGCGCGACAAAAAGAGACGGAGATAGAACTTTTTTGTTGCGTAGCTGAGTGACACAACTACAAAGGGTATGCATAGTCATAGAGTGGATTAGTTCAAAGGGTAGCAGCGGAATTTGTGGAAGAGCTGTAGAGTGGAGAGAGAGTAGAAAGTAGTGGGGTAGAGTGGAGGAGTTGTAGAGTGGAGAGTTGTAGAGTAGAGAGTTGTAGAGTGGAGAGTTGTAGAGTTGAAGGAAAAAGGCGTTGAAGAGTGGAAAGTTGGAGAAAGAATGAGCTGTAGAGTAAGTAATCAAAGTTTTAAACAAAGTTATAGACAATATAAAAACAAATTATAGCCGAGCTCACTTTACAGGGTATGCCACCAATCTGTCAATGGATTAATTGCATTTCTCAAGTGAATTTTTGCATTTATTTTTGACATTTTTCAGCGAAATCCAATTGAATGATGTGCGCTGTGGCTGTGGCCTCACTCTGTCAGTTTTCACTTTTATTTGGGCCTAGAAATGTCTGCCCAAGCATACACATATAGAGCGTATATAGCATATATATAGAGCAACCCCTATATATATATACAATATATGATTGATAGGCTGTGCTAGACCCGCACAGAAATTGTTATTTGTTTACACAAAATGGGAAAATAATGTAAACAACTTTGTGGGCCATGTAAATCGTTCAATTATACTGCTCAATCTATATATATAGTATATATAACTATATAATATATGCAATTTGTATTATTCTGTAATTAATTTAATCTTTTCTCTTTATTTTTCAGGTAAGCAAACACTTATACATCCCACTGTAACCTAAGTCGGATCTAACTGAATAATAAGCGTGAGTTTTTTATTGTTGTTGTTGATTTATCATTATATATTAATGATATCTGATGCTTTATGTGCATCTTTGATAGTATTATTAATGATAGAACTCTACAATCTCAGGGCTGATTACTTTCAAAACAGCAGTTGACGTGTGTGGGCCCCCTCTACAACCCCCTTGCCCCTCCTCCGCCTTATATAGCATGTCTCTCTGTATATATCCATTGATTTAAGCTTATATATTTGTGTTTTTTTTGGGTGAACCAGTTTGATGAGAACCCGTTTTCGATGTTGTTGTTGTTGTTGTTGTCACACTTGCACAACGATCGCAATTACTTGTACACTCACACACACGCACAGAGAGAGAGAGAGAAACTGTGTGTACATTGTTGCTTTTATTTTTGGGCTGCTTTTTAATTGAGCACCGGCCTCCAGCTGCCTCTGCCGCTACCTCTGCTGCTACTGCACCAACTCCAACTTCATGTACGACCCTCGGGGCGTCGGCGTCGCGTCGCTGTTGATGTTGTATGGAGGTCAGAAGAAGCAGCAGCAGCATAAAAACAACAACAATGCAATGCAAAGAAGCGTCGCAGTGAAAATATTTTGCCAGCATATTCGAGTTGCCTCTCGCTCTCTCATTCGTTCGCTCACTCACTCACTCACTCAGTGATCTGCTGCTGCTGCGCTCAATTTTGAGCCACTCTCACGCGCTCAATCTCTCTCCCAGCACTGCCCTGCACTCTCTCTCACGCTCTGTCCCTCTCTTGCTCTTGTATGTTAAGCCTTGAAGTTGGCTGCGCTTGTCACTTGTTATGTTCTTGTTGCTGCTGCACGTAGTCTCCCTCTCAGTGTGTGTGTGTGTCTGTGTGTGTGTGACAATGCAGGGCATAGCTACAGCTCTCCCTCTCCCTCCCTCTTGCTACAGTCTATGGAAATTGAATCTAAATTGGGTTAACAAGTGTTAATGGACAATTCCCAAGCGCAAATGCAGCGACCAAACGAGTGACAACGAAACGCAAAGCAAAGTACAGTAAATACACACATAGCCACAGACACACACACACACACTGGCAGAGTGCCCTTATGACGCTGTGAAAGGAAGTGAATGAAACGTTTTGACAATGAAAAAGGAAATTTGAGATCCATCACGAACATTCGAGTGGCGCCGTCTATCGCACTGTAAAGGTTACGCAAAGAAAGCAACAACAACAGAAGAAAAAGGTGCAAAATAGAATCGAATTAAATATAATATCAAAGTGGAAGGGTAAGGACAGAGGGAAAGGCAAGGGGTGGGGCAACGTAAATCTTGTGTGCAGCGAAATGTGCGATAAAAAGACAAGTGAACAAAAATAGAATTACCAAGTTGCACAACAAGCAAAGGCGTTGGTAAACCGAGGGACGGAGAAGAAGAGAGGGGCGCTGAGTGGGCGTATGTAGGGTAATTGCGAGTGCGGCTCCGTCACAACACATTAAACGCAATTATAGAAAGTCAATTGAGAAATACGACAACAACAAAGCAAACAACAAAGTGAATAACAACAAAGTGAATAGCAGCAGCAACAACACTGTGCAAATTGCGCGGGCGACGCTGTCGCCGTCGCTGTTGACGTCAACGTCACAGTGGCGTTGCGATGCCTCTCCCTCCCACATTGCCCGTCTTCATGCTGTCGCTCTCCCAATGCTCACTCTGCCTCTGTTCACACTCCCTCTCTTATTACTGCCCCTGTCTTTACTCCCCCCTCTCTTTACTTCCTCTCTTGACTTCCTCTCTCTTTATTCCATCTCCTTATTTGCATGCGCCTCAATGCACACCGCAGTCGCCTTAATCCTTTGGCAGCACACAGACACGGACACACACAGAGAGATAGACAGGCAGGCAGGCAGGCAAAGAGAGCAAACAAAGGCAAAGAGTGCAAAAAGGAAGCTCTGCTGTCTGCGCTCTGCCTGAACTAAGCTTAACGTTTTTGTTTGTTCCGTTATCTATGCTCTGTGTATATGTGTGTGTGTGTGTGCCAGGGGCAAGCAGGCTTAACACTGAGGCTTAGCACCCGCTCCCGCTCTCTCTCTTCCATTCTCTTATGAGCTTCCACCCACACTGTCTCTGTCCCTCTCTCACTGCCAACTCGTGCTTGCAATTATTTTCTTATTGGACTGTTTAGCGCTTTTTGTTGTTGTTGTTGTTGCTCGCTTTCTACAGGTGGTGCTGCCAGCGTTGACTTCGATGTCGACGGCGACTGCGACAGCGACTTTGCTGCAGCCGTGATGACTAATGCTAAAAATTGTTATTTGTTGCTGTTGGGGCATTAATTAAGTTTTGCAGCTAAACAAGTTTTCAAGCTAAAGTTGCCCAAGCTAGATTGTTGCTGTTGTTTCTGCTTTAGTTGTTGTTGTCTCTACTTTAGTTTTTGCTGTTGTTTCTGCTTTAGTTGTTAGTTTATCGAATTATTTTGACATTTCCATGTGAATTTAAAAAACAAAAAACTTTTTGTTTTGTTTTCTTGTTTTTTAGCTTTATTTGCACAAGTTCTTTGGCTTCTTTTGTTTGTTTTTAGCTTGGAAACAACATAAAATGCGGATATATAGAGTTATTTATATAGTTGGATCGTTGAAGTGTTGAAGGTTGCCATCTTTCGAACTCTAAACGATTTCCGAGTTGCGTTTTAGCTTTATCATCTTTATCTATAGACATTTTGGCATAAATTATGTTTTCTAAACATTTCTTTTATGATCTTTCGGGTCTTTTCTCTGGGTATATAATTTATGCAATTTACACGCCCCAATATTTAATCGAGCGTGCAGCAAAATGTAGCTAAAGACTGCTTAATATATGCAGAGAAAGAGAGAGATATCCTGTAAATTAAGATGGGATTGGAGATTGAGTTTATAAAACGTGATAGATGCCTTTCTTTTACGCAGAGCACGAACTTCAAGTTGGCACTTCATAGAAAGAGAGAGAGAGAGATAGAGAGAGAAGTAAATACCATAGGTTGCTTTCTATACAGTTTAACAGGGTATCTTCTAGTTCTAGCTAGTTTTAGCTGCCTTTAGTAATAGCTCTAAGATATTAATATTTATTTAAAAATATTTACAGCGTATCTGCTAGTCCACCTGCCTGTCTGTCTGTCTCTGCTTTAATTCTTTGTCGCATAGAAAAACCTGAATAATTTTTAAATAAAAACACGGCAAAGTTATGCGACACAAATGTCCCGCTGATTGCAGTCCCCCATCTTCCCACCTCTCTGACTCTCCTCTACCTCTCTTACTCTACCTATCTTCCTCTCCCTCTCTCTTGTCACTCTTCTGCTGCCTGCCTTACGGCGAATTCGCTGCAGTTTGTTTTAAATTCTCGTGTTGGAAGGCGTTTATAAAATGCAGCAGCAACAAACTTTGTTGCCTGTTCATATATTGCTCTCTTCCCCCCTCTCTCCCTCTCTCTTCCTCTCTCCCTCTTCTTTTTCTCTTCTCTCTTTACTTTGTATTTTCCTCTGTCTTTTCTTTTTGTTTTTCATTCTTTTTTGGCATATTCAAAATACATGCTTGGCTTATTATTAAATTTAAGTTAAGTGTGTCGTTTATTTTCGAAAACAATTTTCGCCCACTTTTCACCTCAGCGGGCGCTTCATTCTCCTTCTTCCCTTCTTCCCCCCTTCTTCTCCCACAACAATCGCTGAGGTGTTGTTTGTTTCCGTGTTTCCTTTGTCGTTGTTGTTTTTTTTCTTGTTTGCTTTTGCATATTCGTAATTAAGCTGAAAATATTTGTTCACTTTGCTTCCTTCTACTTCCTCCTTCACCTTCTCTCTCTCTCTCTATCTCTCTCTCTCTCTTGCACGCATTTTACACAGTTGTTGACCGCTGAGTAGGGCAGTTCAGCCTATTGTTGTTGTTGTCGTTGTTGTTGTTCTCGTGGCATATGGAAATGAACATGGAAATTTGCCTTGCGACGCTTTTCTGATTAGAACTTTGCGTGAGATTCTATTTTGGAACGAGGCAGGCTGATTATTTTACAATACACCCAGAGGAATCTAAATATATATAAATAAATGTAGATAAATGTAGAAACACAAGGTAGATATATTATATATAGAAATAAAATAGAAAGGCTGGAGAATTGATTAGGGGTTGAGTTTGAATAGACACGAGTTTCTAATGCAGCAAATATTAACTATGATCAATCAATAAATGTGGGAATAGCTATAATATATGATAATATATTAATATTAACTGTATTATATGATGATAATATACACTCAAATATGCAAACTGTCTACCTTTATGCTTTAAAGTTGAGGAAATAAGAGATACACTGATTAAGAATGATATTTCAGTGTTAAACAACGATAAAGTAAAACGGAGATCAAAGAATGATTTCGGTATCATAATAATACTGTAGAATGATATTGTTGATATATCAAGTTTTAAACTTGAAGAAAGTAAAACTGATAAAGAGAATAACTATAAAATGAATCATTAACAGAATCATTAATGATATTTCAATCTGTAAATGATGAAAGTAGAATGTAATAGACAAGCAAACCATAAGAGTAAGTTTAAATTGATTAGGGGTTTAACTTTCAAGCAAACACGAGATGATAATGAAGCAAATAATAACTATAATCAAGTAAGAGATGCAATATATCATGATCATTAGTTCATAATACTTTGTATATGAAACAAATGCGCACTTTAAGCAATCTTCGTAGAGCTGAATAAGAATGATATGATAATACTGCAAACTCTCTCTCTCTCTCTCTCTCTCTCTCTCTCTCTCTCTTTATAGAAGAAAGTCGAGATATCAAATGATTCATGCAGTTATAATTTAATAATCGTAGCTATTTAGCTTTAAATACGCTATCTCAAAAAGTAAATGGAAATCGCAGATTAACAAATCGCTTCATTATTAATTACACTTTTTGTTTTCATATTTCTCTCAGTGTAAACTCTTTCGGCAGCTTCGTTTCGTGTTCAAAACTCATTAAATTTGTTTAATGCTCTGCGACATTCCGCAAATCTAATCGATGTTTACAACAACAACAACAGCAAGAAAAATAACAAATTATTAATTAGTTGCCAAAAAGTGCTCGAGATTAATTGAACCATTTTGTACTGAACAACAAAAATATATATATAAATTATTATTAAATTAATTGCAAATACTTTGCTAAGCTATGCGAGTAATGTCAGAGGGGGGTGAAAGAGTATACAGGGTACCCCTGGCGCCCTACTATTAAGAAAGAGTCTTTCATCAAACTGCTCCTGTTGGCACATAAACCTGCCCCTGTTTCTCCCTATCCTTCCTAAACTGTTTCTATTTTTGTATCCTGATAGAGGGTAGATATTAATTTTGGCCACGAGTTGGGCAACGTACCTTAGCAGATATCTTCGACCCTATAAAGTATATACATATGTATATTCTGTAACAGCATCAACAGAGTAATTGAAAAAGCACTGTCCGTCTGTCCGTATATCTGTGTGTCCGTCAGTTCTAACGCAGTTTTAAAGCTATTTTAATGAAATTTGGCAGACATGCTTCATACATTTGCATGCTGTATATAAGTCGTATAAGAATAGACACAATATAATTCATTTCTGCAACATTATATATAACTAGTACAGGAACGATCGGAGCATATAGTGAACCTACAAGTGTATAGAACCTTTGATATGCCGAAGGTAGCCTTTCGTTCTGGTCTCCCCCTCTCTATGCCGCCTCTGTCTGTGTGGGCTGCCACTATGTTTTGGCAGGCAGCAGACAGCGAAGACGATGCAGAGGGGCTAACAGGAGATAGTAAAGCAGAGTGAGAGAGAGGTGACAGCTAGAAAGAGGCAGAGGGGGCTGAGCAGTAGACAGCACAGAAGAGGCAGCAGAGGTGCCAGGAGACAGAGACGTAGAGCAGCAAGGGGCTGAGCAGTAGACAGCAAGAAAGAGAGACAGTGAAAGGAGCAAAGGGGCTGGGGCAGTGGCAAAAGAAGGGGGAGAGGGAAGGGGGTGTTGAGCAGTAGACAGCGACGCCGGCGAACTGTCAACCCAAAAATTGAAAAGCTGTCGACGGCGCCAAACGCTGCCACTGCTCGACGCTCGACCCGACTCGACTCGGCTCGGCGCACTCGATGACGCCGCGTGACGCCAAGTCAGTTTCACTGGCCCGTTGTTGCTACTTGCCCCCTGCCCCTGTGCCATCCTGCCTACCCCTGCCCCTACCCCTTGTCTGGCTGCCCCTCCCTGCGCTCTGTTTGTTGTACTCAAAGCACTTTGCAAAGCTCTGCTCCTGCTGCTTCTGCTCCCCTCTCTGGCTATCATCTGCTTTCTGACTCATTTAATTTGTTGCGATTTGTTGTTGTGTGAGTTGTTGTTGTAGTTGTTATTGCTATTGCTGTTGTTGTTGCTGTTGTTGTTGCTGTTATTGTTCTTGTTGTTTGTTTGTCTCTCGCTGCCCACTTGAAATGTTTTGTATTTTACTTATTTCGTTGGCCTTATTAGTCATTTCGGCAATTCCGTTTGGCAATGTGTTGCAAACATAACCCAAACAGACACACACACACACATATACATACATTAGTTAGTCAGCCCAACCCTCATTCCAACTTCAGCCCTTACTCATCCATCCATCAACGATGACGTCGTCGTCGTCTTCATCATCATCAAACTCGTTCATTACCCTCTTTTTTTTTGGTCAGTAAAAATTGCATAAAAAGCAAGAAGAAAGAGAGCAAAGTCATGAAAAGGAAGAGCACATAAAAAAGGGGGAATATCCTAGAAGATTGTCTGATATTTCATCATAATAACCCCACATTATAAGCCATATACAGCTATGTATATAGTATATATCGCATGCCATATTTCATGTATTTTATTGCCCGATTGGGTTTTCCACAACTGGGAAAGGCTTGTTGGGATTTTCCCCTTAGTTTAGGGCCCCCTTCTCTTCCCCTTTCACCCTCTGCTCTCCCTTCTGCCTTCTTCTGTCGCTGTCCTTGACAAGCTTTTAATGTTTTGTTTTGACTGACTAGCACAGCAGGGAAACAAGTCGCAGTTAGTCCTCAGTTCTACGTGACTGTTGCCTCATCTGCTGTGCATGTCCCCCTCTTCTTCTACTCCCTCTTCTTCTACACCCTCTTCTTCTACTCCCTCTTCCTCTACACCCTTCTCCTACTCTTCGCTGCCTTTATTGGCGCGTCTCATTCATAAAGTTTTCGCTCGACTTTCCCCTTAGTTAATTTATGTGATATTTTACTACAGTGCGGTCACTCGATAAGGTTTTTATATATACCAAGCTTTACTCCTGCTCACACTCTCCCTCCTCCTCTTCCATCTCCTTTCTCTCCAGCTCTTCGTGCGTGTTTTTCGCAAATATTTTTCAGGTTTTTCTCTCTTTTTTTTCAGCTTGTAAATTATGCGGTCCGACAAAACTTGCAGTTTTCATTTCCGTTGAACTGTTTTTCCATGCAGGATACGTTCAACTACCTCTCTGCCCCTCTCCCTCTCTCTGCCCCTCTCCCTCTCTTCCACCTGTGCCTCTTTTTCAGAGGTCTTTGAACTTTTGGCTTTGGCATTTTTGCAGCTCGTAACATTTGATGTTAATTCTTTCTTCTTCATTCTTTCTTTCTTGAAATGAAACACATTTTGTTTTTATTGTATTATTAGTATAATAGTTTCTCTCTCTCTTCTTCTTCTTCTTTTGTACTGAATTTCACCTTCAGTGAGGCAAACGTAAACTAATGAAAAATTGAATGAAAAACAGCTGGAGACACTCGGCAAATAAATTGGGTAATTGGGAATATTGCCAAACGGGTCGATGCGTAGCAGCAGCAGCAGCAAAGCACTTCACATATCAAATGCAGAATACCCTGTAGTCGCGAGAGAGAAAGTCAAGAGGGTAGTTTAGACTATATTGTGTGCAAGTTTTTGATATGATTGGCAAGATTTGAGGGTCATTTATAAAGATTTATTTCGTTTATATGCATAAAAGTTTCTTTACTTACTTCATTTCATAACATTTATTTCTTTAAGTCACTTATGTGACATAGAAGACAGTAACATAACCTCATTTTTGCAGATTTATCTAGTTTATATGACTAACAGTTTCTTTACTTACTTCACACCCTTTACAGGGTATCTTTAAGTCGACTACTTCATTCTCTCGCTGCCTTCTGACGTGCCTAGCTCAATGTAAAAGCGTGCCAATTGCTTTACCTAGACGCTGGCACGCCCCGCCTCTCCCTCCCCCCCATAGCCCCCTCAACTGCCCACGCCCCTTTTCATTTTAGAGCAGGCAACGCCTCGTTGCATCGATCCATATTTAAAGCGATTATATTAGTGTTGCAAAATGAGGTTACTGTAACTAAATTATTCAGAGCATTCAACGCGTGTGTGTTGTACCTATCAAGTTGGAGAGAGGGGAATGAGGTATACTGATGCTACTACTACTAATTTCAGCCTAATTAACCTCTTACTGAGATTTGATTGGCTTGATAATGTGCAGTTGGAAACTCGTGCAGCCACGCCCACACGGCCCACAAGGTACACAATCAAGCAACCTCACATTGCAATCATCATTATCAACGAAAGCCGGAGGGGTCTACTTATCAACGGAGTCTCTCTGACTAGCAGCGTATATAAGAAGCTGAACGAACTTGAGTAGAATCTAAAGAGATATAGTCTACCTCTCTCTCTCTCCTTATCTCTTCCTCCCGCTCTGTCTCTGTCATTTCGCATTCAATTAATGAAATGAATTAAGTTTCAATTTGGTTTTGTTTGCATATTTTTGCTTATCTCGCCAGACAGTAAACCCTACAACAGCACACTCTACAACTCCCTCTCTCTATACCTTCCTCCCTCTACACCACCCTCTCTCTCTTACCCCTTTCTGCCCCCCGCTAAGCACTTTAAATGTTAAGCCGAAAATTGCATTTATGCATTACAAATATTTGCGGCCAGCAAATGGCAAAAGCCACGGCAACCAGAGACGACAAGACGCGGCATATGTAGAAGGAGAGAAGCAGAGAGAGAGAGAGAGTGATTATACCCTGTAATTTAATGAAGTAAAAGAGGATATGAATTGGGTAGTATAAGCAATGATGTGCAAGTTTGGGTTAAAAAAAGGAAATCTTTGACTTTCTTTACTCTTAAAGAGAAGATCTGTTATTTTAAGATGTAATATAATAAGTAGAGTGTGTATTATACTCAGTGGAACCTAACCTAACATAAAGTAACATCTATCACATATTTTAGCACTTTCTACTGCCTATAAAGGGAATTAGACTCATAATACTAGTCTAAATACATATAAACTCCACTGTATTTCCAAAAAGGAATGTAAGACGACCATGATCAAAACAAGGCAGCAAAATGATAAATTCTGTAACAAATTCCCACTTTCTGACCCGAAATCATCAAAGAAATCTTTTCTATTCATAATAAAAAGAGAATTCCTTGTACTGACAGCAAATACACATGAAGAAGTGTGCGGTACACGCTGAATATACTTAAATTTAAAAGTACTTAAAGTAACCTAATCTTTATCAATCTCTACTTTCTGGTTATCCAATATAATAAATCTATACACTAGTCATATATACCCATGTTATCCCCCTCACAAACAGCTTAATAAGAGTGTCATATAACACTCTCTTGCACGTCATGCAAAGTGCTTTCTTCAATTGCATGCTGTCATTATAAGTCAATAAAGCAATATACCCCATGGCGCGGCAGGCTTTGATTACAGGATATTAAAACCTCACCGCAGTCATACAAAATGCAACGTTGTCTAAGTTTGTTATTATTGTTGTTGTTATTGTTGCTGTAAAGCACTCGACACGACACAAATTTCGTTCGTTTACACAGTGGGAAACCCACAGCGCCGCCGCCGTGTTGAGTGTGTCGAGGGGGGAGGAGGGGAAGTGTGGAGTAGGGTGACTGTTGGTCGTTGTTGTGGTGGCCAACTGCAAAGTGTGGTATAAGGGTAGAGGCGACTCTAATGTCGTTGCACTCACTCAACAAACAAACAAACAAATAAACCCACATGCAGTGGACATGCATGAACATGCATGCCATGAAGATAAATGTCTTCAAAAAATAGTAAAACCATTGCGATTATTAACAAACACATAAAGAAAACACCTGCAAATTGCTAAGGTTTTCCATATTTTGTTATGATAAAGGTTTTTGTATGCACTTCTTTATTGAAATTGCATTTTTAAATGTTTAACAATTTTGTTAAAAGGGAGGAAAATCGAAAAATATGTGAATGTGAATGCCTTAAAGTCATAAAATGTTTAAAGATTATCAATATGTATCTAAAATTTTAAAGAAATTGACAGTACTCATAAAATGTAAACAAAGTTTTGAGGTTATGTTGAATTCTATATAGCACATGACTATACTATACTGTACTATAACACACTCTGTTTACTATATAGGACTACTATATGACTATCTTTTCTAATATTTAAAGATAATCAATCTGTATTTAAAATATCAAAATAAAATATTACATTCCCATAAAAACTACTGTCTTTTTGAGAAACCTTTGAGGTTATGTTGAGTCACAAAAAATACTGCATATTGAATATATTTGCAGTATTTTAAACAATTTAACTCAGACATTATGCATATGTATATACCAAATTTATTATATATGACTATATATACCATTAATATCATTTTTATAAACTGAATATACCCACTTCAACTATCAACAAAGCATAATATACTTGTATTTGTTCTTATATTCTTGTTTATTTTGCTGTATGACGAAAAGTGCTAAAGCCAAGGTGAAATATCTATGCAGAACTATATATATATATATATATGTGACTATATCTGTGTGGCACATACACATGCATATTGTATCTGATATAATCATATTGTGAACTAAAACCAATTTACGTCATTCTGCATTTGCAATTCGATTCGGTTATGACCAACTTTAGTCCAACTAGGGGGTGTGTCTGTGCCAGTGGCGTGCAAGGAGAGGGGGGTGGGAAAGGGGGCCAAGCTTGGCAATTTGCCTCGTTTGCTGCGGGTTTCAGTTTGCCATGCAGCAGTTTTTCAATTCGAACGAGGCAAATCAATGAATTGCGAATCAATAATCTTAAAGTCATGTTGTTGCTGTTTGTTGTCGTTGTTTTTCATCTTTTTTCTCTCTGTTTAACGCTCGAAATGCAATTTGCGATTTCATTTCAGTTTATGGCTCCGCTTTGCTAGCCTTCTTCTCCTTCTACACTCTCCATTCTCCTCTATTCCCCTCTTATTCACTATGCTGGCGCTTTTCATTTGAGTTTTCCAGCTGTTTTCCCTGCATTTGGCCAATAAAATTGACACGCTTTTCCCGCCCTTGCCTCTCTCTCTTTATTTTATCTCTCTCTTCCTCTCTCTGTTTTTATTTCTGCCTTTTTAGGCAGCCCTGCGCCCCTAGACACACCCCTTTCCATTTGGCTTAGATACTTTTTTATTTGCATTTAAATTACGTCGCCGGAAAAACGAAAACTGGCTTTGAATCGTTTACTTTTGTTGGCTTTTTCACTGGATTTTCCGTTTTTAATGCTTTCGCTTTGGCCCTCTGGGGCACATATGGGGTGTGTGTGTGTGGGCGCTGAGAAATAAAATGAATTTGGTTCCCATGAAAGAAGAGAAAAAAAAGCTGAATTATCCGATTAGCAGTAAATACGCTTTTTCAGCTATAATTATGAAGATTTTTATCGACAAAACCTTTTCTTTGGGCATCTAATTGGGCAAAGAATCTAAAAACAAAGAATATTGTAGATGTATCGATAGAATAGATTATCGATAAAATTCATTTAAGTAAAACAAATTTAAGTGAAAATCTAAAGATTTTTACTTGAAAATCTAAACACTTTTAGTATTAAATAATTAAAAAACTGTGTATTCAGTTATTCATCCAGTTGAGATAAGATATAAGGTAAAGACGAATAGATCTCACTTCATGCTTTCAATAATTGAAAATCTAATAAGTTCCTACTCGAAATAAAGAAACAGTAAAAACTGATTATACTGTGAGTATTTGGTTAAAACAAGGGATTTCTATAGTTATCGCACCATTTAAAAGTCCTCTAAACAGTTTAATCATGATATTAAACTGTAAAGAGATGATTCTTCAACAAATATCCTCACCGTTAGGCATCTCGATGCAGCAAGAGTCTTTCTAATCTAATTTGTCTCGCAAGAGGTGTAGAACTGTTGATTGCATCGATAAAATGTGTGATTTATAGCAGTTATCGATAGTTTGCGATAGCAATATGTAAATTGCATTCGACGTTTCACGCGTAAATGATATAGATAAAGGCAGTTCGTCCAGTTCTGTCTTGCAACAGACACGCATCGCAATGTGCGTCAGAATGTTGTTGTTGTTGTGAATGTTGTTGCTGCTCTGGTTGTTCCAGTTCTGAGATGACTTGTTTGACTTGTCCCTGCTGCTCTTCTCCCTTCCTCTTCCCCTGTTTCTCTCGTCTCTCTTTCCCTCTCTCGGCGACTATCAGTTGCAGTCGTCGTCGCCGCCGTCGTTTGCCAAGTGTTGACCTCAATTTAAGTTGTCTGCAACAACAACAACAACAAAAAACAACAACAAGAAGAGATGTCAGTTTTATAAAAATATCATGTGAATTGCAATGCGCGATTGGCCCCTGCGGCTGGCAAGGAGTCGCGTGAAAGGAAAGAAAAACAAAGAAGAAGTAGAAGAGAAAGGGAGTGTCAAGTGTTGCCAACCAGGTGACTTATGTGTGCCTTAAACTTGTTGTTGTTGCTGTCGCTGCTGCTGCATTGTTAGAAGTCGCGCTTCAGCTTATGCAGCTGCCAAAGCGTCGCGTCACGCCCACACTCAAAGCACACAAACACACAGAGAGAGACAGAGACACGCATGGAGCAACTAGCGTCGTCGCCCATTTCCGTCGCTCTTCACCCGCCTCTCTTCAACGTCCTCTCTTCACGCCTCCTCTCTTGTATTGTGCAATACTCGCTGCAGTTTGCTGTTTCTGTTCTCGCTGCCTCCGTCGCTGTCGCTGCTGCTGCTACTGCTGCAGTTGCTGTTCGCCTTCTACATTGGGTTACTTTAGGTCATTGCAGTTGACGTCGCCGCCAACGTCGCGTCGTCGCCGTCGCTGTCGTTCACTTCTAACGTTCGCTTGAAGGACGCCGTCTAAAGTGGGCAGAGAGACTGAGCGCGGAGAACGGACGCTGCGACCTCTAAGCTGGCAGCGCAGTCGACGTCGTACGTCAACATTTTGCCATGCGCTTGAGTGGCTACAGTGGCTGTGGAAGGGTGGGCAGAGGGAGGGGACGGGGGGTCGCTATAAATCTTATAGAGATCACATAAATATGTTGAAATCATTTGAGTGTATTCACACACATTCATTCTATGGCAACTACTCACTCACTATATGTCTCACTCCCTCACTCATTATGCGAATTGTTGTTGTTGTTGGAGCAGCCTAAAAATAGAAACTTTCACCACGTTTTCCCTTTATGTGTGTTGCATTTTATGCAATTTTGCTGTCTTGTCTCTTGTCAACTGCATGCAAAATGATCAAAAGAGAAAGAGAGAGGGAGAGATGCAAAAGCAGCGCAGCGACGGCGGCAACGCATCAAAAGCCAAACGCGCGTTGTCAGTGAAGCTTTCGCAGCAGCAGAGGAGCAGCGCAGCGCATCACTTGCATATGCAGCGAACACACACACGCACAGCCAAGCACTGAGACTGTCACTCTCTCACACACACAGACTGACTATCACTTACTCACCCACACATGCATACAGTGAGACCAACACTTGCTGTCACACACACATACATACATCTGCACGCATGCACATCTGCATAGAGAGATGTCACCCAAAAAAACCCTCCCCCCACTTGGGCTACGTGCATGAGAGCACTCGTGTGTGTATGTCTGCGTGTGTGTTTGCACTGCTTTTACCTCATTTACGTTTATTGCATTTGTTGTTGTTGCTGTTTGTTGAAACTCTTAAAAATCATGCTGACGTAAATCCGCGCAATTTAAATTTAAATTGCATTTGTATAGTGAAAATCGCAATAAAAGCCAAAGAAATGCAAGAAAAGAAAAGAAAAAAGAAAAGCTCTTGAAATGCATTTTTATTTGCCTCTTTTTGCTTTGCTTTGCTTTCCTCCATGTTTGCATTTAATTTGTAATTGTGATTCTGCTGTTATTGTTGTTGTTTCTGCTGGCGCAGCTGCTGTTAATGCACTTAGCAATCACAACAAAAACTAATCAAACGCAGGCATAGGCGAGGCATCAGAGAGAGGCGGAGTGAGAGTGAGAGTAGACAAAGACAGCGAAGATGATAGTGCGCGCGTGAGAGTCTGTCTGGCTTTTTTTTAGGTTCAATAATTCCGTTAAGTTCTATATAATTTTAGCTGGTTTTTAATAATAAACAATTCGGGCATTTAGCTTTTTTATCTTGTCCCATCACATTTGGCCTTTTTTGAATACCCAATTATGTATATGAAAACATTCAGCTTCTTTTTGCATAGCTTTCTAGCCTTTTTTCACTCAAGTCATCTGGCAACATTGTTCATTTTTTTAGTTGTTGCTAAGGCTCTGCGCGTGAGTTTATTGGCGTCATTGCAGTCGCAGTCAGCGTCGCAGTCGCAGCTGCGTGCAATCAAGTGTGCAAAGCAATTGCACAAATGAATAAAACGCGCGAACAACAAAAACAGACTACAATAGCAACAACAAAGCTTTATATAAACAAAACAATTTCGATATATTACAGATATTCGATATATTTATATCGATAAATAGAGTGCAGATATGCCACTGTTGAGCAACATGTTAAGGGAGTACACGCACAAGCACGCAGTATGCGCTCTCACTCGCACTTGCACTGCAGCTGCTGTAATTGATCTCAGCTCTCACTCCGCCTCTCTTGAGGGTGTTGTGCCTGTTGCGGTTTGCTGTTGTTGTCATTAAATCTTTCTCTCTCTCGCCGTTTTTGATTTTTCAAGTTTGAGCTGGTTTTCATTTAATTTGTTTTGTAGTATTTATTACAGTATTTCGTTGTTGTTGTTGTGAAAGTACATAAAAGGCTTGCTTCATTTTTTTTTTAGAAAGGCAATTGGCGACATGTTTTTTTGCAGTGCACTGCAGGCTGTTGTTGTTGTTGCTGCTGTCAGTTGTGCCAGTTTTGTTATTTGGCCTTTTTTAGCTGCCACCCGTTACTGTTGTTGTTGTTCTTGTGCTCGGAACTGTGTTCTGCGTCGCTGAAGTGTGCAGCAGACAAAAGAGCTTGATATATTGCTCTCCCACTTCCTCCTCCTCCATCGCTTCTTCTTCTTTGTTGTTGTGTATTATGTAGATGAGGCTGTTGCGCTTGCGTCCAGTGCCAAAAGCGTGAAATATTCATTTGTCTCTCTCGGTCACACATGACAACAGCAGCAGCAGCAGCAACAACAAGAACAACGCAGCTTTGGCTCAATTATTGCGCTCTTCAGTTTGTTGCAGCATTCGTGTCGTTCGGTCCAACTTTCTCCCGTTGTTGTTCTTGCATGTTCGTTCTTGTTGCTGCTGCTGCCATTTTGTATGTGTGAGAGGAGGGAGTGCGCAAAAAAAGCACTCAATTATGTAGCAACAATGTTGCTGTGTGAGTTGTTGCTACTGTTGACGTTGTTGTTGCTGCTGCCTCTTTGTTGTTGCTGCTGTCAGGTGCGTCGCGACAAGTGGAAATGCTTGTGCGTGCATTGCTCTCATTGCAGCGACAAATATTTGCACAACTCCAGTGATACTGCCCCCCCTGCCTTTTCTCTGTCTCTCTCTTTCCATGCTCCTCTCTATCTGTCTCGCTACTGCTCCTCTCCCTGCCTGCCTTGCTGCTCTTGCTCTGTGCACATTCCTTGCAAGCCATTGTGCATTTTGCCCTCGTTTTACTTGGTTTTGCTCACTCTCTCCTTGTCTTTTTCCCTCTCTCTCCCTCCTCTATCTTTACCCTGTCTCTCTCTCCCTCTGTTGCTGATTCCTTGTTTATTGTTTGCGCCCATTTATCAGCGCCGCCTCGCATTATATCAAGTGTATTCCCCACATTCATCGAACCTGTTGCTTCTGTAAATCACTTATAATATCTATATATCTCCCTCTCTCTCTATCTCATGTTTGTCTCTGTCTCGTTTCTCTTTGAGTTGTTGCCCGTTAGCTGCTTCCACATATCGCCGCTTTCCGCTTCCGTTTTAGCAACTTTAAAAGTCTTTTTTCTTTATCTTTATCTCTCTTTAAAAGGCAACTCTTTTTTTATTAGTTTGTTGTCTGTTTTGTTTGTACTTCCGTTTTCACCATTTACAACAACATACAACATGCTACATGAAGTTCAATTTGCATTTCGGTTAAAATTATTAAAAACTAAAAACTTTCTCCGCTTTAACCTCACTAAATGCATTCTTGTTTAATCAGAAATCGTTACAATACACGAAAATGAAAAATCCCTTCATGTTTTTCCCTCCTACTCCGCTTTAACCTCACTTACTATATTCTTATTGCGAAATAATCGAATGTGATTAATCGGAAATCGTTGAAATACACGAAAATGGAATATCCCTTCATGTGTTCCCCCTCCAACTTTTATTAATTTCCCATTTTATAGCCACTGCACGTGCATCATCTCTCCACACAATCTGTGTCTATATAGACAGACTGTATGGCACTATAATGTTCATTTAATAATCGCATATTATTCCATCAATTGTTGTTGTTGTTGTTGCTATTGCTATCTTGCCTCCATAACAATAATTACGACTGTAATGTGTCATAATCTAGAGGGATTTCTACAATGGAGAGAGTACATTGTAGAGTGCACAGTGAGCTGCGATAACCGATAACATGTGGTGATAACGATAAGTTGCATTCGATGAGCTTCTTTCGCTCTACTTTCTTATCATATTTACAGCGTATTTTCTAGCAAGAAGTGGGAGGAAAACAAGCTACAATGCTGTCATGCTAGTAAGCTTGAAACAAGCTAAAAATTATATTTAATTTATTTCATTATTATAATATTTGGCTACTTTTCCTTTTACAACAATGTGGCTTTAATTTTCTATATTATATATATTTTATATTTCAAAATTTAGCTGTACTCCTCAGACTGTGTTCCATTCTAGCTAAAATGAACTTCTTTCTAATTAGTTTTCTGTTCTAGCCTGAAATCTGCTATATATCTCAGATTGTTTCCCTATCTAGCTGGAAATCAGCTCTACTATCAAACTTAATTCCGTTTTTAGCTATAAAATGTTGTTCTTAATGGAATTTCTTGGCATTTATCTGTGTTTAATTTTGGCGTCTTTTTCCTGAGAATCGATTTAATATGGGATTATTTCGGGCACATACTGATAAGCAGTAAGAAAGAATTCCCACATCATATATGGTATTTGCCAACACGTTTCTTTCATTTAGCCTTGGCGCGTTTTTAGCTTCATTTCAAGCTAAATTTGCATTAGGTTTTTTCTTCGAATTCCATTTTCCATGAAGTGAAAAGGAAAATGTTTAGCAGAAATTGAGTCCTTGTATGGCTCATGGCCTATACAAGGTTTCACAAGGTACCCCCTACCTGCCCCCTGCCCGCTTTCCCCTGCCTAGTCAGGGTTACACCACTCCCTCAGCGAGGGCAGTTCTTTGTGTTTAGCTACGCAGTCACAGAGTTACGTTTACTGCGCCGCCTCTATGCGACGAAGGGGTTCCGCCTTTACAGTTGGTTGCCCTCGCCTTTATGCAACAAGCGGCAGCAGGCCGCAGGAGGCACAAACTGCGTCACGTTGCAACGTTGGCGGCGGCGGCGGCGGCTGCTGCGGCTGAGATTTGCGTAAGCGAATTCGTTTTTCGAATTGTGCAACGTAACAATAAACATGGAAATTGATGTCAAAATGCAAGAGGAGGAGGAGCAGCAGCAGAGACAGAGGTAAAGGGGAGTGTATACACAGAGAGGAGGAGGAGGAGCAGCAGAGACCGAGGGAAGGGGAGTGTGCACACAGAGTTGTGGGCGAGGCGCTTATGTCGTAACTTGTTGCAAGCCAATTTGAGCGTTAATACGAAGTGCAACATTTGCCATCATTGTTGCACAGTCTATTGTTGCTGTTGTTGTTGTTGCTGTTGCACAGGCCATAAAGCATGTGAAACGGCCACGTGAGAGAGGCCAACCAAAAGTCCTTGCCAACAACGTTGCGCGGCCAACGCCATCGCCAACGGCAATTGTCCTTGGCTTTGGCCAACTCAACGTGTTACGCGGCGCATGAAATGAGGTGGGCCAGGCAGAGGGGCTGCAGAGGCACAGGCAGAGGAGGGGGCAAGGGGATTGTGCTACTATGACTGTGTCTCGGGTTTCGCGTTCTGCTGCTGACTCAAGTCCAGTGCGACTTGCGCTTGTCCGACGTTTGACCTTCGTGACAGGGGGGCTGGCCTTGCCTCGCTTCGCCTGCTACTCCCACCTTCTCCTCCCTCTTCCCTCGTTTACCTTTCAATTTCAATTTGTTTTCATTTTCCAATTCTACTGTTCGATATTCTTCTCTGTCCTCAACGAGCTTTGCATAATTTATTGCATTTTCATTTTAGTTTTCCTTTCTGGCTGCCATAAATTGCGTTTCCACATCAAAATGTCACGTGGCATGTGAAGCGCAAAAACCGCTAAAACCGCTGAGACCACAGAAACCGCTAACCCGTCGCTCTTTGCCTCACTTTTCCCCCTCTCTCTCTCTGTCTATATGTTAGGGAAAACACTCGGATGGGGAGAAGCTTCCTCCTTGCTCTCTCAATTCTTCTACGTTAGCCGTAGGTTCTTCCCCTTTCTCCTCTTTCTTTTCTCTCTTTGAATGAGATCCTGACCCATCTCCTTTCCCTATACCTCTTCATTCTCCTCTCCCACTACCTCTTCTTCCCTTTCTTGTCTAAGTGGACATTGGCATCGCGTGTGTCCTTAATTTTAGTTTTGATTACAACTCAACCAAATAACTGCGTTTTGTTCTGGCGCGCAGGCAACCCTATCCTCCTATTTCCCCACCCTAACAAAATTGACCTTTAACCCCAGCTTGACACCCTGCCCAGTGCCCCCCATTCAGCTGCTTTTCTAGCCTTATTATTATACGAGTATGCGTGGGTTTGGCTACGTTTTTATATGTTTCCTTGTTCCGTATTACATTTCGCTATATACACGTATATTAGATGGTGCTCTACCCTCTCTCTCTCTTTCTCTCTCCTGCTCTTTCTCCCTTATCCTTGTACGTTTCACTCTGCCTTCTTTCTCTGCTATTTTTATGTCTTTTTCGCATTCGTATTGAGTGTCCTGCTCTGACGCAAATTAATTAAATTATATAATGCTTGTTGAAGGCAGCAGGGCATGGTAGTGAGGGACGGTCGGGGACAGTTCTACTTAACCAGCTTCTAAATTTAGTCGCTCTGATTACGCGCTGCGTGTTGAGATAATTACGAGGGGGGGCGGCGAAATCGAGATGCCTGAGAAAGGCCATTGAGATAGGGTGACGTTCATTAGGAGAGTTGGCGGATAGAATGGGAACGGTGGCTTATAAATGGCGTTGTTAGCTTTTATATGCCAAAAAGGAATCTTTATATAGAATTTGAATTTGATAACAAAGGCACTCAGCACACTTTAAAGCTAGAAAAATAGCTAAGTACATGTAGAAGAATCCTTATATGAATATAGCTTATAGTAAATAGAGTTTAATCAAGCTGAATTCGCTTTGTATGATATAATAATGAAGCAGGGAACTGCACAAAGTCTACTTTTTATGAGTAAGGAGTGTGAGGATGGTTGATATAAGGTTTCTATATCTTTTATAGTACTTTAGTACTAACCAAGCTATGTTTCTACATCAGACCTAAGATCTGAGTTCCGTGACCTATTCTAAATGCCCCAAGTTAAGTTGAGACCTCTTCTTCGCTTGTGTTTTCCATATAGAAACAGTTAACACAGTGATTTCTGTTTTTAAAATATAAAAAAACATTCAAAACAGAACGTGTATATATAATTCCAACTCTAAAGGAGCAGAACTCCATGCAGACTGGGGAATTATCTAGCGAAACTTGAAGAGTATCTACCAAGTTTTTTTATCAATACTTTTAAAGGTATTTCCCCCTATTCCCAAAGAAGTATAACAAAATACACTGAACAAAGTTGGCGCATACAATATATTTCATAATATAAAAGGCGCTTATATTATATATATCTGCTATATAGATCTATATATGTATGCATATATACAAGCAAGCCGGATTTCTGCCACAATGGTCTATCATTTGCATCGGTAAATATCGACTTCCTCATTGAATACACGTGCAGTTATATATCTTTATATATGTGTATATACATATATATTCATGTTCATGCTGCTGATTGTTATTGTTATGGTTATTGGGACTTTGTCAACTTTGGCCAAATGCGCGTTGTAATTCTCTCGCATTTTCTTTGTCAGCAATGAGTCGCCTGCTGTCTGCCTATATATCTATAGTATCTATATGTATCTATATCTATATGTATCTGTATCTGTGTGTGGCATGTATCTATATTTGTGGAATGAGACATTGTCTGATTGCAGTCGCGATTGCGTTCAGTTCAAAATTGCCTGCCAGCAGCGACAGGAGAATTTTATAGAAAAAAAAGTATCAAAAAAGTACAGGCATATATACGGAAATATATAGCGAAATATACTAGAGTATATACTAAAATATACATACTAAAATACATAGTTTATACGCCATGTTATCCCTAGTGATAAGACGTCTGCTGCGACGAGGTTAGCAGAAGAAGAAGCTGTAAAGTAAATTGAGAAACTAATTGAATTTCTCCCTCTTCTTCCTCTCCGTCTTTCAGATTGCGATTGCGGCTGCGTGGACACATACAACGGCAGCAGCGTTGATATCGGGCACACGGGCCAGGCGGCGGCGGAAGCACAGACAGTTCAAAACGTCGGCAACAACCTCAGCCTCAAGACGGCGCACGCAAAGGTTGCCACCTCTGGGGGGCATGCAAATACGCAGCCCCCCAGCAAGCGTTCAAGCAGTGGCGCCGACGGTGATTATCAGCTGGTGCAGCATGAGGTGCTCTATTCCCTGTCCGCAGAGTATGAAGTGAGTACAAAAAAGACAATCTTCTACCACATGAAAACCTTAACAATTCTAAATCTTCCCATTCTTCTACTTCTTCAGGTGCTGGAGTTTTTGGGACGCGGCACGTTTGGTCAGGTGGTAAAATGCTGGAAACGGGGCACCTCCGAAATTGTAGCCATTAAAATCCTAAAGAATCATCCATCATATGCGCGACAGGGACAGATAGAGGTGTCCATATTGTCACGTCTCAGTCAGGAGAATGCGGATGAGTTTAATTTTGTGCGTGCATTCGAGTGTTTCCAGCACAAGAATCACACGTGTCTGGTCTTTGAGATGCTCGAACAGAATCTATATGATTTTCTCAAGCAAAACAAGTTCTCGCCGTTGCCCCTCAAGTATATACGTCCCATACTGGAGCAGGTAAGTGAAGAAGAAGATCCTCTTTATATATATGAATGAACTCTATTAATTTGTTCTTCCATTTACTTAGGTGCTGACTGCCCTGTTGAAGCTGAAGCAACTGGGCCTGATTCATGCCGATCTGAAGCCAGAGAACATAATGCTTGTCGATCCAGTGCGTCAACCGTATCGTGTGAAGGTCATTGACTTTGGCAGTGCATCGCATGTTAGCAAAACTGTTTGCAATACGTATCTACAATCGCGTTATTATCGCGCACCTGAAATCATTTTGGGTTTACCCTTCTGCGAGGCCATCGATATGTGGTCGCTGGGTTGTGTGGTGGCTGAACTATTTCTGGGCTGGCCCCTCTATCCGGGCAGTTCGGAATTCGATCAGATACGCTACATATCGCAGACACAAGGATTACCCACAGAGCATATGTTGAATAGCGCCTCAAAGACATCGAAATTCTTTTATCGTGATGTCGATTCAACGTATCCATTTTGGCGTCTCAAGACCACGGAGGAACATGAGGCAGAGACGAATACAAAGAGTAAGGAGGCACGTAAATATATATTCAATTGTCTGGATGATATCGGGCAAGTGAATGTGCCAACCGATCTGGAGGGTGGCAACTGCTTGCCGAGAAGACCGATCGACGTGAGTTTATCGATTTGTTGAAGCGCATGTTGACTATCGATCAGGAGAGACGATTGACACCAACGGAGGCACTCAATCACAGCTTCACGCGGCTCACACACCTCGTCGATTATGTTTACTGCAACAATGTGAAGGCCTCGGTGCAAATGATGGAGGTGTGTCGTCGCGGCGACTTTCACACGTAAGTAGCGCAAGTGCAGGAGTCAAGTTTACCCTTTGCAGAAGGAGAGAAACAACTCTGAGCTCATTAGTAGTAGTCTAAAGTAAATATATATTATATAGTATATATATTCTTGTTCAGCATAATTAGTCCATTCGAATAAGCTCTATCTGAAGTGTACCCTTTGCAAAAGGAGAGAACCACCTCTGAGTAATAATATTTAGTATGCAGTATATATATTCTTGTTCAGCATAGGCAATTAAATTGGATTAGACTGAAGTTTACACTTTGCAGAAGGAGAGAACCATCTGTGAGCTCATTAGTAATAATATTTAGTATGCAGTATATATATTCTTGTTCAGCATAGACAATGAAATTGGATTAGACTGAAGTTTACACTTTGCAGAAGGAGATAACTCTCTCTTCATTCTCATAAATAATGATATTATAATAGATGCATTATATAGTATATATATTCTTGTTCAGCATAGACAGTTCAGTCAAACTAACTCTGTCTGTCTGTGAATCTCTTAGTAATACTTAGTAATAAACAGAGAACTATACAAGATATCTAGAGGTCTCCTCTGCAGAAACATTGATGTTTGCTGATGTTAATCATATCAATCAATGATGTATATAAATGTAACATCCATGTTTCTCCAGCTATACTGCAAGGCAACATAATCTAGATATCTATTCTATGCAGTTCCTTATTAGTACATTTCTCTCTTGTTCTTTTCGCAGAGTGCAACCAGCTCCGACGCTGGTGACCAACTTTGTGCCCAGCAGCACCGACAACATGACCTTCACCATCAACAATCAGCTGACCAGTCAAGTGCAGCGTCTAGTGCGCGATGGTCGTCCCACATTGGCATACGAGGGTCTGTATCAGATCTATGGGGGCAGGAATGTGGCACGTCAATATCCGCAGGCACGCACCGATACGTTTCAACATCAATTGGTCTCCAACATTCTATGCCCGCCCTCATATCAGGCCATGCCCAGTCCCACCAAGCATGTTGTTGTAGGTAGTGCCACCATGCAGCCACCGTTGCAAGTGCCACCGCAGCAATATGTCAATGTGCCAGTGCCGGTATCAATGGTGGAGCCAAGTTCGGGCCAGCGAATGTTGCTAACGAATCGTGTGCAGGCCAGTGGAGTGGCCTGGCCACAAACTGGACGACAGATGGCATTAGTGCCCTCGTGGCCACAGCAGGCGCCAGCGCATTCACTCATTGTGGACTCGACGCCGCTCTTCAATGTCGAGGAGATATATCCCAAGCATCATCTCAACTTGCCACGCAACGATCTCAAGAAGGAGTCGCCGGCTCATCATTTAGCGTGCGTATGAAGAGGCTTCATTTGCCAGCACCTTAGTTACTCCCCCCTCTCTCTCTCTCTCTCTCTTTGCCTCTTGCAGCAAGGGCAACTCATATCGCGTGCCGCGTCACGAGAAGAAGGAGCATCAGCAACTGTCGCCGGTGAAGAAGCGCGTCAAGGAGAGTTCGCCGCCGCATCAGCAGCGCTATCAGCGTGCCGCACATGTGTCGCCACAGTATCACGCCCATCACAATTGCAACTATGGAGGAGGCGGTGGTGGTGGCGGCGGTGGAGGCTACGGTGCAGGCACTGGCGCTGGTGGCGCACTTGTTGCCAGCTCTGGCGGCTCCTCGGCAGGCAGTGAGTAGTCGAAAGAATCTTCAACAGTTCTTCAAGCATTGCTTCATCTTCTTCTTCCTCTTGCCTCCTTCCACAGACATCATCAATGCCTCGTCGAGTTCGCATCATAATCACGCGCCCATTGCGCATGCCCCACACGGCGGCAGCAGCAGCAGCAGCAACAGCGCCTATAACTCATCGGCTTATCACATTGTGATCAACAATTGCAGTGGCGGAGGCAGCTCTGCTATACCTGCTGGCAGCAACTACCACAGCAGCAGCAGTGGAGGGGGTGGCGGTGGGGGGCAGCCGCCCTTGCATGCGCATCATCAGCCGCATGTGAAGCAACCCACAATCACCATACATGACACGCCC
The DNA here is from genome assembly GCA_018903425.1 of Zaprionus nigranus. Taxonomy (NCBI): domain Eukaryota; kingdom Metazoa; phylum Arthropoda; class Insecta; order Diptera; family Drosophilidae; genus Zaprionus; species Zaprionus nigranus. The sequence goes on along the minus strand of JAEIGD010000004.1, from coordinate 5,305,171 downwards.
TCACCCACTGGTGTGGTGGGTGATGTCATTACTATATCGGACAGTGAGGATGAGGGTGGAGAGGCAAGCGTTGCAGTGGCATTGCCTGTGGCGCCACCAGTTAAGCAGCGTGCGCATGCACAGTCACAGACCAGCAGCAGCCTCATGCATCATCAGCAACAGCAGCAGCAGCCACCACCACAGCAGCAGCAGCAACATTCGGGCAGCAATTGTCGCAGCAGCGGCACACAAGCGTTGCATGTGCAACAGGCGATTAATTATGGTAATGCTCACTCAATAACAACAACAGCAACTGCAGCAGCAACTGCAACTGCAGCGGCAGCAACTGGCAGCGGCAATTCCTCCGCCTCCAGTCGCCTGGCCAGCAAATGTAGTAGTGGAGCTAGTAGTCATCATAGCCATCATAGTCACCATAGTCACCATAACAATCACAATCAACATCAACAGCAGCACAGCAACAGTAGCAACGGCGGCAGCAACAGCAGTAATAACATTACCATTAACAGTAACAGTAACATTAACAGCACTAGTAACAGTAACAGTAACACTAACAGTAACAGTAGCAGTAGCAGTAGCAGTCAGCAGTTGCCGTCGCTGCACAGTAGCAACAACAGTAGCAGTAGCAATAATCATCATCATCATCATCATCAACATCATCAACAACATCAACAACAACAACAACATCATCATCATCAACAACAACAAGAAGGAAGTGGAAATGGAAATGGAAATGGATTTGGTGCTGCTGTTGTGCTGGACAACTGCTCGCTACAGCTACAACAACAACAACAACAGCAGCAGCAGCAACAGCAGCAACAACAGACACAGCAGCAGCAGCAGCTACAACAGCAGCAGCAACAGTCGCAGCAATGCTTTCAATCCCACAACAACAACAACAACAACAGTCATCACACCAATTCCAATTCTGCTTCCACTTCCAACCAACAACAACAACAACAACATCATCATCATCATAACCATCATAGTCTGCAGCTTAACAACACCCCCTCCACAGCCCCTGTGCCCGCCCCTGTCCCGCCCATTTCCCTGTCCAGCACAACAAACACACAATTTAGCACATCCTCCCAGCAGCAACTGCCACCCCCCACCACCTCCCTACCTTCAGTGCCTGTTCCACTGCCACTACCCCTGCCCCTGCCCCTGCCCTTGCCCTTGCCCCTGCCCCTACCCCCGCCACCTGCCCCTGCCCCTGTCCCAGGCCCAGCCCCGTCGCATCTCAGTCGTCATAAGCAAACGCAGCACGTCCATCTAGTAATTCCATGCGTTACCGTAGGTGATCACGATCCGGATGTGGATGCAGCACGTCGACGTCATCAAGTGGTGGCCACATCAACTGGCAGCAGTCCCAAGCATCATCAGCAACATCATCAGCAGCAGCAGCAGCAACATCATCAGCAGCCACAGCAGCAGCAGCAACATCATCATCAGCAACATCATCATCATCAGCAGCAGGTGCAGCAGCAACAGCCGCAGACACCGCAGCAACACTATCAGCCACAGCAGCAACAGCAGCAGCAATTGCAACAGCAGCAACCTCCACCTACTTCGCAGCCGCCACCAGCGCAGCCCAACATCAAGTACGAGCCAGGACAGTCACAAAAGAAGCGCATCTTGGCCATGGCCCAGAACGAGTGTAACTATCAGCCGCAGCCACAGCAGGTGCAGCAGCAACAGCAGCAACCACCACCACCAACTGTTGCCAGCTTGCCGCACATACCAACCAAGCAGGAGCCGGCGGAATTCTATCCAGAATATCCACACCAACAGCAGCAACAGTTGGACAGCAAGCGCAGCTCTTGGGCAGCAGGTTCTAGTGGTGGTGTTGGTGGTGGCTCTGCCATGCCACTGGCACATCCCAAACGTGAGGCACCCTCTGTGGCGCCAGTCAGCTATGTGGCACCCACTGTGGCACCACCATTGGCCCACTCGAAGAGCAGCTCCTCTTCATCGTCATCATCGATTAGTGCCGCCGCTGCGGCGGCTGCTGCTGCTGCTGCTGCAGCCAGTGTGGGACCGCCATCGTGGGGTGCACCACAGGTGTATCGGCAACCATCACAGCCACCACCAGGTGCACCGCCACAGGTGGCCACACAGGCAGCACCACCGCCGCCACATCATCATCATAGCAGCGGCAGCAGCGGCGGCGGCGGCGGAGGCAGTCACAGCCATAGCAGTCACAGTCACAGTCACAGTGGTAGTCACAGTCACGGCGGCGGTGGTGGTGGAGGAGGAGGACATCATCATCAGCATCATCAGGCGGGCACGCCGCTAGGCGGTTCACCCTCATCGACAGCAGCAGCAGCAATGTTGCAGCCAGCCGATATCTACGCACAAGGGGACATGTATCGTCGGCCCACTGTATATGTATCGCAGGCAGCCCCCACATATGCCTATGCAAATCGAGCGGTCGTTGCGCCGCCTCCAGCCCACAACAGCTCCAGTCGACAGGTGAGTTGACATAAGTCTAAATACAATAGGGTAGCAGGTTATTATCACTCTGTGCCAAGGGAGAATGTTTGCAACAGACAGAAGGAGGCATCTGTGCACCCCTTAAAGCCTTTTCTCCGTTATTCTGTCTGTATTTTAGCCAGGTGAGTAGTGGGTAGATAACAGTCGTGCTCACTCGATTGTAGTGTTCATGAGAGTTGCTGATTACGCCCTGCAACATATGCAATACAAAATAGGTTAATATATTTCAGAAGTCTTGTTGAAATCATTTTAAATAATATGGACTGCATATCCCCATCTTGAATACACTTCTAACATACTCTACCTCTCTCTCTCTCTCTCTCTCTCCATGCTGCAGGTCATTCCGTCGCATCCGCTGCCGGCGCACATACAAATCCCAACGCAGTACAGCCAATTTGGACCATTGAGTCCCGCCCAGGTAGCTGCCAGCAAACATGCAGCGCATTTTGCGCCCACCAACATATGGTATGGTGCTGAGTAGCTTGCAGGGTGGTGAACGAGGGTTGACGAGAATGAAGAAGAAGAAGATGAAGAAGGAGGAGAGGAAGAGGAGGATGCCGGCGAGAGGCAACACACCAACCAGAAGCAGAACAACAACACCAACAACTTTGTCTTTAGCGCCGCCAATCAACCAAACAGAACCAGAACCTGAACCAATCAACAAGTCACCCAACACAGCCTCGAACAAGATTGTTTGATTGATTGATTGACGCTCGAGTGAGTCGAAAATGCCACAGCCTGAGTTTGTGCTGATCAACTGCGGCTTTTTCTAATAATATTTAGCCTCTTTATTGCAAATGCAGCTAGAAAACTTTTACTTATTCAAGTAATTTTCTTTTTATTTAGATCTTTTTTGGCCTCGGCTGACGGCGTTGACGATGACAATCCCCACACCAACAACAACAACAGCAGCAGCTCCAACAACAACCACATCAACAATTTTGGTAGTAGCAACAACAACAACTGCATCGAAGTGGAGGAGTTGCAACAGTTGCAGCTCACACATTGCTGGTGGTTTATGATGCTCATGCAACAGAGCATTATACACAGCAGCAACACACGCAGCAGCAGCAGCAACAGCACAACAACAACGACAGCAACAACGACAACTTCTACTACTACAACAACAACTACAACTAGCTCCACAACAGCGACAACAGCAACAGCAACAAGCAGCAACAGCAAAAGTCGCCACAAAAGTTAAACCCAACCTACTACCACGCCTCCCGCCGCCCTCCAGTAATGGATTATGTTATTATTTTTATTATTTGTTGTTTTTTCTTTTGCTTCGTCAATGCCCTTTGAAGCGATTGTCGATCTAATTCGAACCTAACGAATTATTAAGATTATATAAACTTGTGTTTATTTTTTTTCATTTATTTTTAATTTACGCATAATTGTAAAGCATTTTCTACACACACAGTTTGAAAGTGTAAAGTGCTTATGTTACACACACCAACACACACATACATATATATACATATATAGATAAGCACGTACAGAGATAATGTGCGTTCAACTAGAAAAGCGATATTTTGAAAACTTCTTCAGAAATAACGAAAAGCAAAGAAAGCAAAAACTAAAGCGTTTCATTATGTGTGTTGTATATTTTTTAATTGAACTTCTAAGTAACGTGCATAACACTTCTATATACGTATATATATATATATATATACATATATACCCCATACATAACTATGATATAAATATGTATTCTACACACTATGATATGCCTAAGTACTACATGCCTATATACTATACATATATATATACTATATATGAACACACTTATTATGTAAAGCCTAAACTAAACTAATATTACATATTTACCACAACAGCAACAACAATGCAACAAATTAACAATGAAAACAACCACAACAACAACAAATACTTAGTGCAAAGGCATAGAAATTTTTTTAGACTCTTTTCTTAGCAAGTACCTCAAGCAGAATAAGAATAAATACGAATAATACGATGAAGCAGTAAACAAAACAAGCTAAACTAATGTTAAGCAAATTGCCTTTTACCAATTACAACAACAACAACAACAAAAAACGAAGTAACAGTCGAGTAGTAGGAGAAGGGAGGAGAAGAAGCAACAATATTGTATAGAAGAACTAACTTAGTGAGATAATAATCATAAACAACAAAAGGAAATATGAATATCTGATACCGCAAAAACCTTACTAGCAATCAAAGCAAACATACATATACATATATAGCAAACAATATATATATATTTGTAGGTAAACGTAGGCGATATAAACATATATATATCTGATAACTGAACATGCGATATATTAGAGCTAAACTAAATAGATATGCAGAGATGCAGAGGTTTTTTTATACCACAAAATACACACTCACACACACAAACACACACTCTCATAGTTTGTAAAGGTTAAGATAATACCCCAGGGGAATTATATATACAAGTATACACACATAAACATAAACATATATATCTTGCGGGATTTGTACAAACCAGGAAGAAAACCACAACAAACTAGTTGCACTGTATTTAGCAATAACTAAACTAAATATGAATAATTGTAATGGATTTTAAAATCAGATCAGGTATCAGGTCAAGCGAATTATAACTAAAATATTATGGCATTACTTCTATATATACATATAAATATGTTTTCTTTTTCTGTAGCATGTTCTCTTCAGTCTTTGGTGCTTACCCCCAGGCGTATCTTTAATACATTTCTCTGCGTTTAGGTCTCCTGTTTTGTAATGAATATGATATGATATATATATATATGGCGACTTATGACAACGTTCACTAAAGTACAAAAATGCAAGCAATCTAGCAATAATCGAGAAGTTATAGGCTTTTAAACACACACACACACACCCCCTCCCCTACCCCAATACACGTTTCTAATTTCGCTTTAAGTTCTATGTTTGTAATGTTCTTTTTCGACTTCTTGAATATATATGTTCAGCTAGAAACGCAGAGATTTTCCTAGTGCTTACTCTAACTGTACACTATATGCTACACACACACACACACGTAAATACATACATATTACTGATATATATATATATATACTACTACTACTACTATCTACCTATACATATTGCATAATGTTCTTGTTAATTAGGTTTCTTAAAGTATTTTGTAGTTAGTCGTCGCTATTTTTTTTTCCTGTTTAGTGTGTGGAAATTGTTCCCACTCGTATAATACTAAAATGTAAACCCGAATACCCCCCTCTCACACATACACACATAAACAAACACACGTAATGTAACCAGTTGAATGAATGGTGGAACAGATGCGTTTTTATTATTATTACTATATATATGACATTATAATTATGATTATTCGAACATAACGCATGAATATATGATAATTAATCAGCTGTGCACGAAATAATTGTATCAAGAAGTAAATAAATATATATATACATATACATTTACACATACATATATATTCATATATATAGTATATATACATATATTGTGTGTATTGCAAGCAGATCTATTTGAAAGTCTAGCATATAATTATTGTGATGTAGTTTTTAAAAAAGTCGATGCTAAATACAAATTGAAGATGTCGAAATTTTTGTCCTTGTCGTCATTTAGCCAGTAATGAAATTAACAAACAAACAAACAACAACAAACAAATTACAAATTAATTATATGTATAATCAGCATAATTATTAATATATTAATATAAATAATGTATGTTAACTATTTAGTACACAACAAATGACTAAACAAAAAGGCAAAACAAACGGAAAATATATTATATACACATACATATACATACATATATATATATATAATCTATATATATATATTAATTTTTATTCGATTCTTTCCTTTTTTCAATACAAATAACAAGAAAAACAACAATTTAATTAGCAGCTATAGGCGATAAATAAGAAACGTTAGTGTTGTGACTACATCATATAGGCGCTATAAGGATCTACTAACTGTAGAGATCTATCGATCTAGCTATATAGACCATGGTGTATGGATGGTATACTTATACTTACCGATAACGATATATATATATATTTTGTGTATATGAACAACAACAGCAAGAAGAAGCATTTGAAACAGTAAATTTCGCTTGCTTATATCTAATTTTGATAACTTCTGTTGTTAGTTCAGCCGAGATTCAACTTGATGGCATTATAGATGTGTTTTTTATAGCAATTTTATGGACCATTAACAATGAAACGAGACGAAGGTGTAACATAATATTTGCAAAAGTAAACAAAAGTCTTTAAGCTAAGCAAAGAGTGCTTGCAACTTGTTTATTTTCTATCCCAACACCCCAAACTGTTGCCCCCCGTCTCTTTTTTATATACAACATATACACACACGATACACACTACGATTAAATAACTAAAATATATATATATATATATATATATATATATGCGATTAACGATAATAATAATGAAAAATCTTCGAGTTCTACTCAATGTGTTTTTAGAGAAGCAAAAAAAAGAAAAACAAAATCAAGAACGCTTTAAATGTAACAAAAACGAAACGTTAATAGACTTAAAAAACGAAAACAAGAATGCGAAAACTTATAGATAACCAACACACACAAACACAGACACATACATTATATACCTATATGCATATATATCGTTTGTCTTTAAGAGAGAATTAAATTTTAAACTCAAGAACGTTTTAACTCTGTAGCCTTAAAATCAATTTACAAATGAACTTCAAATACTATGTGTATGTATAACTGTATACTTCAAATATAATATGTATGATATGATATCATATATACCTTATATATACTATATCAATGATCTGAGCAGATCGTACAATTTAAAGTTACAACAACATCTTGATTTGCCTTGATTTGTATCCTTATTTCCTATGTTTGACTCTGTTTACTTTTACTTTGTGACTTTTCAATTGTATTTTACACACACACAAACACCCACACTTTTAATATTGTATACCATATATAAACATAGCCACATACTACTATTATTATTATGAATGATTATAATATTTACTTTTGTCCTAAATCCAAATCATAAATACATGCATATATATTATTATCGAGAGCATAATTTCTTTGGTTTTTTTTATTTCTTTCTTTCTCATTTAATTTATTTCCCCTTTTTGTTCTGCTTTAGCGAAATAGTAAAAAGAGAATCAAAAAAGTTTTGAATGAAGAAGAAGAACAAACAAAGTAAACAACATATATCCCACCAAATTAATTTTAAACGATTATGAATAGCTATTAAATAAAACGAAAACGATAAAAGAGACAAGCAACAACAATTAACGAATCTATATGTATATTTAACAAATGAATATTGTGCAATATGATAGTATGGTATATGGTCTAATTATAATGATAATTAGCAGTTTGTTTTTGGTTTAGTTCTTAGACGGATTCCTTCGTAAAGCTATCGAGGCTCTAGCTGCAGCTATCAAATGAATATGAATAATGTATTCATTAATTTTATGTTCAAATGTTCGTACGACGAATCAGGTTTCTGTAGTTGCCAATAGACGATTAAGTTGAATCATCCCAATTATTCTGGTACTAATAAGTTGGTTGACCAATTTCACAGAGAAATAATGAATATAATCCGATGAGCTTTTATAAATAATTTGTCGCTTTGGAATGTGTTTCATACGCAAGTTATGTGCATTTATCGAGACGAACAACAACAGCAGCAGAAGCAGAATCAACAGACACCAATAATAAACAATACTGATTAATTATGATAACGATATGAATAGTTTATCGAGTACATGCCACGTAGTACTACGAGTAGTTAGTGCTTAACACATAGAATGAACGAAATACATTTGAGAAACCAACCGAACCGAACCGTAAAGGACGAAGATGATGTCGATGATGATGATGATGACGAAGATAATGATGATGATGATGGATCGAAGCGATTACAAAACCAATTGACGCTGACACACAAGATTGATAACAACCCGTCCATAATTAGATTTTGTTCTTTTTTAAAAAAAAGGGAATCAGAAAACAAAAGGAAACTCAATTTCTCAATAAACATAGATACTCGATAATTGAAACCGGGGGCCCCTCTCGACGGGTAACTCTTAAATTAGATTTAAAAAAAAAACACACACACATAGTTTTAAACATTATAGGAAGCTCTCTCTTCGTGTTTCTTTGACTTGATACCATTTTTCGAATCTACTTATAAAGTTTCAATTCCACTTAACTAGCGAATCGTAAAAGAAAATACAATACACACATACACACACCCACTTGAAATTGTGGTTCAATAATATTTGATGTTTTAGTGAACACAACAAAAAGAAGAACAAGAAAACAAAATTATAGCAAAAGCTAAGTACGATATATTTACATAATGAATGGGCGAACAAAGAAGGCAAAATACAAATACATATTGCGAAAAAAGCAGAAAAAAAATGGAAAACACTTAATGAAAAATTGAAAATTGAAAATTGAAAATACATATATACACTATATTTTATTAAATACAAAGATATTTCGAAGAATAATCATAAACAAAATAAAAATAATGTTGATGTGTGAAATTTATAAGACTAGCATATTTCCTACCTAACGAACAAGTAAAACATAAAATATATAAGCGTTACAATGAGATAGTACTATATACTTTATATCGTATAAATATAATAATAACGATACTTTAATTTACTAGAGACAAGCTTGAGCTGTACATTTTCACGAGTCTAATTAAGATTGCGAATTGAATTTTAAGTGAAGCGTCTAACAAATTGATCGTACCTTTTTGCTGATTTAACAATGAATAGAGGGATAGATACTCGTGTGTTAACCTAACGGTATATGCTAATACATACAAACATACATATGTATATGCATTGAAATCTCTATGGAATGGAGAGTGTAATCGAGAAACAAAATGTTTTGAAAGAGTATACAATATATTATACACATACGATACATACTAAATATGAACAGAGAGTGGCACTTGCATGGGATTTGCTTTTTATTATAGTATGTACTACTAGAGACTCGTATATATGTGTATGTGTGTGTCTTTCGATAGTATTAGTGTCGTCTTGCGCCGTTTCAAACGATGAATTTAAATAATATTATGTATTTTTATATCCGAACCAAATCGATTAACGTAGCCAATAGTTGGAGCATACTGCATAACGGTTTATAAGATAATACACGAAGAACAAATTCAGAATTAAAACCAAAGACAGATAATCAAAGCGCGCACATAATAACTAAATGTTAACTTAGTCTAGGAGCAAAGTTATTGAGCAGATGTTATTTATTTCATGTCATTCTGGGCACCAAGTTGGCGATTGCATACTTATCCTATTCCTGTACCTAAGATTACGACGATGATGATGGTGATGATGATGATGATGATTAGTGAGTTTCGGCTTGTATTTAGACTTTTAAGTGCTTGGGTTAGACAACGAATTGCCGGGCGAAATGGGTGGGCCAAAGATACCAAAAAAAAGAAAAAGAAAACAAAACCAAAACCTGTAAATTTCCTTTTGAGCCCTTTTTAGAAACCCCGCTGCAGAAGCAAACGAAAATTTCGATCACCAACGAAGCGAAGGAAGATCTCAGGATCGACTACAGCTACCCCCTACACACACACACACACACACACACACTTACCTATTTAATATATACTTTTGTATTATCTCTCGATGTGTACTAAATGTGCTTTTACTTGGTGTCCATTTTTCGAGAAGCAGAAGCAGAATAAGAAAGAAAACAAAGAGAGAGCGAGTCTTAAGCGTAAGCGTTCAAATGAAATACTTCTATATATCAAAAACCAAGCACACCGATACATTTAGCATATATATACGGATAGACGGATATGGAATATGAATAAACGATAAGCGAATCAAAAGTATATATACTAACTAAGAAGTTACAACTAACTTATCCAGATAATATGCGTACCTTTCTAAGCAACTAATTCAATGTTATGGCAACAACTTTGATGGCGATACGTATCTATAGATGCATAGAGTCGATAGAGCATCTTAGTCTCCTAGTCTCATACAACACAGATAGAGAGATGTAGAGAGAAAGAGATATTGGGAGTTTATTGTCTCAAGACCAAACAAATTCTAACACAATGAGCCGCAAATTTGTATTTATGTATAATGCCCGTGTACCACCACCACCCCCTCTTTGAATAATAACTACCCCCCTCCCCCCATAACGAACCTATAACAATCGAGTTCCGATTTCAAATGCTAAGATAATGATAAAACAAAACCCAAACGCGTCTAGATAATTGATATAGTAATATGATTAAGAACTTTTGACTTTTATGGCTGTTTAGAGATTTTATAATACCATATACTATATATATATATATATATATGATTACAAACGATACGAGTATATAGATCGTAACATTTTTCGTACCGTACACATGAATGTACTCATCACACACCCACACCCACTCTCACTCACATTCATTCACATTCAACTACTCTAACTGAATTTTTGTGCCCTTCGCGAATAGATGAGTTGACTCTCTAGACGGGGGCAGACCCTCCTAAGTGTATGCTACACTCTACTCACACCCTCAGACACACAGACACACACACACACACCTATTCACTATCTATCAGCCCTTAACCTTCTCTATCTCCTCCATTCGCTCCACACTGACGGCATTTTCAGTAGGCCAGGGGCGCGTTTTTTGTAGCGAATAGAGAGAAAAATAACAAACGAAAATTGTGAAATTTAGTGTCTTTACACTTTAAAGAGTATATACAAAGGAAAAACCGGAAGAACCTAACTAAGTATAAAAGTAGATGGCAAATATGCATACACACACACAGACAGACAGATTTGCATACAAATTATATGATACATACTCGTACATATGCCTAAAAGGATAAACGTGTAGTAATCTACGACAAGAACAAAGCGAAAACATTACAAATAAATGTCTATATATAATACGTATATGGAGAATAACAAAACGAAAGAAAAAAACAATTAAAAAGACAAAACAAATATAACAAAAAACAAAACAAGAGTATAAAAACATAATCAAGCTGTTTTTTTGGTAAAGGGAATATGAAACAAATATATTGTACTGGTAAGTTAAGATCTGCCTGGATGTTTATGCAAGGTCATGCATGATCACGGTGTTTTTACTACAGTGAGGTATATAAAAGATATTAAATTGAAAATCAAATAATAAGTAAGGATTATCCTTGAATATTCTTAAAAATGTTTTTATATGTCGCAAGTCAACTTAAAATGGAGATATTATATATATATTAATTCGGTAATAAGTTAAGATATCTTTCGATGAAGTTCATGTTCATTCATTTGCTAAGATATTCATGTGCATATGTATGTTAAAAAAAGAGCTATTAAATTAAATTGAAGCTTCGGAAACTAGACAAAATCTTTAAAAAAAGAGGGGTCTCTAATTAATCGGGTTGCAGTGCTTATAGTAATAAATTTATATACTTATAAGATAGAGGGCAAATAACTGAATTTCTTAAAAGTTTAAAAAAGATATTCTTTAGAGTTGCATTTTCTAGCAAACGACGGAGAATTCTAATTTCTATGTATCAGGGCTACCAAGGCAGACAGTGCTTTAATTTTTTCGTCTAACCTATTTCTTTCCTTCTCTCTCTCTCCCTTATTCGGTAGTGTCACTTCCTTCCTTTGTCATAGCCAATGACTCTCTTACCCTCTCTGTCTACTAGTTAACTGCCGTTGTTGCTGTCCTAAACCACACAATGCTGGGGTTGACAGATGTGGTTCGTGTGGCAGCAGATATATTTTACAATACACATTTTATATAAGTTGAAATATGTTTTTTTTGAAAAATCAGTTACCTATTCACAATAAAGAGGCTCTAAATTTGTGAAATTACTAATAGGTCAATAGATGTGGCAGCCCTAAATAGTATACACATATACACAAACACCCCACTGCAACCGATCTGCGCTGCTTTGTCTGGCTCGTCCTAAGACCGACACGACTGTCGATACTTTTTGGTGTTTTTGGTATTTTTTTGGAAATCAAATCAGCTGTTTAGGTCTACGAATTAATAAAATGAATGGGAGCCAAGGAAAATTAAACCCCAAAGTGCTGTAAATGGTTGTCTTACACAGTATAATATTATTTGCTAAATTATTGTGACAGATCTAATATGTTTTTACATGAACTAAACGATAGCTGTACATGAAATATCGATACTCATCAAAATTTCAATAACAGAACACATGGTATGTAATTAATATCGATATGGATATTAGTTTCGTGCATATAATTTAGTGTGAATCACAATAAGTCAGCAAGTGGCAAAGTTTCCAATATTTGAACATCAAATAATATAAAAATGGATCCGGGCATAAATATTATCGATCTTAACTTGGATGTGCTGGATATTATTTTCTCGAAACTCAATATGAAGGATCAAATCAACTTGGGATGTGCACATCCAAATCTCAGAGAAGGATTTCTACTTCACAATAGAAGCAAATTAAAAATAATTGACGTTGGACGTTTAATAACTGCACAGTGGGACTCCCTACTTTCCCTATGTGGATTCATGGTAGAGTCAAATCAAATCAACTTGGGATGTGCACATCCAAATCTCAGAGAAGGATTTCTACTTCACAATAGCAAATTAAAAAAAAATTGACCTTGGACATTTCGAAATTGCACAGTGGGACTCCCTACTTTCCCTATGTGGATTCATGGTGGAGTCGCTTGTATTGAATATTGACTTTCTGTGGCTGCCTATGAATTGTGTAGTTACCCATTGTACGTCGTTGCAAGAAATATTCTTTAGAACTTCCTGTGAGGATGTTCTAGATAAAGTAGGAGCCTGGCTCTGCGAACTTACAAGCTTAAATACTATTGTAATAGGTTGGTCTGGTTATCAGGGTTTATACTCTGGACCAGTAATCAATGAAACAATAATTCAATCAATGCAAAAACTACCAAACTTGCGAAAATTAGAGTTACAATACTGTAATGTGATTGCATGTAAGTATTCTCAGTATGGCATTCAATCATTTTGACTTCTCATGAATTTACCTCGAACTTTCAGTAATTCAAATAAGGGAATTGACTCAACTGGAGGAGTTAATTATAATCAATAGGCAAATCGACATCACCGATATAGGGTATATTTGTGCTAAATTAAAAAATCTTCGTGTCTTGATTTTCATATGAAAAATAAAAGATGCAGATTCCTTTCATGATCTGCCACAATTCTGTCCATTGCTAGAAAAGCTAACGCTTAATTCATACCCAATACAAATACCGTACTTTCCTAAACTGAAAGAACTTGACATAGACTTCTATAGTTATCCGATTGAGCAAAGATTGGGCGAATGTGGTTTTCGTTACGCGAAACAATTGGACAAGTTAACAATTCATACATATTACCCGATTGAAAACAGTGAACTGTGGGAACAACTTCGTGGGATTAAACATTTCGAAGTATTTGAAAACAACAAAAAAATTTTTTTTTTTTCTCGTCGGCACCTGAAGTGCGTCCGTTGAATGTTCGTACACACTTTATACAATTGACATTGAATTCACAGTTTATGCTGAACTATAAGTAATTCGAGCATACAATTAAGCTCTTTCTTTTCACAATGAAATCACCTTTTATTACATATTATATATAGGCTATGTTACATCATGGTTAAATACATATGTTAGGATTCCGGATTAAAGCTTAACATGAATAAAATCGCAACTGATTCTGATTTAATTTTGGACTTTTATTTTAGCTGTAATTCTTCACTTTGGATCGTACAATGTACCTACATATACTCGTATGTATATGTATATATAATACATATATATTTTCTTGTTGGTTCCACTTAGAACCAGAACCAAATCAAGGCGACAACAACAACGAAACAGAGCGCACACCATCAGGGCTGCTAGTTCTACCTTTTTCCAGACATATCTGTCCTTTAATCTTTACGTCCAGCCGGTTTCCTTTTTGTTGCTTAGGTAAAACGTACTTTATGATATAATTTTGTCACACTTGATCTTAAAATCGACGGACGGACCATGATGAAGTACATAAATTTACAAATGAATGAAATCTTAGTCTTATTTTAAATCAAGACCCTTTTGTCCTGTTTATACCCTTCGACCATTGAAAATGGTCAAAAAAGGATATACTAATTTTGTGCAAATGTATGTAACAGGCAGAAGGAGGCGTGGCAGACCCCACAAAGTATATATATTCTTGCTCAGGATCAACAGCCGAGTTGATTGAGCCATGTCTGTCTGTCTGGATGTCCGGGTGTCCGGATGTCCGGATGTCCGTCTGACCAGATGAACACACAGATCTCAGCTATTATAAATGCTAGAGACACCAAATTTGGAAGGAAGGTTCCTATGTACTCGGCGCAGATCAAGTTTATTTCAAATGTTAGGTGCCACGCCCACCGCCCCCGCAAATCAATAATTTAATTTTTGAACTCAATTTGTAAGCGCTGTATAAAAGATACAACTTTCTGACTTAAACATATACTTAGCTGAATGAAATATCTACGTAGTCTCCAAATTACAATCCGATCGGACAATAATCACAGAAGTTATTTAAGAACGTATGAGCATAAAACCAAGAACTTCTGTCAGCTAACAAGACCGGCGGGCGAGCGTGAAGTGCGAGCGCCATCTATCGGGATTAATTTCAAAGCATGTGCATATGTATATGTGTACATACATAGGTCGAAGGGTATCCCACTGTCGCGTGCTGCGCGACTGTTGCTTTTCTTACTGGTTTCATTTTAATGTATTCTATTTTTGTGAGCCCTGCTTTGAACAGTTGACCCTCCTTTACTGCATCCAAAACATTCCACTCTATATCTAGTCAAAATACAGACATATCTTTGAGTTCTTTCCCCACTCTACCGTGGACTGTATATATTGTACTGTTCTTTGCTGCCCAAATAGACTTCAATATAGTAGCATATCGTTAACTTTCATTCGTCAAAAAAGCAAAAAAGTAAATTTATTTGATTCCAAAAATGAACCCGATATAAATATACTTTCTGCTAGCCAATTAAATAAAGGTAAATGTTATTAGTTAATGGATAAGTAAGCTGAATAACGTTAACTTCAACTCGACGATAATCAATTTCAATATCTCCTCTAATCAACAGTGCGTCATAAAATTAACTTTACACACTGGTACAGTCGATCCGAGCTGTAACCGCTGTAAGTTTGAGTTACATAAATTTTCAATCAAATTTTGTTTTCCTTGCAAACAACAAAAACAACAACAAAGCAAAGCGAATCTATATAATCCTAGAGCAAGAGGGAGAGAGAGAGAGAGAGAGAGAGAGAGAGATATAGATTGAATGATCATGGGTCAGACATTGTCGGAACCGGTGACCACAAAGGATTCAGCGCGCTGCGCCAACTCGTTGTACCTGGTGGGCAGTAGCTGCATGCAAGGCTGGCGCATCGAAATGGAGGATGCACACACCCACATACTGTCGCTGCCAGATGATCCGAGTGCATCGTTCTTTGGCGTCTACGATGGACACGGTGGTGCGGCAGTGGCCAAGTTTGCCGGCAAGCATCTGCACAAGTTCATCACCAAGAGGCCTGAATACTCGGCCATCTCGGTGGAGCTGGCCATGAAGCGGGCCTTCCTCGACTTCGACAAGGAGATGCTGCACAACGGCACCTGGGGCGAACAGATGGCCGGCTCCACAGCCATTGTTGTGCTGATCAAGGAGAAGCGTCTGTATTGTGCCAATGCCGGAGATTCTCGTGCCATTGCCAGTGTTGGCGGCATGGTGCGTCCACTCTCCATTGATCACAAGCCAAGCAACGAGACCGAGGTGAAGCGCATCATGGCCGGCGGCGGTTACGTGGAGAACAATCGTGTCAATGGCAATTTGGCACTCTCACGTGCCCTTGGCGACTTCATGTACAAGCGCAATACCAGCATGAAGCCCGAGGAGCAAATTGTCACTGCCGATCCGGATGTGATCGCCTGCGATGTCAACGAGGATTGGGAATTCATTGTGCTCGCCTGCGATGGCATTTGGGATGTGATGAGCAGCATTCAGGTCGCTGATTTCGTACGTGAACGCATCGCCGTCGGCATGCAGCCGGATGTCATCTGTGAGAAGCTGATGAGCCACTGCCTGGCACCCGATGCCTATAACTATGGCCTCGGCGGCGACAATATGACCGTCATTGTGGTCTGTTTTCTGCACAACAAGTCCTACAATGATCTGGCAATCCGTTTGGGTGGCAACAAGAACACCCTGACTGCCGCCGATTCGGGTGTCGGGGATACTGGTCCAGTACTGAAGGTAACCTTGGCCTTGTAGCCTGCGATAGTATTAGAAATTATTCCTCTCTCCCTGTCTCTCTTTCCCTTTGCAGAACCTCATGAGCACCCCCACTGCCAGCAAGTGCGATCTGAAGACTGCCACATCCCAGAGATTGTGATTAACTCAACCCCAAAACGACACTTTGTCAACTCTTGTTATCGTTTCTAATTTTTGGCATACGTATTTTCTAAGCGTATCGGTATCGTTTATCGAACCACATGCATGCAGACACACACACACATAACAAACACATCGCACACACACATAAGAAACACATCGCACACTTCAATCTATATACAATATGTATTCTGAATAGGATTTATACACGCTTTAGACGAGCCATCTTAAATTTATAGTCGGACATGTTGTTGCTTTGAGACAATAAAAACAAATCGATCGAAATGGCAATGAATCAAGTTGAGTGTATACAATATTATTCACAACTGATAACCCTATCCTATATGTTTATCGTGCTGAAAACCCTTTCCTAGATATCTTATTAAATTTAAACAATATTGATCTGTGCTTTTGAGGGATTTTCGAAATTATGTTAAGCTTGCCAAAGAATTTATCATTTAGATAAAGCTATGATGCGATAAGTGTAGTTTCCACAATAAAAACCCTTTCCTCTTCCATTTTAGGGATTTTAAGATTTCTCCATATAATAACATATTATTTAGTCAGTCGATAAATCGTTTATTTCGATTACTTGTGCTTGTGTCAGATAACAAGGAAGGCAGGCGAGCGCCATCTGGCGGGAATAATTTGAAAACATGTACAGTGAGTTTACATATATGTATGTACATACATTATAAAACAGTAAATTACGCAGTAGATAAACCATATATTAATCGATTACTTACCTCAATACATATAAACCTTTCCCAATAAAATTGAACAACTCTTCTCTTCTCATTTTCAGGGATCTTTGGATCTCTCTCGTTTAATTCGAATAAATGTGCATAATGTACGCTCTCTCTATGGATTGTACAAATGTTAAGAAATGTACATATATCTAATATCTTTGGTCTGTTTAGCTGTAGGTTCCGTTGAGATTACAAAATGCAGTAAGTTTCTACACGGAAAAAAACGAAAATGATAAACTAAAATGTATATGTAAAATATATAATCGTAGGTGTTGTATATGGCGTATGATAATGCTTAAAATATACAAAATAATAAAGAGATGTAAATATATTGTATATGTGTGTATAGATTGGTGTATAGTGTGTGTGTGTGTGTGTAGAGGCTAATTAGTGTTACAGTTATGTCAATTCGTATTGCACCACATGCGGCCGTAAAGTGCTTAAAATAATGCGACACATGCTCGGAGGACTTGGTGCGTAGTTCTCCCCCCCCGAACATGCGGAAAATTTGTTTAAAGATAAAGACTAGAGATTCGCTCGTTGTGTGTGGACTTCCTGGCCGATGATGCCGGAAGTCGCAATGCCTTAGAACAAAAGATCTACTACTAATATATCGTATTTGGTAAGTATGATGTATAAACTATATAGTAGGTGTATGTGTATGCGTATGCGTGTGTGTGTGTGTGTATAAACTAAAATCAGTTTGGATCGTATATATATATAGTTGTAAATCATATATAGATATATATATATTTGTGGTTCAAGTAGTGCTATAAAAAATACTGCTTACATTTTTCGCAAAAGTCTCTAAATCCTCGTTATAACTAAATGATGTGCAATCGCATCGTGTGTGTGTGTGTGTTTGTGTGTGTGTATTTTGAGTGTGTGTGAGTGTATATGTGAGTTCTTTGGAATCGACTACTACTTGACTAACGGTACTTTAGCTCTTTTTTTCATATTTATCACATATTCGTTGACTACAATAAGCTCCTAAAATCGAATGCAAAATGGGCTGCCATCATATCATGAGTATTGTTCAAGTTAAGATTAGAATATAGAATGATATTGGTTAGGATTATGTTAAGGATTATATGATCTGATTATGTTAAGGTTTCTATGATATAATAATAATGTTTTTGCTGCTCTCTCTCTCTCTCTCTCTCTCTTCTCTCTCTCTCGCAATTGAAATTCGAAATCTCTCTGTCGCAGTTGTCTTTTACAGTCAGACTGAGGGGGTTGGGGGGACTATATATATATATATATATTTTACAGGGTATATATGGGGCTAGGCTACCATGGCATATTTGCCGGTCACCTCAAACGGACTCGTCTTTGCGGAGTGCGTGAAATTGTTCTTGGGCGAGAAATCGACGGGCTGCTCCTGCTCAGCCAGCTCGGACATTGCTGCATGATGTTGATTGGGAGTCACTGTTGGTGCGGCATGTGGATAGTGCTGATAGAGCGGCAGCTGTAGCTGCTCCTGGCTGCCATGTTGCAACACTGTGGGCTGCAACACGCACCCATTCTGCTTGCCACCATAGTGAAAGAGTTCCCGGCCAAAGGCCTCCGGCAGTGGCGCAGCTGGCGCATAGCCAAAAGCCAGAGCTGCCTGCGCCTGCGCCTGCACCTGCGCCTGTCGACGATCCTTCTCCTTCTGCAGCAGCTTGTGCGCCAGCGTTGACTTGGCCGAGTCCGGCGAGGAGGCGGGCTGTGCCTCCAGCTCCGTGGCTGGTTTGGCTGCCTGTCGCAATGATGAAGTGCTGGACGGTGCCGTCCCTGCTACGGCTCCTGCTGCTGCTGCTGTTGCTGCCTCGCTGCGATTCTTCATGCAGGAGGACTCCTCGTGCTTGTACAGATATGACTTGAGTGCAAAGGCCTTGCCGCAGCGGGCACAGGTGTGTGGCTTGGTGTTCGAGTGCGTCTGGATGTGGGCACGCAAGTTGGACTTGTCCGCAAACGCCTTGCTGCACACGCTGCACTTGAAGGGCTTCTCGCCCGTGTGCGTGCGTATGTGACCCTGCAGCAGCCACGGCCGCGAGAAGCACTTGCCACAATACTGACACTCGCAGCCCTGGTTGTGGGTGCGCACGTGCATCGAGAAGGCCGGCATCGAGACGTACACCTTATCGCAGTAGGGACAGTGACGCGCCTTCTTGTCCATTATTGACCTGAGGGCAGCAGACAGAGCAAGAAAGCAAGGTAATTAGTTAAAGTGACGCTACAATTGCATTAAAGGTCCCTGAAATAGGTCTGAACTGTGTAAAGTTCTTATATTATTCTGTACAAAGTCGCATAATTAGGTCTAAACTGTGGCACTGTATCTTTTAAATGGAGTAAGGTTTTGATTTAATGATTACTTTATCTTTTAGGGCTTATCTAATTAAATTATTTCCTATTAATTGTTCTACAAATTAGTCTAAAATAATTGTGACATTATTTGTTGAGAATAAGTCGAATCTTACACTCTTTTAGGCCAAATATGCTTGTCTATTTTCCTTAGTAAGCTAACTTCAAACACTTTAGACCTTTTCTAAAGCAGTTTTACACCACAGAATAGTATCTTCAAAGGTAGCAAGCTTGGGTAATTAAGTAGTTCGGGATTTGACATTAAATCTGAAAGTTTTTATCGCATGCAGAGCTTGCTCTCAACTTTAGAATGATAGGTCTAAAATTGAGAGCAAGCTTTGCGTTTGTAGACTTAAAATATCTGAAAGTCTTCAATTTATACCTAAACCGTAGTCTCAAATTGGTGTCTTTAGCTTTAGATCTAAACTTTGTACCAAAATTCTAAGCAAAATTGTGGTTTAAACTTTCTAGTTAGTATGTGTATGCACTTTAGATCATTACTTAATATGCTCACCTGTGGGTTTGCCTATGGCGCGCCAGATTCGACGAGGTGGAATACTTCTTGCCGCACTCGGGACAAATGTGCTCATCGTCCAGCAAGCTGCCACTGCTGCTGTTGCCGCTGCTGCTGCTGCTGCTGCTGTTGGCGTCGGCTTGCGTTAAGGAAGCCTCTGCCACACTAGACCGACTGTTGCTGCTGGCAAGGCTGGCGATGCTGGCGCAGGAATTGGTATCGGAATTGGTGCAGCGACGCAGTTTCCTGCGATCGAACACTTTGTGGCTGTACGAGATGAATATGGAGTCGTCATCGGAGGAGGCGTAGGCGAAGCTGTTGTTGCTGCTGCTGCTGCTGCTGCTGCAGCTGTTGTTGCTGTTGCTGTTGCTGCTATTGTTGCTGCTGCTGCTGCTGATGTTGTTGTTGCTGCTGCTGCTGCTGTTGGAAGTCATTGTCGCTTGGGCCTTGGCAGCTGTGCTCAACGGTCCGGCCGCCAATGTCACATCTGCCAGTTGGGTGAGATTGTAGAGCTCTTCGGGTATGGCAGTTGCTTGCTGATCCTTTGTCATGTTGTCTGCGAAACAGAAGGGGAGAAGGGGAGAAAGAGAAAGAAAGAGGAGAAAGCGAGAGAGAGAGAGAGAGAGAGAGAGAGAGAGAGAGAGTTATGAGTGCAGGCAATATGCTAAGTGCGCAGCAAATGCGTCACAATCAACACAAATAAATGTAATAAATTTCGAAAGATTTAAGATAAAGTATTTATATGCACAGTATGTATATATAGCACAGTTCTCTTGCAGATCGATGGTGTATATTGTGTAGAGGGAAATGCAAGCACAACTGTCTCAGGCATATGTAAGTGCAGCAACTACAGGGTAGTTGTTAGTCTGTCTACTCTGACTACGCTGACATATTTTCCCCCTCATATTTATTTATGTTGCAAAATTCATCAATTTTCTAATTAAGGACGCTGCAAGCGCGCCAAAGTCGTCGTCGTCGTCGTCTGCATTGCACAGTCGTCACCTTGTCTTGCTGCTGCTGCTGCTGCGCACACACGGGGCGTATGATTAACGTCAGCACTCGCAACTTGTTGGCTGCGTTCATAGAAATAAATTCACGTCGCAGTGCGCATAATTTGTATGCATGTTTTCTCTTGGCATTGATTAATCTCGTACGTAATTGCCATGACTTGCCCCCCACAAACAGAGAGACACCCCCTCAAATTTAACTAACCCCCCACATACAGTACAAAACACTGGGTTGGGCAGACAAACAGGCAGGTGATGATTGGCTTGAGATCGATTCAATTATTGTGTATATATGTGGGTTATACAACTTGAAGAGAATCTCCTGTAAACCTTAAATAGCCTTCTGCTAGTGCCCTAAACTCATTGAATCTATCAGTTTAATCCCTTTTGATTGAAGTGACTGAATCTATCTGGGTATTTCCTTCTTGTACCCTAGTTCCATATGCCTTTTGATTGTCAAGATACCCCCCGAATCTCTGTGTATATATCAGGGTATTTCCTTCTACTTCCTCAGATCCACACATCAACTCGCTATAATTATAATCTAAACATGCTATTTAGTTCTCGTTCCTAAGACTCCCTTAACAAATCAATCTCTGTAGAATATATAGCTGGCAGAGCGTGCTCTTATCTGTAGAATGAAGAATCTACCATCACTGTAGATCTCTGTAGAACTTACAGCAACTAAGATCTTCTCTTCTAGCTC
Organism: Zaprionus nigranus; assembly: GCA_018903425.1. NCBI lineage: Eukaryota > Metazoa > Arthropoda > Insecta > Diptera > Drosophilidae > Zaprionus > Zaprionus nigranus. Next base: position 5,282,920 of record JAEIGD010000004.1, on the reverse strand, counting down.
CCCAGATTCAGTGATCAACTGAATCGTTTAAGAATTTAGCAAGGTTTTTCTTTGCAGTTCTTAGGAACCTGCAGAGACATAGAACCTGTAGTTCCTCAGATCTATTGATCAACTTAATCTCTGAAGAATCAACCATTTCTGCAGATCTCTGTAGAGCTCACAGCTACTAAGATCATCTGTTCTAGTTTCGCAGATTCAAGATCTCGGAAGAATCTACTAGGGTTTCTTCTTTCCATTTCTTAGGAACCTGCAGATCGATAGATATTTCTGCATTGCTCTTCACTCTTCCCACAAGATTCCAGAAATAAATTGAAAATCTTTGCAATCTTTTGTTCGGCGCTTTCTTTGTTCCCTGCTTAAATTAAAATTCGAAATAACTCTGTGCCGTACCAGGCATGAATACCCTGCAACCTACACTCTGCACCCTGCACCCGCTGCACCATTAAATTTTCCAGGCAATCAAATTTTATATTTCCGATCTCACTTGGCGATCTCGACTTTTGTTTATTGTTGAAAGTTTTCTCTCATTTTATTTTTTTGTAATTGTCTAAATAATCGATTAGAGCGTATTGCCACAACATCCGGCTGTGGCAGCCACAAGACAGGCCAAGCAAAGGTGCAGGAGGCGAAGGGGGGGGAATGAGAGAAGGGGGAGTACAATGTGTGTGTGCGTTGCGGAGGTCATGTGCGCAGTGTGTGGCTGCGGCTGAGGCTCTTTTGTTTGTTAGTTTTGTTTCTGCTGCCGCGTGAGGCCAGCCGCGTGATAGCCGCGTGGGCGTGGTCAATGGGGCGGGCAGTTTTCGGCTAAATTTTGCAACCTGTTGCGTCTGCTTCTAGTTGTTGTTGTTGTTGTTGTGGTTGCCCAAAAATTGATGAAGGCAAATTTATTTCAGCAAGTACATCAAAATGTTTGCAGCAGCTGGATGCTAGAGAGAGACAGCAATATGTGTATATATAATATATATAGGGAAATCGGCTCGTAAATATTGTCTATGATGAATGCGAGTGGGAGCCGAGTTGCGTCCGCCAGACAGCGAGAAGAAGCAAGAACAACAACCAATTTGGACTTCATGCACACACATCATTTTTCGTCCAAGTATTATTTATACTTGAGAGATCGCACTGGCCACCCTTAACAACCACCTGGTATATATCTACCGTACATACCTGTTCCACAGAAAACATATACATACATATATATTTCTGCTCATTCTGCTCGATTTTAAATAGATATTCATCGAGCCAACAAGCAAGAATTCTTCTTCATTGATTTACCAAGCTGACAAGTGGCTAAAATTGTGTCTGCTCTGACTAGGCAGGAGGAGGAAGAGGGGCTGTTAGGGGAAGAGGGGGGGTGCAGAAGACTGTTGCCACATGTAGAACATAGTAGCATGTCTCTTTTTGCAATATTTTCGATGTCACAAGCAAAGTCCACCAACAAAATGTCGCATGTTCGCGTTAATTAATTATTCCTTGGCCCGTGCAGCGATCACTGATCGCTTATCGCATGTGACAGTGCGGACTAAGCACCAACAGTTTGTTAATTGGTGCAGCACACCCCTTACGGTCCCCTTCCCCCTACATCTCATGCATAATCGAATGGGATTTATGTGGGCAAAATGGCAAATTGGCTAGCTGATTATGGGCAGATATTGACAGCGCTGCACTATAAAGAGTATGTTGATCTACCCTATATAGGGCGAGCATATACTATATACTATATAGTATTTATGTTTCCAAGTATCTGTGCTAAGTATGCGTCACGAGACTGACCAAATATCTATGCACATTCGTCATTGGTTTAACTAGAAATTTCCGAGAGTTTTCAAAATCATTCCAGGGTTTTTTGATGACTGACTCTTTAGGTATATAGACAACCCTAGGCACATTGTATAACTGTGATATATCTTTAATTGTGAACTCTAATATATACACAACTATTTGCGAAATAAAAGAAGTATATTGCAATTATATAGACTATTATAATCCAAAATATCTGCATAATCAACTTTAAAAATATATTAAAAGAAGAAATACAATAGAAAGAAGATATGCGGATATTTATTACAGTGCAGAGATGATGATAGCATACATTATTCCTCTTTATATTTTGCTAATACGTAGTTGTGTTTATATTGTTAAACCTTTGCTTAGCATTACATTAATGTATGTACAATCTCTTTCTATATATTTATTGCTGTTTTATTACAGCGTATACACAACTGTGCTACATTCATAACTGGAATGCTGTATTCCTATACTACTATAAATTATTTACATTACATTACATTTACATTCATTTACATATATAAACTATACATTGTATATCACAATACAAATATATATTATTGCAATCCCTTAGTATACTGCGTATGTTTAACTACATAACAATCTCTCATGCATATGATCTTTAATATATTACAATATCTATTGCTATACTCCCCCCATATATGTATATACTCTATACAGTGCCTCTATCTCAATCTATTTCTGTCTAAGCCTTTTTCTTGAGCAGTCTCTCAATGGTTTCAATCGCCTGTTCCATATGCCACATGCCTGTACTCAATGCAGTACACTTCCCACTCCCCTCCCCACGCCCACATACTGAACCCCTCTGTCTCATTCAGAGTTCTCCGAGTGCAGCACAATGGACATGGAAATGCTTTTTGTATATTTACCGTGTGGAAATCTGCGCAAAATATAAGCGGCCCCCGAAGAAAGTTCAAAGTCCTGTTAATGTACACAAAGCACACTGAAATGTTAATGGCTGCTGCAGCGACAGCGACTGCGACGTCGACAGCGACGGCGACGGCGACTGCGACGTCGGCTGGCCGGTGGTGATGTTGTTGGCTGTTGGATGCGTAGCTGCGTGGCTGCGTTACCCCGTGGATACCCAGTTGAACTATTTATAAACCACAGCCAGGCAGCGCAGAGCAGAGCAGGCCAAGGCAGGCATAGGACAGGGGACACAGGGACAGGGGCAGGGGCAGTGGTAGCAGGAGGACGGGGAGTGCACATAGTTTACATTTTAGTTCAAACTTGGCAATGCACCCACACACACACACACACACACACACACACACACACAATGAGTAAACAACAACGGGAGTCCGGAGCTGCCACGGGCGCCTACGGCACAAGTGTCAATGCCACCTAGACGCACAGGACGCACTGCACCGCCTCCGCACTGCCTCTGCACCCTCCCCTCCCCATCTATTTTCTTTTTTTTGTTTCCTTATTCGTCTTGTTTATCATTAAGCCGCTTTCCGCTTCCCTCTCCCTCCACCGCTTCGATCAATCAGCATCGTTGCTGTTTACGGCGCCTAATTATAAACAATATCGGGGACACACAAAGGATCGCAGATATGTATACTATATGCATATATACAGCTGCAGATTTATGATTAATTTCGTGCAGGTGAACTGCAACTGCACACAGATACTGCTATATATGCCACAATATAGTATGATATGCCATAGATAGACAGTGCTATATGGCAATATGCAGTAGTATAGCATACCATATATTGTCTCAGTTTGCTACGCATTGCGCACTCTGCATGATCAGCAAAAGTGATATATATATTATACATATATATAGTATATACCATAGCTGACCTGCCAGCTCAGCCTTTTTCCGTACAGATTTGTGATTTAATTTGGGCGTCTAGTCTGAACAAATCTAAATCTTACTATGCAGAAATCTGTTCCTTTTTATTGCTTAAATAAAACATATTATACCAATATTTAAACATGGTAGAAACCATTGAGAATGTTCAAAAAAGGGTATACTAACTTTGTGCGAATGTGTGTAACAGGCAGGAGGAGGCGTGGCAAACCCCATAGTGTATATATATTCTGCTCTAGCCGAGTCGATTGAGCCATGTCTGTGTAAACACACAGGTCTCAGCTATTAAGAAAACTATAGAAAACAAATTTGGCAGGAGGAATTCCATATACTGTACGCTGATCAAGATTATAACAAATGTTAATTGCCACGCCCACCGCCCCTGCAAATCAATAATTTTTAAAGTGTGTAAGCGTGATTAAAGATAAAAGTTTCCTATTTGAACATATACTAAGCTGATTAAAATATCTATATATCCTCCAAATTTCACTTTTATCGGAGAATAAACACAGAAGTTATTCAAGAAAGTATGAGCATAACTCTAAGTGCTTGTGTCAGCGCCATCTGTCGGGTATAATTTGAAAGTATGTACATATTAATAGGTCGAAGGCTATTCCACTGTCGCGTGCTGCTCGACTATTGCTCTCGTTTCCAACTTTGTATATCCTTATTTTATGAGGGACTACGGGATTCATGGCATATTCTAACTTTTTATGCAAACAAGAAACGATATATAGAAAGAGAGGGGATGGAGGATGAGCAGGAGGATGAGCAGGAGGAGGAGGCGTAGGTGGCAAGGGGCGGGAGGTCTGTCAACAGTTTCAGTTTGGGGCACTTGCAACTGTTGGGGCGATCATTGCCAATGCGAATGCATTTCTCGCGTAAATGTCAAAATATCAAAGAAATAATAATATTAATTTAGCTATTTTTCTCTCGCCTGCAGTTTTGCTCATCAGGTACAGTTCTATCGTTATACATATGTCTGTCTGTATATCTGAATACATATATGTATATATATATATATATATATATGTGTGTAGAAAGAAGGGTTGCGTATTGGAACAATTGTGTAATAGCTAACGAAATATCAATAGATCTCTAGTCGATTCAGCTTGCTTACTCACCTCGCACTGGATCGCAGTGGGGCGATTCCGTTTCTGATTCCGGATAGAGACCCTTCAGTGAGGTTAGCTGCATCGTCTCCAGGCCGACGAGGACGATGGCCACGATGATGATGACGACGACGACGACGTTGGCCCCCTGCGGCGCTGCTCTGTCTTCTCGATATAGACGATGATTCAGTCGAGGGGCGAGAAATCAATAGTCACCAATATATCACCAGGCACGACCCTACGGCAAGTAATTTTCTTTTCTTCACTCCCTCTCCCTCTCTCTCCCTCTCTCCCTCTCTCTTTCCGTCTGTCTCTCTCTCTATGCGAATTTCACAAGTGTTGGCCCGATCCTCACTAATTACTGAGCTGCAGATCTGGCGAATCGATCACACACAAAGATTCTGCGGCATTCACTGCACGTGGATGAGTTTCTTGCCACGGGGGGAGGTATGCGCGCACGATCGCTCTCTCTCTCTCTCGCTGTCTCTCGCTGTCGCTGTCTCGCTTTCTTTTGAAAACCGTACGCAGCGAGATCTCAGGAAGAACTGAACTTTCTTGGCGATGCCACTTACAGTTTTTACATCTCGAGCAGCATCGAGGAGGTGACGACGCCGCGGCCTCGGCCTCAGTTGCGCCGACAGTTAGCAGCTGTTTCTCAGAGGATCGCAGTAGCGAGACAGAGCAAGAGAGAGAGAGAGAGAGAGAGAGAGAGATAGGGAGAGAGTAGGAGAGAGGCAGAGAGCGTGCGCCCCATTGGAACAAGTGTGTGCGGTTTAAAAATAAATTTGAAAATAATGTTTTTATTATTCTCTCTCCCGCTGCCGCCGTCGTCGCACATTTTCCAAAAGGGAAAACACACACACACGACACACACACACACACACACACACACACACTGGCAAGGACCACTGCGCAGATATTTCTAACGCAGCATCAAGTTGGCAGCCAGACCGCGCAGTCAGTGTCAAAAACCTCACGGAGCACCGATGCCCCCTGATGCCGTTGCCGTTGGCTTGTCCAAGCCCTAGCAGAGAACGCACTGACGGACAGGCAGACAGAGCGAGAGAGAGAGGGATAGAGAGAGAGAGGGAAAGAGAGAGAGAGAGGGATAGAGAGAGGAGAAGGCAGAGGGTGGGCAGCCAGTGCCGCTCGTATTCAGCGCCTGACGACGGTGACGCAGTCATGCAATTTGGCATTTTCAAAGAAACTTATTCGCGTGTGTGTGTGTGTGCGTGTGTGTGTGTGTGTGTGCTGTAGCTGTTGTTGTTTTGGCTTTCTTTCTGTAACCAGCCAAAATAGACGCACTCACCCGCCAACCTGCCCGGCCACGATCCCTACTCAAAACGAACGGATTTCTCGCAGGTGTTGTCGGCAGCTTCTCAACAGCTTTTTGACTTTTTCAAGCGTAATGAACTTGCTGCCACCAGGAGAAGGGGAGAGAGGGATCATTGGTTCTTACGACGTATGCTTAATCTATATTCTATATAATTTATATGGTGTGCACTCTGTGCCGTTGTTGTTGTCGCCTTGATTTGGTTCTGGTTCTAAGTGGATGTTGTTGTTGCCTAGAAGATCTACGGAGTTGCAACGGAACATGACAAGACATGCACAGGCATGCCTTTATGTAAATGTATGTGCACACATACACATACATATGTAGGTACATTGTACATGCCCCATTTCGATCGAAAGAGAAGAACAGGACAGAAAAAAAAGCGTAAATAAAATCAGCATCGCTTGAGATTATATTCAGTGTTAAACTTTAATCCGGATCACAATATATATATGTATTAAACCATGATGTAACAAAATATACATATGTGTATATAATATGTAACAATAATAATGTTATAATAATACCTTTCACCTTTGATCTCGTCTTGTGTGCTTGGAATATGTAAAGATTAGTATCAACTGTGACTTAAACGTCAATTGTATCAAGTTTTTACATTCATTATGGCATTGAACGTTTCATCGGAAGCCCATTATACCATATGTCAAAATCTTGAATCCGACGAAGTTGTTCCAACAGTTTACTGTTTTCAATCGGTTTATCTGTAGTAATTGTTAACTTGTCCAATTGTTTGGCGTAGCGAAAACCACATTCGCCCAATCTTTGGTCAATCGGATTACAATAGTTCTATATGTCAAGTTGTTTCAGTTTAGGAAAGTACGGTATTTGTGTGTGAATGGTTGTCAAAAGCGTTAACTTTTCTAGCAATGGACAGAATTGTGGCAGAACATGAAAAGAATCTGCATCTTTTAATGTTCCTCCGAAATTCAAGACACGAAGGTTTTTTAATGTGGCACAAATATACCCTATGTCGATGGGGTGATCTACCCCATTGACTATAATTAATTCCTCCAGTTGAGTCAGTTCTCTTATTTTAATTACTGAAAGTTCGAAGTAAATTCATGAGAAGTCAAACTGATTGAATGCCATACTGACAATACTTACATGCTTCTTTAGGAAAACGTCGTAAGTTTAATTTTTGCAAATTTGGTAGTGCTTGCATTGATTCAATTATTGTGTCTGATTTAAAGTGTTTTCTCTCATAACCAGACGAACATATCCAAATATAATTTAAGCTTCTAAGTTCGCAGAGCCTGGCTCTTACTCCATCTAGATTGTCCACATCGGAAGTTGCAAAGTCTATTTTTTGCAACGACGTGCAATGTCTAACTACACAATTAAAAGCCAGCAACAGGTCGTCACTGTTCAATACATAAAGCGACTCTACCATGTATCCACATAGGGAAAGTAGGGAATTCCACATTGTAACTTCAAAACGATCAAGGTGAATTATTTTTAATTTGCTTCTATTGTGAAATAGAAATCCTTCTCTGAGATTTGGATGTGCATATGCCAAGTTGATTTGATCTACCATCTTGAGTTTTGAGAATATAATGTCGAGTACGTCCATGTTAAGATCGATTATATTTATGCACGAATCCATTTTTAAATTATTTGATGTTAAAATATTAGAAACTTTGCCACTTGCTGACTGATTGTGGTGCACACTAAATGATATGCAAGAATCTACTATGAACATCGATATATATATATATATTATATACCATGTAATGTTATTGAAATTGCTATGATTATCGATATTTACATTTGCAAAAATCGTTAAGTTGATGTTCAAACCACTAAGCATCAAACATATAGACTACTCAAACAGCGGATTTTTCTCATTTGATTTTATGGCGAGTTTGGGAACCCCAGAGTCCGAGGTGTTTCATGAGTGAGAGATTTGCTCTCTTTAATTTTCTCATCAACTCAGTCGCACAACGACAGCAGAACGATGAGCACGGGCGTATTTCTTTGCGAAGCCATCGTTTCAATTAGGAGTAAAAACCCATTTTTTGCCATGATTGAAGAGAAAAAACCGTGTTTTTGGTTTAAAATTAACGAAAACAAATTTATACAATATAATGATGATTCCATGTTGTTATTAAACAATTTAACATTTTAAATTCTTCAAAAACAAATGCTTATCCGTCTTAGGATTCCTACAAAATTTTGTACCTCCACTAGACGTGTTGGTTAAGGTTAAATAGCTGCCTACGTGGCCGATTTTTATATTTAACATGATTTTAGGTAAAAGAATTATTAGAATTTTGAAAATAATAAAATTTGAATTAAATTTTCCTGCAACATATTGTGACTGCACAGTGTCCCACAAACAAAACATTATTGTGACTCAATAACATTTCGTTTGAATTAGATCGCTTGTAGGACACTGTGCGCATAATTGTGTGACGTTTTACTCACATCTAGCCAACAACAAAATACATGCAAATTTAATTTTCTATATTTTTCAAACTTGCATATGAAAGCTTGTGCAGGCACACATTGAAACGATTGCAAAGCGCAAAGAAGTGCGCGCATACTTTTCGTTCCACTGTCGTTGTGCGACTGAAGCAGTTTTGATGCAATGCGCTGTTTGTACTGAGAGCCGAACAAGCAGCCGCCCCAGCCAAGTCTCTAAGCCGAAGTCTCTAATCTCAAAGCTTTGGACTCTGGGGTGACTGGATCGAAAAAAACAGCGGAAACAACTTTAACGCTCTTTGAGGGTCTATCTATGTGTTCATTTATTTGTGTTAAAACATATTAGATCAGTCACAACAACTAAGTAAATATTATTATATTTAAATATATATTTGGGGTTGAATTTCCCCTGACTCCCATTCACTTCGAATGAGAAATAATTGTTTTTAATTAATTCGTCGACTTGAACAGCTGATTCGATTTAAAAAAATACCAAAAAGTATCGACAGTCGTGTTGCCATAAGCCAGACAAAGCAGCTTACATCGGTTGCAGTGGGGGTGTATGTGTATATGTGTATATTATGAAGGGTTGCCATATCTACTGACTTATTATAATTTCACTAATTTATTGACTAACTGATTTTGTAAAGAGATAACTGAAAAAACAATTTCAACTTATATAAAATGGGCATTGCATGTGGCAACCCTTGTATTGTGTCTGGCGCCTACATGGAAATGCAATTTCGTTGCTCGGGTCAAGAAGATGGGCCAGCAGACGACAAAGTGCCGGTGGTTGTCGAGGGGGAATGGACGCGGCATGTGACATGTGGCTAAAGACAGCAACAACAAAGACTTTAATCACGGCAATAAACAAGAAGACAGAGAGGAAGAGAGAGTGTCACTAGCCATGACCAGGCGCACAAAGGAAGGAAGTGACACTACCCAATAAGTGAGAAAGAGAGAGGGAGAGAGAGATAGAGAGAGTGAGTTGTGGCTCTCTTGCAGCGCGACTTGACTGTGGCAGCCATAAATCTATTTTGGTACTGGCTCTTCAGTGAAATCTCCCACCATAGCCAGAGGAGTTGCGGCGCAATTGCACAGTCTTCCACCTCCCCCCCACCATTACCCCTACCACACTCAGCCGTTGTTGTTGTTGCTTCTCATGCACTGCATTGTGCTCTGCCGGAGTCGTTATTTTTAACTGTTCCGACATAGCGAACAACGGTTCTTTGCGTAGGTAAAATGCAGTCAAAGACGAAGACCGACGCGACTATAAATTCTGGGCAAGAACGCGGCAGATCTTCAATTATTTATGTAGAGATAAATAAGCGAAATCGCCTTAATGTGATATTCAACAGGCAGAAACAACACGAGAAAGAAAGGCTACCTTCGGCACGTCGAAGATTGTATACCCTTGCAGATTCTTCCTTGCTCCTCCGATTATTCCAATACTACTATGTCTCTCTTTCATTGCCACTCATTGAGCTCGGAAGGAACATCTATGATGAATCGATACATCGATGTTTTCCAATTTTCGAAAAAATCGTTTTTAAACATCAATATTCAATGTTCAACTGAGAATTTTATATGGGAAATCGGCACTTTTCGAAGGCCATCTCTTCTAAATTAAGTCGAAAACAAAAAATTATTAATTAGTATTTTCGTTATATCTCGTCGAGATTTATAAGGATCAATCGTCAGGTCTTGGCGCCTTGGAAACTGCAAACTCCCCTTCTGATTTTTTAAATTTTATATGTAAATTAACAGCTGGCGCTCGGAGAAACAACGATATATCGATACATCGCTGTTTTTATGATAAACATCGATGTTTACCAAGCTCTACTTTATAGGGTTGGAGATGTGTGCACACGGGGCACGTACAGGGGTGAAGGTGGGACACTGCGTGCGTGGCATGTGCCGCCACTTGATGTTGCAAGCTGCGGCAGTGGCTGCGAAAGAGTGCAAGGCATGCAGCATATACCATCTCAGCCTGGCATCATGTTGTATGTCTGTCTGTCAGTGTGTGTGTGTGTGAGTTGCCACAAATACCTTGTCAAAATTCAAAGAAACAAAAGCGGAAATGTTGTTTTCTTTTATTCTGTTATTTTTAACATCAACATCAGAGAAAAACTAAAACAAAAACATTATCCTCACCAAATTTATGTATTCAACCATGATGTAACAAAATATATGTGTATTTAATATGTAAGAATAATAATAATAATCCTTTCACTTTTGATCTCGTCTTGTGCTTGGAATATATAAAGATTAGTATAAACTGTGACTTAAACGTCAATTGTATCAAGTTTTTACGTTCGTTATGGCATTCAAAGAACTGTTATTGTAAAATCTTTAATCCCACGAAGTTGTTCCAACAGTTTACTGTTTTTAATCCGTTTATCTGCAAAAATTGTTAACTCGTCCAATTGTTTGGCGTAACGATGACCACATTCGCCCAATACCTCGTCAATCGGAGTACTTCGGATACATATATAAAGCTGTTTCAGTTTAGGAAAGTACGGTATTTGTATTATAGTGGATGAATTAAGCGTTAGCTTTTCTAGTAATGGACAGAATTGTGGCAGAACTTGAAAGTAATCTGCATCTATTAGTACTGCTTGGAAATACAAGGCACGAAGGTTTATTAATGGGGCACAAATATACGCTAAGTTGATGAAGGAGCCTTTACAAGCACCTATAGTTAACTCCTCCACTTGAGTCAATTCCCTTAGTTGAATTACTGAAAGTTCGAAGTATATTCATGAGAAGTCAAAATGATTGAATGCCAAACTGGGAATACTTACATGCATCTTCAGGAAAATGTCTTAAGCTTAAATTTCGCAAGTTTGGTAGTTCTTGCATTGATTGGATTATACTCTTCAATGCAATGCGTTGTTCCTTGTAACCAGCTCTAGCTATGGTAATTTCAGTTATGCTTCTCAGTTCGCAGAGCTTGCGTCTTACTACATCTAGATTATTCACATGTTGCAATGAATAGGTTATATTTTGCAACGACTTGCAATGTTTAACTGCACAATTCAAACCCAGCAACAGGTCTTTATTTAAGGAATCGAACATAAGCGTCTTTACCACGTATCCACAAAGGAATAGTAGGGAATCCCAAATTTCAACTGGAAACTTGCGAAGGTTTATATAGTTGAATTTCCCTCTATTGTGAAATAGAAAAGCTTCTCTGAGATTTGGATGTGCACATCCCAAGTTGATTTGATCCTCCAAACTGAGTTCCGAGAATATAATATCTAGTACGTCCAAGTTAAGATCGATAATATTTATGCATGAATTCATTTTTAAATAATTATTTGATGTTAAAATATTAGAAACTTTGCCGCTTGCTGACTGATTGTAATTCACACTAAATTATATGCAAGAATCTAACCAATCTAATCGTACCATGTGTAATGTTATTGAGATTTTTATGATTATCGATATTTACATATGCAACTCTTTTGGTTTGAAATTAAAGAAAACAAATTTATACAATATAATGATGATTCCATGTTGTTATTAATCAATTAAATCAAAAACATCATCATCAACATCATATTATCATCGTGGATGTTTTTATATGACGATTGAAATGTTTGGTCTTTGAACTTTTCTCTATAGATTGTGTGAAGAGCACGTGTGTATATAATTATTTGTATTTATTATTGATGACTTTAATATATGCTAAATCATCTAGAAATTAATTAACAAAAAGTTCACTTTTAAAATAAATAAAATTGCGCGCCTAATACCATCAGCGGCGTTGCCAGCACTAAATATTATATACAAAAGCAGCTCCCATGTTAACAGCCCCTGTTAACCAATTTAAAAATCGATTCTGAATCAGCATCGAGGAGTCGAACATCGAACGGACATCGGCATCTGTCGGCTATCGAAATATAAAATAGTCACTTCGATTTTCTTTGGAATTATTTACTACCAGCTGTACTCAGTGTTGAACTTCTATATGTTCATTGCTTGGTGATTATAATGGACGAATCTAATAACAATATTGATATACATAACATTATCAAGTTATTGGAGCACTTATGAGTATCGATATTTATATTTCAACTATTGTTAAACTAATATTAATAAATTAAGTAAATATAATTATGTTTATTTATATATTTTAAATAGTGAGTGACAGTTATTCGGGCTTTAATTTCCGGTAATTTAATAAAAATATGTATTATTATTTATGTATTTGTTATGAACAAACTGACAGTTTCAATTGAAATCATTTTGAATTTCACGAGTTCGATTAAGAGAAATTAACAGCTGCTAACCCGATACCTAATTTGTGCATGAACTATCGAAGTATGCATTCGATAGCGTGAAGTACGATACTCAATTATGTTAAGGGGCATTCCGATATTTGTTTTCGTCGATGAAAGCATATTAGTGAATTGCTAAAGTTTTCGCGAAAACAAATAAGAAGTTCAATAAAAACTATGAAACAGAAGTTGCGAAGTTAAAAGAAACTCGAAAAAATATAACGCATCTAAATCGACGATGTATTCAACTGAGAATTCTATATGGGAAATCGGCACTTTTCGAAGGCCATCTCTTCTAAACTAAGCCGAAAACAAAAAATTATTACTTAATTTTATCGTCATATCTCGTCGAGATTTATAAGGATCAATCGTCAGATCTTGGCGCCTTAGAAACTGCAAACTCCCCTTCTGATTTTTTAAATTTTATATATAAATTAACAGCTTGCGCTCGGAGAAACAACGATATATCGATACATCGCTGTTTTTATGATAAACATCGATGTTTTCCAAGCTCTACTTTATAGGGTTGGAGATGTCTCCTGAGGCGCGTTAAAAACTCTTAGCCCACTGCAAGGGTATAATTAATGCGGGTGTCATTGCCTGTCTCTCTCTCTCTCTCTCTGTTCTCTCTCCCTCATTTGTGTAAATAATTCTATAATTGATTTCAAATGAAAGTCTTTAACTTGCGGTTCCATAAATAATCTGTTAATCTCCTACGAACTGCGGCGAGTTCATTTGCATCTCTCTCTTCCTTCCTCTCTCTCTCTGTCTCTTAAGTGAGTGATCTCTGGCTTGTCTGGTTTCGTCACCCAATTCCCGTGGAGCATCCTGTTTACAGGATCTAGCTCAGTGTGCGCTTAATTAATCAAAAGATTGTTTAGATCCGATCACGAACTGATCCGTAAAGTGGTCGCTCTCGAGACTCGGTGCCGGATGTGCAGATTGGGAGTCGAAGTCGCCCTTTCAAAGAGGCCAAAACATCATAAAGTTCTATTTTTAATGTCACACGACAGGCAAGGAGGCACGGGAAAGGGGCACGTTTGATACGCTGCCGGTTTTACAATGAAATGGGGGGAGTTGTTGAGCGACAAGAGGTGGGGGGAGTGCGGGAGGGTAAGCTTAAGCTCTATATTTGAATTTGAAGTACACGCGCTTCCATAGGTGGCAGCCACTTGTGCAGCACGGGGCACGTACAGGGGTGAAGGTGGGACACTGCGTGCGTGGCATGTGCCGCCACTTGATGTTGCAAGCTGTGGCAGTGGCTGCCAAAGAGTGCAAGGCATGCAACATACACCATCTCAGTCTGGCATCATGTTGTATGTCTGTCGTCAGTGTGTGTGTGTGTGTGAGTTGCCACAAATACCTTGTCAAAATTCAAAGAAACAAAAGCGGAAATGTTGTTTTCTTTTATTCTGTTATTTTTAACATCAACATCAGAGAAAAACTAAAACAAAAACATTATCCTCACCAAATTTATGTATTCAACCATGATGTAACAAAATATATGTGTATTTAATATGTAAGAATAATAATGTTATAATAATACCTTTCACTTTTGATCTCGTCTTGTGGCTTGGAATATATAAAGATTAGTATAAACTGTGACTTAAACGTCAATTGTATCAAGTTTTTACGTTCATTATGGCATTCAAAGTACTCTTATTGTAAAATCTTTAATCCCACGAAGTTGTTCCAACAGTTTACTGTTTTTAATCCGTTTATCTGCAAAAATTGTTATCTTGTCCAATTGTTTGGCGTAACGATGACCACATTTGCCCAATGATTTGTGAATTGGAACATTTCGGATATCTACATGAAGTTCTTTCAGATTAGGAAAGTACGGTATTTGTACTATATTGTATGACCTAAGCAGTAACTCTTCTAGTAATGGACAGAATTGTGGCAGATCTTGAAGGTAATCTGTATCTATTAGTATTCCTTCGAAATGCAAGACACGAAGGTTCTTTAATGTGGCACAAATATACCCTATGTCGGTGAAGGAGCCTTTACAAGCATCTATACGTAACTCCTCCAGTTGAGTCAATTCCCTTAGTTGAATTACTGAAAGTTCGAAGTATATTCATGAAAAGTGAAAATGATTGAATGCCATACTGGGTATACTTACATGCACCTTCAGGAAAATCATATAAGTGTAATTTTCGCAAGTTTGGTAATTCTTGCATTGATTGGACTATTCTCTTCAATGCAATGCGTTCTTCCTCATAACCAGACCTAGTTATGGTAATTTGAGTTATGCTTGTAAGTTCGCAGAGCTTGCGTCTTACTACATCTAGATTATTCACATGTTGCAATGTAAAGGTTATTCTTTGCCACGACTTGCAATGTTTAACTGCACAATTCATAGCCATCAACAGGTCTTTATTAAAGGAATCGAACATAAGCGACTTTACCACGTATCCACAAAGGAATAGTAGGGAATCCCAAATTTCAACTGGAAACTTGCGAAGGTATATAAAGTCGAATTTATCTCTATTGTGAAATAGAAAAGCTTCTCCCAGATTTGGATGTGCATATGCCAAATTGATTTGATCCTCCATATTAAGTTCGGAGAATATAATTTTTAGTACGTCGAAGTTAAGATCGATAATATTTATGCACGAATTCATTTTTAAATTATTTGATGTTAAAATATTAGAAACTTTGCCGCTTGCTGACTGATTGTAATTCACACAAAATTATATGCAAGAATCTAACCAATCTAATCGTACCATGTGTAATGTTATTGAGATTTTTATGATTATCGATATTTACATATGCAACTCTTTTGGTTTGAAATTAAAGAAAACAAATTTATACAATATAATGATGATTCCATGTTGTTATTAATCAATCAAATCAAAAACATCATCATCAACATCATATTATCATCGTGGATGTTTTTATATGACGACTGAAATGTTTGGTCTTTGAACTTTTCTCTATAGATTGTGTGATGAGCACGTGTGTATATAATTATTTGTATTTATTATTGATGACTTTAATATATGCTAAATCATCTAGAAATTAATTAACAATAAGTTCACTTTTAAAATAATTAAAATTGCGCCCATAACACCATCAGGGGCGTTGCCAGTGCTAAATAATATATATAAAAGCAGCTTCCATGTTAACAGCCATGAGTATCGATATTTATATTTCAACTATTGTTAAACTAATATTAATAAATTAAGTAAATATAATTATGTTTATTTATTTATTTTAAATAATGAGTGACAGTTACTCGGGCTTTAATTTCCGGTAATTTAATAAAAATATGTATTATTATTTATGTATTTGTTATGAACAAACTGACAGTTTCAATTGAAATAATTTTGAATTTCATGAGTTCGATTAAAAGAAATAAGCAGCTGCTAACCCGATAGCTAATTTGTGCATGTACTATCGATGTATGCATTCGATAGCGTGAGTTACGATACTCGATTCTGTTAAGGGGCATTCCGATATTTTTTGTGTGCAACATGTCGAATTCACGGGAAGCATATTAATAAATTTCTAAACTTTTCGCGAAAACAAATAAGAAGTTCAATAAAAAACTATGAAACAGAAATTGCGAAGTTAAAAGAAACTCGAAAAAATATAACGCAACTCGTTGGGAGTATTCTTTGCAGCATTTGAAACATTTAAAGAAAACTCTTAAGAAAAAAACATGGCGCCTACGCCGCTGCCGCTGGAACAAATGCCCGGTGCCAGCGCTGGATATCTTCCAGCTGGGCAGGAGGGCGGACCAAGGATTAATACAATGTCAATGTCGGTGCTAATCGATTTCATTATACAGCGCACATACCACGAGCTGATGGTGCTGGCCGAATTGTGAGTAGAAAACGAGTCAAATGACGATGAGGGGAGGGGGACGTGTTGCAATTCTTGACACTTCTTCTCTACAGATTGCCACGCAAGACGGATATGGAGCGAAAGGTGGAAATCTATGCATATGCGGCACGCACGCGACACTTATTCACGCGCCTCAATGCTCTGGTGAAGTGGGGCAACTCCGTGTCCAAGGTAGACAAGAGCTCACAGATAATGAGCTTTCTGGATAAGCAGAATATGCTGTTTGTGGAAACCGCGGACATGCTGGCACGCATGTCGCGGGAGACGCTGGTGCGGGCACGTCTGCCCAACTTTCACATTCCTGCTGCTGTGGAGGTGCTCACCACAGGCACATACAACAGGCTGCCCACGTGCATACGGGAACGCATTGTGCCGCCGGATGCCATAACGCCGGCTGAGAAGAAGCAGACACTGTTGCGGCTCAATCAGGTCATACAGCATCGTCTGGTCACGGGGAAATTGCTGCCTCAGATGCGAGAGTTTCGCATACGCAATGGACGTGTCACGTTTGAGGTGAAACACGAGTTTAGCGTTGCCCTCACCGTCATGGGGGACAGTCCGAATGTGCCGTGGCGTCTGTTAGATATTGATGTACTCGTCGAGGACAAGGAGACGGGCGGTAAGTTGTAGTTACAGTTTAACATTACTGACCAGTGATAAATCTTTAATATGTTCTTCTATATGTATCCCAACAGATGGCAAGTCGTTGGTGCATCCGCTGCAGGTCAACTATATACACCAACTGATTCAGGCGCGACTTGTCGAGAATCCCAATGCACTCAGTGAGGTGTACAATTGTCTGCACTACTTCTGCCAATCGCTGCAGCTGGAGGTGCTCTATACGCAAACGCTGCGACTTAACTACGAGCGGCTGGACGACAACAATATCAATGTGGAGGAGTATGTGCCTGGAGTCAAGCTAACCGTTTCCTATTGGCGTGATCTCAAATCGGAACTGGGCTATCGTCTCACTGTGCAGTCGGATCCAAGTGAAATAGGGCGACCCTTGGCCGTTGTGCATGTTCCCTCGCTGGGCGCCAAGGAATCAGCTGATGTTGCCGATCGTGCTGTGCGCTCTGAGCATCTATCCATGGAGCGCCTGATTGTGCACACGGTTTACATTCGTTCAGTGTCAAGACTGAGTGATCTCAAACTTGAATTCCAGGCATTCCTCAAGGACGTTGACTGTGAGTGTAAATGTTGTTGTTGTTGTTGTTGTGCCAGCAAATCGCTCATATAATTACATGATTTAATCTATATTCCAGTTAATCTGCAGGGCACACCAGCTATACTAACTGTGCCCGTGTTGTCGCCCTGCCTGCGGGCCGAGCAGATTCACATAACCATTGACACGCACACTGGCATGTTCCGCTGTCATGTGCCCAAACATTTGGATTGCCCCATCACGGACGATATGCAGGATTGCCTCAATGGCGATCGGAGCAAGCTACCCGCATTGCTCTCGGAGCTACGCTATTGGATCACCCATCGACGTTGCGAGAAGACGCTGCAGCATCTGCCTGCCACAGCCACTGAGACGTTGCCTTTCCTAACACTACCCGAGCAGGAGTTATTGCAGGGTGGACGCCACAAGATCTACGTCAAGCTGCATCGTCATCCCAATATTATTCTGGCAAGTGTAGAGCTAAGAGATGGATGCTTGGCAGAACCTTTCTAACAAGTTTTTCGCTGTCATTTTGCAGGTGGTACAATTGAAAGAGAAGCCGGCAATGCCCAACGAAATGGAGTACACCTTTCATCTTGGCTTTGTTGTCTTTCAAAAGGACGAGAACGATGTTGTAGATGACTCGGCCAAGCAGTTGGTATCCATAGTGGCGCAACCACCTTCGGAGATACCCAAATTGTATACGAAGCTAATGCGCCTGATTGAATTTGACACATTCGTGGCCACCCACGGACCCGGCACAGAGGTTGATGGTGAGTGCAGGCGCCCACTTCAACGAGATTGATAATGACAACTGCGTTCTTTCCAGCAGAGTTATCACCACATAAACGCAAATCAAATAGTGACATTCTGGCACCACCAGCCAAGCAACAAAAGACAATATTTCCAGCATATTTCATACCGGAATTGGCCCATGTAGTGGCCATGTGTGATGAGAAGATACCGTTCCTGAATTTGGCACAAACACTATCGAAATATCGCATACCCCACAGTGGCCTGCAGGTGGAAGCGAATGCAACGTCGTTGGTGTTAAAGATCCTTGCGCTGCCACAGCCTGGCACGGCTCTGGCAACGACAGCAACAGGGGAACAACAGGTTGCCAAGCCAAGTGCAACCAATTCCACAACATCAACAGCGCTGCCAAAGATCGAGCCACATGTGTGGGATGATCTAATGCGTCGTGTACTCTCCATATCGGTACGCTCGCAGACCAACAAGAACAGCCAGGTGCGCATCTGGGTGGTTGAGTTTGTGTTCTACAGCACGCCGCTGCAGAGTACCCACCAGAAGGAGCAGGGTAATCGGCGCACTGTCTACCTAACCTATGAGCAGGCCAATCATGATTTCTCCAAGACTGTCGAGGATCTGCTCAACGACTGGTCCAAGATTGTCTATCTTTATACGCTCGTGCACGACTTTGCCGAGCAGCTGCGCAACAGTAAGAAAACAAACTGAATTTCTGGTTTGATTTATATTCAATTTACTATATCATAATCTTGTTGTAGAGCGACTAAGCCTTGGCGATATGCTGGTGGTCAAGTCGTACAGCTATGTGAATCTGCTGCTGGGCTATGGGCCCAAGAAGGAGGTCACCTGCAACATCTACTGGTCTGTGCAGTCACATGGCTTCCGACTGACCTTTGTGGGCGGCATATCGGCTGTCAATGCACACTCCATGATGCGTGATCAGCTGGCACAGCATCTCAATCAGCAGCACAGTCTGACAAGCATTGCTCACATACTCCATGAGACCTACAATCCCATGAGCTCCATTGCCAAGCTGCCGGTGCTGCCATTGTTGGGTATTCCTGTAAGTTGCCACTAATGTTGCAAGTGTACTGTCTGTGTGTGTTCTACATATTGTAATCTATTGCAGCGCCCTCAAGTGCCAGTGCTGTCGTTCTGCATGCTGCCGCAGTCACCCTGCCTGATGCGCTTGACCTACCACGCCGTGTACTGTCTGGAGCTGCGTTTCCGTGCCAATCGTTTGGTTTCCATTCGGGACGGTGCCAGCAGTCGCTTTGAGCGCAACGTCATTGAGGAGTTCACGCCCATACAGGGCCTCAAGGCGTTTCTCTCGAAATATGTGGATGAGTCCGCTGTCTATCGAGGACGTGCACCGCATGAGGATGACAATCCATTGTCGCCAATGGGGCTAGAGGATAATTATGGTGGGCCAAGCAGTGTGGCTGGTGTGGGTGCGGGAGGCTCTTCACCCTTCCTTGGCGCTGGCATGAGAGGACCACAATCGCCGCGGGATAGTGGTCTACGATTTCCTGCACCACACACGCCGCCGTCAAGCTCCAATCCACACACACCGGCCAGTCCGCATCCCAGTGCGGGCGGTGGAGGTGGCAGTGGTGCACAGAGTCATGCGAACTTTAATTTAACATCACCACCAGCACCGCACATGCCTCATCCATCGCCCGGTGGATTGATGCCTTCGTCACCGTTGAATCCACAGCCCAGTCCGCATATGGTGCACAGTCCGGGGCCGAATACGTTGTACATGCAGAGCCATCAGGATTCACCGTTCACAGCCATGTCGCCGGCGAATAGCAACTGGCCGGGATCACCAAGCATGCCGCGCCCATCGCCACGGCCCGGACAGAGTCCAGAGCACAAGAGCACAGGAGGAGGTGTTGTTGGTCAGGGTGGAGGAGGAGGTGTTGGAGATCGTAGTGGCACGCGTGGCACTTTAAATCGACCCTGGGCTGGTGCTGTGCCCACGCTGTTGACCCACGAAGCACTCGAGACGCTCTGCCGTGCCAGTCCACATCCCAACAAGGACATCAATGTGGCCGACATGAGCCCCTTGGAGCGCTTCCTCGGCTGCGTCTATATGCGTCGCCAGCTGCATCGCAACATACAGAGTGAGGAGACGCTGACCGCGCTGAACTCCACCGAACCGGGTGTGGTGCTCTTCAAGGTGGATGGCCTGCAGTGCCAGGTGATGCTCAACCAGCTGCACATGCAGTCGCTGCATCTGAAGGTCACCCAATTGCCACCGATGCCAGACAAGCCAACGTTCCAGCTGAGTCCCGACGATCTGCTTGTGATCGAGCAATATTTTGATACCCGCGTCGCTGCCCCCCGTATCGCCCCAATGCGTTGCACAGCATTTGCCGGCTGTTGAATCTACCCGGTCATGTGGTCAAGGACTTTGTGCAGATCATGCGATTGGAACTGAAGCCCGAACTGGGTGGCGATCAACTCAAGTGGACTGTGCAGATGTGCATGCGTATGCCGCCCTCGGCGCTGCCCATTGTGCCCATTGGGAATCCCTGTGTGGTGCTCGGCCGCATGAAGGTGCTCTTCTTCTTGCACATCACACGCATACCCTACAACGGCAAGGACTGGAAGGATAGTCCCTCCCTGGTGCTGCCCATTGTCCATGACATTGCCACCAATCACACACAGGTCGCCGAGCGACGTGAACAGGTTCCATCGCCCATGATGGCGGCGGCCAACACATTGCTGCGTCGCTTTGCCGAGTTCGGAGTGCAGCAGAATCAATGTTCACTCTTTCCGGCCATCACAGATCTGCTGACCAATTTGACCACCGATCTACCGCCACCACCAAATCCCAATGCGGGTATTGGTGTTGGTCCACCTGTTGGTGTTGGTGTGGGTGGCCTGGTGGGTGGTGTGGGCGCTGGCGGCGTTGGTGTTGGCGTCGGTGTCGGCTCCAGTCCGAATCCAATGATGCCAATGCAACAGCTGCAGCCGCAGCAGGTCGGAGGTGGACATGGTGGACCGCAATTGGGACCCAATCCTGGGGGTCCGCAGTGATGAAGGCGCAAGCGCCGCGCCTCCTCGCAGCAGCCATGAGAGGCGGCGCAAGTGCGACACAAACACACACAGCGATATATATATATTGCCGTTTATCAATTTATTATTTATTTATTTTATTTATATTGATTTAATGCTCGACAAGTTGCAACACACACTCAAAAGTCAAGACCAACAGCGAGTTCAAGATCAAGAATACAAATTATGATTACAATTAAATGATACCGTATACGGAAGAGTTTGGAATGAGACAGATGGACAGACAAAGAAAGGGAGAGAGAGAGGAGAGTAGAAGAATATACATTACAATAAAAACAACAATTGTACAAAAGTGCACTGAGTACACAGGAAATAAAGCACTAACTAACATTGTAAACTAATTATAACACGACGATGAGCAGCCTGCCTGCCACGCCCTGCTCCCCCACAATATCACAATATATTTCTAGCCTGGAGAGATTTGTGACTACTTGCACCGAGGATTAATTGTTGCTTCAACTTGTTCATATTTGGCTTGGATTAGTGCGAGGCAGCGAGCTGCGTGCTCTCCATCTGGCTGGTCAGCTCGCTGATGCCCTCTTCCTCGTCGGAGATGAGGTCCACCCAGTAGCGTAGCTTCTTGCTGCGCAGATAGCTCGACGAGTTGTCAAACACAACGGTGTCTGTGGAATAGGAGACAAACAAGGATAAGTTATACAGCTCAAAGAGAGAGGGAGAGAGAGAGAGCAGTCTCTGGACACTTACATGTGGTATTGGGTCGTGTGGAGATGAAACCCGCCTCGTCCATTTCGTTGGAGTAGACCGTGCCCAGTGGCACCTCGCTGCGCTTCTCTCCCGTCGCATTGTCCACGCTAAAGATGCCGAACTTGATGTCGTAGTCAAAGGTGCGGAAGTTCCACGAGAGGATCTGCTGCTGCGACTGTTGCTGCTGCTCATCCTTCAGCTGCCCGCTGACATTGAACTGCAGCTTCAGTTTGTCGCCCTTGTTCACCTGCGTCTCAATAAAGTCCTTGTCGCTCTGCTGATTACTCTGATCCACAAACAGCTCCTCGGGCAGTTTGCCACCCCAGACCATGAGGGACTTGCACTGTGGATCCCCCAGTTTATCCACCAACTGTCCGCCCCAGCATTTGGGGAACTGCTTGGGATCCACGTGGGAGAAGAGCTGTTGCTGCCACTTATCCGCTCCCGTCTTATAGATATGAATCTTGCTCGTTGTGTTCTCGTCCAGGAACTTCTTAACTATGTTAAATGCCACCGAGAACAGTTTGGGTGCATTGATGAGGTAGCATGTTTTGAGTAGCTCAGGAAAATTGGCCTCGTACTGCTTTATCGACGAGATAACACACTCTGCAGCGGGACGCCATGCGTATTGCTTCAGGTTCAACGATTCACAGTCGAAGAACACGACCAGCTGACGCGCCTTCCAGCCATGCTGCTGACTCTGCTGGTAGGCGGTCTTCATGAAGCGCTCCAGCAACAGCACCAGATACTTTTGGAACTCAAAGCGTGTCACACAGTGCATCATGCCCCAGACATCAAAGTTGTAGAATGGACACACAATCACTACCCAGAGGAAGGGGAAGAGGGAGGTGAGTGAGGTTTACTTACTTATATCTTGGTGATTGTCAAGTCCCTCCACTTACCTGGCGAACCCTCATTGTCGTATCCCATAAGTCCATAGGGCAAATACTCACGCAGCGCCTGCGGTGCATCCCACTTCTCCAGGTTGTCCACATTCCACATGGCGCGGGTCTTCAGACTCTGCAGGGAGTGGCAGAGAGAGAGAGAGAGAGAGTTGCAATTTTGAGGGTCTCTGATCTTAAAGGTCTCCCCGGCTTTGCACTTACCGCTTTCAGCATTTGCTCAGCTGCTTCCAGGTTCCATTTGCGAGCTATAGAAAGAACATAGTATACCATATAGTAAATATAGCATATATATGTAGATATCTGATTAGTTTGACTTACCTCGCAGCCAACGCAGCAGAAAGTAGTCGTCATGTGTCTCGTTTAGTTCATCCTGCATTAGCTTGCGGAACTTGAAGTGCAGAAGAAACAGATAAAATAAGAAGATATACATACATTATATATATAACTGATCAGTTATAATGTATATATAATAATATACATAAATATAGGCTAGACCTTAGGCATTTAATGGATTAAGTATATATAACTTTAATAAATTTGATAATTTCTAATGTCTAGTATAAAATATATGTATAGTTGATATACATAACTGATCAGTTCTAATGGCTATTGTATACTATATGTCTAGTTGAGATATATTTGGCTGATATACGAGATGTGTTCAAATGATATTGATGAATACAATTCATCTTCTTTTTGCCTACTATATGATATGTATTATACATATAACTGATCGATTCATATATACATACAATATATAGATTGGATATAACAATCCTTCTCATGTCAAATATATATCATATAGAGATTATATTATACAAATGATCATTTCCAATAGAGTCTAAACTGCTAACCTTGGGTGCACTCTGTGCTTAAGCATCGGAAAGGTCTTTTAACTCTGTCGAATTGCGCGATTAGCACTAATCTGGGTTAATATTAGCACCGTTATACCGTTAATCATGTGACTGAAGTGTGCGTATCTCGATTCGTAGCGATCGGCAATCGCAGTCTTAACTTTATTTGACTTGTGCTTGAATCGGAAACTTGTTTACCTCCAATAACTGTTAATATAACCTTGATGCAATGCCAATTTTCATACCTAACCAAGGGAGCGGGGGGACGGGCATATACCCCTTACTTTTGTGGTGTATGTTATTTAAAACTTTACGATACACAACAACTTCTGATCTATTTCCCCTTTTGGCTTTGCCAGTTCAACTCTCGAGGCCAAGTTGACTTTTTATTTATTCTCACTCTCTGAAGGCATGACTCTACACAACTCGTAGTCGTAGTAGGAATTGGATTAGCCAAGTATGATCGATAGATGGGGAAACTGTAGTTTCCACCTTGGTAGTACTTGCTCAATTACAGGCATAACTTGCGCGGTCATTATAACTGGTACAGCTGGAGAGTATTACTGTCAACCCAATTAACAAATGTTAAAAGAGTTGATTCGTGTTGGGCTTGTTTAATTGTTGTTGCTAAACTTGAGCTTGGAATTTATTCAAACACACACTTAGCAATTCGTCAGCTCGTCGACTGCTTGAATTCAATAACAAGGCTAACACAGACGGACAGAGACAGAGAGACACCCGTCAAAGACGCTTCTTCTTGCTTGGGTTTTTTATATTGTTACTGCACAGTGGCCATTGAGGGAGGCTAGCAAGGGGAGCTACAGTTTTGTTTAGCATTTTTTCAGCTTGACTTCCTCATAACTTACGCGGGTTCTTGCCACTGCAGACTGCTGTAAATTGCCGCGACTAAACAAAGGCTAAACCCAAATTGAAATGCGACGTGGTGACTTTCAGCTATTATTTTTGATATTGCAGTTGAAAGCATCTGTATAAGGTATTATTAAATATGCTATTATACGACTATATTATATTCAGCTATTTTTTTGATATTGCAGTTGAAACCCTCCATAAAAGGTTGTTGGTCGGCTGGGCGCCATTTTATTATTATTATATCATTATAAACGTGGTTAAACGTTTTGTTTGTTCTTCAACTGTAAATTCGGTTTGCTGTTCAATTCACCTTCAGTTGCACAAGACTGCAAGGGGCGAAGGGGGCGGGGCACGCTATGGCCCGCGTGTTAGACAAATATTGAATGATTTCGCACCGGGAGCCAAAAAACCAGTTGCGGCTTACGAAGAACTCATTAGCATTTCTACAAGATGGTTAACTGTATATGTCTATATGTATAGGTATTTATTATATGTTTTTATGTATGTATGTATGTATATATATGTATATATGTCTGTATTGCTGGAAGTATTTAGCTTTTTGGGCCAGCTCAGCTTGCTAAAAGGGAGAGAGAGAGCAAGATCATTTTGTTGGGGTCTTTGAGATAAGCTAATGACACTTCTAATTGCAATTGCTCGGCCATGAAATGACAATTGTAATTGTAATACTAAAAGCTTTTTCAAAGTGTTACGTCATAGTTAGTGGAGGCGAAGGGGCGCTTGAAGGGGGTCTTACTGTGTATTCATCTGCCGACTGCAGCTGCAAAAGTGTGCAACATTTTTGTGTTATTTTTTTTGGCAATTTAACCGGTTCCGTTTTCAAATTCGATTTCATTTTGGAGGCGGTAAAGGAAAATCAAGGAGACATGTAGATTTATGTGTTTGCCTGAGGCCGGTGTGGACTGCGACGCCGACTGAGGCTGCGTTGCGATTTCTCAAGCGTAGAACAACATCAACAAATGGCGAAAACAGAATACGTCGTTGTTGTTGTTGTTATTGACTCTATTGATTGCTGCACAGTGTGACAATATGTATGCAAATCGATTTGTAATCTAATTTCCATGCCATATGTTACGCCTGAACAGAGACTTCAGACTTCAAAGTCGACGCATCGATGAGTTTGTACAAGTTTTAAATGCGCAATTAGTCATGTTTTTTTTATCGCAATGCGGTACATGTTTTTTGCAAATAAATACGAGAAATCTACGTTGAAGTCCACGAGTTCTGCAATACAGTACATTATAATTTGTATGCATATAATTATCAAAGATAAATTCCAATTTATTTGCCATATAAAACACTTTTCTAAGTGGAAAGGGTCAAATTCAATATGTACACTCAATATTAGTAGAAGTATATTGTATAAGTATAATAATCCCACTTGACCCACCTTTCCACCCCACCCACCTTTTCTTGAATATATCGTATTGCGCAATTGTTTTCTAAATTCTAGTTATAATTATATTGTTTCATAGTTTGCGGATTGATTCTTTGAACTTTTAGTAGCTCTATAATTGCATTTCCTATAACACAGCACTGAATAGCTGAAGAGGAAAAGTACTATAAGAATGGAAGAATGTGTGTACAATTTCTCCATCTATAATTCGATATAACAATAAATGTAAACCGGTTTATATGTAATAATACCTAACATATAACAGTACAATAATTAATAATAATAATATTTACATTTATAATTATAATTATTGCAAAAAACTGGTTATTTTATCGCTCACAACTGTCTTATCTACCAGTCTAACTGGATTTAGTCCCCCAGTTAAATAGATCTGATTGTTTTATTATTGCGTTGCTTGCAAACATTCAATTTCATTATTTGCCTTATCATTTGCGACGCCCACGCACAGTGTGCACAGTGCACAGTGGGTTCTCTTTGAATTGGAGAGAGAGACAGAGAGAGCAGCATTGTATGAAGAGCAGCTTTTGCTAGTGCTCTCTCTCTCTCTCTCTGTTGTTCTCTTACCTGATCCAATGTTTGACGCTGCTCGGCGCTGATTTCGGGCAGTGGACCAGACATAATGTTTATTTATTTAACCAAAGTTGTTAAAATGTTGCCAATTTAGTATGTTACACACACACACACTCGCGCATACACACGCGCGCACACTCGAATTTCTTTTTCGTCGTTTTGCGGATTTTGGCTTTGACTTTGGCGCAGCGTGTGAAAGGAAGGGGGAGGGTTGGGGAGGGGGAGATGTCTTAAAAAATAATAATAATAAAAACTTTCTACAGTTGCGTAGCTTGTGTTGCTGTTGTTATTGTTGCTGTTGCTTGGTCAGCCTGTTGCATACAGTATTTTGACTTTGATGCCCCACTGTGCGTTGCCTCTGCCTCTGCTGGGCGTGTAATAACAATAATTGCGCTTTAATTGCAGCAATGTGAATTGTTTTGTGTGTTGCACGCACTAAAACTAAACAAAGCGCGGCCTCATTTCAAGTGTCACTTCACGTTTTGTTTATATTCAGCTCAGAATTGTGATGAACAGCAGTGTGTGGAGGAGGAGGAGGAGCAGGAGGAGCAGGTGAACGCGCGCGGGGTAGTCGGAGTAGCTTTTTTGCGTGCTTGGCCTTTGGCAGGCGACGAACAACTGAGCCACAATGCGGCGTCGCTCTGCTACTTAACATGTGCGCGCTCTCGCTCTCACTTGCGCTCTCTCGTAGGGCAAAGCGAGAAGAGAGCTGAGTGCAGATTGAGAGTGTGCCGGTGTTTTGGCATGGCTCTGTCAAGAGAGAGAGAGGGAGTGGAAGCTCTCTTAGGTATAAGAACAAATCACTTGTGCATTGATATTTCATACTGCTCTACAGATTATAGGCATGCGAGTATACACACATACATATGTATGCATATAGGGCACATTGGGCAGGGTTTTATCAACTTTGGACGTGCGCTGCGCTAATTATCAGTCGCATATTTATTGTGGCATTTTCTGCACAATTCTATATTTATTTCTTTGTATTGTACTTTCAACAGTGATAAGATAAAAACAATGAAGATTATGTGTGTGTGTGCTGTGGCTTTGTTTCTTTAACTATCCAATATAGATTCACTTATCTGCCAACCTGCCCACCCACGGTCCATGGACACGGAGGGATCATTGGTTCTTACGACATATGTTAAATCTATATTCTATATGATTTACATGGTGTGCACTTTGTGCCGTTTATTTGGTTCTGGTTCTAAGCTGATTTTGTTGTTGCCCAGAGGATCTACAACGTTGCAACGGAACAGAACAAGACATGCAAAGTCATGCCCTTATGTATATGTATGTTCACGCATACACACTCATATGTAGGTACATTGGTCATGCCCCATTTTGATACATAAGGGAATAATTACTGCTAAAATAAATACCCAAAACAAAATCAGCATCCCTTGAGATTATATTCAGTGTTAAGCTTTAATTCGGAATCTAATATAAGCATTTAATCATGATGTAACATATCATTCATGTACATAGGTATATGATATGTAATATAAGGTGACCTTGTCGTGAAAAGGAATATGAAAAGATTAGTATAAACTGTCTCAATTGTATCAAGTGTGTACGAACATTAAGGTATTCAACGAACGCACTGCGTGTGCCGACGAGACCAATTAATGGAATTAAATCACGAATGTGAATATATTCTACGAAATGGAAGAATTATTTTAAAATCTTTAATCCCACGAACTTGTTCCAGCAGTTCACTGTTTTCAATCTTTTTATCTGTATGAATTGTTAACTTGTCAAATTGTTTGGCGTAACGATGACCATATTCGCCCAATGCTTGGTCAATCGGATCACTGCGGATATGTATCTTAAGCTCTTTTAGTTTAGGAAAGTACGGTATTTTCATTGTTTTAAATGGAACAAAGCATAAGTTCTCTAGTAATGGACAGAATTGTGGCAGAGTTTGAAAGGAATCTTCATCTTCTACATTTCCATATACATCCAAGACACGAAGGTTATTTAATGTGGCACAAATATTCATTATGTTGATATGGACGTTGATGCCATAATTGGTTATACTTAAGTCCTCCAGTTGAGTCAATTCCCTTATTTGATTTACTGAAAGTTCGAAGTACGAGGGTCGTAAGCCACTTCAGAATTCATGAGAAGTCAAAATGATTAAATGCCATGCTGGCAATACTTACATGCACCTTCAGGAAACTGAAGTATATGTAATGTTCGCAAGTTTGGTAGTTCTTGCATTGATTGGAATAGTTTTACGATTTCAAGATTATTCAATATTTCATCGTACCTATCTTGAGCTATCTTAATAGTCTTCAAGTTTGTAAATTCGGAGAAGCTTAAATTATATGATTTATTAAACCATAACATTCTGACTACTATTTTTTGCAACGCCGTGCAATGTTTTGCTGCACAATTCATTTGCAGAGACAGGTCGTCTACACCCAATACAATCGATTCTACCATGAATCCACATAGGGAAAGTAGGGAGTCCCACTGTGCACTTGCGTAATGTGCAAGGTAAATTTTTTTTAATTTGCTTTTATTGTGACGTAGAAAACCTTCTCTCAGATTTGGATGTGCACATCCCAAGTTGATTTGATCCTCCATATAGAGTTTCGAGAATATAATGTCTAGAACGTCCAGGTTAAGATCGATAATATTTTTGCACGAATCCATTTTTAAATTATTTTATATTAAAGTATTAGAAACTTTTCCACTTGCTGACTGATTGTAATGCACACGATGCACGAATCTAATATCAATGGCGATATAAATTACATACCATGTGTTCTGTTATTGAAATTTTGATGAGTATCGATATTTCATATACAACTATCGTTTAGCTCATGTAAAAACATATTAGATCTGTCACAATAATTTAGCAAATAATATTATATAAATATACATATATATTTTTCGAACTATGTAAGACAACTATTTACAGCACTTTGGGGTTTAATTTCCTTTGGCTCCCATCCATTTAATTAATTCATCGAGCTAAATAGCTAAGATGATTACCAAAAAATACCAAAAACACCAAAAAGTATCGACAGTCGTGTTGGTCTAAGGACGAGCTAGACAAAACAGCGCAGATCGGTTGCAGTGGGGGTGTTTGTGTATCTGTGTACATTAGGTAGGGTTGCCATATCTACTGACTTATTAGTAATTTCACTAATTAAGGACATGTTTATTGATTTACTGATTTTGTGAAAAGAAAACTGATTTTTCCAAAAAGTAAAAAAGTTTTCTGCTTACATATATAAAATGTGTATTGCGAACTCTTTCTTCTGATGCCACAGGTGGCAACCCTTGTATTGTGTCTGGTGCCTACTTGGAAATCACTAAGCAGAACCCAAAGCATTGAGAGTAGAGAATAGAGATGGGAGCGCGCCGGGCCGGGCCCCGGGCCCCCTTTCAAAAAGTTCCGGACCGGGCCGGGCCTCAAAAATTCGGTCAATTGTTTTTAATTTGCTTCTATTGTGAAATAGAAATCCTTCTCTGAGATTTGGATGTGCACATCCCAAGTTGATTTGATCCACCATCTTCGAGAATATAATCTCTAGTTAAGATCGATAATATTTATGCCCGAATCCATTTTTATATTATTTGATGTCCAAATATTAGACTCTGCCACGTGCTGACTGATTGTGATTCACACTAAATACGATGCACGAATTTATATCCAAAAACAGATAGTACTGCTTACTTAGCAGTCAAACAGCTTAACAGATGGCGCTGCTGCAGCCTGTCAGTATGTACAACAGATGGCGCCAGCTAATATATGCCGCCTAAAAGATGCAATGGTTTTATGCACACTGACCCTCAAACTGTTGCACAGCATTCAAAAC
The DNA here is from genome assembly GCA_018903425.1 of Zaprionus nigranus. Taxonomy (NCBI): domain Eukaryota; kingdom Metazoa; phylum Arthropoda; class Insecta; order Diptera; family Drosophilidae; genus Zaprionus; species Zaprionus nigranus. Next base: position 5,252,081 of record JAEIGD010000004.1, on the reverse strand, counting down.
TGTAAATTGAAAGGAATTTTTGAAATATTTAGAAATTCATTTAAACTTGAATTTGTTTAAAATGCAATTGCAAAACAAATTTACACTCTTGCTCTCTATTTAAATCTTCACTTCTGCTTTCTCTGCACTCTGTGTAATTTATTAATTTGCCTGTGCTTGCCCCCCTTTCACAGCTAATAGATGCCGCCTAAAAGATGCAATGGTTTTATGCACACTGACTCGCCAACTGTTGCAAAGCATTGAAAACTGCAAAGTGAAAGGAATTTTCGAAATATTTAGAAATTAAATTAGTTTAAAATGCAATTGCAAGAAAATTTACACTCTTGCACACTTTGTTCGATTTAAATTTTCACACCTGCTTTCTCTGCACTCTACCTCCCCCCCCTCCCAAGTACAATAATAATATGCACTGTATTTAAATAATAATAATTAAAGGTGTGAATTGTGTGTGCCTGAAAGCTTGCCTCCCCCACCCAGGTACCACTTCCCCCCATCCAGTTAATTTATGCGTGAAAAGAATTTGATTGGCGACGGCGACTCTGGCTGCGCTGCTACTGCCTTGTGCTCTGCGCTGCCTCGTTTGCTACTGCGCTGCCTGTGCTGCATATGGTTCCGTTTATTCGCACTCGACTTGCTGAATTTACTACTTTGCGTCACAGAAATGCCAAAACTTAATAATTCAAAAAGTACATATTGAAAAATAGGTTTATAAAAACAAACAATGCATGGACAGACAGACAGACAGACAAGCAGACAGACATATTGATAATTGAATAGATAGGGAGGAATATAGCGGGTTAGGGGTGCCATAGAGCAACACATGATGGGCGTAAAATTTAATGAAATTGTTGAGATTGTTATGCTAGTTCAAACTGTTTCCTATTTCAATTTGCTCAAGATTAGCCCCCCCTTGTGCCCTTCTCTAGCTTTGTAATGTTGCCTCTGCCTCTGCTTCTGCCTCTGCCTGTGACTATGGGTCAGCTGCGTGTGCTGATCAGGCGTTGAGTGGGTAAATCAACACGTGGATCACATTGGCAGAGACGCAATTTAAATCGATCTCTCAATAGTTTTTTATGGCTAATTCAGGCATAAATTACTAGTAGAGGGGAGAGGGGGGAGGCATCTCTGCTACTTGGTTGGGGGGGGGATTTGTCAGTTCACTTCGAACTTTGTGGGCTACCGCGTGGGTGCCTCTAGTTCAGTTCAATTCAGTTCAGTTAAGTTGAGTCCAAGGCGCAATTCATGCTAAATTGTTAGCAAATAAATAAGCTGCCAGGCCCGCTGCTCCCCCTCCGCCCCGCCACCACCACCTGTGGTGAAGAACAACAAGTAAGTAGGCAGCCTGCCTGTGCCTCCTACTCCTCCACCTCCTCCTGCTGCTGCGTCGTCTCTCTGCCTCTGCTCCAGCAACTGCTTTCGTCACTTTGCACTTGAAAACGCAAAGAAAACACTCGACCACCCACTGTGGACAAGGGGCAGCGGGAAAGGGGAAGGAGAGAGAGAGAAAGGGGAAAATATGTATATAGAAATAGTGAGAGAGAGGGGCGTAAGGCAGGAAAGAGTCTACCTCGATCAATCGAGACTGTGTTGATTCTTTACGTCACGCTGCTCTAACCTATGCAGTCATTATTGCCCATGGTTCTCTCTCTCTCTCCGTCTCTCTCTCTCTCTCTCGCACACACAATGACGTGCACAGTGCGCCCACAGTCAGTTCGACCACGCTGTGACGTCATGACGTGTGTGTCTCGCCCCAAATTTATTTGCATCTCATTTGATTTTCGCCACTTATGTATGAGAAACTGTAGCTATATTTAGACGATTGCACGAGTCCCGTACAGGGAGGCAGGTAAACAAAAACACAACACACACACACACACACACACTTAAACTGATCAGCACAACAAACAGCAATGAACTAAACAGATCGGCAAGATCGCTTCGCTTAATAATAATCTATTGTGGTTGCCATGACAAGGATGCCCCCTATTAACAGTGGTGGTGTATACAGGGGGTTTACAGGGGGGTTTGCAGGGGGGTAAGCATGATAAATGGGGTCCATAGATGGGACTAGGCTGTAATGGGGTTCTATGAGGGTGTCTATATAGGGGTATATAGACTGATTTGTAGGCGCATGTACACAGTGAACTATGCAGGATCTATAGGGGGCTATATGAGCTCTATACTGTGTTAGACCCGCTCTATAGACTTGCTTATATGGAGTGTAATCGGGGGTATGTACGAGCATTCAAACGGGAGAGTTTAAAAGGGTCTATATTGGCGTCTTTAAGGTCTTTAAGGTGGTCTATTTTTGGGGTATATTCGACAGTCAATAGGAAGACCTAAAATCTACAAAGGGATCTATAGAGGCACATATACTAGAGTATATACCATATAGTGGTATCTGTACTAGGGATCTATGTGGGTAATCTATACAGCTATCTACAGGGTGTAGAGGAATTTACGTAGATCTCTTAACAGACTTCTCTATAGACTTATCCATACAGTTCTTCATACAATTCTTTATATACCTCTTCTATAAACAGTTCCCCTTACAGTTGTATAGGCCGCAAATGCTGTCTATATTAATCAGTGCAAATCAGATGAGGCTCCAAATGATTTGCAATTTATTAGAGGCGCAACTTCTGGGGAAATGTTATGAGTTCATATCATGTACTGAGCAATTTTTCTGCTGAACTTTGAACTTCGCAAGAAATGTTCAACATAATTGGAAAAATGATTTTGTACGAAATGAAATGAAAGTGTTTTGGAAATTTGTGTGTAATTTGCATCGGGGTGGGGTGGGGAGGTCAAGAGGGGGGCAGTGAGTTGCAAGTTGAGGGGATTTTTGAATTTCACTTTCTTGGGAAAAGTCTGGAAAACTGCACACAGCGTGCGGCCTGCATGGTGAGCAAAGTTTTCAATTGAGTTTACTATTGCATAAATGAGAGGGGGGACTATCTGTCTGCTCCCTCTGCTAGCTTGCTGCTCTATCTCTCTCTCTCTTCTTCTCTGTCTTTCCTCGTCTCTGCCTTTCTCTCTGTCTTTCTCTTCTGCCCTCTCACGTTTCCAAATTCCCTTCTGCGCTGCATTTCCACACATTTTCCTTTTTCCATTGCCCTCAGCCTGCCTTACCGCACTCACTCTTCCTTCTCTCCTCCTCCTCTCTCTCTCTCTCCTTGTCTCAAGCAACCTTCTCGCACGTGTCCTTGCATGCATGTGCAGGATCTCTCCAATCTCACATTGCCAGTTTCATTTCCATTCGAATTTCGGGGCACATTACTCTTGCCCTTCCCCCCCTCGCAACCCTGGCACCCCTGGCCCCCTGGCCCTCAGCTGGCTGAACTTGCAACCTCATGATGTGCGTGCAGTTGAGCCTAATCCGCGTTTTAGTCGCCTTTGTCCGTCGCTTAATAGTCACGCATTATCCTGGCCAGACACACACACACAGACACAGAGAGACCCTGAATACACTACGCACTACCCGGGGGGCAGTTACTGAGGCACTAACAGAAGCAGGGGGGGCAGCTCCTGAGGGCGGAAACTGTTGCTCACAAAGGGGGCGCGTCGTGGGTCTGTTTGTGGCTGCTGATGCGGCGGATTTCATCGTTTCCTGCCTTTGGCTTCGACAAACAAATTAATAACAAAACGAGGGCAGCACACGCCCCCCGCCCCTTCCCACCACCCACCTACCTCTACCCCTGCCCGTTGACCTTCCTCGCAGCTCATAATACGCGTAATTTTCTATTGTAAGCAAATGGACGACAAGCTGAGGCTGAGATCGTCCAGCAGCAGCAGCAACAACGGGCAGCACGACCAGCACAAGCAGGACAACCCTCCTCCCTCCCTCCTCCTCCTCCCTCCTTCTCCCTGCTTCTCCTACTGCTCTGCCCCAGAGTTGTCCTTGATGGCAATGCTCGACATAATGACTTTTGATTACAGCGCCATTAAGCCAGCGAGGGCAGGTCAGGATAATGAGGAGAGGAGAGGGGGACAGCAGGATCAGCAAGGGAGGCAGGGGCAGAGGGAGGAATATGCGTGCTCTTCTGCTTGTACATCTGTTTGATTTTGCTCGGCAATTGTTGCTCTCCCTCCCTCTCCTTCTCTTCTCGCCTCTGCTACTGGGCACGACAGGATGTCTTGCCTTGGCTAGCAAAAAACAAGACCGAGTGCTGCAGTCGAGTGTACTTGACTATGATATACCCGCCATCCAACTTACTAACACAATTTCTTATATATTTTAATTTATGTGGTATGTTTTGTGTTGCATACTTTGCAGGGCGTGTTTGGGAAGTTAGTACAACCTTCTAAATTATTTCTTTAATAATTTTGATGTTCATTTTTCGCTCAGATATCATTTGAAGAGCAGTCAGACTGACAGACAAAGCAGATAGAGCAGAGAAAGCAGACATAGCAGGCAGACAGGCAGAGCAGACACAGCAGGCGGCAAAGACAGGCAATCAGATAGAGCAGACAGTCAGATAAACAGAGCAGACACAGCATACAAAATAGACACAGCAGACACAGCCGACAGACAGACAGGCAATAAGGTAGACAGACAGATCAGATGAACCAGACAGAGCAGACAGAACAGACACAGCAGGCAGAGCAGACAAAGCAGACAGGTAGAGCAAACATACAGATCAGATAGACAGGCCTATATCGACTGCAGAGCAAGAATATATACACACAGTGGAATCTGCCACGCCTTCTTCTGCCTGTCACATACATTTCAGGTTAGCACCTAGCTAAAATACCCCACCATTCTATGCATATCGGGTATATAGATCACCCACTCTGTGCGCAGCGGATAAGCCGCATTAGACGCAATCCAATTCAATCCATTCAAAATGCGCAAATTGCCGTAGCAAACACACACACACACACACCTGGCGCACAGTTCAATTATCGTAATGGTAACCCCCTCTTAAATGTTTCTACTACTCCCCCTCCCCCTCCTTTGGCATTCCCCTTGCGTTTAACTGAATTGCGTTTTAAGTGTCCTTCGGCCTGCGACGAGAAATTGTTTATTGACATTTGTGGCGCATTCTTTGGTAGCAATTGATGGGCAGAGCATGTGGACAGGCCAGGGGGAAGAAGAGGGAAGCAGGAGGAGAGAGAGGGGAAAGAGAGAGAGGAGAGAGAAACAGCAGGAGTGATGCAAAAAGCAAAGGATAGAGAGCAGCAGAGGTAGAAAGAGTTGAAGGAGGAAAGAAGGCACAAGATGAGGTAGAAGAGGCACGAAGAGAATGAGGAAGATCAGCAGCAGGAAAGAGGAAAGTGGGGAAGAGAGTACAAAGAAAATGGAGCAGAGAAAGTGCAGCAGAGAAAGGCATAGAGAGAAGCAAGTCGAGGAGCAACTAAAGGAGGAAAGCAGTCAAGATGAAGTAGAACAGCCTCAAGAAAAGTGAGAGAGAGCGAGAGTTGATGAGGTACAGAAATAAAGGGAAGAAGAGCAGTGAAGACTGGAGAGCAGCAGATGAAGCTGAGGGAGGCGTAAGGGGCATAGAGAGAACAGCGACAGTGGAGCAGGCAAAGGAAGAGACAGCAGAAGAGCCAGCAGTAGCTCAAGGCAGAAAGGAGTGAAGACGAGGGGAAAGCAGGCACAAGGAGTGAGCGGAAACAAAGGGAGCAGGAAAAGCGGCAGAGCTGGAGAGGAGACGCTGACGCAGCAGACACGACAATTCAGGATGCGTAACGTTGCCTGCAACATCGTAAATTAAGCAAGTTTTTCAATAAACTGCACACGTTGCGCATACGTCGCGTAGTCCGCTGTGAAGAGAAATGAGCGCCGTCTTCATCAATTTATGTGGCTGGCACAGCGACTTGTTGGTGTCTCTCTCTGTACTGGACACATGCCACATGCACACATACACACAGGCACACACACACACACACAGACAAACATTCATCACATGCACATCAATTTGCAAGTGCATGCGGCCTGCTGCACAGGTCGCGACCAGCTGGCACACTTACCTAGCCTCAAGGGGGAGGTTGGCAGTGGTTGATAGGAGAGGACAGGAGAGGGAGGGGCACAGCAGGGGAGGCACCAACCCATACCTCACAGTCTTCGGCGCCGTCAACTTTTACTCGGTAATGCGCATGTAATCTTTGCAAAAGTTTTCCATTTCATGTTTTCTTCTGTTTCGGGTGTGTCAAGACGTCGGCTTCCCCTCCCCTCCCCCTTTCCACCCTTCCCTTGCACCATGCTTAATACCTTAGCTTGTTGTTTGTTTTATGTGCATTTCCATTGAGAGAAAAGTTGCAGCAACTGCTTGAGCAACTTGCGAAAGTTTCTCGCAAAAGTTTCTCTCTCACTCGCGCGGTGTCAAAATCAATTTTCAAGAGCTCTTCGAGCTGTAAAAAGTACAGCGAAATTCTTGTGTACTTGTTTACGATAAGCACACCTGACTGAAGGGTAGAAAGAAGAGGGTGAAGAGGGGGGGAGGGACATGGGGGAAGGTAGGGAAGAATGCTAATTAATGCCGGGCAAAATGAGCTGCCTAATGGAAAACAATTAGCAGCAAAGTTTCGAATGTGATTAGACAAGATCGTTGAGTGTGAAGAGGGTTGGCAGAGAGGAGGGAAGGAGTAATGGAAGAGGGGTGGGGCAGTAGTAGAGGGGGGAGGGCAATTGGTTGACAGGCAAAGAAGGGGTGGTCCTTAAAAGACAAACTGCTGACTAATTTGCATAATGCCTCAGTGCAAATATTGATTGGCATTTTTAGCACAACACAAACTCAACAAGGCATGCAGCAATTAATTAAATATGTCTTTACCTGTGTACACCTGCCAACCAAATAGGGTTAGTTGTGAAGGGGTATATAGGTGCTATAGGAATCTTAAAGGAGCTGGGAAAGTAGAGAGAGGGTAGAGAGAGAGAGTGAGAGCAAGTGGAGCAGTGTGTAGTACTTGATTGTATTGCTTAACACTCACTTGTAGTTGAGAGTAAGCTTAATTAAAAATCTGTTTATTGAATAAGAAAATATATGTTCTAAATAATGTTTATTACTTGTTTATGTATTTAATATTCTACAATGATATCAAATATCAGCAAGTACTAAGCGAATACAACAATTTCTACTATATAGTTTCCCACATCCACATTTCCCACATTGATTAAAGTGAAATATATATATATATATATAACTTCTTATGAGACTTTTATATAACTGTGTCTCTCTCTATCTCGCAAAGTTATAGATCTTATACCCTAAACACGACTATATAACAAACTGTAAGCAACAACTCAGTCCCCCCTAATCCATGCCACTCCCCAGTATAGAAACAAAAACACTTTGCAGTCATTATATCGGAATTCCTTCGAACTTTTCTTCTTACTAGGTTATATCAAATATCTACGCAGTCGAGTTGCCTTTTTAGCATTTGACTTCTTCTTTGCTCCCTTCCCCCTATTCCTTTTTGCAGTCCTAGGCATGCTTCATGCAGCAGTTGCATTTAATTAAATTCACGCACTTGCATCGTCTATCAATCAATCAAATAAGCAATTACAATAACAACTACAACAACAATTGTAAATAAAATATGCAAAATTTGCGAAAAGTTCTTTAAATTTATTGAGTGGGAAAGAAGAAGAGTTTGCATCGAGATCATAGAATGGGATAACTTGGGATTATGATGTGTTAATTAAAATTGGAAAGCGAAAGGAAAGGAAAGGAAAGGAAAACTAAAATAGAATAAAATAAAATAAAATAAAATAAAATCAAATGAAATAAAGAAAAATAAAATAAAATCAAATAAAATAAAATCAAATCAAATAAAAAATAAAAGAAATGAAGAATAAGAAAGCAAAGTAAAGGTGAAGTAAGGATTGGAAATGACTTGGAAAGGAAAACGACCTCCTTGACAGCTCGTGCCCCTTTCTTTGTCTGTTCTTTCCCTCCTTACACTCCTTTTTCTTTGCTCTGTTACTTCTTCTATTTCCCTCTCACTCCCTCTATCTCTGTGCAATAACACCTGCCCGCATTTGAAACCGAGTGCAGCAAACAAAAACAAAATCACACCTTGCGTCCTGTCGTCTGCCTCTACCCCTGGCTCTACTGCTGTCACTGCTCCCTCTCTATACCTCTCTCTCCCTCTGTCTCCTTTCCTCTCTTTCCTCTATCTCCCTCTCTCTCTCTCTCTCTCTTGTGGCCACTGTCTTTGCCTTGAAGCGAGCCTCGCAGGCTGCTGCTAGATTTGTAGACAACTTGGCAAACAAAGTCGCAGCACACACACACACACACACACTCCTCTCATATGTGTGTGTGTGTCTGTTAGGTTATCAACTGTGAGGGATCTATGGATCTGTTTGTGCACAACTCAAATTACCATTTCGATTCAGTTTTTAATGAGATTTGCCCACTTTCATCTGCCTGCGCAGTAGCAGCAGAAACAGAGGAAGGGGGTGGGCAAGGAGTAGGAGGGAAGAGAAGGAGGGGGGGGAGGGAGCGTGCCTGCTGCTGCTGCTGCCTGGCACGAGTTATGTGCCTGTAATATCATTTTCCGCCTGTTAACTTGCCTCACTCGGAGGGCAGCTGCAACACACGGAGGCGGAGGCAGAGGCAGGGGCGGGGCAGAGCGATGGCAAGGATGCTGGGCATGTGCAACGTGCTGCTTATCTGTGTGGCAGCAACTGGCGACTGTCTCTCTCTATCGAACTCAAGTGCCAGGCCAGCGCGCTTCATTGCATTGCATCTACACTCTTCCCCCCGCTTGCCTGCTGACACCACTGTGCACCCTGTGATTGTCCCACTGTGCAGCCAGTGCTTGGCCCACTGTACTTGCTGTCTGTCCCACTGTGTCGGTACTCCTTGCCCCACTGTGCCTTCGCCCTGCACGCTACACTGCTGCTGCCTGCTGCGGTTGGCAGCTTAAACAGGAGCAGCCACGTCCTGCCTGTCCCTCTCTCTGTCTGTCCTATCTCTTTGCCTCCTTCTGCCTCTCTGTCTCCTCTTCTCCTGCCTCCCTCTGTCTGCTTTCTTTGCCTCCCTCAGCCTTCCTCCTCTGTCTACCTCTTCTCTTTGTCTCCCTCTGCCTTACCCCTGTGCCTTTCTCTTCTGCCTTTCCTTCTGCCATCTCTGCCTTTTTCCTCCGCTGCTGCTGTTGCTGCCAGTTGGCCATATAAAATCAGTGAAGCAATTAATGCCGCGCACCTCTGACCTACCACCCTCCTCCCCCTTCTTCCCCTTGCAGGATGTCGAGCTCATTGTGCATTGTCCTGCACAGTGGCAGCTCGAGCTGTTGCCACGTGCGCGAGCCGTTAATGCCTCAAAATGTTTTTTAAACACATTTATTCACGCAGCAAGCGGCAGGGCAGGGCAGGAAGGAGCAGGGGCAGGGGGGCGAGAGGCAGTGCCTGCTTTGCTTGCTTCATTTGGCCTGGACAAACTACACCGAGCACAACAATGTGTGGCAAAGGCAGCGAGTGCACGTGCAGTGCTGCCAACAGTAGCTGCCACTGTCCGCTGTCCTCCCCTCTCTTTACTACCCTTTCAATGTTGCTGCGCCTGCCTATGGCCCTGCCCCTGCCCCTTCACCTGCCCCTGCCCCTGGCCCTACTGCTGCCCTTGCTGCTGCTCCTGTTCCTGCGCCTGCCTGCGTTGCTGCCTTCGATCCTGTCGCTGTTGTTGCCTCTGCACCTTCCTCTGCCTTTGCCCCTCGTACTGCTCCCTTCCCCTCCCCTCCTTTCCCTTTGTATTCCTCCCTCTCCTCTACTCACCACTCTCTTCCCTTTCCCCCCTCTTGCCTCTTCTCGCCGTCTGCCTCTGACACGTCTGCCACTTGTTCCGGTGTCGAGTTGCACGCGGCGCTGCCTGCTGCCGCTTCCCCTCTTCCCTCATTCCTCCACCCGTGTCTGCCCCATTAGCTCGACTGCTTCCTTCAGCTGCTCCCCTGTGTGTATGTGTGTGTGTGTGTGTGTGTTGCATGAATTGTGTTGCAAATGTTGGTTTATTGATTTGTAAGTTGAAATTTAATTGAAACTCATGTGCGCTGCCTCTTCAGGGTTTATGCTTGGGTGGATTTATGAGGTCAGCTGTGGCAACCCTGCAACATATAGAGTGTGGCAGGGTCAGTTAGGGGCAGGTAGCACACGGCGCAGACCACGAGGTTCATAATTTGCGGCGCACTAATTAGAAATCGTTGCGGCCAAAAAAGAAAACTGTTTAAGAAGGGAAAAGGTAAGGGAAAGATAGAAGAGTGGGGGAGTCGAGGAGTGGGGAGGGGAGGCAGGGCAGAGCAGAGGGTGCAGATGAGACAGGCGAGTGCAGTGAGAGGCCAGATAAACTGCACTAGTCTGCACTAAAATCTAATTAGCCGCAGCTAAACAGCAGCCAAGTGTGTGTGGACAGTGGACAGTGGGACAAGGGACTAAGCACTATGGAGTGTGGACTGTGGACTGTGGACTTATCTTTGCCTTACAGTTGACTGAGCCACAGGAGGAGGAGAAGAAGAAGGTGGGGCAACTAGTGCTGCAATCTTGACAGGAAAAACAACCTGACTAGGACTCTTTCCAATGCTTACCTCGTCTCTGCTGCACCCCCTTGGCAACCTGTGTGCCTTGCTTGGCCAGCAAAACAGCGCCAAATTGGCCATGAGCTTAATGAGAGTGTAAGAGAGGAAGAGATGTAAGAGATTTATGTGCGTTGTCAACAGTAAACAGAACTTATTCTTTTCTCTATATCAATTTCTATCTATAAACTTTTAATATTTCTGCTAGTGGCAAGACTGTGCTGCAATCTGAGCAAGAATCTTGTAAAAGCAGACAGCATTAACGACTTGTCTTACTGTACTTTAAGAGTTCAAATGGGGTTGTCAATAGGTATCCAATCTCGCTCATTTCTTTACAATTCTTCATCTCGAGCCTAACGTATATTGCTATCAAGTAAAAGAGTTCTATATAGCTGAAGTCTAACAGTTTTGTTCGGGTTATCAATGACACTAAGAGCTTGTCTACTTATATCTCTTCTCCAGTCTTTAAGTTCCTCGTACTTCAATTATTAGATTCTTTAAGAGGTATTAGGGTTGCCATCAGTAGCACAATTCTCATTATTTCAATCTCCCACTGCCATGTCTTACTTTCCCCTTGCTCTGCCCCTCAACTCTGCTTTGTCTACTGCCAACTTTCCGCATTCCTCAGCAATAATTAAGGTTGCGATCCTTGCTCCTCTTTCTCTTCTCCTCGCTGCATCCCACACATGCTTGCGCTGCCTGCTGCCACTTGTCAGGGTTGTCGCTCTTTACATTTAATTGCTATAAAACAGCGATCATGTTCAGGCAGTGGTAGAGTGAGGGGGGGGGAGTGTGCACAATGAGGCCTCATATGGCATTTAACCTGGGGCCAAAACAACAATGCACGCTCTGATTGTGTCTGCCCCGAGCGGCACTTCCGATGTGCCGCAGGCGACCTTATCGACCTTTCTCTCTCCCTCTCTCTTTCCCTCTCTCTCTCTCTGTGTTTCTCCCTCTCCCCCTTCCTCCCTCACTCGACGCACGCGCTGTGGCAGGATCGAGAGGCGGCTGTGTTAATGTGAAAAACATCTGTCCCGGCTACGCGCGATTGCTGCTCAATCAGTGCGCTTCCTGCCACTGCCACTGCCACTGCCACATGTGCCTCCTTTGTTTGTTATCTCTGTGCGCTGCTCTCCTCTCTCTGTGTGTGTGTGGACAAAGGATGCGCGTGCCGCAGCAGCAGCAGCAGATGCCGCTTGCAGAATATGAATATGCATGCAGCAGAGGAAGGTGCGGGGGGCACAGTCAGTGCCAGGCGGGCAAGGGAGCAAGAGAGAGAGGGGGGTAACTGTTAGAACGATCAACAAATTTGCACGTTGCCGCGTGGCAAAACAGTTGCTGCTGCTGCCTGGTGGCAGCTGGCGAGGCAGAAGAGTCGGAAGAAGAGGAAAAGAGAGAAGGGAATGAAGTGAAGGAGTTAGTGTTGCTGCCACGCGTGCCTCATTTAAGCTGCTTACTGTCACAAGCTGCACTCAATCAGTGTTAACACGCCCCCCTCCTCCGCCCCTTGCTGCCTACCCCTCCCCCTCCCCATCGTGCCTGCCACGCCTGCAACAAACTGCTGGCAAACAGCTTGAGAAGTATGTGCCACACGTGCAACAGGGAAACAAAACAACTTGCCAAGTTGCACCAAGGTGACAGAGAGGTGGACAGGGCAGTGGGGGGGATGTCTTGGAGGCGGCGGCGTGGCAGCTGCGCTGGCGACACTCGTAATTCGGCGCGCTGTGTGTGGCAGGAATCAGCTTAATCCAAACATGCGCACGCCTCGCACTTGTCTGCCTTCCACTCACTCCCTTCCCCTCCCTTCCCCTCTTCTTCCTCCCCCCTCTCTTCTGCACTTACTCCCCCCCGTTTGCAACTTTCCACTTCAACTCGTTATCGCATCGTATATCGCTTATTACCCGCGTACTAAGCGCAGCTTCCACTTTCAGTTGCCCTCTCTCTCTCTCTTACTCCCTCTCCTCCTCCCCTCTGCCCCTCTGGCAACACTTTCCCTGCTATGCCGGATATGTCTGAAGCAGATGATGATGTTCTCCTTGGCTGTGCTATCAGTTTCCAGCTGCAACTGCATCACATCGCGTTCCTTCTTCGCCTTCTTTGCCATTTACAGCGACGCTTATTTCTTCCGCCTGTGCCCCTTGCCCCTTGTCTTCCTTCTCTCTCTCTTCCTTTGCCCTCTTTGCTGCTGCTGTCTTGCATTGTCTCTGCCTTCTGCTTTGTGCTTTGTCTCTCGCTGCTTTTTCGGTTTCAATTTCAGCTCTGGCTACATTTTGTGACTGCCACGAGCTGCTTCACTCAACCCGGCTCCCCAGCTCCTCTTTAACTCCCCCTTAACTTCTGCTCAGCCCACCAGCAACTCCAGCTCAGTTCTTGCTCCCTAACAATTCGATCTCTGCTCTTTCTGAGTGCCATCTCAGTTCTCCTTCTACTCTAACTCGGCATCATCTCAGTTGTTTATCAATTCTCTTTGCTTTATTTTGACTTCTTTCTCTTAGACTTAGCTCTCTCTCAGTTGCCTCTCAGCTTCCTTTTAGCTTTCTCTCAACTCTCTCACCCCTCTCTCAGGGCTCTGTAATCCTCCTCTCAGTTCTCTTACAGCTTCTTCTGTATTCTATATCTTGCTGACTCTGTCTCTACTTCCCCTTAGTTCCTGCTTAACTTCCACTCAGCTGCAGCTCAGCTCTTCTCTAACTTCTCTTCAGTTTACATTCAGCTTCCTCTCAACCCCCTCTCACTACCCTCTTCTGCTGCTCTGCCTTACTTACCTCAGCAGGAATCTGTTATATCATCCTCATCATGGTCTTTATTCACTTATATCTGCTCGTCTTCCCCTCTTCACTTTGTTCTGCTTCAAGTGTGCTTTAAGCCTCTTCCCACTCCCCCTTTAATGCTTAAAGACCTGCTTAGTGCCCCCTCTCTTTGGCATCGCCTGTCACGTGCAGCAGTAGCTGCCCACCTCTCTGCCCCTTCACTTCCTTGCCCAGTCTGGCATGCCGGACATCCTTTTTGGCCATTTAATCACGCTAATGCATCATTTTTGCACATTTGCATGTCTTGCATTAGTCATTCATTCGTGGCACTCACACTGGCACTCACTAACTCATTCGTGCATTCATTCATTCACTCGCTCATTCATTCATTCATTCGTTTGACTTATGTAGACAGCGATGGGTGCTGCCTTCTACTCTTGTTGTTGTTGTTCTTGTTCGAATTCTTGCTGAATAATTGCACAAAGAAGGGTGTGTAGGGAAGGAGGGGGATGGGGGGTGTGTGCAGGCAGGGGGAGGTTGTGGGCGTGGCTTATAGGGATGCATTAATAGCGTATTTAGTCAAATGCTGCCACGGAAGCCCCACGTGGCAGACACGCCACAAACTACGATACATTGCCACAGTTAGCTCTCCCTCCCCCCTCTCTCCATTTCACTGACACACTTCCCCTTCCCCCTGCTCTCCCCCCTTCTTCTGCTTCTGCTGTCCCTGGCCACGATTTCCATTCAGTTTTGCGCGCTCTGCTGCCATGGACGCCTAATCCAATTGAATTAAAATCGTTTTTGTGTTTCGTCAAGGCGGGAGGAGGCAAGCAGCAGGGGCGTATCAGTGGTGCGGGGGGGAGCGGGCGTGGCCATGCAGGTGCTGTTGTTGTGCACAATTTAAATTTGTCGAAGGCGTCTTTGGTGCTGCCCTTCGTTGTTTCTCAGTTGTCTGCCTTGTCTCGCGCTGCAATTCGATTCGAATTGATTTGATTTTCTTGTTTTTCGCTTTTCTCTTTTTTGTTTTGCACGCTCTCCCTCTTTCCCTGTTTATAGACACATTAAAAAAGGGTATACTAAGTCTCATTTAATCTATATTTCATGTAGAAAGAGGCGTGAGTTCCAAATACGTCAAACTGTCTGTATGAACGCGCTAATCTCAGCAACAGTTGCAGCAACGGACATGAAAGTTGGTGTGAAGCTGCTTGCTTACCTAACATAGATAAAGCATGTTTCAGTTATTAGATGCCACGCCCACCGCCTCCAAAAACTTAAAATACTTGTTTGTGGACTCTCTTTCTTAGGGTGACATGAAAGCTTTACGCTTCTGCTGCAACACCAGGTAAACTTACAATACTCAGAACATGTGCTCCAAATTTCAATTCAATCTGATTATAAATCTAGAAGATATTGAAGTAGAAGTATCCTATGCCTTCGTAAAGGCATAGGGTGTCTTAGTGTTGAGTATGATCGCTTTGTTCTTTATTTCTTGTTTTATTTTCACTATGCTCTCCCTCTCTCTCTCTCTTTCTCGCTAGGAAATGCCGGAACATCCGCATTAAAAAGTTTCGTCTATTCGAGCGGAAATCAAAAAGTTTTATTGAGTAAAAGACAAACCTGCTTCAAGCGAGGGGGTGGGCGAAGGGGCAAAGAAAGATCCCTCGGTTTGCTTGTCAAACTTGGAAATAGGAAAAATATTTCGTAATAAGAAAATAACATGAGACTGGAAGGGGGAGAGTGAAAGGGAAGAGGGGAGCAGCAAATGCAACTGGCGATGCGTTTTATTGCCACGTCCTGCGGAACGAGGGCGAGAAGCAGAAAGAGACGGACAGCAGGACAGGAGGACAGACAGGCAGTGCCATGGCTGGTGACAGTACGAAGCAGGAAGCGTCTTGTCACAGTAACCCCCCCATTCCGCTCCCTCTCCTCCCTCCCTCATTTGACAAGAAGAGCGGAAAAACATTTCCGATTTCACACTCAAATTGGCCGCTTTAAGACGCGCCAAATTTTCTAATGTTTATTTACCATTTTCAGTTCGATTCATTCAAAATTTGCTGCCAAACAAGAGAGAGGAGGAATGGGAGGAGAGAGCGTGGGTGTCGTGTGTGCTTTCCCCTGCACAACAAGCACATTGCGTATACGCCGTGTTCAACGCAAGTAAAGCTGATTAATTGCATTGTAATTAATAATGCGAAACCGTTAGTGGCAGGTAATAAATTGCTCAGCTACCATCTAAAATACACTCCCACACACACACACACACACTCGCACAGTAGGCACTGCAAATGCAGGTCATGAATGAAAAGTGAATGGTGAAAAGCGGAAGCTGCTTCTTAGCACATTGCTGGGGGAAAATGGGAAAAGTGTTCAACACTTTTTGTTTATGCACATTTTCAGCAATTTTTAGAATTATTTAGTGCAAATTGTTGGGGGCGTCGATGCGATTAGACGACAGATTCGAACTGTGAAAGAGATGAATGGATGGGGGATTTGTGGGAACAGTCTGCTGAAGGGTGTAGTGGGAATAGGGAGTAGGGAGAAGAAAGGGAAGGCAGAAGGTAGAGGGTACTGGGAGTAAGAAGAGGAAGGTATAGGAGGAGAGTGAGGCTAGAGTGGGAGAAGTGCGCTAAAGGGCAGTAGGGCGAAGAAAGAGAAGTAAGAAGGTAGAGGGTGCTGAAAATAAGAAGAGAAAGGTGGAAGGTAGAGTTGTAGGGAGTACAGACCAGAGAAAGTTGGAAGGCAGAGTGCTTGTCATTAGCTTGACAAACCTTCAGAAGAAGAAAGTTAGGTTGAGTTAAAGAAGACACTCTAAAGAGCGTGAGGGTGAAAAGGAAAGAAGAAGGTAGATTAGGTAGTGCAGTTCATTCTATTTAGAAGAACTGAGCATATGTAAATATAAAGCTTAAGTATAATTGAAGAATATGCTGTAAGTACAGACAAATAAAGCGAAAGTGAAGTGGAGAAGGGGCTTCAAGCTAGTAAGAAGTAGAAGGTAGAGGGTAGTAGTAGAAGGAGTTGATAGAGTAGAGTTCTTGGTGTTGAAGTTTTTCTTTTCAGATCATATATTCGTCATCTCTCTAATATCTATGCAGAATCCATCTATAGCTAACTGTACCTACATTGAATTGCAGTCTAATATCAATATATAATCCAACTTTAGCTATCTTTAAGTGCCATAAATACCTTTTGTAATCGTGAGAACTCAGTTGAAATTGATTAGCTCATTCGCATGCCCAAAAGAAGAGTCTTATATAGCATACAGTGTTTATACTCAACTACCTCAAGATAATTTAGTATGCAGATCCATTTAAGCACCCCAACTACCCTACTAAGTGGCTTAATGTGTGCAGGAATAGTTCACCCCATGAAGGAACCTATGATTAAGGATGCCATAAGTCAAGCCGAGCATCTACTAAGTGCCCCTCCTCTCCCTTCCATTTCCCACTCTCCTCAAGGTTCTATCTTCCAAAACAGTCGGCAATTATAGCACTTAGCATATACAGAGGGCATATAGAGATCGCGAGATCAGTGTGGATCATTGCGAGGGAGCAACCTCATTTGCGTTTCAATTATGCAACTATGATTTATGGCCTCAACACGTGCCACGCCCACTGCAAGGTCCCCTTCGACTGGCAACTGTTGCCATGATCTATGGCCAAGAGTTGCCTCCCTTTTCCCCTCCCCTCCCCTCTCTCTCTCTTCTTGCTCTGCCTCTGCTAGGGGTAGTTCCGTTTCCACTTGAGGCACAACAAGAGAAATTGTTCCGCCACCGCGCACTCTAATTTTTATTATTCCCCCTCGATGCCGATTCGGGTCGAGGGTTGCCTAATGTATGGAAATTTTTATGAATTGCCTCCACACGGTTTGTTTTTCCTGCGGTTTTCCTCGACTTTGAGTCGCGTTCGAGTTTTTCTTTAGTTTTTTCTCAGTTTTGTTTCAGTTTTTTGTTTTATGTTTTGGTACGCGCCATTAGCATAAGTTGTTCATACTGTTGTTGTTGTTGTTGTTGCTATTGTTGCTGTTAATAGTTTTTATTGTTGTTGTTGTTGTTGCATTGTTGTTGTTGTTGTTGCTGCTGCTGTTCTTCGACAAGTGTCTCGCTTTGTGGTTGAGTGTTTTATCAACGCGCTGCGATTACGTTAAGCATGTTTTGAAAGTGAGCAAGTTCTCTGCTTCCCCCTCTCCCCCCCTCCCTCTCCTCCCCCCTTCCCTTCTCTCTCTGTTGCGTCGGCACTCTTGATGCTACTGCGCTGCAATGTGGGGCAGGTGCAATCGATGAAATTGAAAATTGAAAATAGAAAATGGAAAATAATGGAAAAAGTGCCATAAAATCGGCAACTTTATGCAGGGCGTCACTGCAGGCGGGGAAGGGGGAACTTCTATAAGCCGCTTAGCAGCTATTGGCAAGGGAGTAAGGCAGCGAGTGAGGAGGGGTGTGGGGCAGGAAGGGGCAGCGTCAGCGGGAGGCGGATAAGCATAATGAATCGCCAGCTGTCTGTCTGGGCAGCGTAAGAAACAAACAAAGCAATCAGTTAGCTGTGCATCTCTCCGTGTGTGTGTATGTGTGTGTGTTAGTGTTGTGTGTAACTGACCCTCTTCATGCGAAAGATTCCCACAAATTAATCAGGTCGAGGCAGAGCAGCGACTGCATTCGGTTGCGCCTCATTAGCGCGATCGTGTTGCGCAGTTGGCAAAGGGGGAAGGGTGCTGCAGAAGTAACTGGCTCTGATCTAGCAGTTGAGGTACCCTTTACAGCTAAACCTTAGTAGGGAGTAAGGCATGGAAGTGCCTTCTCCAACTCCCTTTGTTCCTTTCATTAATGTGACTTAATGACTGTGCAAGTTTGTTGCTGACCTTATCCTTCTCACACTTTTACTTTTCCTTACTCCCTTCTCATGCCTTGGCCACGTCTAGGAATGAGCTACCCCTTTCTCTCTCTCATTTCTCCCTACTCGCTTTTCTAACTGTCTCTCTTTAATGACAGCGCAGCTTTGTAGAGACTTCTCTCACTTAGAAGAGCAAGGAATGATAGAGAGAGGGAGATCCTACTTCGATGTGAGGAAGATGCAGAGATCTATGGAAGAGGTTGGATCATTAGGTCTCTGTAGAAAGAGAAGCAGAGCCTAAGATCTCTGTATCTCTCCCACATCTAAGGAGGATCTTCCTCTCTCTCTTGCCTTCCTCTTTTAAAAAGTCTTTAAGTCCCTTTCTCATTCTATACTTCTCTCGCTACCTCATATTTCTTTGTATCCCTCTCTCTATGTTGCCTCAGAAGAGGATCTCCCTTTCTCTTCTCTTTCTTTTTTCTTTCCAAATTTTCCTTACTTCTTATGCGTTCTTCTTTTGTCTTAACTCCCTCCTCTTTCTTCTAGTTGTCCCCTTCTCTCTCCCACTGTCTCAATCTCACTTCTATCTCAAACTCTTTCTACTGTTGTTCCCCATTCTAGAGTGTCTCTCTCTCTCTCTCTCCTGTCTTCCCCACTTTAGACTGCCCCTCTTTAGCATCTTTCTCTCTTTTCTTTCTCTTTATCAATTCTTTCCACTTCAACTCTTTCTTCTGCCAGTCTCATCTGTCTCTGCCTCTCTCTCAGTCCCTCTACATCTTCCACGCTCTGCCATTCTCTGTCTCTTCCTTCTCCCTTCCACTGCCCACTGTCCTTCGCCAGAGCAGGTAGTCAGCTCTCTTCCAATCACAGTCGCGCACTATAAACCAGTTGCATGAACCTGAAAGAGAGGGAGAAGTGGAAAAGAGAGAGAGACAGCGAAGGCGGAGGCTGCAGCAGTCGAAACGGGTTTCGGATAACTTGACCCACAGTGCCTCTGGTCAGTTTGTGGCTGTGCTGCCGCCATTGCGTCAATCTGTGGCAGACACGCCCACAATAAGAGGAGGGAGAGAGAGAGGGAGATAGCAGGAGAGGGAAGGAGAGAGAGGGAGACAGTCGCCTTGCGGCCATGTGCATTCTGTGAAGATTTAATTAAAGTTTTTGGCTAGAAAAATGCTGAATGAAAATTAAGAAATTACACAGCACAGCAGGGGGTAAAGGGTGGGGAAGAGCTGAGGGAGGAGGGCATTCTAGAGTGAGGAGTGGGGGCAAGAGGGAGAGGTAAAGGGGCAGACAAGTGTGACGCGCTTGAGATTTGAATTCACTTGCCTTGAAGAATGCTTCGCTGCGCTTGCCCCATCTCCTCGTTACCCCGCCAAGTAGCTGCCCCCTCCGCCGTACAAAAGCTTGTAGCGCCGCCGATAACTCTCGGTCAGGTGCTGCACAGCAGGGCGCAGGTTGTGTTGTGGCAAGTGCCACAGTGGCAGCCACAGCAAGGGACACAGACTTAAGTTCACATTTGAAAGCGACAGAGCAGGGGAAAACGGCAGAGAAGAGGGGCTTGTTAAAGGGGGAAGGTGTGTAGAGGGGGGAGGAAGGTGTATAGAGAGGAGGTGTGTAGGGAGGAGGTGTGTAGAGGGAGGGAGAGGGGCAGCCTAGGACAACTAAAGGAGCAAGTCTTTTCGTACAATTAGGCAGCAGGGCAGGGGGACACAAAGTGGCAGAGGCAGGGGCAGAGGAAGAGAGGTATAGGTAGAGCAGCAGGCAGTGGCTGTGGCAGGGGCAGGGGCATGGCAAGATGGCGGGGGGAGGCTAGACCAACTCAAATATGAACTCCACTTGGCTCAAAACTTGCATAAAACTTTGTCTGGCTAAGGCAGCAGGATGCGTGGCAACAGAAGACGCGGCTGGCAGGCAGGGGGGGGGAAAGATGCAAGCAGGCTGTGTGGCAGACTTGGCTCTACATATTCCCCTCTCTGCCCAACTCTCTACACCCCTCTCTCTACGTCTCTCTGACTCAAATATTTTGCAACATTTTGGTAAGTTGCATTTTATTTTGCAGGCAGTACAGGAAGGGGGAGAGAGGGAGGGGAGAGGAGAGAGAGAAGAGAGAGGTTAGGGAGAGGGGAAAGAGAGGGGGTAGAGAGACTGGAAGCAGGGGGCAGGGGGCACTTGCCTTGCAGTTTGAATCTTATGCAAATATTTTTGGATAAGCTTTGCCAAAATGGCATCGGCCAAATGTGTGTGAGAGAGAGATAGGGAGAGAGAGAGAGAGAGGGAAGCTATTGTTGTAGCTGCCTGCAGAGTGTGCAATTGTGTGTGTGTGTTTGCTGGCTTAAATTGAGCCTAGAGCTTTGGCCAGTGCGTGTGTATGTGTGTGTGTGTGTGCCTCGACTTTGGCAACGTTTTATGGCTGAAATATAAACTCTAATGGATTTCATTTGAATGGTTTACATTGAATTAATGGACAGAGAGGGAAGAACAATCTAGGGGGAGGTGGGAGAGGGAGAGAGGAAGGAAAAGAGGGAGTAGTGAAGAGAGAGAGAGAGAGTGGGGCATGAACAGAGAGAGAGGAACAAGGCAGAGAAAGCGGTAGAGAGGGGCAAAGAGAGGGTCAGATGGAGGGTCAGCAAGACAAGGCAGAGAGAGAAGTAGAGTGTGAGTTAGAGAGGAAGGGAGTGTGGGAGAGAGGTAGAGAGAGAAAAAGAGAGAGAGATAGAGAGATAGAGAGAGAGAGCCCGAGCAGCTTTAAGTGCCTCGTGGCCAAAAGTTTATTGCAGCTTTTGGCTTCACATTTCAACTCGATTAGGCCGCAGGTAGATGAAGACTTGATGTGCAGATATAAATCTAGAATGTGCCTTATTTATTGAATTCCGTACAAAGTCTTTTTTTCCCAATACTTAACCTGCTGCACTGACTAACAAATAGAGACATTGCCTGGTATACCTCCTTTCCCCCTTTTCCTTTCCCCTCTCTCTGTTCTTAAGCTTCTACTGCTTATTCTCTACCCTTCACTCTCTTGGTTCGCTTCCCTCTACCTCTTGCCTCTAGTGCTGTAGAAACATTGATGTTTGATGACATTGATGTTTCATATGAAACATCGATGTTTCATCAGCTCTACTTCTCTCCCCCTTCCCTCTCCCTTTTCCTCTTCGTTCTCCCACTTCTAATTATTAAGTGCGATCATGAAATTCCTTCAAACCCGCACTCTTCTACGCAACTTGTCCGCTGCACTCTTCTACTCTCTCTCTCTCTGCCCCTCTCTTATACACACGCAACATGTTCGCTGTTCGAACAGCTGTTCGTTCTGCGTTCGTTGGGCGCGTATAAGAGCAGCCATCAAACATGTTGCATGCTCGAACAGATGTTCCGCACGCTCGTTCTCTCATTACCTCTCTCTCTCTCGCTTTGCTTTACAACTGCAACTGCAACTGCAACGGCAACTGTTGGAAGCTGTGTTCGACGTTGTCAGATTGGCGCAGATCGCATTGTTATGCGTCTGGCGTCGCGACGCATTCCTGGCGCAGCCAACGCAGTCTGCGCTCACTCTTCCCCCCTCTTCCTCGTCCCCCTCTGCCTATTCCCCCTCTCTCTCTTCTTCTCTATCTTGGCTTGTGCCGTGTCTCCTGCGCTTCCTTTGCCTGCCTCTCAATAAAATTACTACAAGCACTTTCCGTTTTTCGTCGCCGTCTCTGTCTCTGTTGCTGCCAGCGTCGCTGCTGGCGTCGCTGCTGCTTTGTATGCTCAGCGCGTCGAGGAACTTGCGATGAATCGCACATTGACATTGGCGATATTTGCAGCTGTGTCTCCTCCTGTTGTCGGGGTCGTGGTCTGTCTCTCTCTCTCCCTCTCTCTCTCTCTCCCTCTCTCTCTTTCTTCCTCTCTGAGCGGAAGCAGACAACGTTGTGGCATCATAATTATTATAAGCAGCGCTCTCGCTTCTTGCCTCTTGCTGCAGCCGAAAAAAGGAAGCGTAATTTGAGTCATGCGGCATGTGGCAGCCACAGCAGCAGCAGCAGAGACGGCAGGTGAGCGACGCACTCCACTTTAGCAAAGGCAACCAGTTTGCAACCACGCTTCGTCGCTGCCTCCGTCGATGCCTCTGCCCCGAAAATCCTTGCAACAATTCCCGTTTTGCCAGGATATGCGTCAGTTTGTGGCACAGTTAGCTACACGACTGTGGCACGAGCAGCAGCAGTGGCAGCAGATACTGCATACACATATAACTTTGTATACATGCCGCCCTCTCTCTTCTCCATCTCTCTCTCTCTCCTTGTCTCTCTTTCCTTCTCCCTCCCCTTCTTTTCTCTTCTCATGCCTCTCTTCACTTTTGGCTTGTTTCTTTTCAAACTTTTGGCATTGTTTGTTGCCTTGTCGCACATCTGTTTTGATTTGCAACCATCAAGCTGCCCGCCCTACCCTCGGCTCCCTCTCTCTCCCCCTACTCTATTCTACTCTCTTGCCTCTCTTATCTCCCCCTGTCTCTCCCCCTCTCTCTCACTCTCTTTGTCAAGCACGTTATTCACTTTTATTGGCTTTTCTATTGTGCATCAAATCGCCTAATCGCCCATTGCCCTCCTCCCCTGCCTTCTCCCCCCTCTCTCTCTCCACACTTGCCATAAATCGCTTTTTGGCTTTGCATACTTCTTCTTCTCTTTCTGCTCTTTTCAATTGTTTTCTCCTCTTCTTCTGCACAATATTTTCACCTTGTTCGTCTCATGTTTTTTCCCAATTTGTGCCGCAATTAAAAAGTTGCAAAAAATTGTTGAACAAATGTTGAAAAAATTGTAAAAAAAATGATGAAATTGTCTTTTCATTGTTTTGCCTTTTTTTCTGTGTTTGGCCCACTGTCACTGACAGTGAGTGCAAAAATTGTGCGTAACTGCTTATTGAGTTTACTAGTAGAAAAATGCAATTCAATTCGAGTATAGGAATACTTTTTAAAGAGCGCATAGAGAAGGAATATAGAAGGGAGAGAGGGGGTTGGGAAAGTAAGTGACGAGCAAGGGAAATTATGGAGCTTAGGGAATAATAAAGCATGTTTGGTGTATTTCAGCTATAAGATGATATATTGCCTAAGTAACTTTAGCTATTAAAATGCTAGATTTAGTTTGTTATAGCAAGACTGATCTGCGCGAGTTGAAGACGGGACAAACTGTGTGTATAATTCCTTTTTCCTGGCAGATATCTTTTTTAAAATATTTAGCTGATTTATTTATGTGCATTTTCTTGGTTTTTCTGTCTTTCATTCAGGTATAAAAATACCATTCAAAATGGTCAAAGAAAGGTGTACTAACATCATGCGAATGTAATTAGTAACGGGAAAAAGGAGACGTAGGATCAATTGAGGTATGTATGCCTGTCAGTCTTTCTGTCCGTCTGTCTATATATTCGTCTGTCTGTCTGTCTGTAGATCCTTCTCTATCATCCGTCTGTTTGAATGTCAAGATCTCATCTATTATAAGAGCTAGAGACTTAAAATTTGGCATGATGGTTTTGCAAATTGTGCGCAGATCAGGAGTGCGCTCGATTGTTGCTTTCCTTCTTATCATTCTATATACATATTTATATATTTTATATCTTTCCACTCCAGCGTTTCTTTAGTATATGTCTAGTATTTATATTGCATATATTTATCCCATATTTATTTAGCTACTTAATTAGCTGCTTTATTAGCAGATTTATCAATTTATTATTTATCAAGATTGATGAAGATTTTCATTGAATTTTCCCAAACAACATTTTCAACTTGAATTTCCCTTAGTTGCCAACATATCTTGTTCATTTTCTCATATATCTTAGGGCAGAGAAGTCTACTACTTCTCCTTCCCCCCTTCCTCTCACTGCCCCTTTCCCCTCTCTCATTCCCCTCCCTCCTTCCCTGACCTTGTCTGTGCAATGTTAGCAATAATTCCAACTTCCATGTGGGTTATCAGTCTGTAAATCTTTTCCTACTCTCTCTCTCGACTTGTTAACATATCGAACACAATTTTATATGCTGCCTTAGGCAGTATAAATCGACAACAAGAATAACAATAGCAACAACCACAGCAGCAACAATTCAAAACAACAGCAACAACAATAGAATGCGAATCAAACATTAACGTCATCAAAGATGACGTGCCCGAGAGATGTGAGACTGTGTCGCTGACAGATGATGAGGGCGCTGCAAGAGGAGGGTGAGAGAGGAGGTAAGAGGAGAGGAGCAGTAGCTGAAGCAGGGCGCCCAACGAGGGCAGCCGTAAGGCGAGCGCGAGTGAGACCTTTTGTTGCTGTTGTTCTGCGCGAAAACGTTTTCAATAGATTTGATTTAAAATGTTTTTGAGTGCAGAATTAAGTGGCTGCAAAGGGAAGAGAGCAGGGTGGAGGGGAGAGGAAGAAAGGTAGAGGGAGAGAGGAAAGCAGGGAATAAGAAGAGGGGGAGAGGAGAGTGCAGAGAGAGGCAGGGAGAGATCAGAGAGGTAGAGGGTCATCCAAGCAGAGGAACAGAGGTTGAGGTTGAGAAAGAGATGTAAGGGAGAGGCAGAGGCAGGAGAGGACAGAGAGGGAGAGAGGCTGGCATAGCGCCCTTTATTAGCACAGCCTCATGGCAATGCTGGCACAGGGTGCTGCTAACAAGAGCGCTACCAGCAGCAGCGGTAGAGGGAAGGGGATGGGAAAAGGGGCACCCAAACTTTTAACGCATTAACTTTTGTTCTTCTTGTTGTTTTCCCTTCCTTGCTTCACGTCATGTCAAAGCGCATAATTGCTTGATAAATTCAATTGAAGCGTTTTCATGGTGGCGCTAACTGTGCCTCTACTCCTCCCCTCTGTTCTTGCCCCTGCCCCCTCTTGCCAGCTGCCTGAGCTAACAAGCCTGGGAAAGCCTGCGCCTTGATTTGCAGCACAAATCCCGCTGATTATTGTTATTAATCGTCAAATGAGTGGCAAGCAGTGGCAGGCGGTGGCAAGTGCCACACAGCTGACCCCGTTGCCTGCCACAGGGGGAGGCAGGCGCACTGCCAGCTGAGGCGTCGGCTGAGTAATGAGACTCGTTAATTGTCAGGCTGCTGCCCATGTTGGAGGCAGCAACAACTGCCGCCAAATGTTGCCTGCAAGTGCTGCAGCTGCCAGGCAAACCGGCTACAGCAATGCCTCAGCTGTACCTCTCTTTCTCTCTCTCTCTCTCTCTCTCTCTCTCTCTCTTTCTCTGCACTCTTGCCTTGTCCCTTTTCTCCTTCTTCCTCCTTTGTTTTGTGTGTTGGCCAAAACAACTGAAAACTTGGCAACGTGCTTCGAACCTCATCGAACAAGTTCGTCAGCAGGTGGACAGCACTGCCACAAAGGGGCAGGCGCAGGGGTAGTGCCAGAGGGGGAGGGCACAGAGTGCAGGGGGGGGTACAGTTGCCTTGTGGTGGCAAGTGGCCTTTTTGGTGGTTGCTACGCCGGCCGGCCGGCATTCAAAGGGGTGTGCAACATACACAAACTAGCTAAGGCCGCGTGCTACCCTGCGCTAAGTCGCCCCCTCTCCCCCCTCCCTCCTCCCCTCTCTCTGTGTGCCTCTCCCTGGGGCACGGCCTGCGAGGCACATTGCGAATCTATAAAAGTATCGCAGCGCATAAAAAACGAGCTCAGTAGTGAACGGCACTTTGCAACGGCAACGGGCAGCGGCAAACGGCTAACGGGCTAACAAAAAAAAGGCTAACTGGCAACGGAAAAACGGCTAACAGTTAACGGTTAACGTTTAAGGGTTAAGCGGGTCGAGGACGTGCTCTGCAGCAGGCAATGTCTTGTGGGCAGCCGCAAGCTACAAATTGAAACGTGTCTCCCTTTGCTGGCTATAAACGGCTGCTTTTGGCTGTTAGCGGTAACTTGTCAGCTGTTTTTTGAGGTGAGTAAACACAGCAGCAGCTTGCACTCTAACAGCAGCTTGCCTCCTCTCTAAGCAGGCCCCTTCCCCTTAATACAGCTCCACAGCAGCTGTTTGCTGTGCAGCACATTGCGTATACGCAATGTTAACTTGACTGTGATCTCGCCAGTGCAGCTGTGTTTGTATGAATGAGGGTCTCTTTTCTTTCCCCCTCTTTGCTTGCTCTGCCTCCTCACTCTCTTCTTCTTTGCTCTGTCCCTAAAAAAGTCAATTGGCATCTTGGCTCTACTTCTTTTTAGCTTGTGGAGGCTGCTCCAATTCCAGTCTAGCCACAGCTTCAGTATCTTGTATCTTGTATCTCGTATCTTGTATCTCACATCTCATATTGCGTATCTGCGTCACTTATATCGCAGCTACTTCTGTCCAGTCTTCGCCTTTCTTTTGTTTTGATTCGTTCAACTCGAATTCAAATTTGAATTTGAATTTGAAATTCAAGAAAAAAGCTCAAAATACTTTTGCTGTGTGTGTGTGGGCAGGACTGGGGGCATTGAATAGCAATTTCTGATCTTTCTTGACGCTGTTCATAGTGACGATGATGGGATCTGTGTGTGGGCTGCCGCACGCAGCGGTGTGTCCAAAACGAGCGTTGCAAGAGCTGCCAAGCGGCAGATAAAATCTAGCTAGACTTAGCTAAGCGAGCCTTGTGCTGTAGATCATGTACAGTGGCTACAATGAGGCATGGCTTGTCATAGTATAATACTAGACAGCACTTACAGTCAAGGAAATAATAATAGCAACGCCACGTTGTCAGTGCAAGTTCAATTAAGTTTTAACTTAATTTACTGTGATTGGAATTCAGTACGAGTTAGTTGTGGTTATCTTGACTATAATATGTATGTAATATGCCTATATTTATGCCTATTTATACTATAGGTTTATTAATGGTTTACCTCTATCAATACTACATTTTTATCTATAATATATCATTGTATCTTCGATGTTTATGTTATGACCGTCTCTTTAAAATACCTTCAGAAATAATTTTTATTGCTTTACACATTTATTCCAAGTCAAACTTGTTAAAATCAAATTTGGCCACGGCCCTTTTCAGCGGCCTTAAATGATAAAAAATGTATTGCAGGCATAATTTTTGAACTACATTGATTATTTTTACTTATTAATGAAATATTTTGATGGCCCAGGCATCTATAAAGTTAAGTTCGTTTACCCCTGTCCTTCCACACTGTGAATGATTTAAGTAGACGCAGCTTGCTCAGCCTCAAAAGTTGATTCAAATAGGTTTTGATTTGTTGCTCATGTTGTTGTTGTTGTTGTTGTGCGTTTGTTTTACTGTTTAATTTGTTTACATTTTGGTTTATTGATTTATTAATTCATTCACTAAAGTATTTTATTCACTCGCTGCCGTTTTGCGTGTGTATTTTTATTATTATTGCCAAGTGCCCAAGTTGTTGTTGTTAAGGTTGTTGTTGTGCTTAAGGTTGTTGTTGTTGTTGCTGTTGTTCAGTTAGTGTATTTTATTAATCGTTTCATTCACAAGGTTTTGGAACAGCTGTGTGGGCGTGGCCGCCTCGGTTTTTAGCGGTTTTCTTATTGTTATTTTGTCTGCTAAAAATGCATGCAAATTTTGCGTGCGACGGCAGGTGAAACAGCAACAACAACAACTATAGATATATCCATATATCATGCTTTTAAGCACCCATGACATCAGAGCAACGATCGCGAGCCGAGGCAAGTCGAGGCTGAGGAACTGTGAGGCGACAAAGCGGAGACGCCACACGACGCTGCTGCCTTGAACAGCTCTCTGATAAAGAGAGGGGGAACGCAGTTATCTGTCTCTTTCTCCCTCCTCTCCCCCTTCCCTATATATCTCTCTATAGCTGCCTCCCTTTCTCGCTTGAAACTTAAAGCGTTTGCTACTTTTTAAAAATTGTACGCACTGCATTTTCATTTCTTTTTATTTTTATTTTCATTTTATTTTTATTTTGTTTTTAATTTTTTATTTTGTTGCTTTTTTTCTTCAGATATTTGTAAATATTTTTTTTCTGCTCTGGTTTTTTTGTAATTATGTCAAGTTTGCTTTTTTTTTGTGCTTTTGTCTTACAACAAAAAGCGTTTAAACTAGAAACACCTCGACGTTGAATTGTGCGCGCTCATCTGCAACACAAAGACCTGAATATTTAATGGGTTAGGTAATTCTTTTTCTTCTGCTGTCAGCTTACCAAATTAACTACTGAAGTGGGGGAAGACGGGGGAAGACAGTAGTTTATCAGTCTAATTTCCATAGTAAAGCATTCCTCGAGCAACCCTCGCTGCAGTCTCTTTCTCTCTCTCTCTGTCTCTGTCTAGACCAATGCGAATCTAATAAATTAGTGCAGTTTATGCTGGGGAAACAATTTAATAAATTCTTTCACAACTTGCGTAAGTTGCCAGCGACAAACTCAGCAGCAGCAACAACAGCAGCAACAACAACGCGTTGCACCAAACCAAATCAAAACCGAAACATGCAGAGGGAGGTGGCAAAGGTAGCACGCAAAAAAATAAAGAAAAGAGAGTATCTTCGGCATGACGAAGGCTGCATACTCTTGCAGGTTCTTATCTCCTCCGATTGTGCCTATACAAGTTACATATATGAAGGTTGATTTTTTAGCTATTATCTTTTAAGCAACACTGATTTAAACAGCTGACGCACGTTTCGGGTTTAGTAACACTGTCAAACATCTTCAGTTTGGTCTATAATTTAACCATGTACCCCTGACAAACGAACAACGCTTGGAAATTATTGCACTTTATTATCAAATTGCGTGCTCTGTTAAGAAAAATATGGTACAGAATTGAATTAATCTGTTCGTGTCTTCGTTAAGAGGTGGATTTCATATACAAATCGTTATTTCTGGTAGACTTCATTGAAATGAAAAAGGTATAAATTGAGTACTGTCTAACTTTGGTAATGTTAAGTTAAATTATTTTAAAAAGGTACTCTGTACTTCATACGTACAATAACCTCAATATCGCCGGATTGCTACTATGGCAGCTTTATCTTATAATGGTCTCATTTCAATGAAGTTTTACAAGCATATTAAATACATATAAAACAACTAATGCAGTGAATTTGCTTGCAATATCTTTACAAATAACAAAGATAAGCAATTAGTTCGTATGGCAACCTATCCCTTTGTATTCGACCTATATACAGCAATACAACAGTGTATGTACAGTAATAAAGAACCTCGTGTGCAGAGTTTGAACAAGATAACTGAAAAACTAGGATGAACAGAGCTAGTTCGCTTTCTCTTATTGAACCTGATTAAGAATATATATACTATATAGAGCTGTCAGGGGAAGTCCATACGCAACAAACTGCTCTCTTGCATGAATATACCCCCTGCAAGGGTATAAAGATAAGTAGACTGAGTGGAAACGATGTGAAAAGTTGAATGCCTAACAAGTTGAAACACGTTGGAACACGTTGAAACATGTTGAAAATGCGCGAGAAAAGAAAAACAAAAGAAGAAGCAGCTGCTGAAAAAAAGAAGCCAACAACAATGGCCTGGAAAATGTGGAAATGTCTTGGGAATCTTACGAAATGCTGCAAGTTGTTGTTGCAGGGTCTGCCTGGGTTGTTGTTGTTGTTGCTGCAGTTTGTTGAATTAGATAAAAGTTTAGGAAATGTTTATGCCAAAAGTAGAAAAAGCGACGAGCTGCGCAAAGAACCCAACAACGGTAACTGGCAACATTTCACCTGCTTATCGCGCAGGCATAGGTAGAGGGGAGAGGGGAGCGGCAGGCAGAGGGGTGGGGGAGAAGGGCAGGTTACTCTGGCAAATGGCAGCACGGCGGAAATGCAACGAAAATAAATGTGGGTAAAAATGCCAGGGCAGGAAAAGTGTTTTCTTTCTAGTTTGCAGCGGCCGCAAGGCAAATGTATCCACAAGATACATTTGTAGATACACACACCAACACATTGCTTGGGGTTGCATGCCACACAATGCTGCACGTGAATTTATTCACAAACAACAAAAGCGAGCGGCAAATTACGACACCAGCAGCGACGTCGACAGTGACGCCAACGCTGGCAGCGACGCCAGCAGCAAGAATGCCTAACCAGCGCAATTTGCGAATGCGAATGTGAATGCGAATGCGAATGTGTGAGTGTGAATACTAAACATGAATCAGAAGCATCAACAAACGCCAAGGGAACTCCGCACACACTCATCGCTTATCGCAGGTAGACCCCCGCAACAACTGCCCCCCCTCCCCCTCCCCTACCCCTCTTGCCACTCTGCACATTCATTCATCGATAGCTGGATGAAAATTTCGTGCGCGCGTCTAGAAACAAAAGCGTGAAAAGCGCCAAGTCGAGATAAACAAACCAAGTGGCTAACAAGCGAAACAAACAAAACAAGAGCTGCAGCCCCAGCTACAGCCACAGCCACAGCTGCAGATACAGATACATTTGTATCTTCTGCTGTTGGGGAACGTGTGAATCGACACTAAACTGCATAGCTGAAATATCTGGGGAGGGCAAACAAACAAACAGAACGGGCTAAATTAGCAAAGCTGTCGAAAACTTTTGAAAAGTGAAACGGAACCTCGACTCAGGGCCATACATATTGAGTCTATATACAAATGTATCTATGCGCTATCTAGCCAGAACTGGAACGCCAGCGCCAGTGTCAGAAGCAGCAGCAGCAGCAGAGTGAGTCAGGCCCACGCAATGCGCCGTCGCAGCCACCGGCCACCTGAAATCCGCATCCGACTTACAATATAAGCGACCCCGAAAAAGACACAGAGAGAGAAACAAGTCAGAAACTACAGTTGAGGCTGCAGCAGTGTGATATACCCTGTAAAACAAAGCTTTATCTCTTAAATCACTTGACAGATGTCACTTCTGCTATTTTTGAACACTATAAATAACTGTCATTAATTAATCTATCCTAAAATGAATGTTTAAGCCTCTAAAATTACTTTTGTAATACATTTTATTCATTCTACGGGGGCGTGGCAAAATTCTAAAACAGACTTTAGCTATGTCTAATCTTAATACTCATTGTCACCAAATATGATAGTCCTAGCTCTTGTAGTATCTGAGATTAAGCTGTTCATACAGACAAAAAGACAAAAATTCGTATATAATCTTGACTTTATGTTGTCAGAGATGACACTTTCGATCTTGGCTATATTTTAAAACAAACTGCCAATAGAAAGACTGATGTTCACCAAATATGATAGTCCTCTCTCCTGTAGTATATGAGATTAAAGTGTACATACGGACAAAAAAGATGAAAATTGATGTATAGTCTTGACTTTGTGTGTTCGAAGATCCTTTCGAAAATTGGCATATTCTAAAACAAACTTTTAAAAGTAAGACAGATTGTTAATTAATTTAGTTGCTCTACCTCATGTATTCTCTGAGATAAAGGTGTCCAGACGAACAGAAAGACGGATATGCGTGTATTGTACTCATAAGGCAGTTATATATATCTCCTGTATAGTGTACACTTAATGCAGTTAGAGATGTCCTCTTCCGTCTGCTCTAGAAGTTGTAAAGTCAGCGACACCTTCTCTTCTAACTTCACTTTTGCTTACCAAAAACTGTTAACACTCTTTTCAGCTATAAGTAACGGGTATGTGCACGCAGAGTGAGAGAGAGAAACAAGTTTTTCCCACGGCACAAGCGACGCGTGGGCAAAACCCCCGGATGGGATTGGATCGAGTATTTGACGTAAACAGAGAGGTTCAACTGGGCGAGCATTCACTGTACTCAGCCCATTGGCACCTTCTCTCTCTCTCTCTCTCTCTCTCTGTGTCGACGAGATTGCACTGTGAATTGGTTTATGAGTGCGTCAAAGTCTCGTGAGTGATTTCTATTCGTGTGTTATTATTCAATTTGTATTCGTATGCGACGACATCATGTGACAA
Source organism: Zaprionus nigranus (assembly GCA_018903425.1). Lineage (NCBI taxonomy): Eukaryota > Metazoa > Arthropoda > Insecta > Diptera > Drosophilidae > Zaprionus > Zaprionus nigranus. The sequence continues at coordinate 5,220,207 of JAEIGD010000004.1, read as the reverse complement.
ATATTTAAAGGGGCACGTGGTAACGGGGGGGAGCAGGTGTTGCCACTGGGCAAATCAAATATCATAATTGGAGTGGACTGTGGTTTGGCTTTGGTGGAGTATTCCACATGATAAGCCCCCTCGTCTCTTCAGTCAGTCTGTTTGTGTTAGCACGTCCATTTGCAAAGTTTGCCAACTAATCGCAATAATTAAATTTAATCGCAATTGACAAACTAATCAGCTAAATAACTTGAATTCCAATTTCAAACTGACAGCGATCAAGTGCGACATTTGCAACTCTTTCATTTGTGGCAAAATTAAATGTATGCACAGACTGACAGTACATGCTGTGTGGGGGTAATACCCTGGAGCAAATATACTTATTTTGGGCTTTATTGCATTCGGATTCGAAGTATTGCATTCCAAAACTGTTTTTCTGTCGATTTTGTATTCAAACCGATAAAGTTTGAGGCAAGAAAAAGTATTTTGATGTATAAGTTTAAGATGAATAAGTTTTTATACTTCTCCATTAAGTTCAAATACTTAAATCAATATAAAAGTTATATGTATCACACAACAACAAGAGTTTGGATTACTTTGAGTATGTTATGATAGTTTGAGAACTGTACAAGTTGATATGTAAAGACTTTTTGCTAAAGAACCTGTGAAGATTTAAGAAATAGGTCGTTTTAACCTATTTCCCTCTGAAATTGATGCTCATTTTGTTTTCAGGCTAATTTAGAATTGAAAATGTAACTTTTGAAGTGTGAAAGGAACTTTTGTAAATGTTTCTATAAAGCAAAGATTCTATACATTGAAATATAGTGCCCAAACATGTCAAATAAACCAACATTGGAACTGCTGTCAGACAGCAAAGACACTGTCAAGTAATGTACCCTCCGTCAGTCACTGTCATTGCTTTGCAGCCTTAATAACAATAACAATCAAAGCAATAACAATGGTAAACAACATGAGTTGAAATGCAGACAGCAATTAAATGAAATAGTTAATACTTTAAATCGTTGGAATCATCAGAATCAGAAGCTTTTTCAGTCCTGAACGATGCGACATTTTTGGGAAATTTTATTATAGTTTTTTACGCGTGCAAAACTAAATGAAATGAGAGATGAGAGAAGAAATGTGCATCAAAATTGAATGCACTGATGTCTGTGTGTGGTGTGTGTGTGTGTAGGTGTGTGTGCAAATATGCGAAATGAAATGAAATGAAATATGCTGGCAATTAAAACGACACAGAAATTTTTACTTATTTTTGTTTTATTTGTTGTTTTGTGTTTGTTGTTTTGTTTTTTGTTTTTTTTATTGTTGTGTGTATTTTGGTGTATCTGTTTCAGTTGCTGTTTCCATTCTGCTGCCTCTTGTGCTCCTCTTTTGAGGGGGAGGAAGAGGGGGAGACTGTTTTTAGATGTGTGTTCAACCACAAAACGAATTATGCCGCTTTACAGGCAACATCAGCAACATCAGCAGCAGCAGCAACAGCAGCAAACAATGCGAATAACTGTAAAATATTTATAATTAAAACATGCTAAGAGCGCAACGTGGGTGTTGGGCGGAGGGGCGTGGTAGAACGGAGGGGGAACGGTTGGTTGCGCCGCTGGCAAAGTTTAAATATTTTGTGCATGTTGATAATAATGCTAGACCATAGAACACCCTCTCTCCAGGCCACTGTACCCCCTCCCCACTGCCCCTGCCCCTGCTGTACTTTGTTATCTGCTGACCACAATTGTTGTTGCTGTTGTTGTGTGCATTGCTGGTGCCTGTTGCTGCTGCTGCCTGCGTGTTGGCAGTTTGATCGATATAGACATCAGCTTGGTGATCTTCAATGCGCTGATATTCATCAAATTTGCATTAGCAAAAGCGTGCAGAAGAGAGGGAGGGAGAAGAGAAGAGGGAAAGGAGAAGGGAAGATGAAGACAGAGAAAGAAATGGGGTGAGAGATGGAGAGGGGCAAGAGAAAAGCGACTGCGCATGCACAGTTAACTCAATTAACTTATAAAATGTAAGCAATGCGAGTGCCGACACCAGCAACAGCAACAACAGCAGCAGCAACAGCAACAGACACAGCAACAATAATAACAGCAACAATAACTCAAAGTTGCCTCAAGTTGGCTAAACGGGGCAGGTGATTAACTACAGTGGCTACAGTGGGGCAGCCACGCAGCGAGACCATATGTAGATGCGTGCCAAGAGATACAGATACAGATACAGCTACAGCAGCAGACAGAGCTACAGATACAGCTACAGCAGCAGACAGAGATACAGATAGAGATACAACTGTAGATAGAGAAGGAAATACAGCTAGAGAAGGAGAAGGAAATACAGATAAAGCAGCAGACAGAGATACAGATGGAACAGGAGATACAGATGGAGCAGGAGATACAGATAGAAGAGGAGATACAGATACAAATACTCTAGGTATAGATACAGCAGATACAGCTACAGATATAGATACAGATACTGCAGATACAGCAACAGATACAGCAGACACAGAGATGAAGCCCAAGAGATACGTGAATGTATCTACAAGTTACATGTTACGCTTTGCAGACTCGCGCAGTCAGCTGAACGCGAATAATTACCACGCTACAACTGTAGCAGGTGAGTGGGAAAGGGGCAGAGAGGAGCGTGAAACAAGCCGAGGCGCCGTGCAAGAGGCGTGGAACAGCTTCAAGCTGCTACAACTAAAAATAGTCACTGAACGCGTTGGTGAATGCTTTGCTTGCTTCAAACGAATGTGGATCGCACGCTGACCAATGGCAGATAGAGGGAAGAGAGAGATAGAGAGTGAGAGACAGACACAGACAGACAGAGAGACACAAAGAGTGACATACAGACGAGCAGAGAGGCAGACAGAGAGATAGACAGAAAGACAGACAGAAAGAGAGAGAGTGCGACGGACTAAGAGACAGCAAGAGAAACACACAGACTGACAGAGAAAGACAGAGAGACAGATTGAAACACAGGAGGGCAGATAGAGATGCAGAAAAACAGAGAGATAGAGAGAAAGAAGGGCAGACAGAGAGACGAAGGGATAGAGGGAGAAGTGAAGCGAAAGACGGACAGTCAGACAGACTGACAGACAGATAGATATACAGAAAGACAGAGAGGTAGAGAGACAGAACGGCAGACAGAGAGATAAAGAGGCAGAGAGAAAGATGAAAGGAAGATGGAGGGATAGCAGGGCAGACAGACGAAGGGACAGAGAGACAGAAGGGCAGACAGACAGACAGTCGAACAGACAGAGAGATCGTTGGGTGGCGTAGATGGCAGCTAAGGTTGCATGCAACGAGCTTGAGGCAAGGCAGGTTGATTTTGTCTTGGGGGGGGGAGGGTGCCAGTAAGGCGACCTTAGAGCGCCAGCGCCAGCGCGGTGCTAATGTGTTTATGAACGCCAAGTTGGCTAAGCTGCAAATGTGATAATCGAATGAGGTGAGGCGAAGCCAGAAGGCAGCGCCAGCTCCCAGATCGTTTCAATGTGCGCACGCAGGTGAGAGAGATTTGCACAGCTATTGAACCCATTAATGGGTAATTTGTATCGCCTTCCTATACCTCTTTCCCTTCTGCACCACTCTCTCCTCTTCTGCTACCGTTGCCTTCCCTCTGCCTGCCCTGTCTGCCTTCTCTTTCTCCTTCTCTTTGCATTTTCCCAGCCTGCTGAATGAAAGTCGATCACCCAATCGAGTTGGGGCAGGCCAATTCACATTCAAGTTCTGCAATTCCCTAATGAGCTTTGTTTACAAATTGGTTGCTTACGGACTAACTAATAGTAATAGTTAATTATAGTTAACCTCCTCTTTTGTTATGTGTATTTATAGTTATTATGTTTGAAGAAAACTTTTCTCAATTTCGTTTGCTACTTTTCGAAAGCCCTCAAAACTTTTGCAAATTCTCCGCTGCGACAGTCGCGTTTCCCCCTCTGACACTGCCACTCCCTCTTCAGACTTGCTGTCTGTTCTTTTTTCTTATTCCTCCTTTCCCTGTACTCCCTCTGCCTTCTTCTTTTCTTCCCTTTTCTGCACTTTTCTTATTATTTTTCATGTTTTTCTTCATTCCCTCAAAAGCCTTTTCATGCCATTTTCATTTCCATTTCCTTAATCGTGCGAATTGTTCTAGCTGCCTACCACACACCCTCCCACTCTCTTCCCCTCTTCTTCCCTACCTACTTCTGTCTCTTCTCACCCCTCCCCCTACTCCCTTCTTCCTTCCCACTCCTTCCGTGCTTCCTTTATTTCCACGCAATTTTCTTGTTGTTTTCTTATTCAAATTTCCTTAACTAACGAGTTACCCTGCCTGCCACGCCCTGCCGCCCACAGCAGCAGCTGCATAATTGCCTCATGCCACATGCCACATGCCTCTTGCCACATGCCCCTTGCCTCTTGTTGCTGTGGCGCCGGGCACCCCGTAAGCTTTTAAAGTAACATTAATTGTTATGATTTACAATGGGAAGCACCATGAATTCATTATGCAACAAATTAGCGACCTCCGTTGCCCACTGTGCTCCACTTTGCCCCACTGTACACCCCGCCCTGCTGCCCTGCTGTCACTGTGCGTGGTCAGTTTCCTTATTTGGCTGCACTTGCTTCCGCCAATTGCAAGAATGCGCAGCAAGAATGAAGAGAGGGAGGGAGGGAGAATCAGGCAGAGCTAGTGAGAGAGTTGCAGAGACAGAGAGAGTGAGGGGAGAGAGGGGAGATCAGGCAATTAGCTAACGGAACTACGTGCAAATCGTTGCATCTTGTTGATGATGGCTTCGCTTAACCGTTCGATGAGGCTGCTGCGGCTCATTACAAACTCATCTCAGATAGTTTTGCATCTGAACGAGATCAGCAGAGGCAGGGGCAGAGGCAGCAGAGTCAATGCCAGTGGCAGCAGCACACTTGCCACATGGAAAGCGGGTTAATTGAGGCTTTTGCATTAAATTGCCACGCTCGACAATCAGCACACTCCGCTTGCTGCAGCCACACGTATCTGTCAATCTGTATTTGTATCTGTATCTGCAGCTCTATCTGCGCATCTGCAGCTCTAGCTGTGCATCTGTATCTGTGGCAGTTGCGTTTTGAAGTTAATTATCGAGTTCAGGTTCGTGCTGCAATTTCTTAAGCCACATTAGATCGCATGAGAGAAACTTAAGAGTGCTTAGAGTAAAGGTGGAGTGGGGAAGGGGGAGGAGAGGGAAGGCTCAATTGAAGCCTCTACATAAATCAAGTATAGTGTGCCCACATGACTTACGCTCTCAGTGCCATCTGTAGCGCAGGCACACTGTCATCTAGAGACCCCAACCCTGCAGCCGGGTTTGTCTTGGAGACAACCCTGCGCTAGTCCCTGTCTCTGTCTCTGCCCCAGTCTCTGCCCTATCCTCTGCATACTTCAGCCTCTTCAGCCTCTTCCCAGCCTCTGCCACAGTCTCTGTCCCCCAGTCCCTCCTCCCTAGGCTCGCCGTTCTAGTTATATCCAATCTATAACTAGATAATTCCTCATTTCAATAGACTTGTGCCAAGTTCATGTTGCCTTCATCGTTCTCTCTCTCTATCTTAGTCTCTCCCCGTCTCTCTATCCCTCTTTCTTTCCCTCCCTCTCTTTCCCCTTCTCTCTCTCTCTCACTTCCTTCATGTTCAACGTCTTCGTCATCATCTTTCTGGCGTCTAGACACTGCCCAGTCCGCATCATCTTAGCGCAAGCACATCCACGCACATTAATCGCCTGCGTGCTAAATTTATTGATATGTCAATGCTGTCTACCCTTGGCCCTCCCCACCCTTCCCACTCCCCCTTCTCCCACCTCCCCTTTCCCCTTTACTTATGTTGTATGTGCCCTCCAGGCAATCTGCTGTTTCTATTGCGGCCTCTGTGTGGCCTCATGCCAAATGTTGTGCTTGACAATATCTTGTGGCATTCTTCTGCACCCCTGCCACTCTTCTTATGCCTCTTCTGGTGCCTGTTCTTCTCTGTCTCTCTCTCCCTCACTTTGCTGGCATTCTTTGCATTCTTTAGCTATACGGAAACTAGCGTCATATCGTATGATTTGATATTCAGACTTTGCCTGTAAAGTGTCTCCCCAGCTGTCTCTCTCACTAAGTAGATAGAGCATGCTGAGAGAGCGGGTAGAGGAGGTGGCCAGCTATCCCTCTTCTGCCATTTCTCTCTCTCTATATATTTATCACTCCCTGTCTTGTCTCTTCTTTCATCTCTTTTGCTTCTCTCAACACTCAACACTCTTTCTTCTCTTCTCCCTCTTCTTTTTGCTTTCTTCTCTCTCCAGTCTCTTCCCCTCTCTCTCTCTCTTTCTTCTCCCATCTTATTCCACACCTTTTTCTCTTTCTCTGCCCTCTCTATGTGGCTATGTATCCCTCTCTATCCCCTCTCTCCCTCTATCTTTCTGCTCTCCCATTATGTTCCCACTATGAAAGGAGCTACTCACTTTCTTCTCCCTTCTTCTCACTCTCTCCCCCTTCTCTCTCATGCTGCCTTGCGTGATTCATTTCTCATATTTGTTGTTATTTCATAATAAACATAATGTTTGTCTTCTGTCTCTTTCTGCTTTTCCTTTCTCCCTCCTTTATTGTCCGTTGTCGGTGTGTTCATCGATTCGTTTTATTTCATTTCGTTTTATTTTTCCTCAATACGATATTTCCGTGTGAACTTCCGTTTTAGGTTGTCCCTCTCCCTCTCCCTGTCCCAGTCCCTGTCTTCCTCCCTGTCTCTGTCTCCCTCTCCCTCTGCCTGTCGCACCCTCTGTCTGTGTCTGCAAAAGGCAAAAGTTTGGAACGTGTTTGAAATATTGATAGCGAGTGCAGAGCGACCACAACAACAATCAACACACACACAGACTGCAGACAACCCACAACAGACACTCTGCAACGCAGTGCAGCGGTGGTTGCAACAACAACAACAACAACAACAAGAACAACAACAACAGCTAACACAATCTAGTAACACCTAGTCGTTGTTGGTCGTTGGTCTGTTCCTGTGCTGACCAAGTGCCCCCTCACCTCTCTCTCTCTCTTTCTCTTTGCCTCACTTACTTCTCTCTCTTGCCCACTCTCTGTCTCACACACTCTTTCCCCCTCTCTCACTCCCTCTTCCTCCCACTCTGTCTATCTCCCTTTTGGCGATTTTGCTTTGCTTTGGCTTTGCTGCTTTGGGCTGCACGACACACTCGCCCCCGTCTGTCGTGTTGCCCTACCCTCCCTCCCTCTTAGCACGCTGTGCCATTAGACAATAACTGGTAATAATCGTTGAACCGTAAAATAAACATGGATACGCGCTGCACTTGTTTAGGTAACACAGCACGCAGCCACCACGACCAACACCCAGCAACAACAACAAGCTGCCTCGTCGTCGTCGTCGTCGTGGTCAGGTGTCGATGTCGCTGTGCCCCCTGCCCTCTCCTCATCTACCCGTTGAACAAGCCTGCTCTGCCGGACGTTAACTGATTTGTGCATTGACGCGAAGTCGTAGAAGTATTCAGCATAAATACTCAGCAAAGAAAACTGAAAATGCAAATGGAAATGTGCCTTGCATGTTGTACAGATATAGATAGATCTGCTAGTGCTAGTTGTGGCACTTCCGATGGGGTAAGGAAGGAACTATAATAGTACTACACAAATTAATTTTAACTTAACTAACTATTTGGACTTAAACCAGATGGACACTACAGCAGGGCGAAGACTGCGACTGTAGCTATACTTGGGATATATAATAGTGCAGAAATGAATGGTATAGTAGTTGTATATATGCAATATCATGTCTCACTTTGCTTGGCACTTTATCAGTGCCAGTTAAGTTCTTTCTAAAATTAAAACTGATCTTCATAGAAAAACCTGCACATCGGACGATCGTTGACTGCTCTGCGCGGTCTGTCACGCCTTCCTCTGTCTGGTATAACATTTGCAGAAAGTTACTATGCCCGTTTTGAACATATTCAAGGGTATAAAACAGAAATTCAAGTGGAAATAGATCGCAACACAAATCTATTTATTTATAGCACACAGAGTTCTCCCCACCGATCGTGTGCCATAGCAGGCAGCTTCTGCAAGTCCTACAGCACATTTGCCTGCCCCGCCATCACATCCCATATTGTCTAGTGGTTAGGATATCCGGCTCTCACCCGGAAGGCCCGGGTTCAATTCCCGGTATGGGAAACTGTCAACAAGTTTCATTTTTTGCTTTAATTTTTTTATTTTTATTTTGCTATTTATTTTTTTAAATTTTATTATATTGCTGTGTATTTGTTTGTATATTTGAAGTTGCTCAAGTGTTGCAAGAGGCTTCTTTAATGTGCGGCGCGCGCGAGTTTTGATTGCTCAATCCGAACATGGAAATCAGAAAGCGGCAAACTGGGCTAAGTGCTGCCGTTTGCTGTTCTAAATGGAGTATCTTAAGTTCATCAGCGCAGCTTCTGTTGAAATCACAGTGGAGGAGGTTGAGGCAGAGACTGTGGCAGTGGCAGAGACGGTGGCAGTGAGGTAGGCAGAGGCAGTTGCTCTTGTAGGTTAAGTTTAATGTCCAAAATTTAACGGCTAGCAGGCAGTGTCAGAAGGGGGGCAGGTATAGAGGGGGTACTTCGTGGCTGGGCAAGTGTTTCACACAGTAAACTCACACACAAACAGACACAGATACACACACACACAGTACACACACACAGACAGAAGTTAATGAAATTAAAACGTAAGCAATAAACACAAAAGAAATTACAATTAAATTGAAAGCAGCAAAGCAGAAGAGATTGAGTTTACTTTCCCCGCGCCACACACCTCTGCAGCAGTCCCTCTTCTCCTCCCCCTCTTTCTGCTGCTGCCTCTTGGCGTGGCATGCAACCCAAAATGGAAATGAACTCTGCCTTTGCGTGGGCCACAATTGCTGCAGTTGCTCCGCAGTTTCCTTCCCAGTTCCGTCTGCTATCGCGATGCTTCATTTGCAGCAGACTACATGCCGGCACTGCCCCCTCCCGCCCCCCTCTCAGTTTCCACTCTTTTCTGCCCCTCTCCCTCCCACTTCTTCGGCTGCTGCTGCTCGCATGACGCGCCGCTTTTAATCGCATTCGTTACAATTGCCGCAATTTGATTGTGAACCAAGCAACGACTTTGGTAGCTCAGTGGCCTCCCCTCCCTCTCCTCCTCTCTCCCACTGTCTGGCCACACTTTCTTTGTGCAGCCAAGTGAGAGTCCCCCACTCTCCGCCCTGCCTGCCTCGCCCACACTTTCCATATCTTTCATAACTTTTGCCCCGTTGATGCGGCAGCAAAAAAGTGCAAATTTTATTTTAATGCTTAACTTAATGTTAATACTTTACACGCTAGTGTTTGTACAAGTGTGTGTGTGTTGGTGTGTGAGTGTGTGTGTCTGTGTGTGTGTGTATTACGCACTGAGTCGGACTTACTTAAAAGTGAAACCCCCGACCAGGCTGCATTCCTTGCCTTTCCTCTGGCTGCCTCTTCCTCTCTCTCTCTCTCTAGCTTGCTCTGCGTGTTGTGCAGAGGTTTTTCACTTATAGTTTTTCAACAATTTTCTCGTCATTGTTAATGTTGTTAATGTTGTAATTGTTGTTGTTGCTGTTGCAGTTGTTGTTCATAAAACTTTCTACTTATGTGCATTATTTGTAGACGCCTTAACTTATTCACTGTGCCACCCGCCTCCCACTCGCACACACTCATACACACAGTCACTGACACACACTCATACACACAGTCACTCACTCACTCTTTTACTCAGTCACACACTCACACACTCATTCACTTATTCACTCTTGCTGCACTCAGCCAAGGCCGCATCAACTTTGTTTCGCTTCTTTTTGGAGCCTTTTTCTCTTCACTTTTCACTTGCTTTGCTTTTTCCAGCCCTGTCATAATTATTATGCATAAATTTCTGTCTCCTCTTCCTCTCTCTTCCTGCCACTCTCTCCCCCCCCCCTTCCACTCTCTCCCCCTCTCCATCCCTCTCTCTTACCCAGCGCCTTAGCAATTAAAATTTTTGTTTCTGCACATTTCACTTGAGTTTTCTGTCATTTTCATTCGCATTTAGTTTGTGCCAATTGCATTTCCATCCGCTTTTCCGTTTCCCACACACACACACAAAGCTTTTCCACTAAATTTGGCATTTTTCCCGCATTTCCTTGAGAGAGTGTAGAAAATTTGTTAGGATTAAATCTTCATTGCTAATTCAAGTGAAAATTGCATCAATAAGCTTTCGACGTTTATAGTAATTATCATTATTATCTCCCTCTCTCTCTCTCTCTTTCTCTCTCTCTTTACTGTCTTTCTCTACCACTCTGTGGTCACTCGTAATCCCCACAATTGGTTATTGTTTATTGTTTATTTGCCAAAATATACGTTAATTAAATCGCATTAAGCTTCCCTCACTTCATTACTTACTCCATAAATGAATAAACTCTTTTGCGAACGTGTCTTTTTTATTATGCAATGAGCTTTATTTATTTATTCATTCAAACGCATGATTCATGAATCAATACTATAAAAAGACTCGTGCCACATACACACACACACACAAATATGTAGGCAAATAATGCAAATGTAAATAGGCGACTTATGCAAATTAAATGCAAACAAGAACTCAAAGAGGCGAAGAAAGAGAGGGGCAGAGAAAGAGGAAGTTAAGTGAGAAGCGCATAGAAAGGCTGTTGGGGGGAGGGTAGACCAGTGAGAAGTGCGTAGAAAGGTATCAAACAATAGGGAAGTCGAATGAGAAACGCTTAGGAAGGCAGCCTGGAGAAGGAAGTCCAGTGAGAATCTCGTAGAAAGGTAGTAAGTGAGGAGGTAGTCCCGTGAAAAGTGCATAGAAAGGCAGAAATGGAGAGGGTAGTCAAATAAGAAGCCCACAGAAAGGTAGCAAAGGAGAGTGTAGTCAAATAGAAATACATAGTAAGGTGCCCTGAAGAGGGAAGTCCTGTGAAAAGCGCTTAGAAAGGCAACCTAGAGAAGGAAGTTCAGTTAGAAGGCAGTTGGGATAGGGTAGTCCAGTGTGAAGGTGCTCTGAGGAGGGAAGTCCAGTAGGAAGCGCATAGAAAGGCAGCCGGGAGAGTGAAGTCCAGTGCGAAGCGTATAGAGAGGCAGTTGGGGGAGAGGGTAGTCGAATTCGAAGTACATAGAAAGGCAGAAATGGAGAGGGTAGTCAAATAAAAAGCCCATAGCAAGGTAGCCTCAAGACAGAAGTGAAATGAGAAGCACATAGAAAGGTGGTACAATAGTTGTATGCCCTGTCTTCAGCAGGTCGCTTGCATAATCCACTCACACACACACAACCTCACACTCTATTTGTACTATATACATATCTGTATAGGTTCAATTGCTGCTTCAGTTGCTGGCTTGAGTTTAAGGATTCGTGCGTGTGCTCAGAGCTTGCGTGCGAAGGACAGCAAAGCCAACAAAGCCAGCAAAGCAAAAGGCAGAAGGCTAAAGAAGCAGGCCAGAAACAAGAAATGATGTTTAAGGACATTAAGGTGCCTGCCTACACCTGTCGATATTTGTACAGTTTAGCGTGCGCTCGTTTGTGTTCATTAAAACGAGTAGCAGCCAGGGCAGCCAAGGCTTCCCCCTACAACACCCTCTTCCCCCTCTCTCTCTCTCTCTCCCTCTGCTGCCCTCTGCAACCGGTTCTTGCCCCCATTCAGTATCGAAGATGGAAACGCAGCATTTCCGTTCGCAAAACTCGTTTGCAAGAAAGTGTCCTGTGTCCTGTGTCAGTTGCCAGTTGGCAGCTACCCCAAGGTACCGTTCGGTACCCTCTCTACCCGCTGACTTTGTCCTGGCTCCTTTGTTTTGCTCAGCCAGCAGCTTCAGCAGCAGGTAATCAACATTAAAACTCATTACCAAGGGCAACTGGCAGTGCCAGCACACACAGACTGCAGTCGAGACTCTACTCAGCTGGTCAGCAGAAACCGATACCATGTACCCCAAAAAAGCACAACAAGAACAGTAGCAACATCGAATGTCCTTAAGCCTTAGCCTTTTTATGGCTAGAAATGAACTTTGCCTTGTGATGTAGAGCAAACGAACGATGAGTTTGCCACGTTTATGTGCTGTGTAAGCCAACTTAATGTTGCTTATGTTTTAAAAAAGAACTAGATGCAGTTAGAGTAGTGTGTTTGCTGACTAAATACCCTGTAATAGTAGGCAGAGGGTTGCTATGCGAGTTACTCGATGAAGTTTGGGAATTAAAAAAGATTTATCTTCTTTTAGTTGGTAGAAAAGGAGCTAGGAACAGTAAGATAAAGATCTTAGCTACCTGAATACTCTAGAAAGTATCAACCTAAGTTGCTGTATGACTACCATGAAGCTGTGTGACTATCATATGAAGTATTTGGATGAAGGAGTGTTCTTACTCTTTCAATGGGAACATTTTAATAGGAAACAAGCTGAACAAGCTGCAGCTAGATCTGAGTATTTACTAACTGAATACCTTATAAAAGTATTCACTGAGTAACTGTGCGATTTGCCTGATGAGTTGTTCGAATGAGTAAGTTTTTCCTACTATCTTAATAGGTAGTTTTCAAAAAGAAACTAGATACAGCCAGAGCTAGCTCTTAACTAACTAAACACCCTATGCAAGTACCCGTTGACTTACTATGCGATTTATCTGATGAAATATTCTAGTGCAGCAACGATTTCACCTTTCTCTCTAATAGATAGATTTTAAAAAGACCTTAGGTACAGTCAAAGCAGGCAGTTAGTTTGCCATACGTACCCTATAAAAGAATACAATAAGTTACTCTACGACTTGCCTGATGAAGTTTTCTGGCTCTTCCTATACTATATATTGCCTTGTCAACTGGCAGACTCTGCAGCTTATTTTGCACAACTCACCACGGGATGACTTGGCGAAAATGCAATTGTAGCAAGTTGTGGAGGAAAGTAGAAGGGCCTCATAGTAGCAGGGAGGTGAGGTAGGGGTGCACAGAGGAGGACCGTGAGTGGGCTATATGGTCTGCCTGGCTGCAACTCTTGGGTAAATAAATTTGTTTGTCAAAAAACGCGACGCTGTCTGGGCGAACAAAATAAATGCCGACTGTTTTATTGCTGTCTAGTGACATTACAAGCGGCATTTCATGGACATGGCCGGAAGGGGCAAGGAGTAGGGTTAGGGGTAGGGAGGGGACGGGAGGGGTAGAGTTGCCTATTGACTTAGCTTGCGCCTCTGCCAAATCGAGAGGCGAATTATTGCGCTGCAGTTGTCGCTGCGTCGTGGAAATCGTTTGTGGACAGACAACCTTGAGCTAATTTGGCAAGCAAAAGCTACAGCTATGCATCTCTCTCTCTCCCCTCTCTCTCTCTCTCTTTCTGTTGCTTGCACTCACTCACATAGCTTGTCTGCGACTCTGTCACTTTGCAGGGGCCAACTGTGGGCCAGACGACATTCCTCGCCACCGCCACCACCGCGGGCAACAAATAACAACAACCTCATCATGACAGCCGCTAAGTGGGGCACCGTCACAAGGCAGACGCCCCAAAAATAGACGCCGCAACGCCAGAGGCAACAGCAGCAGCGCAGTCGGAAATGCTTCCCGCCATCGTCTTGCAGATGCCATCGACATCGTCGCCTCCGCCTCGCTCCTCGTCGCGCAGCTCATCGGGCCTGGTGCTGGGCGTCTGCCTGGACCAGCTGATGCTGCATCAGACGACGACACGCCCCCTGGCAGTGGCAGTGCAACATTGCCGGCCAAGAAGTTGCAGCAGGAGAAGGCGAAGGAGTTGACAAAGAGTCGGACACGTTGCTGGCCGCCGCCGTGCTTCATTGTGCTCGTCTCCCTGCTGGAGGTAGGTGAACATTTAATGAGTAATGCTTGCACAGTGCCACGCCCCCAGCAGCTCACACACACACACACCTCGGGGGGTTGATTGAGTTGCGGCCACGAAAAGTGCTCGACAGGTTGCCATGGCACTTCGCCACCGCCCGCATTGCACAACAATCCGAGGCGACTCATTTGGGGCGCTTTAATTGCAGAGTGCGAAAGGTGAAAGGCCAAAGAAGAAGAAGGTACAAAATAATGCCGAAATTATATAATACGTTAAGCTGATTACGCGCTGTCCAATTGCAGTATCGATTGACTTGTCAGGGGAAGAGGGAGCAGCTGATGGAGAAACATGGCGAAGCTCTGGTATAGCTGGAGAAGGTGCTGGGGAAAGAGCTGATGAAGGGAGTTCAGGGTTAGAGCAAGAAAAAAAAGCAGAAGGAGCAACAAACAGGGAAGAGAAGGACTGAGGACAGTGGAACAGGACAGAGCTACGTGGAGAAAATGTGGGTATAGCTAGCTGGAGAAGGTAGCAAATGAAAAGCAAATGAAGGTAGCAGTTGGTTCAACACAAAGGAAAGCTGAAGGTGAAAGACTAAAGAACTATACGGAGGAAAAGGCACACGGGTAAAGCTAGGGAGAGAGCTGGAGTACGAACTGAAAAAGGTAGCATAGGGAGAATCAAGAGAAGGTTGCAGTAGGAGCATGAGGATGTGTAGCTGCATACGAAAGCAGAGATTAGAAGAAGAAGAAGGAGAGGGACAAGCAGGCAGCATAAGAAGGTAGCAGCGAGTAGGTGCTAGACTTGAAGCAAGAAGAAGGAGGGTGTTAGAAAAGGTTGCAGTACCCGGGAGCCAAAGGAGAAGATACAGAAGTAGGAGGCAGATGAATTAGTAGGAGGAGTAGTAGGAGAAGGAGACGTAAGAGAAGAAGTAGGACAGGTTTGAGTAGTAAGAGAAGGTGGAGAAGTTGCAGAAGAAGAAGTAGTAGGCGAAGTAGAAGAACCAGTAGGATAAGGAGGAGTATGAGAAGAGTGAGAAGTTGGACAGCAAGGAGTAGCAACAGAAGCTGCAGCATCAGAAGAATTAGGACCAGAATATGTAAGAGTAAGAGAAGGTGGAGTAGAATCACAAGAAGGAGGAGTAGGTGTAGAATGAGTAGTAGCATAAGGAGCAGTAGGACAAGTAGGAGTAGTAAGAGAAGAGGGAGTCAAAGAACAAGAAGAAGTAGTAGGTGAAGTAGAAGGAGCAGTAGGAATTCCTCACTCAAAGTGTTTATTGCCCTTGTCCTGCTTGTACAAAATGTATGCACCCATCACAGCCTAGACAATAAAACATTCTACAGTGGAGTTACGAGCTTGCCCTAAGGTGTCTGTCATTAAGTTCAAAAGGTTTATTTGCTCCTTGTGGCTCACATGCAAATTAATCACCATTTGTCATACTAAAATCGACTTTAAATAGTCGAAGAATGCGCGAATCTCTCTCTCTGCTCCATTTAATGCTCGTCATAACTGTTAAGCACTCTGTCTGTCAGTCGAAGTGTCTTTCTGTCTGCCTCTGCCTCGCTTCCTCTCCCTGTTGCGTTCTTCCTTTATTGGAAATAAATTTTATTTCTTTTGGGATATTCTAAAACGTTTCTCGAGCTCCGTTTAATAAGCTTGCGCAGATTAATCGTCTGCAATCATCAATCAAATTTCGAACTTCTTGTACGTATTATGAGTTTCTCCCTCCTCTCTCCTCCTCCCTCCCCCCTTAGCCAGCTGTTGCTTAAGTGCTCTCAGCTTCTGTTGGCATCTCTCCCTTTCATTCCTGGTGTACATCAGGGTGGTTCATTGCCTGGGGTCGCTTTGTGGGTGTCCCGCCCCACCGCAGTCGAGTAATAACACACATCACGCTCATATTTCAACCCCTGCCACTGCATGCACTCCCTTCCTCCCTGTCCCAGCGAGGTCGCCACACACACGTGAACCGACGAGGCAAATAAATCGCCAACTGGCCACGGCGAGCTACGCATTTGCGAATGGCTTTTGGCTTCCGGGTAAAGGATACATCAACAACACTGCGCGAAACAGGAGACCCCCAGTGGAAGTGGGATGAGAAGGGGAGGGTGAGGAGGTGAGGATGGGGTTGCAGAGCCAGCGCGTGCGTGCGAAAATCCAACACTTTTGCGACCTGTCCGTCCGTCTGTGCCACTGTCTGCCGGTCTGGCTGAGCGTCTGCCACTCGCAGACTGGACGCCGCCAGCCGCAGCAAATGGGGCAGGGAGTCTCTTACCATAGCTATATGGGATTGGGATTGAAAAGGGGAACGGAGTGGGGGAAAGAAGGGGGGCTGCGCTTCAGTTTATGCTCGGAATGTGGCGAGGCGCATGAAATTTGCCAGCCGATGTCGACGTCGATGGCGACGACGTTGTCTCGCCGCTGTCTGCTGCCAGTCTCGTCCCCCAGCCCCAATGAGGGTTGCTCGACTCTCCCTTGGCTTGTGCTTTTGTTTTGGATTTTCTCATTCTTATACCCTTTGACAAATGAATCTGAGCAAGCAGGGTATACAGACTAAGTGCAAATGTGTGTTAGAGACAGAAGAGTGGCAGAACTCATGAAGTGTTTACATTCTTGGTTAAGCATGTCCGTCTGTATGAACGCGTAGATCTCAGCATCTATAGTATATGACCTGGATATCCCAAATTTAGCTTGAAGATCCCTGTAAACCAAACAAAGTGTATGCAGGTGATGCAGATATGTTGCCTGGCGCTGTTTCGCTGCGTGGCGGTGTATTCTTACCTCGTCTCGACACGAAATAGTACTAGGCTTACAGATATAACCACATGCAGCATCATTAGACCTGTGTGTGTACCGATACGAGTGAGAATGATACTTGTGTATCTTTAAAATACATGTGTACCTCATCCTGGTGATTTTGTGATAAACGTGCAGCTACGTGCAGATACATTTGTACAGCAACCCAATTATTAGTATTTGAGAAATTTGTATGCTTAAGATACTTTGTATCTTAAAGATACTTTTGTATCTTAAAGATACATTTGTATCTTAAAGATACATTTGTATCTTAAAGATACATTTGTATCTTAAAGATACATTTGTATCTTAAAGATACTTTTGTATCTTAAAGATACTTTTGTATCTTAAAGATACTTTTGTATCTTAAAGATACTTTTGTATCTTAAAGATACTTTTGTATCTTAAAGATACTTTTGTATCTTAAAGATACATTTGTACCGCAACCCGATTTTTAGTTTTTGAGAAATTTATATGCTAAAGATACTTTTGTATCTTTAAGATACATTTGTACCGCAACCCGATTTTTAGTTTTTAAGAAATTTGTATGTTAAAGATACTTTTGTATCTTTAAGATACATTTGTACCGCAACCCGATTTTTAGTTTTTGTGAAATTTGTATGCTAAAGATACTTTTGTATCTTTAAGATACATTTGTACCGCAACCTGATTTTTAATTATTGAGAAATTTGTACGCTTAAGATACTTTTGTATCTTTAAGATACATTTGTACCGCAACCCGATTTTTAGTTTTGGAGAAATTTGTGTGCTAAAGATACTTTTGTATCTTTAAGATACATTTGTACCGCACCCCGATTTTTAGTTTTTGAGAAATTTGTATGCTAAAGATACTTTTGTATCTTTAAGATACATTTGTACCGCACCCCGATTTTTAGTTTTTGAGAAATTTGTATGCTAAAGATACTTTTGTATCTTTAAGATACATTTGTACCGCAACCCGATTTTTAGTTTTGGAGAAATTTGTGTGCTAAAGATACTTTTGTATCTTTAAGATACATTTGTACCGCACCCCGATTTTTAGTTTTTGAGAAATTTGTATGCTAAAGATACTTTTGTATCTTTAAGATACATTTGTACCGCAACCCGATTTTGAGTTTATGATAAATCTGCTGCTTGAAGATACTTTTGTATCTTTTCTCGTTGTTATTTGTGGATGCCTGGTTCTACTGCGTGTCGAGACGTGTTTAGATACACCGCCTCGCAGCGAAGCAGCCCCAGGCAACATGTTTGCATTCATCTTTAACAGGGTATCTCGCAGTCAACACTAAACCACACTCACGAATCTTTGCAAATGTCGAACGGACTCGACTTAAGCTTTGTCTATTTGTCTCTCTCTCTCTTTCTCTCCCTCTCTCTCTCTCTCTGCATCTGCATTCCCATCTCTCTTTCATTCCTTTTCTTTTCCTGTCAGACGGAAGGCGCCGTCGTAGGGGCTGACAAAATGGCTTACAATGTGATGGCTTTATTGCCACAAAGACTGCCCCAGACTGTGCCTGGCCAAAGGGTTTTACCCCCCCTGCTCTCTCCCTTCCTCTTGGCAATCAAATGAAGTTTGCTGGAGAGGAAGCGCACTAATAATTGCCACATTCCTCTTCGCCTTCCTCCTTCCAGATAATCGTCTTCGTGTGCGTAGGCACAGCGCCGCCGGAGGATTCGCTGCTCATCTATCGACCGGATCGGAGACTGCAACTGTGGCGCTTTGTCTCCTACGCTCTGCTTCACGCGAGCTGGCTGCACTTGGGCTTCAACGTGCTCACCCAGCTGCTCTACGGGCTGCCCCTGGAGTTGCTCCATGGCTCGGGACGCACGGCTGTGGTGTATCTGGCTGGGGTCCTGGCAGGCTCACTGGGCACCAGCATAGTGGACTCCACGGTGTATCTGGTGGGTGCCAGTGGAGGCGTCTATGCACTGCTGGCAGCACAGCTGGCCAATGTGCTGCTCAACTTTGGACACATGCGGCACGGACTGGCGCAGCTGCTGGCCGTGTTGGTGTTCGGTAAGTTCTTCCCCAGGGGGAATCACTTTCCTCTCCCTCTCTCTCCATCTAATCCTTTCCTGCCTTAGTCTCCTGCGATCTGTGCTACACTCTGTACTGCCGTCAGCTGACTGCCTTGCTGGACCTGCAATCCCCTCCTGCTGGACCCACCATATCCGTCTCCTACATTGCCCACATGACGGGCGCCTTGGCTGGCCTCAGCGTGGGTCTCTTTCTGCTGCGCCAGCTGGATGGCAGCCTGCGTCCGCGTCTGCTGCGCTGGCTTGCCCTGGGCGTGTGGGCCACCTTCAGCGGGTTTGCCTTTGCCTTCAATCTGGTGAACACAGTGACAGCTCAGCTGCTGGCCGAGCAGGAGGGGGAGTGCTGAAGCAGCATCTGCTGCACGATCTGGGCATGGATCGCTAAGCCAGAACGAAGCCTCAACTATAACTGAAGAATCTAGACTAGTCATTAGCCTGTAATGCATTCCAGGACAATGTGCTCAAAATGTTTAACTCTAAGGAACTGTGGGGCAGGTGGGGGTGAACAGCTAATCCAGGTTAGCCTCCCTCCCCCCTGCCAACAGCTGCGCTCAAACGAACTTAAATGCTACCAATATATCTTATGTAAATGCCAAAAAGAAAGACAGACAGAGACAGAGAGAGAAAGAGAGAGAGAGAGAGCGAGCGAGGCTCATCCAGAGACTTTGATCTGCTAATCCTACTATATAGTGCTATATGTATCTCATCTATATATCAAACCGATGTCCTGAGTCGGCTCTAGCTAGGCTAACCCCAATTCGTATAAGCAATAAACGATCTACAATAACAAAACTTTCGATGTTATCAATGGGTGGGTGCAAATGGAGGTATGGATAGCATAGATACTATATATATAGGTATAGTTAGTATATATATTATAGATGCACAAGTATATCTAGTGTATACGTAGATATGCCTAAAATATATACCATATTTATATTGAAATATCTTGTATACAAGCTACATTAATAATAATATATATCGAGTATATCTAGTACTTGTATATATACTATAAAACCAAAAGTCTCTCTAGTGTATATTCAATATAAACACATAGACACCGGCATATATGTATACTATATATAACCTCAGCTGTATCTATATTCTATAAATCGGACTGCAAAGTATATAATATCTTTGCTTTTGGTGGTACTATCTAGTATAAGCAATAAACGATCTATAACATAATTTTCCATATTATCAATGGGAGGCTGTAAACAGACATATTTCTATATATACTATATACTATATAAACACATTTACATATAGTAAATATACTTAATTCTATAATGTATACAACATCTTACTGAATCTCATGACTTTGTTTCTATCTAGGCTACACGATTTTTATAGGCAATTAATGATCTGCAATAACAAGACTCTCGATATTATCAATGAGTGAATGTAAACAGAAGTGTAGCTGGTAATATGCTATATATACACTGGTATATCTGGTATATAGTATGTATATACATCTATATTAATATAAGTATATGGAGTATATACTATATAGCGTAGGTATAGATATTACCTATTAGATATACTATAGTACAATCTATATTTCAAATGGGTACTATAATACATATATACCACTTATTCACATGGGTTGTACTATGCATATTACTATAGTTATAATACATACTATATTAACAGAAGTATATATACTATTTAGCGTAAGTATAAATACATAATATATATTTGATATATACACTATATACTATTTATATACACTATATACTATTTATATCCATATACTGCTTATATCTTATATACTGCTCATATACTGATACCCTCACTTCGGTTCTTGCTATTCTACCCCGATTCCAAGAAGCAATAAACAATCTACACTAACAGAGCTCTCGTTATTATCAATGGCTAAAACACAGCTAGATCTACTATATATACTTTACACTATATAGTATACAATCTGCTTATGAATCTCATGACTTCGGCGCGAATTAATTGCGCGTTTAATGCTCAAAATGTATGAATACAAAATTTATGATTTCTAGCGAATGCTTTGCCAGGTGAGAAGCAGCAGCAACAATAACAACAACAACCAAAAAAAGCAAATGCAATTCACATTTTGGCCAAATGAAAAGTAAATAACAAACAAAAACAGCAACAGCAATAAGAACAACAACAAATTAGCCGGTCGATTTTGCTTGTTGCCCCATCGAGAAGTGGCCTAATTAGGCCCGACGAGGGCCCCTAACGAGATGGGGGGAGGGAGGGCAAGGGTTGGCTTTTGTTTTGGTTTTTGGTTTCGTGTCGCAGTTGGCAAATCCAATAAGCCAGAGCAGACGCAGCACAAACTGCAGATACCCTATAAATGAGTTGAGAGTGAAATAAATTAGAAATTTAAACTGAATATACAAATTAAAAATAAAAACTATATTTGTTAATGAAGAAAGAGAGAAAAGAACGCTAAAATATGCAGAGTAGCACATGCCACCCCACTGTCATAGCCATTTACAGGGTATGCCCGAAATTATAAACGTTTCTGAGCGTATTTTGCGCTGAAATTTAATAACTCGTCGCAGTTGCAGAACACAACAATGCACAGTGCCCCCCCTGCCACCTGCCCCTGCCCATTGTCTGCCCCTGCCTCCTGCCCCTCTCCCCCTTTAGCTGAAGCAGGAGGAGTGCTGCTTTTGACGAGACATTGATGGTTCAATCCGCCAATCGACCCACCAGCAAGCGGAGCCAATTTAGCAAGCTGAATGCAATTTTTATATGCAACTTGTGCAAGCTGAGCTGGTCAGCTCGGCAGCTCAGCAGAGCTTGCAGCTTGCAACGTGCAGCCTGCAACGCGCAGCTTGCTGCAGCCTGGGGACGCTTAAATCCTCGTTAAGTCATCACCAGTTGAGCTCCACTGCGCTTGCTGCACATAGCTGGTTGCTGTCAGGAACACAGCGACATTTGACAACAAATATTTGTGACATTAAATGCTGCAACAGGGGCACAGTCTGCCTCGCTGTGGCAGTGGCATCTGCTGCTGCTGCATCGCTGTCGTCTCATCCTGCGGCTCGACGTGCTCATTTCACTAATTTAATGAAGACCTTTGCGGTGGCGCGTCCTGGCCTGGCCTGCCCCATTGTCTCTCCCTCCCTCTCCTCTCTCTATCTGTGCCTCAGCAGATTGATGGGCTCGCCCGAGCAACTGCGGTTGCCTTCGCTTGCCTTCGCTTTCACTGGAAGCTGCAACTTGCAACTGCTGCTGCTGCTCCTGCTGCTGCCGTCTCTGACTGCATCAATAATTTGTGTTCGCCGTGGAAAATAATTGACCAAGTTTGTCTGTTTGCGGTTCTCGGCCGCAGACATCGAAGCGTTGTGGCATTTAATCTACTAGCAGCTCGCGCAGATCGGCGACTCTGCGGATGACAACAACGACAACGACAACTGAAACGGCGGCAGCAGCTGCCAAAGACGACAAAAAAGCAGCAGCAGCAACAACAGCAACAGCAACATCAACAACAGCAACTGCTCCTGCTGCTCTGCCTCTGCTTCTGCTCCTGCTGTGGCTGCACTTGGCGTAATTGAAATAATTTTAAGTGAAAAATCTGCATTCAAAAAATATTTCAGCACACAGTGTAGAGCTTAACCTGCCAGACTTACTGGGAGATACCCTGCAAAGAGGGGAAGCAGTCAAGTGAGTACAACTTGTATTCAGTATTAAGTGGAAATCTGTACCACGACCTTGTTAATCTAAGATACCTTCTTCTGAGGTACTTACCTCAGAGCCCTAGCTGCTTTTCCAGTATAGTTTCTCTTAGGATGGGACCTTATCTCGTCTAAGAAGTTAGCTTTACATTTAGGCACGAGGGTAGGGTATCTCATTTAGGTAGGGCCCCTAGTTACTATGGGAAGCGTACCACGACGTGACGATACCCTTGAGGACATATTTAAGGTACTCAGAATTTATAAATCACAACAGTTTCTCTACTTCCTACTCCTAACCTAAGCTATTCCCTTTACTAAACCAAGCCTAATGCACCCCTTAACGTAGCTAGCTTATACCCCAAGCACCTTTCCCTTCCTAACCAACTTATATGCCCAACTTGCCATCACCTTCTCTGCCTTAATGTTTCCTGGCGCAATTTACATGCGCAAATTGTTGAAAGAGTCGCCGTATAAAAAAGAGTCAACAGTTTGTGGCTCGTCCGGCTCGCTGGAGCCAGCTTAATCCTTGGCATTAAGGCAAATTGCACAGCCGCAGCCCCCCAAAAAACGCATGTTTCCCCCCCCCTCGCACCCCTCTGCACACTACCTCGTGGTGCATTGCACTGCTTAAACTGCTGCCTACCAAATGCTGCCGATCTGCCTTCGATTTGCCGTCGATCTGCCTTCGATCTGCCGTCGATCGTCGTTCATCGAGCCCCGTAATTTGCTTAATTCGTCGACGCTCAGCCAAAAGTTGCCTCCTTCTGCTGCTGCTTCTGCTCTGCGGTGCTGTAATGTGCGCTCAGCACGCGGCTGCCACTCGTCAATTTGGGTTTTTGTGCTGCGCTGCCTTTTGCTGACGATCGACACGTTCACTGACGAGGATCATCCTGTCCAGACGCAGCTTCCTCAGCAGCCACAGCAGCAGCAGGCAGTGCCTCAATTTGCTGTGCTGTGTGCCCTGCGGCCAGTTTAGCTTTTTTGTGGCACATGACGCGCACTTGCCGCAGTTTTGGGTGCCTCTAATTGTAGGCAGCAGCCTCTCTCTCACTCTCTTCTGCCTCTTCTCTCTCTGCTCTCTCTTCTTCCCCCAGTGCGAACTCTGCACATTCTTCTCGCGCTTGCTGTCAGCTTTTTCTGCTTTATCACATGTTCTACACTTGCTAAATTCTATTTTATATTATATTCTATTATTCTACATTTATAATTATTGCACGCACATTACTAATACGCCGCATTGTACACTTATTTTGGCAACTCATTAGCGCTGCCTCCTCTTTCCAGTTTCAGTGCCAGTTCCATTTCCATTTGCATTTGCAGTTCTTGTTGGTGGTCCCCATAACTCAGCGCAATATAAATCTGTTAACAAAACGCTTAATCCGCTTTGTGCGCTTTATTTATGGCCATTTGATGGCGCATTATCGCATCAGGCACATGGCACAGCAGCAACACCTCGTCGGCAACAGCAGCAGCAGCAGCAGCAGCAGCAGCAGCAACATGGCTCATTGGACAGTTGGCAGCTGGCGCGCCTCATAATTGGATTCGTCACAGGCCACTCTGCGTCTGCTACTCTCCTTCTCTCACTTCTCACTCTTTCCTCCTCTCTCTCTCACCTCTTTCCCCCTCTCTGCCCCCTCTCTGCCCCTCTGCTGTGCTGCTGTTGATCATAAATCGCGGACTGCTTGAAATGCAAATTCGATGCTTGTGCAGGCTGTGTGTGTGTGTCTCTTTGGAAGTGTATGGCTGTGTGTGTGTGTGTGGCATATCATCGGCAAGGCATCAAAGTGCCAGCGCGCAAACTGTTCGCCAGCCCAATTAACGCGCGCGCGAGAAGCTGCGTGAAACGCACCAGCAACAGCCACAACAGCAACAACAACAGCAACAACAGCAACAACAGCAATCAGACTTCACTTGAACAGCAAAACTGTTTGCAATTAAGCGTCGATTTTCGGCAAAGTGCGTACCACAGCCGGCAGCAGCTAACACAACAACAACAACAACAACAACAGCGCAGCAACACGAAGTCAACAACGTTGAGAGCAACTGCAACTGGAGCTGCAGCTGCAGCAGCAGGCAGCAACAAGAAGTAGAAGCAGTTGATGTTGCAGCTTGTCGATGCGTAACAAAGGATAATCCAGCAAGCTGAGCTCTGTCTACAGCTCCTGGTGCTGCTGCTGTTGCTGCTGCACCCACCAGCAATGTCAGACAACGTCAACAGCAACAGCAGCAACCCACGCCAAGCGCGACAAGGGGGCAACAGTTGTAAAGACACGCGGCATACCCTGTAAAGCAGAGAGAGAGAGAACGTTACTAGATTTGCTGTATGCCCTACCAGACTAGACAGAGCTGTAGATCGAATATATATATGCCTACTATATACTATATATGATATACTATATGCATGAATTGTTCCCTTACTTCTCCTATAGTTAGGCTACCTCTTGCAGAGTGTCTTAACAATATTTGTAAGCCAGCCAAAACAACAACAGCCACAACTACAAGCACAACAACAACAAGCACAACAGCAACATGTGCAACAACAACACATACAACACAAAGTGTGCACACCCCAGTAGAAGTAGAAGAAGAGGCAGAAGAAGAAGGCAGGCCAAAAAGGCGAGAATTGCACAAGATTTGACAGCGCGGAGAGAAGCGCATCCTCATGCTGCCTCTCCCCTCGCAGCCCCCGTCTGCCTAGCTGGCTCTCACTTTTAGCCACGCTGCAGATTAAGTGGTTTGCGGGCAGTATACTCAAGCAGCTTGCAATGTCAAGGGGCACGGGACACGGGGCAGGAGTAGGGGGCAGGGGCAAAGGCAGCGCATCTAATGCGCAAAGTGCTCGGAGAGTCGAAGATCGTTTCGACTTATTTCACGTTGCATTAATTAAACATTTTGGCAAGTACCTGCCTGCACACTCTTTCTCTGTCTCACTCTCTTACTCCCTCTCCTCTCTCTTCCTCGCTCTGCCTGCTTTTCCTGTCTGTGCGGTTGTCTATTTGGACTGGGCCAATTAACTTTCGCCCATTGAGGCATCAATTTGTTCCGCCCCAGCAAAGAATGCCCTCTGTCTCTCTTTCTCTCTCTGTCTGTCTCTGCTCACCCAGTGCCATATCCATGCAGCTCCTTTCCCCCCACCTCCTGCCTCTCTGCCTGCTCCGTTTAGCCGTCTCGCTTACAGCAATTCGCTTGGCCCGTTGCCCATTTCTGTCTGGCACTCGACTTCAAAACAACTCAGCACAAATCCAGCGACAGAGAGACACCAAGAGAGTGGGAGAGAGAGGGAGGGTAGATAACAAAAACATCAATGCGAAAATGCGAAAAATGAAAATCGATGCGAAAAGTGGCTATAAATTATGTCTGCGGTGCCAGCAACGTCGCCGTTGCCGTCGCCGTCGTCCGCCAAGTTGATTGAAATCGCGTCTCTGATAAAACAGAATTAATTTCGAGCAGTTGAAGAAGAGCAGAAGAGAGTCTTCGCTGCAGCTATGCAAAGCAGCAATATTTCACTAAATGATGAGTTACAGATGCCTCTGCAGATGCACCTCCACCACCAACACCAACAACAACAACAACAACAACAACAAGTGCTGCACAGAAATTCAGCTTCGTTTGCGGAATCAGCAACAAATTCACAACTTGCGTGGCCCTCGAGAGTTGCAGACTCCCCCAATAAAGCAGACTAGACTTGGCTGCACAGTGGGCTAAAGTAGACGAATGTAGGGTGAATTGAAGAAGCAGAGAAAGAGGGTAGACTGGCACTGATAGGAGGCAACTTCTGGCCAAGATTAATATACCCTTTGCAAGTTCCACTATGTACGAGAAGTTGTTCACTTTCTTTAACTTTTCAACGCACTTTGCTCCACTGTGCACTGTGCGTCATTAGGCAGCGCTGGCAACGGGCTCTCGCTGTGGCTGCTCCTTCTCGGTTTGTTGTTGTTGTTGTTGTTGGTACTGTTGCATTGTTTACACAGCGCAGACCAAAACAAAAATGCAGTCTGCCCTGCAATGGAAGTTGGGAGTCGGGAGTGGGAGCAGGGCATGGAGCCATTCAGCATGCGCTGCTGCGGTGTCTGTGGCAGAGAGCAGTCAAAACATACACGGCTGCGGTTTAGACGCACTGCAGGCATCGCTCTGCCTGCGCCTGTGTGTTCCCCTCCTTCTTGTCCCTTCTCCTCTTGATCATCTTCCTCTTGCTCTTGCACCTCCTCCTACTCTTGCGCCTCCTTCCTCTCCTGCTCCTGCTCTTCAGTCAGCTCAACCTCCTTTCTGCTTCTATTACTCCTGTACTCTTTTCCTCTTCTGCTCCTATTCCTCCTGCTCCTCTTCCTCCCCCACCAGCTCTGCCTCCTCTCTCCTCCTGCTCCTTCTTCTCTTCCTACTGCAGTTCCTTCATTTCCTCTAGCTCCCACACTTCCTCTTCCTGCTTTACCTTTTACATCTCCTCTTTCCCCCTCTTCCTCCACTTCCTCCCCCTCTTCCACCTCCTTCTCCCCCTTCTCCTGCTGCACTGGCAACTAAATTTTATGGACTTATTGAAAATTGAATGCACTGCAATGCTGCAACTGGAGCTGGAGCTGGGCAACTGCTGCTGTTGCTGTCGGCAGGGGGGAGCTGCGGCCGCCTCTCAGTCTGGCTCTGCAGCATTGCAAAGAGTCTTCTACTAGTCAGAAGATGAGGTAGAGGGCGAGGGGCAAGAGGCTGAGGCAGCAGCAGGTCGAACTATCGATGCGGATGCCACGCGAGTTTGAGTTTTGTTTGTTGCCGCAGTTTTTTGTTTGTTTGTTTACAGAAACGCGTGCGGGCAGCAACAGCAACCAAAATAACAACAACAGCAACAGCAGCAAAAACAACAGCAATAGTAACCACAACAGCACCACAACAACAACAACAACAACAACATGCAGCACAGACAACAACAATGCAAAAACGCTTGACTAAATTTGAACTCAATTAATTTTCGCTCGCTCTCTCTCTCACTCTCGACCTCTCTCTCTCTCTACCTCCTGCCTGCCCTGCCCTGCCCACCACTGCTAGTGTGGCACATCTTTGGTGGCGCCTCAGAACGAGTTGCAGCTTGCAGCCGGTTCTCGATTTGATTTAGTTGCAGCTCCAACGCCCACACACTTTCCCAGGATCGTTGCCGGAATTCGCCAGCGACACGTGGGCAGCGACTGCGAGAGACTGTAGACTGTAGACTGCAGACTGCAGACGTAGACTGAGGAGACTAAGACGGAGACTGAGTGCAAGTTGTAGTTGAAGCTTCGTCTGGAGTTGCCACGCACTCGTGCTGTGGCAGGATTGTCGCCTGGCCAATCATGCAGCGAATGTGTGAACACTTTTTGCCAATCTGTGCGAATCTCAATCTATGCGAACATGTATAAAAATAAGTGAGCAAAATGGCAGCAACAACAACAGCAATCACGACAACAACAACAGCAACAATAGCAGCAACAACAATATGCCCAGCAACAACAATTTATTAAAGCTTTTTATTCCAAGAAACGTGCAAGAAAATCTTTGTGCGCCGAGTGAGTGCATAAACACTCGTAAATATCTGTCGAAACATATATACATATATATATAAACGATATATACGATATATAGGGGCTCTTTAGGCTGTTGTCGTTGGCACGCCCACGCCCCCCCTCCTGCCAGAGAGGAAGACGAGAGGAAGATGCAGGCGGCGCCATTTGAAACAATTTAAGAGCGACAAACTGTTCGACGGCCAGACACAGGTGGCTGCCCCGCCTTGTCGCTGAACATTGGGAAACAGGGGGCGGCAAGGGGGGGAGGCGTGACAGGGGGGGGGGCTGTCACATAAATTCATTAATTTGTCGCACTTCTGCGAATTGCCTTAAAATATTGTCAGCTTTATGGGGACTTTAATTATAGCGACGGCGCATTAAAAACTAATGTAAGAAAATTAATAAAAATACGAGAGAATTCACAAAATGAAAATTTCCCACTCAAAGTGGAAGCAAGTGGGAAGAGGAGGGCAGAGCAAGGGGGGGGGGGTGGTACCTGTGTCCAAGTTGTTTCAGTCAGTGTGAAAACAAACCGAATGTCGTTATGAATGTTTGGGCAATTTAAATTTAGCAACAAAAAGATGCGACGCGACGGCGAGATCAGCCCACTGTGGCTAGAACGTGTGTTCTCGAAACAGAAATAGACACACAGCACCAGTTGGTGATATATTTATAATGCCACCCTGCATACCCTGACCCAGTGGGGACCTCTAACACACACGATTAACTAAACTGTTTGACTGCAGACAACAATTTGAATATTTACAAAATTTATTTAATTATTAATGAATGATTTAAAACCGTAGTTACTTTGACCATTTTCAATGGTCGAAGATAAAAACTCGGTATGTTCTGTATGAAAAGGGAAGGCATAATCTTATATTATATCTGCTCTAAATGCATATATCATTTTAGAGTATGATATATTTAAGATACCTCAACAATTATTATTAGTTTGTGCTTATATTAATATATCAGATATCTGCCTACTTTTAGAATATTCAAGTAATTTACTGAATGAAATGAACATGTTGAATAACTCTGAAAGTGTTGTATGAAAAGTGAAGCAATAACCATTTATTACACCTTCTTATACCTTATCTGCATATATCATCTTTAAGTAAGACACCATTAGCATCCCTTCCAGTACCTTTAATCCCTGTTAGAGTATTTACAATTGCTTATTAACCAAATTTACTCTCTCTCTCTCTCCCTTTCGATTCTCAAGGGTATTCGAGCTTCATCATGTTGTACTTGACTTTGGCTATCTTGTTTTATATACACAAAATCGTACGATGTTTCAGGCGGTGTGAGATCTGTCATGTATTTTTAGTTGGACCGCGCGACAGACAGAGAAACGCGCAACGAAATCAAACGAGACAATTTGCAAATGTTTGCTGCAATCTGTGTTGCTCTACAAGACACACACGCACAGACACACACACACACACGATAGAAGTGTGTGTGTGTGTGGTGTACACATGTAGAGCTGTCTTAAGGTGGCCCTATTTGGTCTCTATCGATGGCCATCAATCAACGCCTGCCCACGCCCACCTCAGTGTCTCCATTCAATCAGTTAGTCACTTAGTTAGTGTGTCAATCGCGCCTGTCCCATTAGCCCCGACACTTGCCTCGCCTAACGGACCATAACGGACACAGTGGGAAGCCATAGAGAAAGAGTGGGAGGGAGAGAGGGGGAGTTTAAAGTGCTGCTGTGGCTGCTGCTGCTGCTGGCTAATCCTGCCATATAAGCAGCTGCCTTCGGGGCGACCTGTAAAAATGTCTATGCAAATTGCTGATTGAATTGGAATTCTTGTGCCCCAACGCGACAAGTATGGCGACATGGACTGCCTACAAAATGAGCCAGAAGGAAGAGCCACAACAGAGAGAGAGAGAGAGGGGGGGGAGGGAGGCAGAGGGGAGTGTGTGTGTGTCTCGCATGAATCAAAAATTGTATAAATCGTATCAAGATCTCCAAAGAGTCAAGGTCTTTTCGGGCTTGGACGCGGCCCACATCTGCACAGTCTGCTCTGTCGAAGGGGCGGGCCAGACAGGGCAAGGGCGGTGCTGTGCACGGGGTAGCAAGGGGTATATACCCGTACCATACATACCTAGAGAGGTTGTCGTAGTCGCATAATTAACATGCGCCAGTGTTGCCAGCGAATGTCATGACAACAGCGCGAACAGCACAAACTGAAGAGAGGGAGAGAGAGAGGGGGAGAGAGAGAAGAAGCAGCAGAGGCAGCATACGCAAAATAATCAAAATAAAGAAACAAAGAGAGCAACAACAACAAGAACAACGAAAGAGTCTCGTGGGTGTCGAGATTTAATTTTGTTTTCGAGTTTTTAATGCTGCTTTATAGTTGGGTTTTTATTTTTTTTGGTTGAGCATTAAGTTCCATTGCACTCTCTGCTGGCAGGGGGGGCGTAGTATTTTGACTGGGGCACTGGCGAGAGGGGGAGGGGGGCAACCCACAGAGAATGTGTGAGGTTTTTATGATTTGTGCAGTTTTATGTTCGGCAACTAAGTAAGGCAACACACACACACACAGACACAGAAGGCGAGAGCGTTATCTATGAATGTTTTATGTACAGGCATGTACATAAAAATAAGTACATTACATGCTACATATGTATGCGTGTGTGTAGTACATGAGTAGGTTGATTGTTGCCGCACAGTGGCCACACAATAAATCCGTTAGATTTATGCACACTGGAAAGTGTGTTAGAGTTGTAACCTATTATATACCTAAACCTATATACCTATTATGACAGCATTCATATGCGTGTTTTGTTAGAGTTTATAGAGTTTCATTAAATAGAAATAAATAGAATATTAAATAAATATAAATGAATAGGCAATACTATATAGTAAGCACTTAATGTAAATAATAAATAGAATAATTGGTAAATAATTATTACACTTACGTTTACCTCTGTCCAGTGCACGCTCTCTTCAAACTGCAGTAAGCTCAGCTGACCAAGATGGCCGCCCTCCTCTCCCTCTGGCAAACACTTTGTTGTTGTCCTGCTCAATAATTGATGCGCAGCCAACTTTGTGTGCTCTCAAATGAAACTGAGAGCATAACAAGAGAGCGTCACATAGCGTCTTAAGCTGATTTCTTTCGCCTGCACTGCCTGCGTTAGAAAGAGCCAGCAGCACTGCAACAGGCGCTCAGAGAGAGGATGCACAAGGATTTACAGTTACAATTTGTGCAGAACGTAAATCGCACAGTGACACACAAGCAAAGAAACCTTTGATGAATTTTTCAAATTGAATTTAAAACTAGAGCAAAGCGCGCACGACCATCATCAGCTTAATTATTTAACTTGCTCTGCGGCCGTGTGACCCTTGGTCCCCCTCCCCTACTCCCCCTGCCACATTGCCCCTGTCACGAATATGGGCCACACGCACGAAGAACCAGAAAATAAAAGACACAAAAAAAACTCCAACTGGAAATCCAAAAAAAAAAAAAAAAAAAAAACTTTTGCATTTTTCATTAATAAAACGCGGTGATTCTCTGTCTGGCACACATTGTGGCAAGCAAAGGCGTGGTAAAGGGGTAGGGAGGGCAGTACACGAGAGAGATATGAGAACATTAACGCGACGTAGTTGGTAACCAGTTACATTTTATGACTTTAGTCGAACTCAACGCCGTAGATGGAGAGCGGCTAATGAAAAGAAATGAAGTCCGAAAGTAAATGAAGCAAGTTGCAATGTGCTGGGCAGTTGACCCCCTTTTTGTCTGCCACACAAAGAGGGGAAGGGGGGGGGAAGTGTGTAGCGGTGGTCTGGCAACATAAATGAGACGTCAAATTTAAAATGCCATAGAAAAGAAAACATTAAGCAGCATTTCACATTATTAACGGCTGAAAATTTTCAGGAAATGCAACGCACACAGCTCCCCCCCCTCCCTCCACCCGGTACGTGTCTGTCGGTGACAACTAAATTAAACCCGGGCCGCCACTTGGCACCTTGGCATCGCAACGGTAAGCGCAATTTTCTCACCGTTCCCAGCTGACCCCCCGGGTGGGAGCCGCAACAAATTCGGACACCCAAGCAGCGAAAATGGCTCTAAACGCCGATTATGGAGCCACAAGATAGACAAGCAGTACAAGAAGAAGAAGTAGAAGAAGAAGGAGAGGAGGAGGGCCAGAAGTAGGAGTAGGGGAGCAACAACTATGACGACGTGGCCGCAGCGACTGATGACATCGCTAGACGAAACAAATAACGTTGTTTTATGGTTCGTACATGTAGCTCCAGCTAAGAGATGTAAGACCTGCCTACCCACTCTCCCTTCTACACAAAGCTCCCCCACTATCTGCCGTGTCGAGCACAGGCCAACAACGTTCATAGAATGTACCGTAAAATTTATGTTGAAATAAAACATGACACCAATAGAACAGGCACACGGACAGAGCCAGGGCCCAGACAGAGAAGCCAACACAATCCCAGTGCCAGTTCCAGTCCCTGTGCCTGCACAAGGAACCCCAGCCTCGACTTGATTTATTAATTATGATGGAGCTGTGGCTAATCCCACCAAAATTGATGATGGCGCCAGTGTGGCTAACCACACACCCGCCACAAATAATCTCAGCAATCCGCAGCTTCCGTAACAAAGCAAGCTAACCGAAAATGTCGCCACAATTTTGACAGTCGAATCGAAGATAGAATTTGATTTATGAACAAAGAAATCCGCACTACAAATAGATATGCCAGAGAGATATCTCTGCTATATTCCTTGCATGAAGATTAACAATTTATTAATGCAAGTCACAGTTCCATTTTGAAGAGGAAACACCCCGAACGCCAATAGAAATGCAACTTTATGTATACTGGAAACACATTTCCTGCACTCCGCTTCAAAAGCTTTTGCCGACTCTCCCCCACACACAGCAGAGTCAGCTCAATTTCCTCTGGCACTGATAGGCAGCGACAATTGTCTTGAGAGCGAGGGGGGTGTCTTCCCACGAGGCCTGCCAAAAATAGTAGCAGCTTCATGGCACAGCCAATAAACCTCAAATTATATGCGTGTCGACTTTGACTGCGACTATATCTCGTCTGCAACATTAAAACAAATTGAAATTACCAAATGCATCTATGGAATTTATTGCAAGGCATAGTGTAGAGCAGGGAATTCATTTAAGCACATCAATCTCAATCTACACACACACACATACACTCTCTGAATAGCCAAGTCTCTGCATATTCAACTT
This sequence comes from Zaprionus nigranus, assembly GCA_018903425.1. Lineage (NCBI taxonomy): Eukaryota > Metazoa > Arthropoda > Insecta > Diptera > Drosophilidae > Zaprionus > Zaprionus nigranus. The sequence goes on along the minus strand of JAEIGD010000004.1, from coordinate 5,187,233 downwards.
TGTCTGCGTCCACAAATCGTTTCTATGTGTGTGTCTGCGAGTGTTTGTTATTTTGGTCGAAATTTATTTTTAATATTTTGGTGGCTCGTCTCCATGCCAAACTCGCTGCTGCTGCCGCTGCCTCTGCCACTGCCGCAGTTGACGTCGCTGCCTTCGTCGATTCAAAAACACAATAAATTAAGTTTATTTATTTGTTTGTGGTAATTGTGCGAATAATTGATGATTATGTGCTTTATATACAGTGTAGAAATTCGCAACTTTGTAACTGCAACTGGCAAACAAGAGTGTTGAAGGCTTTTTAATTAAATCCCAAAAAGTTGACCTGCTGCTGCTGCTGCCGCCTCTGTTCCATTCCTGAGATAAAAGAGCAGCTATATTAATTATTCTGCTAGACAAATTACTAGCAAATTAACTTAATCAAATGTCGAAGCAACGATAAAAATAGAACTGCTTTAAATAGAAACTTGCAAGAAATACTCGCACAATGATTAATCTGGGAGTGAACAGAAATACCAATATCATTACTTCATATAATATTCATGTAGAGAACTCTGCACAGTGCCCAATACATCCCATATTGTCTAGTGGTTAGGATATCCGGCTCTCACCCGGAAGGCCCGGGTTCAATTCCCGGTATGGGAAGCAGTTTCTCCTTTATTTTTCGCTTTTTATTCATGTCCTTTTATTTTGACAGGGGCAAACAAATCTTCTGTTGATTTCCACATTAGTCTTGTAGCATGCAATCTAGGCGCAAAATAAAAATGTAATTTTCTACTCTATTACCTCAGAGGCTGGAAGACAAACCTCCCTCTGCCTGTGTGTTCTATGGCATCAGTTAATCCCATATAACTTTTAGGATAATTTTCTAATTCAATTGAGGCACATTGCCAAAAATGGGCTTAACTTTTTGAGAAAACAACAGGCAGCAGCAGGGGGCGAAGGACGGAGAGGGGGACACAAACTGAAACTGAAACTGTCTGAATTACGAGAGAGAGAGAGATAGATAGAAAACGGTCACAGTTCAAGCACAAAACCGAAACGAAACGGACAGATTTTACGAGCCTGCCAACTGAAAGTAAACTACAAATGTTTACACAACTTCTACCCGGTAGCTGTGCCACCTACAGCAGGGGAGGGTTGCCTAGCAGAAGGGGGAAGGGTATCCAAACAGGAGCAGTAGCTGTGGCAGTAACAGGCACAGGAGCTGCGGCAGTTGGAGCTGGTAAAAGTTGTAACAAAAATTGAAAAACTTTTGCCGTCGTCTTGTTTCTTTATGATGATGACGAGCAGCGTGCAACCTATGCCAATTTGAGGCCACTCCCCTCTCTCTCTCTCTCTGCCGCCCTTGCCACATAGGCAATGTGGGGCAGATAAATATAAAATTCGGCGCAAAGTTTCTCGCACGTCGGCTGCAAGTTTGGATCTGCAAACTGAACTGAAGTGAAATAGATTTTTATCTTCGAGTGGCAGAGGCAGTAAGGCACTAAAGCTTAAGATACAAATGTATCTCAGCCGGCTCTTCAATGTGGCAAGTTGCAAGTTATCCCCCCACACAGCCCAACCAATAAACTCCGACTGCATTTGACTGAGACTGACTCGCAGAGGAGTTTTCCTGCACTTATCTGCACTTGCCAAAAAAACCGAAGAGAGAAAAAACAAGGAAGAAAGGCTACCAACGGCATGCCGAAGGTTCTATACATTTACAGATATGTATCTACTTTCATGGTCCCTATAATGGTATATAGGATATAATTATTCGACTTTAATAAAATGGAATAGGTATACGTCGATTACTGTCTTACTTTGCTGAGCACTGATGAGTTTACAAATACTAGAAGTTTTCAGCATAAATACTCAGCAAACAAAATCAAAATGGAATGGACTTAAACCAGGCGAACACTACAGCAGGACAAGCACTCCACACTGATCGTTCCTATACTTGGGATATACATATTATAGTGCAGAAATGAATGGTAATTGCGTTGCAACAGACGGACAGACAGGCAGACAGGCAGACGAACAGACAAGCAGACAGGCAGACAAGGCTAGATGGACTCCCCTGGAGATGCTGTTTCAGAATATATATGCTTTATGGGGTTATCTTTGCAAGTTCCTGCTCAAAAGAATATACCCTCGGCAAGGGTATAAAGAAAGGAAAAGCGCGCTGAGCTCAGCTGAGCTTGAGCTGTGTGTGTGTGTGCGTAGCGTGTGTCGAGGGAAATCCCCGAAGTGCTGCTTGTCAGTGCCGAAGCAGAAGCTGAAGCAGAAGCAGAAGAGTTCTCAGGGATTTGCATTTCCATGTCTAATTGTGCGGAAAATTATATGAAAATAATTCGGCAAATGAGAGCGTGCCGAGCATGTCTCTGCCTGGGAAGTGTGGAAATGGCAGAGTGGAAAATGTGAAAATGCGGCGCGAGACTTGAATAAATATTTAAACAATTGAAAATTGCATTTTGACTCTTTGCGGTTTGCTCAACTTCATCAGCAGCGTCGCCTGCACGAGCGAGTATCGCATTTCTTTTGCATGTGCCAGCCACTTTTCTCTCTCTCTCTCCCTCTCTTTGTCGCTCTCTTCTCTCTCTCTTTTGCACTTGCTCTGCAGTTTGTCGCTGCGGTTTGGCAATTTTGATAAAGATACGCAGCGCCAATACGAGTAAAATGTGTGCGCCGAGGTGAGAACAAAGCGCTGCTAACCGCACTTTACAGCGCCTGAGTGCACACAGAAAGAGAGAGAGGGAAAGAGAGGAAGGTAGAAGAAGAAGGAGAGAGCAATTTCAGATATATTGCGAATTAGTTTGTAGTTTAAAGTCCTTGCCATTTAGCGAGAGAGTTTCCTATAAAGAAACACATGAAAATTGTTTAATACATGATTAATTGTAGACATAGATACTTACAGAGGTGCCTTCATGCACTCTGCACTGTCTGGTCACACTCACTTGGACATTGTCTCACTGTGCACAACGGGACCGCAGTGAAACAAACGCCTCAACGTGGCTAGGTAAACGTCTCTCTCTCTCTCTCTCTCTCTCCTGGAGCTCCAGTCGGGCCCGCATTGCACGCAGTGAACCACACATGCCAACAAGGCCTAATTGCAGCTGTGTGTGTATGTGTGTGCAGTGCACACTGTCGCGTCACGCCCACAAATTGTGCAAACACTCTTTAAAGAGCACGTGAGTGTGGCTTCCTATCTCTCTGTCTGTGTGTGTGTGTGTGCACAGTGGGTGGAGTTGGGTGGCAACTGATGCTCACTGAGCCCTGCCTTAATTACAGCGTTAAAGGCAAACAAGAGGCAGTAAATATATATGTGAGAGGGAGAGAAAGGTGGAGATAGAAGAGAGACAGAAGTAGAGAAGGGGAAAGGATAGACAGGGAGAGAGAGGACTCCATTCCCCTGTACTGTGCATGTGTGTCTGCTTATCTTTTCGCCAGCTGATTACCGAATTGCGTGTCGCTGCCATTTCCGTTAACTAATTTTTCAATTCGCCTCAACTGGAGTGAGTGGGGGAGGGGCGAATTGGCACGCTCGCCTTGCCCGCTAATGAATGGGGCAAAGTGCAATTTAATTGAGCGAAATGCATAAACGAATTAAGCGCGACATTTCTTTGCAGGAGCAGCGACAAAATGGCGTCAATTACCGTTGACACGTATGAGAGAGAGAGAGAGAGAGAGAGAGAGAGAGGGGAGGTGGGGGCACTGCACTGCCTGCACAGTGTCAATAAACGCACGACATGTGTTTAAATTTACACACTGACTGCGACAATTGAATTCCAGTGACAGTTGATAAATCTAATTAGATTAAGAGTGGGAAAGAGATGGAAAATGGTAGCTAAGATTATAGAATGGATATAGAATATATTCGGTTAATATATGTATATTCTTTATCAGAGTATATTCAATGGATATCACAGACATATAATACATATAAATACATGTAATATTTATATATAATTTAATAAAACAAAAAAATATTTAAACATATAGTAAATCTATATCTCCATTATCTTGTGTAATTCCAACCTATGATAAACTGTACTAAAAACTGTTATATTAAATTATCACAGTTCAATTTGATTAACATTTATGTCTTTTATACCATTTACAACCTTTGTAAACCTGAATTAATGCTGCATAGGCAAAAATCCAAGTAGAATTTAAAATTTGTTTGTTTACAGACTGCGAGACAATTTATTAACAGGCGCCAAGCCATAAATAGAGTGAGGTTAAGTCTGCACAGTCCCCCCCCTCTGCCCACAGCACTCACTAAATCAAAAGGTGAGAATCAGGTAGGACTATGAGAGAGAGAGAAAGGGAAAGGGGGATTACTTACTTACTTACGCTGCTCAGGGCTCATAAACAAGTTGCTCTCATCATGCTACGCACGAGCGAGAGATGCAGATAGAGATGGCAAGAGACAGATAGAGATAGAGATACAGATAGCAGATATAAGCAAGTGCAGTGGCGCTAACAGGATCATAAATTTAACGATATAAATCTGTGTGTGTGTGTGCGGGTGTGTGAGGGAGTGTGTGTGCGGGGGCGTGAGTTGTAACAATTTGGAACCCTCACCTTCGTTGCCTCTCTCTCCCTCTCTCTCTTTACTTTCTCTACCTTTGGGATTTTGAATTACTTTCGTTTTTATCACCGGGATTCCTTTTGTTGTCTTGTTTTGTGTTGTGTTCTTAATGTAATTTACACGCGAGTTGCGTAGCTGGAGACAAAGACGAGCCTGACGTCTTCACTTCATCATAAATTCACCTGTCGTTCAGCGCTGTTCATACTCTGCCATGGACCTAACCGACCTAACCGGACTTGCTTCCGTTGGGCAACCCTGGTGGGAACTCTACTCGTCTGTGTGTGTGCGGCAAGTGCGCGAATATTTCGTGGAATTCTCTTTTACCCCGCATACTTGTGCCTTCTCCTCTCTCTCCCTCTCTGCCTCTTGGGCAGGGCGTGGTCAGGCTGGCGCGTCACACGGAATTGAAATTTCATTAGTTTTACGATACGCGACCATAAAGAAATATCAAGGGAGACTGAAAGACAAAGAGAGGGAGAGAGAGGGAGAGCATGAGGCACGCACCTTATGCACTGCACGGAGACTTCGACTTGTCGTCGTCGCCTTTTTATGACCCTTCGCTGGAAGGTCGCAATGAGATTGTAGACTCGAGAAGAGAAGAGAATAGACTCGCAGCGTAGCCTCGATGAATTATGAAAAGCGATTTACATTCTCCCACTCATATATTTTATTTGTTGTTGTTAATGTTTCCCCCCCGCCCTCTCTCCCCACTCACTGCTTGGTTTTTTATTTGCGAATGCATGAATTATGGATATTTCCTTATGGAATGCGCCTGGCATGCATACAAAGAGAACCAGAACCAGAACCAGAAACAGAACCACAAAAAATGATGCATGGAAATTTGTTAACGTTGTTGAATTTTTCTTGAAATTTATTGAACTAGCGCGGGGAATGTAACGAAAACATAAGCAGGCGAGTACACAAACATATGTAACAATGAAGAGGGAGGGGGGAGGAGAGAGAGATAGATGTGGTATATGTAATAGAATTCGATTTGCAAGTGATATAAGGAAGGGGAGAACAGAGATACTTCTGATATATCTGAGTGCAGCATAAGCTCAGTTTTTTAGCTTCAGCCAAGCAGAGCATATGTTGAGCTTACTCCCCCCTCTTGTAGATCCCCCCTAGGGCTAATGCTAATGCATGTGCTGGCCGCCAGAGGGCGTGACGTTTATTCCTTGCTGCGTTGGCAGTTTTTGGACAAACATAAAAACGCTGGACAATAAATAATGCATGAAAGGGGGCAGGCAGTGAGAGGGCAGAAGAGAGTGCAGAAGAAAGGGGAGAAGAGAGAGAGCAGAGAGAGAAGAAGAGAGAGAGCGAGCGAGGGTGAGGTGTGGCAGAGAGGGGCAGGGAGCTGCAGCATGAGTGGCAGCCCAAGGGAAGCAGAGTAATTGTTATATTCTTAACAATATTCCAGGAATTTATGACCTATGCTCTGTCTGGCCTGCGCTCTAACTCTCTCTCTCTCTCCCTCTCTATCTCCCCCTCTCTCTCTCCCCCCTCCCCCTCCCAGTTGGCATATCTTTCCTCCTCCCCCCGGGGGCAATGGAGCGTTTTCCGCTGCCACTCGCCATTTTTGCTGAATGCGTGAAAAATGTTGCGAGAAATTTTAATGCGCTCTCTCTCGCTGCGGGCGCCAAATGGAAATGGAAATGGGAAAATGGAATGGAAAAAGATGACAAATGATTATGGAGCATAATAAATTTCAGCGCTGATTGAGCGAAATGCAAGAGAAGAAAGGCGCAACAAAGAGGAGACACAAAATGCAGAAAATATGCAGAAATGCAGAAAGAAAAAAAAGAGGAGAAGGAACTGCAGGAAATTCAAGTGTATAACAATGCGAGACCCTGAGCACAAGTCAGTCAGAAGTCAAGCCCTGGCGAGAGGAATCTCAGCAAGGCATTAATGAAGCTAATTTCCAGCTAAATCTCTGCAGACTGTGCGGGCTCCTTCAGCTTGCAGCAGCTTCAGTTTTTCCAAATTCAATTGCAGTAAGGGGCAAACAAAGCCAAGGAAGGAGAAGAAGGAGGAGAGAGAGGGGAGGAGAGTGTGGCAGAGCAAGTTGATCCTTGTACTTAAGGACAGGAGTGGCATCTGCAGTGCTATCATATCTCAATGCCGTACAATACCCTCGACTGCCTGCCTCGCCAATAAGCAGAACTTCTTGCCGAGAATGCAATTTTATTGTTTCTTGCGCATCAAATCGAACAAAGTCTAAGTTGCCCCCTCCTCTCTCTCTCTCACTCTCTCTTCTTCTTCCTTCTCTGTCACACAAGCTCAAGTGGAAGCCTCTCTCTGTAGAAGTTTGAATTTATTTGGTTCTGCTCGGACTCGAGACTCGAGTGACTCAAACATTGTCCTTGCGCTTTTATTTCGCCTTGATTGGGTACAGTTACCCAGAGTAAAGAGTTGTGCAATGCCATTGGCTTGAGCTCTGTGCCTGTCTCACTCTCACTCACTCCCTCTCTCTCTCTCTCTCCCTGATGCCTCCTTTCTCTGTCTGCAATAAATGTACAAGTGACACGAACGATTTGCTTCCACAAATCGAAGTTTGCACACTTATGCGCTGTTATTGCCAACAGAGAGAGAAGGCAGATAGAAAGAGAGATGGCAGATAGAGAAGGACATAGTAGATACAGACAGCGAAGGCAGATGCAGACAGAGCAAGCAATGCTGGCAAATTGAGACAGAGCCAACAGAGCTGGCTTATTATTCCAGTGTGGTCACAGTGAGTTGAGCAAAGAGTTGAGAGAAAGGTAACTAAAGCAGAGTCTAAAATTGCTTTATAAGTCCCAATATAAAACATATGAATATGCAGTTATATAATACATATATAGAGCTTGACTTACCTATAACTTTCGTGTCATACAAAACTTTTAACTATGTTGATACACGCTGAAATTCGGGGCAACTTTCTGAGTCGCAAGTTGCGTGTAAACACGTCGAGTCATCGACAATGCAAGCGACTGTAAATCGTAGCGGTAATGCTGCCACACACACACAGCACACATACGCAGTATACACACAGTACAGACACATACAGTATACAGACACAGTATACACACACAGTATACACACACACAGTATCCACACGCACTCAATGCTGAAACAATGACTACGAAAATGCGGCACCCACAACAATGAGACAGCAGCAACTGTGTGTGGCTTGTAGAGTGTGTGTATGGAGAGAGAGGGAGCTGAAGAGGGGGCTGCAGTAGTGTAGACCATGTCAACAGTAATAAAATATTTAAAAAAACTGAAGAAAATGAAGTCATCTTGTGCAAATATGGCAACAAAGTCAAGTGTTAATTTACGTGGGAAAACAATTTCATTTGGAGGCCTCGCGAGGCGGCTTTAAGTTCTTTTTGATTGCCCATGCGACAACCCTATGGGCTTGTCCCCTCAAGTCTTGCCAGACAGTCATGCCTGACAACCTCATGTTCTTCCTTCTGTACCTACTCTACCTGAAAGCAAAAGTGTGTAACTCTTAATTGTATAATTTCCATGGCTGACAGAAAGTTGACTTTCGTTGAGTTCTCGCAATGAGGTAGCCCCCAAATTGTTGGCAGAGGTTCACACGCCCAGCCTAGTCGGGGTTAAGAGTTCATCCGGCTAAAGCTAATCAGTGCCAGTGGCGATTAGTAGCCAGCGAACAAAGCTGCGTATACGTAATGCGCCTAATGTGCCTAAGCAAATTGAAGTAGACAAAAATTGACCGCACAACAAAACATTAAGTTGCAAGTACATCAAACATTTTGTAGCCCCTTATCGCAACTAACAAGCAACAAACAACAACAACAACTACAGCATAACTACAACAACAACAACTACAACCACATTAGCAACAGCAATACTGACAACAACAAAAGGGACAAAGACAGCCGCAAAGGTGCCACCAACTTGGCCTCAACTTTAACAAAGCTGAAGCTGCCTCTGCCTCTGCTGCTGCCATTACATGTGTGTGTGTATATATGTATAGATATGTATGTGTGTGTGTTGTCTGTGTGTGTGTGCTTGGCCAGGTGGGCGTGGCATGGTGTGGCAGATTGAAACTTTTGTGCGTCGTTACGTTGTTGTCACCATCAACGTTTGTTTGTTATTGTTGTTGCCAGTGTTGTTGCTGTTGCTGTTGTTGTTGTTGCTCTTGTAGTTGTTGTCTTTGGTTGTGTTATGCGAATGACATTTTCATGTACTACAAAAGTTTCTCGACCGCTTCTCGTTTTCAGCAATGCCCTGTAAGAGAAAGAGCAGAGCAAAGGGTAGTTTGTTTTCAAATAAAGATCGAAGAAGCATTTCAAAGATTTCAAATGAGTTTAAGTGCGTCTTGTAGAGTTATATGACTGGAGTAAGAGATATACATGATAACAAGAGATATGCCAGTACTGCCAACTGCCTAGCACAGCTTACAGGGTATCTACTAGTCGTAGTTTATGTGCAAATGTAGATCTAGATATATGCAAGACTTGCCAAAGAGTTTCTATTAAATATAACACAATATCTAAGTATAGAATAACATCAAGAGATTTCTCTGTTATCGGGAGGTATCTCTGTTTTCGAGAGATTTCTCTGCACTCTCCAGGGTAACTGCTAGTCGTGTACACTCACATATTTCACACCTTTCCAACTGCCTTGATTTGCTGTGCTGTGTGTGTGGCGCTGTGGGAAAATTTATTTATGATTCTTTAATGTTTTATTTTCCACGTATTTCGTTGTCACCTCAATGGACTCCCCTTTCCACTCTGCCCCTGCCCCTCTCCCTGCTCTCTGTAGCTATCAAAACTTGCCCACTTTTTTTTAACTTATTTGAATTTTGTGTAATTTATTGTACAACTCCGCAAGCTAAACGGTTTCCAAGTCACTTTGTCTCACGTTGTACAAGCGAAAGCACTTAAACCTTTTAATTAGCAGAGCAGGAGAGAGAGAGAGGGAGGGAAAGCCGGGGAGAGAGGGATATACAGAGAGAGAGATAGGCAGAGACAGCTATCAACAGCCAAGGGATTACCCTTTGCTTCAGACTTTTCCCAATAAGAAACAGAGAGGGAGAGAGAACTCAATTGGAATTAACCAAATCATCAGCTGCAACTTCAACTCGAGCTCGACGCACTCTTTGATCTGGCGATCGCGAAGAAACCTAACATATTTCAATTATAGGGCCATGACCGTGCAGCGAATCCAACTGGAAGGCCTGCAAGAGTGCAAGGCAACGGCGAAGGTCGGCTCGATGACGGCCTCTGGGCGTGGGGCATCAATCAAAGCCGCAACAAAACAGTTAATAACAACTAACAAAATGTGGAACAGACCGACAGAGAGAGAGAGAGAGGGAGAAAGAGAGGTAGAGAGGGGGCAATGCATCATCGACAGCTCCATCAACGTCAGCCTGGCAATGAGAGAGGGGGGAGTGAGTGCAGGGGCAGGCGCCCTTTGCTTGTGTGGTCTGCTGTGTGGTTGATTTTCAATTTCATACGCACCGTTGGATGTCGACCTTTTATCGATTAACGCAGCTATCGGCCACGGCAAGTGCCACCCAGTGTTGAGCCCAGTGCAGTCTGTGCCTGCAGGAGATTTTCATCACTTGCGCGGTAATTAAAATGTATTTTCAATCCAATGTGCAGCCTCTAATGGGCTCAATACGCAGGCTGCACTCACGTTCCTCACTCACGCACCTCTCTCACTCACTCTCCCTTGCTCTCTCTCTCTCTAACTCTCTGCTTCCACTCACTACCCTTCTCTCTCTGCCCTTGCGCAACTGCTGTCGCTGGGCCATAACTCAACGTCCTCGTCGACATCGTCAGCGTCGTCATTGCCAACATCATCAATTTTCCACCAAAAAAAAAAGTGTTAAAGCGCGAAAAGCAACAACAACAAGAACAGCAACAACAGCAGCAGCAGCAACAACAACAACAGGAAGAACATTGAGCAATTTGTTTCGCTTTGTCTTTTCCACCGTTTTTCCCAGCTCAAACAAACAATGCGCAGTCGCGCCAGCTGAACAAAGTTCCTCTCCCCTTGCTCACCTGTTCAGCTGTAGGCTGAGGGGTCAAAGGGGCGTAAGCTGCTGCAGTTTTATTTCATCGCTCATTTGCAATTTTTCGCTAATGTTCGCCAGCCTCGATGGTCTCTTTGTGCCGGCAACTGATAAGGGCAACCCCTTTTCTGGCACTGCAATAATTACAATTTATCTCCAGCTGATAAGCATCGCACATTAAGCGACTGCCAGAACAACAACAACACTGCAACAGCAACAACAACAACTCGAACTCAAACTGTCTTCATTGTCGTGGCAAAAAGCTGTCAACGTGTGCGTTTTAACGCTTCGCCGGCTGCCCAAAAAGCTGTTTGCCAGTGTGCCACAACAACAGCAGCTGCCGCAGTCAGTCGGCAACAGCAGCAGCAGCAGAGACAGCAACAGCAACAACTACAACAACAGCAGCAGCAACAGCAGCAGCTGCCCAAGAACTTCAGTCAGGCTGCTGGTCGGGGTCATTGCCAAAATTTCAATCAACTTTGGTGGTCAAGCGCACAAAAAATTATCTCAAACAATTTGACAGCACGAATTTTGTATACTCTATGCAGGGGTAGAGGCTGAGAACAGGGGGAAATCGTTTAAGGAAGAAGTTTTGTATGCTATAGAAAAATGTGCCAGTTGAATTATGTATACTCTTGCAAGGTGTTTAAGTGATTTAGAGCTGATTTTCGAGAATTACGAATAAGGTCTCGTATATAATAAATGTCATATATTGATAAAGGATTATAGAAAGTTCATAATATTATTATAGTAATAATAATAATTAAATTATATTATATCTGTATAAATAGACTCCTTTTTCATTTCTCTATCTTTATCTACCTATGATTAAAGTAGTTGGATAAAGCTGGAGTTTACCAGACTTATTACGACTACTGTTTCCAAGTTTTTAACAGATATAGAGTTGAGAGATCATAATAGAGACGAAGAAGAAAAACTTAGCATACTCCACAAAGACTCTTTGTATAACTAGATCATAAATGAAAAGAGAGTTTCATATAGTTTAAACCTGTAGTTAGTCGTATAGTTATAAACTTACCTGGAAAAGCCTCATATTCATCATACTCCTACCTACAGTTAGAGTATAAACAGCAGACAGCAACGTCAGCGGCAGCAGCAGCAGCCGCAATTGGTGGTCCACTTTGCATATGTGTTTCTGAGCTGCGAGGCTGATCCAGTTACAGTTTGATCGACACATATCACACCTGGCCAGGAGCTGCTGCTTAATCAGGCGTAGAGGTGGGGGGGGGGGCAAAGATCACAGCCGTTGGCCCGACTGGACACGCGTGCGCAGTGTCGGGTTACGGGGCGCATGCGATGTTCAGTTGCGACACACACAACATGCAACAAATTTGCAGGCCATTTAGAGAGAGAGAGCGCGTAATTGGAGTCGGGTCAGGATGCAGTCAGAGTGGCCAGACAGCATCAGGCTGCTGCTCAACTGGGGTGGTCTGCTTTCGCTGGCATTGAGACGCGACTGCCGCGATGTTGATGCTACCTCCTTCAGCAGCGTCAGCATCGTAAATCTTCCTGCACTTGTTCCAAGGACACTTCAATTAGACTAAGCGCCGCTGTCTCGTGTCGTTGTCCTGCTGCGCGGCGTCGGACTACTGTGCCGCTTTTTCAATCGCAATTAGCACAACATTAACGCGACTGACCTTTGACCTCGCCATTGTATACTGACCTCGACACTGTCCTTGTGTGCGCACACAGTTCCTTCTTTCTTCCTTTCTTTTTATGCCAATGTCTTGTGCGTTTTGTCACGCATCCATTCGCCAAATAGACGGCAATAATTGCGGTTGTCCCATTGTCCTCCTTGCCTCGCCTCCTTGCCGTGCCACGTCTCCTGCCTTAGTCCTTGCCGGCGTCTCTGCCGGAACAGGCGCCTCCGCATATTTACATAATTGTTCATGTCTCGTCGTCACGGTAGCGCGAATTGCTGCCGCCCCCCTAGAGACAGCGAGACATAAAGTGGGCGGGGGGCATAAAAAACAACGCCTGAACAAAGCAGGACGAGAAGGAAGAGAGAAACAGGCTGACAACAATTTGCAGCAGGCGAAACGAAGTAATGAATTAAATATGAAGCGGAAAATGGAAAATATTTACAAGAAGGAAATGTTTAAAGCGTAGTTAAAACTTAAGGTGGAGATAGGAATAGAGATGGATAGGTTATATACCCTATACCTCTCTATACTCTCCCTTTACTCTATGTGGATTGGATGAACAGGAACAGACTATGTACTCTAACTATACTTTATGTATGCTTCTTCAACAGAAGCTAAACTGGAGATGGCATAGTTAGCTAACGGCTAGTTTACCTATTCATATATAATATATATATACTCTTTCAATACAGTACTCTATCTATAATCTACTCTAGCTAAACTTACTTTATGCGACTAAAACTTGAGAAAATACAGATAGGAAAGACTATCTACACCTCTCTATACTCTATCGATTCTCTTATCTATATATCATATACTCTACTCTACTGCACACTGTAGATTAGATAGATAGGAATAAACCTTCCTACTTCTCTCTACTCTTCTCTATCTATACCTACCCCATAGTTCCATTGCATAATTGCCAAGAATATCTGCTTAATTTCAACCGGAATATCCCGGTTTATGTAATTCTCGATGCGCCAGTGCGCCAGTTTCAACATCATCAGCTTCGTCATCTGCGGTTGTGGTTGCCACTGCCGCCTGCGCATCAATCAGCGGCCAGTGCGGCAAGTGCCTGCATCCGGGATTAGGTGGCATGTGTCATCATCAGCCCAGGCCAAGCCGGGCAGGCCGATCGCGACAATTGGCGGACAGAGGCCGCGTTTTCTTGATTGCCATCATCAAACTGTTTACGCGAATGACAGAAAACACTCGATGAGGAGGCGGACAATTGCACGAGAGGGGGGGGGTGACTGGGAAAGAGGTTGCCCATTGTAAAGCGGACAATGCGACACGGTTTTCGGTGCCGGGCAGTGATAATCGCAGAGACTCACACAGATTTGATTGTCTGATGAATGAGTTGAGGTTACTGGGTCAGCTGAGTGTGGCGCTAAAGAGGCGCGTGAGTCATAGAGGTAGAGGAAGGTGAGATAAAGAAGAGAGAGTTAGCGTTGAACTACCAAGGAATGCAACTTCCACTGGGACCTTAGTCCCTTAGTCAAAGTGCGAAGAGCTGACACCAATCGCATGTTTGATCTCGCACCAACGTCGGCACCATCAATAACCACACAGTTTACCAGTAATCGGGGCGCGTAGATAGCACCTAATTAGGGTCCACGACTGATCCAGACTGACAACTTTAGCGCCAACCAAGTGCGGGTGGTCGACGAAGGACGGACGAGGGACAAGAGTCTAAGACACGGACACACCCCGCACACGCAGCCACAGCCTCAGCCACAGCAGCTGCCTAGGTCACTTAGGGATCGGGGTAGGAGACTGCGACTCGCTATGTATCCTTGGACTGCCTGCGGTAACAAGACAAGTTTGTTTTCGATTCGGGTGTCGCCCTGGCGATTCGTTGCGTTTCATTTCTCGGCCAGAGGAGCAAGCTGCGATAATTACATGTTAATTCCGCTTCGAAGACGCATTTTAATCCGAAGACAGCGCAATCAGGGTCAATTTGGAGAGAGAGCGGCGTCTGGTTGCCGTCGTCGGCATCCTTTGTGTATCCAATCGATAATTAAGCAGTTGCTATCGACTTAAGAACACCTAGTCGGCGTAAGAATAGGAACAGCAGTGACAGTTGTAGTAGGAGTTGAAGAGGGAAAGCGAGTCGAAGAAGAAGTTGGAGTAGGAATCGTAGTAGGAGTCAGAGTTGCAGTCGTAGAAGGAGTCTTTGTAGAAGTCGTCAGAGGAATCGTAATAGAAGTCGTAGAACTAGTCGTGCTAGGAGTCTTAGTAGGAGTCGTAAAATGAATTTAAGGAGTCCAGGAATATGTCGAAGTAGCATTCCATTTAGGAGTCGAAGTATGAGACCTAGTACAAATCGTAGTAGGAGTCGTAGAAGGAGTTAGGAATGGAGTCGAGGAAGAAGTCATATAAAAAGTCATACTATTCATCGAAGTAGAAGTCGTAGGAGTCGGAAGAGGAGTAGAGGTCCGAGTAGAAGTTAGAGACAAAGTCGAAGTATCAGTTATGGTTTTTAGTCGGGGGTCATCGTCATCTTCGTCGGGTGAGTCAGACAGACTGCAGGTAAATCACATAGACAGAACGCGCTCGATCTCCGTCAGGCAGCGCAGGCCTATTAATAACTTTAATTAAACTTTGGTAGCTGCCATCGTCATGATCATTATCATTCCAATCATCACGATGATCATCGTCGAGAGCTCGTGCGACTGTGGGAACCAAATTATTCAAATCTGCTGTCCTGGAGAACCGCCAGAGCCAGAGAGCTTTAGCCATACAATAGTTCCGCACTCCGCTCTCTTCATATGCATATTTATTGTATTTTTCGACGCGGCAACGCCCCCAAAATTCACAATGGAATTTCAATTCCATTCGCCTGACTTTTGCTTTGACTTTGACTTGGACGTTGCGACTCTTGGCGACTGCCGACTGGCGACGGGCAACTTCAAGGAGCAACTCAGGGCAGAGAACAAGCAGAACTGTGTCGGGTGGCTCTGGCCCAGAATCCTCGAATGCAATCGTATTGCCTTGTCTTTTGTTTTGCTACGCTTTCTTTTCGACACGTTCCTCTCCCTCTCTACTTCGCTGGAATAATTAAAATTTATGTGTTTCGTGTTTGCATCTTGCTCAGCTCAGCTCAGTTCGACTCGGCTCGGCTCTGCTCCCCCGCTTCTAATGCACCAAGCTGATCCCATTTACAGTCCTCCTCTCCTGCTCAATTCTTTCCTTTCTGAACGTTTCGCCATTTCACTTTCTCACATAAACGGCGCATTATTTATAAAGCCGGCGCACAGGCAATTTGCATGGCAACTGTTGCTACGTGCCGCCGCTGGCCAATCCTTTCGAGAGTTGACTCCGCTCCCGTTCCTCTCCCCGTTCCCTGCTGGAAGATGCCCAAACTTCTGCACACATTTACAAGCATTCGTTTTTCCGTTCTACTGACCAAACTGGGTAAGCCTTACTGTGGCAATCCTCCTCCGCCAAACTCTCCTCTCCTCCTTCTCCCTCCTACAGCTGTGACTGGCGCGCGACATCCTTGTTGGGTTTGCGTGGCGCATTTGAAATGAGCAAAAGTTGCCAAATGAATATGCGAAATTGCAGTGATATATCATCGATGGATTGCCCGCCATGAAACCCCAGACAGCGCGAGTCGGAAGGGAACGTGTCAGGCAGGCAGCCTCCTCTCCATCCTCCTCCTCACTCTTGGTTACGGTGAGAATTACGCAAAATTTCTGGCGGATTGTCATGTTGCTGATGGTTTGGCGAAATGATTGATTGCCTTATTCCTGTTCGCCAAATCGGAAATTCGCAAGTTCTTGTCGTTGTCGTTGCCAAATGGAAAATGGAAAGTGTGAGCGCCGGCGGGGGAGAGAAAAAAGAAGGAAAACGATGCGAAGCTGATTTCGAGAATCTCTCTTGCTTTTCAATCGAAACAACAAATTGCAAATTTCGACTAATGTATTCAATCGATGATTGATTGTACGAATCTCTCTCGCTCGACTCGTTCCTTAAACGTTTTACGCGCAACGCAGTTGGCATTGTATCAAATCCAGAATGACTACATTCAATTAGAAGTTTTTACTTATTTATACTCAACGAATACGAAGCATACACCGTACTTGCAACAGCAGTAGGATTAGCGACATCATGGAGCGCGATAAAACTGCTGCTGATCCTGATCCCGATCGCAACTGTCAGTCCGATATGGAGTTCGAGTACGATTCGATTAGTCTGCCTCCACCGCGGCGCTCACAGGCCTCTCGCTACCGTCCACGCACCGTGTCTACCCATCGGATTGTTACGGTCCTCAAGTGGAGCTTCGCACTGTTTGTTATACTATTTGTGCTGTACCTGATAAAGCGTGATAAGGCTCCTCCGCCTGAGGACTTTGAACAGCCGCGTGAACTGACCATTCTACTGTGGAACGGCGTTAAACCCCGCAACGTGTGGAATCATTGTCAATGGCGCTGTTTGATCACAACAAATCAGAAGTACTTCAATCGAACAATCGATGCAGTGATCGTAAATGCGGATCAACCCTACACGCTGCAGGGAATCACTGAGGTCAATCAATCACCCAACTTTCTGTTGATCTTCGCGGCCAGTAAGCCACTCAATAAGCTGCATAATCCGCTGTTGGGAGATGATGAAGCTACCTTCAACTACACCATGACTTATCGTTCCGACTCCGATCTGGTGCTGCGTAATTATTACTTCTCCAAGCTGGACTCAGTGCACGAGCCGGTGCAGGAGTTTGATGCCCAAGATCATCACTTCAATGAGAACTTGTCGAGAGCGCAATTTCTGTTTGTGCGCGATAAATTATTGCTCAAGAAGAAAGGCACCCTGTTGATAACGCAAGAGGACAATGATTACACCTTGTTCCACAGCAACTACCTGCAACAGATGCGCCAATACGTTGACATCACTACGCTGAGCAGTAGCCACGCTGATAAGTAGCTATCGAGAATGGAACCAACTAGAGGAACTTGGCTAATCTGTCTTCTCTCTTCTCAGCATCTCAAGCTACATGTTTATGCTGGTGTTCGAGTCAACCTCCTGTCCGGACTATGTGCATCCGCATGTGTATCTGGCGTTGTCCAACTTCATTGTGCCCGTGGTAATAGGAGGCTCCAATGTACGTGGACTCATCCCGCCCGACTCCTATATCGATGGCAACCGGTATCAGCCACGTAAATTGGCAGAGTATCTATTTGATGCGGGCGGTGCCCTGTACGAACACTTCTTTTTGTGGCATACCAAGTATCACCTACACCAGACAAGGCAACCCTATTGCGCCCTTTGTGATCAGCTGCGCCACAAGCGCAAGCAACGCAGCCACAAATCCTTCCAGCGCTGGTGGCGCAAGTACAAATGCCCCGAGCGTACAGAATGAATTTCAGTATCTGTAAATTTTCAGTTCATTAAAACTTGTTCTGATTCCAATAACGATTTTGTTATTAATTAGCCGATCCAACACTTGTTGCACAGGATTGGGAAGGTCCCAGTTATCCAGGAAAGGTTCATGCTAATTCAGTACTGAACTCCAACAATAGTTGCGACAAATGAAGAGTAACCCTGAAAGGAATGTAAAAAGTAAGGTTAATAATAATTATATAACATTTAACATAGTATTAATTTCATCAAGATAAGTCTACAAGAGTAAGCTGTCTAGTCAGGACAACGCAAATCAAATAGTAAACTGAGTGATAAATGTAAAAAAATTTCGACATATTAAACCTAGTAACAAATTGCCCTTCGTCAAATTTTCAGTTTTGGTTTTATAAAATGTACAATAGTTTCTACAAGTTTATAACACAGTATTAAAGATTAAAGATTCTTAAAATGACGACCACGAAAATTCTTAGACTTACACCACGGGAACTCTACAACCATGGCTTGCAACAAGCGGATGCAGAGCACAAGCAGAACACGGACATGGGCAATGAACTGATATCTGGGGAGAATGCCCGAGGCAACAACTATGAAGTAGTTGTGGCCGTGGTCAAGTGTTTTGCCTGCCTCCTGTTTGTCTTTTTGCTGAGACATGAACTGCGGTGGAAGGATTCAAAAGACTACTACTACTCAAAAAGAACTACCATACTCGTCTGGAACGAAGAACCAGGCTGGAGGCTGTCCCAATGTGGTTGCATTATAACCAACATTCGCAACAACGCAAACACGAACTTCTCTGCTGTGGTCATCGATGCAGATTTTCCGTATTCCTTGAAGGGTTTGGAGCGGGTGCAACGCAAGGAGAATTGCCCGACCGTGTTTGCATCCCGAAATCCACTTAGCCTAGTCCAGAGTCCGCTGAAAGGGCAGGCTGATCCTGTCTTCAACTTCACCATGACCTATCGCCGAGACTCGGATGTGATCTGGAATGCTTACTATTTTATTGAAATCACATACCGTGAACGAGTTCATCATTTCGAGGCGGAGGATGACGACATCGTCGAAATGCCGCGTAGGGAGGCAACCAAGTTGGCTAAGGCACTGCAGAACAAGCACTTCCTGCTAATGTATTTGATGTACAACATCGATGTCTCCACGCGCTCCGAGCGTGACTATCTGCAGGAGCTGCGCAAGCATCTGGAGATCGCTGCATACTTCTCTTGCCACCAGTAAGTAGAATGCATTTCTGTTGAGGTTTCTGTTAATCTCTCTTTGTTTGTCCTCCCACAGACAAGGCTGCTCCTACTATAAGTTTATGCTCGTCATTGAGCCCAGTGGCTGTCCGGATTATGTGCATCCACAACTCCTTATGGCACTGGATAACTATGTGGTGCCCGTGCTCATTGGGCCGGGCAATCTTAGTGGTCTGGTTCCGCCAGATAGTTACATATCGAGCAGCGAATTCAGCTCACCCAAGCTGCTGGCCAAGCACCTGCAGGATTTGTCGCAGCAGCCCGAGAAGTACGAGCAATTCTTCCGTTGGCATTCCAAGTACGCGCTGCGCAAGAACAAGTATCAGTATTGTGATCTCTGTCGCACACTGCATAAGCCACTCGAACCACTGCTGCAGCCGGAGGAGTTCAGGAGCTGGTGGACTCAATACCAGTGCCCCAATCAATCCAACCGGGGCAGGGGCAGCGGCACCAAGGGATTCTGAGCCAACACAATCATAATTATCGCTCTCCCAAATTGGCCAAGCGAAATATTTTTATTCCGCGGAATTTCGCCGGAACTCCATTGAATTTGCCGCCAAGTCCAGGCTGAGAGCCAGTAATTATAGCCTTTCTCCTTCCTTCAGCGCGCGCAACTTCAACAAGTTTGTCTTTCGTTCCATTCTAATGGTTGTGGAATTCCAAGTCGTGATCGATTAAAAGTGCCAGCCGAGTTATCAGACGGGTTTACAATTTGATTGCAGGGTATACGCTAGTCGAGCAGTGTTAAATTTTAGGCGCTTTTAATTGTATTGGCAACTGGTTCTTGGAATATTTGGGATGCCAACTCGTGCTGCACGGCTGCCGAAATGCTGTCAAGGTAGAGGTGGAGACGGGGCAGGAGAGGGAGTGCGCGCTTTGGGGTGACCATTTCAGAGGCAGCACTTTGGGTGTCCATTGTGAGAGCTCGAGAGCTGCACAACAAGTCGTTGCCTGGGAAATTAAGCGCAGGGCGACGTCGACAGACAGACAGAGATACAGACGGACAACGGGCATAGATAAAGCAAATAGAGAGCGCTCCAGCATTGTGGGGACCTGGCCAAGCAAGCAGGCAACCGAATGGTAACTGCCAACTAGCTGAGAACTAAGCTGACTCTGGACAACGAGTGGGCGACGATGTGAACGATGTGGCGATGACGGTAAGGTGCCAAGACGAAGCAAGACCAGGCGGCGGCGGCAATGCAGGCAATGCACGAAAAACAAACAGAATTGTCATGGGAAATATTTCACGGCGTTGCGTTGCTCCAGTGTCGGCTTCCCTTCACCTCTCTCCACTCCTCCTCCTTCTCATCGCCCCTCTTCGACCTCTCCTACCAACATCGTCGTTGTCTGTTGCTGGCACATTTCAAAACGGTATCACATACACAAAACACTTTTCTTCTTGCCACACACAATATTTATAAGTTAAATGCTTCACTAAACAATAAGCCAAGCCAACTGGACGGACGGCGCTAGAGAGGAGCGAAGCCAGGCGGGCAGAGGGGCAGGCAGGTAGGGAATGGGTATCTGCGATGTGTTCTCCAGCTCAGTTCAGTTCAGTTCAAGCCAAAGTTGAAGGCAAGGCGATAATGAAACCGACGGGCGTCAAGCACATCGAACCAGAGAACCAGAAGAGAGACTCCCAGCCAGAGTTGACAGGTTGTTTCTTGTATTCTCCCCGTCCCCGTCCCCGTCCCCATCTCCTTCTCCGTCTCCCTCTACCGTTCTCATTCGCTTTTTTTCTGTTCTGGTTCTGGGAAGTTCTCATCACGGCATCTAGCTGCGGCTCTGTTTGCCCATTCTGTTATCAACTATTACAATATTTTTGTTTAATTGACAAACAGGTTTATCATTTGACGCTCCAACTGTTTTCCCACAGTCATTTTCGGTGCAGGTTAACTATTAACCTGACCTGGACCAAGTCGAAATCCAAATCCAATTGCAGCAGTTTCACAGCTTAATAACTTAGCTGAGAAGTTGACGGATCATATATGTAGATCTTTCATTTCATGCATTCAATTAGCTAAAAAGCTTTTCCATTGACATTGCACCACGGTGCAGCACGTTGATAGACAATCTGAGGATTGATTGCGCCTGTTCCACATACGGGAATTCGTCACACTCTCGTTTGGGCAATTAAAGCTCACTTAACCATTCGATCACGACTCTGCATTCCCGCAACTTGATTCTATCCGTTTATGTCTCAATTCCATTCCAGATACAAGTATCTGCAGCCTTTTTCCATAAACCCTGAGAGAGATTAAAGAGCTTCTGCCTCTGCGGCGGCTTTTGCTGCTGTTTGGCTGCTCTGTTTGTGTTTGCTCTGCTGCTGCTTCCCCAGCGGCTTCCAACAAGCAGCCGCACCCGATTTCTCACCTGGAGGCCACTCCACTCTCTGCTGAGCCTGACCAGGCAGACAACGACGACGACGATGGCGGCTGCTGCGGCCGTTCGACTCGTTTTAATTTGTTTGTTTACATTTTCCAAGCAGCAAGCGCTTCTCGGCTTTTCCCAGCACGTCTCGCCGGGCTGCAGTTGGTGGAAAATGTTTGAAAATAGACGCGTATCGCAAGCAAGGAGGGAAGGGGGACACTTCTGATGGGCTATGTAGTGCCGGCTTGTGTGTTAGTGTTAACAACTCGACACTTCATTAATTGAAGTTGAAAAAGTGCAGCTATAAAAAGACCATTAAGTTCCACGCGCAGTTCCTCCAGTTGCTCCAGCCTCGCGTAGAACAATCAAAGCGAAATCTCTTGAGGCATCTCACCCTCTCCGTGTCTGTCTGGGGCACTCGCAGCACTTGCAACTGGATCGTATTAGACGCAAATTTGATTGCCTCTTAAAAGTTCAATGGTTCCGAGAGCTTTTCTCCATGCCCCATGACCGACCGAACCCGTGACTCCTATTCCATTCCATCGCATCCCATCCAATCCAATCCATCGGCCACTTGAGTGTCTTGCGATGTGAGAACATCACAATTAAAAATTTTTTGGCAATTGAAATGAAAATCTTTCACAATTTCGAATATGATAATTAAGTGTTGAGATTAGCACAAGATTAACTTATGAAATCAACAGAAATTATAAAAACGAAACAAGATTTTCACAATTGCCAGGCAGACAGAGAGAGAGATCTCTGGAAAGTTCTCTGGCATTCCTTGTCTTTGCTCCTCCTAGACTAAGGTGTCTGTCTTGTTGCCATTGTGATGGCCATAAAAATAAATCCATATGCAAATTCAGCTCAAGCTTGCAAGCAGAACAAGACGATGCGGTGCTCCGACTGTAGAGATCTGCCAAAAATAGTCTAGGCGACACAGTCAAGGACTCAGGTCAGGCCATTACCATCTCCAGTCAGAGACTGAGGCGAGGCAGAAGCGTCTGAGAAGCTTACAAAATGTGACAAGTTGCGGAATTATTTTTCGCAGAAGATGTTCCTGGCTGGGACTGGCTGCGTCTCTCTCGGTGCTGCCTGCGTGCAGATGAGCCGAGATTGATAAGCAGGCGACGACGAAGACGACAACAAGACGCAGACTGAGTTGCAGAGCCCAGATCGAAACCCGTGCCATACTCGCTTCCCAGTGACTGTGCCCGTTGTCATTTTGCGATGCAAGTGCTCAGATAATGCGAGCGATTTATGTGGAACCTCCGGCTGTGGCAGTGGCAGCAGGAGTGCAACTGGAAGTGGGAGTGGGGGAGGTTGGTCGACAGCCAACAGTAGCCGAGGCAGCAATTTAACAGCGATTACAACTGGCAATGGCATTTAAGTGGCCATTGTCGCGAAGCTGCGATCTGTGCGAGCTTGGGCTGGGACTGCGATAAGACCCTCCTCGAATTCGCATGTGGGCGATATATAAGGATACTCCTGCTGTGCTTGCGGGTCTCTGTAGGTGTGAATGCATCTTGCAGCTGGCGCTAAAAATATAATGAATGGGATGAGACGATACGATGAAGGATAAACTCCATACTTATACATATTCGAAAAAAGGCTGATATATATAATTAGTTAGTACAGAATATCCTTATGTCATGTCAAATCAAATTGGTGAAGGTGTTCGTCTACTTGGCACGGCATGCCTCACATGGCGGTTGTGGAGGGAAGACAACGCGTGGCACATAGGTATTCGGGTTGCGCTGTGCAGCGATATCTTCGGCCCACAGTTTGTTGAGATAGTTCTCCAGCTTCCCGACTATATCCTCACTGTCGGCAACAGAGCAGGTGTCAAAGGAGGAGGAGGTTTTTTCGTTGAGGGACATGCTGCTCAACTTAGACTCTAGTTTGCACACATCCGTCGCCTCACTCAGACTGTCGTGCACACAATCGATGGGACAATGATGATTCTCCCAATCGACCGATGGCTCCAATGCATCCTCATATTTATCCGAGTCCTCTTCCTTATCAGAAGACAACAGCTTGGGGGCGGCAATTGCTGTTCCTCCATGCGATACCACTTAACCTTGTATGAATCCTGGCCACACTCGCCATACAACTCACCGGTCAGCTGGTCAATGTTGCACTCACAGATGAGCAGCGGCGAATTGCAGGCCGTGCAACGCGGCAACTTCAGCTCGTGATTGATTATGGGACGAGGTCGTTTCACAGTCACATTCGGCACAATCTTGGGCACTTGCAGACCGCACAGTATGCACTCTTGAGGTAAATCGGCACAGTCAGCCAGCTTGAACTTTTCACGCTGCCTCTCGCCGGGCTTTATGTATCCTGGCACCTCACGCTGCGAACAGCCACGACAGGCACACATGGGCGCCATCATGGGATCTGCCCTGGCGCTCATGCGGTCAAAGAGTCCGCGATAAACCAAATTGATCTGTTTCTCGTACGCCTTGTGGGCCCAAAAGAACGCCGCCTTATAGTTGTCAAAGATACGGGCTGTCCTAAAAGCAGCATGCAACCAGGCTGACCTCTGGCCATGTATGGCCATGGCATCCTGAATCGGATTGCTGATCGAACTGTCCGGCTTGTTGTGGAAAAAGGCTTTGAAGGCGCGCTTGATGATCGAATATGTAAGCATCGCCTCCACGTTCTCCATTTCACATTTGATGCGCAGCGCCTGCAACATGTCATCCCGATGCAGATGCGCTATCTTTGGTACATCGGGTGGACATCGAACTCGAAGCTTCTCGTGATAGATAAAGGCACGTCTGATGATCGACTTGGTGTTGCACGATTTGGTCGTATTGATACCGCAAATGATCATTATCTGCGCAAGACTCTTCGCCACATCCTCGATGTTCTCCTCAAATATCTGGTAAGGATCTAGCTTCCTCTTACAGTTACAGCAACATGAATTCTTCGTGCTCGCTACTTGATGAGTTCCTTTTGCTTTTCCCATTTTTGAGAACTACACTTAAATTTTGTTAGTTTTTTATGAAATGATCTCCCAGCTTCACCACTTTTCTCAACACACAATGACAGCTAAAGCAAACACGATAAGCACACTGTGCTCGAAATGGAACTCTGAAATAAGAGAAGATAATCATTTGAATTAATCATCAGAAATTGAATTATACACACATATTTTGTATATAATAACGACTTGCCTGTGTCCCCTTTTGCTCGATTCAGTCCACTGTGCACTGTGATAGGGTTACCATGGACCACCACGTGGCCACTAGATGGAACAATCAACGGAACGGGGCGCAATTATGCTAAATAGATAGCTCTGATAGCCCCATTGGGCAGGGCCATCGGTATAAACAAGAACAAGACAAGCCAAATGGGCCTGTTTGGATTCTGGGACTGTTGTGTCAGACTAAATTGTTCAAATAAATTAAGTTGTAGCTTTCGAAAACCGCCGTGACAGACAGAGAGAGGAAGAGAGAGATGCCTGGGTGTGGTGTGGTGTGGCATGGTGTGGGGATTGGGGCAAGCAAACAAGTCGACGCACAGTCCGCAGAGCATAGATCGGGGCCGTTGCCTCACAGAGGCCGCCGTCGCATTGTCATTTGATAAATTATGATATTTGATCAATTGTTCAACAGTCTCGGGGACTCAGATGGAGATGTCGGCCGACGACTGTGGACTCTGGCCTGTGTCTGCCTAATGAAATGACTTTCTACGTGTGCTGCACAGCCCCCGCTGCGGCCCCCCCTGCTCCATGGTGTGTTGGCCTGGGACCCGCATCAGGTTGCCGATTGAACTTTTCTTGTATTTACATTGTAATGGCATCTGGCGAGCAAACACACACACGCACACACATCGGGCAAGGCGAACCCATTGCAAGCAACCCATTCATCTGCATAGCATAGCAGCATAATAGAATTGGGACTCGAGACGACTCTCGACGCTGTCGGAGATGGAGACGGAGAGACAGAGAGGGGCGAGAAGATGCCTCTTTATTGTGGCTAATAGGCTCTTGCCGCTTTGTTGTTGTGCCGCCGTTTGCACTCCAAGGCGGTTGCATGGACACTCTGCCACGCCAGCTCAGGTGTTGCCTTCCCTTGCCTTGCCTCGCCTCGCTGCCATTGCCATTGGCATTTCTGGATATGAATGTGGATGTGGATTAATGAATGGATGACACGATGGACATGAACACGGCGGACGGAGACGGAGACGGTAACGTGTTGCTGCTGACTGTGTTTACCATTCATATCCATTCACTGTCGGCGAAGTCAACAGGCCTCTAATTATGTGTAAAGGTGTTGCGTGTATGTGTAACCCCCTCGCTCTCTCCTCTTCATCCACTCCTCATCTTTACAAGGGTTAATTAGTGTTGTGGGCAGGATTTGGCTGACAAACGATTGTGTCGGCATCAATCGACATATGCTACTGTGAGTTGTCCTCAACTTGGCAGCGGCTACTGTGAATGAAACAAGAGAGTTGGCTATTAAATACCTTTTGCTACTGATAACTTAGACAATTCTTGGAAATCAACAAACAGATACAAATACAGATACAGATACTCAATATCAAATCCAATGCAGTTCAAGGGCGTTCAATCTTCGCTTTGTCTACATGTGCTATTGAGAAATTGAACTGCCAGTAATTGTATATATATACTATATACTATATGTATGATATGATGGCAGACCAGGCTGAACTTAAGCTTCGCATTCATCACAATTTGTCCCCACTTTCGTTGGTATCTGTCGAATCCAGCTGCTGCTGTCGCTGCTTCAAGTTCAAAGACCCATCCTCAAAAGCGACAGCTGATGTGGCTGCTGCTGCTGTCAATGCTGCCTCTGATGTTGTTGTTGTTGCTGTTGCTCCTGTGTGCCAAGGACCATTTGCACTTTTATTGCCCTCAAATCGAACGCCTTTTGAAATGTATAAACAATACAGCAAAATGAAAGAGAGAACGCGCCAAGTCATCATAAAATGCCAATGTAATGAAATAAATTTAACACAACATTTGTGCACAGTGTTCACTCCCTCCTCTCCATGCCCCTGCTCCTGTCCTGCTCCCTCTGCTGCTGTCACAACAAGCAGTGGATGAAGAAGGTTCTTGAGGAGTTAAAAGAGCGCAGCGCAACCCATAACAATCAAAGGGCACAAATATTTTCAATAATAAATCTATTTGATGGCCTGCCAGAGGCAGCATTTATCAGGGCGCATCCCAATTTTATGAGCCATCCAACGCCTCTGGGATATGGAAGGATGCGTTGACAGCAGCATCAGCAGCAGCATCAGCAGCAGCAGCAGGCGCAGTCGTTAAAAATCACAAAACGATGCTACACATGATTAATAGTTGAGGCACGAGGGGGCAGCAAGTGAAAGTCAGCTGTCATCGTGCCACTTGCCACACTTGGACGCAGTCCAGTGGGAAGCATAACTTGAGCATTTTATGCATTTTTCAACTCAACTCAACTCGACTCGACTTCACTTGGTGGCTTGTAATTAATATCTGTTCTTGATCTGCATCTGTTCTGCCCTCCTCTGCGGTGGCCTGCTGACACCCTCACCTTATCTGCACTTCATCTGACCAGCTGTTCTTGCTGCCCACTTGTCTCCACTTTGTGAGCCGTGTCCATTGATATAAATATCGCATTTAATTGATCTGTCGAGCTGTCGCACACGCTTGACCTGCAACTGACCGCAACGACCTGCGTATATTGCGCTGCAAATGAGCTGGAAACGCGCAGATCTATTGAAGCATATAAACCTGTGATAATAAAATAGCATTCTGTAATGATGGGAAGTTATTGAAGTTGAAGTCTACATACCATTTGAGTTGATATACCATTTGCACAGCAGCTTCATTCCACAGTGATCTATTGGAGCATGCAAACCTAAGACAAATAAATAGCATATTATTATGATAAGACAAAAGTATAGCTAAAGTTCAGTTACCATGACTGCCTTAGCTGCTTGATATGCCACTTCCATTGTAGCTTGATTCTAGATGTAAAATAGATTATTATAATGTTGGCAAGGCAGTAAAGAGAAAGTCTACTCACCAATAAGTTCCTTGGCAGCAGCTGCGCAGTCTGCTTTCCATTTCCCCATCTTCAATCTGTACATCTGTAAATAAATCAACACTCGAGTGAAAAAGAGAGAAACCCTTGTAATTGCTTAATTAAATTGCCACTAAAGTTATAATTTGAGAGTAGAAGAAGTAGCAGAAGCAGGAGTAGAAGAAAAGGCAGGAGGAGCAGCACTCTGCATGTTGTGGGGGATCTGTGCATCTGCCGCTGCGACGCACACTAAATCAGAATTGCTGACAGGGCTTAACTAATTTTAACCCGGCTGCACTTGAGTTGAGCCATTTGTGCAGCTTGCTTCGCTGCGTCTTGCGTGCCCCGTGTGCACATTCTTTTTTGGAGTGGATGCGCGCTGCTGTGGTGCGCGTGCGTCCCAAGTGGACGCGTGCTAATGGGGGGAGCAAAGGTGCAGGCACGCAGGAATCAGCGCAACAGATTCGAGAAAGGAGCCGCGCGTGTTAATTTATGCTCTGCATGCGTGTTCTGCGCAGTCTCAGCTGCAACTCCCGCTATGCATGTGTGGCTGTGTGTGTGTGCGTGTGTCAAAGGACACGACATATGCACACGGCGACATGCCGACACATGACTTTGTTGACACACGGGGTCGGGGTAGGGGTCGCTGGCAGGGTCCTTGGCTGCATCTAAGTGGTATTTATTGGTTTGCCGGCGACGGCTGCCGATGGTGCATCGGTGCATCGGTGCATCCTGGCAAGGATTGAATTACGCGATGGCGACACATTTGTAAACAGGCGAGTGATTTACTCACCAAACTACCGGACTACTGGCGCAGGAGCCGCACACACGACGCGCCTTATTTGCTGCGGCATTAGGAAGTCTTCTCCACCAACAACAACAACAGCAGCAGCAGTAATAACAATAACAACATCAGCAGCAGGGAGCAAACAGATTGTAGCACGCATGTGTGTCCTGCCTTGTCCTCGCTGTTTGTTTGCCGTCAGTCAGTCAGACAGATCCGAAGGGACGAGCAGCAGATCACGATCCTGATTGACAATCTACAAATTTGTGCATTTATCAATGAGACTTGCCGATGAAGAGAGAGAGAGAGAGAGATAGTGAGAGAGAAAGCAAATGGAAAACACTCAATGTGATGGATTGAGCGATTCATGTTTTTACACGCAACTATGCACCTCAAACATGTCCCTGCATGTCTCCGTTGTGTGTGTGTGCATGCAAATGTAATTAACAACAACAGCAACAATGTATTAATCAAGCATTGTTGCTGTTGTTGTTAATTGTAGCAGCATTTTAGTTAATTTATCAAATTTAAGAACACACGATCTTTGTTAGCGAAACAGAACATTTGCCTCGAATTTTGTTTATGTTTGAAATACATTTTTAATACATGTGGTACATTTGTACCGGTACAAACCAATATTTTCTGTACTTAACAAGTGCAATAAATGTGTGTCGAACAATAAACAAATTGAACTTGCGAAATGTTTAAATTGTTTAAGACCGCCCGTAGTGCCAGCAAAAAAGAAATTCACTTGCTCACTGACAAACAGAACAACAACAATAACAATAACACAACGACAGCAGTAACAAGAGCAGCACAACAATATTACACAATTGAAACTGAGCGCCAGCAGATTAAGCGGATTTTATACAAATACTGTCTCAGTGTATATAACCATGTGACTGTAATGCACGCGTACTTGTCCACATGACATTGTAAATTGCAATGCACTTTATTATACTTATATAGCGCGAAAATATTCAATGAAATTTATATTAAATGCATTCAATCACAAAAGGAAACTAAGATTACACAGAATGCGCGAGTGACGGGGCATTTATGGCGAGCGCCATTTGCAAATATATCGCAGCCTGTGCAGTCTGTGCAGTGTCTATCGATAGTTAGGGTACTAAAAAAGTACCAGCCAATTAGGAATTTCCCTATTGATCTGCATGTTAATTGAAATTAACAAAATAGCATAAAACATAACAATTTTGTATAACAATACTAATGAACAAATTATAACACATTTTGGACACCTACCACATTTACATATGTATATACAATACATTAACATTCAAATGTGTGTTTTCGCCAGTCAGTAAATTATCAAGGAAGCTGTCAATTCTGCTAGCGTTTCCCAAGCGGTTTTAAACGCCTTTCGATCGCCCCCTGGCAATAATTCCCGTTGGACATTTTGAGCCGAAATAAAAAACAAACCGAGCTATAAATTTCTGTTAATAACAGTTGCAAGCTCTCTCCCCCAACATCAACTGGATGCCCTCGGGCAACTGGCCATAAATATGCTCAAATGGGTTGACAGTTGGCAACAGCAGCAAAGAGTCAAAAAAAGGAGTAAAAAACGTAGAAGGGGAAGAGCAGAAGGAGAAGAAGGACGAGGAAACCCTTCTGCAGCAAGTAAAAACGAAATGTGAACTCCCAAATAGTTGCGCATTGTGTGTAACACAATTTGTGGCACAGAAATTTGATATGAATCAAGTGCCACGTGTCGCCCTTTGCGAAATTTCGGAACGGTTCACCTCAGTGCAGGAGGAGGACGACGACGACAGATGCGCGTGTCGGACATGGGCCTGAAATGTTGTTGTTGTTGCTGTTGTTACACTTTCGTTTAAACCAGGCCAAAAACAAGAAACTAATCGTCGAAGCGAGGAGCGTTTATCGCAGCCAGGCATCAGCCAAGGCCAGGAGAGGAGGCGTGTGTCGGAGGCGGCAACGCATCTCGTTAAACCGCAACCGCAGCGATCGCTGCTGCCGTCGCTCCGTTGCCGTTGTCGCTGCTGATTCGCATCGCATCAGCACATCTGTGCCGCCGTTCGAGCTGTTCCCGTTGCCGTTGCAGGACTCGCGCTCTCGAGTCTAGCGGGTTCCTCGACGCGACCCGTTACGCGAAATTGATGTGTCCCTCCCTACCTGTGCCAGTAGGCAGATCTCTTGCTGTAGATCTCTCTCTCTCTTCTTCAATTTAGATCGCAGATGTTGCCAACGCAATTCGCCGTGTGCTTGACGTGGCAAGGTAATGAGCTCCAACTGGCACAGCTGCTGCTGGTGCTCCCTCTTGCAAATCTCCACTGGAGCAACCGCTGCATCCACATTTGGGAGTTTTATGGCAGTTTTATGACATCAGCCAAGTGGGGAGTGAGGAAGAGAGAGAGAGAGACTCAGCCAAATGGACACTTGAACGTCTTCGTAATACGATACCGAGCCGGACACTTGGCATGTGCCAAGGAAATGAATGTGGACACGGATATCCAAAACCAAAAACAGAAGTGCGACACGGCGCGTCCACTTGAATTACATTTCCAAATTTTTCACCTTGTGAGTGACCCGCTTAAGTGCTGGAGCTGGGAAGGAGGCGGGGGCTGCCACTGCCGGCTGACCGAGTGTCAAAGGCCGTGTTAGCTCGTGTGCATCCTTTGAGAGCCCCTCGCGCCCTCAGTGAACCCACAAAGTTACGAGTCAATTTGTCAGCGCCAGCGTCGTCCATTCAAATCGAACATTGTTGAGCAGCTCTATCGATGGTTTCTCTGAATGGCATTGGAACATGGAAATTCGATACATTGCCAGCCAGCAGCTGCTACACATTCTACTGTCAGTGCCTCAGCCTGCCCCCTTCTTTGATTGAATGTGCAGCAGGGTGGGCTACCCCGAGCTGCCTCGCCTCGATATTATGCAACCTATTCATGGCAGATATAACCGTCGATAGTCGAGCTTTCAGCTCTGGTTGCATAAAGAAAACGACGCACAGATTGCGAATACCATTGCACAAACTGAAATATGCCCATAATCTCGTTGACACAGGCCTAAGTATAAACTACAAATAGGTATTCAGTTATACAGAGGGCATATGCATATGAGCAGATGGTACAGTGTGTAAACAATATATTGCATTGAAGATTGCCTCATTACTATAATTTCTATCTTTCGAGATTGTCCAAGGGTTCTACTTGCAATGGATTGCAAAGGGTTCCCTATTTGTGCTTGTATTGTAAATGGAAGATTGCCTAGCTTATAGGATTCTCCATACATTCTCAATTCCACCTCACACTGCCAAACAGACTCTAATGTTTCTATTTTTCCAGATCAGCCAGTTCATCGCCTGCAAGGCAAGAGAGAGCAAAGGATTAAATACTTTCCCAATACTACACCAATCTCAACCTACGACGACAGCTCTGCCTTAGTGCCATGACGAGAGCATTCCTATAGGAGGTCAGCGGTTGCCAGTCGTCAACGGGGCTGGTGGGAAGCGGAGCATACTCGATGAACTGCAGAAACTTGTAGATATCCAACATATCCTGGGCAAGCAGTTGCGGCACAAACTGCTGCACTACAGTCAAATAAAGCAAGTTCTTAGGCGGAGCCACAGGATCTGCGGGATTGCACTCCACAGCAAATCTAATGCCAGCGCGATGCAGTATAAGGATTCCAGAACGCACCGCCAGCTGCTTCACATTAAAGAGCTCCGCGAGAAGATTGGCCAATCTAATAAGTCTGGCAAAATCAACAGATACAAACGCCTTGGATTGATCCTCATGCGCCAGCCTGATGCGCTTGTACACCAGCAGACAAGTGTGCATCACTGTCATGCCATAGTTGGTGGGATTCACCGTCAAACTGTGCTCCATTGTAGCACGCATAATGTCGCCAAAGGCGGCATAGTGCTGGAAACAGAGAGGACCATAAATAGAGATGAAGGAGTAGAAGGTGTCCTTCCTCAACTCACACTCTCGTAGTATTGGAAGACAATGCAGGCGCGCATCATGGGCATCATATTGTGGAAGATGAGCTTGAGGTAACCAGTGAGCACACGCCGCTTGATCTGCAGCTCCACGACGTGTTCCGGTTCCAGCAAGTCTGCAGCAGTCTCCTCATTTGCTTGCGGGAATACGTAACTCATCATAAAAGCCTCAAGCAGTTCGTATTCCTCCAACTTGGTTCTGTACTCCAAGGATTGAATGGAGGCATTATCGCTCTCACGCAAACGATCCGCAAAGAGCACAAACAGATCACAGCAGTAGACAAAGGCCTGCAAGCAGGGAAGACAGAATTAAACGAGCACAAATCTCTTGAGGAATCAATGGGGACTCACCTCACTGGCAGTGCTTGCTACAGTTGGCTGTTCCATGAGGTTAAAGCTCACCGCTATGAAACCTTCCAGGCGACCACGCAAGGCCAAACAATCCTCTTCAACATCCTTGGCCTGTTCTGCCTGGACCAAGCCTTGTAGGTGCTTTAGGTCCCAGCAAATTGCCACATAGAGTATGGTCAAATAGAAACTTTGAGCCTCCTCTGGCAGGCACAATTCAGCAGGTACCTTCTTGAGTATGGCTAAGACCTTCTCGCCCAACTTCCAATCGTTCAGATCGAAGCGTGCATAGAGCACCGAGACCAGGCGCAGTGTGTGCAGCAGTCGCTTGGAGGTATTCTTAGCAGGAGTTCCTTTTGAGCTGGACTGCTCCCAGGCATTGTAGGCAATCATGTAGTTGGTTACCGCATTGTTAAGCAGCTCCTTGCGATGGCTGCAGTTCGCCTCGTCCAAGTTGTAGAGATCCTCCAGCGTCATGGCGCCCATTTGCAGCACAGACTGATCAACCTGCTCGAACATGATGTTCATAATCTGTTCGAGCAGCTCCAGGAAGCCCGCCTTTTGCAGACTCATGTACTGAGGCAGCTCGAGAAGATTCCTGAGATTCTCCGGGCTGCTGCTAAACTGCTTAATAAGCGTAGGCAACTGAGGAAGCAACTGCACGGTGGCCAAGTTCCTGGCTTTCGAAAGTGGCTGTCTCTTTAGATCCTCAGTGTAACGTCCCGGAGGCACCTCCCCAGTGACTGCCTGCTGCACGGCGCGTGTCATGATCTCAATGAGTGCAGAGGTCTCCTCAGAATTCAAGCAGTCCTCTTCCTGCTCCTGCAACATGTCAACCATGGTGGACCAGGCAAGAAGGCACTCACTGCTGCCATAGAAGGCATCCACGAGATACGCAGCGTGCTCGTGCTCCCCAAAGGTGATGAACAGCTGCACCAGGACAAGTATACGTTCCTTATCTGTTGTTACCTCCTGATGTCTGTGCATAATCAACTTCGCCGCTGTCTGTGCCACACCACGATGGGCGGCGAAGACCAACTGCTCAATCAGCTGCAGCATGGAGGAGTCCAGTATCTCCTGCTTTGCCTTGTAGAACACTAGGAGCAGCTCAATGGCCAACTGACTAACCTCGCTCTCCACGCTCATTGTCAGGCCCAGCAGCGTCATGCGATACTTGATGCCCTGTTCCAAGTAGACTTGCTGCAGCTCCTGGTTCATGCTGAGCTTCAACAAGCCCTGCAGACTGCTCTCGCAAACTTTGCTGCAGCGATCCTGCAGAGCTTTGAACAGATGTTTCAGGTGCAGAGGCAACAGCAGCGATGCTGGATACGCCTCCAGCCAGAGGCCACACTCGGTTATGCAGAGATAGCGAATGTCCTCGACGACATCGCTGGAGCGCAGCATAAAGATGCCTCCAAACATCTGCAGCCAAGTCTGCCTCAGCTTCTCGCGCTCTTCCACCGGTAGCTCGTTGAATGTGGTCATCATTTTGAGGGCTGTGAGGCATAAAAAGGAGTTAATCTGGAAACTGTATGCCCCTCCAGGGTATCACTTACCAATCAAGGTGCTGGTGTGCCTAAAGGCGCGCACCTTGGAGTCCGTGCAGACCATGAGGAAGTCGGAAATAGTCCTCAGAAAGGAGTGGCTCCTGAGCAAGGCATCCTTGCAAAGCAAACGCAGCAGTTGCTGCACAAATCCAATCACATTCCGCTTGAAAAGCTCATTGCCTTTCTTGATCAGTGGATATGCTGGACTTTTCTGCAAGATAAAAGAGAACTCGATAAGATGTGCGATATTCTTAGATCATCTGCAAATTACTTTGCCAAAGTGCGATGTGGCAGCAATGATAATGTTGCTAAACTGCAATGGAAACTTAACATCTGGCGGCAGTTGATATTGACTGCCACTGGCCTCCAAGATGAACTCGATGAAGGTAATCAGCGCCTGCTCGGGAGACTCTGCAAAGTTCTCCAGCCATTGCTGGCAGGTGTCCTATAGAAAGAGCCGGAGAGGATTATCATATAGTGGAAGTGGAACCTTCCTTACTCACCTCCTGCCTCTGCCGCTTATTGCGCACCAACTGAAAGAGTGTTTGCTCTTCCACACTCAGTTCAATGGAATAACTAGAGGTCTCCTGCTGTTCCTGGCAGTCTTCCTCCTCCTCGTACCCGTGACTAGTAGATTAATTTATTATAAACGTGTGTGTGTTTAGCTTGGTTTGAAATAGAATCTACCTAGACGGCGGCTCCCAAGCTTCCGTCGACGGGTTGCTCATGTTGCAAATTCAAAAATAATTAAAAACTTTTCAAAAAACAAACTTGCTAAGTTCTTCGCATGCAGCACGTGGAGAGGCCTGTCAAAAAAGAATGACGGAGCTGCCAATTCGCCGGAAAGCAGAACACGTGTTTGACAGGGAACTAAGACAGTTCAGGATTGCCACACTTTGCATTACCTGTAGGCAATCCTAGTTGCCAAAAAAAACAAGTTGCATTGAGGGAACGAGGTGTGGATTAGCTGTAGTTCTATCTACGTTGATACAATGAATGTTAAGTTAAGTTAAGTTCACTTTAAGTTAGTCACAAAGGTAAATCAAGTAACTAAAGTACACATTTATGAAGAGGAAGTCCTGAGTTTATATTCTACTTAAGGCACAAATTAGAAAGTTATTTTCCACAGATTCAATGCAGTCCTTGTGAACTGAGTATTGAGAACAAGTGTTCCAAATGAGGAGGGGGATCTCCCTCTCTGTTATTGACCTGCTAAATCAATAGTTAGTTTTCTAGCCAAGTCGCAGTTTTCCCACTGCGGTCTCTGCGTGTGTGATAATTCAATCTCAACGAAGGCCCAATTATGGTCAGTGTCATTCCCACACAGCTTCAGCTCAGCTCAGGTCAGATAGCGAGGAATAACAAACAATTAGCCAGGTCGCTCCCACAAAGAGAGCGGGCAAATTGGGCAGCCACTTGTCGGGACTACGATGAAAGAGATCTAAAACAGAGAGAGAGCGACAGAGAGATCTGAGAGGCCGCGCTGGAGGTCGAGGTTAACAAGGACCAAATAATCGGTCTCGGTCTCTCCAAAAGCGAAACACAAATATTGACGTTGCTTATCGCACGCGATCGTCGAGGAACCGCAACGAGGCACCTCAACAGATCACAGCGCCGCCACCGCCAGCAGCGCTGACCAATTCTGAATGACTTGGCAACTTTCAACGTCGAATTATTTCAATCTGCACTGATGACGCGGCTCATTCCGCGATGATAAAAAGCTGGCGATAACATTTCGGGGCATTCCTGGAATCCGCAGCGGCACAACTAATATTGACGCCCTGCCATCGCCCCCGCCGCCGTTCCGGCCAACGAAATTGGCGCACGCAGAAGGCAGCTGCTCCTACTGGACAGCTCCTGTGATTGAAAGATCAATCGAGTGAGGGCGAGAGATCAAGATCAAGTTCTCAGCTGCCGCGTAATTGGACTCGTTCTCTCTGCCGGACTCGGACTCGACCTTGGACCGATCATATTCAAAACACTGCTGTCCAGTTTGATTTGTGTTATTTGCAGCGAAATTTGACCTTTGCCTTGTTGCTTTTGTTGCCATTTCAAGTCGGGAATTAGCCGAGGGTAGCTGCAGTTGGCGTTGAATGTTTGCGCACGTGGCCGAAAACGGACTCGCATGCAGATGAGTTTTGCCTGCCAATTGTCCGAGAGCGGGTATCCGATGTGGCCAAGGCCAGCTGAGTCTGAGTCTCAGTCTGATTGACATGTGACGTCTCTGGCTTCACCCCTAGCTGGCTCTATCAACAATGGCTTGCAATGGAATGGCTTAATTGACAGCCAAGTTGCAGCAGCACCCGGACTCGGAGCAGGACTGCATTGTGTGGCGCCCTCTTGCGGCAATTTGGCTGCCAACTTTGTTACATTGTTGCTCAAATTGCGCGCAACTTTCAATTCAATTTTGCTTGCAACAATAAATAAGGCAAGAAGAGAGGGGGGAGAGTGGGAGGGAGCCAAAGGCTCCTGCGGGATTTCGGCTGAAACAGTTGAAACCGCAAGAAATCAGAGCACAAGTTAGCAATGCAAAAGGATAAAGTTTTGCCCCACTTTGGTCTGGGTCAAAAGCCTCCTGCGCTAAGAAGTTATGTACAAGGAAATGTTGCCTCGGGCCTCTAAAGATGTTTGTACACCTTCCCCTCCCCTCCGCTTCCACTGCAATATGCATGGGTGACTATAAACGAGCAACCAAATGAGATAATTTGTTTTCCAAGATGAAGTAGAAGGAGGAGAGAGAAGAGAGGGCAGCAGTAGGAGGAGAAAGCAGATTAAGTGTGCTTCATATATTGTAGATTTCTGAACTTGGTTAAGGACTCAATTCTTTGGCTTCGTGTTGCATTGAGTCTTGAAGATACATTCATAAGATGTGAGTACGTATATAGAAAAGAGGTACTTGCTATAGAATAGGTATTTTTTGGAGAGGAGTTACTTCCAAAAGAAGAGATACCTCCTAGAGAAGAGGTACCTCCTAGAGAAGAGGTACTTCCTTGAGAAGAGGTACCTCCTAGAGAAGAAGTACCTCCTAGAGAAGAGGTACTCCAAGAGAGAAGTTACTTCCTAGCGAAGAAGTACCTTCTAGACAGAGAAGAGTTCCGTCCAAGAAAAGAGTACCTGCCTAAAGAAGAGTTCTTTACTAGAAAAGAGTACCTTCCAAGAGAAGAGTACGGATCTAGAGAACAGTTTCTTCGTAGAGAAGGGGTACTTTCAATGAAGAGTTGCGTTCAAGAGATAAAGTGCCTTTCCTTGCCTAGAGAAGAGTTCCTTCCCATAGCGCACGTATCTCTCAGAGAAGTGTTCCTTTCTAGCGAAGAGTTCCTTCCCTGAGTAGAGTTCCTTATTTCAAATTGAAGAGTTATACGATATATCGAGCATATAGTACAATGATATATAATACTTACCACCTCTGCCACCAATAAGTTCATCAGAAATGGAACCAATTCAATTTCCGATTGCCCTGACATGCTTCAGCTGTTCCTCGTCACATGGTTCGATATTCCCCACCTGCAATTACCAAAAAAACATTTGGTATTTGTTGCCAAGGTAATGGCCCAAATGGCCAAGTGGTGCTCCCAGTGGGCGGGGCAGAACAAACATGAAAATCAACTTGCCATGTCCAGCCGTGTCCTATGTGGGTCAGCTAAAACAAGAGAGAGGGAGACAGGGAGATTGAGAGAGTGGGAGGTAGCGAGAGCAAGTCGATTATGACAACGACAACTAACCAATTGGTTTACACTCGGTTACCTGTTCCCAATTGCCGGCCAGACCGGCTGCAATTGCCCAACATGCAATGTAGACACTGTGTACACATGTCGGGGAGTGCAGAGGCGCAGGCAGGGAGCGGGGGGGCGGCAGCGTTGCATAATTAATCAAAGCGGCACGAGGCGACAGGGCGGCGGTGGTGGTGGGCGCCACAAAGGGTACCGCCGTCGACGACGCCAATCCCGGCCAGGCGAGATGACGGGGGGCGGCATACAAATGATCCGTTGGCGAACGCCTTCTTCCGCATTTAATGATCATAGAGAAGCAGCCACAGCGGATGTGGACATGGATGTGGATGTGGCTGTGACTCCGACAGTGACTGTGGTTTAACCAGTTCGAGTGTGGCACGTGTGGGTGCATGCTGCAGGAAAACCAGTTGACTTGGCTCATTCATGAATTGGCAAAGGCGTCGTCGTCGGATGAGTCACTCGCGTCGCTGTCTGGTGGCACAATTAGTAGGACGTGGATGTGGTTGCGACTCCAGTGGAGCCACTCGACTTGGCTGTGGCTCTTTCTCCCTCTCTCTCTCCCTCTCTCTCTCTTCTCTCTCTGCTAATTGACACACCTCGACGGCGCTGCAGTTGCTGCCTTGGTGACGTTGCCATCACGTGCTGCACACCACGATGACTCATCCACACAGCCAGACCGGCCTCAACATGTGCCAAAAGACGCTGCCAAAGCCACATTGCCTTTTATGAATGAAAACGATCTGCACACACAGCGCTCTGTCTGCACAGCTCGAGGCTCCACTCCAGACGTGACTCCCCGTCGTATTCCCCTCCCCCTCTCCTTCCACATAGTTATTGTTGTTGTCGTGTTGTCTACAACTTTTGCCTTTATAGTAAATCGTGTTTTGCATGCGAGAGTAGGTTGCCAGCTCCCCCCCCTCCTTGCCCCCTGCCACGCTCCTGCTTTGGCTAGCTTGAAGTTGGATTTGAAATTCATTCACAAAACCAGCGACTTTGCAGTCGTTTGGCAAGTTTACAGCGCTGCACATTGAACATTGAACATTGGAACCTGAAACCGAAATTGTTGGATTGCCCCATGATCGTAGTTTACAGATAGATGGACAGTTGGGGGAGGGAGACAGCTGCAGGCCCTGCATTACGACACGTTTGGGAAGTTCTGCGAAGATTTGTGAAGACGTTAATAGAAATATTAGAGAGAAGGTGGAGGTAGGGTAGATATAGGAGGGGGAGAGAGAATAAAGAGAGAAGAATGTAATGAGATAGTAGTAAGTAGAAGGAGTAGTTGGTAGACAGAGTAGTAGAATTGAGTAGAGAGAATGTGAGTAAAAAGAAAAGTGAGTAGAGGGAGTACTGAATAAAAAGATAAGTCAATAGAAAGAGAAGTTAGTTGACAGAGTAGTGGGTAGAGAGAGTTGTGAATAGAAAGAGTAGTGGATATAGAGAGTATATAGCAAAGAGAATAGTTAGTACAAAGAGTAGTAAGTAGAGGGAGCAGTGAATAGACAGAGTGCTGGGTAGACCGAGTAGTGAGTAGACAGAGTAGTGGGTAGACAGAGTAGAGGGTAAAGAGAGCTACGAGTAGAAAGAGTACTGAGTAGAGAAAGAAGTAAGCAGAGGGAGTAATGAGTGGACAGAGTATTGAGTAGATAGAGTAGTGAGTATGAAGAAGAGAGAATAGACCGTAAATACACTGAAATGGAATCTGCTGATGTGTAAAACAGAAGATTGTAAAATTTAGATTGTAACCTAAGCCTTTTCTATTCCGAATTCTACTTTAAACTTCTCTTGCTGTCTAAGTTAAGACCTTCATATACATGTCATACATAGCATGGCATATACTTATGCATGCCACGTTATCTATTCTCTTTGGACTTACCTATTCCATTTGAGAATGCTCCCTCTTGTTTTTCCTGCTGCTGCTGCTGCTGCTGACGTTGGGTGGCATTGTGCGCCTAATCGGTTTAAAAGCTTGAGAAATCTAGAGCAGTAAGTTGCACGTTTCCCTGATCCAACCTCCCTCTCCTGCTGCTCCTCCTCCTCCTTCGTTGCACTGTCACAAATCTCCCTGAATCGCAATAAACCAAAACGAGATTCCCGAACAACCGAAACGGGAGGACAGGCGTGTAGCAGGCAGCTGCGCCAGTTGACCCCACAAGAAGTTGTCAACACTTGACAGTGGACAGAGAAGAGGTTGCATTTCCCGGTAACTTGTTGGTAGCGCCAGTGCCCAGAGAGAGTACCAGAGAGACCTCCATCTCACTCGGGGTCGGGTTAATGATGGTTTATGACTTGGTCGGCGCACACGGCGCAACCGAAGGCATTTCTCAGGCTCATAACTTGCCGGTTGACAATATCTTGAGGTTCTCTGTCTCTGCTGTAGTGCCTGGCCAAGGAAGGGTCTTTGAAGATTGATTGCAGCGGGAGACAAGTGAAATTAAAAAGTGTTAAGCCGCCACGCTGCCACACGGTGGTCCGCAATAAATCCGAGTTAACGTGGCCAAACATGACGGCGCTTTTAATGTCTTTATTTATAAAACAAAATCGGGGCGAGTGACAAGCAGCGATAAGCGAGAGAGCGGGATAACTTTACGAGCCCAACGAAACGAGACCTTAATTGAAACAGCAACAGCATCTGGCCAAGGCAACTAACCAGTTGACCAGCCCAGGTCTGCTCTGTCCAGACCAAGACGAGACGAGACGCGACGAGTCGAGCTGCCCATTAAGGCGATAAAATGCAAGGCGGTCGCTGTGGAGCAGGCACCTCCTGGAGACACGCTAACTGGGCTTAATCGCTGCGTTGCGTTGCGTGCGACACTTGCCCCGACGCGGCGCGGCGCGATGTGGCTTGGCTCATTGGGGCCTCATTAATAAGGGTTTAGCTTGCGACGGCGGGCTCGCTCACTGATCGCTGTGAATAAATTAGACGGCTGCGGTGGTCCCCCCTCTCTCTCTCCCCCTTCTCTCTCTTGGCATATCTTGGCGATCATTATGCGCCTTTGTTCGGTCTCAATTTCGGTTCTTTTACCTCGTGCTTGTTAGCTATTGCTGCATGTGCCCCACGCTGCTGCATGCTGCATGCTGCACGTTGACTTTTTTCATGTTCTCTCAATTTTGGCTGCAAGTCTTCTGCAGCCCAGTCTACAGTCTACAGTCTTCTGCGTCGTTCTGCTCTTTGATGTCTTCTTATTTTCGGGTTATCATTTTTTATTCGGTTATTAAGCGTGTGTGTGTGTGTGTGTGCTGTGCCCAGACCACCAGCATGGCCAGACTCCAAGCCAGACTCAGCACCAGACAGAGAGAGAGGGAGAGGGAGACAGAACCCGCAACAGATGTGTGAAGTGTGTGTGGGGAATTCTTAACAGGATTTCGTTGATATAAACACGCGCAGCTGGTGTCATATATGGCCCCCAGTGCAGCGATAAGCTCTGGCCTGCTAAATGGAAACGGGTTCGGCTTCGGCTTCAAACCTGCTGCTACACTTGCACAATTGTTCCAACTTCGATCTCTGAGTTCCCGATAACTATCAACGCATTTTACTCACATTGAAAGTGAGACAAAAGTATTAAATATCTATATCCACCCATAGAACAATCGATGCGGTAGCTCTAATGCTTTTCCGCATTCTTCTGTTTCCGGCAAAAAACCAAACAAAGAGGGATCAATCACACACAAAGAGACAGAGAGAGAGAGGAGGAAAAGAGTTATTAAAAAAGAAATTTGCAAAAATTTGCTAAAATTCGAAAATGTCTTAGAGATCACGATCCTCTGTTGTTTGGGCGAGGGGCTGGCGAAATCTCGAATTATGCCGGACAGTGGCAAACAAAAGGATTATGTGCACTTTGGGATTATTATGAGGCACATAAGGCACATAAATTGTATCTTTTGTGTGTGTGTGTGTGTGTGCGGGTCAAGCCGGGCAGAGAAGAAAGAAGAGAATGTGAGAGCAAAAGGAAATTAGCAGAAAATGAAGCCCGAAAACTGCACAGCGATTAAAGGATTAAACAGCATAATGTTTCCAAAATACTAGAGAGAGCAGGCAGAGAGAGGGAGGGAAGAGAGAGATAGAGAGAGAACAGAGGGAAGAGAGAGAAGTAGAGACCGTGGAAGCCAGCTGGAGCCAGCTGGAGCAGACTGGGTGACAACAAAGTTGTTGACGACTTTGAAGGAGCCGAAAAAGTGTTGGTTGTCGCTCGAAGTTGCGGTTGCCTGGAAGAACTGGAGACACGTCTTCCCAACTGGCTCTGCGGTTGACTGCGACAATTTAATGCACGAATGCACCAAGTTGAAGTCAAGGAATTTATGCAAATCAGCTGCGGCTTTTGAGAACGCACGAATCGAAGTCAAAGTCGGATGCAGGCAGAGACAGAGGCAGGAGAAGCGAGAGCTGGAGTTGAAGAGGCTTGTCGTGTCACCAAGCAAACAAAGAGCAGGTCAATGTCGAGCCAGACTCAATTCGGTTCCCACGTCTGCTGCAAATCAAAAGTCATTACGCTGCAAGTGCCTCTAATCCGTTCGAGGCAGTGCAACGCACATCCCACTCGACCAGGCCAAGCTGGGAAAGGTGTCGCCGCTTCGTGTGGGCGCTCTATGGCGATCACTTTCAGGTGTCTCAAACAAAACACTGAGACACAACTGAGACGGAAAAACTACAATGAAAATCAGTTTGTTTGCTTCTTTTGATCGACGCTTCTTGAAAGCAACTAACCGAAGCGCCTCAAAGCTCTGTGGGAATACCGAGAGACCAGAGACCAGAGACTTTCCATAACAACAGAAGCCAAATACAAGACGAACAACTCAATGCAACAGTTATGGGTATCGCTCAATTTGTGTAAATATTTAGACATTTATACGTTTCTTACTCCACAATTTATTGAGCATCAACGGTTTGTGAGAAAAGTCATTGGAATTTCACTCTCCTGCTCTCTTTCTGCCCTCTCTAGTTATGGGCATCGATTCTATTTAAGCAACAAATTTGTAGTTGATTGTCCCAGCGCATGTCATTCAGTATAATATCAGCTAAGACTGCCTAGTCAGCTGAGGGAAGAATGGACTGCACAAGAGTTCACATAAATCTCCTATGCAAATGAGTTGATGGAGGCACGGACTGTGTGAGATGAGCAATGCTACAGTAGATCGCTTTATTTAGAGCTAGCTATTAATCTACTTATGCTTGCTTCTCTTTCTCTCACTCTGTATAATATCTATTCCTATATTTCTGCTTATGTCTACTTCTGGTTAGCTCAGCCTCTCGATCTACCTCTCTCTCTCTGTCTCTCTCTGACGATCGTGCTTAGCTACTTGTGTAGATCTCCTTAAATAATTAAATTTAGTAGATCATTCTATTTACTACTCACTCTGTCTTTCTTCTTCTCTCTCTCCTTCTATTTCCTC
Organism: Zaprionus nigranus; assembly: GCA_018903425.1. Classification (NCBI taxonomy): domain Eukaryota; kingdom Metazoa; phylum Arthropoda; class Insecta; order Diptera; family Drosophilidae; genus Zaprionus; species Zaprionus nigranus. The sequence goes on along the minus strand of JAEIGD010000004.1, from coordinate 5,144,172 downwards.
TCCTTCTCTCTCACTCCCCCTCTTCCAGCTTACCTTAGTTTACGTTTATCTACTTGAGTAAATCTCCTTATATAATTAGAGCGCTTCAGCGCATAAGATCTCCGCCCTCTCATTAGGCGGATCACGCTAAAAACTGCAACAAATCTGCGTGCCTCTCTCGCGCCCTCTCTCCCTCTCTCTTACTCCCTGACTCCCTCTCATGATCTCTCTCTACCTCCCTACAAGTTAAGCTCAAGCAGCAACTAAATATTTATTGTTTCAGTCGAGCTCTGGCAAGATCACTTCGGTGCAGATCAAAGGCACACGGCGAGCAACAAAAGATCGAGAATCAGGGACAATTTTGTGGTTAAAAGCAGCTCGTAGTAATTGCCAACAAATTGCAACGATCTGCAGTAGCTGCTGGGCAGGCGCACGCAAAGGATTCTACTCGATGGCAGAACACGCCAGAACAATTAGAGCACCAAACAGTTAATTGTCCTTTGTCTGCTTGGCTAATCCTGCAGCGACACAAAGGCATCACGCCCGACCAGAGAGAGAGGATCGGATCCTAAACTTTGCCAAGCGGATAAAGCGGACATAGAGCTAAGCTACTTACGGAACATTTGCAGCGCCATCAAGCAACAGGCCTAATCCTCCTGCCTTGTGCTGCATCCTCAACTGATTTGCATAATTAGTTCTGTTGCTCTCTCCCGCTTTCTCTCTCTCTCCCTCTCTCTCTCTAATTGCGCATCATTGTCGGCTGCGATCGCTTTGATCGCCTTGGCCGCACTAACAACATAATTGAGCTGCTGCCCGCACAAATTGACTGACAATATGATGCGGCGCCTGCAACAAACGGATCAAGCAAGCCCGCGATCTTGCTGACTGCATCGATCGTCCAATCAATTGGCCAAGTCTAAGCAACCTTAGCTAATTGTTTTGCCCCCCTCTCTTACTCTCTTCCCTGGCGCTGCCTTTAATTATGTGCCCTCAGCTCGATCAGTGTGATGATGTATGTGCCAGCAGGATCGTTGGCGAGGATCGCCGAGGTACGCCCGCCAACAACGCCAACGCCAACGCCCGCGCCTGCATTCAAGGGGCGTTTTGACGACTCTCCTGCTCCCGCTCTCCTCCCTCTCCTCTCCCTCTCTCTCTCTCTCTCAACCGATCCTCCTTCTATCACTGCGCCAGCTTCGGCGGCTCCTTTGCCGGATTCGCTGGCAAACTGTGATAATTACACATTAATTGTTTAATTCCAGTCTGTGGTAGGTGCGTGCCCGTTGCTCAGCGTGGCTCATGCACTGAGGATCACTCCATGCACTCGTCGCACCCAGTTCCCAGTCCAGGTTGAGGGTGTGCTCCGCCTGGGCTCGGCTTGCAGCTAATTAGGCAAACTGTCTTTGGTGGTCTCTGTCTGGCATTGATCGCCCACGCCAGCGCAGAGAGAGACTCCCGATTCCCGCTCCCCGTACCTAATGCTTGCCTTATCAATGGGCAATAAAACTAAGACTATGACGCATGTGGCAGGAATGTGCAGCTAGACGGGGCTTATCAGTTGCAGCAAAGAAGCGCCGTGTCCTGCAGGTAGACATACCAATCTGGCTAGCAAATGCTCAGAATAGACCATGCCACATACACTAGCCAATTGCCAGTGGGCTGTGCTTGCTCTGTGTTGCATGCAACACACACACACATACACATGGAAGCACAGCATTGCAACGTCGCAACCGCAAAAGGCAACCACAGAATTCTATTTGGACGCTCGCTTTGACCACGACAAACTATGCAGCAATTTTGGCAATGCCTGCAATTGCTTGCGCTTTGAGGCGTCTATCAACATGGGCGCTGTGGGCGTGGCAAGCTGCGAGCTTAAAGCTTTAACTTGCCACACAATTTTGCAGCAGTTTGTGCACTTCATTTGCACTGATTTTCGCTGCTGTTCTGCAAGCGAAAATAAGTTGCAACATTGAGAAAAGCAACAGTCGCGAGGCTCGCGGCACTGAAATACCCTTCGATCCATATATGTTCCTACGTATGTACACACATACATATGCACATGCTTTGAAAGTATGCTCGACAGATGGCGCTGGCTCGCCTGCCTTGTTGGCTGACACAAGCACTTGAACTTTCTTGAATAACTTCTGTGTTTAATATCAGATCGGATTGCAATTTGGAGAATAAGTAGATAATGCATTCAGCTTTGTATATGTTAGAGTCAGACAGTTGTATCTTTTATATAGCGCTTATAAAATGAGTTCAAAAATTAAATTATTGATTTGCGGAGACGGTGGGCGTGGCAACCAACATTTGAAATAAACTTAATCAGCGTATAGTAGACAGGAATCTGCCTGCCAAATTTGGTGTCTCTAGCTTTTATAATAGCTGAGATTTGTGCGTTCACACAGACAGAAATGGCTCAATCAACTCGGCTGGTGATCCAGAGCAAGAATATATATACATTATGGGGTCTCCGACGCCTCCTTCTGTCTGTTACAGACATTTGCACGAAGTTAGTATACCCTTTATTGAGCATTTTCAATTGTCGAAGGGTATAAACACCTGGGCGAGAAGGCAGTAGAGAGAGTGGGGCGTGGCACAAGAACTGTTTAATTGCGCGATTCATTTTTGAGCTGTCGCAACTTGGACGCAAAGTGGCAGAGACACGTTGAGCCCCCTTTCTCTGTCTCTTCCCCTTTTCTCCCTCTTCATCGTTTCTACTTTGCTTTCTTTGTCTTGCGAGAAAAGTATTTAATTTCTCACTTGTCCCGTGGCACTTGGCAACTTGCTGAAACTGACGCCGACTTGGACCTGGTCCTGCTTCCTCCTTCTCGCTGCGAGGCAGGTGCAAAACGGCGCCCTGACAAAATAATTAATTGCTCCGTCGCTTTTTACTTCTCTCTCTGCAATTTGTCTTTGATTCGCAATTGTCTGCTCGGCCCTAAGTAGGAGCCCAAAGAAAGAAACGCAGCGAGGTTCGAGGTTCTCAATCAGATTGGGTTTTTTATGACGCTGACTTCGCTGCACTTCCGAAATGCTGCGGCACATAAAATCAATTTCCAAATAGAGTCATAAAAAACCCAACGAAGAACAGGTAGAACTGAAAACCCAACTGTGGGACGTACCTCCCCCTCTATCTACTGCTCTTCTCTTCTGTCTCTGCCTCTGTCATTGTCTTCTGCTTTTTGTTTCTCTTTTTTGTGTGTCTCGCTTCGGGCAGGTCTCATAATTGTGGCCAGCACAAATATTTTGATCATATTTCACGGCCCAGTGGCCCTGTGGCCAGTGACAGAGCGAGACAGAGCATGAGAAAGAGTAGACGACACTGATTATAATGCTCTCTACTCTGCTATAGTCTCTTCTGTAGTCTTTACGGGTTTATCGTCTGTAACTGTTCTTGTGTCATTTCTCTGCCTGCCTTCTCACATTCTCACACTTTCCATCGTAAATCTACAGTTTAGCGCCGTTTTGCATCATCTCCTCTCCCTCCCTCTCCCTGCCTCTCCCTCCCTCTTCCACTCTCTTCTCTCTTATTGCCTTCCTGCCTCTTTCTCGCGCCCCTATCGGTGTTTACGCATCATTCTAATCCGCTGTTAGCATCACAGTTGACATCTCCGTTTACTTCCACGAATGACAATTGCCCCGCCCAGTAGCCTTAGCTCAGTTGAGGTTAGGTTGAGTAAGGTACCGTTATTTGTGCAACGAATTACATGGAATGATGCTATGGGAAATTGAGATTATATTTACTTGTGGCAGATTACTGTACGGCAAAGAAAAGGAAGTTATATGAAGAATGAATATTATTTTATTATAGTTGTTAGTTGTGTGGAAGAAGTTGGTTTTGAAAGCGGTTTAGAAACGGAAATTAAAGATGGCATATAGGCAATTATATGATATATGGTAATACGATATAAATGAACTCACCTGGTACATTTCTGCTGCTACCTTCCTTATTATAAAAACTCTTAATACAGTAATTTGAAATCTGCCAAAGAAAAAGAGTATTAATTAATATATATATAGTACTATAATTTCTTTATAATATATTTCCACTTAACTGATAAGTTTCAACTAGTATTTTTCTTACCAAAGAGATTCCTGGTATACTAACAGCAATACAAGTTAAGAAGTTACCAAATGCAAAAACTTATCTTACATTATAAATCTGTGGAAGAAAAAGAAAGAATAAGATCAGTATATATAGATTAAAATACATATTAAAACTTACCTGATAAACTTCAAATGGAATATCTGCCATTCTAGTAAGTTTTCTGTAAGTAAGAACATAACTTTTTAATTAGAAACCTGCCAAAGAAGAAGAAGACTACCTTCTATAGCAGAAAGATCCCCGATACAAGCAAAGTCAATTTGAATAGAATCAAGCAAGGCAAGCAGAGAACTCTTCTCTCTTGCGATTTCCATCTTCCCCCCAACGAAGCTTACATTGTAGTGTGAGGCCCATAGCAGCATTTAGCAGAAACCGATTAAGGTAGAGCGGGAGCAGTACCGAAGAAGGGTCGCTGCCTTTGCTGGCGGGTTCCTTGGAAGGGGGCATTGAAGCGTGCCCCTAATGGAGGCTTTCTGCAACATTTGTGTGCACATTGCAATTGATAGAATTGTTGCACGTTGGCTGGGTAGAGAGGGGGACAGTGGGTGGGGTAGCTAATTATCTGCAACACGCTGCAGCAAGAACAGGTGGCAACAGGTGCCGCCGTGGCAAGCGTGCGCCGAGGTGTGACCAGACTCCTCTAAACTCAGATGCGCTGATGGGGCTAAGGTAACAAGCGAGTGCGCCAACTGATTACATGCCCCGTTCTGTGGCATGTTCGCTTTATCAATATGGATGGGGCACTGCAGTGGGCAATGAGGAGGGAGAGAAAGAGAGGGGGAAGAGGGTACTGAGCTGGGCCTGGGCTGAGTCTGTGCCTCGCTAATGATGATTGTGCTCGCGCTGTACTTCATATGTTTCATGTTATTTCAGCAATTGTTGTTGCCGTGTTGTTGCCGTGTTGCTGTTGTTGCGGGTGTTGTTGTAAGCGTGTTCGTTACGCTTGGCAGTTGCATCAACAGCAATAACAACACACACACACACACACACACACACAGAACACAAGCTAAAGTTAACATCGAGTTAATGTTTTTGTCGTAGAACGTTGATAATGACAAAGCTGAAGCTGAACTCCTAAGTTGCTGAAATCTGCAGCGTCATGATGTGACAAAAGCTTCGCTCCAGAAACGCAGCAAGCGAATCTCAAGAAAAATATAAGTACCCCTGTGTGTCCCTGTGTGTGTGTGTGTGTGTGCCACAAGAGGAACTCTGCCTAGCACTCTATATAAAGTTATTACAATTTCATATTTATTTTTCAAGCAGCGCGACTAGTGTAGGTGCCCTCTGCCCCCTCTGCCACTCCCCCTGCTTGCCTTCTTAATTGGAAACATTTTCCCAACGCAGCAGCAACTTGTGCCTGCTCACTCGCCTCCTGCAGCTCCCTCTCCCCCTTCTCCTTCTGCTGCTTCGTTTAAGTCCGCAACTCGAGCAAGTCAAGAAGTCTAATTACCAAAAGTCATTCCCTGAGAGGCCTTCCTTTCCCCCCCCTGCCCTACCTACACCCCTGCCCCTGTAGGAATTCAAATTTTTGACATGAACTTTTTTGTTCTCAAGCAGGCAACACAAGCAGAGGCAGAAATGGAAAAGCAAACTGCGCAAAGAAGATGAAAAATAGCCAAGTCATTTAATTGCGAAAACGCGTTTTAATTGCTTTGGGCCAACTGGGCAACTGTGTTGGCCAGCAGGCGCGCTTAGTTGGCCAGTTAGTTAGCTAGTTTCACTTTGGTTAAGTGACAAACTTTCCCAGCAATTGAAGAGACACCTTTTTCGGCTCGGCTTGGGCTTGGGCTCGGGATCAGCAAGGTTGAGCTAAGCAAAGCAACTAATTTGATAAGCAAGTGCAAGAAAGTTGTCAACAGGCAGGCAGAGGGGAGAGCAGCAGCTAGGCAGTGGCAGAGCAGGGAGTGGGGTAGAGCCTCCCCAGAACCCAGACAATTAGACAAGTCCACTGCAAATGCTAATTCCATGGCAGGAAGCTGCAGGGAGAAAAAGAGGCTCGGCCCAGCTGAGCGCCATAAATTGAAATCAATTATTGCCACACAATTCCCCACAGTGCCATGAGAAACTGCAAGAGTACCCCTTGCCTGCTACCCCCCTCTTACACTTCACTACACCTCCAACCCTCCTGCAACTCTCCGCCAACCCGCCTAGACCCACTCGTGCTCATAAATTGAGGCCGATTGTTAGAGCCGGCGGCGCATTTTTTGGACATTGATTGCCAGCTTCCAACATATTTTCCCACAGTGCAGCCACAGTGGGGCTGAAAAGTGAAAGAACATGCCAAGGAATTGAGCCAGATTTGAGCAACAGTGCAGAAACAGGGTATACGTAGTGCGGGATACCCTGTAAGAGCAGGCAGTGAAGAGATGAAGTTGCAGCTCTATCAGAGTCTGCCTGAGCTCAGTCAGTTCCACCTCCATCACTCTCAAGTTTAGTCAGTTCTATAGTCACATATACCCGCTACACAGTGTACAGGGTATGCGCCTAAAAGCTATTAAATGCCAGTTGCAATGGCAACGTGTGGCAGGCATATTTGTGGCACGGCTTAGGCGCATGCCGCAGCAGCAATTATGCGTCTCTAAACAGCTGAGCTACTGCTGCCGCTGCTCCAGCTTCAACGAGGATGCACTGCTTCAGCACTAGGTACAAATTAAAATTACACCCGCGGGCAGCAGTGCTGCATGGAAAGAGAGAGAGGGAGAGAAGGAGGGAGGGAGAGAGAGGAAACAAATGCTAAACTGCAGCAGACATTCCCAGAGTGCAGCAGGAGGAAGACGAGAAGAAGGCATAGAAGCTGCAGAGGGAGCAGAAGAAGAAGACAGAGAAGAAAGGAGGAGCAGAAGAAGGTGGTGGAGGTGGAAGAGAAGGCACAGCAGCTGAAGAACAAGGAGGAACGAGGAGGAGCAGGAGAAACAGCAGCAACAGTTGTAGATAGAAGAACTGAAGGAAGTGGATGAGCAGCAAGAGAAGTTGCCGATGGAGGAGAAGGATGAGCAGCAGGCAGAGGAGCTGCAATCTCTGGAGAAGCAGGCCAAGCAGAGCAGACTCTGGGGGGAGCAAGAGCAGTTGTAGCTGCAGTTGAAGCTCGCCAAGTGGAGGCAGCGCCTTCATGGGAATTACACTAATTTAAAGTAATTGGCTATAGTTTTTCACTTGCCATTTAAATATGTGTGTCCTGGCCAGGGACAGGGACAGGGCCAGGGTGCTACATGGTACCCCCACTCCCAGCCCCGCGTCCCTCTGCTGCTGCTCTCCTGATTTTAATCGATTTGCGTATATGGCAAATGTCGGTCGGGACTATTAAAAGGCCCCCCGAGCCGAAAATGGCAACTCAACTGGAGCTGAGGTTGAGGCCGTGAGGAGCGTACCCAAAAGTGGGCGTTGCCCCAAACTGAATGGGAAAATGAGTGAGTTGTGTGTGTGTGTGTTGTGCCAGTGCTGACCTGCCCCCCCCCTCAGCTGCTGATTCCCCTCTACTCCAGTTAGAGTCTTGCCAGCACATTCCAAGTAGCGCACAAAGCAAAACTAATTAAAATTGCACTGCGAGAGAAAGAGACAGACAGAGACAGTGGGAGACAGAAGGGAGGAGAGAGGGGGATGGGATCGTTACCTGACTGCCCCATTGGGATTGCCAGCAACCTTTTGCCCATCTGCATGCCTCATCTGCGGCATTTGCCTGCGGCGCTGCAGGCTGCGGACGACGCGCTCCCATTTTCTTAACCACTAAAATTAATAATAAGTGATCTGGAGCTGGTTTCCAGCAGCAGGGAGAGCAGCAAAGGAGGGTAAGCAGCGGGAGCAGGAGCAACGTTCGAGGCATAAATAAATGTTATGTGTTTTTTGCCAGCCACCACAGGAGCAGCAGACAGACACGAGTGGAGGATTCTCCGCTTAGTAAAAACAAAAATCACCAAATCCATAATGCGCCTGGTGGCCCCCTTCCCCCCTGCTGTCTCCTGCTGCTCCCTCCTCCTGCTTCCTCTACTCCTGCTCCCCTACTTCTGCTCTCCCTTGCTCCCTTACTCGTGCTTCTGTTGCCCCTTCACCTACTTGAGCTTCTTCTCCTGTTGCCCCCTTGTGTTTCTGCTCCTGCTGCTTCTCCTGGTGTGACTGCCCTTGTCCTCCTACAGCTCCTGCTGCTCCCTGCACTTGTGTTTCTCCTCCTACCTTAGGTGTAGCTCCTTCTGCTCCTGCTCTCTCTACTCCAGCTCTATGCCTGCACCCTCTGCTTCTCCTAGTCCTTTTGCTCTACCTTCTTTTCCTCCTGATTCTTCTCCTCTTACTCTCTTCAGCTGCTGCTATGTCTGCGCCTTCTTCTCCTCCTCCTTCTTTTATTCCATCTCCTGCACCTTCTCCTCTACCTTCTCCTCCTTCATCTCCAGCACCTCTTTTTGTTGTTGTTGGCACCTTTATGGCCCGCGGCGAGATAACAAAATCATTTCGCCGCCGCCTGTTTGGACAGCGCAAATGGACTTCAGCATTTACCAAGAGCAGAGCCAGAAGGTGCAGGAGACAAACCCCATGGGAGAAGGGGGAGCAGTAGAGCGCCTCGTCTGGTGTGCGCCCATTATTGATTGGCTAATCAAATGATTTGAAGTCGCAGCAGGCTTGTCCGCAACGCTCCACTCTGCCCAACGACAGCCGCAATTATCATTCCAAAGTCGCGTCGCGTCTCGCGTTGTGGCTAATTAATAATCCCGGCGATTAGCAGCAGCAGCAACAGTTGAAACAACCACAGGCAAGTCACAGTCTAAACCGAGACTCAATCTGTGCAGACACAGCCACGCCCACTTACTCCTCTTTCTTACTCCCTTCGTGAGTTGCGGTTTGCCTTCATCATTTATTAATTAAAAGTCCCTCAACGTTTTTGGGCGCACACCCGTGGAAAGGATCAGCTCAACACCGTCGGTGCAACACCTCTCTCCTTATAGGGGAGGTAACTCCAACTACAACTGGAGTTCCACCTTCATGTGGTACTCCTACTGCAACTACAACTACATTCCCAGTTCCATCTTCAGTTTCATCTCCATGCCATCAACTGTCTTGGGGTAAGACCCTTTCCGAGTAGAGCTCTACAGGTTGCCAGTGCTGAAATGAGAGAGAATAGGTTAAGGAAGGGTATACTACAGATTACAGGGTATATATTGCAAAGAAGACTACTTTAAATACTTCTGATTACAGCGTATATTCTATATATTCATCTCCTGTTCGAACTCAAACCCAAGTGCCTGTTCCAACTGTCAAGAGGCAAGATACTTCCCAGGTAGAGTTCTACAGGTTGCTCTAGTCGTAGGAAACAGTGCTGCAATGAGAAAGAATAAGTTAAGGCAGGGTATATTCAAAGGGTATACTTGCAAGTAAAAGCCACGAAAAGATTACAGAATATATTATGAATGAAGAACTAAGACCTTTTCGGGGTAGAACCAAAAGGTTGCCAATTACTTTGAGAATGTGTCGTGAATAAGTTAAGGAAGGGTATACAGCTGATTACAGAAAAGAAAAACTATACACAATACAACTGATTATAGATTATATAATGAAGGAGAAATATAGAATATATTTCAAAAGAAGGAAGGTAGAACTACAACAGATAAGGCTGATTATGTTGCGTATATCTTGAAAGAAAATACTAAACAAGTACACCAGACTATAGGGTATATATCCTAAGATAAACTTTACACATACAGCTGATTACAGGGTATACTGTAAAAGATAAATTTATAAGGTACTTCTGATCATACATCCAAAGTATTCTCCAAGCAATCAAGCCAATCTCATCTTCTTCAAGTCAGTTCCTTACCTTCGCAGGGTATCTGCAGTGCGTGCTCCCTGTGCCTCTCTCTTTCTCTCTCTCTCTCTTCCTCCTCCTGGCATCTCTTGCTGTTCTTGCTGTTGTTGCTCTTGTTGTTTTTGGCATTAATTAGTCGCCTTCGCGTGGCCATTTAAGGGCCGCCCTCGAGGCCCGCGGTAGGTGTTCCCTAATGAGTTGGGGCGGAGGTGAGGGCGGCCCCGCCCCACTACACACACACAACAGAGCGCCACAATCTCAGCCAGAGTTGCCTCTGTTAGGTAGGTAGGTGTACTTGATGGGACGAACCTCTTCTGTGTTTGCACAACTTAGCAGAGTAAATAAGTTTATTAGTTCGCGATCGCAGGGCGGATCCAGCAACAAAAGGGATGAGCAGTGCGTGAAAGAGACAGAGACAGAGAGAGAGAGAGAGAGAAGGAGGAGAACTGAAAGGCACATTAACGGGTTTAATATAGTCGGATAAGACCAGTTGAATTAACAGATTCAGTTTTAAACGTAGATATTCATATTGAAAGGCTTTCAATAAGGAATAACACAGCAGGAGAGTGGAAGAGAGGAGGAAGAGCTGAGTAAACAGCAATTGCAAGTTGCACTTATGAGTCATTAAATGTGGCAAAGAGGAAGTGTAGCAGGACAGGACATAAGACTGTACTTGTAGAGTGTGCTAGACTAGAAAATACTCTTTAAAAGGTAAAACCTAATGAAAGCTGTGGAAAGTAAAGAACTCTAGAGGATAAAGACTATAAAAGAGATATAAATTGGTCTGGCATGCAAATACCCTATAACTGTCTTCTAAGTGGGAGTATGCTAGTGTTATAGATACCCTGCAATAAGTAGAGCACTCAATAAGCAGCTGTAGACAGTAGGAGCTCTGCAAATAAGACTGTAACATAAAGCTTAGAGTTGATTTGGAAAGTAGATACACTGCATGAAAGCATTTCTGGCTCTACCATCAACATCTTATACGAAAGATAATATATAAACATGGTCTCTACCTTCCACTTGCTACACAAACTACCCCACCTACACACAGCCCCCGTTTACAGGGTATAAAAATATGTAATTGCAGATTTACGCGTCTGTTAAGCTCGATGGGAAGTGTTTGCTTATCTGGCAGTTTGTGGCAAGCAACAAACATAGATAGGCCTGCTCTGCACACACGCACACACACACACACACACGTACAGACACAGACGTAGTTGGTCAAGAGATGTGGCAACGCTTGCACTGTCCATTTGCCCGCTGGCAACTCATTAAACTGAGTCAACTGGATCTTCGCTTGGCGGTGAGCAAAATAAATGAACTCTCGACAGAATTCTCGAAGAACAAGCGAGGAGGAGTTGAGATAGTCTGGCAACTCTTTAAAGCAGCGACAGCTTAAAGAGTGACTGACAACATGTTGCCAAACTGAGGGGGGGGAGGAGGCATTTGGCATGTGGCATGCAACGCAGTCCGCACGCTAATTGAATTAATTTTGAATGAATAGCTCGAAAATGCCGAAAATTGAATTTGGGTTCGCCAATTTGGCAATTTGCCGTTGCTGCTGATGCGCACGACAATTGCATTTCCACATTTCCCATTTCCACATTTCCCATTTCCACATTTCTATAATCAGCAACAGCAACTGCCGATGAGAGCAAGCGAAAATTAAATGCCAATTAAACTGTGCAACGGATACGGCTACAAACTGTTGGCTAACTGATGGCTAATTCTCACTAATCAGGGGGGAGTGGAGAACGGGGGAGTGGAGAGCGGGGGGGAGGGGCCTGCAGATTGACCAAGCTCATGTTGGTCTTGTTCTAAATTTGTTTGCATAATTTGCAGCTCATTATGTGCGAATTATGCATCAATTTGGGAAGAGGGGGGAGGATTCTAATATGAATACGATCTATAGTTGGGAATTAACTATTTGTGGCTATGTTCGACAAGCAGAGGTTCTTCACTCTTCCAGGTTCCTATAAACTCTGCTTGTTCCTATACTATTTATGCATAATGTTGTATAATTGAATAATGCAGTAAATGCATCTTTCTACTTATATGTACATAAGAACAGCTCGAGCTAGCTATAGTGCTCAGTCTTCAGCCTGCTTTCTCTCTCTCTCCCTCCCTGTCTATCTCTCTATCTTATCTTAACCAACATTTGACTTACCCACATTCCACTTGGCTTCCTCTGCTTACACATATCCTTACACAACTCATGGCAAAAGTACCTTCTTTGCTTTCATAAACAATCTTGTTTATTGCAAATTGTTGACGCAACAGATTCTAACTTGTCACCCATCACATGTTGCTGGCAGAGCATATGGCAGGAATCAGGAGTAGCAGGAGCAGGAGCAGGCACAGCTGTTGCACTCACTGTCGCGTGGCATGTTGCAAGAAAGTGAAGCCGCAGCGAAAGTGAGGCCAGGACGCCCCAAGGAGCGTGCTTATCACAATTTGTTATGAAACATGCGCGCCAAGAAGGAAGAGAAGGGAGAGTGAGTAAGGAAGAGGGTAAGGGAGGAGAAGAGGAAGCGCGCGCGCACGTCAATTGTCAGTCAGTAGCAGGACGAGGATGAGCATGAGGATGAGGAGCAGCACCAGCAGCAGAAGGAAACAGTGCCTTAATGATGATGCTGTCAGATTTGCATCGCCTGCCTGCCTCGACTCGACTCGACTCTCGCCTCGCCTCGCCTCGACAACAGTTGGTCGCCCCTTTCCAGGCACTTTTCACTTTTCCGAAATGAAAAGTGTTTTCTCTGCTTCCTCTCTGCCTTTTAATTTGACCAACAACAGCAACAGCAACAGATGCCACGATCCAAAACAAGTATAACTTCTGTTTCTTCAGGCTGTTCTTCTCTCTTCTCTTCTTGTTTTCTTATCGAAAATGAAAATTAGTTTTGACGCTGTTATGACGGCGCGGGGTAGAGCAAGGAAGGGGGCATGCAGCAGGACTCCTTACTGCCTTGATTGAGTGCCCCGCCTGTACCCGCGCTGCTTGCCTAATTTGACTGGACCCGCTTGACCAATATCCGAACATATGGCCAGCCTCGACTATCGTGATCGTGATCGTGAACGTGAAGCGTGCCGCACACACGAGTTCCAGGAAAAGGAAACCGCGCACAAAACCAATCATAATATATGTTTCTTCCAATCATTGTGATTAACATTGAGGCTGGTTCATTAGAGCGAGCTGCCTTATAAGCATGTGTGCGATAGGTGCCAAGGTGCCTAAGCTGCCTAGTAGGATACACATTAGACTCGCTCTTATATCATTTATATAATTTGAAAGAATTCTTATAGCGTATATACTTGCAGTAGATTATACAAAAGATGTAACTTGTGAAGAGTTCTTAACGTTCCTTTTGATATCATATATATCTTCAGTATAGTAGAGGATACACTTATTTGGCTTATATAGTATTGAAAGCCCACCCCTTCCTTATAGTTCTATATTTGCATAGTTTCTAAAATAATTCTAAATTTATTGTATGAAAAAAAGAAAGGAACTGAAATGTAGTAACATAAGAGAAGAAGAGTTCTTCTTTGCGATTATAACTTTCCTAAAACAAGATATGTTTAATATTGTATTATAGATATATGATATATATTCACCATATACCATACATACCATACCAAACTTCTTGAAGTTGTTTTCATCTGTAGCCTTCTCTGCGATGCTCAGTCAATTTCTTTCTGAAAAAAGAAAAATTGTTATAGTACAATATAATTAATAATAAGTATATACATATATGGTGTGAAGGGTAATATTATTATATTATTTAGGTTTATATTATATAATGAATATCTATAATATAAATCATCCCAAAGTTGTATTCCTTATATGTACCTTTATCTTCAGCCTTTTCAATTGTGTATCCAGTTTTGCTCAATTTCATATTCTGCCAGCTGAAATTTGCTTATTGTTTTCCTTCTTCTCAATGATTTTCACGTACAACCCAAAGATTTCTTATTGCAGATGAATGAAAGAATCATTTTCATTTCCATTTGTTGATGACACGTTGCTGCATGCAACATGCAGGGGCAAGCAGGGGGCAAGCAGGGACATGCATTATGCATGAACGTGTCCTTTGCCAGCGTCGCTAATTCCGCAGATACCGAGAACAGACACAGAGGGACAGAGGGAGAGAGAGGGGGAAGGGGGCACCCAAAGACCCAAATTTAATGCGAATTAATTTCCATTTTCATAAACGTGACCGGTTCCTGTGGCAGTCAGTCCCGGGATCCGGCAATCCGGCAGAGGAACTGTGTCACGGTCAGACCATGACAAATCGCAGCGCGTGAGCCAGAGAATCGAAATGGAGAACGGAGACGAGGCCGTAGAATCGTTGTAGGTCGAGGCGATTTTCCACTGAGCCGCAGGCAAAAAATGACACAGCGTGGGGTCCCTCGACAAGGCACAGTTCCTGTCTCTCTCTCTCTCTCTCTCTCCCTCTCTCTTAGTCGGAAAATGCGCTTAAGCTGATTGTGGAATTATTACGCAAAATCGAGTTGGCAAAGCAGCAGACAAAGAGATCAACCAGCCTGCTGATCCCTGCACAAGAAGAAGCAACCCTGCGCTATGGCTGTGAGGGGTATCTTCCTTGCCTTTCTCTCTTTCTCTCTCCTCTCTCATCTCTCTCTCCCTCCTCTGACTGTCCCTTTAAAACCAAATAAATTCACATTAGCCGAGTGCGCGACGCGTTCGCTTGGAAGTGGAAATTATCCGCACGCGATTGTGTCAGCGGCCTGTTACTAATTACCCCCGCCCCCTCTGCCTTCAGTTGCCTCCCTCCCTCTCTTGTGCCCTGCCCCACGCCCCTTGGACGGGCTGCAATTGCAGGCAGGTGCAACAATTGCAGCCGCCAGCCTGATTGAGTTACGCTCTCTCTCTCACTCACTCACACTGACTGCTGCCATCTTTCTCTCTCTCTCTCTCTCACACACTCTCTGTATGTCCCGCTCCTGCCCAGCGCGGCAGAACGCCACGGTCAATGGCTTGGAGTGGCGTCCAGCTTGTCGGGCTTCATCGGGATCGTCGCAAGCGACGGCACGTGCTTTACTCCGCCAGAGCGAACTCTCTTTCTGTCTCTCTCTCTCTCTCCCCGTCTGTCTCTTTCTCTCTGCTGCTCTGAATGCCGTGCGCCAGCTGCAATTTGTGGCTCGTTGCAACGGCGGCGTCGGCAAAAAAAAGGACAGCCACGACCTCAATGGGTCGAAAAAAAGTGAACACAATTTGGGAAAAACTGTTGGGGCGTAGAATATGTAGATGAATTCAAGATACCCTTTCTTCTATGCTAGTCAACTACTTTATGGTGAACTCTTTTACTACTACTTTGTGCAGGATTATAAGTAGTAGTTATTACTTATTCAATACTAATATTTATATTTATATATGATAAATATTATACTACCTTCATATATTTTTCTTTTCCTAATCCCACTGCCAAAACATCTACTATCTTCACCCTTTCTTCCCCCTTCGTACTGCCACACACTACCTCACACAGCCACACTACTCTCTCTTTTACAGGGTATTCCTTCGCTTTCGTTACCATTTCACAACAACAATAAAAACAACAACAGCAAAAACGAGATGCAGCATTTAAAAGGCCAAGCGAGGCGTTTTACCGGCAATTATCGCGCTGCCGTAGAGGAGCCGATCAGCCAAGAGGCAGGGGAAAGGGAAGGAGGCCAGAGTGCAGAGGGAGGCGGTACTGCGCGTTGTCCGTTCGCTATCAAGCAGAAGCAGCTCGACCCTCGCACCGATTCGGGTTCATTATTGACCGCAACCCGAAAAAAGAATAATCATAATAAAAGCGTCGAGCGAGAAAAAAACAAGTTAAGTAAGCTACAGTTTGGCATACTTGACTAACAGATACCCTGCAGTGAACTGAGCATGTGCAGGATTTCATTATATCTAAAATATGTGCAACTTATTCTGTCAAATCAATATAGAATTGAAATCATGCACAAAATGACAAACCAAAGGAACAAAACTTAAATTTAGAACAAGTTATGCGACTGTTAACTCTAAATATAGGTCAGTTTGAGGAGGAACAGACCCAAAATAGGTGTATTTTAGATATTTTTCATGAAAAAATGGAAATATATAATATAAATATATCAAATATCCTAGAAATTTATTAATTTTAGTTGCGAACAAATAAAAAACTGAAAGTCTGCAGAAAATGCTAACCTAAAGTTAAAACGACCTATTTTTAATAAAGTTAATAGAATTGTAAGTGCAGAAAGCTGTCAAACTTACCAAAGTAACATGAAATTAAGTACAAATCAACCACTGTACTTACACACAAGCTGAACATACTCTTTCTTATAAGTTTATCAATACATTGCAGGGTATTAACACGGTTAAAACACACGTGAGGGCAAAAAGAGCCGCCAAAACGATTGCCCAAGTTGAGTTTCAGTATCGGTTTTTCGGCTTTCGGTTTTTTTTCGTTTGGTTTCGGTTTCCGATTTTGTTTGCGAGCCAACCTGTTGTCCAGGCAGGCTACGCAGACTCGCGTGTTGTAATTGCCACGCAGAGCAGCCCCGTCTGCAGCCGGCATGAGGCAACAGCGACGGTGGCAGCATCTGGCGGCGCAGTTTATCGATGCCACTGACAGTTTGTCCGGGCCTGCCCTTGCTTCTCTTTCTCCACTGCTTTCCACACTCTCCTCCCTCTCCTCCTTTGCTCCCCCTCTTGCCTGACATGCTCCACTTCAACCGCAGTGTCAATAATCGACAGCTGCCTCGACTGTTATTTTGGGGCTGCACAGCCAGTCGCCCTCCCCCTTTTACATAACTGCCAGACTGCACTGCACTCCTCTCTACCCTTCTCCTCCCTTCTTTCCCTCTCTTGAACGTTTTTCACATTTTGCCGCCGTCAATTTTTCGAATGCAGCTTTCAATTAGCCGCCTGCTCCTTGTAATGAAAGCCGACAGCAACGGCGACGACTTGTCGAGGCTTCATTACGTATAACGTGGGGAGAGAGGGAAGAGGGAAAGAGGCAAGAGGTTGAGGAAGGTGGCAAGCAGTAGCCCCAAGCACGTGCCACCAGCAGAGGCAGCAGCAGCATGCGCCAGCCAAGTCGGCTTTAAGCCGAGCAATTTACCAAAGATTGACAGCATAATCCATCACAGACAGAAGCCAGTCTCCATCTCCGTCTCCGTCGAAGGCTTCTTCTACTGCCCCCTTCTACTGCCCCTTCTTCTTCTGCTGCTGCTGAATTTTTCACGACACACCAACAGGTGCATATGATGATATTTATGGCAGCTGTCGACTGTCCAGTGCAGTTCGAAGACGGTTTATGCTGAAACAGAGGGAGTAACCTGAGGGAGAATAAAGAAAACTTGTGTAAGTTAAGCGAAAAATCATTAAAAGAAAAACTATAACAATATCTGCAATATTAAGCTACACTTTCAGCATATTATAGCTAAACTTGTAAAGATTATAACAGCTAAAAAGCAGAAAACAAGCTAGAAATATATAAAAGAGCTAAACAATCTTATGAAGATGTAATTTTATATATACAGTTAAATTACACATAATAGATTATAACAGATGAAAGGGAGATTTATTATGATTATATTATTATATATATTAATAATACATAATAGATTTAATAGCTAAAAAGCACAAAAACCAGCTAAAGAAAATAAAATAGGTTAGATTGCTTAAATAGCTAGAATAGGTTAAAACTATTCACCTTTTAAAGCCATAACAATATGCACAACATTAAACTCCACTTGCCGCACACTCAACCTAAACTGCAATAGATAATTATAGCTAAAACAGCTCGAGAAAAAACCGCTAAACTATTAAAAATTTGCATAATTAAAAATGTAAAACGGGAAACGGAAAACCCTTTCAACACGCTGCGTGCAAGTTACCGCAATTTTCCAAATAAATGAAATTAAATATGACCTGAAGTTGCCTTGCACACCCCTTAAAACCTACCCCCCCTCTCCCTTCCTACTGCATAACCCACGCAGTACGGTCAAATGGAAAACTATTTGAATTTTCAAGTTGAGAAAATTTCCTGCAATGTTTGCGTAAATCCGTAATTAAAATTTTGATAGTTAGGCGAGAGAGGCAGGAAAGAGGAAGAAAGGGGGTAGAGGAAGGGGAGAGGAGGGGTAGAGGTGGTAGATAGGGAGAGGGGGGGTGTGAGCTAGTCAAGCTGCACTTCATTAGCAAACAAGCAGCTGAGGGCAGAAGAGCTCAAACTAGAAGAGTAGAGAAAGAGGGAGCTAGACAAGTGTAGAGCAGGGAAGTAGAGCAAGGGGGGTAGCCAAGTGCAGGACAGAGGAGTAGAGCAAGAGGTTAGCTAGTGCAGAGGAGTAGGGCAAGAGGTTAGAGGGGGTTAGAGGGGGCTTACCATATCCATTTCAACTAGACGAGTGCAAATTAAAAAGGGAAATTTCAACGCAGACTGCAGTTTCGAGGGTATTTACCCAGTGAGCATGGCCTGGACATGGCCCCAGGGTATTGGGTTACGCGAGCACGACTGCGGCAGACACTCGCCAGACAGCGAAAGGGTTGCCAGGCCACAGGGTTGCCCTCCCATGCACCCTCCCCCTAGGAGCCCACACAAGTGCAGGGCAGAAGGGCAGGCATTAGGCAACAAAAAATGACTTGTGGCAGCAGTAAAAGGAGCAGCAGCGGCAGAGGGTAGGGCAGAAGGTGGCTTAGCCACTTGAGTGACTTGTGGCAGCATGAGGACCAAGGGCAGACAGGGGGACAGGGGGGCAGGAACAACCCCCCTTTGAGTTATGGATGGAAACACTTGGCGCAACAATATTTCAAATTGGGCAGACAGCTTCCGCTTGGGCAATCCTCGTGGCAATCCTTGAGTAACTGCAGCAAAATGAAATGCAATAAAATGCGCTGAGAAACTTTTCCAGCAGCCCTCCCTTACCCCTCTTCCCTCCCCCCTTCCCACCTCCTGCTGCTGTTGCCCCGTCGACATGGCGAACTTTTGTAATAAAATGTTCATTAGTGCGCCAGCTCCTGCTGAGCTGCTTGTCGTGGTGCCTGTCCAGCTCACCCTGCATCTTCTCCTGCTCCCCCCCTCTCCTTCCCCTCCTCCCCACTCCCTCTTCATATGTGGCTACTGCGGCAGCGAATGAATTGCAGTTTTAATGTGTTTGCAGCACTTTAACCAACTGGAAATCAGTTGGAGCTCGGCTTCCTCTTGCCTCTTCCCTCTGCTCCCTTCACCCTCTGCCTGCTGCCCTGCTGAAGTGGATGACCAGCTGGCCAGCCAGCCAGCAGCTGACCGAGAGCCATCACGGAGCGCGGCTTTTGCACTGCGGTACCAACTTTTGCCGCGTAATTAAAACCAAAGCAGCCCAAAGTGGACAAGTGCCCCCTAAACTGATTAGCGACGCGACGAGGGCGTTGAGGGGTCAGCAGAGGGGTGCACAGCAGGGAGAGAGGGAGGAAGGGAGAATGGGAGAGAGCATGGTAGTAGTAGAGAAAGAAAAGGGAGGCTGTAGGAAGGGGAGCAGCAGCAGGACAGCAGCATCATAAGTTTTACTGTGTTGCAACTGCGTTTTTCATAGGTTTTGAGGGGGGAGCAGAGAGAGGGAAGCATTAAGTAAATGAATGAAAGAAAGAGAGAGAGAGAAAGAGAGAGAGGAAGAAGTAAAGTAGCTACTGCCTGCTTGGTCAGCGCTTAAAACATTTGCTATAACTGAAAGCTGGGGAGTACTTAAAGTACTTAAAGTACTTCCTCTCTCTGTCTACTTCCCATATTTCATCTCCCTTTCTTTCTGGCTATTTCTTCTTGCTACTCATCTGCTGTCTCTCTCTCTGTCTCTCCCCTTGTCTCTTTCTATCGGTTGTTCCATCATTATCCACTTCAATCCCTAAATTTACTCTCTTTCTGCTACTCTCTCTTTCTCAGTCTCTATCCAAGTCAATTCCACTCGATCATATCTTCATCGCCTTCGTCAACCTATTCTGTATTTGAAGCTCACTCACCCACATACTCTTTCTATATCCCTCTCTTTCTTTCTCACTTTCCCTTCCTTTTCCTTCTCTTTAATTTGCTTCATCGACTTCAAATCTTTTCTTCCACATCCTAATCTGTAAATAAAATAAACATTATAATTACAACTTGACCAATAAGAATTAGTAAAGAATCATTCCCTACTTCCCTGTCTTTCTCTCTCTCTCATCATCATTCCTATAATCAACTTCCTCTTCACCCTCATCTCCATTTCCATTATCATTTTCCAACTTTATCAACTGTGCC
Source organism: Zaprionus nigranus (assembly GCA_018903425.1). Lineage (NCBI taxonomy): Eukaryota > Metazoa > Arthropoda > Insecta > Diptera > Drosophilidae > Zaprionus > Zaprionus nigranus. The sequence goes on along the minus strand of JAEIGD010000004.1, from coordinate 5,124,035 downwards.
TGACTGAGCTTTAGCTACGATTCCCGTTCAACTTGAAATAATTTGTTAATTGCAATCAAAATTTACATTTACCTGACCAAAAAGTCTGCGCAAGACAAAAGACCAAAGACAAAATAAAGTCTGCTCAAAAATGCCAGAAAAACATGCAGAATTATAAAGAACCAAGCAGAGAGAGAGAGAGAGAGAGAGAGAGACATAGAAAGTGGAAATCGAAGCTGCAAGTCGAGACTAATTCGATGCACAAATTACACAAAAGTAAATTTACATTTGAAAGCAGGAAAGATGAGAAGTTAGGAGAGAGAGAAGAGAGGAAAGAAAAAAGATTGGAGTAGAAAAAGAGACAAAAGAAAAATGAGACAGACAAGTAGGAGAAACCAGACGAATGCTACTTTAAGATACCCTTTCTTTAACTTGAATAACTTCTGAGTATATTATCTGATCGGCTTGAAATTTTGAGTATAGATAGATACTATAGTCACCTTACTATATTTCTCAAATATAAAGTTGTGCCTGTTATACGCCGCTTACAAAGCGAACTGAATAAATAAGTAACTACTAGACGAAGGCGGTGGGCGTGACATACTAAATCTGATATTAACTTGATCAACTGCAGTTATAAAGGAACCTTCGTGCCAAATTTGGTGCCTCTAGCTTTTATAATAGCTGACATTAGCAAGTTCATACAGACAAAAAGTACGGTATGGCTCAGCTATCGACGCTGAACCTGAATATATATATTTTGAGTACTCTGCCACGCCTCTTTCTGTCTGTTACATACATTTGCATAAAGATAGTGTACCCTTTTTTCAAAGTTTAAAGGGTATAAAAGCTGCTAGAGTAACTCAGAGAAGTAGAAGGAAAATCCTTGCCGCATCTACGCATTGTAAATGCAAATTTCCTTTTAACAAAGTGGGCGTAGTGTGCGCTGGCTGTACTGGGCGTGGCAGGCAATTGTAAAACGGAATGGAAATCAAATTGAAAAATTGATTGAGATGCCGCGCAATGGGGGCAATAATAATGGCCAAGTAATGAGACTGTCCACAACACACAGACAACAACAAGAAGAAGGGGAAAGGAATCCTGAAGGGAATCCGGACGAAGGGAATCCTGAGAAGAGAAGAGAGAGAGAGAAGTCGAAGCTGACAACGAGTTCTCGAATTTATCTATTGGATTAGTTGCCTTTGTGTGCGTCATTATGGCCAGAGCCAAAGACAAATTGGAAATTTATTGTTATTACGGAAGGAAGGAAGGAAGCAAGAGAACGAAGCAAGAGGAGAAGTAGCAGGCGAATGAGAACGAGGCCAAGGATGCGTCTCAATATGCATGCTAAAAATGTCAATCAATGCAGAGCAGGGCAGGGAAAGAGGAAGAGGGGAACAGGGCAAGTACTGCAAGTGCAGAAGGTCCTGCAGTTGCTGCTGGCAGTGCCTGCTGCTGCCCTTGCTCACAATAATCGAACATAAACATTGCATTCAAGTAGTAATTGTAGAAATGATTGTGTTCCAGCCTAATCCCTGAACTGAAACTGAACTGGACTGGACTGCAGAAGGAACAAGCGGAAAAGGACAGGAAGCTGCAGCAGAAGGCAGCAGCAGCGGTTTCCCAGGCACTCTGGTGTCCAGTTCAGTTCAGGCCATAAGCCAAGCTCTGCCTTGGCTCTGCTCTCTTTGTCTTGTCTTGGTTTGTTGATACAAGCTCTTTTTGCCAGCACTGTAAGTCAGTCAGTGTGGGTCAGTTGCATTGATCCTGGCAGCCAAATTGGCAGCAAAATAAAGCGAAAATAAACAAGCAATCAAAAGAGAAACAGATCAGCACTGCAGATAGCAAGGGCACTGGGAATCAGCCAGAAAGGATGTGATTAGAAGCAGCTAAGGGCAGTATTTATAAAGAAGGGGAAATAGATAAAGAGAGAAGGAGAGAGAGAGAGAGGGAGAGAGCTATGGCAATGAGAACTTGTCTTTAGTTCTAATTCTTTGCTAATCCTTGCCTGAATATGCCTTTCAATTATATAGTCATCAGTGCAGTTGTCCCATCTTTTTATTTATTTATGTGTCTACTTTTCCTATATATACTCCCATATATTTATCCATCTATATACTAGCAATGCTCCCTTCTATCTCTACATCCATCCACCCATCAATTCATGCTTCCATCTACTTATATATCCATCGTTCAACTATTTATTTATGATTGAATCAACTGCTGTGTGCTTGTTCTGCTGTCTATATGCGAAACTATCCATTCATCTATACATATATCTACTAACGTATATTTTACATTTATTTCTCTATCTATCGATATATTCATTTCTATATATCGATGCATTCTTTCACATGTTTATTTATGTATTTGTCGACATATATTTCAATCAATTTCTATCCATCCATCTCTGCGTCTATCTGCACATTCATCTCCTTATACATATGTATATCCACTTACCCCCCTTTTGAAGCTTCTGTCTCTCCACAGCTGTATTAAGCATACGCCCCGTGGGCTCCACCAGCTGCCCAGTTGCAGCTGTAGCTTCTCTCCCGCCCTCTCTCCGGCCCTTCACCTCTCACTCTCTGCAGCAAGTGCAGCTCATTGCACCTTGTCATTCTGGGAAGCTGCTTGCCAAGACTCTCAGCCTTGTAGCATGGGAAAAACACAGGACACACACACATAGAGAGGCATACACACTCCCATACACACTCCCACACACACCACCTACACACCCACAGTGAGGCACACTCCCACACACACACACACACTTGACATGGGAAATGAAGACGGCGTTTTAGCGGAACTTTGGCGTCGTTTGACAAGTGCAACAAAAGTCGCCGGTCGCGAATTCGAGCTAAAACCCGCAAAGGCAGCGTAAGGCAGGAAGAAGCAAGGACACTTCATCCTGTGGCAAACAAGTGCGGAAATTCCTGATGCGCACATGTGGCACGCACATGTTGCAACAAGGAATTCCCCTGCCAGCACAGTGCGAGGCGCAGCAAGGTGAGGCGAGCCGAGGACAGGGCAAGCGACCGCCCACGCCCACGCACTGCAATTATGAGCTGAGATGAGACGGAACGAAAGAGAGAGAGAGAAAGGAAGAGGGAAAGAAAGAGACAGAGGGAGGCTGACTGCACTGGAGCGAACTGGGACGTGCCTCCCAAGCGCTGCAAGAACGTGGGAAAAAAGGATTTACGATGCAGTCGATGCTGATTTGGGCCTGCTCACGCTCATGCTGCACTCACTGACACTGTCCCACTGTGCCACAGTGCCACACAGAGGTGTGCGTACCGTGTGCGTGTGCGGGTTTACCTGTTGCATGCAACATGTTAAAAAGTCATCATAAATCTCGACGTGTGTGTGTGTGAAAACTCTCGTGATAAGTTTTCACATTTCACTTGCGTTTTCAACAGAGAATGAGCAGCAGAGCAAGAGGGAGAGAGCAGGACAGAGTGCTAGAGTGAGGGAGAGTGCGTGCAACTCTGCTGCCTCTGCTCGTGTTTGTCTTATCTATCAAATCTGTGTAAATTCCCGGCTTATCATGCAAAACACGTAGAGCTCAGGCTGATCCTGCTGCCGTTGGGCAACTCTCAAGGGAACACACTCTATCCCTCTCTTTATCTGCGTCTCCCTCTCTCTCTCTGCCTCACCCTCTCATCTTGCTACTCCTTTTGTGCAACATCTCGTTGCCCTTTACCGCGAAACATACTCTAGCCTCGTCTAATAATTTGTATAAATATTTATTTTTGCTACCGATTTTTATCTGCCGCCTTTGCCTCCTTCCTCTCTCTCTCTCTCCCTCCCTTTTGGTCTTTAAGGTGTGAAATTTAATACCAGCAAGAGCTGATGACATATAGATATAACACCAGGTTGGGTTAGGTCGGCCTAGGAAAGGATAAACTAATCTGAAAGGAGTAGAACCACCTCTAAGGCAAAGCAGACTTATAAGATATTATGATAGGATATTATGATTGAGATATGTATATCTGACTGTTTTCTCTTTGAATTGAGTTCAGAAGAACTTTAGAGAGTGTTCTGTATGCAAATACATAGGTCTCTATTTTAAACAATATAACTATTATCATACTTAAGATCAAGCGAATATACTTGAATACGAGTGAAATTTTTATCCTTATTACATATTTAGTATAAGATTTATAAGATTTGTCTTAGATTTGTCTTAGAATCGAGTTCTCAAGCACTCAAAATGGAATCTTTCATTTAAATAGGTGTGTATTGTATATGAATATCTATTATAATACTGAAAACCAATCGAATATACTTATAAATATATATTTACATTGTTTTATGGCCTATAAAGCATAATAATACCGATAACTGATAGCCAATCTTTGTCTTTAACTGTATTCTGATAGTTTTCTCATATCATATCAATCAAAATTTGACGGAAATACATTAATTTTATAACTTTTACATCGTATAAACCAAACAAAGACACACATATAAAAATTGAACAGCTATTATATCATTTTATGCAGTAATACTCCCGATATATTTAGTTTATATAGGTATATATCACACATGCAACTGTTAAAGAGCGATAAAGACTTCACAAGGTGCTGCCACCAGAAACAAAGGAACTGTACATTGAGGCAGCTTATCGAACGAGGGCATTAAAAGTTTTTACCTAGACTTGTGCGCAGATTTCACCACAAAGAAATCTGCGTGGTGACTATCAATGATATTGGAATTGTCGGATGAGTCACGCCACCAACTCTCGATGATTAAGCAACTAAGCCGCTCATTACGCATAAGCCACGTCATAACCTTGTCAGCGCAGGCAACTATGTATTGGCATTAGTCAAATCTGGCAAGATCGTGCAGTTCTTATGAATGGGTATCAATGGAATGTGCTGCACACTTAGCAAGAAGTTCGTATTGCGCCAGCGACGAATTCAGAATGAAACCGAATTCAAGTTTTGAGCACTGTTCGCTGCTGCTGCACAGAGCATGTTCGAAGTGCACTCTTATACGTGCGCTCTCTTGCGCTCTCTCGCACAGTGCAAAACGAAAACACAACATGTTCGAAGCGCGTTCGAGCGAGCCAAGCATACTCTCTCTCAGTCTCTTTGAAATATTGAGAGAGCATACAAATTCAACTCAATATTTGTATTTCAATAAATTACTGTATTTTCTTATTTCAATTCATATTGATTATAAAGTAAATTCAGAAATATTTGAGACATAGGAGCAACTGCAGCACGAACATGTTGTGAGACACAAGACGTACGTTCGTGCTCTCTCTCTCTCACCTGCCGACACACGACGCCTTGGTTAGGTTCGATGGCAACCCACCCCCATTTGTTAGCCGCTGCCACTGTCTGCAGCGAACATACAACATGTGCGTGGACTATTTAATAGGTTGCACTTGCTTGAAGCTGCTTCAGTTGCGTGCGAGACGCGAATGCAATAGCATCGTGAGAAAGAGGCAAGAAAGAAAAGAATAAGAAAGAGTAGAGTTGAAAGAAAATTTACGTGAATTATAACGGACCCTGCTGCCACACACTAAGAGTCGCGCGTCCCCTTCCCCCTCGTGTTGCGTGTGTGTGTGAAATAAAAACCCAAAATAACAACAAGCAAAAGAAAACAACAAAAATTTCGCTCTATACTCAAAATGAATTTTCTGAGCATTAAAACAAAGTTCAAAATTGAAAAAGTGCAAAGTGTAAACTTACAACAACAACGAGCTGAATAAACAACAACAACAACAATTTGGATAATTTGGATAAACGAAGAAACAACAAATATATAAATAAAGTTCGCTAGACGAATAAGCAAAGGTAAGTCGAGTCCCCCCCCCCCCTTATACTTTGACCTTAATGAGAAGCCGCCACAGTGGGCAAATTGCAATAGAAATTGTCGCACAGACAAGCAAAAAAAAAGGGGAAAGAGAGAGACGGAGAAATGAGTGCGACGGGGCGTGCAAAGGGAATATCGCGTAATGAGTTTGTTCAACTCAACAACAACAACAAGAACTACAACAACAATTGTGGCAAGTCTCTTTTTTTAGGGGTGACAAGGTGGCAAGCAAAGGGTCATGTGAAACTATGCAACGATTGAGCAGAAATCATAAGCAACTTCGCTGCTGCAGTCGACGCTTGCTGCGCTGCGACTGTTGCAACTGTTATCGTGATGCACGCGAAATTGTTCATGCTGCTTGCGTATTTGGTGCAGAGCAGCTTGCGCAAAAAATGTAAATGCCGTCGAAAAATTAATAAATTAATTAATTAATCAACAGACGCCGCCGCCGCCGACGTCGCTGCTGCTGCGATTTCGTGTTATATTGAAATGTCTCACCAATACATAGACAACTCTCTGTCGCTGTCCTCTGCCTGTGCTGCCAGGCAACCAAGCACAACAAACACACATACACACACACAGGCACAAACACAGTTAGCGCTTTAAACATAATTACAACAACAGAAATATGACTGACTAACTAAGAGAGCGGCAGTGCGGCAGAGCGCAAGAGAGCGCGTGTGTGCATGTGTGCACTGTGTGCAGGCACTTGCAGAGACAGCCAAGCGAAGCTTAAAGACGTAGCGCACTTTGCGTGTGTGTGTGTGGGTGGGAGGAAGTGAGCGGCGCAACTTATAATATGCTTATGTGTAGGTGTGCATGTGTTGTGCAAGGCATAAAATTCGAAGACTTCTGCCTATTGTTGAGCGAGCGACTTTAAATCAATTTGTACACACTGACACACACAAGAGACGGAGACAGAAGGAGAGAGTGCGTAGCAGAGTTTTCATTTCAATTGATTTCTTTGCCCGCAACAACAACAACAGTAAAGTGTCATTAGGCGCACATTGAAACGAATGCGATTAACATAATTTGAAAAACTCTTTATGCCTGCTGCTTCTTCTTCTTCTTTGTTGCTGTTGTTGCAGTAAAATTACAATAATTTGGGTTATTAGCTGATTGGTTGGCCATTAGTGTTGTTTGGCCTTGTAGTTGTTGCAATTGTTGTTGTTGCAGTTGTTGTTGCAGCAATTTTAAAAGCCAGTTAGTTATGTCAGCGCAGCCTCCTCTCCTCCTACTCTCCTCTTGCTCTTGCTCTTGGACTTGAGCGCAAAAAAACTTTGCGCATTAAATGGAAATTACATGAGCACATTACATAAAAATAGACCAGCTGCCCCCCTGAATCTCTCCCCAAAACACTCTGTGAAGTTGCCTGCAAAGACTAGACACGTCAGCAAGAGGCGAGAGAGGCAGCAGTGGGGGGAGAAGTGACGTCGTCGTCTTCGTCGCTGTCTTCAAACTATTTTACTTTATGCGCCTTTGGCTAATTTTAGTTGCCAAGCAGCCCCTAAAAGCAGGCAGGAAAGGGGGAGGGGGTAGTACAACTTATAAGGGAGAGAGCAAGGGAGAGAGAGAGAGAGGAAGATAGCCACAAATTTGATGTGCCTTGTAGCAGCACGAAGAGCTGAAGATGTTACTGCTGACCCACAAACAAACAGAGACAGGAGAGGCAGCAGAGAGAGGGGCGCAGAGGGGGCAGAGGCTGGGGCGGCCACTGCAAGCGGAAGAAGTATTGCCAGAGTATTCCTGGTATTCCTCATACTATAAACAAAGTACCGCCGCCGTCGCCGTCGTCGTTTTGTAATTCTCGCCTTGTTTTATGAATAATTTATGCACTTAATTGATTTTTTGTTTATGGCTCGCAACAGTTAATTAATTATAAACTTTCCCCCTTCTACCCCTCACAGAAAAGAAGAACAAGAAGAAGAAGAAAAGACTCTGTTAAAGTGCATCAAAATGGAAGCCACAACAAACAGCGCCACAGAGCAGCACACAAAGCTGCAGCTGGAGACGGAGGCAGAGACGCAGGCAGCGGCGCCTGCAACGACGACAGCGACAGCGACGAGGGCGACCATCATTGACATTCCAGCCTCTTGCCACATCTCCACCTCCTCCTGCTCCCTCCTCCTACGACACTGACTGCAGCACGGCGAGCAGCACCTGCTGCACACGACAGGGCGAACAGATTTACATGCAACGCGACACGTTGCACAAGTCAACAGTAGCAGCAGCATCAGCAGTTGCACAGTCAGTCACAGTGTCTGCCCCGGCGGCAGCCACAGCAACAGCATCCTCCTCCTCTGCGATGGTCTGCAACATGCAACAACTTGCGGCAGATGCCGATGAGGTGGCAATGTTAAAGTTTGAGCATCGCAAGCATTGGCCATGGTTCATATTGCTGATCTCGGTCATTGAGGTAAGTTCACAAATTCATTGTGTTTCAATTCCACACGTTCCCTGTTCCAATTTCATGCGTTCCCCACTGTTAAACGGGCTTAATAACTGTTGCCTAACGTTCTAATGCCACTTTCAGCTTCGTTCTACTTCCCTTTCACTCTTAGTTCCAATTACATGCATTCCCTGTTCCAATTCCACACGTTCCAAGCTGCCTTCCTTCTTTAGCAGCACTTTTCCCACTGTTCCACAGCCATTTCTAGCTGCACTTGCACTTCTTCTTTTAATTCCACTTCCGCTTGTTCCTCTCTCCAGATACTTCAGAGACCCTCGTTGTTTTCTATTGTTCTTGTTGTAATTGTTGTAGTTGATAATTTATTGTTATTATTGAATCAAAGAACCGCAAAATGCAATAAAATTCGTTGAGGAACTTTACAAATTTTCTCCTTCTCTCCACAACTTCTTTTCCAACTAAAAGCGATAAAATTGCTGCTTTCTTTTGCGCATTCTTGTGCTACACACACACACGAACACACATAGAGAGAGACGGGAGGCACACACACAGCAGGACAGGGAGACAAACAGAGAGGGAGACAGGCCTGCGTCCGTAAGAAGTTTTCCGTCTCTCTGGCTGCCTGCCTGGCGCCCCCAAAATCGATTGTAAACAAGCTGCAACAACAACAAGAGCAACATAAAAACTAAAAGAAGCCACAGACAAAGGCGAGAGCTAGAGAGAGAGAGCAGGGGAGAATGGGAGAAAGAGAGAGAGAAAGAGGAAAAGAGGCCCGAGCGAGAGGCAAAACGAGTTAAGTTTCAACGAATGCCAAAATAAAGTTGGCAGGAACTAAACAGCGCTACTAAGGCCACTAAATGTGTGTGTGTGTGACTGTGACTGTGTATGTGTGTGTGTATATGTATGCCTGTGTCTGTGTGTGTGCCTGTGTGTCTGCGTGTGTGTTTGTCGCTTATTTGGGACACGAGAATTGAGCGTCGCGTGCAGGAAAAACAACAACAAACCGAACATAAATCAGAACAACCCCCCAATGTAGCTTACCCCCAGCTAGATACCCTAACCCAACCCTACCCAGAACCAACTCCACACCAGCCCCAACCCTACCCCAGACCCTCTCCAACTTCATTTAGATTACCAAACTAACTCCACATTTGCTTTCTCTTCCCTTCAATTGCAGATTGCAATCTTCGCCTACGACCGCTACACGATGCCCGCCCAGAACTTTGGTTTACCCGTGCCCATTCCCAGCGACTCGGTGCTCGTCTATCGTCCCGATCGTCGCCTGCAGGTCTGGCGCTTCTTCAGCTACATGTTCCTGCATGCGAACTGGTTCCATTTGGGCTTCAACATCATCATTCAACTGTTCTTCGGTGTGCCCCTGGAGGTGATGCATGGCACAGCACGCATCGGAGTGATCTACTTGGCTGGCGTCTTTGCAGGCTCATTGGGCACCAGTGTAGTCGACTCCGAGGTGTTCCTGGTGGGTGCCAGTGGTGGAGTCTATGCTCTGCTCGCAGCTCACTTGGCCAACATCACATTGAACTATGCGCACATGAAGTCCGCATCCACGCAGCTGGGTTCCGTGGTCATCTTTGGTAAGTAGTCGCAGTTAGAGATGGAAGAAAAGACCCTAAGAGACCCTAAACTAGAAATAGAGACCCCAAACTAGAGGAGGAGATCCTATACTTGAAGAAGAATCCTTAAACTAATCTACAAGATAACCCAAAGTAAAAGAAGAGACCCTAAACTAAAAGAAGAACTCCTAAACGAGCAAACAAGAAACCTCAAACTAACTTAAAAGAAACCCTAAACTAGTAGAAGAGACCCTAAACTCAATGGAAGAAACCCTTAACTAACCTACCCTCTCTTTTTGCTCTCTCTCTTTACAGTCTCCTGCGATTTGGGCTACGCCTTGTACAGCCAATACTTTGTGGATGGTGGAGCCACCTCTGCCTTTGCCAAGGGTCCTCAGGTCTCGTACATTGCTCACCTGACGGGCGCCTTGGCTGGCCTGACCATTGGCTTCCTGGTGCTCAAGAACTTCGGTCATCGCGAGTACGAACAGCTGATCTGGTGGCTCGCCTTGGGCGTCTACTGCGCCTTCACTGTCTTCGCCATTGCCTTCAATCTGATCAACACCGTGACAGCGCAACTGATGGAGGAGCAGGGCGAGGTGATCACACAACATTTGCTGCACGACTTGGGCGTGTCCTAAGTGTCCACAACCAAAGGATCATCCAGGAGAGAAACATAGACAGAACTAAACAAAAGAAAAGTAAAAGAGATAGACAGTTAGTAAGAGTTAGAAAGAAAGAAAGAAAAGAAAGAGAGATTTTAGTTCAAAACTAAATTCGAAATTCGTTCGGCTTAAGTTTTAAGTTCCGTTCCGTTTTCGTTCCGTTTCCAACATTTCACGCTAGAAAAGATGAAGAAGAAGAAGACTAAATAGAAAGCGAACCGAAGAGAACCGAACTCGAACAACAACACCAACAACAACGGGCCGAAACGTGTAAACAAATGTTGTGATAGAACCAAAGACTGAATTTATTTTGCGTGTAAAAAACACACACTAACCCCCCTCAGCCCCTGCCCCCCGTTGCGCCCACTTCCCATACAATGTTTATAATTTATATGTTTCTTTTTCCTTCGATTTTTTTCGTTTCGTTTCGTTTTATTTTATTTATTTATTGGCCGCGTTTAGTTAGGATACGATTTAACTTATCTGTAGCACAATAAGCGATTATCTATTTAATTATTTAACTAATGATGCCCAAGCTCTAGGGATGTATATGTATAATATATATATATATATATAGGCATATATACTATATATAGTGTTTCAAATTGTAAATTGTAATTAGTAAGTCGCGCACTAGTCAACAAAAAAAGAAGCATAAACCACAGCAAACAATAATTACATTTAATTAAATTAAAGCCACTTAATGCGTGCAGAGATACACCCTAATACACCCCAACACAGACACACACGTATTTATTATAATCCCAAGCAAAGTAAAAACCGAAAATACCGAAAAGCCAAAGAAAATAATAATCAAAAATAAGCATGAAAACTAATTGTAATTGTAATCCGAATTCAGCTGGAATAAAACAGAGACACAGTTGTTTCTCTGTCCTCAAATTGTAAACATATTTATATATATAGTTATATATATATATATAGTTAGTTCTTGACACATTCGAAGATATTATAGACATGCAAAATGCAAATGAAAAATGCAAACTAATCTAGCGTAAAACTCAGCAAAGCATAAGCCAAAAATCCCAAAAGCAAAACAAATATTAAAGCTAAGCTAAAGAAATAGTTGTGACCCCCCTTACCCTACACCCCCTACACCCTAACTATAATAGATTTATGAATGCATTACATGCATGAACACATGTTTATGTCAAGAACAAGACAAGAAAATAGCAAGAAAAGAAAAACAATAATCAAAGAAAGAGAAAGAAAGAAAACAAGAAAATTTCAACAAAATAAATGTCTAAATTATAAATGAAATTTTTTGAGTGTGTGTTTTCCATGCGGGTTGGGAAGTTTTCCTGGGAAAAACAGCTTCGATTGCATGCAACGCGTGCAAGTGGAATGAAAAATCCATAAGTCGAATGTGAAGGAGCCTAAGACGGGGACAGAGAGGGGAAGAGGGGGAGGAGTCGAGCTCAGTTCATTCTGCAGTGGGTCAATTATTGTAATAAATATGTTCAATTTGTGGAATCCCAAGTGTGCGCAGGGAAAATAGGAGAAGGAGCTCGAAGACAATGGAAATTGTTGCATTTTCCTCTTTACATTTCTGAATTGGGCGAAGGACGATGCACCATGTGGGTTGAATTTATATGTTTGATATATAATATCATATTCTATGACAGATTTTTTACATGTCAATCTTATATAAATTAGAGTAAAGACATTGAGAGACTACAACCAAGAAACAAGAATATAGAGAAAAGGAGTAAAAAATCAACAAGCCAAAGCAACTTCCGTCTTGAAAGTGACTGCTCTCTTTGCCAATTCCCGCACCTAACCTCAAAATAGTTAAGCAACTCACATAAACTAGAACACTTCCCCAAGGAATGTTAACAAGCTAATTAACGACACATTCTTGGCACAGAAAGACAGTGGCAACACGAGCTTAACCAACTCAATTTGAGTTGAACTTGAGGATAACTCCTAGAATATAATGAATTGGTTTACACAGTTCGATTACTTTACTATATATCAATATATTGACAAATAGAGAGAGAGACACTGCACATGTGATTACGCATTTATCAATATATGTTGTTGTTAATTAAACATGGAGCAATAATCCCGAACTCTGCATAATCAGACTAGCATAAAATGATTGTCATGACAGTTGCCAGCGTTGCCAGAGAGTTGTCAGAGGAGTTGCCAGCCATTGGCAGCCATAAGCAGCAATACTTGACTGCATCTGCTAATTATTTGTGAATTTCCATAGCATCCTTGTGAATTACATAATGCATTAAGAGGAGGGGAAGAGAGAGGGAGGGAGGGATTGCTTGTAATGTAGTCGAGTGTTGCATGGAATTTGTGGCATTGTCATTGTTGCATTGTCGCTGCAAATCAGCCAAGCAGCAGACATGGCCCACAGCACAATATTGGGGGTGGGGGCGCCCCAGCATCCCCCCTCTGCCTGCTACGCCTCTGACCCGTGTATGAATGCCGCTGCAGCTAAGAAAACAGCTGAGATTTATGTGTGGCAGTGGCAGACAGAAGCTGCCGCCGCATCAAATTGAAATTCAGGCAAATGTCAACGACAGCAACAGCAACAACAACAACAATGTCGAGCGAGACAGCGACAGCGACGTCGACAGCGACAGCGAGAGAGACGCCAGGCGACTTAAGGCCAAGCCAAAAATCCACATAAATAACGCGACCAGCAGCAGCAGCGACGGGCGTCGGTCATCAAGTAGCCTGTGTGCTCTGCCCTGCACCGTGCCCCCTCCAGCTACATCGTCTGCCTGCCTGCCACCTGCCACATGCCTCAATTGTGTGTGTGTCCCTGGCAGAAGCCGTTCGGCTTGTTTCTGCGAATGGCAGGTGCAACTCAATCAACGCCGCCGCCGCCGCTGCAAGCTTCACCTGGCAAGTCAGCGGGCAGCCCACAGCTATCACCTCCTCTCCCCCCTACTTGACTTACCCCCCACCCAATGCCAGCTGCCAAAAGTCGCCAGCATTGAGTTTTAACTCTGACTCCAAGTCCAACTCCAACTGGCTTCGACTGCCCGTTGATCTGGTCCAAGGGTGAAGCTGCTCGAGTGCCGCAAACTGAGGAAGCTGCATGCTGCATGCTGCTTCTAGTATTGCTGCTACTGCTGCTGACTGGAAGCTGCCTCCAGCTCAAGTGGGTATCAAAGATCAACGCTCGTAAGAGGGCAACCCAGAGAGCTGCCTCGAGTACCTTGGATTATTATTTCAGCACGGCTCTAATGCTAACAAGCGAACCAAGTCCAGGCCCAGGCCACAATTGCAGTGCGTTCATTATGCAGGGCATCCTCCAGAGCAGCAACCTCCAATGAGGGCAGAGGAAATCTCCAGCGAGAGTTGACTCTCTGTTAAGTAGACCAAACCCAGAGAGCAAAGGGAGCAACCTGAAAGATATTCCAGTTAGATCAGGAATACAACTGTATAGTATGTATATAGCTTAAATATATAGCTGCTATATCTATACAATATACCATGTCATGTCTATTCAACTACAACATGCTCCAGTTAGATCAAGAAGATATGTTATGTCTAGCCAATTTCACCAATTTGTGTAGTGGCAACAGAGTTAATCTGCTCTAAAGGTATTTTAGAGAGTGCGTCTGCAATATCATTTTCTTTGCAAGTTTATAGAATATTTCATAATCATATTACTCTAGGTAAGCCTTCTTTCTTTCATGTATAATAACTCGTTGACAAGGTGCTGAGTAAACAAAACCTAACCCTTATAGTACAGTGTGCCTGCCACTCTTAATCATATTCTAGTTAAATCTATAGCTTTTATACATAGCAAATATATCTGCCATATCAACTTTACTCCAATATACTGAGCAGAACTCAACGTGGACTGTTAAGCTCAGTAGTGCAAACCCCAAGAGACTAGAGAGCAAGAACTGCTAAATCCATGAAGGCAGAGAGCTTGGGTAGTCTAACATAATTTATACCCTAGTTAAATTAGCCAGATAACTATATGCGATCTATACATTATATACTCACATACACTACCGACATTCTTTAACTACCATATCCATTAAACTGCCGTCTTTCCCTCAAACCTCCTAGCACTACCTTAGCTCCTCAGCACTTCTCTTCGTCCACGACCTAATCGCTTAGCCTTTCTCAATCTTAAAGAGCAACCGCTTGAATGCAAGCGATTTGGGCACTTACCGCCACCATGGACCACCTCTTAGCGTGGCTTATCACAGGATGGAGAGGGACTGGCTTAACCAACTCCATAACCCAAAGTCATTTGACATGACCCTGAATGGCAATTATCCTTTCCCTGCCCTTCCCTTGATGAGTAGCAGCAAGGGTAATCAAAGGTAGCACACACATGAGAGAGAGGTGTGTGTGTGTATGTTTGGTGTGTGTCGCTTGGCATTTGCACTCAATTAGCTGGCTATCAATCTGTTTGCTTTACCTGAGAGTCGAGAGTCGAGAGTCAAGCGGCTGCTGAAGAAGGACAAGCAGACGAGGGAGATCAGGACGAGGGCGAGGCGAACAAGTAGCCGCTTCATGAGGCGCTAATTGACAGCAGTAGGTGGGAGAGAGAGAGACAGAGGTAATGACAGACATAAAGACAGACATACATTTCATTGCACAACTTAACAAACAGAATAAACGATCCAAAAAGAAGCTGCTAGTCATCATCGCGCCAGGGCAGTATCAACTTGAGACGCAGTGCATCCACACCGTTCATATAGTAACGCACCAGACGCTTCTCACGTATGAATCCCAGACTATCGTACAGTCTCAATGCAGCCTTGTTGGTCAGCTCCGTCTCCAGCACAATCTCATCGGCACGCTCCGCTATCATGGCCTCGATGGCCTTCTCCACCAGCGTGGTGCCAATGCGCTGTAGTCGATAAGTGGGATCCACGGCCAGCATGGCTATGTAGCCCTGCAGGGCATGCAACTTGGTCTCCATCTTGCACACAATGACACCCACATAACGCTCCCCGTGCCGGGCAAAGATGCAGAGCTGTGGCCAGTTGTAGACAAAGTAGCGATAGGTGTAGAGCGAGTATGGCTCCGAGAGTTCCTTGTCAATCAGGCGCTGTATGGCCGCCAGCTCGGACTCATCATCGAAGATGCTGTAGCTAAGCTCGAGTGGAGCCAGTTCTGTGTCCTGTGTATCAGCCATTTTAGTGGCAAGGAGAGAGAGAGAATTTCGAACGAAACATTTAAGTCGAACGACCTTGTCAAGCTACAAACCTGACAGATGTGGGGGTGCTAGGGGTGTGAGGCAGGTTGACATATATTATGACATATTCCGCCGTGGGCTAAGGCAATTAGACGACGGCACGCACACACGGGATTCGAGCAGGTGAAAATTATGAAAATATCTGACAGGTGACTACCCCAACCACGGCGCCGTCTCCAACTCCAGCTACCCTCCTGCTCCACCTAAACCTGCTCCTACTCCAGCTACCCTCCTGCTCCCGTTTCCTTCTGCCACGAAAATCCTTTGTTGTCTGCTGTAGCTGAATTACCGCATGGCACGCACAGCTCCTGGTACCGTCGTCGTTCTCGTGTTCCCCGTGCCACCTTCAACGCCAGCTAATTTCGTGCATTACCTCGCGATGTGCTGGAGGCAATCTAAGTTTTGATGAAGCCACAATGACCTCATATGAGGGCGTTCTATGCTGACCAGCCTGGACACAGTCAATCGCCTCAGCCCAGGCAATTAACCTAAAAGGCGACATAAAAGGAAGGTCCCCCTCCCTGTCTCCACCCTGCCCCGCCTCATCATCACCTGCGCTTGGTAGGAAATTCAATATGTTCTGTTGGTGTAGCTAGATTTACATTTACATTGGATTAGCCCACAGTGCAGCGGGGCTAGACCCGCAGCTCCAGCATCGCCTTTGATTTGGCTTGCCACAAAAAAGCTGCCGGCGGCCAGCTCAGCGTTTATGCGGCACGTTAATTTGTTTGCCCTGTCAGCACCCGATCCTTAGCCTGTGCCCCCATCTCATCCCGGTTAGGTGAGGCTTTTCCTCGCCTTGCTGTAAATTAAACCCTTGCGAAATCTGCGCTATTTGTGGCAACACTAGAGACTCCATTATTTCCACATTTGTGTCGCAGAGCCGCAGCCTTTTTTCGCATACCCTGTGTGCAGTATAGCCTGGGGTATATTGTTTTAGAGTGTGAAGAATAGTTTGGATAAGCTAAAGTGCAACTATGTTTGATATATACGAACTAGGGTTGGCTTATCCCCTTACTTTACTCACTACATGGTATGCTCTGGTCAACCACATTTGCGCAATTCACTGTAACTATCTTCACAATCCCATGTAGGCTCTAAAGAAGGAATTCACTAGTTGCAAGTGTTAGCAATAGTTGAGGGAAAGCTCAAGTCTAACTGAGTTCATTGCAGATGAACTAGGGTTAGCTTATCCCCTTACTTTACTCACTACAGGGTACTTCCTGGTCAACCACTCACGGTCAATTCCATCCAGCTTGCTTCACAATGCCTTGGCTTAGCTTCACCCAGCGCGCATTGTCCTCTCGTAGCGAGGTCAAGCGTCTGGCCACTTGCTGCGTCCTAAGCGCCTTTTTCCCCCTCCCCCCCCCCCCCCCTTGCATATTCAGGCCGCAGGAATTAATTACGCCATAAGGACCTCGCTGAGGGTGGAAGAGCAGGGCGTAGGCACACGAGGACACTTGGTAGCCAGCAGCAGCAGCAGGCCCAAGCATTTAATGAAGCGGTTAGTGCGCCACAAAAAGACTGTGTCCAACAAATTTCCATATTTGCCGCAATGCCAGCCAACGGCAACCGGCGACAGCTTCAACTCCCTGCTCCGGCGTCGAGTGAGATAAATGTTGAGATCCTGGCAGCAGCTTCACCTGGTTGCGCTTTATTTAATGTTCAAAGTGCAAAGTTAACTGCAGCTGCCTTTGCCTCTGCCTCTGCCTACCGAGCACCTCATCCTTCCATTCCTTTTCAACATTGGCTGACCACAATATTTCAGTGGGCCTTATGACAGGTACACGAGACCTTTGATAAGCCCAGCCATGGACGACATGAACGCGACTGTCCAGCGTTGTGTCGCAGATAAAGCGCGAGTCCACTTGGAGCTGCAACTCTTGAGTTACTTGGCCACATTCGCTGTCAGTGCAGAGAAACAAAAGCCACAGCTGAGACACAGTTCCACATACCCAAGTCAGGTTGATTTCTGCCTCGCGCGTGGGACGCACCATGCAACGTTTGCCGTTTACATGCTCAGCTATGCCCCTCTCTCCCCCTTCTCCTCTCTCTCTCTCTCGCATTGTTCGCCTCTTCAGCGGAATTCCTTCCACTCGAAGCGTGTGCATGAATATGTCAATGTAATGATCTGCTCGTTGTAGCTCCGCATCGACTGAATTACATAAATATTAACTTGTACTTTTTATAAACATGTTGGCGGTGCCCCGGACCGAAGGACAAGCAACAGTCTGTTGCACCTTCCCTGCTACCTTCACTCCACTCCGCTCTCTCCCCTTACTGCTCTGCTGCATCTTTATATGATTTATTTACTGGGACTCTCAATAAGCGCTCTCGTCGAGAACGCTTAAGCCGCTGCACTCTCTGCTTGGAACTCAATTAAAATTCTACATACAAGTTGCAACTGCCAGCAGTTTCAAGCTCTATTGAACTACAAATAGATCAGTTGCCGGTAGAACTAGCTAGGGGAACAGAAGGAAAGCATAGGGGGAAAGATGTGTGGCAGGTTTGAGTAGCCTAAAGTAAGAGAGAAATGAGGTATAACTTGAGGAAGTACTAAGAGGCTCAACCTAAAGGAAAAGGGGTAGTGGTAGTTGGGAGTGTTTTTTTTTCTATAGGGTTAGTTATGTAGAAGTGCATCTAAGCAATTCAAACGAATAAAGTGTTCAAGTAGGGCACAAGGTTTGTACAAGACAGTTAAGAATTCTTCTAAAGCCCAGACTCTCCTCTAAATCTCAAGAAATTTTGTGCCAACGAACTTTCTAACAAAGCTTTAGACCTCTCAGAGTTAGACTGACATATGCCACACCCTAATCGAATTGTCAACTCTTTGATTACCAATGCCAACTACCCGCTACTGTTCACAGCTCACAGGGTAACCCCTTCATTGCAGTACTCCATTTAAAAGCTCAACTTGCCGGGCGTCAAAAGCAGCGTATTAGCGCGTCCAGCATTAATCAGTGTCAATTGAAGCCTTTGTCCAAACAGGCAACACTTTTTGCTGCCATTCATGCCGTTTTCAATTCTCCCCCCTCCCTGGAGCTCCCTTCTTTATTTGCTTATATCATACCCGGACTGGGATGGGATGGGAGCAACGTTGTTGCTGGCCATGCTCCATTGGGTTGGGATTTGTTGCTTTTTGTGACAACGACTGACGAATGACTAACGGTGAAATATGCTCAAACAAACATAAATTCGTGTCCGCTGGGATTTGTTAACTGCAGGAGCACGTCAAGCGGCGCGGGGGCGGAGCAGCTGCGTGTCGAGTTCCACTCCTGCGAGAGTGAGACGTTGACGTCAGGAGCAACTGTTCGCCGGGCAAAAAGCCAAGGTGCAACGCTTTGTTGACAGCAACGACGATGATGATGATGGGATGTAGAATGGCAGGGAAGGTGAACTGACAGGGGAAAAGAGGGGAGGACACCCTTGTAGCAGCCCCGTGTGTCCCCTGTCTCAGGTGCGTGTGCTCACGTGAACTGTCATGAAAATTCTACAACAGTTTTTCGCCGTTTCGCTTTTCACTGTCACAGCACGCTGTGCCACGCCTCTTGCTGACCCCGCCCCTCTTTAAAAAATGCAGACCAACATGTTAAGATCTCATATCGCGCCTAGAAATATTTCATATAACTTTGCGTGCCACGTTATGGCTAAAAATACGTACGTAATCAAAATCCTTACGACTTACCTGGCAGTTAACCCCTTTTTGCCGTTGGAATTCCACTTTGCTGTAATTAACCTTTCCAATCTGCACAAATATTTCACATTAATTCACAAGAACTGCTAAATTTGCCAACAGTGTGTACCCACTGCAAGAATTTCGTTTTATTAAATACTGCAAAGCTGTGTGCAGGGTGGCAACACCAAGCTTTGACAACTTTGTCATTTGCCTGCGCACGTGTGCGTGTGTACGTGCGGAAGCTGATTAGATGCAGTACTGCTAATTTAGCTGTTATCCCGTCAAGTGTATCTTCTTTCAAAAAGTATTTCTATCTAGCTGTTTTTAATACCGAAAACTTGATACAATTTAGCTTTTTTTGTATCATTTGGCTATTCTTTGCTAATATACAGGAAAAAGAAAATAAATTAAGTTTTATTTCGCATTATTAGTGTTATTTATTTATTTATGCTTTTCTGTGCTGTACAAAATGTACAAAATACAAGTATAAATATATTCAGTTGGTGCTCTTTGCAGGCAGTGTTAATTTCTCATAAGGGCTTTCTTTATTTCCACCTTGAAACCGATTTCCGTGTAAACTTTCTATATTTGCTTAACTACTTTACCGATCTGAGGTAGTTTATCAAGAATATCAATGGTATATAAGGCCTGCAGTGGATTGAGAGTAGGGTACACAGTACTGAAATAATTTTGATGTCTTCCAAATCGGTTTCAATATGGCGCATATTTATTGTACATTTATATGTATACTCTATATATATCAAACTATATATGTATTACTTTTCTTCAGCTTAAACCTACGCGAAAGTCTTTAATTGTATGATTTGCAAATTTCGAATCCCTTGAGCATCAAAAGTTCAAAAGTTTATACAAACTAATCAGTTCCGAACAATTTCTGTAAATGCAGCGATAGATCAATAATCAATCAGTTCCCTTAACTCTTAACTTAGAAGCAATTGCATCGACTGTCCAGATAGATTGTCTACATAGCTTACAATACAATACACTATATAGTACACTTACAAATACACATCGATCGTGTCTGTTTAACGCATATTGCACGCCAGTAAATGAACTTACAAAAACAATAAACGATACGATACGATCTCAAGAACTTATGCACTTAACTATCCAATTATCCCACTGTCCACTGTTCACCAGTTGCGAAACGATAAACTAAATAACAAAAAACTTCAACGAATCCAAAAAAAAAAAAAAAAAAATTAATCCAATAAATCTCAAGTTGATGCCGTGTTAGACCTGGAAGTCATTGTAATATGTCTCAGTGAAGCGTATTTTCTCCACGCGCATATTAAAGAGGGTCACCCCGTTGAGTATATTGAAGGCCACAGCGAAGACCACCAAGGCCGTGTAGGTGCCCAGTGCGATCCACCAGAGCAGCTGCTCGTGCAGCTTCTGCTCGAAGTTCTTCAAGACGAGCAGTCCAATGGTGAGTCCAGCCACAGCGCCAGCCAGGTGGGCGACATATGAAACTGCTGCCGAGCTGGCACCCACCTGGGCAGGCAGTGCATCCTCGCCAGCGTAGCGTGCATAGATGGCAAAGCCGAAGTCAAAGGAGGCTGTAAGGAAGGGGAGAATATAAAGAAAGATCTACAGAGCATCCTCCTCAATCCTTACCAAAGATCAGTATAAACGCCAGTCGCACCACGCCATAACGCATCTGGTGGTAATTGAGCAGCACGTTGGCCAGATGCGCCGCTAGCAGAGCATAAACACCGCCACTGGCGCCCACCAGATACACCTCGGGATCAAAGATGCTGGTGCCGAGGGAGCCGGCAAGAACGCCAGAAAAATAAATGCAGGCGATGCGCGTCGAGCCGTGCACCATCTCCAGTGGCAGACCAAAGAGCAGCTGCACAGCCACATTGAAACCCAGATGGAACCAGCCAGCATGCAGTACCATATACAGAACAAATCTCCAGATCTCATGGCGCCTGTCCGGACGATAGATGAACATGGAGTCACTGGGCACGGGTCCCGTTGCGGCAGTCGTCTCGCCCGTCGCCACAGTGTGATACACAAAGAAGCCCAGCTAGAGAAGGGAAGAGAATATATAGCATACATATGGAAACTGTTAGGGATCTCCTGCCTGCACCCACCTCCAAGATTGTGATCAGTATAATGAACAGCGGAGGCGGACAACAGGTGTAACGATCTGCATAGTACTTGCGATCCCGCTCCTCCGGCAGCACCTCCACGGCTACGGCATGCACCATCTTCCTAAAGAGCGGCGGCTCACTCAACACCAGCTGAAAGTCGTTCTCGGAGCAAACTTCACGATCTCGCTGGTGTACGGCACATTTGAAGCTGCGCGTTCGCTTGCCGCTCATCTGAAACGGAACATGAATGTATATTCAATATATAGCACAAATATCTGGCTTGAAGAAATATCAAAATATTACTGATGGAAATTTCTGAAACTTGAACATGAGATGAGTAGGCAAAATATTTATCTTGGCCATATCTGTTGGCCAAAATCTGCGATCGTAAATCTTTAACCCCAAAACTAAACGTGCCATAAAATTATGGCAACGAGCATGTGAAAAAGAGAAGAGAAGAGGAGGAAAAACAGAGCGTGGTAGGAACTGCAAAACTAAATAATTTTTATTATGTAATTAAGATGTTCACAAAAGATGCGAATCAGGGTGGAGAGGGGGAGTAGAAAGAGAGAGAGAGGGAGCAATTAAGGCACTCATAAAAACTAACAGCAACTAACAGCGACATAGAGGGAGAGAGAGATAGCAACAGTGACAGCGCAACTGCCCAAGCAACACGAAAATCTGCAAAAGGCGGAAAATGTGTATTGTGTTTAATTAAAACTGAGACTGCGACTGCGACTGTGACTGTGACAGGCCAAAAAATCCGAATGAAGCCTACGCGCAATTAAAATTCACGATTACGAAACGCAACAAAAAAAACTGTAATACAAACAAACCAAGACTAAAATATGCCCTGTACGTAGGAGTTTCTAATTAGCCAAGTGCATGTAGAATGCATGTTAATAACAGCGGTACAACATGTTGATAACAGAAAGCTGCTGCTGTACAAGTGCAGTGTTGCCAACTCAGCTGTTTATTCGTCGGGTCTGCGGGACACAATCCAAAATATTGCTCTAACTAGCCTTTTTTAATAGCATGCATGCATTCAGCTTTTTTTCTATTTTGGCTCTTTTACACTCATAAATTCTGGCAGCACTGATCAAGGCAGGCGCAGCTCACACACATACAAAGACAGTTGACATATTTACGCATACACTCAACATATCGATATGCTGCTTTTTCATTCACAAACTAAGATACCCCTCGAGAAAATTTTCTTGGGTATGCACAGAAAAAAAAAACCAAAATTAAAGAAACAACAAACAGTCCACAAATTAAGCTGGCAAACCAAATGGCATGCCAAAAGGGAAGGCAAACAAAATAGTTACTTCCGCTTGCTACTGTGGTCGCTGTCCGGGGCCGTGGGAGTTAACAAGTGTCGCTTAAAGTTAGCCAGACGACACTCTACACTAATATCAGTAATTATCAAATTTACTTTAATTGATGCATCGCCTGTGGGGCCATTAACTTGTGCCAATTGTCTTCCTTATAGCACTCATACTCCTACTCAAGTGCTGCAAGGTGGCAACGCTGCAGAACATACGACAAACACACACACACATATATGCATAAGTTAATAAGTCGTACACACAATTATAACGGCATAAATTTACTAGATAAAGCACTCATTGAATATTTAATTGACAAACGAGAAAAAAAACACGAACAAGCTGATAAAAGTAATTGCGTATAAAATATTTATGCGTTTTCCACTTCACGCCCTACTTACGCAGTGATAATTATTTAACTTGGCGCGCTTTTTCCTCCCCGCGGCAATAATTAACTTATCGATGTGCGTGGCTTACTAACATAATGCTTAATATAGCATTAAACGACAATTAACACACGATCGATTGTTTGTACATGAAACATTTAATTTATAACTTTGCAATAACTTTTAACCGCCACCGCCGCTGCCGCGCTAATTGTTCCCCCTTTTGCTTTGTCGTTTTCCCACATGCTAGAGAGCTGCCCACTTGCAGCAATTGATAGTGTTGCCAAAGTTCTTTTTTTGCTTTTCCCTTTTGTCTTCTACTTCCGCAACAGAAATCGAAAAAATTCAAATCGGAATATTCTACTTCCGATTTGTCGTGTTTCCACGTATTAAATTGTTAACTCTCAAACAATTGGAACACCCAAATGCATTGTGAGCTGGTGATAAATCTGGTCAACAACAACAGCGCCAGCAACAAGGCGAGATCAAAGGATATAGAGCGGCATATAGACCGATATAGGGCCAATACACTCACTGCCGGAACACTCTCTAACAAATAATTGTTTATCATTTGTTTTGTGACGTGCACGACGGGGTGTGCGAATTACATTGAGCCCTAGATGGACGCACAGTCGTCGCCTCTGCCCCTCTCTCTCACTCTTCCACTCTCTCTCTCTCTGTCTACTCTTGCCTTGCGTTGTGTCCTTGCGGCTGAGTCTGATAATGACATTACCCGACGACGGCGGCGGCGGCACCGCATGACGTCACTGTTTGTGCCATTCAGGTAAATTGCCGTGGATCCCGATCCGCTTTCATTTAACCGAGTTAAATACAACGTAGACATTCTATTTACGCTTCATTCACAGTGCAGCAGCACAATGTACGTGTGTGTGTGTATGTGGCAGCATTTTCAGGTCGCAAACATAAAGCGACAAATTGACGCAAAACATTTAACACACTCCCCCACCATGACCACCGCACACAGACACATACACACACACTTGCACATCCACAACATGGTCAACATTTGGACAGGGGCAAAGAGGGGCTGAAGCAATGTCGACGCTGGCGATAAGGAACACCTAGAAAAAAATTCTTTTGAATTACGTTGTTGCCAGCCCCGACGCTGTGTCAGTATGTGTGTGTGTGTGTGTGTTTTGTTAGCCATAGGCTATGCGCAAAAAAGGACATCTTAGTCCTCCTCGTCCTGCTCTTTCACGTGGTGCACTCCATTATGCACTTTATGTGCGCCGCCCTCATTCCTCATTTCGTGTTGACACACTCATTCCACGCAGTTAACTGCCAAATCTACTAGAGTTGTTAATGTTTTATATATAGTTAGTCATATTTTATATAAATTTATACCCTTCCACAGTTGAAATGTTAAAAAAGGGTATATTCACTAAGGTAACAGACACAAAGAGGCGTGACAGTCTACTCCATTTTTTTTTTTTTTTTTATATATATATATATATATATATATATAGTATATATACATATACATACATATTCTTGTTTAATATGAAAAGACTTGACAGAGTCATATCCTGAAGGGTATCTTACTGTTGAGCACAACTGCCTGGTTGTGTATGTCTTATACATTTATCAATTTATTTATTAAGCCAAGACAAACTAAGCTGCTTTTTTAGGCGCACTTTCTGGTCACTAAATTGAGTAAACAACAGTTCTAAGCAGCACTCAAGATTCACTCCCCGTCAGTCAGTCTGTCTGTCTTCAATCTAATTGAATAACAATATTTTTGCAAGCAGCATTTCAATTTGCATTGTTTGCCCAAGTCGAGTGATTGGCCGCAGGTGGAAAATGCCATCAGTAAGAGCAGCAGCGCCTGTTCAAATCTTCTCCTGCTCCTCCTCCTCCTTAGAGGCACTTGTTGTGCCGTCGTTCCTGTTGTTGCTGTGCCCGCCCAGTGTGACCAGCAATTTGCCGGGCAAATGATTTTCCACTGTAATTACCAAGGGAACCCAGAGAAGGATGAGAGAGAGAACCTAGACAGGCCAATTGCCACCGGTTTTTTACGTCGCTCTTTTTCTTGTCTTGCACTTCGTCGGCGGCGTCTACTAATTATCACATTTTTACTCATTAAAGTCACATTTGCCTCCTGGTAGCTGCTACTACGCTTTGCCTAATTATAGGCCAAGCAGGGAGCGTATCCTGGACGGTCCTGCGAAGGTAATCAGCCTTTCAGCCGCTTTGGCTACCGTCAGGACACCAACATCGGGGCAACAATGATGATGATGATGATTGATTAGCCCAGCGGCAAAGCCTCACATGATGAGCTTCAGTGGAGTATATCTCTCTCTCTTCCACACTCTTAACACTTGCTCTCTCACTCACACAGTCTTTCTCTTTTCTTTAGGCGGCTGCGACAAGAGCGCGTGGCAGCTGAAGCAGAAGCTAAACAACAAATCGAAAACTGATTTGGAGCGGAAGTTCGTTTGCACCTTTCTGCAGTTTCCTGTGTGCACAGAGCAGCGACAGCAGCAGCAAAACAACAACAACGACAACTACAATGCACACACAATGCACTAGACACACAGGGAGGGAAGGAGGAGGAGGGAGGAGGTAGGAGCCCCGTCAAGACTTCAATCGTTCTCATTCTGCCCGCGCTACTTTGACGTTTCGCCTTTGACGCGACTCGACGTCGGCTTTGTTTGGCTGCAAATCAAAAGCTATAGCTGGCTATATTAAGATTAAGATTGCCTGTCCCTCTGCCTGTGCCTGCCTCCTCCTGCGCTGCGCCAGGATATGCGCCACTCTCTCTCTCTCTTTGTGTGTGTGTACATGCAAAACGCTGGC
Source organism: Zaprionus nigranus (assembly GCA_018903425.1). Taxonomy (NCBI): domain Eukaryota; kingdom Metazoa; phylum Arthropoda; class Insecta; order Diptera; family Drosophilidae; genus Zaprionus; species Zaprionus nigranus. The sequence goes on along the minus strand of JAEIGD010000004.1, from coordinate 5,098,057 downwards.
AAGGAGCAGCTGCCGTCGCGGCTGCTCTTGCTGTGTTTGATTTGCGATTTGAGGCTGAGGCGGAAATGGAATGACACGCAAGACGCACTGAGCAGGAGCAGCAGTAGAGCAGGGCGGAACAGGGCACAAAGGCAGCAGCCCCGTTGATTGTTTGGCAGTCGTCACGTCGTCGGCAAAAAGATTGCCAAAAGAAGGAGGCAAGGGATGGAGGCAAGGGAACGAGGCAAGGAAATCCATATATACCCATCATATGTAGAACCTCATTCCATGCACACGCACGCTTGTTGGCTGAGCGCGGCGCACTATTTGGCTAGTAATCGGATATGATTGCCACGGACCAAACACAGGCAAACAACAAGAAAATCCCAATCCAAATTGTGTTTCCAAGCGACTGCGCACGACAAGCTGCACAACTCGGGGCAGCTGCAACAAGGTGCAAACCTGGCCAACGCGTGTCCTAGCCGAGAGAGTTCTTCCGCTGAGAGTTGGACGAGCGCACTTGATGTCTCATTACCAAACTATGTCGGGTACACGGCACTCGCGGGTTAATGATGCGCACCGCGTGCCCCGTGTCCAAGCGCAGCTCACCCTGCCATCGCTGCCACCGGCTTCCGCCACATCACAATTATGCGAGGCACTTGAGCTTGAAGCCAGAGAGAGTGCAGGGCAGGGCCAAGAGGCAGCCTCAACTCACCTACGGTTCCATTGACCTTTGACTGCCAAAAACATAGAGAGAGACAGAGATCGGGGTTGGGTGTGTGTGTTTTAGTGCCGTCATAAATGTCAGGTGCGCGGCCCATTTAAATTTATTCAGCGTAATTAGTTGCGACCATTACAACAACAACAGCAACAATAAGAGGAGAAGGAGAAGAGTCCGCTCCACAATGTGCTGTGGCAACTAATTTTTATTTCGAATTAAGTTGTGGCAATACGACCCTAATGAGCGTGGCCCACGGACCAAGGGGAGACTCCTCCTCTGCGCATGGCCGAAATCGACACTGACCGCATGGATTTAACCTCGCACATTAACTAAGCTGTAAGCTGTCCCCATTTTGAATATGCTTGCGAGTTGGAAATAGTTGCAAGAGCTAAACTTTGTCAGTAACTTTAGACACAGCTAACAGTTTGGACTTTATTAAAACTAAGTAATGCAAAGAATGGAAAATCTAAAACTGAATTGTATTCGTATAAAACCTGTAAGAATGAACAGTGAATGACTGTACTAACTGACAATACTGACAGTAGTATAACATTCGCTTACATTCATTCTAAAACTGAATTGATTCGTATAAAACCTGTAAGAATGAACAGTGAATGACTGTACTATCTGACAATACTGACAGTAGTATAACATTCACTCACATTCATTGAAATATGTATTCAAACAGACCTCAATAAGTGATCCTGCTTAAAGACTAAATAGATTTAAGTTGTGCTCTTATTCAACCTCAAAGTGAACCTTAAAGTGAAAACTAAACCTACACAGCAGATAATATTTAAATTCTTATAAAAACTGTACGGAATTTGGTTCTCTTATAAGATTCAACTTAGGATAGTTATGTATAATACAAAAATCAAAGTTCAAACACTGCACAGAGCTTGCCTATGTGAAAACGCAAGTTAATACTTGTATAGAGAAAAAAACACTCTCGCCTCAATCAAAAACTGCACGTAAAGCATTTTAAAGATCAATTTCGTACACCACATTCCAACCCCAAATCCGCCGGCATAACAAACAAACGTTTGAAAAACTTTATAGACGGATCGCAAAACAATTCGATTTGCCGTTGGCCAAAACTAAAATGGATAAGGATAAATTTTTGGACGAGCCGCGGTATAACGGCACAATTTACACCTGCAGCAGCAGCAGCAGGCAAAATGTGAACCGAAAAATGCATAAGCGATTATTTTGAAATATATGGCAGACGGAGAGGGAGCTAGGGAGTGATAGAGAGGGAGAGAGATAGAGAGACTGGATGCGGAACGGAACGGAGCGTGGTTGCCGCAGGACATCGATGCCAGCCATAAATGGGTTAGGACTCGTTATCAGCACATTTCGTGACTATCGAGGAGAGACACGACTGTGAGCTGTGCTACGTGAGAGTGCGACTGTGTATGAGGGGGGGGAAGGGAGAAAGCACAACAAAGGGGTACAGTTGCAGTTTTGGGCAGGGGAGAGAGGAGAGAGAGAGGTGGCTGTGCCATTTCGTGTTCACATCGTTATCCTTGCCCCGGATGCACAACAATCAAAATAAACTGCTGCCAAATTGACCATTGACCAAACATCGTCAGCAGCAACACTAGCAGTCTCTACTGTCCCCTCTCCCCTTGCTTCCTCCTTGGCATTGTCACGTCCTTGGCATGAGCCAGAAGTCAAAGCATCCGAGGCAAAAAAAACATGCACAATTTCTGTGCATTGGCCATGGAAGTGAGAGCAAAAAAGTTATCTATCGAAGGATACGTAGAACCTGTTTGGGAAACTAAAAACTACCAATGTCCTCGATTGGCTGTCAGGCAACTCTCTCGCGCACCGAATGTGCTTGGCATGGAAATCTGCAGGCTGCCCCAAGTTGCATTTTAAATACTGCGAACATTTTGAAACTTTGTAGCTACACAGAAAATGAGGGAGATTTGCTCAGATTAAAGTGCTACGGCTATGCTCTTTGAAGACACTTTTCGAAGTAAGTTGAGATTAAAGTTCGTAGAGTGTGCTTTCAGGAGACTCTACTGGAAGTATCTTAAGATTACCTTAAGTGAACTTAGGTTATAGTAAAAGCTTACTCAGTATTAAGCTTAAGATCTCTATGGAAACCCCAGCTTAGATAGTGCTCTGTCAAGCCCAAGTACACTGACTTCATTAAGAGCATCCCTAGTTGAGACCTTCTCTTTCTGCTGACTAATTTGGAGGCCCAACTGTGAACTGTGGCGACCCAAGATGGAGCACATTCACACCTCGACGGAGCCAAGCCGAAGACCAAGAAGTCTTTAGCTGCATTTAACTGGAAACACTTGAGAGGCAGCTCTGGCTCTGCTGCTGGCGTTGCTCATTCCTCGATTTGCCGATATTATTGTGGTATAATGAAATCGCTGAGAGATTCCAATTGAAACTGCGCGTCGCATAGACCATTTATGGATTGGCATTGATTTAATACCGCCGAGGACGGTTGGACGCAGAGGCTGGCGGACAGTGCAGTGCATCCCCCGAGGCCGCAACGGAGGCGCAAGGCATTTTGCACCTTCCTGCGTCGCTGGGCTCCAAAGTCCGCAGCTGATCTGATTCCGCCGCCTATCAGCGCTGCAAATCAGCAGAGCAGACGCCACCAGCGGCAGTGGAGCAAGAGGAAGGAGGTGGAGAATGGCAGTGGCAGTCTAGAGATCGCGGCAATGTTTATTCAATAAACCCGCTCACTGCAGACGTCGCCAGCTGGCCTGGCTCTGTCTCTGTCTCAGTCTCCGTCTGTGGCATTCCTGCTCCGGCCAGACATTCCCCATTCAAGACAAGCCGCAGGAATTTCTTGGTGCGTGCTCGGCACAGGTTCCTCCTTGGCCTGGCCTGGCCTGGCCAGCTGCGCTGATTATGATAATAGAGGCAAAGTTGCGAGAGACTTGCTCGACTTGGCTGCCAATTGCTTTCGTTTATGATCATCCAGGCAGCTCCTCCTCCTTGGCTTGGCAGCTCCGTTGACTTTCTGATTAATGCAAGAATTCTACACGGCCAGCAGAGGCTTCTCTTCTCTTTGTTTTTTGCTGCTGCTGATCCCGGCTGCAATTAAAAGCCATCGCTACCCTTGGATAAGTGAGGAGCCGAGCGGGTGCAGAGAGTATCCACGCGTCGTTCTTGCGGCCGCCTGCTGTGCCTGACCAGATGCTCAGCTGCAGATCGATCGACAGCCTCGTGCCCGCAGTTGTCATAACGTTCAACACGTTTGGAGGCCATCTTCCCCCCCCTCACTGCCTCTTCCCCTTCGTGGCTTCGCTTGTGGCCTACGCTGGCAACGGCGCCGCGTCGTCGTCGTTGTCGCCTGCATCCCTCGGCGGCTCTGCGCTGCCATAAAAGGATTTGTCACGTGCGAGCTTTTGTTCAAAATTCAGCAATCATCGATGGCCAATCTCCATTGGATCGATGTCGGCGCGCAGGAATCGCCTCCACGCCGTTTGCATTATGCATGTGCCGCTTGCGCCTCCTGCTGCAGCGACTCCTCGGCTGCCCCTTCATCTACTTCGCCTACTGCAGCTGCAACTGCTGTGCCTCCTCTTCATACACTTCCTACTTCTCCTCCTCTTACTGCAGCATCTTCTACACTTCCTGCTCCTCCTCTTTCTCCTTCTGCTCCTTCATCAACTACAGCACCTTCTTTACTTCCTACACCACCATCTCCTCCAACTCCTTCGCCCTGCTCCTCTTCCTACTACTTCTACTCTGCCTTCTTAGCCTCCTGCTCTCCCTGCTCATCCTCAGCACTGCGGCATTCCTGCTTTAATGCAAGCAGCGCTGCCAAACAAGGATCTGTCGCAGCCACATTAGCTGGTCGCATCTGGTATCCAAACCTGCTACACCCCCAGCAGCACCCTCTCACCTCGCTCACGTGCGCTCATTGAAATTTATAATTAAGTGGAAATATGTTATTCACTATCACAGATCGCAGGCAGAGATAAGCGATATCTGCTTGGATCTGCGGCGAGGGAGGAGCAGGAGGAGCAGCAGGAGCATGATAAACGCATTATAAGTCCATCAACACACAGGGGCTACCAATGCTAACCGGGTCATTTTGAGGTTGACCAGAGACTCTGTGTGTGTGTGTGTGTGTGTGGACTGTGCCATTCACAATTACCGTTAGATACACACAATCACCTCACTCACTCCCTCTCTCTTTCCTTCTCCCTCCCACTCTCTTTCCACTCTGGGGTAAATAGACACTTTGCTTTGGGCCTGGCTAATTCATGACTTTGAGGACTCTGTGGCAAACAATCGAAGGCAAGGCAAGGCAAGACGAGGCAGAGCATACACTTTGTATTCATTATGCATGTGCATGTGTGAGTGCGGCTTGTGTATGCGTGTGTGTGTGTGTGTGTGCGTGTCAAACAAGCGAAGAATCAATCAAATTGCAATAGGATTGTCAACGGCAACAGCAAACAAACTGAAAGGAAGCGAAAGAAACTAGAAAGAAACCATGTGCAGGGCAGAGATTGGTCGCCTGTTTGATACACTATAAATAACTACTTATAATGGAGACATATATAGAGGGATAATACAGAAATTGATAGTTCAAGCATATATAATAAAGTATAAACAGCTATAGCTAGAGTTGCCGGTCTAAACGAACTCGAAGGCAACCAAGTGCAGGGCGGAGATTGTTGATTGATGATTATGCACTATAAATAACTACCTGAATAACAAATGTTCATGAATATATATAGTCTATATCTATTAATGTCACATCTAAGCTGATGCCTTTTACAGCTAGAGAAGAAAGCTAGTGAAGTAGGCAGTTTAGTAATCTATTTAATTCTTGAACCTTATAAAATACTTGTCATAGAGATAACATATGTATGTTATATAATGAACTATTATAATAATGACTGACTGTACAGGAATATATAATGTAGTGTATATACATATTAAGAGTCGCCTGTCGATATAAGACAAGATATTGAAAGCATTTGCGAAGAGTAACTTGTAAAAGCAGCTACCTAGTCTGAACTGGCAAGTCAGTTCAATAATATATGTATATATTCTATATTCAAGTCTGTCTTGCCACTCAAGAAAACATGGCAAAGTATGCTGCAAGTAGCTGACTAGGCAATGCTTTTTCATTTAGCTGTTTATCTGCTGCGCTTCAAAAGGACTTCAAACTTAATTCGTGCATTTCTTCGCCCAGTGGCACCTCCTCCGCCTCATTCTCCTGCCACACTCATTGCCAGCGGCAAGGCGATAAGATGTGGGGGGAGTGAGAGCAAACAGAGGCAACGCGGCAGCAGGCGAACTAACAACAGTCCCGGCCGACGCAACACAGCCATTCCGCAGGTAAACAGCCCGTCGGGCCTGCACGGAGCTGGCAAGGCAGCGAGGCGTGTCCTTTCGGGCCGAAGGTGCATTTATTTGACCAGTGTGCGAATGGACGAATGGACGCATGGACTTTTTGCATTTGCCACACAGTGTAAACAAACAGGACACACCCAACACAAGCAAGCAGGCAAGAAGAATGTGCACTGTGCTGGATTCCTCATCGCCAACGCCGTCGTGGACGTTCGTGTTGTGCTTTGTGTTTGAACACGAGCCTACACTTTGCCACTGGACATGCAGCTGCCTTCCCCCCCTACCCCCTACCCTCCCGTGCACCTGTGTTTGCACTCAAATCCTGTCGAGACTCGTGTCCGTGTCCGAGTGTGCGAGACAGCGGAAAGAGGCACATGGGAATTCGATTAGATGCACTTACCACGTTCACAAAGTCCTGAAACGTCACATAGCCCGGCCCATTAGGCAGCTGCGCCTTCTTGGCACGCTCCAGCAGCAGCTCCCGCTTGTTCATAGGCACTTGGGATAGAAACTCCGGCGACTTCAATGCGACCACAAATTCGCTAACTGAAATTTCGCCAAAACCCTCCGGATCGAACTGTGAATGGGGGAGCAAGAAGTTGAGCATTAAAAGGAAAGTACTGTAGGGCATCATTATAAACTTACCATGTCGAACAAGAGCTTCCATTTCTGTTTGGGGGGGAAAGAGAGAAGGGTTTCAGTTAGACAAGGTTCTTCGGAGTTATACCTAATCTCACTTACATCTCTGAGCAACTCCCTGCGCAGCTCGGCCTCATCAAAGTCCGAGTTCAGTGAGGTGTGTTCCGTATCATAGCCGGCGTCATTGGTGCACTAAGGGGGAGGGATAATTTCAATAAGAAATAGTCTATAAATATATCTTTGTATCTTCTCTCTTCAACTCACATAACGCATCTGCGTGTGCGACAGCGAACCAATGGAGGCCAAAGATCCGGCTATGGTCGATATGTGCTCAATGTCCGCCAGCGTCTCCTGCTGACTACTACCGCCCGCATTCTGCTGACTGGTGGGTAACTCCAGTGCCCGCGAGCTGCCTCGCTCGGAGCCGGGCCACATTGCACTGTCCCCTTGCTGCCGTGTTGCAAACGATGCGCTCCAGGATTGGCGGGATTGGAAGTCTTATACTACCTCGATATACTACAGCTGAGTAACTGTAAGATAGAAGTAAATAATAATTGTATTAAATATACATTTATTGCATTTATTATGAATTATGATTGATTATATTTATTTTATATTCGTATTAAATTAATTTTTAATGAAATATATATGTGTTTTCTATACATATTTAAATGTTTATTTATTTATGTAATTGTTTACATATTTCTCATTCGTTATTTATTAACATGGGTATGTTGGTGAATTAGTACGAACATGAATATTAGGTAATTATTTCAAAAATGAATTTATATCATATTTCCCAATTCATATTTAATTAAGCATACAAATTTATTTATTTATTTATATTATTAGATATTTACATTTCTATATTTATTGTATTAATTAATTTATTTATATTTTTAATGCTTTACATTTGTTTTTTAATACCAATACACCAATCATATTAACAATTTCAACTTTAATTTCCTTATTTCCATTTATAATCAACAGCTCCACACTGTGCACAGCACAACAAATCGTAACAATCAGCTTTTTGTCACAGACAAAAGCTCGCTTGCTTGATAACTCAAAATGCCGCTGTTCTTGCTGGCATTGTTTTGGTTCAGTGCGCTGAGACGCCGCGTATTGATGTCTATTCTTGAGGGTTCGCGGCTCGAATCCCAGTGGGGGTCAGGTCACTTCACTTCTTCTTCACTAGAAATTAATTCTATTTCTCCCTTTTATTATTAATAAACAATTAACTTCGCCCTGCAGAGTTTACTTTGTTGCAATTTGTCGATTATTTTGGAATTGCTGCACTACACATCTGCCTGGGGCCAGAGAAACTGAAGTTCCGTTTAATCATAGACTAAAATCGGTACTCAATACCTTAGCCTATTTCATGCCCGGAATACAGATCTATTATCTTTTTTGTTGTTGCTGTTGGTTTTGCATTGCACACATTTTGTTATTGTTTTCAGAGGTTGTCATGGCAACGGCAGACGGTACGTACTACACGGCGCGACAAGGTTATTGATCTGATGATGTGGAGCGGAAGTAACGAACGCAGAGCCGGCAAAAAACCTCATGCATTTTCCATGTTGATGTTATTTTTCAAAAAAACTTCCCCCTCCTCACAACACGCACTTCTCACTCCTCTTCTTGTTCTGTCTGCGCAGAATCCGTTTTGCGCTTTTGTTTTGCCTTATTTCTTTCGTTTTCCTTTGGCATTAACTATTTGAATACTTTAAGAACGAGTAGCTTAAGTAGCAGTCAAAACAAACTTGGGGAATGACACTGGCAATCTGGCAATATCTGTGCGGTCGTTTACCGTTTGTTATTCCTGCTCCTCCTCGCACAGCAACAATAAACAAACAAACGTTCGACCGGGCGGCAAAATGGCAACTGACTCAAGAGAGAGAGTGACAAGAGCTTCGCATGACAAGTTGAGAGAGCAGAATGAGAGAGAGTCAGCAAAGACAGTGCAAATGACAAGTTGAGAGAGCAGAATGAGAGAGAGCACAGTGCAAAGGGGTTGCTCGCTGGGTGGGAGTGTAAAGGGGGGTAGGGGACAGTACACAGTGTCACAGTGCACATGCGCCACACGTTTGAACGCTTTTCAACTCGTTGGCATTCCACATTGAGCCACCCCTTATGCCACCCACGCCAGCCATCCCCCTTATGACGCATGAGTTGCTTGTGGCACTGCCGCAATTTGCTTTAAAACGCACACAAACATAGCTTTATTGATGAGGAGAAGGAGGAGGAAGGGAAAGAAACATAAAGACAATGGCAGGGGATGCTAACTGTAAGACACAGATGTGAGAGGCCATATACCCTATGTATTCATGTCCAAGGGGTATGGAAAACAAGTCAAAAACACACATACATATCGGTGCACTCTATAAGGTATATATATATATATGCATATACTCTATATATACATTGACAATAACTTAACCTATAAAATAGAAAGCAAGATTCAAAAAAAGGAACTAACCAGAACACAAAGCGGACAAGATTTAGTTGCAGGTTCGCGAGCTTAGTAACTACAAACAAATCGAACAGACACATAGCTACTATATATATATATATATATGTACTATATGTATATGAAAGACATCATCATCATTGAATTGCATAGAGTTATTTAATTAAGAATCTATTTATAATCTGCAGCTACTTCGTTTGCCTTTTTTTCTTTCCTCTTTAACAATATTTACAGTTCCGACAGGGCCTTAATCTGGTCTTAAAAAAATCGCTTGCTTGCTTACAACATGATATATAATCGCATATATGTGGTATATATATATATATAATCTATATAGTAATTACTTTATAATAGATATTTTAGCGTTCTTTTCCTAATTTATCTGCTGTCAAACGCGCATTTTTAATTTCTTTTTTTATGTTTTGTTTTCTTTTCTCTTCGCATCTAAAATTTTCTCTTTCATTTAAACATAAAAATCAAGGAAGAATCTGAACGATGATAATAACACTTGTTGTTGTTGCCTTAAAAACATAAACATTATAACAAACTCGAACATTAATTCTAGACTCCCCTTCGATCTTGTTCTAGATGTGGCTCTGGCTGCCTTCTCATTAGCCCTCCACCATACGCTCCATGCCCATGTCGCATTGTTCGATGACCATGCGAGCGATGCGCTTAATCTCACAGTAGGGACTCTTGTGCTCGATCAGCTCGTTTAGGATCTGTATGCCATTCTCCTGCTCCACCAGCTGACAGTATTTATCGGGATAGACCTGCATAAGAAGGGCAACAGAGAGGGATAGAATTAGTTAAGCTAGTTTAGTTAGATTAGTCTATAAGTTGATGAGTATCTAAAGATGTTATTTCTTCTGCTATACACGTATATATTCAGTGGAGCCTGTCATGCCTCCTACAAAGTGTACAGAGCTTTCTATCCGGCTCAAACCCTGAGGATTACTCTGCCCTCACCTGTGTTAGATTGGCCAGTGCCCAGACGGCCCAGTGCTGACATTGTGGCGTCTCATAGCATCGCACCAAACTTAGTATAGGCTCAAAGCTGCGATAATTGATATTCCTTTCGCTCTTGATGTTCCAGCGTTGAATGGCCGCGACCATGCGCTCGAGAACATGCTGTCTGGTGGGTGATTTGATGGTCCACGCATCGGCACCATCGGATGCAATGTGCGCCAGCACTCCAGCCGCATTGTAGCTGACCTGGAAGCTCAGTTGATTAGCATTGTCATTGGCTAGTCTTCCAAAATGATGACCCACCTCGATGCCATCGCTCAACGAGTCAAGCAGGCGCGCAAACACCTCGATGAACTCCTGCGTCATCAGTTTGGGACGCAACCATTTCACCTCAGCCACATTGCCCAGCAGTCCCATCATGTTTCTCAATAGCTCGTCACGATCGGGAAATGTCTGTAGTTGGTGGGAGAAGATCAATCAATATCAATGTGCTATCAAAGGAGGGAGATTGGGATGTGCCTGCTCACATTTAAACACTTAAGGAAATACTCCATGCCGCGTCCATCCAGGAATCTCTTACAATTAATAGCAGTCTCATCAGTTACATTCCACATGGTCGACCACGCCACCTCCATGACATCATCGAACACAGTGCGCGTCAGGCGATCCTTGATCAATGTCAGCATCGTCTGTAAAGCAGAAGAAAGTCGTGATTAACTTGTCACTCTACCTAGAGTTGCCCGCTAGGGATTGTTCCCTCTTGGATGCTTACGCTGACCACACCCAGCTCGCCGAGAAATAGCTTCTGTCTGCCATCCACCTGGCAAGCCAGTGTGTTCAGCAAATAGATGGCAATGCGCTGCACAAAACCCTCCTGCTCTGTCTTGGAGACGCCATGCAGCAGTATCTTAATGAGGCGTTCGTATTCAAACAGCTGCAAAGGGGAGAAGAATTCAAGGATTAGTAGATGCTCTTCCAATTATCGTAGGGTATGCAGACGAATAATAGATACTCCGACCTACCACATCGACTGGCATGTGGAACTGTGTCAGGGTCAAGTAGCCATTGCGCAGCATGGTATCATCCGTGAGATGCATCTCCATGCCATTGAGCAGCGTGCGTATGATGTGATTGCGCAGCAGAGTGCCAAACTTGGAACGATCGCGACCCTTAACAATGTAGAATAGTGTAGCGCTGACCAAGCAAGAGAGAAAGTATATATTAGACTGTGGCAACTATAGTAACTGCATGTTGTGCCACTTACCTGCCCGAGATTTGCATGTGCTTGAACTTTAGATGCCTGTCCATGGCACAGAGCACAACATCCAGCGCTGTGTGTATATCCTTGCAGTTCTCAAAGCGAAACAGATGATAAAGATCATTCAGCACCTGAGGAAGCAGAACAAGGAGTAAAGCATGAGCTATGATAAACAATTTGCTAGATTACTCCACTCACTCTGGTCAGCAGAACGGGTCTGTCGTGGTAATATCTCGCCGCTGTCAGTATCTGCTGTTCATTGGCATCGCCAGCCACCTCCAGCGCAGGTATATCGTGTCTTTTGCACGCCCAGTGCGCTGTGTGATACAGGCCGAGGAACTGCAGCGGTCGCTGTGTGCGTGACGCCAGGCCGGGTATATCGGTGGGCCCGAAGTGTTGCTGATGGTCAGCTGCTGCTTGTGTCTTTGTATTGGCATTTGTGGACTCCTTGGTGGCCACACCATTGCCAGCTAAATTCGTGCCCGATATATCCAGATGCGTTAAATGGCGCAGATTATCCATGAGCATTTCCAGCGTCTGATCGGGCAGATCGTAGGTGCCATGTCCATTCCCCGAACTGGATATTGAAATGTCTAGAGTGCTGAGGCGACGCAGGCAACAGATTGCATGCAACTGATTCGCAATGGGCCACACATTGAACAGAATGAGTGTTTGCAGGTTGGGCAACATGACCAGCGCCTCCAGGCTGAAATTGGCTAGCACACATGAAGTGAGATCCAGATGGCTCAGGTCCTGCAAGTGGGCGAACTGCAGACGAGGATGCATGACGACACCGTTGAGCACAAGGCGACGCAGATGGGGGCAGGTCAACTGAAAGTCCACTGGTTCCTTCTCATTGGGTTCAGCATTCTGTAACAGATGCGAACTAATGCCCAGCTCCAGGGAACGTAAGCTATCGCCATAGTGTGCCAGCAGATGATGTGATTGCACTGTGATCTTGTCGCAGTACCACATGGACAGCGCGAACAGTTTGTGCCGCATCAGAGTCTCCAGGCCTGCAAAAAAGATTGCACTCTTTATTTGGGTTTCTTGAGAAGATTCCCCCCTCCCCGGTACTCACCTAGGCTGCTCAGTGTGCTGTAACGCAGATTGACAATCTTGAGTGATGTGCGACGTGTGTCGTTAAACAAATTGATGACCCTATCGTCCAGGGGCCGATGGAAACGCTGATAGTTCTCCAGAAATGCATCGCATATCTCGTTGGTCAGCACGATGCCATCGTTGAGCACCAGTTGGCCATTGGCACCGCCGGAACATCTGCTGATTATGTCCAGATTGTTGCAGAGCTTCTGATAGGCGATCTCCTTCAGTGTTAGCGGCTCCTCATCCAATGATCCATCCTCCATAAGCCGCACCTTGCAGCTCATTGTATTTGTTGTTGTTGTTGTCTCTTCTAAACTCGTCTCGGTTCCGACTTAATGCACTCTGGGGATTCTCTTTGAAATCGCTCTATCGATGAAGATGATGGTTCGACGTCTTGAGACAAAAACTAGAATTTTCAATCTGAATTAATCAAACGGTAAATGCATGGCCAACTATATTCAGTATATTATAGTGTAACTATATTAAGTAGTATCCATTATCCTGTTTCCATTAATCAATCGACAATGAGTTATGTCGATTCACACACATATTACTTATAGTAGTAGTGGTATCAGTATCCAGTTAACTAGTTCACTCATCGATATAAATAATCGGTCACTAATACTATTTCCATCATCGATAGCAAGCACTGTTATTGCTTAAAGGATCCACAGATCGGTTAACGTGCAGTCGTAATAGTATTAACAGTATCCTGTTGACTAATTCAAGTATCGATAGCAAGCAGTATGTAACGTTGCTTAAAGGATATATAGATCGACTAACATTCCATCGATTAGCACACACACATACTCAAACAGAGATTTGTTTATGTTCCAATCATAGATCTAATCTCGGAATAAACTGCTGAGGTCATGCCACACGTGATTTTTATAAACTTATTGTTTTTTAAAGGGGCGAGACAAACAAACACTTACACACACACAGGTGAATTACGTAATAAAATGAAACAATTATGTGTAACTTATGCGTGTGTCTGTCTGTGTGCGTGACGCTACAGAGGACAAACGCTGCTGCGCTGGACCCGTTTGCAGCAACGTCATCGATCAAAGCGAATCGTATCGAATCGAATCGAATGACGACAACAACAAAAACAAATCGATGCAAATTTACGAGAGTAAACGGAAGTAATCGCAATCGGAAAGTAAATGTAACCTATTGCTGGAGATATATATATGAATGTATGTATGTGTGTGTGTGTAATGCAAACAACTATGAACTTCTACGCTTGCATGGGTGCGTAGTTATTGGGCAAACTGTCTGTCTGGCTGTGCAGTCTGTCCGTGTGTGTGTGTGCGCGTGTGCCAGTGGGTGTTGTTGTGCGATTGTGTGTGTGTGTCTGTGCGACAGCCAGTCTGCGCTTATCAAGGCAAGGCCAGCGAGAAATTCGTCGCTGCTGTCGCTGGCAAACATCATCAGGCAGCAGCGCCATCAGCTGTGTGTGCAAACTGTGTGTGTGTGTATGAGAGTGACAGGTGCAAATCCAGGCTCGACAATAATTATTTGCATAAACAAAAGGACCTTTTCCTTTTTTTGTTTTTTTATGTGTACCTCTTTCGCCACTAAGCGACGTCGCTGTCCTCGATGATTGTTGCTGCTGCTGCTACTTCTGCTGCTGCTGCTACTGCGATGTCTTTGTCACAAATTGCTTTCAGGTGGTTTTCTATTTCATCAATTGCAGGCGCAACTACGTTTGGAATGTATTAACAATCCAGTTGCGCCACACAAAACACAATTTCTTCGATTTTTTGTAACAAAAATCAATGTACTATTCACTTTTTGGCATCATATTTTCTATTTTCTTTCTTATGCTGCTTCTTCTTTTACTGAGTTAACACAAATATTTGCTCTGGTAATGTGCAACAACAGAGCTCTGCACAACAACAGCACGTTAACATAGTATTTTGATGCTGCCAACTGGTGATATGAAAACCATATCCACTTCAATTATCGATAGTCTGATTGGCTTTCCATACTAATCGAAAAACCGAATAAATCGCAAAGTTAACGAACAAAACGAATTTTATGGGAAACTATATATTTTATTATTAGTTTTAAGCGCTGAAATGAATAGAATTTACAATTTGTTAGTTGTGTGTGTATGTGACAGAAACATAAACTGAAAATAATAGTGCAATTTAATCACATGCACTTGCTTAGTTTATACAGAATTGGCGGCAATTGCTTTTCTCTCTTTTTTTGGGGAAGAGGGATCGGGGATCGTTAAACTCTAAATCACTCTCAAAATTCGATTTCCCATTATATTTATACGCTTCTTTTTGTTTCTTTTATATGGTAAATAGATACTGTATGTGCTCATCATCATCATTCGATTCTGTCCAAAATGTACAATCTCTCAATCTTTGTTGCTGCTCCTCTCATGGCTTGTGACACCGCGACAAACTAATAAATAATTGTTCGTTTAAATTCTAAGTAAAAAAGGCTGTACCTTAGCCCCGAAAAGATAAAGGTCCGAAATTCGTAAGCCTATCCTCTCTTCTCCATCTAACCCGAAAGATCTCCCTGATCGAAGAGCGACTGATCATAGAGTTCGGCAACAACACGACGGCCACCAAAGAAGCGTCCATGGAGTGCATCCTTGCCACGCACCGCCTCAACGCCGGCGGAGAACTCCACAAAGATCTTAACAATGATCTCGGCCTCATCATCATCCTCGTTTTCAGTTTGTTTCTCATTGAAAATGATGACGCGACTGACTGTGCCGAATTTGCTGCACTCCTCCTGGATCTCCTCCTGCAGCATATCATCAACGTCATCGGGTCCGACCATATTTCGCAAGATAATGACACGTGAATCCTGTGGCCGCATTAACCGCTGCATCACCAGCTGCCGTGCACTCTGACCCTTAATGGACATGTTCTCCTGCTGCTGCAGCGTCTGCACATCACCCTCATCCATCAGTTTCTTCTGCAGTTCCTCTTGCTGTTTCTCCTGTGCCTTCTTAATGTTCTCCGACAGATTCGCTGCAGTGGCAGCTGCATTGTTGGCAGCTGCTGACATTGCGGTCACTACCGACGCACCATTACTGGCCTCGACCACGCCGCCGCCCAGTGGAGCTGGGGCGGGCAATACTGTGGCCAAGGTGACGACAGCTGGTGGTGTTGCTAGCAGTGCAGGTGGTGGCAATGTGGGCGCCACACTCTGTAGCGTGGGTAAACCAGTGGGAACACCCAGCAGACTAGGTCCGCCAAGTCCGGCTGGAGCCTGATACATGCCCGGAGGAAGCAACGCCGCCACAGGAGCTGTGGGCAAAGCCAGAGCAGGATGCAGTGCGGCGGCTGTAGTTGCAGCCGTTATAACTGGCATGGCATTCACCTTGGCTGCAATGCCCAATCCTGGTGTATTCTGCGCTAGACCCAACACAGCATTACTGGCCACAGCATCCAGCGCTTGAATCTTTGCAGTCGCGGCAGCAGCAGCAACGGCAGCTGCAGTTGGCATCGTTGAATTTGTTGCGGGGCAAGACAGCACATTCGGTGGCGTTATGGAGCGTCCAACTCTGAAGAGAATAAGAGAGAGAGATTAAAGATACAGTCAATTCTTTAAGCTTCTCCTGCTACTCACCTCAGCAATTGACCACCTAAATCGAAGAGATTCATGCTGGCAATGGCCTCGTCCATGGCCTGTTTGTTGGCATACTCAATGAAGCCATATCCCTTGTGCGAGTGCACCGAAGTGCCCTGGGCCAGCTTGCAGTATAGTATGGGACCGAAGGCCTCAAACACACTCTTGATGTCATCCTCCGACAGATCGGGATGTATGGAGGCAACATAGATGCGATTGAAACTCTTTGCCTCCTCCTGCACCTCATCGATGACTTGCTGAGCCTGTGGCATGTTGCTTGGCCTGCCCACCTTGATGTTGCGTCCACCCATCAATGCGCCATTCATTTGCTCCAATGCCAGCTGTGCTCCCTCCGGTATTTCATACTCCACAAATGCAAATCCCTTGTGTTTCTGTGTTATGGGGTCCCAGGACATATTGATCGATTTGATGGGTCCGAATGGAGTGAAGGCAGCACGAATGGTGTCCTCCTTGAGCTCAAACGATATGCTGCCCACATAGACTCTAAAATGGGGAAAGAAAGGGACATTAGTTGTGTCTTTAAGGCAGGTAGGGAGGAGGGTTAGAGCTTGTTCTGCTCAGATCTTATCAGCTAAGCTGCACAGGCAACATTGACTAGCTCGATCAGCTCCAATAACGCAGAGCACTGATCAACAAAGACAATATTATTCACTTTGGACACTCTCCAGGTTTTGCATCATAACACAGAAATGGGAATTACAGGGTATCTATATAGGGGCGTGTCTTACCTGCACATGAGTGCCAGTGCCTGCTGTCGCTGCACCTGTGTGCGTTGCGTGGCCAACTGTTGCTGCTGATGGGCCAGAGTTTGCTTCATCAACACCATCTTGATGCTCTGCTCCATGGCATATTTCTTGGCCTTGCTAACCAGATCATGTTGCTCCGATGTCAGCTTGGGCAGTGCGCCGCCCAGCAATCCCAGCAGTGCAGAACGTGTGCCAGGTCCAAACTTCACATCGCCCGTCTGTTTCAAATCATACAGTGGCTGCGAAAGGTAGGGAATTTTCGAATCCGCTGACTTGCCTAGAATTGGGAACAAAGATTAGTGCATCTCATAGACATAGATAACGTTGCTTGCTCATCATCATCATCATGATCATCAACATTAAACCGATCAGAATCGTGAATGCAATTTGGTTTTTCGATTTGTTTTCATTTTGTTTGTTTTGTTTTTCTTTTAGTTTTATGTCAGCGCTGCAAAGGCAACTCGCGGCAAGAGCAAAGACAATATGACAATATAGAAGAAGAAGCTCAGGTTGCACGGCAGAGTTTGCATTTGAAAGCGACAAAAAACCACAAAAATCCCTTGCCTCCTGCAAGAAAGATAAAGACAAAAAGGAAAAAATAGAATGAAAAAAAAATCATTAATCAGAAAGAGTTTTGGCTGGCCGGCGGCGAACTACATATGGTATCATTGTGTACGTATGTATTGTGTATGTGTGCGGGTGTAGGTGTGTGTTTGTGGTCTGGAGAAGATCAGGAACTGCTTGCGCGGGCCGTGATTCGACGACTCGATTCAGTCACATAGAGCAAGAGAGAGATAGACTACAACACACAATGACAATTAAATAGCTATCGATGTTGTACACACAAATACAGTATTTTATCTGGTCTCTTTTGTTATCGATATCGTTCGATTAGCAGCAACATATCTGCATTTGCTGCGCGGTACACTTATCGGTATTTTTCATTCTTTTTTTGATTTTGGGATTTATATTTACATTTGTCTTTTGGCTTTTGCTTTTGTCATTCGTTAAGAGAGGCTGGAAAATGCAAGAATAAAAAGAAAGCACCCATATAAATGAAAACATAAATTATCCTATTATTTCAGATACGTAATATTGTGCAAGGTCTAAGGTATTATGTGTGCTGTGTGTGTGGTTGTGATGTTTGTAGATATTTTTTGAGATAAATGCAGTATTTCTTTTTTTTTAACCGAATTCTGATAAAGCATTCTCTTCCAACGGACATCCAGCCGGCAAATCGTCGCCGCACAAATCGCAACCAAAGAAGAAATTCAAGTAGGAACTGTTCACACCGACGCAATGTCTCCAACAACACCAACAACAACAACAAAAATCTCAGCGACGTAACAATAATAATCTGTCATTATTATCTATCTACTTTTTTGGAGTATATCGATATGCAGGTATTTATCGAGTAGAAGAGATAGTGCGACATCGGGATGCCTGTGTGTGCGTATGCGTGTGTTTGGAGGACGACGATGTGCACAGTTCCTGCAAATGTATTTGTATAAATAGAAATTATAAGCGACCTTATATGTGCGTTTCGATACGGTTTTCCATGAGTTGGGGGCGTGGTAGTATACATATTGACTTGAAGGGTCACACATTACATTGCTCAGTGATAAAAAAGAGAAAAATAAAAAGAAAAACAAGACGCTGAAACGATAATAAGAGCAACAATATGTTTTAAGTTGGTTAAGTAGATCCGCCGTACCTTAATCATGTTGTTGTGTGTGAAATTGGTAAATTCTGTTTTTTTTTTCATTTCATTTCTTTTCTCATACATTTACTAAACTTGCACTATTTATTTTAAATTGTTTATGTTGATGTTCCTATATCGAGCCAAAACTGATGATGAATGTACGATCGGAAAACAAGACGGACCCTATAATTACTGAGGAGCTCGGGAGAGGAGAGGAGAGGAGATGGGGCTCATCAGGTTGACCTGGCGGCGTAGCACATTTGATATGAAGCCGAGACGAGGAACTCTGCACACACACGACGATATAATCGCGACGATTTTTTAGACGGCAATAGCAGTAGTTGTAGTAGTAGTAGCAGTAGTAGTAGAATAGTAGTAGTACTGGTACTGGTAGTAGTAGTGGTATTAGCAAACTCTGAGTTGGTCATCTCTTTCGCGATTCTCGACTAAGTCGGAACAGAAAAAACGCTTACAAAATAAATACAAAAAAGAGAGAATAGAGAGAGAGAGAGAGAGAGATAGAGAGAATAGTTATATGCTTTTTTATATTAGTTTCGTTGCGTTGCGGTTTTCAGTGTTGATGCGGCGAGGATTCACAGATCTTATACACTCTGGCTGGCTCTCTTGGGCCCTATATACTCTATAAATCAGTCGAGAGCGTGATGTGCAGATCTTTTCTGTGTTATGTAGAGTATATGTATAATAATATTGATTGTTATTCGTGTGTGTCGTACGACACATTATTGGATACGACATTTTTATTGAGTGGGAGTCGAGTCGAGTCGGGAGATCGCGTGTGCTTTGGACTGACTTGACTGTATTCGATTTCATATTCGTATTCGTTATATATCGTTATCGTTTCGGTTTGGTTTTGGTTTTCGTTATTGTTTTGACTCTCACCTCACCTCACCTCACTTGAGATCATCGTGCGTTTATGAAGTCTGCAATTACTTAAGCAGAACAAAAAGAAAAACCGATTATTTAATACCGTCTATGCTGGCCCTTAAAATGCAACGAAGTAGAAGTAGTAGAAAAGAGAGAGAGAGATGTGTATGCAATGTTTATGTTTACAGAGAATATATATATATATATATAATATATAGAGAAGCACAAAAATATATAATAATAATAACAATGATTGATATATTTGTATATATATATTTTCCTTCATGTTTGATCGTTGTTTCTTGCCTTCCTATGTATATTGCTCTTTTTATTTTCTTTTTCTTTTTGGTTTTGTTTTCTTTTGTATAAACTAACATACATACATATATATAAAAATATATACTTGATTCGGGGGGTTCATTCAGACATACATACTTATGCGTATATAAACAATTCTCGCAACCGCCATAAACACTTACCCGAGTCGGAACGCGATCGCTTTGTGACTGGCATCTCGCTTATTTCACGCTGATCATCCGAACGCGGCGATCTGGAGGCTCTGTCGTTGCTGCCCTGTAAATGGAAATGCGAAGGTCACCGGGTTAGTTCACGTACAGCAGGCAGTTGAGGTAGGGGTCCGGGTTCAGGTGGTAGCGACGGCTGCTGCGTTCAGACAGATAGATACACACGGAAACAGTTGCAAGACACACAGTCTATATATATATATATATATATATATATATATATAGCTTTTACTTTCAGCAACTATTTGTTTTTTTTTTCTCTTTTATCTTCACAATTACACGAAATTGAAAACTAAAAGAAAATGTGCAAATTTTGCAGGGTGCACACACGCTGAGAAACTGAGACTGCTGCGGCAGCCGCACACACGCCAAGTGAAATTCCAAAGCCCACTGTATTCCAAATAACAATGGAAAGTTTGTTGTTTGGGTTTAAAACGTACCATCCTAACTGTTTACACGATTAAAACTTTGTTTTTTTATATTTCGCTTTGTTTTAAAATGATAAAAAAGGTTTTTAATTTTTGCGAAAATCTGATGCGACGTCAAGAGAAATGGATACGGGCAGAAAGCACTTGCGTATGGCATCGATAACGGGATCGGCGCTACATATCGATACTTGCTACCAGTGTTGAACAGCGCAAAGGTATCGATATCGCGTAAGAGTGGTCACCCTATTCTATATTATATTCAAATTTTCATTAATCGTCCTACTCTGGTCAACAAACCTTATCAAGTGATTCATTCATTATAAACAAAGACAGAAAACAGTAAAAAAAAAAATGGAGAGAACTGATCAATGCATGGGCAAGGATGTTGAAAATTCCGATGATGTACCGGATGCCCTAGGCAGCAACCCCACAAGTGCATCCACTAGCTCCAATAGCACTAGTTCCTCGGATTTCGCCAGTCGCAAGTATAAACCCAAAATGGACACATGCCGACATGGTGCGGAGGACAACATGAAGCACAAACATCGCGGAAAGGCAATTATTTTCAACCATGAATTCTTCGAAAACAATCGAGAGACTCGAAGAAAAGGAACACAAAAGGATTGTACGGACTTGCAGCGCGTACTTACAAAACTAGGATTTGATGTAGAAGTGCATGAGGACTTAAAATATGCAGATATTAAGAGCACAGCTGAGACTGTTGCTAATCAGGATCATAAGGACAACGATTGTCTGCTGGTAGTGATACTCTCACATGGAATAACAGGGTCCATTTTCGCCAAGGATAAAGGTTATAAACTCGACTCTATCTGGAGTCTCTTTACAACCCAGAAATGTCCGTCGTTGGCCGGTAAGCCGAAGCTCTTCTTCGTGCAGGCCTGTCAAGGTAGCGGATTAGATAATGGCATCACAATGCCACAGATTGAATACGATTCCGCTCAAACTTCAGACAACAACATTCCTCTTCATCCGGACTTTCTGATTGCCTATTCCACAGTGCTAGGATTTAAGGCGTGGCGCAATCTAAAAAACGGTAGCTGGTTCATCTAGGCTCTCTGTGACAAGTTGGAAGCTAATGGCACTAGCCTAGACATACTCACTTTACTCACCTTTGTTAATCACCGTGTTTCCCTGGACTATGAGACCAAAACTAAAAACCCAGAAACCAATAAAAAAAAGATGATGCCCAACTTTATGTCCATGCTGACAAGAATTTTGATATTCAGCGAAAAGCCATCGATCGGAGTAGAACAAGTTCCATGAATATACTATGTATGCAGGATCAAGGGTATCGCACAGAATATCTTTATCATAGAAATATAATGATTAATGTAACATTTTCATGGCATATCAACTGTCCTTAGTGATCATTTGATAATTGTGTAGAATTCTTCTCTCATTTACTAACTCTATCTGGAAAGTTATTCCTACTAATTAGGATGGAATCGGTCAAACTTATGCTCGTTGTCTTGATCACAGCATACATAAATTGTAAGGACTTATACCAGGCACGACTTTATACCTCAACCTGATCTGGGAGTCATCAATAAAAATATAAGCTACATTCATGTCGATTTACATATAATGATTACATGTTTGTGTTATATAAAATAAACTTTTGGTCTATTGATCTTAAATTGTTTTATATTTATAAAATTAAGATTTGAATCCAATAATTAATTGTTATTGATGCTGTTCTAAACAGCTATAAGAATTTATACATTGATTTATATCTATGTAAGAGCCAAATATATATTAAAATTAAATATATTATATTTATTATATAATATATTGAACATATTTTAGTTTTGTCTCTTCTGCTATTTTACAAATATTCTAAAAATATTGGCAATATACGTTAGAATCGCAGTAGTTCGATTATTCCGATTGACAAATGAATGTAACCGCTTTAGTTTTGCGATAGTAAGTACCAGAGGGAAGCATAGCCAAATTACATGAAAATAAACTAGATAGAGCAAATATATCGATATAATCCCACAATTGAACTTTAAGAAAATAGTTAAATTGGCAGCACTAGTACTAGTATTTGCCCCTTAACAGTAAAGAATTGACCTGATATGGCAACTTTCACAGCTGTTCACAGTGCAGATGATCTGCATTTGTCATTTCTAGTCAGCTGTGGTGTAGTGAAGAAAACGTCTAGTAAAAAGTGCAGCAATAACAATTACTATTTATTATTATTATTAAAACTTCAAGGTACGTTCTATTTATTATTCAACCGGTGTCTTAAATATTACAGCTAACAGCTATCTTTTGCCTATATACAACTCTCGATCCGTACTTTTTATTGCTATGATGTCATCTTAGACTTCCCATTCAATTTCATGTAAGGGATTACAAAGGCAATATTGGTGCGAATTGGTTGTGTAGTTTAATGGGATGTTGAGGAGGCGTGGCAGTTGCAAATGTCATGATGCAATAACTGTCTAAAGTATACATGATGAAATGTATAAGGAACTATTTTGATGAATAACTTGATTTAAGTAACGCCTCCACTTTGTATTCAGTTTCATTATTTACAAACAGTTTAACCGTTTTTTAAATCACATATTCCATGGCTATTTTTCAAAATTTACAAGATCTTTATGTCTGCATGTGTGTGTGTGTATGTGTATTAGAGCCTTCTTCAGTTGAGTCATGATTTTATTTAAATAATAACATCATGAGTCAAGTGATGTTACTTCAGTTACATCATGTACATACATACATCATCAACAAAGTTAAAAAAAAACATTTTCCTTCAACCGAATTCAAACTAAAACTTATAAAATAAATGAAAAATAAAACCCTCCGATGATATTGTTGTTATCCTGCATTCGATAGATCGATAACCGCACGGCGGATAAGTACTTTGTATATAAATTAATGAGACCAGACTAATCAACAGATTGCTAAGTACACGGTTGCTTCGATTAAGTGTGGATTGCGTATATATGTGTGTGTGTGTGTGTGTGTGTGTGGGTATGAATTCCTCTAGGTCTTTTGTTGTTGTTTTGATTTGTATATGAGCTTTGGTAGAGCACCTGAATGTCGAGCCGGGAAGGCAGCAGCTTTTCAAGCTCGCCTACCTTCTATCCGTACTCGACGCAGACGATATATTGCAATGCGCCACAGTCGCCTAGGATAACAGATCATCTTCCATGCTGTTGATCAGTATCTTCTTGTCTTCCTTAATGCACTTTCTGTCACGCGACGAGAATGTTTGCTCCACCAGTTTGGGATCAAAGCAGGGCTAGAGAGGAGGGTAATAAAATGATCAGTTCATGGCATCATTACTAGGCTGCCCTTAATATCACTTACTGTCTCACAGATGTTCATATTACAGCAGTTCTCAATAGTAATCTCGCACTGCTCGGTGGCCAGTGGACGATTCGTGAGCGGCGTATCACTGGAGGAGTTGTGACGCAACTGCTTACGCACCACAAAGGTCTTCTTGATGTGCGGACGCTTTGGCTTGTAGATCAGTCGCAGGCCATGCACAATGACAGCCACCAGGGTAAGTGAGAGCACAATGCCCACAACCAGCACAATAATAACTCTCCCCGTCCACACGCTCGGCTTGCTGCATGGCAGCTCCAACTCGGGAGCACGGTACTCCGCTGGTGCGCTGGTGCCATTGATGTTCAAAATCATGTAGCAGCTGTGGAAATCAACAAAAGGATTAATCACTCTGCACTGTGCATTCAACTGCCAATCTACTTACAAGTCCTGACAATGTCCCGGCACCTTTGTGTTCGGTAAGTCCCTCAGCAGTTCACAATCTCTGGCACAGACCACGGTCAGATTGTGCTCACAGCGTGTGCCCACAAACAGATCCTGTTCGCAGTAGCATTTGGGAAGATTATCCTCAATCTTACAGATGCCATTCACACAGAAGTTATGGCACATGTTTATCTCACAACGGGCACCCTGGAAGCCGGGCAGACATTCGCAGTCCTTGGACCAGTTTCTTCTGCCCACATATGTGCCACCATTGAAGCAATGATCTCTCTCCAATTGCTCCACACGCTCCATAATGGGATTAGGCGTTGTCGTCTTGAACATTGTGTTGTTCAACATTCGCTGCTGGATCTGCCTGACAATGACAACGCATTGGCCAGCCTTAGGCACTTGCTGATAGAATCCTGTACGTGCCACAACTCCGTGCACTTCCTTCTCCCAAATGAAAACCCTGCTGCCTGGTAGCTTGCTGCTGCTGCTGCTTGTGGTGGTACCATTGATTGCCGTACCATTCATACGCTTGGGTACCTTCCACACCGCCTGATCATCGAGGTCTGTCCAATAGATCGAGTCAGCTGTGACGGCCAATTGTATGGGCGTCTGATGTGTATCCCTGGCATGCAACTGACGATCGCTACCATCCAAGTTGGCGCTCTCAATCATAAAGGAGACGCCCTCCGAGTCATCGATCCAGAAGATACGATCGGTTAGTTGATCCACTACAATGCCGCTTGGATTGAATATGGAATCCGCAATCATCTGTCTTCCAGTGCCATTCAAGTTGCTACGCTCCACTGATCCCTTCTGGTTCTTTCGATTTGTCCAGTACAATTGACGACGGCAAATATCGATAGCAATGCCATAGGGACGAGAGCCCTCTTCGCTCAAATCCAACACCACTTGGGGTGCCAGTGTCAGGTTCTTCTTGCTGAGCTTGAAGATCTTGCTGTGCTCCCTGTCGGTCCAGTAGAGTTCGTACTCGATGGGATCGTAGGCTAAGGCTGTAACCGAATCATTGCCCGTACGCTGCACCACCTGCTTCATAATGGGTGAGGAGACTGGCGATGCAGCTGTCGTTGCGTCGTGTCGCAGCGAGAAGATGCTGCCCTTCTCCCCAGTCTTGCCATGGAAGTAGATCGTCTCCTCGCTCTCATCGAATGTCAGCGCTGAGAGATAGCCGCATTTGTGCGCCGCCGAATCAACGTATTTCCATTGACCATCCATGAATTGGATATTGTCTTTCAGCGTGACGGCATAATCTGTAAAAGTGCAAACGATGCATTAGTCGGCAGTTAACACACACACACAAGTGACTATTGATAAGATAGGCGCCCCACCATCCTAACAACAATAAATTTATCAAGGGAAAGGAAGTGCTGCAGGCGGTGGAGAAACTACCAGAAAATTAAGCTCAATCAGCGTGTGGTTGGAGTGTTCCAATTGAGTTAACAATCTAGAGATGCACATGCCTCGTGACACGAAACAAAACGGTTGATCTGGAAGCCCTATCTATCTTCTTGGCTTTAGAATGGGTAGGGAAACTTCTAGGAAATAAGGTACAATCAAACTCCAGAGAAGGACTTGCCTCGTGTAACACGAAACGGAATTCCTTCTATCTTTTTTCCTGCTAATTTCCATACTGTTAACGGAAAAGAAGATGGCGCAGGGGGAAGGAAACTTGTAGAAAATTAAGCTCAATCAAGAGATGCGTCTAGAGCTGTCCCGTGACACGAAACAGTTAAATTGTTGTGCCTCTCTCTCTCCCCTTTCCCAGTATCGTTTAAAGGGTTCTACTTTCAATCAAGATCAAGAATTTTTGAATCAGGCCCTTGTTTGTGTGCGAATTTCATTTAATTACGCGCCAAATTCAATTAGTTAGAACAACTAATACGTAATAATGCCATTAAATTAATGATGTGCTCGACATTTTGACACCTCAGGGGAATCTCTATTGCACAACCCACTCTCCCACAAAAAAAGAAACGTGTAATCAATTTGTTTACATAGACCGTCGTGTCGAGTCTGATTTTGTGATAAGATGCGCGGTGTGATTGATCCCGGGGATCTGTGTGAAAATCCCCAACAGGGAAAACAAATTGATCTATGACATAGGTCAAGATAGACACGACATTACCTAACCAGGAGCTGCAACGCAATTGCGTATTTCATTTCGATCTTTCTGCTACGAAATTACAAATTTAGATTTCTCTCTCTATACCAGTCGAACCGGTTGCACCCAAAAAAAGGGGGCGCACATTTTAATTTTGGCCAGTTGTTAATTTCGTGCTTAATGGAATCTTTGTTATGCTTAAGTTAAGAAAGTAAATATAAAGCAACCTGAGCGGAAAGATTCCTGTTGCCGCGGAACTGATTTGTAGCTGACGTGAACTAAATGAGCGGAACAACAACAGAACATGCAGCAGGCAACAGGTGACCCGGCAGCAACAGCAGTTCCGTAACAGATATAGATCTGAAGGCCCCCCCCCTTTCAACGGGCGGCAGCTGCACCTGCGCAGCTTTCACTTTCCCACATCTGCTGCTTGGCAATTGTTCAATCTATCGATATGTCTAGCACGATAAATTGTTTACCTGTAGTTCAATTAATCAATTCTTCGTTTCGGCGGCCATTGGCCCGACCACAGATCCAAAGTTTGCGGGTCAACGTCGCGTGCTTAAGTCGCAGAGCACCAAAACACGCACACACACGTACACATGCATACATACATATTTATTTTGTTATGTCTATTTAGCTAATTGTTTATTGTAAAAAATAACAATAACGAATTAGCAAACCTTTCCAACGCTCAGACCTGGCTCTGAGGGTCTTTGTTTTGACCTTCTCACTACCTTGAGGTCAGCGATTTATCGATGCAGAAAAAAAAGTTTATATTGTTGTTTACCTTTGCCACCATGAGCAGTGGAGTTCCTTTTTATAAAAACCAGAAAATTGCAGTCTTTGATTCACAATTATGTTAACAGAAGTCAATTACCGCAATTAAATTAAAATTTGGCTTTAGATCGATGACTCAACAATCTCAACAATTAGAGTTCGTATATACTGAAAAATACTGAATACTCATAGAATACAGCAAGGAATCGGTAGGATGTTCGTCAACACTGTTTGACTTATGCAAGTCAACACTGTTTGACTTATGCAAGTCAACAAGGATTCGTTTGGATGTTTGTTAACACTGTTTGACTCATGTAAGGAATCGTTAAGATGTTCGTCAACACTCTCTCAATTCTCTTACTAAAAGGGAATACCCTAAATGTCATATGAATTCATTATCTTCGACGTCACGACCTGTCACAAGATTTATGTATTCATAGAGATTGCTAGAGTCTTCTACTGATCAATGACATTGACATTGGCGCCGTTTAGATAATCGAGCATGTTTGTTTTGATTTGATAAGTCCGATTTTTTGGTGAAGCTTTGTTTATACAATAAATAAAAAGGTATTTCAGGAATTTTAGCTTGTTTTAGATGATAAGCAGGATACTCAAACTATGTTTATAGACCTTATTTTATTGGTTCCATAATGCATACTCACACTGGTCAATCACACTTTGAGTGTATTTGTTTAGGGTATGTTTCCAAAGGGAATACTTATCAGCTTGAAAGATTTCATGTAGAAGAACAAATATTGAATGTGTAATTCCAATACCATTAATACCATTAATGTACCAAGAATACTGGTATAGTATTTCCATTAAAAAAATCTTGGAATTCCTTTCAAGATTAAAAGATTAAACTGAGGAAAAACACACACACATACAAACATACGTGTATGTATGTATATGTATAGGGACCGCTTGAACTAATGCAGATGAAATATTTCCCATAGAATCAGAAGATAAGTATGACAGGTGCAGGTGCATTGATCTTATTGAATGAAAACGTTTGTAAACCGGTTTTCAATCAACAGATGCTGTTTGATTTAACGTACTTTATCTTTTATCTCTTGCAGGCGCCAACAAGTGGTTCCGATTGTAAATAAAGCAGAACAGCGGTACCACGTGGAAATAGCTGAGGCGTAACTGGAATACCCAGCATATATATTCACACATGTGTGTGTAGTGTACTTATTCACATGAGCGTATGTGTATGAGTATCATGTTTCGATGTGCGGTTCCACTTAACGGACGAAAATGAGAGCTCGGCGTAAATCAACTCTTTGCCATTTCTTGACAGACGAAGCAATGAAATGTTGAAAGAAACAGCAATAACAAAAACAATCAATTCAGCAACAAATATCAACAACAACAACACCACTGAGCCGGCAAATTTTGTGGCATACGTGCCAAATTAACAACTCTTAATGGCGGCCTCCCTGTGGCAATGCCGGTTCGCTCTCTTTCTGAGAGAGAGAGAGAGAGGCAGTGGCAAGAGCGATGGTGGGGGTGAAAGTGCACGAGGCAATTGAAGTAACGGCACAATATACACGAAAAAGAGTGCAAAGAAGAAGGAAATCTAACTGATTTCGATTGTGTATTATGAAATTGCTGAAATCGCTTCAATGTGAATTGATAAACGCCATTGACATTGATAGCAGAACGAGCAGAAACGCGAAACTGAAACTAACGCATAATGAAAAATCGTATAATCAGCTGATAGCGCAGATAACTATAGCCCCAAGCGCACACACGACACGACACGAACGTGTCGAAAGCAAAAAAAAAAAAAAAACACGCACAACATGGCCAAAAAAATATTTGTGCACACTCACACACCTGCATATTTATACAACACATGTGTGTGTGTCTGTGTGTGTTTGTACATATGTTTTAAACAGTAGAATTTTATTTTGTTCTTTGCAATAACTAAATGTCAACCGATTACATAAGAGAAAGAGATAGAGAGAGAGAGGGGAGAACTGGCTGCCAATGGGATTGCACATTGCAAACGATTCTAACATAACTGCAAATTGATTTCTAATTGCCAACACGAGGGGGGGACCAAAGAGACGGCCACTCCGACGAGCTCACAGGTCAGGTGGAATGACAGACAATGTGACAGTGTTGCCACACGGTAATGGACCAACTTTCTAACCACCTTGCTAATCGTGTCGCACCAATTGTATAATAATATATATATAAACATAATTTTAGATGGAACTTACCCCAGCCAATGTTAGAGGAGGATGCAATTGATTTTGGACTGACTGCTAGAGCCACGACAGCTAGAACAGCCAGTTGTAGTTTCAGTGAACTATACTTCATCATATTTGTTGTTTGTATTTTATGCTAGAATCGCCTATAGGTGTGAACGATGAGGGACGATGTTGCACAACTCAAAAAACTTAATGCACACGGATGAATTTTGGTTATGTTTTGGGAAGAGACCTCCTCGTTGGCAAAGCAAGTGCAGTTGGAATTTGAGTCACGGAGTTGAAGTCGAGCGGGAAGCATCAGCATGTGGTGCTTATTTTTACGTGAATATGCAGACAGGGAGGGTTGTTAAACGCAACCGACCCAAGGACCCACACAGCCGAAACACTTATCATGAACTGAAACTCATTTCTGTCGATTCTTTCAATTTACATTTTCAACCCAAATGAGCAGTGTTGCCGGATTTTTTGAGAGAAGAGACGATAGATTAGCACGATTGCAATTGACAAGGCGCCAAGATCTGACGATTGATACTTATAGATCTCTATAGATAGTACGAAAATAACATGTCAAACTTCTTCGTGTTCGACTTAGTTTAAGAGATATAGCCTCCGATAAGTCTCGATTTCCCATACAAACTCTCAGTTGAAATGGCCAGTGTGACCAGGTTTAATAAAGTCAAGTCGTTCGTATTTTGATACATGACTATGGTCTCACTGTGTTTTCTTACAGTTTGTATTTGAAATGAGATAACGGATTTATTGTTAAAACCAGGGACTGTAAAAATAACTCATTAAAACTCAAAAAGTACTGATTGTTGAGTTTCATTTGTTTCGTAGTAATGATTGTTTTTTGAGCGAAAAAATTTCGATTGTTGTCTTTGAATCATCCTTAGGATGCCTTTGCTCCTCGTTTCGGTATCTTCCCCAATTTCGCTATCTTGCTTATGATCATTTATTGTCATCGTATTTTTGACACTAAGTTTATGTACCGTATTTTCGAAAATTGGCGGGCATACCCCATGTCAAATTTTATGAGCCCTCAAAATTAGGCTACAAATTGTCGTGCATGGGCTACAGCTGGAACAGCGTTGAACAGATTTCAAAGTGAGACACACTTATTGCGCTTGAACCGTTCATTGCTAATTTTCAAATAAATCTAAATTCTAAACGCAATGTACAAAAATGCATTAAAGGGAGGTATACGAACCGCAAAGCAGGCCTGGAAATTTCGAAACGGTGATTACGCACAAATATTTCATTGAACAATTCTACTTAGCAAACATTCGGTCTGCATAACAATACACACACACGTCGTGCGCAGTGATCAGCTGTTCGGCCCGTTTCCACTTCATTCCCCATTCCCTCTGACAGTGGGTCACACTGACAGCGTGTGTTGTTTTTTTCGCCACACCAGAGGAAACCGCCAGCAGTTGTTGCCCGCAGTATTCTTTCTTCTATTTCTAAAATATTTAAACTCGATTCAAATTCAATGTAAGTAGATATATTTATCAAACGTCATCATCGTATGTTACAGAACTCGGAAAATTAAATTTGGATTTGGCAAAAGCAAATTCAGATTTCGAACAGCATCTGTGTGAAGGTAAGCACTGCAATGCACCCTCCGTAGCCCCTGTTCTGTCTACATTTCCTGCTGTTAACAATATCAACACACACTGCAAAAAAAGTGCATGTAATGCTAAAATAGACCTTAACAAATTGCAATTTTAATATACCCTTAACAAAACAAAAATGTGCTAGATTATTTCCAGCAACAACAATCCACTGCCGCTCCCCTTGTCGTTACTACCCGCAGTTACTAAACAAGCCCAGCCAGATCCAGAGCTACCATAGCAATTGTAATCTGAAGACGACGTACTTCACTCGTGCTTTGACCGCCACCGCTATTCCCCCCCGCCACTACTAACGCCCTCGTTTCGTTACGCTCGTCGGGCCTTCTTGATAAGCATTTTGCATATCTACGTGCTACAGAGACGTGCCACCTCAATACGTTGGTATCATCCAAGCAGTTTGTTAAAGTGCAAAAGCAATTCTATCGTGACTATTCGACGGTCTCCTTGGGTGCTCCTCTCAAGAATAGCGACGCTCCACTCTTGGGTGATCTGTGCAATCGTTATCGTGCCATACTCGAGCATAACTCGGCGGATATAATTGGATTGGAGGAGGATCGCAAGAAATCGGCATCTGGAGACTGCAGGCTCTTACACAACTGCTGTGCGCATCGTCAGGCAGCGGGAGAAGGACGCAATATGGCAGCCAAGGAGCAATTTCAACGCCTGCCCACCAATGTGGTGCCAAGGCACTATGAGCTCTTCCTCCAGCCAGATCTGGTGGCTTTCAGCTTTACGGGCAAGACAATCGTCCAAATCAATGTGAGTACCAACAACGATTACTCTCCCCTCTTGTTCCCTCTTCCATTTCGTTTCGATTGTTTTCGTGCGCCTCGCAACTTTCGCTTTCACCGCATATGTAAATATGAATGTGTGTGTGTGTTTGTTTGTATTGAATTTGTGACGTGTGCAAATTTTGGAACAGACTCTGTTAATGAAATGTAAATGAACGGACCTTCACACACACGCATAGACTGTTTGTGGGGACTGTTAAAGGAATGGAATTACACACACACGTAGTCTCTTTTTCTGTGGAGGCCCGCCTGTGTGTGTGCCCTTTTCTCTTTATGCTACAATTTGCATGCATTGCCAGTGTTGCCAACAAGGAAATGTTTCGCTCACTTTGTTGTGGCCATTTAAAATGACTGGCAACTTATGTCAAATTTATATGAAGTGCGCCAACCCCTTTGTCCATATCTCCTTCCGACACTGTTGATCATCTTATAACGGTGCACCACGTATTGTGTGTGTTTACGTATGCAAAGAAGAAAGGCAAAAAACAAATAGCAACGGGTTTGCAACGCTTCAACTTTCTGATGGCTTATCGCATACCCTATCGCGACTAATGCATGCACAAACACACACACATATATGTGCATGTGTGATTGCCTTTTAAACGGTTAACTTGGCCAAAACGAGTTTTTGTCTTCGGCCGGAAATCTGTAGAGCGCACAGTGTGCCTGCGCTATAACCAACACTGGCAATTGCCTGCAATATGTGCCTGAAACTGTTGCACACTCCACAGCACGCACTGTACTACATTCACCACGACCTTGAAATAACTGTTTATGGCAAATCTTTTTTTGCTTGTTTCGTTTCGTTTATCTTCTTCTTTGTTGTTGTTGTTGTGTTCATAACGGGGCATAAAATAACGGATAATGACGTACGATCATTGACTTGTGTGTATTGTGTACAGTGCCTGCGCATCGTTCTGGGAACTCATCTCGCCTCATCTGGACTCATCTCTAATTGCCCCCTATAATTATTGCAGGTCATAGAGACAACGACGAACATAACCCTGCATGCACTGGACATTACCATCGATAGTGCCGAGTTTCATTACGAGTGTGAGAAACTGAAGCCGAACACCATTAACTATTCCAAAGAGAATGAGACAGCATCATTGAAATTCTCCGAAGAGATACCAGCGGGTGCTGCGGGTGTCCTCTACTTGACCTTTACTGGTGAACTCAATGATAAAATGAAAGGCTTCTATCGCAGCAAATATTTTACGGCCAGTGGGGAGGAACGTTATGCCGGCGTCACCCAATTCGAGGCAACAGATGCGCGTCGTTGTTTCCCCTGCTGGGATGAGCCGGCGATCAAGGCGACCTTTGATATAACCCTAACAGTGCCCAAGGATCGTGTGGCACTCTCTAATATGCCAGTGCTCAAGGAGGATGCACTGCCGGGGTGATTTAAAGCGTATACGCTTCGATCGCACTCCCATTATGTCCACCTATCTGGTGGCTTGCGTGGTTGGGGAATATGATTATGTGGAGGCCAAGTCCGAGGATGGCATCATTGTGCGTGTCTTTACGCCAGTGGGCAAGAAGGAGCAGGGTCAGTTTGCACTGGATGTGGCCACCAAGGTGTTGCCATACTACAAGAGCTACTTCAACATTGCTTACCCGCTACCCAAGATGGATCTCATTGCCATATCGGATTTCTCCGCGGGCGCCATGGAGAACTGGGGTCTGGTCACCTATCGCGAGACCTTTGTGCTGGTGGATCCCAAGAATACGTCGCTGATGCGCAAGCAATCGATTGCACTCACTGTGGGACACGAGATTGCCCACCAATGGTTTGGTAAGTGCAGGGATTGCCTGCCAGCTCAAGCTAGCAACTTACTCTGCTTCCTTCTCTCTCTTTCTCTCTAGGCAATCTGGTCACCATGGAGTGGTGGACACACTTGTGGCTCAACGAGGGCTATGCCTCCTTTGTGGAGTTCCTGTGCGTACAACATTTGTTCCCGGAATACGATATCTGGACACAGTTTGTGACAGACATGTACACACGCGCCCTGGAGCTGGACTCGCTGAAGAACTCGCATCCCATTGAGGTGCCTGTCGGGCATCCTTCTGAGATTGATGAGATATTCGATGAGATTAGTTACAACAAGGGCGCCTCAGTGATACGCATGTTGCACGATTACATTGGGGAGGATGATTTCCGCAAGGGCATGAATCTGTATCTGACACGGCATCAGTATAGCAACACCACAACAGAGGATCTCTGGCAGGCACTGCAGGAGGCAAGCTCAAAGAATGTGGGCGCTGTCATGTCCAGCTGGACACAGCATAAGGGCTTCCCAGTCATCAGTGTGGAGTCGGAGCAGAAGAGCGAGACACAACGTGTGCTGCGCCTGAAGCAGCGCAAGTTTACAGCCGATGGTTCAAAGGCAGAGAATGATTGCCTCTGGGTTGTGCCCATTTCGGTGTCCACATCGAAGAATCCCAAAGAAATTGCCAAGACTTTTCTGCTCGAGAAGGCAGCCATGGAGATCACCCTTGAGGGTGTAACTGAAAAAGATTGGATCAAGATAAATCCCGGTACTGTGGGCTATTATCGCACCTGCTATTCGCAGCCAATGTTGGAGCAACTGCTGCCGGCTGTCACAGATAACATCCTGCCCCCCTTGGATCGTCTGGGTCTGTTCGATGATATGTTTGCCATGGTACAATCGGGTCAGGCAAGCACTGTCGAAGTCCTCAAACTGGTTGGCTCCTATCGCAATGAGAACAACTACACTGTGTGGACTGCCATCACCAATTCTCTTGCCAATCTTCATGTGCTCATCTCCCATACGGATCTCATGGAGCACTTCAATGCCTTTGGACGCAGTCTGTATGAGCCTGTGGTAACGCGTCTGACCTGGGAGCCACGTGATAATGAGAATCATTTGGATACATTGCTGCGCAGCCTGGTGCTGACACGCTTGGTATCGTTCCGTTCCCAAGAGGTTAGTGAGGAGGCACGCCGACGCTTCCGTAGCCATGTGAATGGCACCAAGATCTTGCCAGCCGATCTGCGCAGTGCCTGCTACAAGGCTGTGCTGCAGGATGGCAATGAAGCCATCTTCGAGGAGATGCTTACACTGTATCGCAGCACAGATCTGCATGAGGAACAGGATCGCATATCGCGTGCACTGGGCTGCATTGGTGACGTCAGACTGTTGCGTCGCGTCATCGAGTTTGCCATGTCGGTGAGTAGCCCAGGGACATATACAATACCATTCCCAATACTTAAATTTCCTTTAGTTCAATCTACTATACTTCCATCTCCTACAGTTCAATCTCCTTTACTTCAATCTCCTTCAATCTACTTCAATTCCCAATTCTTTAATTTCATATACTTCAATTTCTGATGCTTTCAAATTCCTACACTTCAATCTTCTACACTTCAATCTGCCGTGCACTTCAAACTCTTATCTTTCAATCTCTTACAGGGTGAGGTGCGCAGCCAGGATGCTGTATTCGTTATTGTTGCCGTGGCCGTGAATCCCAAGGGTCGCGAATTGGCCTGGGAATACTTCAAGGAGAATCACAAAGTGCTGATGGAGCGCTATCAGGTAAGTACACTCCCGCCTCTACTTGCTTGCCTTTGCTCATCAATCATTCCACGTTCTTCAGGGCGGTTTCCTGCTCACTCGTCTCATCAAGTATCTGATTGAGAACTTTGCCTCGGAGGAACGTGCACGTGAGGTGGAAGAGTTCTTCAAGAGCACCAACATACCTGGCTGTGAACGCACCGTTTCGCAGGCTGTGGAGACAATTCGCCTTAATGCCGCCTGGCTGGAACGTGATCTGGTTGAGCTTACCGAATATCTAACGAAGGAGTAGGGCGAGTCGAGGAAGAACGCATACCAAAGCATTTAACATACAACTACAACAACAAGAAGCAGAATAACCTGACCAAAGCTGTCACAACATCCCCCATATAGGTTAGACGACTCCTTAACTGGGCTAGACCCGGAGAGAGAGAGAGATCGTTGGCATTTACACACAATCCAAGCAGTTGCCCATCTTAAATGTAATGTGCACCCTACTCTATTATCCCTTATAAGCCTCAGTTATGTTGAGTTTATGACGATACAAATAAATGCAATTAAATAACGAATGGAATTGTCAATTATATTATAGAATTAAGTGTTAAGTATTAATATTCGTTAGGGGCACGATCTATGAGATCTATGGCATCCCTGCTGAGCTTATAGCTCCCTTTACAGTCCAGTTTTCATTCATCCTGGACCTTATATTCTTTCTTTATATTACTAAGGCTACTAAACTACTCTAGCTTTAAGCTATTATAACTTTAGAATCATCATTGTTATTATTGTTATATTCAGACTTGAAAGACTTGCGCTTTAGCTCCTGGCAACTTGCCCAGAATGTGGACAAACGTTGATCAGCATTCGAGCAGAATTCACGGAAATCTTTCAGCATCTTCAGTTGGAATAGTTCACCATCCACAGAGTTGTTGATGGTGAGTGCCTTCCACTTCTTGTTGGGTATCATGTGGTTCCAGGCCCACAGGAAACCCACCTTCTTGGGCACATTCGTATTGTTGGTATGTCCATAGACGCAACGGGTTACGTTCGCCTCCTGGCGACTGGGCGACTCCATCTGGTAATTGTTACTTGCACAGCGTATCAGGGCGAACATGTTGCCAGTGCAGTGCACATACTGATACTCCTTGGGCAGCTAAACAAAGACGGAGAGGGATAGAGTGTGATCTTGGTCATCCCAGGCAGTAGTGATGATAGTCAAACTTACGTCTTTGTTGGTCTCCTCCAGCACACAGGGCAGAAAGCCAAATCTGGCTAGTATGGCCTCCTGCAGGAAGAGCATGCGATCTGCACGGGTATCCTCAGGGAATTCTACAGAGAGCAGGCAACTTAAGATACCTTATTATATAGTAATGTAGTTCCCCTTACCACCGAAGAGTGACTGTCCATCGGGCAGGAAGGTTACACAGAGTGGAATGAATATGGGACCACGCAATGGATCAGATTTCTTGGTAAAGGGTTCGGCCATAGGATCAGCCGGCACTGAGACCAGTTGATAACCACAGTGATTCGCCTTGCGCATCCAGCCTGAGATCTGCAAGAGAATCAAGAGTTTAGAAATACATCAAAATTTAAAGTTCTCCTCTTACCAAATCAGATACAATGGGGCCCGATGAGGTGACCCACTCCACCACCAGCTCAAAGGCATATCCCTGCTGCATTACTGTGTGATGCTTCACATGTCCCCACTCCATGCGATCGCTCTTCTGATTCACATCGATCTCCAGGTGCGACTGACGATAGACACGTTCTGCAAGCAAGAAGGAGTTAAGAGCTTGTTGAAGATGTTCCCTCAGGGATACTCACTATTCTTGCAGTACTTTGTCCAGGACTGTGGTGCTGTGCTGTCCCGCAGAAAGTTGGGCACATGCGTAGGCACTGGATCATCGTGCCAGAGAAAGCTGCAGCCCTGGAACTCTATCTCCAGCCACTCATTGACAAAGGCGCTGTAATCGTTCAGGGGCGGAGCGTAGTCTAGAAAGAAGAAGAATGTATGTATAGTAATGTAGAGGGTATATATATATACCCTCATCTCTCATTATATGCACCTTTGGCATTCTTATCCTGCTGCACCACATAGTAGAAGTAGTAGCCCGGCACCACAGGCTGACTCCAGTCCCCAGAAGCGTGACAAATCATGCGTTCTCTGAGGGGGCAAAAGAAGAGCAAATTAGTATATCCTTATAGGTATTATATACATGTCCAATCCGACTTACTTGCGCATGGATTCCAACATATCCAAGGGATGACGATTGTTATTCAAACGCGCCTTTAGCCACATCAATGCATCGTAGGAGATGAAGGTGCACGAGGGCAGCGACTGTGTCTGTGAAAAGTAGCCCACACCCGTGACTGGATGCTTCATGGCCTCAAAGATCTCTGCCAGCGTTGCATTTGCACTGAACTTGACATCGACGGGGAAGCTGTAGAGACAGGAAGGAGGAGGCAGGAGAAGGACAAGGAGGGCAGCAGCAGGAGAAAAGAGAAATTGTTTAAATATAGAAGAAACGATTAAAATCTCAGACTTACCCATCATCCTGGTCATCTCGTGCGGCAGCTACTGCAGCAGCAGCAGCTGAAGCCGCCGCCGCCGCCGCAGCAGCAGCATCTGTGCCGGGAAAGATGCGCGATATGCCGCCCCTGGCCTCGAGCTTGGAGCGCACATTGATGCTGTGAAGGTGTCAAGACATTCAAGATTAGTAAAAAGAAAGAAGAAGAGGAAGATAACCATTGCCAGAGGAAGGGTGTGTGTGCAGTGTGTGTGTGTGTGTGTGGGTGGATTGGATGAGTGTGTGTATGCAGAGTTGCCAAAAATTTGTGCAAAATTACAGGGTAGCTATGCGGCCAATTTGTTATAATGTTGTGGGGGGGGAATCTGTTTGGGATCAGGATGCAATTAAGGGGTTTAAACTATGATAGATAAGCGAGATAGGAACAGAGTTTACCCTGAGAGGGAACAGAGACCACCTCTATCTCTCTTTCTCGCTCTCTCTGGGTGCACTCTCGTTCCGCTCGTGGCACAAACCTTTGCTGTGGTGAGTTTAAGATATTATGATTCTTTTCTGTGATTCTAGGTGTGGGTGTGTCATGCTGCTGAAAGCCAAATACCAAATTAAATTGTAATAATAAGAAATTACAGTAAAAATAAAAAACAAAAACAAATTACATTGTAATAATATAATAGATTATACACTACAAACTAGATGCACAAACCAAAATACAAGAACATAGAAGAACTAACAGATCAGTCACCAATATATTTGCGGGCCAAAGGGGGAGGGGTGTGCCTGTGCACAGTGGAACAACTGATCAATTCCACTGTCGCACAAGGGTTAAAAGCAGCTCAGCTCAGCAGGCGCAGTGTAACATATACAGATGCAAATCGTGTGTGTGTGTGTGGGTGTAATAACTGTGTACTTGTGTGTGCGTGTGTGTATAGATGCTTATGTGTGTGTGTACTTGGATACGATATAAAAACCTGGGTCTCTTCTCGGGCAGCCGATTACTGCCGACTCTCTCGCGAAACGGCGAATTCGTGGGTCCCTGCAGAACACACAGACACAGAGAGGCGTAGTAGAGGGGGTGTGGTAGCGCAGGGGGGAGGCAGAAGGTAAACAGGACAGAAGACATTGAAGAGAACATTAGAAAATACAACGTACTGTAGAATGCATTTTCATCTTAATCCTAACAAAATGAAAGCGTGCGCAGAACGAAAAAGAGTTCAAAAGAGAAACAAAAAAAGTGCGCAAAACTGTAAAGAAAAAGTCAATGCACTTTACATAGGATTATGTAGTATGCATATGCATATGTAGAGTTAGAATTGGTAAAGTGGATAGATAACCTGGTTAGGAGGCCTCGATATAATGCTCGTACTGTGTCGCCGCTTGGTTAGACTGTGGGTGGTGGGGCTATCCTGTAAGAATGTACATTATAAGGTAAGCGTTAAGCACTACATTAATTAATCAAACAATTCTCTTATTTAAGCATTCAACAGCAACAGTAACAGCAACACTGGAATACTGTAATGTTGTTAACATATTCTGTTATAAGTATAACCGCAGCAAGAAGAGTGTTGAATAACACTGCATACAACTGCAACTGAAACTCAACTTAACGAAACGATCAATGTAAACAAAAACAAAAAAAACAATAACAAACTCGCAAATTTATCGATAACCAGCTTACTCTCGCTTTGCGTCCAATTTGTCGTTTCAATTTGCTAACATTCTCAATAAGTCGCACAAAATCATCGATCTGCTCACGCGTATTATCCACCACAGCATCGGTGAAGATATCGCAACGTGGTGAACCAAAACTGACGATCTTATTGACCACACTCTCGCGCGGCAGCACCAGGTACATGCGGAAGCGCCAGTATTTGAGACTCTAAAAGGGAAAGGAGATTATAAGTTTACTATATGTGTATTCAATTATGAATCTTGCTCACCTCCATGAGGGGATAGTCCACATCGCCACGTGTGCATATATACAAATCCATGTGATTCCAACTAAAATTCTCTAACTTTTCAGTTGTAAAATTGACTCCAGAAATCTCGTAGGTTTCATGCTGTGGCGCATGGAAACGATAACGATAATCCACATTAATCGGTGGATAGGGATGCCTATAAGGAGAAAACTGTATATAGTATGCTTAGGGTCATCCTTCCGACCTTAACTCACCTGGGTCTATAGCCAGTTACCGTGATAACTGAACCACTTAGCGAAATCTTGTGAAAGATGCGCCCAATTGAGAGCAGATACTCCTTATTGGTCTCACACGGCGGCTTGACAGGCAGCACAGCCGATGTGGACTGACTTCCACTCTCCCCAGAGCAGCAACCATTCGAGGAGCTGCCATTGGGATGCTTCTCCTCCACGACAATCAACTGAAATCCCTGTGCCAATCGCTGGGAGACAATCTCCTTGCAAACCTCCTCAGTGGATAAGGGTTTACGGTAGACAGCACGACTCTTGGCATAATCCAGATTGACATCATCCGGCAACAGTGTGTAATCCGAGATCACATAGTCATTGTGCAGCGAGCGTTTGTCCGGAAAGTAATCCGTGGTGATGGGTAGGCAGGCGGGTATGGAGAGACTCTTCCAGTCGACGCCTGAAAGCGGTGGCAGTGGTAAGAAGGGTACAGAGCACAGCGCATGGGACGCCGCAGCGTGCAATGGGGCAGAGAAGGTACGCAAAATAGAAAAAGCCAACGCCGAGAGATACGAGATACAAAAGTATATATAAATATGTAGTATATAGCAGAGTATAAGTTATAAAAGAGATACAAAATCAAATAGTTTTGCAGTTTATATAGTTACACAATTACAAATCGATTAAGCTATAGATAAGATAAGACCAGCAACTCCATGTGTGTATAGATTGCAATTAACACCAGCTCTCAGTTTGGGTTTGTGTGTGTGCGTTGGGGAGGATTGTGGTCGAACATTGAGTTATAAGGCAGGTGGGCGGTGGTGCAGTGCGTGGGTGGGGGGCGTGGCTAAAGCATGCGAACACATTCAAGAGGTTACAGCGGTCTCAAGGCCCCATGCACATCATGCTCATGCTCGTGTATACCCAACAAAAAGCCACCAAGTTTATCCAGTTGTGAAATCTAACTACATGCAAATTTGTGGGCGGAATGAGGGCGGGGGCGGGGCTAATTACATGCGCTCTAACTACTGCGGATGTGGTCAATGAAGAGTCGCGTTCGGTTTGTACAGCAAAGTGAAGTCATGGATGATATGATAAATGGTATAAGGTCTGCTAATTAGAGAATGAATTTCCACAACTCAAATCTTATCGATGTTACACGACGTCAATCAATAGATTTGAACCTTAATATAGAAAGTATTGTTAGTAAGTCTGAATCAAAACTGAGGGAAACTTTAATAAAAAATTTGAAAGGGGTAAAGTTATACAAAAGGAGCTTGGAATGTAGAACACTGTGGAGAACTTCAAGTTTAGTTTGCGTTAGTCTGGAATCGAAATTTACAAGGAGAACAACACAGATTTCAAATTTCAAACTACTATAAAATGATTTGGATCAAGCATTAGGTGCAAAATCTACACTAAGATCAAGAAGGGTTAACTAGTTTTATCTAAAATTATGTACTACGGTTTGTGTTGAAGGTGTGTGCAGTGTATGTGTGTGTGTGTGTGTCTGTATAGGGTTTTGTGTGCGTGCGTGTGTGTGTGTGTTGGATGCATTGCTTTGTACAAAATTGTGAGTATTTTTTTTGTTGCCAAACCTATGATGATCTTTCCTCTTCCGACCTTCTCTGTGGTGGTGCTGGTCTCATGCGAAGGTGAGCTGCCGAAATTATTATGATCGCTTTCGACAATCGCCTTCAAAGGCTGCTTGCCACCGCTGCCTGTGGAATTGCCATTTTCTAAACCGTATTATACCAAACGATGTGTGACGTTTGTTATTTTTATGAATTTTGAATTTGAATTTTATCCAATTGGGGGACGTTCGTCGTTCGTGGTGGGAATACATATACATATACATATACATATATTATATATGTGATATATTTGGTTATTATTCGTTGCAAATTTTCACGTCGATTATGAGTTAAGAGAATGAGATATCCA
Organism: Zaprionus nigranus; assembly: GCA_018903425.1. Taxonomy (NCBI): domain Eukaryota; kingdom Metazoa; phylum Arthropoda; class Insecta; order Diptera; family Drosophilidae; genus Zaprionus; species Zaprionus nigranus. The sequence continues at coordinate 5,056,224 of JAEIGD010000004.1, read as the reverse complement.
AAATAAGTACAGATATTATAATTAGTCGAGAGATATCAAAAATATCCAAAAACAGAATACTTAATGCCTTAGAAAACTAAACAAGAAGAGTGCGGTTAGTAAGAGCTACGTGGATTACGGGTGGGCGGCAGAGGTACAGAAACATCGATGTTTTTATACGAAACATCGATGTTTCTGCAACTCTAATGGGGGGATACATTTCGACAGAGTAGAATCTCCCCACAGAAATGTGCACAGGCTGACAAAGATGCCCACAACATAAAGATAGAAAACGGAGGAGAGAAGCCGTAGATCCATTGGTGACACCTGATGCATTTGTTCGTAATGCTCGTAGGTGGCGAAGTCCCGTACATATCCCATCTCACGGGCACGACGATACCACGATCCTTGCCAATAGTTGTGTAGTCCCGCCTCGTGCACATGCAGCTCGAAGTTATGTAGCGGATTCCTGAAGTGGGACTCGCTGCGCAGCTGAAACTGATAGGGGAAGGTCCCATAGCAAAGTTGCGATAACCAGAAACGTTTGTGCCTCAGGTAGCGCTGTTGCTGATTGAGGAAATTCCAACGTATTGTGCTGAGAGGATAAATATAGCCGGGGCTCATCTCCACACGATTCTCATAGAACTCACTGGAGTTTGTATAGTAAAACATTCTCTGGAACTCCTTTGCGTGTCCAAACGAGGAGACAATGGCCTGCGCATCAGTGTGCCGCAATTGTATGGGGAAGGGTTGCTCAAACAGTTCCTCCAGTGTTAGAAAAGGCTTTGTGGTCAATGTGACAGCCAACATGGATGTCAGTTTCGTCGTGTACAACTCAACGAGCACAAAGATGGCAAAGAGAAAGCTCGAGATGATGAACAGCTTGTGGGGGAAACAGAATTCAAAGCGAGACGGCACTCTGTAGATTCCACGACAGCCTGGCACACCCAGCAGTGACCACAGAGTTGTATATTCCCGTGATTGCCTTATCCACTGTGCCATGTGATGCACCACAGCCAACACGAATATGATCAGTGCGAGGCTAAGCCACGTCTGCACTTGCAGGGGCAGCACAACGTAGAAGGCACGAGGAATCTTATTGCCCAGCGGCATCATGAAGCAACGTTGCACCACACGATAGGGATAGGAGTAATCCACCTTGTTGGAGTGCTGCAATGTGGTAATCTGATGTGGGCTCAGCTCGTAACGATCCTCGGCCAACAACTGCACTAGCGCTGGCATATTCAGGTTGTTGGAGCCATTAATATAAAGTGGATACAGTTCTAGGCACACATTGAGATGCCTTATAAACTCCCTTATCAAGGTACCACCTTCTCCATCCAATTGCACCTTGCTGACGTTATCATGGTGGCAACGATACCAGAATGTGGCCGGGACATCCACCTGCACAGGCACACGCAGCTTATAACCCATGAAATCACTGCGATCTCGTGGCGGTAGCAGGCGACGCTCGTCATGCTGCTGCTGCAGGCGCAGCACACGCACAGTGGGATAAGGATCCATGTGGTAGAGTCTTCTGCCCGCCACCATGACCAGCGCCGAATGAAATCCACGCAGCCAAAGATGCTCAAAGAAATGCTGTAGATGCTGCCGAGACTCGACACGTTGCAAGTGGAAGAACGTCGGACAGAAGCGACGTCCACGTGCCCTCGCTGTCTGCACTCGTATGATGGGATCCAAATAATGTTGTGCAAAGATCACAAAGAGAGTTAAATCATTCGTAATCCTATTGAAGGCACCATACGAATCTTCTGTGGCAATTAGCTTGGGTAGCCAGCGAAAGTAATTGCTGTCATTCTGCGATAGACCACGATGCAGTTCATCTAGAAATCCAGCTGGTGTAGCTCCTCTACTATGCATTATGCTAATGGCTTCCAGTTGACGCACACGTCCCAGTCCATCCAGTAATTGTGGCAAGTCCAGTGGCCAAGCAGTTGCAGTGCCTGCTGTCAACACAACAAGCAGCAGGAGAAGCCTCATGCTGACTGCAACTGAGCTGGACTAGCCTGGGACTATTTATAGCCGCACGATAAGATCTCAAAGGATTCCTACACTAGTCATAAGTAATAGCTATGCAAACATACCCGTTGTAATCGCTGGTGTCCACTCCTGCTCCCCCGTGGCACCCCAAAGATAAGACTTGGCCTGCGTGGCCGTCAGATTGGGCACATTGGCTGCCGTCGTGGAGGTCAATAGCAACGAATTGTGGCGTCGCTTGAAGACTAGAGATAAAGTATAGTAAAGTAGTGTATACATGAGTAGGTTATACCTTAGTTAAACACTTCTTTGCTCTACTTACAATCAGATTTCTCTTCTCCCATTATAAATCCCTTGGAAGCTATTGAATTAGCCAAACTCATGACAGAATGATTCGAAACCTGATCGTATTGCTCGGCATGTTCATTCTCATTGTTGTTGTTGCTCACAGAGTTCGATGGCTGCAACTGTGGCCGACTAACTGTGGTAGCTGCTGGTGCCGCCTTGGCAGGCACTGCTTGATAGTGATGCTGCTGTATGAGCACCCCTGTGGGTCCCTTGGGAAATATGTGTGTCCAACGGCGACGATTGGAGGTCAATTTGATGGTCACGTGTGATGGATCAAAGGGATTGATAAGCGCACGACCAGGACAAACAATTGGGGCAATGCTAACGATGGCACGACGTGCATTCTTCTCCGATGCCAAAGACTCGGACAACTGATGATCTGTGAGTGCAGCCAGCATGCCCGAAGTGCCATGATGTATATCCGGATCGGACATCTTGCGACGCAAGCTGGGTATCTTGGTGGGCGTGAGGTTCTCCCAGTCGTTATTACGATATGCATAAGTCTCGAAACTGGGCACCGATGTCTTCTTGGCACGCACCACGCGCTGCAAGGAGCTGTAAAGGAATGAAGAGATTAGAAGAGAGAATGTAGGTAAATAGTGCTGCCTTACCAGGTGCTCTGGGCTGGTAGTGGCTGAAAGATTTGCTCATCATATGCATCATAATCGAAGAGAGAGTTGTGTATGTACTCGGACTGACTGCAGCTGAGGAAATTGCGTTCACTGTCCTCCACATCTGCCTCATCCACAGCAGCCAGTATGGGCAGCTTGATGCGTGGTATAAAACTTGAATAGGCAATCTTCTTGTTGGTGGAGTAGAAGCTCAGATTGATCCAATGCGGCAGGGAATAATCATCGGCCGAAGTCAACGTGGTGTCCTTGTTGTGGAACTTCAGCAGTGGCACAGCGTGCAGTGGCTGCTCTCCCACACACACCAGATCACTTCCCACGCCGTTGTCAATGATGCGTTGCTTGGTTATGTTGGTCAACTCACGATCCACAGAGAAGACACCGACTCCGGGTGTGATGACCACAGACAATTGTCCAGTACGATCGAAGGTGCGATCCAGATAGTGTTTCTCAAAGGTGTTTAACGAGATGTTCAGCACTTCAAGAAAGTTTCCCTGCGTCGCTGTGGAATTTGTGGCCTGAGGAATGCGCATATTCTCGCGCTCATGATATCGCAGCACTGTCTCCTGGTACGAGGTGAACAGCTTCCTCAACTGCGCCAGCACAGTGCACCAATCATCGTTGCGTTCGTTCTGTATGGCGACACGATAGAAGTCCTCATAGTAGCGTCCCTTATAGTCCAACTGCAGACAGTCGCGCATGTGGGCAGGGAACTCATCCAGACTTTTGGCTGCATAGAAAGTGCGTGAGAAGAGCACAATGGTCACCTCGTGGTTGCAGCCCATCTTCTTCCACTTCTGAAAGAGCTCGGTGAGAAAGCCATTGACAGCCTTCTCAAAGTAAAGATCCCCGTGTATATCAAAGTCCCACATCTCCGAGGACATCTGCAGGAAGAGATAAACCATCGATGTGCTGCTGCGAAAAACAATCTTGGTGTCGTCTGTGATGACGCCGCTGGCCACACGTTCACCCTGCGACCACATCTCGTACACTTGACAGCGGATCTGCATGTCATTGTAGTCGATCTTCTTGTTCACATAGACACAGGTGTTGGTCTGTAATATCAATAAAGCATCAGCTTGCTGTATCCTAATCAAAGTGAGAGAGTTCTCTTACCAAATACGTCTTGAGGCGCCACATCTCCGAGCGACCCATGTACTGATCCTTGAATGTTATCTCTATAGAGTCCAGTGCAACATCGGCGGGATTCACAATTTGCATAACCACATTGGAATAGGTTCGCATTTTGAATGCGGTGGCTATGCCCGACTCGATGCTTATCACATTGCGCTGGGTTTTGCTCTGCTCACTCAGCTCGGTTATTTGCAGCAGCAGATGAACTCCGTTCTCATCCTCGGGCTCATAGATTTCCACCACATTGCCCACCTTGGCAGTTGGATGATCCTGTGGGTTCAACACCAGATCGGCATCTGCACATGCACAAACACGCTTGTTAACATTTCAATTTATTAACAAACATTAAATTTAATTACCGTATGACTTTATGAAGCCCCTGGTGTGTGTATTTAATTTGTAAAGCTTCATTTTGTTTGTTAATTTTACGGCTCCATTTGCAATAAGTTAATTTTTTCGCCTTTTTGTTTTGGTGTGCTTCGCTCGAGAATAATGGCTGCCAGTGTTGGCTAACAACCTTTCTGCGCAACAGCTGACAGCTGCGTTAGTGATGGGCACTGCGCACCTCTCACGATATCGACGCCACCCAAGGAATGCGCAATATCAATATTATATCAAGTGTTCGACGAAAGAATACTCTATGAACGACGAGCAACGAGGCTAGCAGACGACATTTGCATGTACACATTGATAACAAATAAAGTTATATATATAGCGTATCAGTTTAAAGGCACCGTCAGCAGCACATTATACATTCGTGGATCGTAAACAGCTTTTTAATTATCCGCTTGTTAAGAAAAAACAATACACAAAGGTGCTATGCCATTTGTACTCCATGTACAGCCATTAAAAGCCTGTATTATATTCCTACTTTACTCTTATTTGCCCTGGATATTGCAATTCTGAGTAAGATATGCAATTGTGTACTTTGTAAATAATCGTTATCAACGCCAAATATTCTATAAATAACCTTTGTACCCACTTCGGTTGCCCATACATGCATAAACATGCATGTGCAAGCAAATGTTGCCGAAACAGATAAAATACACACACATTCATTTGTTCATAGTTTCAATGAATAATTGTTTATTGAATCGCAATATCAGTGAGTACATTTGACTAACAGTTTTTAGACATTTGCCTGGATAAATCCTCAGTCCAATATAATAATCGCAAAGCGTTTGCATTTTAACTTCCTCAACTGTTTTGGGATGTGGGTGTGTGGGGGGGGGTAGGGGGATTATTTTCAATGTATGTATGCATTGATTGTGTGTATTTTGATTATGTCGCACATTTAATATTATTATTGTTGTTGATTAGAACTCGTAACATCGTTGTCATTGACGACAACGATCATTTCGGCTGATAATTTCGTTTTCGAAGCGTTTTCTACTTATACTACAATATTATGTTATAATATATTCATAGTTCAAGGCATTGCAATTCGCTTTGGACTTCGTATATGTGTTCTTGGGTCGCTCACCAGGATGCGTCGATTAGTAAAATTGTTTGTCTGTGTGTGTGTGTGTTTGAGGGTATGAGTAATGTATCTAACAATTGGACTTCTTCTCTCGTTCTCTCAATCTCAACATGCTGCTTAAACTTAGACAAAACTAGCGAACAAACTCATCATCATCATCACTTCTATAAACTAAACGAGTACAGACTAATTACATTAGGGATAAGGACTAAGGACTATTGACCGACTGATCGATTGATCGAGCGAGCGATCTTCGCTAGTGAGTGTTTGCTCTCACATCGCGACGGTCGCGAGTACCACAGTTATGTCATCAGGCTTGCCGCCGCGTGCCTGAATGTTGTTGCGACGTGCGCTGATGGCGAAGGGCGAAAGGAATTCGCTGTTCAGGGAGAGGGTGCGGGCCATCAATGCCAGAGTGTTGGCCGTCATTTGTAGCTTGACGGGATCACGTTCACCCTCCACGTCGCGCAGCACCTGCAGCATTAGATCCTCGGGCACGTTGTCAAAGACACCGTCGGTGGCAATGAGTATGACATCACCCTCCTTGACGGGAAAGCTCATTGTGTCCGCCGATTCGGGACTGTCACTGAGCACATTGGGTCCATGACCGGGCGGAGGCAGTGACAGTTGAAAGGGGGTATTAAAGTAGTGCTGCTGTTCCTCCGACTTATGCACAACTTCACCCTCGCGCACCACAATGAAACCACTGTCGCCAATGTTGGCTGTGTGCACCGTACTCGTCTCGCGATTCAGGATCAGTACACACGCCGTGCTGCTGCCCAGAATGGGCTTCTTCTGTTCCATCAGTTCGCAATAGCTGTAGGCAAGCAGGTTGACTGGACGTTGTGGATTGAAGTGGGTGCATCGCACTAGGCGTTCGCAGGTGCGCATTAGGAACGATGAGAACTCCCCCGGATCGATGCCATAGCTGCGCCAACCGCCGACACCATCGGCCACGCCCATGACGTCGGCAGTCTCTGTGGAAGCCTTGAACCATGAATCCTCACCATATTTGCCAGGCTTGTATTTGTGTCGCAGGTTGTCCTTGGCAAAACCACAAACCACCGATACGAATCGGGGCCGAGATCGATTTGTTGATGATGATTGCTTTGCAGCACCTTTGGTTGTGGCACCCGACGCCGAGTCGAGCAGTGTCGAGAAGCTGCTACGTAACGCTCGGGATATTAGACGCGATGTCCAATTAAGAGAATGCATTGTCTCAACGCAGCAAATACTCTTTGAAACGCGTGGTCACTGGATTAATGGGGGTGCTCGTTACGGGTACATATAGATTTCTGTATATCGATATCGAATTTACAATGTGTATGTGTTTTCCCGACCTCTGACGTATTTACTGACATTCGCAACCGCTTTTAACCAGTTGTAAGCCACAAATTAAACGAATTTACGTCCCAATTAAATAAAAATACAACTACGACAGAGTTATGTGATACATTTTTCTCCATACGTCAAAGTCACTCACACACACAAAAGTAATGACAATCAGCGATGTTAATCAACTTAACAGCAGCGTTAACATTAACATTAGCTGAACTGCTATTAACATGTTTTCATTAACAGCTCTTCCCATGTGACTTTGACAAATGACAGATGTGCTTATCGATAACTTCACTAGAGATTGGCGCTCAATTTGATTTTCTATTTATTATGGAAAGTCATTTATAATACAATCATACAAATAAATCCACTTTAATCGACTTCTAGTTTTCGGAATGAACCCTCCGTACCAAAGAGGTCATCAAAATCGATGGGTTTGCCTGGTCGCAGCGTTTCATCGGTACCATAGTTGGCATTATCCTTAATATAATCACTGTATTCGTCCAATTTTTTGCCCGTCTGCTCAATAATTTCCTCAATTGAGCCATTCTCTCCACCATATTCCTTTGGCAAGTATTTCAACGGAATATGTTCGATCAGTGAATCGATTTTACCATGAACATACAATCTGCCTTGTTGTTTCTTTGACATCATGGGCTTAATCATGTTGAACACCGTCTCAAAGCCAGGAATTGTATTAACAAAATGCTGTGCCCGAGGACGCAGGGGTAGTGCCTGCTCATTATAAGCAGTCATCTTCTTAGCTATGCCCGGTGTCATCTGAAACATGTGTCCTGCAGTCGCACCTTTCATATCCAAAACAAATACCAATCCATTGATTATCGCATCATCATCCTCCAAAAGGGCAATATCTTGCAACGCCTGACCGACACGCATTACATCTGAAATGTTGTATTTATCGGCCGGAGTAACACCCATTCTAAAAATTCCTACTCGTGCCCCCTCATATAGGTTGGGTAGGAAGAGAATTGGCCTGTGTGCAAGATAAGCTAAAGATTATACCGCGACCTTCGCATTGAACGTGTGGAAAACACTTACCCTAACCGAACAATTTCGCGAAACTTGGTATCGTTAACATCAGTTACATTCAAGAGCTCTGGATATTTGGTGCGCAGTGTGTAGTACTTGTCCAACTTGGACTTTGTTTTCTCCAGACTGTACTTGCAGCCCCGAAGGAAAGCGATCAAGAACTGATCATCTGTGCGCGGATTGAGATGCGGCTGTTGATCTATCCATGTCTTTAGTGCCGCCAAATCGGCCTCAATGCGCTCGGGGACCTCGTTTAGGTTCCTTTTCGCGGCCTCTTGCAATTCCGCAGAAATTTGACGTATTTTGGGAGCCATTTCAAATACTTCAACTGCACGTTTCCTCCGCAACAATGGACTAGTGTGCTACGACTACTTTATATGCTCTCCTTAGGTACTATCATACTTAGGTACTGTAAGTTATTGCCGTTGATTTGATTAACACTGTGTTTATCAATGCCTGATAACATTAATAGTATGCCATATACCCAATACAAGACAAACATTGTGCACTTTGCTGATAAAATAAATATATATACCTATAGCGAACAAAGAAAGAAAAGTCGTTGTCATTAGCGCCGCTTAAGAAAATATTTTCGGATAACAATTCTATTTATATTATTTATTTTGCAATTCCCACGCAACACTCTTCTACTTCTGGAAGGGATAGTAATCTAGTCCAGAGTTGTAATTGTATTTCGGCTTCTGTTTCCTCTTCGCAATATCGATAATCTCTTGCACATCCTTGCGGTAGGCGGGCGGCAGCATTTCATCATGCAATGTGCATTTGTATTTTTCAGTCTCCTCTAATTTGAAGACGTTTCTTCTTATAATATCAATGTCCCGCCCGAACTCCTCCGTCAGATCTGATATCTTTGTGGGTGCCGTATCAAACGTGATGGTAAAGTGTGTCGCCTCACGATTCACTACACCGTGTTCGCTCACTTTGTGTGGCAGCGGGCGAGAGCCGAGGTTTTCTAGTTTACGTATAATGCCACCCTTATCCAAAATCGATTCAGCTGTGCGCTTTATAACTGAAATCAGTTCCGGCTGCAACAACAACAAAGCACATTTTCTTGTTATTTATTTTACATAACGTATGCGGCCTTTTTAAATACTCACTCGGGGCAATTTACGCAGCACCAGCGCCAATTCGTAGGAAGGCATATTGGTAGAAGATATAGATTAATCTACTTTTCTATTTATTCACAGCTTACTTTCTTTTATTATTGTTTAACAATATACATTTATAAAATGCTGCAAAGTACTCAATTTGTTTTGGTTAATTTGATGAGTGTGGCCAGATTTCAGCGCAAAAATGTACTAAATTAAAATGAGCAGTGTTAGGCAATTTGTTGTTTGAATCCACTGCAGTGTTAATCAATGTGCCGTTGAATTTGAATAGCTGAAAAATTAATTTAAATTTATTCACTTTAATTTAAAACATATATTTATGAAAATTTGACAAACTTCAACTTAAAAACATGCACTAACAACTAAAATACACTTGGATGCAATTCTTATGCCTATAGGCAATACAAATACGAGCTTAAACTTTAAAAGTAACAGGGACATCGATGCGTTCATTCTCCATTTGAACCGAGATGATCACCTGAAAATTCGTATTATGCTTTTCACGCCATGGAACACGCATGGGTTGAACTGTGATCTCCACCCGGCCACCGTCGGGTGCAATGCAACATTCTCGGGGAGAAAACTGCAGTAAATCCGGTACATTGCAATTAATCTCAAAGTATTGACTGGATCTGAAGTTATTCCTTATAAGGAGTTTAGTTGGATGGAGTTCTTTGTTGCCATTGAGCAGGCTGAATGTGATGGCCTCCGGCTTTACTGACCAGTTAACCAAGGCCGCCGCGGTCGTGGTGTCCGCCTCGTGTAGCTCATCAACTGGCTCGAGCATTGTACTTGGCGTTGGAGAATTTGCAGCACAGACTGTGCGAAAGAGCACAGTCTCTTCCGCCTCAGGCAAGCAGAGATGCGACAGCTCAGCAGACTCATCAAAGTCCCGATTCAGAGTCAGTGCGACATCAATAATGCGCACCACCGTGACCAGATCGAGTATAAACTCTGGTGGCTCATTCAACAAGGCAAGACTGCATATGGATTGCTCTCCCGGAAAGGTGGACCAGATGTTGTCGAGCATCGACGAGGTCAACTGCTCCCGCTGATCCTGCGTCATGCGCTGCACCAGGGACCGCATGCGCTGCCGATTGGGTTCGTCTCCACAAAAGATACGCATATTGGCCAAGGTCAGCACCTGCGACGTCTTCTTCAATATGTTCTTGACATCCTCGCGATTCGGATGAAATCTAATCTGCACCACAGCCTCACTATGTGGCGGCAGGATGATCTTACTGGGACGTACCTCAATGACAGCATTTAAGCGCGGCTTGAGCAGCACAGTCGAGTCCACGGTGATGCCTGCAAAGGCTGGCAGCGGTCCCTTGTTGTAGAACTTGAAGCTGGCTATGAGTGGACCCGACGACAATTCACAGACATTCCCAATGGTTAGGAAACTGGCGCCAACGGGTCCCTTGAGTAATCCTTGAATGGCAATAGATGCATTGCCTCCATAGCCATACAGTGGTATCTCCATACCCGCCTGTTGACAGTTCTGTGCACCAAGAGGTGCATGGAAACCAAGAGCTCCCACAGCTGCGCCACTCACAGTGGGACAGAAGTTAATGCTTATGGTGCGACACTCCATGGACTGCAAGGTGAGCGTGTGGCTATCACGTCCAACCAACTGAAATCCAGGTCCCTGTATGCTCAGGCGTACCAAGAGTCGCTTGGCCGAGGTGTTCTTCACCTGCATGGACTTGCGTACATCTGTACGCAGCTTGGTGCTGCCCCAGCACAGACTGGTGTTGGTCACCTTCAGCGGCAGCAGTTTGCCATCGCGATGGCTGAACTCACTGGAGTTGGAACAGCGCGAGAGACTCCTTGCAGCCAGACTAAGCTGTGTGCCATTGGTTCCCTTCCTCATGGCATTAAATCCACTTGTGGAACTAGCCTCACTGGCAGCAGGTGATGTGTTCGCCCTCTGAACTGCTGCGCCGGGATGCAACATGCGCCGCTCCGAACTTGTTGTGCTGTCCAGCAGTAGTGGCGAGGACAAGCAACTACGTGGCGATGATAATGGTGAAGCGTGGCTCACACTCTTCACCAGATTGGGTGAGATGCCAAAGTCACATTCAGTCGACGAAGGCAAAGCATCGCAGCCATCCAGACGTGTTGAAGAGAACGAGGTTTGACCACCGCCGCCGCCGCCACGTACAGCAGCTATGGCACCAGCTGGTTTCAGACCATGTTTCCTATTCACCGGTGTCTTGTCCTCATCCGCATTGACAGTATTCTCCTCCTCATCTGTTGTGGGCAATGGTTGCAATCCATCACTGCTTGTTGGACTGATTGTGCGTTGGGAATGTGGTGACTTTGTGTGGCGTACATGTCTCCCTGGTGATTTCACTGGCGTCGATGGCCACTCATCGATATCTGCATCTGCATTTTTATCATCGTTTAGGGTCACCAATATATCGGGTTGATTGAAGTCCGCCAGCGGACTTAATGGCTGTCGTTTTGTTCCATTCGATGAGACACTCTGCTGCAGTACCTTAAAGTCCGTTGAGTTCAACACGGAGTCCGAGAAACTCATTGTGTCCATGAAATTCGATTTGGTTTTGGATTTACACAGCGTATCGTCGCGCTGCTTGTTCTCCTTGTTCTCATCGTCATCCCCAAATCCATTCTTCCTTAGCTTATCGACCACGTAACCCACAGAGGTATCTGAATTCAGGTCGAGATTGCCTGAGGAAGTTAAATATATACATACAAATGATATTATATTTGAGTTACTTCAAGTTGCACTCACGTAGTGCCGCATCTATGGCTGACAAACTCATGATTTCGGAGCTTGTAGGTGGCTTTTTCTTGGTGGCTTCGACTTGGCGCGCCTTGTCCAGCTTCTCCAGCTGCATCTTCTTCATTAGATTGCGCTCCAACTTGGCGCTGGCCTCTAGTTTTGTATAGGTTTTATTGTCCACATTTGGCGTGATCTCGCCCATGCTAAGGGGCGTGTCGGGTGGCGCTATATTCCTAGGCTGCATACTGCTGCGATTCTCTTTACCGCTCATACCGAATGAAATGCTCTCCGAGCGCATCTGGAAGTAGTTGCCCAAGGAGAAGTTGGGATCACCTGCAATAACAGAGCTGCAAAGAGGGAAGCACATTTAGTTCATCTTCTATTCAGATCTGTGTAGAATGCCTTAACTCACTTGGACACCGAGGTCTCTATTTCGGATGTTTGTGGTGCTGCTATCTTCTCCAGTGCTTGCTTGCTCAGTGCTGCCGTGGGCACTGTGGCTGCAAACTCCTGTGCCCATGAGATCTCCCCCATCAGCAGCTTTGACTGCATCATCTCAGCAGGAGCGAAGCTCTCATCAAATCCCTGTGCAGTGGCAGAGGCAAAGCTAATGCCCAGTCCTCCATTGAGCGTCAAGTTGCTCATGTCCGCAGTGTGTGGAAAACTACGCGAACAGCTAAAGGATTCACTTTGTATGCTGCTGTTGGTCATGTTCTCCATGCCCTGCAGATTCTGTTCCAATTGTTTGGGGAATTGCAGACGTGCCTTCTCCACAAATGAGGATCTCAGTATCTCTGCCACAGACATTTTACGTGCATTCGTGGATAGCGCTGAGCGCTGTTGCTCACTTCTACAGAGTGTGGAACGTCCTGTGATCTCTCCAGGCTCAAAGAAAACATTTGATGACGCAGCCGGCGCTGGTGGAGGCATCACAATTGATGCGCTTGTATTCAAATCAATTGTTTCCTCCGTCATCATGTCCGAAAAATTTGATCCAATGCTGCTAGGAGCGGCACTGGAGCGTCTACTTGTGTCTGGCATATGGAAAAGAGATCCTAATTGACTTCTTATATGTTCATATATATATATGTGTAACTTACGTTTTGCCATATCACGACAGGGAGCCAGAAAGTTGCCCCCGTTGGACGTTGATGAATAACTGTGACGTGAGCTCGTCTTTTCCAATGTCTCCAGAGCCTTGAGTCGACCCGCCTAAATGTACAAAGCGCGCCTTTTAAAGATCTATCGTATAATAAAGAATTCGCCATAATTACCTTGAGTCGCTCATTGACATTTGACGATCTGCTAATATTAGCTGCACTATCACTCCTAGACAAACTGGACATATCACCAAAAACTACAAGTATAGAATATGATTAATTAAATATGCGTTGAGGAAGAACAGCCGCGTTACCTCTGAGATTGTCCATACTAAGAATGCCCAAGGAGTTTTGATCCTTCAGACTGCTGCCGCTACGGGTCCTGGGGCTTTTATCCATTTTTTATTAACTTATTACTGCAACAATTAACACAAAAACAATTATACTTCCAAGAAAAAGGAATAAGCGCGTCCTCTGCGTTCAAAATGGTGTTCGTGACTCACGACTCAAGCTGCTGCTGATAAGCTGGTCACACTGTTGTCGTTATGTTCACAGACAAATTGTAACATTTTTAAAATTTGTCATAAAGTCTGTTTTGATTAAGTTGTCTTGGCTGAATTTAAAAACATCTATAAAACAGAAATATTTTCATTTACGAGTCAAATTGCGATGTTACAATAACATCATTTTATATACAATTAAAACATTTTTTTTTATTTTTTCAGCCCTATCGTGCTAAAACGTGTTCTCCCTCCGTTAGTCAACACTCGTCTACCACACTTTTTCGCAAATTGGCCTAGTCGTTGGCTGTGTGCTCGTGTCGGGCGGCATATTAAATACTTGGTTTCTTGGATATTCCTTCGAGACTTGATTGGCTATATAACTTCAACAACGAAATGGAAGCTGTACTTGATAAACTCATTGCTGAATTGCTGTGCACAGACACCAATCGAATTCGCGCCGTAAGTATAAGCGGCAAATAAGAATTTATCCTCTATGTACAAAAATTGGGACGCCTCTTCGAGGCATGTTCCCATTTAGCATTGCCATAGAATATCTTAATTCTTACCTTAAGACTTGTAAATTAAAGAACACATGCCTATTGAAATGTGCTAAGATATTGCAATAAATTAATACACACACACATGTATATGCATAGGTATCTATGTGTGTGTATGTAGTGCTAAAGACATATTTACAGCTACACTACATGTGCGCATTCCGATAGATAAATGGCACTGATCGACGCACAGACATGCTGCATTTGCGTTGCCAAGCCAATAATAACTTAAGAAATCACTGATAAAAATGCTGATTATTTGCAATATGCTCAGTAATAACTTTGCAAATTCCTATATTGTATATCTTAAGCCAAATGGCCTTCATTGTCTGTTCAATTATGCTACAGGGTATGCAAATGTGTATTAATTTCCGTGTGTTAATGAAAGCACGTTTTTGGCAGACACACAGACACACACACGAATTCTTTACCGGCCATTAATTAATTTATATGTACAATGTATGTGCGCATCTGTTCATCACTCTATGAATATTTCTTTTGCTAGGCCACAGCTGAGCTGGGCAGGCCATATGAAAGTCCCGAGACGCTGCCAGAACTATGCCGAATAATCGTATCTCAGCGCGAGGTGCAAGTGCGACAATTTGCCGCAGTGCTGCTGAACAAGCGTCTACAGAAGCTGCGCAACTGGCAAGCGGTGCCAGCGCAACAGAAAGAAAGGTGAGACAGACACACTGATAAGACAGGTGATAGTTCCAGACAAAACGACTGACTTGCTGATTAAATCCCACTTCTAATTACAGTATTAAGGCTGGCATGCTGCAGGCATTGATAGCCGAGAAGGAGAAGCCGGTAAGGACTGCGATCGCTTCGTTCATTGGCTCCTTGGTGCGCCATGAAGAGTCCAAGCAGGAATCATGGCTGGCCGAACTCTTGAATTTCATCTACAACCGTTGCAGCTCTGAAGATCCCAAGGAGAGCGAGCTGGGCTCCTCTATATTTGCCACACTCACTGACACAGCTCCGGATCAGTTTGTCAGTCACATGGTCGCGATTTCGCAAATGTTTGCCTCTGTCCTGCTCTCTGCTGAGGCCAAGGGTGACATGTCCACACCCACTGTGGTGAACATTGCCATGGGCATGAGCTATATGACACCCTTCGTGAGTGGCAATACCACTGCAGAGCAAACTGTAGTCAAGGTGCTGCCACAAATCATGAAGGCCGTTTTCGCCTTCGCCCACAAAGGCGACGAACATGAGTTCTCCATTGTATTCGATGTTGTCGATAGCTTGGCTGAGTACTCCCCCAAGTTGCTGAATAATAATGTGAAGGACATTATTGAGTTCTGCATGGAAACAGCCAGAAAGGAGGCAATCGAGGATGGTATACGCGTGCAGCTGCTCACTTTCATTGGTCGCATTCTACGCATCAAGAAGAAGTAAATTGTCAAGCAGAAGCTGCTCGAACCGATGTTGACTGTGATCTTTGACATCATATGCGCTGACACGAACCTCGACGATGGTCAGTATATAAAGGGGAACACCTTCTCCTCTACCTTCTCTTTAATTGTTATGTTTTTCTTGTTTTGTAGATGACTTCTTCAACGGTGAGGACGGCAACAGCCCCGTGACAGCCGGGACCATGGCATTGGACTTGCTGGCCATCAATATGCCACCTGAGAAGTTGATACCACCAATGTTGCAATGGCTGGAGCCTGCTTTGCAGAACTCAGATCCATTGCGACGACGTGCTGCATTCCTCTGCATCGCTGTCATTGCTGAGGGCTGCTCTGATGCCATTTGCACCAAGTACTTGGAAGTTATGCTCAACATTATGAAGGGCGGCATTGCTGACAATGTGCCCTGTGTGCGTATTGCCAGTTTCTTTGCACGGGGACAGTTCTCGGAGCACTTGCAGTCGGATGTATCGAGCTTTGCTCCCCAAATACTGCCTGTGCTCTTTGATTTCCTACATCAACTGGTTGTTGAACTCAAGGTAAGACGAAGGAGAGAGGAGGGTTATATCATTTTCTTTATATGATAATTGTTTTATTTTGTTTGTTGTGCTGCGTCGCGTAAAAAGGCTGAGCAGAACAGCAACGACGATGGTTCGAAACGCGTTCCTGGCAAAGATACCTTTCAGTATCTAGATCAGCTGCAAATCAAACGCAAATCAGTTCTCAGCAAATACAGGGTGCTCTTTTCTCCTCTCTCTCTCTCTCTTTGCACTTTACCAAACTCTCATTTCCTTGGGATATCATCGTTTTGTCTTTTAGTTGATGTATTTGCATGAAATGAGAGCTTATTATAATGTTGTCCGTTCTTTAGTTTAAAGGGCTCTAATATGAAAGTATTTATTAAATCATCACTGCAATGAACTGTATATTTGTGACGCATGATCACCCAGCACAACTCGAAGTATTATAGATCCACCAAAGATCTTAACTGATCTTTCATTCTCTCTTCTCTCTCTCTCTCCTTGCTCTCTCAACCATTTACAGATGGGCCGCCCAGAACCCAAGCATACAGATCGCATGTTCTATGCTCTGGAGACTTATTGCCGGAATCTCGAGGAGGATATTGTGCCACATTTGCCTCTATGGATGGACTGGTAAGTAGATATTCTCCAGCATTAACTAAAACTACTTTACTGAGCTCATCATCATCCTCATCATTCTCTCTTTAGTCTCTTCGACACCATGGATCCAAGCAACTCGGTGCATCTGCGTGTGCTGGCTCTGTCAACCATCTCATCCACAGCTGTTGCTGCCGAGGAGCATTTGACGCCCTATTTCCCCAAGGTGGTGGCAATACTGCAAATTTATTTGGTCAAGGAAGTGCCTGAGGAGATGAAGGAACTGCGTGTCGAGGCCATTAATACCTTAGCTCCCATTACACGTATTGTGGGCAAGGAGAACTTCCTACAATTTGCCAATGATACCATGGCCTATTGCCTGATGATGTTGGAAGATGGTCCCAATGATCCAGACTTCAAACGCTCCATTTACAATCTAATGGGTTCGCTGGCGAATCTGGTCAATGAGAGCATGTCGACTGTATTCCCCAAGATAATCGATCGCATTATTGAATAGATAATATCAACGCAAGATATAGTACCCGTGTTAAATGCACCAACACAGGGAAGTATCTTAGCTGATCAAATACAAGAGCACGAGACCGACTTGCACAATACCGATGGTGAGGATGACGATGACGATGATGGTTATGAAGTGGAGAATGATTTTGTTTACGAGAAAGAGGAGGCAATTGTTTCCCTCAAGGATTTCGCCACACACACTGGTGCCGCATTTGCTCCCTATCTACAGACATCGTTTGAGAATGTCTACAAGGTGGTTGAGCATCCACAGGAGATTGTACGCAAAGCTGCCATCGAGGCGCTGTGCGTCTTCATCACGGCACTCCACAGGCTGCAGGATATTGACGGCGTGAAGCGTGCCTGCGCCATTGTGATGCCAAAGTTTCTGCATATCATGCGAACCGATGAGGAGCAGAATGTGGTGCTTCATCTGCTCGAATTGGTGGGTGAACTGTTCACTGAAGTAAAGGACCTGGCTGCGCCCACACATGAGGTGGCTGAACTGATCTTCACAGCCATCAAGGACTTGTTCGACAGCAAGATGAGTTGTCAATTCAATGAGCAGAGCGGTGGTGGCGACGAGGAGGAGTCGGAGAACTCTGAGCTCGACGAGATGGTCATCGAGAATGCCGGCAATCTGTTCCCACTGTTTGGCAAAGCTATTACTCCGGAATTATTCGCCTTGTACTTTGGACGCATCTTTCCGCTCTACATTCATAAATTGGTGGGTTATCCACTTGATAAATATTTGGATCAACAGAGATTAATCCCTTTCTATCCTCTTATAGACCAAGGCCAAGAACGATGACTTGGGGGAGCAGCGCACATTTGTTTATGGCGTCCTGGCCGATTGTGTCATTGCCCTACGCGGCTGCGTGGTCGCCTATTTCGATAACATTTGCCAAGTCTACATTGGCGGTGTCACAGATTCCGAGCCCAAGGCGCGACAGAACTGCTTCTATGGTCTGGGAGAGCTTGTTGCCCACGCTGAGGAGAAATCATTTCAGTAAGTGCAGAAGGAGGAGAACCTCAATATTGTGCACTGTTCTAATCTTCTCTTGCTTTGCAGATCCTTCCAGGTGATTTTGCAAGCCCTTTCCAACTCCATCGCATCTGAGACAAATGCTGCTGCACTGGACAATATCTGTGGTGCAGTGGCACGTCTGCTCATTACCAACCACCAGATGGTGCCACTGGCGCAGATAATGCCAGTATTTCTATCGCATTTACCACTACGCGAAGATATCGATGAGAGCGATGTGATCCAGAAGGCATTCCAGATTCTGTACATTCAGAATCGCCCGATTGTGATCGAATACCTCGAAAGGATCCTTGCTATCACCTTGGACTCGCTGTACAAGAAACTGCTGCTCGATGAGGACACCGAACGAAGCTCCATTGCCTTTCTCAAGGAGATACGCGAAAGTTTCCCCGACAAATTCAACAATGTTGTCAGCTCGAACCCGAAGATTTTCAATTTCGTGCAATCTCTGTAAACGAAAGAAGCACGTCCAAATTTGATTTTAGGTACTCACACACGCACATACACCTTCACACACATATATATTAGCTGCTATTTTCTATGATTTTTCATCTCAAGTGAAAATTTTTACAAGTTTCTTATTGTTATTGGCAATACTGTGCATCATGCATGAATAGCAGTCTGAAATAAATATTGTAGAAGTGAATAAACAAATTTCGTATAAAAGCATTTTGTTATTAAGGCAATCCTATTGGGGTTTACCAGAGCGCATTGCGCTTAAGCACTACGTCCTTAACAATATCGGCATGGTTTGCATGCAGTTTGAGATTCGCATTCACATCTGTCCAACGTGCATTGGTGGCATCATCGCCGGCTTCCAGCTCCAGCTGGCCAACTTGTGTGCCATCCTCATCATGAAAGTTTAGAGCTGTGGTCTCCATCCAAGCGTTGTCCGTGTTGCGGAAGTCATCCACGTAGCCACTGTAGATGTGTACTCCACCCTCTTTTGAAGAACTTCTCCACCATGTTGCCCTTGTCGGTGAAGTTGAGTGCCTCCTCTGTGAATTCTCGCTTCAGGGTGACGCTCACATTCTCGCCGGGATCAACCATGCCACCGGGAATGGCCCATAGCTTGTTGTCAGAGCGCTGTATGGCCACCATCTGTATAATATTTCTGTGGAAGAAGAACCCGATATTGATTAAGAGATTTTTTATGGAGATTCTATATACATTCAACGTACTTGCCACTGTTTGCATCACTCACAATCTGCCCCTGAGCATCACGTTTCCAGCGTGTTACTATGGGATCGGCAGCATGATTGGGACCCCAACGACCTAACAGGCCGCGACCGGTCAAACCTGTGCGTCCAATGGGATTCTGTGGCAAACCATCTTTGATCTGATAATCACCATGGAAAGAGACGCGATTGACAGTGCCGTCATTGTGATTCCAGCGCGATTGACTTGTTTCACTGGGCAGTGGTGCATCTGCCCAGCTCTGGCCACCTATATGTGCAGCTGTGTAAGATGGCGGGCTATACTCCACATAGGGTTCTGTCCAGAATACAACTTCATCCGACACGGGACAACGCGAAACATTACTGCGCGGGTAGACATTGTTACGGCACATAATGTGCCGAAAGATTCCTGGCTTTACCACTGTGGCTAACATTTCTGCATGCTCAGTAACTTGAAATAGTTTATAAAAAATTAGCAGAAGCACCGGAATGACAAATTTGTCATGCATTGGATAAATATGTGGGTGCTAAAGCAACAAGCGAAAATCAGCTGATAGTACTGGTAATTGTCGAATTTGCCGCAGTTTCAGTGTTGCGAAGAGACAGAGAGTTTACACACAGAAATCGTAATTGTCATTACCGACAAGAGAACTGCTTGGCAAGCAGTGCTGGCATTCAATATCCAACAAATCACGTTCTTTTTTTAAATATGCTCCCTCATTAAAATCATATTTAATTGCAATCCGCTTCTTTCGTTTCTTACATTCAGCGGTAGCAGCTCCCTATCTTTAAGATCTGTTTTATTTTTATAGTTACAACAAATTTAAGTCGAACATAGATGTGTGTTTTTGAATGCAATCAATCAATCTGGTTGTTATCCCTTCACCACTTAATCCTTGCGCAGTTGCAGTGTTTGTTGCTCAATGCCATCCTTGGTAATGATGTTGATCAGCACCGAATCTCCGGTGTATATATCACGCTCTGCGGCCGAGATAAAAGTGTCGGAGGCAACAGCAACGGCACGTTCCTTGGTGAGTGGTGGCAACTGTTCGGCCGACAAGTTCTGGTTCTTGTAACCAATTTGATTGTCCAGCACAGGCTGCAAGAGGGCACCGGCTGTGCCGCCAGCACGGTAAGTAGCACGTTCACAATGACCAATGGGATCGTACGAGAATACAGCGCCCTTGCCATCCTTATCGAGACCAGCCAATATGTTGGAAACATAATAGGGGAAGAATCGTCGATTGTACATGACAATGGACAGCATTTGTGCGACAGCATCGGTTGTCATGGTCTTCATGTGTGTGTGTTCATACATTTGCATACGCAATTTAACCAATCCCGTCAGCGAAAGAGTGTCGCACCAGCAGCCAGTGGACCCGAGCACCGTCTTTGATGACATTTGAAAGAGTTTACTCTGGTCGCGCGAATGAATGTTATATCCACTGCTCAGACGTGTATCTGCGGCAATGACTACAAAGTCGTCACCAGCGATGGCAACAATAGATCTGAAAATGCAAATTTTATGTTTTGACAATCTTCTCGAGAGTATGCGAAGTCTATTGCAATTCACACTTACCCGCCATTGGACTCATATGGCGAAAAGTCTGCATGTTGAGCACCGGGAACTTTGTAGTCCGGGAAATGATCAGGACCAAGACTATTCATGTTTTCGCGTAAACAATTTATTTCAGGAGACAAAAAACGAACCCAAAATGATTTGCACTTTCCGTCTAGCGGCGTTTCACACAATTAGAGATGTCAAAGTTAGGGATGATTTGGTGAAATGAAACTTTAGTATCGATACATTTAATTCCATGCGATATTCCCACTATCGATAGGTTTGCCCTAATGATTAAACAATCGATATTAAGACACTTCCGCCAGATATGAATCGATAAAAATATTTAGTTTATTGGATAGTTTATAACAATCTTTGGACGTAGACTTGAAATTGCCGTTCGCAAATTATTTTAAACTATTGGGGCCACGCCTGCAATACGTTCTCTGTGCAGCTCGCCACGATTCTTTTGCACAAGCTCTTTTACATCATAGAACCATTTTCCTGTAATAAGAAATGAATATTTATTATAGAGAAACTGAGTATAGAAAGCTGAGTATTACCAATGTTTGTATTCTGTAGGCAATCCTTGAACGTCTGACATCCCTCCATGCTGCTTAGTACGCCAAAGACTGAAAGATCAGACAGTCCAGGTTGTTTTCCGGCCATGAACTTTGTGTTGCGTTTCTTTAGCTCCGTTGTCCATTTATCCAGTGCATCGTACATATGCGCTCTGACATCATCGGTGAGCTGATGTCGTCGCTTCAACACCTTGGCTATTGCCCACATGGCTGTCGCACCACCATAGACCATCAAATCCCGCTCCCACTTGGGGAAATAGACATCCCACTCGCCCGCCTGCGAGAACCATTCAAATGTCTCCAGAGACTCGTCCATGGTCTGATAGCAGTTGGGCGAAATTAGGTGTACTAGATGAGAGTCAGCCCAGGTCCTCCACTTGCGCTCGTTTCTGGGAGGGAATTGAATTAGTTCTTAGGAAAATTCTACAAGGTACCTCACTTACTCCTCCCCTTCCTTGGTCACATTCTTGGGCGTACGATCCTGATACATCAAGAAGTATTTGTTCAATATGTCAAGCCTCTTTTTGCCGTCGTCATCGAAGTACGAAATATGCGGGTAGAACTGTGCCAGGTCCCCGACATCGGCGCGCTTGTCGTTCAGGCTGGTGGCCACCAGGGAAATGATGGCACTCGAGTCGGTCATCTGCACGTACTGACCATCCTTTTGTCGTATCAGCACCATGGGCACCTTCTTCACCGACGACCATCTGATGTCCTGTCGCAGCACTGCATCCACCTCCACCACGGAGTACGAGACACCCATGTAGTCCAGATAGGCACGTACTTTACAGCAAAACGGACATGTCTGGAACTGGAACAGCACAATATCCAGTCCGGAGGTATCTTTGGGATTGACATATCGTTTCGTTATTCGCACGCCGGCCGGGAGTGTTTCTATAATCTTTGGTGGCGTCCTTTCGTGCTCCTTGTGTGCATTGCTGTCGGTGAAATTCTGATAGAACGTATAGGTGGATCCCGCTGCGGCTCCAATGCAGGTCCCCAACAGCGCCAACTTGAATGTTCCATTGGATTTCTTTTTAATGTTTCCCTCGACCACTTTGGAGAACTGCCGCCGACTGCTGAGTAGAATTTCCTGCGTTCCTTTTGGTAACAGACGTAGACTTTGGCCCGGCAGCGCAGGCAACTGGCGGGAAGCTAAACGAATGCACGACATCGTTTTTTATGTTTTTGCACGTTTTAAACAAATACTTAAATAACTAATTATGCAAAACGGCAAAAATTTCCATCGACCGTTGCTAGAAAAGTTCTTGCTCTTCTTCTTCTTCTTTGAAAATCGACAATCGATAAGAATCAGCTGATTGCGTGTACACAACTCACCCTGCCGCCGCATACACAACCAAACTGTAAACAGACTGAAAAAAATGTCTGCGGAAAATATTGGAGTTGCTTCCTCTCTGGATAAATACGGCGAGGAAGACTTCTTCAGTCTACTGGTACGTTATGGACTCTTTCTAGGCGCAATCTTCCAATTTGTTTGCATATCAGCCGCTGTATTGATGAGTGGCAACGAGTCCCTGGACTCCAACGAGGACGAGGGTCGGCTAATTGACGAGCCTGTCTCGACCAACGCGAATGCTGCGCGACGTCTTCACAAAATACGGAAGTTGGAAAAGAAAAAGCGACGCTAACTATGTGTCTGTCTAATGATCTACTAATTTATTTACAAAAGTATTGACTAAGTATTTTTTAATTTATGTCTGTGTACTCGTCCCTGCTACAATAAAACAATTCTATTGGGTTGAATAAAGACGAGTTCCTTATTGCGTAGCTGCAGCGACGATTCCTGGTTAATATCAAAGTGGAGTTCCAGGAGAGAGGCAACATGTATATTGCAGATCATTGTTGGAGGTAGTATAATGTGGAAGATGCACTCCGCATTGCCTTCACTCTGTACTCGAGCCATGTGCACACCAAAGGATTCATGAAGTGCGAGCACCTGCACCCGCTGACCATGACTGATGCTCAGGCGATGATTGTGCGCCACACTGCGACGATCCATATGCTGCTTTTGCATCAGACGCTTGTACTCCTGCAGGAAGCCTCCTTTAATGCAACGAAAGGCTTTTCGTGATGATGAAGTATTTCTAGAGATGCTACCGAGCTGTTCCCGATCGATTAAGGTGAGCAGGTTGGCCTCAATAGATGTGCTCCCTGGGGAGCTGTCAATGAACGATTCAGATCCAGATTCCTGCTGCAGTTGTCTACGTCGAGCGCGCTTAAGCGTTGTAAGCGTACGCCGTAGGCTGCACCAAGCTGTGGTAGGAGTAGAAGGAGAGCACTTGGCCAGGTTAGCAGATGTATCCAATGTGCTGCTAAGTGGAGTTGCGGAGGGAGAACTTTTCTGTGAACGGATTATGGCCACAGACAAGGGTTGAAACTTGTTCGACGGTGTCAATTGCAGTGTCTTCTCCGTGTTGTTACTGCGTTGTGTCCTGGGCAGGGTGAGGCACCTTCTGTTCTCCTGCTGGCTCTGGCTGCTGTTGCACTCATCGCTGCTTATGTCCGATATGACAGTTTTGTTGTTATCCACACGTCGTGTCCTTACATATTTCTGTGTCAATGCTGAACGCCTTCGGACAAGATGCAGATCTGCATTGTCATCATCGCTGCTGCTACTAATTATTGGAGCTGATGTTCTTCGAAAACGTTTAAACATTTTCCAAAACACACAGAAAACACACTTTGCGCAACAGCAGGCGCCGAAATTTAAAGTCAGCTGTTGTGTGAACCAGGGCTGGAGACGTGTGCTTGAATGTGAATAGTATTTGAATCACTAAGGAATGAACACATAGACCCGAAGCGTTAAAGTTGTTTGCGCTGGGTTTCGATCCAGCCGTCCCAGAGCCCGAAGCATAGAGAATAGAGACTTCGGCGAGACATCTGCACACTCCGCTGGGCCGGCTGCAGCGCTGTTTGAGGTCTCTGTGTGTTCATTGCTTAATGATTTAAATAGTATTTTTTTTGTAAAGTTCACAAAACGGAACCAGTTGAGAAAGTAGAACTAATTTAACGAGTTCAACAACGTATTGCAAGAACTTGTGCATCCCTGTGGCTTTCACATGACTCAGGAGTGCGTTAAGCATTTTTAAACAATTTCCTTGCACGCCCCCTCCACATTCAACATATTCATAGATAACCTGAATTCCAATCAGCATGACAAACGATGGTTTTTTTGTTTGGCTTTTATCTTTAATTTTGGGAATAATATAAATTATAATAATTATATATTTATTATGCTGCTTGTAATGTTGTTGTTTTACTTCCCTTTTTACTATGTACGTATGGATGTTGTATGTGTGTGTGTGTGGGTGGGTGTGCGAAGTGTGGTGTGAATGCCTTTTCAGTTATTACATATTCGTAACTATAATTATTTTGCAGTGTTTTTTTGTTTTGTTTTGAATGAACTTTCCTTGCGTGAAATTACAATTTTGTTTGTTGCTTTCATACATATTTAATTACATATAATAATTTACCGTAATTGTTAATTTCGGCGCACATTTGAAATGTTTAATGTCTAAATTGTAAGTCAAAACTCATCTATTATCATATTATCTTCATTGTCCTGGGGATTTCGTTTCAGAAACGCGTTAAATTTCATTACAACAACTATTTGTAAATAGGCAAATGAAAAGAAAAAGGAAGAAAACAAAATCCATTTATGAAAAGTAGTAGTAGTATCAGTAGTAGTAGTAGTTGTAGTAGTAGTAGTAGTAGTTGTAACAGTAGGTGTACATACATAGTACATAGGTCTCTACACGTCTACAAGCGAACGAGGATCCTCAAGATCACAACAACAACAAATCGAAATGTGAACAATTCTTAAAGCGAACTAGTTGACGAAGCCGGACATGGGAACGAACGGAGGAGGAGGAGTAAATCAAGTGTGTGTGTGTGGTTTACTTGCGCGTGTATGTGAATGTTGTGTGTAGTTTCGTTTTCTGATTTCGTTTTAGTTAAATTAGCATATTATGCTGCGTTTACACTGCAATTTCTTTTCTTTTACATTAACATTATACTGTGTTGCTGTTGTTGTTGCCGTTATGTTATGTAATGTTACTACTTATGTATTTTGCTCGTTATCGTTATTTATCGTTATCGTTATCATTATCATTTTGTTGTTTGCTTTGTCTAAATTATTGTTTAGTTACTCACACAAGTGCTGTCGTCATCGCCATCGTCGTCTGTAGACACAAAACATGTGTATGCAATGATGCAGTTGCTCCTCCTCCTCCTTATCCTCTTCCACCTCCACCCTCATCCAATGTCCCAATATCTTGTTCGTTATCCTGCCAGGCCCACCACATGTTGTTCTCCTCTTTCGTCTTCGTCTCCTTCGTCTTGTTTTCGTTCTCGCTCTCGACGTTGCCAGCACTGTCGCCGTCGCTGCAATCGTTGTCGCCGCTGCCCACTAAGCTTCGGGCAGCGGTTTCAGCTCCCTTATCTGCTTGATCAGATAGGCCTTCTCATCGTTGAATTGCTCATCCTCGGATCGATCCGTATGGAAGCTGGTCAAGAAGTCGACCAATTTCGTTTGATTGCGCAGCAGGATGTCCAGTATCGGTTTGGGTTTATTGGGATTCGCCACGAACACTTTGAAGACATGAAACGCCTCGAATTGTATATTACGTGATCGTTCCTTCAGCATGTTCATCATTAGCTTCAGGTTCTCCGGCTCCGATATATACCGTGTCATCACCGTGAAATTGTGCCTGTCCAGCAACAGTTCCCCCAGCAACTTCAGGCTCTGACGCCGGGTGACATAGTTCTCGGAGTTCAGTAGACGCTGGTAATGCTGCGAGAAGAACTTGTCATAGTTGGCATCCAGAAATTCGGCACACAGCAGCTTATGGCGTGTCAGTAGCTCCTTGAAGGTGGAGAAGGCATCGGAGGCGATATCGAAAGTGGATACCTCGACATAACGGAAGAACTTGAAGAACTCATCCGAATGCAGCATAATCTTCGCAAGTGCCTCATAGCGTGCACACTCCCTCAACATGGTTCCCGAGTTCAGAGCAATCTCCGGATGCGCATCCTCATACCCGGCCATCAGTGTAAACAATATCTCCGGTTTCGTGCATATGTACTCCACTGTCGGGGATCGGGTGCCGATCTGGCGACGCAGCACATTGTTGAATATGAGCGCCACATGCTTCTTGCCCTCGAAGTCGATGCGATGCAGATTCTGTATGAGGAGCAGCAGCAGATTGCTGTTGTACAGCTCCTGCGACAATTGGGCCACCACATAGTCCGCTGGTGGCTCTGCGTCGCTGCTGCCATACAGCATATTCTTGATGGACACCAGATTTTTTGCTAACATCCTCCTGTGCCTTCTCCACCTTCCGATCGCCTGCTTCCAGTGCGTTTATCGCTTCCTTTAGGGACTTGACCAGCTCCACTGGCGTTTTCTGTGATTTACCAAACAGTGGCATTTTTCTCTTCTTTCTTTTCCTCTCTCTCTCTCTCTGCTGCTGCTGCTGCTTCTTCCCCTTCTCTGTGGTGATCTGGTCTGCTGCTTTTGCTTTTTCTTTTCCTTTTGCCTGCTGCTTCTGCTGTTTCGACTTGTGAGCTGACTTGCTGTGAGCTGACTCGCTGCTGCTGTTGTTGTTGCTATTGTTGTTGTTGCTGGTATTGTTGGTGTGTTCTTGACTCTTTCGTTAACTGTTGTTTCGCTCGCCCAATTACTGGTTTGCAGACACAAAACAATGCTTGGCTATATATCACAGTATAAATAATATTCTATTATTATATATTATTTCGTCTTTTTTCCTCTTTCTCTTCTTCTTTTCTTTATGAAAAAAAAGAACGAATGCCAAACAGAAATGTTATTTAACATAACAGCAGTAAGCACTTAGTGATAACAGCAATATAACATTACCACTTGCTCATGCTATGTTATGTTAACAGATTCCATTCGTTCACAAAGAACAACCGTTAGTCATCTATCAGAATTAATTATCATTTAATTAACAAGTTTTAACAAGGTTTTTATCCCAAAATTGTGTTTGAACTAAAAATTATAATTATTATGGTTGGATTTAATAAAACTGAAATTTAAATTAGACATCTGCCAACTGTCTACACAGTGAGAGGGCTGCAAAACTATCGCAAGGGCTGAAACAATTTCACTTACTTACTGATATATCGATAACAATTACGTAAAATCGATAGCAGTTTAAGAAATTTGTTATCAAATATGTTCGTTATAATAGGGCTCAAATAACGACGGGAACAGTTCATAGTCCAGTTTAGGTGCATAAAACCAATCAAACTGAGAACACGATGATTTCTGTTTTAAATATCATTTTTATTTCTCCTTGAAGTATTTTTGATCCGTTTCTTTTTAATAATATATGCTCTAAGCGCATTCAAACGCACAGATGTTATAGAAGTTACAGAAATATATGTATTTATATATGTCTTTCGAATGCACACAATGTCTTTTGCTGGATATAGCTATCTCTATAGTGGTTGGATAAAGATGAAATGTATTTAATGCGTTAATGGGTTATGCACATTCATATGAAAGTGTATTTTTATGTCATCATGTCCCGCCCATACACACATTTTGCGTATTTGAAATGAATATTTATTTGGTTTTTTGTTTTTGTTTTTGTGTGAGTGTGGGTGTGTTTTCATGTTGTTGTTGTTTTTTTGTTTTGTTTACGTATAAAAGTAGTTTTAAAATCCATAAAATATCAGATAATAATTACAATTTGTTGTGTATATATGTATGTATGTATGTATTAAAAAGCGTTTGCCACCAATTTATTTTCATTCTCATCTTGCATTCTCAACATAAACTAAGAAAAATAAGTCCATTTAGTCTTTCGCGAACTAACATATACATATATATATAGTCTGTCAAGTAACTCCTTACATAAATGTACATTAAATTATCATGTCCATTTGAGTAAAGAGTTACTTGACTATCTGTATATCTTCGATCAAGTAGTCGTTTAATAATAATATCTTTGGGCATTGCTACGGTATTTGTTTTACTTTTTTATCTTTTTTTGTTATAATTTATGTCAAGTAGTACACATAGATCATAGATATACATATATAAGTTTTGTATTGTTTTGTATGTATTACGAATGCTAGAAAACACGAAGAAAAGTCGAAACGTTGTTGAGTGTTGTTGAGTTTTCGATCATAGTAATCGATAATAATCAAATATCATATACATATCATAAAAATTCTATGTATATGCATGTTGTATAATTAGGTATACGAAAAACACGTTACCGACTAGTATATATGTATGTTTTTCTTTATATATATATGTGTGTATATATGCATGTATGTGTGCAATTACTTATTTATTGAGATATTCTATGAATATATATTCATCATCATCATCATCATCATCATCATCATCATCATGATCATTCCACGCACTTCCTTTCTCGCCTATCTCTATATGTATATGTATGTATGTTTGTCTTTCATGTGAAGCTCTTAAACTAAAATTGCGAAACTTGAGAATTCGTAAATGGGGTAAACACATAGGAAATACAATCCGAAATACCTATAGAAAATAAGTTTCTGTTTATCGTTTTTTGTTTTGTTTTTTTTTTGCTTTGCAACTCAGTTTGAAGCCGACGACTTTAGCGGGGGGGATGCATCAGATATATATGACTAGATGTGTATGTATAATCGCTACGGCTAATATATATAGATACTACCCTCAGAGATGTGGTATGTATATAGTCTACCAACTACGATATCTTTATATATATAGTATGTATATATGTATAGGTTAATAATAATTATAGTTGTAGTTGTTGTTGTGGTTGTGTTTGCTTTCGTTCTGCTTTAACTTTCTCTTCCACTTCTCTCCTTTTTCTAGCGTTGTCTCTGTTCTTTCGCTTCTTCGCTGGGCTTGAAGTTCCGTCTCAGTTCCGTTTCCTCTTTCTACTTCATTCGTTGTGGTTGTGTGTGTGTGTGCGTGCACCTGGGGCACAGTGCACGCCTTGGGGGATGGTGGGAGCGATGTGCTTGATGTTTCCTCTTTCTTCTCTTCTTTCTCATCAATGTGTTTGCTGTTTTCGCTTGATAAAGTTGCCCTCGGCGTCCAGCCAGATGGCATCTGCTGGCGCCGCTTCACCGCTCCGCTGTGCATCCATCCCCGTTCTTATCATTTACCTATGCAGCGCATTCGATATCTGCTTGAGCGACTGTCCAACTTCCCCCACCAATCTCTCATTATCCTGCACATTCTTGCTACCAGCCGAGCGTAGATGCTGTGACTGCGTCTCCACACGTGTAACGAGTTCACGGAAATGGAACTTCGAATGCGGTGGCATCGATTCATTCTCGGCAAAGACCACACAAGAGTTCTGCAAGATATTCAACTTGTCGCTGAGCTGCAGCCACTGTGAGGCTGAGATGGCATTCACTGGATGCTTCAGGGAACCCTCCAACAGATTCACCAACTCCAATATGCTCTCCCTAGAGATTTGCGTAGAGTTGACACCATCTGCAGCTCCTCCTCCACCGACACCTATGCCTGCTATCTTGGCAATGGGCGTGGCATATATTGTCAACTTGGTGGGCTTGTGCGGCACAGCTGGCTTGTTCTGCTGCTGCCCTCCATTGGAGGAGGTGGAAGTGCTTAGCTTGTTGCTCTGCTGCTGTTCTCCGCCACCATACAGAGATTGCGTCATCAGCTCCGCTGCAGTTGCTGGAGTTCCCTCTGGCGCTGTTGACTGCGTCTGGGGCTGCATCTGCTGCTCCTCCATGTTGTTGGCATCTGTGAAGAGTTGCGTTGAAAGAGATTGTTTTATTGCTGTTGCTTTGTGGCTTGTTGCAAATGGGAGTTGCTGCTGCTGCTGTTGCTGCTGCTTGGACTGTGCTGCATTGCTGTTGGTGCTGGAGGTGCTGCTGCTACTAATGGGAGGCGGTGGTGGCGGTGCTGCTGGTGGTGGCTTGGTTGTGCCAAACAATTTAGAGACAGTTGTTGTTGCCTTCAGTGCATACTTGGGCGACAACTGCGGGGCTGTTGCTGCTGTGCCATTGGAGGAGCAGTTGGATAAATGTGTTGGTGCTGGAATGGAGTTGTTGCTGGTGGTGCTATTGTTGGTTGTGGTGCTGTTGCTGGTGCTGGCATAGTCGCCCCCGCCGCCGCCACCGCCACTGCCTGCTGCTGCTGGCTGCTCCCAAAGTTTCTTTAAGCTATTAATACTACCTGTGCTGCGTCGCTTGCCGGAGTTGGTGGTGTCTTCCTCTGTTGCATCCACATTGCAGTTTGTGTTGCTCACATCGATTTTGATTTCAGTCTTTTGATTTGCCGCCACTGCTGCTGTTGCGCTGCTAAACTTGTTGTTGTTGGGCGGTTGCTGTTGTTGTTGCTGTTGTTGCTGCTGCTGGGGCTGTTGCTGCTCCTTGTTGTCCTTGTCCACCTTGCGCAGATGCGCTTTGAAGTCTATGATATTCGAGGGCTGCTCAGCCTTGGGCAGCGGCGTATGCAGCTTCTTCGGCTCCACCTTCTTTAGCTGCGCCTTGAAGTTGTTGTTGCTGTTGTTGCCGGAGTTAATGTTGCTCATGTTGCTTGTATTGCTGCTGTTGCCATTGGTCAGCTTTGTCGTCGTCTGCTTGGGCAGATTCATGCTCTCGGCCAGCTCTGTAACCAGCTGAGCCACTGGATCCACTGCTGCTGCTGCTGGCGCACTTGCTGCTCCTGCTCCAGCTCCATTGGCATAGCCAGAGCTCATGTCGGACGGCGCTTTATGGTTGGCTGACTTGATTTCCGTAATGAGTTTCTCCTTCAGCTGCAGACTCTTCTCGACTGCAGGCGCTCCTCCAGGCGGCTCTGGGGGCGTGCCCAGTGAGCTGCAGGAGTCCGTGGAGGGTTCACGCTTGCGCAGCGAGACACCAAAACGTGAGCTGGCCTCCTCCACGCTGGGCGCCGTGTTGCTTACATCGTTGCTGCTGCTGTGCTGCGCATGCAGATGCTGCTGTATGGCCTGGACGGCACTCTCCGGTGCTGGCGGCGGTGGTGGCGGTGGCAATGCTTCAAATTCCTCCAGCGGTGGTGGTGGAAATTCCAAATTTGCCAGCGCAGCTTGAGCAATGCTGGCAACTCCTCCTCCTCCGCCTCCGCGTTTGGGGGAATTACTTGTGCCTGCAGCACGAAAGGAGGAGAAGGTCATCATGGTGCCCTCTGTGGTGGTGCGATGTCGTTGCAGCTTATTCAAACTGGCTGCGGCATTGTTCTGCATTGTCACGCCACCCGAGGAGTTGCTCCTAATCATTTGCTGTGGCGTTGTAGGCGTTGCTTTGCTCCCTACTGTGGGTACATGCGGTGGTGCTGCACGTGCTGGTGGCGTGGCATGTCCATTGGCTGGGGCAGCTGGTGAGCCGCCTTCACTATTCCCACCTGCTCCACTGCCGCTGCTGCTGCTGCTGCTATCCTCCAGACTGTCCAGGAAGGCGCCAATGCGTGCCACCTTGGGCAAGGTGCCATAACGATTGACAACGCGCTTCACATTCATTACCTCCAAGGCGCCCACTGTAATGGGATGAGCGGGTAGCACAGGAGTGCCTAGCAGAGGAGGAGGAGGAGGGCCACCATTGCCATTGCTAATGCTGCCATTGGCACCAGGTGCCGGTGCCTGCTCTCTGCGCTTGCTCTGACGCGTCTCCAGGCCACGATTGCCCATGACGGGACGCTTGAAGGAGCTGTGCTGCTGCGAGGAACGTGGTCCAATGCCAACACCCGACCCAGACAGGCCGCCATGCAGCGAATGTTGCATCTTATGCGCTGGTGTTGCTGTCAGCGATTGCTCCAGACTGTCCCCAGTGGCATCTGTATCGGGATCAGCTGCAGGATCTGTTTCCGAGTCATAACGCTGCGTCAAGTTGTTGATGTCACGTGTGAGACCTGAGAGAAAGAAGAAGGAAAGGGAATCAGATTAGTTTCCATGTTATATATTAATGTAGCATGCTCGTGCTGGGACGGTGGGGGGATGAGTAGGAGAGCAGGTGAGTCATGGTGGCGTCGTGGCGACAAACCCATTTTGGCTCAATATTTGTCAACACCAAACAAGGAGTTAGGAGAACTACGAACCAAACGAAACAAGCTAACAAAATGTAAACAAAAAAGCAAAGAAATGTGAATATAAATTAAATAAATTATAAATTAAATTATGCACTATATAAAACTAGTTCAGACACCAAGAAAATATAGCAAAGAATATAGAAAACATTTAAAATAATATAAGAATAGGTAAAGTATTAAGTATAATAGGTAATTATCAAGTTATAGGTATGTTAAGAGTTCAATTAGACAAGGCATTTACTGAGGGCAGCTAAGAACAGTTAGACTATATAAGGATAGACATCTAGCTATGTAAAAGTAGCTGCATTACATCATTTATCTATATATCAGTAGTTGCTCTACATTAGGATCTATCTATGTTTAATATATATAGGTCAGAAAGGCACAGTTACATACATCAGAATAGGCATCTGTCTTTATATGAGTAGCTGCTCTAGATCAGGATATACCTTCTATATATGCATAAGGCGTTGCTCTGTATCAAGATCTATCAGCTTTATATGTATAAGTACTATTATACTACATATGCACAAGAGGGAGAGAGCACGTCTTCACTTTTCAATGATCACTGCACGACTGAAAGCTGCTGTGGCTTTCTACTTAGGTATATGACTCTCTCTCTCGTCCGAAGCCACTCTCTGAGATCGTTCGTCGACGAACGCTGTACGACTCTCTCTGTGTGATGCACGAAAACTCTGCAGCTTAGTTCATGACAGTTCTGCGACTCTCTTCGTGCACGCTCGTGTTTATCTCTCGCAAACAGTTGCTGCAGTTTCGTGTGATGCCCGTGCTCTGCGATTCTCTCTCTGTGCGATCGTCGGTCGTGATCAAAGTCTCTCTTTGGCTGAAAGCCTTTGCAGCTTTGGTCTTCATAGTTCTGCGACTCTCTCTCTGAGTGATCTTCGTCTACGATTGATTCCTCTCTCGTGTACGATTGATTTCTTTTCTCGTGTACGATCGATTACTCTCTCGTATACCATAGATTTCTCTCTTGAAGATTGTTGCTGCAGTTTCATTGCTTGTATTTGGCGACTTACGAATCAATTAAATGAGGACTCTCTCTTGTACAAATATAAGTTATGTTTAGAACATTGTTAATGCATCCCATGTACACATAGAACACATATCTATAGATTATAATACAATATAAACATCTTAAATACATTCTTCTTAACAATTTAGCAACTATAACAAGTAAATGCCTTAATAGAATAAAAGCAAGAGCTACAAATACAACACAAATGAAATTAAAGAACTAAAAAAGAAGAAGATACAAACTGAGTATAAACCAACAATTTAAAAAAGTAAAGAACACATATAAATACATAATTTTGAATTATAAATTGAACACAAACCAATTAGAAAGCGTAACGAGAACATAAATTATAATAGGAATTTCTTACTCCATTGACAAATACCTCGAAATAGGATGTCGTAAAGGAAACTACTGCACGAGGATGATTTCTTTATGGAATACGTCTGTTGTTGTTGTACAGGTTGTTGTACTGATTGTTGTAATAATTTCTGTTGTTGTTGTTGTTGTGTACGTATTTGTGTATGGGTTGGAATTTGGGTTTTAAAATTTCTACTGAGGGTCTGGCTAAACTGGAAATGATGTCTACTACCATTCGTATTGAGCTCATCAATATACTGGCGCGCTGTTGCATCCTCCTCGCGATATGTTGAGTCCCGACTGCTGGAGAGCAGGCTACACAGAGAGACAGAGAGAGAAAGAAGTGTTTAGTATATTATATAGTTTGCTATATCAACTGCCACACTTACCTGGTGCGCTTGGGCGGCGCTGGCGCCTGTTTGCCTTGTTTATTTGTGGTGCGTCGCATCTGCACATTGCCCTTGCCCTGGCTGGAGAAGGTGCTTAGCTTGGTGGAGCTGGAGCCAGTTTCTGTGCGAGATTAGACAAGGAATTAGTAGAGTAAACAGTCAAGAGACTTCTGCACTCACCAGACATGGGCGTGCTGGCCAGTTGTTGTTGCTGCTGCTGCTGTTGCTGTTGCTGTTGCTGCTGTGCATCAAGACTTGTGGCTGGCAAACCTTTCTTGACCATTTGTGGCGTCAGACTGAGCGATGCCGTTGCCGATGAGGAAGCACTGGCCGTGTTTATGGCTGATGTTGCCACAGTTGTTGCACCCGCAGACGCTGCACCTCCTCCTGCTGCTACTGTTGCTGCTGTCGCTGTGGCATTGAGCTGTTTCTCAACCGCTTCGGTAATGGACGATTCCTGCGGAGCGAAGAAGGAGAGACGTGCAGCACGTGGATCATTATTGCTATCACTACAGTTGTTTGCGATTGCGATGAGACTATTTAGATTTGCACATGCGTTCGATTGAGGCTGCTTTGGCTGCTTTGGCGACTCTGGCGGCGCTGGCGACTTGGCGGCAGTGGCAAGCTTGGCCAATTGAAATCAAAGCTCAATGCCATTATCGTCGTCATTATCGTCATTGTCGCCATCGTAATCATCATCATCGTCATCATCATCATCATCATCATCGTCATCATCACGATCATCATCATCATCATCATCATCATCGTGCCATACCTCGACCTCAATGTCGAATTCATCGTTGTCACCGTCACCCACCTGAAACATGTGCTCCAGCGCATGGTGTATGCTCTTGAATGTGGGCCGATCCGCAGCATCCCAATGCCAGCATTGTCGCATTAGATCATACACCTCTGGCGGACAACCGGGCGGACGTTCCATGCGATAACCCTTCTCAAGCTTGTGATACACATCGGTTAGATCAATCCCGGGATATGGCGACATCCCGTATGTCGCTATCTCCCACAGCAACACACCAAATGCCCATACATCTGACTTGGTACTGAATTTGTTATAGGCCAATCCCTCTGGTGCTGTCCATTTGATGGGGAACTTGGCTCCCGCATGCGCTGTATACGTATCATCTCGCATCAGGCGGGCCAGACCAAAGTCGGCCACCTTAACCAACTTATTGTCACCCACCAGGCAATTGCGTGCGGCCAAATCGCGATGTATATAATTACGCGATTCCAGATAACTCATGCCCGATGCTATCTGTGTGGCCATATACAGCAGAGCGACTGCATCCAGTGTTTCTCTGCCAGCGGAGCGCAGAAAGTCAAGCAAATTGCCATGGGACATGAACTCGGTGATGATGTAGAAGGGAGGCTCGCGTGTGCAGACACCTAAAGGAAGGAAGACGAGGAGAAACAGATAGATTAATAGTTATCCTTGAACATATCTCAGTTTATTCGATTCCCACCAATAAGCTGCACCAAATTGGGATGCTTCATTTCCTTCATGATGGCCGCCTCCTCTAGGAAATCCTTCAACGCCATTGTATCCTCTTTGAGTGTCTTGACAGCCACTGTATTGCCATAGCGCTTCCACACTGCCTCATAGACCTCACCATATTGACCACCGCCAAGTTTGTGCTTCATCATGATGTCTGTGCGACAAATCTCCCATTCATCTGGCTCGGGACTCAATGGAAAGACTGTGGGCTTATTTTGTTTAGGCGCCGGATAGAGCAGCGGTGTAATCAGACCATGTCCCTCATGTGGCACACTATGATGATGCACTAGCTCCGCCAGTGTATTGAATTTGGCCTCCTGTGTGACAAACACTTTGCCATCCGGATCCTCTGAGATGCGATAGTGATAGACGCGACCTTCGTATCTAGAGGGGGCAGAAAGAGCAAGGCACAGTTTACTATATATAATCTTAAGTTATGCTCCTTCAACTCACCTCAAACTGATGCTCCTTTGACCCGGTGAACTTTCACTCTCACGCACCAGAAAACTGCCATTGATACCCGAACTGAGCAGATACTCGGCAGCATTGCGTGAAATGGGTCCATGATACCAGGAGTGCTTCTCCAGTGAGTTCAAGGGCGTCACATAATTCGAGGGCACCCAACCCACATTGCCAGAGTCAGAGTGGGCCTCGCACCACTCCCCAGACTTGTTGTAACTGAGTATGCGCACCTGTTCGCCCTTCTTGAGACTCAATTGATTCTCTCCGCCCGCCTGAAAGTCATAGAGTGCCACAAACAGCTGTGGATCATCTTCCTCTGGTCCTGGTGCCAGCAGATTCTCCTTGGAGGTCCAACGATGTGCGGATTCAAAGACTGATGTCGCTGAACTGTGTACACCCAGTGAGGAGAGCACATTGCCAGAATCCTGTTGACTTTGCAGCTCGGCGGCATCAGCCAGCAGCGATGCGGCTGTGCTGCCGGCCGGTATGTGTGGCAAGGGACGTGATTGCAACAGTGCCTCTGCAATAGAAGAGTGGGGGGTGGAGAGAGAAGGTGAGTGAACGTTCAACAACAAGCTGTGCCTGCTCATGACACAATGCGCTGCAAGCTCTCTCAAGGTAAACCCGTTTTTCGCTCTCTCAGGTATGCGGGCAATTTCGTAGAGCAGGAGCGCAGGGGGAAGGGGGCACTGTGGGGCAATTCTTTCTCTTTCATTGAAAAACTAAATTATGCATGAAACGGCAACAGAAAACCAACGATGCTTCCCACTTTATTGTGGGAAGTTCTAACTGATTTCTTGCACATAGATACTGTGTGTATTCTACTGTGTGTATCTTTGCAACTGTATCTCTTAGATACTGTGTGTATCTTTAAGTTGCATGGTAAAAAAAGGCGGCTTGACAAAGGTTTCACAGGCAACTTGCTGGCGCATTCCACAGTGCAAGCAGTATAAATGCAGTCGCTTTATATTCTCCACTAAAGAACCTTTTACATGCTCTAGCAAACTCTATTAGAGCTACAAACATTTATAGATACATATGTATGTATCTATAAGATACATGGCTTATTCCCTACCCTGCTCTATTAGTTGTCAGTCATAGTAAAAACTATTTCAATTATTCTCGCGAGTTCTTGCCACTTTAGCTTGTCAATCTTGGCGGCCTTTTTCCAACAAATAATTGACAAAATTTACATTACATTTACGTCTCTCTCTCTCTCTCTCTCTCTCTGCACCTCTCCCTCTCTATGCCTCTCCCTCTGTGTGCAGCGGTATTTTTATTAAGCAGCCACTTCCATTGTTTGGCACCCAGTTTCTGTGCAAGCACTTACCGCACACACTGGCTTCTCTCCCTTCCTCCCTCGCCCCCATCTCTTTCCCACCTTAAGCCACAATTGACAATTTTCCCAGTTTTCTGATTTGTAGCAATGCAACACGCTCTTGCTATCTCTTTCTTGCCATCTCTCTGTCGCTCTTGATTACCTACGTTATGAGTCTTGAATGTGGGTGTGCGATGCCGAAAGTCATAAAAACACAAATAAAGTTAAAACAAGTAAGAAAAGTTTAACTTAGACATGACGAAGGTTTTATACGCTGCTAAACTGATTGTTACTATGCAAATTATATATAATTATATATATAATATATATAAAATAATTCAGAATTATTCAGCATTAATAAGACTGACTAAATTTCATTCATAAGAGTTACTAAATTTCACATTTTGCAGAATATTTTAAATTTAAACTGAATGTTTCTATGTATACAATAGGATATAGTTGTCCGATCTTTGTGAAATTTGAACTGTATATAAAAAGCGTTCTGGAAGTAGATCTAGTGTAGTTTAGTTGAGTTATGTTGAAAAATAATACATATACGCTCATTATATCAATTGTTTTTATGATTAATATATGATATAGTAGTCCGATTGAGATGAACTTTTGAGAGATCAATAATAGTATCATTGGAATGAACTTTAGTGAGTTTCATTGTTTTATCTAGGAAATTAATGAAAATAGACAGATAGTTTTTATGGTAGCTATACGATATATTGATCTGATATTGCTAGTTACAATTTATTGATGGTATGCACCAAAAGGGAGCATGTTAACCATGTTTCAGCTAGCTCCACAGTTGAAGAACAATAGATCCACTTAACTACTGAGGCTGATCATGAATATATATGCTATATAGGCTTGTAGCTATCGGCTTTTGTGCATTGCCCACAAAGTGAATATACCCGCTGCACAGAGTACTGCAATATATATCAAATACCATATTTGAGAAGGGTTCCCCAGTCAATTCAATTGGTCTCTCTCCTCTCTCTTCCCTCTCTCTCGCTCTCTGTCTGTCTCCCACCTCCGTCTATCGCACACATCGTTAATTTATGCGCGCGAGGCAGGAAATATTAATAGCAATAGGTTTGTCCCCATCGAGAGGGAGAGCGGCAAGCTCTCTGCCCCCTCTTCCTCTTTCTTTCTCTCTCTGGTGTATCGCTTTTATCGTGTTGGTCCGGCTTGGTCTGGTCAATGCATTAGAGATTAAACTGCGATAGGGAGAGAGAGAGAGAGGGAAAGGAAGAGGAGAGAGAGGAAGAAAGGGATAGTCGACCATATGTTCAATTACGAGCACAACCCGAATGGATCTGCCTGATGTGCTTTGATGACTCACAAGTACAACGAGAATAATAATAATGAAAGAGGGTCTGGGTCTGGCTTCTCTGATTTGTTGTTTATGTATACCACAACACAATAGAAAATCCAAACCAGAATACCTTACTATCTCTCGCCAGAGAGAGTTGACTCACAGCCCTCACTACGCTGAAAGAGATCAGCCGATGAGTAATTGAGATTTGATTTGTTACGGCACGATTTCTATGAATTATAGAATATGTTATATTTCTATGAATTATAGAAGAAGTATTAGTTGATATATGAGTGTTTATTCTTGCGAAAATGAACAATAGGGAAAGGTTTTGTAGACTTTAAGTGCAGTAAAGGGAGGTTAAAGAAGGATGCAGACTAGACAGTCTATGCAAACTTGTAAAGGAAATAGGCTTCATTTGTATGCGGTCTATATAGGATGCAGGAAGAAAACCATGTACACCTTCCATATCCTTATAAAGAGAAAGTTTCATTTGTATACTGGGTATAAAAGATACAAGAAAGATACCGTCTAAACAGTCCATAGAATCTAATATAGGAAGGTAATATAGTAGAAGGTTCTCATTTGTATACAGTCTATACAATCTTGTATAGGAAGTTGGCTTCATTTGTACACTGTCTATATAGGATAGAGGAAGGAAACAGTCTACAGTCTATATAATATTATATAGGCAGAAAGTTCTCATTTGTATACTTTCTATATAGAAAGGATACAGTCTACACAGTCTATGTTATCTATTAAAGAAAGAAGGCTTCATTTGTATACAGTCCATACAATCTTCTCAAGCACTTCAAAGTGTCTGCCTGCATTCTTCTCTCTGCTTAACCTACACTACTGACTAGGTACATGCATTATATTTACAATATATATATATGGAATTCATTTGGTAATTATTAACAATGACAACTACGTTTAAGTTTTGTTTTACCTAAATTCTTGTGATATTTGCCGGGATGGCCGCGAAAAGAGCTGTGCTTGGTACCTGTAGAAAGAGACAGAATGAGAAAGAGCGTATCGAGAAAATCAAATTATCAACGTTCTTGACGGGTTTTTCATCATTATAATTCATTATATAGCTAGTTGGAGAGATGCAATGACTTTTGTACAATGACTTGATGATAATAAAGGAGAAATAATAATATAATGAAACTACTTAAGATATGTACAGAGAGAGAGAGGAGAGGGAGAGAGAGATATATACAATGTACACTTAGAGTAATATGAAGAAATTCATTTACAGTTAGTTGAATGACATCAAAAGCGGCTGGAAAAACCAAAGCCAGAGGCCAATTAGAGAAGTCTTCTTAGCAGTAGAGAGGGTGAAGGGGCATGGGGGGGATAGAAAAACAAGCTGAGCACAGCAACAACAATAAAAACAAAGTCATTTTAAATGCGGTAATCTTCGAGTGAGTGGGTAAGAAAATAAAGCAAACTACAGTAGATGCCTTGGCAACTTTTACAGCGCAACCGTTAAGGGGGCATGCCACGGCCCCTACTTTGACAAAATATGCTCAACTTGTGTTCGCCCTCATCATCAAATGCCATACAGTTTGGAATTGAGGCCAATGAACTGGCAGAGA
Organism: Zaprionus nigranus; assembly: GCA_018903425.1. Classification (NCBI taxonomy): domain Eukaryota; kingdom Metazoa; phylum Arthropoda; class Insecta; order Diptera; family Drosophilidae; genus Zaprionus; species Zaprionus nigranus. Next base: position 5,015,732 of record JAEIGD010000004.1, on the reverse strand, counting down.
GATGAGGAGGCGACACGCGGAGAGACGAGGAGGAGACACTCGCAGAAAGATGAGGAGAACTTGCAAGTTATTAGGCAGGAATTGGAGCAAGCTACGCAGAGATTTAGTCAAATGATGCACAGCTAAACAGTGAAGGGAGAGAAGGAGGGGCTGCAAATCTACACTAATCTACTCATCTTTCAGCTGAGCGCAAACTGCAACGACAACGCGCTTTAATCGTTAGCCAAGTTGAGAACCACGCCTTGTCTACCATTAAATTTGATGTGTCTGCTATTTATAAGTGTCTGCTGCACAGCACTAGCCCCCTCTCTCCCCTCTCTCTCTACCTATTTCCCCACACTTCCCCCTTACAGTGTGTGATTTAAGGTCTTTAAGTGGCAAAAAAAGGTCGTTGCATTGCCATTCAATAACTCAATCGCTTGTGTCATTCATTCATTAGCTGCTTTACAGTTTGCTCATTCATACATGCATTCATTTACTCATTCACTCATTTATTCATTCACTCACTCACTTATTCATTCATTCACACTCGTCTTGCTGCGTCTCTCTGTCTGTGTCTGTTTCTTTGGCCCTTGGCTTTTCGTTTGTATCTTTTGCTTTTAAGCACGTCTCGTTTTAGTTAATTTTTCTCAGTTGCTGCTGCTTCTACTTCTGTCTGTCTCTGTCTCTGCCTCAGCTTCTTCTTCAGTCTCTCTCTGTCTGCCTCTTCTTCTGCCACTTCTTTGCTGCATTTTCTTGCTGCCTCAACAGCTCAAGAGCTTTTGGTGTCATGCCCTGCATTGGATTTGGCTGCAGGGTTCGGGTCTGGCTTCGCCCTCGCCCTCGACTGTGTCGGATTTCATTACACAGTTAGCATAGGTACCTTCAGTTAGCACCCTGTCGCAGTCAATGCTAATCAACTTTAACGGGCTACATTTAGTTAGTCACTTCTCTGGCTTCCGTTGCAAATATTGAAGACAAGAAGCACAAAGCTAAAACTGATTTGCACAGTGGTGTAACTGCACAATTTGGCAACTTTTAATGGTATTCAGCTGATCAAATTGAAGCGCTTTTAATCAGCTGATGGTCTATTAAAGTAACCAGCATAGTTAGCAAACCATTAAAGTCTAGGCAAACTAATGAAAGTAGCAACAAAACTAACTTAACTAGGCAACTTTGCAGTTAGTTCTCACTTAGGATGCCTTGAGTAACCAAATTAGTTAAACAACTCATGCGTAATACCCTCACTTCTCACACTTCCCCCCACTGCACATAAATTTAGCTATTTTCCGCTGCGCAATTACAGCTGAAGGACCCCATATGGTTTGTTGCTCTATCAGGCTAACAAATCAGGAGAACGTTTCCTTGCCATACCCTACTCAAGTTCATTTTTTAATTTGACATTCTCGCATGTTAAGTAACTGACACATTACTATACGATATGTTTCTCTAGAGAGGAAGGGAGAGAATTGTAAGGGAATTTCTCATTTTTGCGTACCCTACAGAAATAAGTGCGAGAGAGCAATGTGAAAGAAATACACACAGCAAATGAAATAAAACAAGTTGCAAGCAACAAAGAAAAGTATTTCTAAGGAGAGAGAGTGTAAGAGACTGAGATGAGGTGTGAGGAGTGAAGAAGGGAGGTGAGGTGAGGAGTGAAGCGTTGAGGACTGACTGTGCAGACTGTCCCTGCACTTGGCAAAAATCCACCCTTGGCAAATACTCTGAAACTCTTCTACGTTGCTGACTTTCTGCACACTGCGCCGTTGGCAATTTTTACCACTTTTGTAAGGATTCCATGCCAGACTCAAGGCGCGTGTTCCTATCGTGGCTACAGCTTGACGTTTTACACTGACGCAGTGCCTGCAGGCCCAGTCCCCCTCTTCTCCATCCACAGATGAGAATCAACTAAAGTGCAAGAATAAATCAATAAATCGAGGCACTTGGGGCAGAACAAACCATTATGAGGCGTGAGCAAATTAATTGAGTACCAGCAGTAGCTGTAGAGGATGCACAGAGATAGTGAGATGAGGGGCAGACAGAAGGGGGGAGAAGAGGAAACAATGCTGAGGGAATGCGCTGAGGGACAGTGGCAAGGCACATCAGTGAGAGACGTGTGCCATAGGGCGCCATGAAAAGTAACAGAGAGAGAAAGAGAAAGACAGAGGTTTTTATTGATTCAACGCTTGGCATTCATGCTGGTCTTGCCTCTCGCTCTAGCAGCACTGCTATCTTTCTCTCTGCACTATGAAACTGTGTCCTTGCATTCAATTGGTTTGGCATTGAAAAGCCTGAGAGAGAAAGAGAGAGCGTCGCCACAAAGATCCTAATTATACTTTCATGCTCTCATTGAAAACTATTGCAGCTACGTCAGCAGAGACCTTGACAGCATCTACATCTCTCTCTGCCTCTCTGTCCCTATTCCCCTCTCTCTCCCCCCTCTCTCTTTGTGTGCAAAGGTCAACCTGCACTGCTGTGACCCAAAAGCAATTGTATCAATTTCTATAGCACATTGCAAATGCTGCAAAGATTGCAAAAATATCTCAAACTGCCATATGTATCTTTAGCTTTATCTAGCTAAAATATAGCTTATCAATTTTTGGCTTGCTTCCAGCTGTGGTCAAGGCTAGACAGGTCTATAAACTTGAATCAACGTGTGCACTGCAGTCCTCATCGCGTGCCTTGGCAAGTCCAAAGTTCCCTCTCTCTCTTCTTTTTTATTTTGTGAATGAAATTCGTTTTTAATTGTTGACTTGGCAGACAGCAGCAAAAAACATTGGCTGCCTTTGTTGTTGTTGTTGCCTTCTATGCAAAATATGAATCAACAAAGAGAGGAACACAGAGAGAGAGGAAGAGAGGGAGGGAGAGGCAGCAGCGAATGCCACAGCGTGTAGGAGTGAGAGGTGTATACCAACAAGTATACGTCGCGTTGGTCAAACCTGCACAATGACTCAGTGCAAATTTGTTGCACAGTGGAACGAGATGCGGTAAATATAGAATACACACAAATACATATGTATACACAATGTATATACAGATAAGTCCGCTTCAATTGACGCATTGGAGGACAACATTGAAGCATTTATTCGTAAGATATGTTGTAAAGCTTATTCATTGCAGAGTTAGTCAATATTCATAGTAGAATTTTGAATATTTATTTGATTTACCACTCACAAATAGAGGAGATTTATAGCGGCATGAAATATATATGCGTCTATCTGTGTATAGAGATATTCGAGTTACTCAGTAGAATATATTTAGCTGTATATTTTTAAGTGAATATATTCATTTGGAAGCAAATAAACTTCTTGCATTTTTATTTTCAGCAATGATTTTTGCACATTTCCTGCATCAATTTATTGCTCACACTTGCCCCACTGTGCATTTCCCGTCCTGTACTCACGCCGTAGTTGCTTTAACACGTTGTATCTGTGGGCATTTTTCTTGTTTTTCTCGATTTGTGCCACTGCTTCTCTGCCTTTCCCCCCCCCCCCTGCCTGTGTTTTGTTTATGTTTTATGACTGATTGTTTATGCAGGCAACGAGTGCGTGGTATTTGTCAAGTATTTTTCTGTATTTCTTGCTTGATTCACATTTGCATTCGCATTGTTGTTGTTGACTCTCTGTCTGGCATTTACAGTCACATTCACATTCTCTCCCCCCATTGTGAATCGCGTGGGCGTATTTTACAGATAATCAATTTAAGAAGCGATAAAAAGCATTTGACCATTAAATTTCATTCATGATAAGAGGCAAATATGGGAAATGAAAAAGAGGAAAATCTCTCTCTTGTGAGAATGTTTTCAATGGGAAGCACAAAGGAGGAGAGTAGGAAGAGAGAGAGAGAGAGGGAGAGTGTGAGGAACAACAATAGAATTGTTATTCTTCTTCGTTTTCCAGTTGCTATGCAAAGTACTCTGGGAAATGGATAACAAATCCGTGGGTTCTTCTTTTCATCTCGTCTCCTTTCCATTGTCAATTGTTTTGATGGTTTTTTGAGGTCAGTTTTGTATACCATACACACATTATGTGTGTGTGTTTTTGTGTGTGAGTGGATGGAGGGTATAATAGGCAGAAAGGGAATCATAAATGGTATTATAACTTCTCTTTCAACTCCCATAACTTTGTTAGACCTCATTCGATTGTACTCTGGTAAGTCATTTGTGCAGTGTATGAATGCCACTTACCAAAATAGTTTTTTTTAATAATTCTATATTTAATCTATTGAAATTAATAAAAAAGTAGAATAATCATTTTTGAACAACTTAGCGACTATCCAGCACGAAAAGCTAGTAAGAGGGTTAATTTAATACAAATTAGTACAAAAACCAATTTCTAAACAAATTTGAGTCAAATTGGAAGAATAAAGCAATTTAACCAATTTTCCAGAATTGGCTTCGGTTACTGAACACTTATATGCAGTGTTGGTTAAACTACTAAAATTAGTAAAGAAACCAATTTGAAAGTTAAATTGTAGAAAATAATAAATAATAAAGTTTTACTGAAAAACCCAATGCAGTGTTGGTTAACACACTGATTTCAGCATTGCAGAGTATGCAACAGTCGTATACACTATACAGTATCTTGCTTTATTTATTTGTTCAGGATTTTAAGCAAGTTTAACGAATTCTTGCATAAGATAAAGACAATTTGTGGCTCTTTTTGTTGTGGATCGCAAAGAGATAACAGCTGATTGTGGGCAAGAAAAGCAAGAGAAAGAGATAGAGAGAGAGAGAGGGAGAGAGAGAGCAAGAGAGAGAGGGGCAGCTGATTGTGTACGCGTATTTTGTTTAAACCCTCCTTGGCATTATATCTTGTATTTGCATATCACATAACTGTCATTCACCGTAACCTTCATGCGATAAAGAAACTCTAGCGTTTATTGAGACATATATACGATATATAGATATACAATATACATATATACTATATAGATATGGTCTCTCTAAGCACCCCAAAGTTCATTCAACTATTTTCATTTGCAGGTGCTAAACGTGCTAAACTTTCTTTCTGAACTGATTTCGTTTTCACAGTTTCGTACAATACGTACTCAACATGCATTCAATCGATCAATCAATCATGCACTCAAGCTATTCACTTGTAATTCGCACAATAAATAGAAATCAAAAGTTGCTTTCTTTTTTCGGAAAAAAGCGCAGACCAAGTTGGGATTTTTTGTTTGTTTGAAAAGCTTTTCTTTTCGCTACGCTCGACTGAAGCTGAAAGCCAAAAAACGACACCGAAAGGCGAAAGAAATAACAAAAGAGCTTGGCCAGAAAAACACTTGCTGCGAAAATGAATAATAATTGAGTAAGGATAGAGAAGAAAGAGGAAAGGATGAAAGAGAGAGAGAGAGATATAGAAGTGACTGCCAAGTGCGTAGTTATAAAGCCGATTATTAAATCGCAATTATCCACAGCATTATGTAAGCCGGGAATAGAATGAAGAGAGAGAGAGAAACAAGTTAACACTTCCACACTCGACTGCATAATACCCTGTAGATATAAGTCCATATATTACCACTATAGCCACCAGTTAAGATAAGAAGAAGACTTTCAAAGTGAAAAACAGTTAAGGGGTGTATGTGATGTACTTTAATATAGATGCAAATAAAGTATAATGCTACGATAACTATGCGGCATAATTTCCTTTATAGTTAAACGTTAAAAATCTCTCTTTATGCTCGACTGTAACATATCCTGTAGGCAGTTTATATAAGTATATATTTTTATAAGTTATACTCCCCCCCCATCGATTCCATCACTATCTACTACTATCTACTTTAATGAGCTGCATAGTTTCCAAGTTATTTTGTTTTTCCCATTTTCGAGGTGTTCGTCATTAAGAACAATTAGTCGGATAAATGAACGTTAGAAGCGCCCAAGTGGAACCTCCAGTTCGTCTGGTTCCGGTTTTCATTATTGTTTAACGAGTTTATGTTTTTTTTTCTCTTTATTATTATTTTGTTTTTATATTTTGTGCAGCTTTCATTGCTTTGTGCTTTATGCCGAAATCTCTGGCTTCCATTTCCATTTCATAAGCGTAACATGACGCACAATGAAACTGGGGAAAAGCGTAAATAATTGCGACGACAAGTGGGCAAGGCGGGGACTGGCAGTGGCAGTGGCAGGGGGAGGGGGCGTGGACCAGGCTAGCCATAGTCATCAAGTTGAAAATGCTTTGAAACATCCGAAAGAGATAATCAAATTTGTATTAAACACATGGCAATATAACTTGTATATAAATACAAGCATGAATAACTTGTGAATACTCGCTTATTTGGATACATGTTGCGAGTGCATAGATTAAATTGATTGCTAGGTGTGTCAGTGTGTGTGTGCGGCACTTTGCGACAGTCTGTAATTACACTCTCGAGTGAATACAAGTGAATATCAAGTGAATGCGAATGTATTTATCACACGCAAAGGGCAACTTTGATCTTTAAACTCAAGTTTCGACACTCGAGGCTGATTGAGTTATGTTTTTATTCAACTAATGAATGAAAATTGTTAAAGTTTCAACATAAATATGATTACAGTCAATAGAACTCAAATGCAGAGTGTAAGTTGAGTGCGTTCAATTAAAGTTAATATTATTAAAACATATTTCAAACATGCTATAATTATTTCTCACTTGAAATTTACTGAGACACTTTAGCAATAAGTTTCCATGAAGAAAACTTTTCTATAACATTTTAGAAATGTTTTGTAATCCAATTATAATAATAAAGTTTCACTTAAAAGTTTCTGCTTATTCTTTACTTTCGTTAAACTCTTTTGCCAACAAATTTCATAAATATTTCATGTATTTTGTTACAGCTTAAGTGAAATTAATATTTCATCCACACCCCCCCCCCTTGCAGTAGTTTTTTCGCTCAAGTTTTCTTTGGGTTTCTTATCAGAACTGTCAGTACCAGCCACAAGGTGCGGTTGGAGACTTCAAAGTGCTGTGTGCTGTGTGGCACGGACCGGGCTGGGTACATGTTGTTGTTCTCTGTCTCTCGTATCTAGATTGTGGTTAAGGGAATATTAGAAATACGTATACAGATGCCGCATGGCATACATAACATGCAAAAGTTTTGCTAGCTGAAAATTGAAAAGGGAAAAACCCAAAAGAAAATACTAAGAATGGAGTACAGTGGAATCTAACAGGAAATTACGCCATAAAAGGAAATGATAGACAGTGTACAGTGTAGCACAGACTCCACTGTAAATCAGCGAGTATCTGTATCTGTAGCTGTATCAGCTTTGTTCACTTTGGTGATTCAGCTACAGCAAGTTCTGGGAAGCAAGTGCAATAGCCAGGACGGATAAAGAGTGCACGGATGAAGGAAGAAGAGGCAGAAGGGAGGAGACAGCAGGGAGACTGGCAGACACTGCGGATGTGCATGTCGTTTAAACATTGCCAGACGGCGTAAAAAGCGACAAAAATATAATAATAAAATGTCCAAGCGAGCAGCAGAGAATACAGAATATAATACAAAATCATGAACAGTACAAAGAAGAAACAGAAACAGAAGAAACAAAAACGAAAGTGGCGACAAAAAAATGCGAACTTCAACTTCGTCTCTGTCTCCGTCTGTCTCCGTCTCCAACTCTCTAGCTATGCCGGACTGTGGCGGCAGTGCGGCCATTTAGGCGGCAATTAAATGAATTAAATTTCACATTAATTATTTAAAAATACTTTCAGAGACAGGCACATGCATGCACAGCACAGCCGAGCACAGCACACAGCACTGCGGAGCCTGAGCTGAGCTGAGCTGTTTATGAGGTTCAGCAACAAAAATTAACTGCTCTTTGGTGCTGTTTCTGCATTTGGTTCTGCCTTTGTTACACTTTGAAGTGGGTATATTAGCCTGTGACTATATAGTATATATATTCTTGTTCAGCAAGTCAATCTGTCATTTTGCAGTGTGTATATTAAACATGGCTGGCCCTACAGAGCTGTGACTATAGGACATTATCGGATAGAGTTTAGATATTCATGAATAAGTAATATTTCCGATTAATTAGATCTTTTATTAACTTCTACTAGCTCAAGATACCAGAGTAATATATATTATAAAGATATATAATAATTAGCATAGCAACAAAAACTAAAAGTTAGTGCAATTACCTTACAGGGTATGAAATCTTCTGCATGCCAAAGTAAACCTTACTTTCTTGTCTTTTTTTTTTTTTGGGAATAATTTTCATTTCATGTTTCCACACGCAACACGGTTCACTGACCATGCTCCATGTTGGCATGCCAACACCGGCGCGCTGGTCAGCTGCTGCACAGATTCACAGAGCGACAGAGACAGGGAGAGAGAGAGAGGGAGTGCGGAAGAAAGAGAGAGAGAGCTGTAGAGTAGAGGTGGGCGCGGGCCACTTTTGAGGCCCGGCCCGGCACGAGCACGAAACCTAGTCTCAAAAAAAAAGCACGAGGCCCGCACGATTTTTTTGAAAAGCACGGCCCGGCCCAAGCCAAACTCGATTCAACAAAAAAAACCCATGCAATTTTTTTTAATTTATAGTATGTAATATACAAAGAAATTTAGTTAAGTCCAATACTTATTAATAATAACAGTGTTATAATATACAGGTTTTTAAACATAACTTATGGCAAGTTCTTATTTAAAAATAAAATTTTTTCTAAGTTTGAACTTTTTAAACGTGTACGACGCTCATTTAATATTATTCCAGAGGTAGAAAATAATCTTTCGCTCGTAGCTGAGCTTGCCGGAATGGCTAAAATGTAACGGGCAAGTCTTTTCATTAATTTGAGGTCACTACATTTCCAAAATTCTAACACATTTTGGTCTGAAATGGCTGCACAGCCATTTAAATATTTTCGATTTCAATATCAAAAGAATTTAATTGTAACTTTGGTTTTTTGGAAAATTTTTTATCTTGAGTCCTACCGATTGTGCGGTTCGATTTTGCTTGCCTCCGGACTTTTGCGGGCCTTGGGCTTTGCGGGCCTCCGGGCTTTTTCTTAGGCCCGGGGCCCGCACCAAACTGATTTTTAGGCACGAGCACGTTTTTTTGGCAAAAGCCCGCGGGCCACGAAAAAAGCACGGCCCCCCCACCTCTACTGTAGAGCAAGCGATGCTCTTCCATCATCGTCAAACATGGAAGTTGGCAAACAGGTTTCTGCGAATCTTTCTCAGCTCTTGTTCCATTGTCGCATTTGTTATGCTTTTTCTTTGGGTTTGTGCAGTTTTACTTCTTCTTTTAGGTAAATATTTTGCCAATTTTCTTAACATTTCATAAAAGAAGAGAAATTCCAAGTGAAACCTGTACAAGAATCTAAACGAAATTTGGCAACTTTTACTTGTTTAATTAAGGCTTACAATACATAGAAGAAGCTAAGCTGCTGTTATGTTTTCAAGGCGACTTTCCCCCCCTAATTGAAGCGGAAATTACAGAGATTTATATGCACAGATTATCTCGATGGCCTTTAGGCATAATTTCAAGTCTGGGGTGACGTATCCAATTGAAAATAATCAGCTGAATTCTATATCCCCGAGAGGGGCACTTGAGATGTTGCCCAGAGTAAGAGAAGGAGCTAGAGATTGTGTGCCACATGTGAGAGGTGTTTGGTGTTGCCACAGGCAAATTGCACACACACACATGCTTGCAACACACCCCACTGTACGTGCTGCAGCGAGCACTCAATTCTCATTACAGTTACAATTACGAACGTGATTTGTGCCACACAGCAAAGCAGAGCAGAGACGAAGGCAGTGGCAGCTTGCACTGTTTGCAAGGCTTTGCCTCATTGATGGATTTCCCGCTGCTGCTGCCACAATCGCCTTAAAATGCAGTCGGTCTCAAAGTCCCCACACACTGTATTCCTCTCTCAACGCCCCCTTCTGCCCGTCATTCACCTGCTGTGCTGGTGGAACTGGTTTACCTGGTTCTGCTTGGACTGTCGTGAAAGCGATTCTGTGTTGCATTTCAAACGTTTTGCAGAATATTTATTTGTTTGCTTTATGCTTATGTTTTGTTTTCTGCTTCCTCTTCTTCTCTTTGCACTTACTGTGATTAAAAGTACACTGAGAGAAATGGTGCAAGGTGGAAATGAAGTTGAAATAAAGCTCTATGTATTTGCAGAAGATGACTTTCTGTTGCAGTCTGTGATATATTATGTACTCTACAAAGCACTGCCCCTTTTCTCTCAGTGTCGCTTTTTTTATATGGAAGTACGTGTCTAAGCGCAGTATATAAATACAATATAGCAAATATAGTAACTACGTATGATAAATATATAGAAAAGAGCGAAATACTTTTTGTTTGTCGTTGATTTTTGCACATGCTTAATGTGTACGACCTTGTGGGCTTGTTAACGGTAAACAGAGCACCCCCTATAGAGGGGTGAAGAGGGAGAGGGAGGTGAATAAATGGTTAAACTTAATAAACACATCAATTGCAGTCGAGTGCCCCCTCTGAGAGAAAGAGAGGGAGGGAGAGAGAGGGGAGACTGCCAGACACATTTCCATATTCCGTATTTGTTTGGGGCACCCCAAACTGTAGATATAGCACACACTATATATACCCTCTAATATGCATATATATATAAACGTGATATATCTGCTGTTGTTGTTGGCAGCGTATCAATCAATCAACTGGCGTCAAAATTTATGACCTCAAACATAATCACAACAACTTTTTGTTTGTGTATCTGTGTGTGTTTGTGTGGGGAAGCATTTCATGCGCTTATAATTAGTTGACGCCGAAATTCCCTTTGGGGGGTGCCTCCTCTTCTACCTCCCTCCCTTCCCCTTCTCTCTCCCTCTCTTCTTTCTGTTTACAAATTATGTTTGTTTTTATACCCTTCGACCATTGAAAATGGTCAAAAAGGGTATACTAACTTTGTGCAAAATGCAAATGTATGTAACAGGCAGAAGGAGGCGTGGCAGACCCCACAAAGTATATATATTCTTGCTCAGGATCACTAGCCGAGTCGATTGAGCCATGTCTGTCTGTCTGTCCGTCTGTCCGTCTGTCCGTCTGTCCGTCTGTCCGTCTGTATGAACGCACAGATCTCAGCTATTATAAAAGCTAGAGTTAACAAATTTGGCAGGAAGACTCCTGTGTGGATCAAGCAGATCAAGTTTATTTCAAATGTTAGGTGCCACGCCCACCGCCCCCACAAATCATAATTTAATTTTTGAACTCAATTTGTAAGCGCTGTTTAAAAGATAGAACTTTCTGACTTAACATATACTAAGCTTAATGAAATATCTACGTAGTGTCCAAGTTTCAGTCCGATCGGACAATAAACACAAAAGTTATTTAAGAAAGTATGAGCATAAAACCAAGTGCTTCTGCCAGCTAACAAGGGAGGCGGGCGAGCGCGTAGCACGAGCGCCATCTGTCGGGATTAATTTCAAAGCATGTGCATATGCATATGTTTAAGAATTTAACAAATTAAACTACACGGGAACATACTAGGTCGAAGGGTATCCCACTGTCGCGTGTTGCGCGACTGTTGCTTTTCTTACTGGTTCCTATTGGCCGCGTCTCGCTTTCTTTTTCTTTTCTTTTTCAACTTTTTTCTTCAACTAATTTATGCAAACAGTTTTCAGTTTCAATGAGGCGCATCCCCCTCCACGCCTCCCTTCCCTCTCGCAGACTGAGGAACCGCATAATAAAAAAAACCCTCCTTCTTCTCCTCTTCTTCTTCTTCTTCTTGGGGGCGTCTGCAACGCTCCAATGGGAATGCAAAAACTCAAAATTACACACAAATTTGAATTGCATGAAGAAGTCGACGACAAAGTTTGAGGAAATTTGCCAAGATTCAAGGCGGAAATGATATAATATCATATTAAAATGCTAATTTTTATACAATTTCTGTTTCTTTCTAATATCTATGAAAAGATTGTTGACTCTAGAAGGAATTTGTAGGGGTTTTCTTTGTACTGTATGAGTTTACATAGTTATTCTATGGAATAACTATTTCAGTTTCTTTCTAATAGAGAAGTAAGCTGTTTACTGTTTAAGAAGGGTTTTGTAGGGTTTATTATATTTAATATGAGTTTAAAAGGGTTTCTTTACATTTAATTGATATAATATCATATTAAAATACAATTCTTTATACCATTTCTACATCTTTTAAATATCTATAGAGACTGTACTGTTTTTTCTCTATTGTTTAAGAGTTTTTATGGTTTATTATAGTGCATTTTGTATGCAATTTCAGTTTCTTAATAAGATCAATAGACTGTTGATCGTTTTTGAAGAAAATAATCGAGGTTTCTTATGTTTTCCATGAGTTTAAAAGGGTTTTTTTACATGAGTTCCAACAGTTTCTATATAGGTTACTATATGTTTATCTAATATCCAAGATTACTGTTTAAAACAGCATCTCTATAGTTGGTTGCAGTTTCTTAATGCTTTCTTTAGTTATTTCGATTGCATATGAAATAATATCTCTCTTAGTTCACTGCCTTTAACTCCCCCAACTGCCCAAGCAAGCAGTGTGAACAGTTTTATGTTGTTTACGGATGCGACACAGCACCAAGTTTATTAATAAAGTTCTCTGCAAAGAGAGATAGAGAAAGAGAGAGAGGGAGGGAGAGAGAGGCAGTGAGTGAGCAAAAGCCACAGCATGATACACAGTTTAAGAACATACTTTGTCTGCAAGTGTGTGTGTGTGTGTGTCACTATACAAAGTTGCCCACATATGTTTCATCTTGGCTTGGGGTCCCAACAAGTTTTAAAAAAGAATTCTTTCTGGTTTCTCAAGGCACTTTTCATATTCTTTGTTTCAATTGTTGTACCAATTTATTGGAATTATAATAGAACTATCGATATTATGACTATGCACAGCTGTTCCAATTGCAGAGAGAGAAATGACATTGTTTAAGCAAAGGGGAGTAGTAGGGGCAGGGGCAGGGGCAGGGGGGAGTACTATAAATAACATCAAAGTGCAGTTGCAGTTGCATGCGAGGCACGAAAGGATTTACGAGCTTGATCGAAAACAGAACTTTGGCCCCGAAGAAGTGAAACATGCAAAGTAAACTAAAACAACAACAACAACAGCAGTCAGATAAACAACAACAACAAGGGGAACAACAAGGGGAACAACAACAATAATGACAACGATGAGAGGCACTTTGAAGCTGGCAAATGGCAGTCGAAGGCGACTTCAAGCAAAAGGCAAAAGAAATTATAAAAACGAAGCGAAACACGCAGAGTAGAAGGAGTTGGGGGAGGGGGAGGAGGACGAGACAACCCAAGCTAATAATAGAAAATGCATGAGACAGAGATGAGAGAGAGAGAGAGAAACTACAAAGCGGCGTTGATGAAGAAGAAGCAGCAGAAGATGCAGTAGCAGAAGTGTTGGCCAAATGGCGACAATGCCTGCAACTCTGCTAGCTCCCTCCTACCTGCTCTATCTCCTTCTCTCTCTTTCTCTCTCTGGCCACCTCTGCTCTATCTTCCCCCCTCTGCACTCCTCTCTTTCTCTTTCTCTGCATCGTCAACAATTATGTTAAAGCGCATAAAAATGATTGAAGTAATAATATTTTTATATTTACATAATTCACAAGGTGGTGGCAAGCAAGGAAAGCTGCAAAGTAAACACACACTCGACTCACACACACACACACACACCTAGCCAGGCATACACATCACCTGTTTGCTGTATGTCGACAACAGACTGTGTGTGTCTGTGTGTGTGGCATGTGCGTGTGGCGTCTATTAGCCATGTGAAAAGTTCATTTGCCTCGTTGCATAATTTGCCGCGTGTTGCATGTTTTTAGCAAACAGCGCCACGAATTCCCCCCCGCCCCTCAAGGCAAACTGGGGGCCATTGACGCCTCCTGCCGCCCACTTCCTTCTTTCAACTGCTCCTTCTCCCAGTCCATATCCCGCTCCCACTCCCACTTCCCTTTCTCGGTCCTTCCGCTTCTAGTCGTGGCTACTCAGATTACACTGTGCAAAGAGAAAGAGAGAAAGTGCGAGAGCGCTGGACAAACATACTTCATACACGCACACACACACACACACTCCCTCCACACTCTCCTTACATACACACACTCCTCTAGCACGCACACACACTCCTCCCTTCCTTCTTTACTCTGCACAAGGCGCTGTTCCAGCTCACTTGAGTCTATTTCAAGACGTTCCCACTTGCATTTCCACTGCCCTTTCTCCCCTCCCTCCCCTGTGCAGCTCCGCACCTTGTCACTTGTCACATGAGTGGCGACTTTTCGCAATTGGCAGCTCCACTGAAGCAGAGCAGGAGACAGAGACAAAGACAGAGACAAGCAGCATTCCCCAGCGTCAGTCAATGCAATCTTATGCCGTCTGTTTGCCGTCCTCCCTTTCCCCTTCCCCTTCCCCTCTGCTGACTATCTAATTACATCGTGTCGTCTAACAACTCTGACTATAGTCAAATTTCGCTTTGCCAAAGGCAACGCCTACAACTACAGCAAACTAATAGGCGCACAGTGGTATGCAGACGCAAGACTGCAAAGAATTGAGGTTACAGTACTAAAGCAGTTAAGGTTTGTATGCATAAAGCCATGAAATATTTTAATATACATATATTTGAATAAGCCTTTACAACTTTATATTTAAGATTTTTCCTTTATATATTAAAATTCTATAGTGAATTAAAGTTTATTTTTATTTTCTATGAGTTTATTTGTTTTTTTCTATTATTTTAAATAATCTAGTTTTAATGTGGTATATTTTTTATTATTATATGAGTATTTTTATAACAAATTAGTATGCATTTATTATATTTCCCTCAACTTCTTAAGTCTTTCTATTTATCTAACACTCGTCCCACTGTGCCACTGTATTGCCAATTGCCGTGTTAGTTCGCTCGCCTGTCACAGCCTCTGCCTGTGTGTGCGTGTGTTTGTCTCTATGCCTGAGTGTGTGTGTGCTTGTCTCTTTGTTTGACTGTGATTTCGGTTTGAGTTCAGTTCGCGGCTGCCACTCGGTCTGGCGCTGAGCTTGCCCTGCGCCCTCACTGTGGCGACTGGCGACTGCGGTCGGCGCTGGTGGCGACTTGTAATCGGTATCCCACCAGCACCACCACCCAGACAGAGACACACAAGCACAGACAGTTGTACAATGCAATTTTGTAATTGCAATAATAATAACAGCAACAGCAACAACAATTGCAAAAACAATTGCATCTTTGCTTGTTTCGTGTGGGAAATTTGCACGAAATACAAAGAAAATGTTTCGATTTCATTGTTGCCTGATGATAAACTTTAAGCTTCCCCCTCTTGCTCTAGGCTAGTATGCTGATCACGTTCCAGTTAGACTTTAGCTAAGCAAATTCCCATATAGGCAAAAACTAGACAAATAGTCAAAAGCAAAAAGAGAGAGATAAGATTAAATTTTATTTCAGTTTTTGCGAATAAAGAGAGAAAGGAGAACCGCTGATTTTATGTGAAACGAATTACACATAAATCCAAAATTCAAATTGGAATTTATTACTGGCAGCAACAACAAAGCGCAGTGCAAAAGAGCTGCATACAGCGCTGCAATCTGTGACTCAATGCGGTCACATACAGTGCGATTATAACACACACATACACACACACACAAGTACTATATTGATATGTCTGGCTTATCGCTGTGGCGAGCTCGTAATACTCATAAATGCAAACAATTGAAAGCTAAATATAAATAACAATAATTGCAAACAAATTGCTGTGCAAGAGCAACAACAACAGCAACAACAACGACAATTGCAATAAATTTGATAAGTACGAAAAAAGACTTAAAAATGAAGAGCGAGACAAGTGTTCCAATTGGGTTAAATGACAATTAGCATAAGCGGAATGATTACAGAATGATTAACACAGCCCCGCAGGCTAAACTAACATAACTATCGATAACACAATCGCAAGGATGCTGAATTAGTTCGATAACAACAGAATAATAACTTAATATGCCATTTAGATAATTCCGGCAACAACAAAACTGAGCTTAGCAGGGTTGTCCCTTTCCTCCCCCATTCTTGTGGTAGGACGACAGCAGGAAACACAAGTGGAC
This sequence comes from Zaprionus nigranus, assembly GCA_018903425.1. Lineage (NCBI taxonomy): Eukaryota > Metazoa > Arthropoda > Insecta > Diptera > Drosophilidae > Zaprionus > Zaprionus nigranus. The sequence goes on along the minus strand of JAEIGD010000004.1, from coordinate 4,999,747 downwards.
ACAAAAAAGCTATTAGAAAAAGTGACATCGAAGAAAATAATGTGTTGAAGGGGGCGAACAAAAAGGAAAATGTTGCAACTTGCCAAAGGCAAACAACAAATAATAAATAAAGAAATCAAAGAGAGCGAAAAAGGATGGAAAATGGATGAAAATGCGTGCGTGAAAAACGCAGGAAATGCCTGTCGACAGTGAGGGTGGGGGGTGAGGCTTGCTGCTGTTGCTGCTTCTCCTAGGCGCAATTTCAACCACTCTGAGGAAGGGTGCGTGCGCGGGGGGCGGAGACAGGCAAAGAGTGAGAGGGGGGTGTGTGTATTGAAAGGAGCAGCAACAGCCGAAACCGCCCTGTCGAAAGCAACAACAAATTTCAATTCGATTCTTCCTCTTCTACTTCTTCCTCTTCTAATTCGACTGGCGCGACGCGTGTCTCCATATGCTGCGCAATTGTTGTTGTAAACAAGAACTACTACAACAACAACAAGTAGAGCATAGTAAATATGCCGGCAACAGCAACAACAACAATAAGAACAACAACAACATGGCGATGATAATCGGAAGCAATGAAAGAAGAAATTGGCTCAATTGGAGAGCGCGGCCGCCCACAGAGTGCAGGGAGAGAGAGAGAGAGAGAGGGCGCGAGAGAGAGCGCGGGTGAGTGAGCAAACGAGAGTGTGAGTGGAGTAAGAGAGAGCGCATGTTAACTTTATGTACATATGCATGTTGTGCTTGTGCGTGTGTCTGTATGTGTGTGTGTGTGGGTGTATACACACTGTAAGTGCATTTGTATGTTGCGGGTGGCTTATGTACACACTGGCACACACTCACACACACAGTCGCACACTGGTGCATACTTACCATTGTGTTCGGTGAATATGTTTAGTCCAACAGTGGGATTGCAGCGATTATCCTTATGGGATGCACTGGAGCCACCTCCACCACGACTGGATCCACTTGAGCCGATGCTGATGCCGCTGCTGCCATGACCCGCAGATTGATGTGATTTCATGCGTGAACCGCGCAGCGTGGAGCCAGCACTGAGCCCACCGCCGCCACTAGAACTGCCCCCCACTGATGCAGTGCGGCGATCCAGATGCAACCGGGCTGCTGCTGGATACCCCAATGCAGCTGACTGTGCTGCCACCATGTCCACCGCCTCCGCCGCCACCGCCTCCGCTCGAGTGCGAGCCGCGCTCCTTGCCCTGCTGAGCCCCCATCCTCTCAAATCACATGCACCCAACAACAATTTATACGTTTCTTCTCTTATTTGTTGCGCTTTTTATCTGCCCTTTTCTTGTTTTTTTTTTCTTTCTTTAATTGTATGCACTTTTTTTTTTGTTTTATTATTTTTTTATATTTTATCGCATTCGCGCATTTGCTTTATTTTAATTCGCTGCTCTACACATTTTCTTTTGTGCGTCGTCGTCGTCGTCTCTTTTTCTTTTTCCACTCCACACACTTCGTTCCGTTTTGCTACTCCACTTTGCAATTTGAGAGTAGACAAAATTCAAGGATGTTGCGAAATAGCCAACAAGATTTTTGCACGACAATTAAACAACTTTTATTTGTTATAATTTTTTGAATTATTATTATGTTTGCTCTTTCATTTGTTGAGTGCGACAGCCTTGATGAGGGGGAGGAGAAGGAGGGAGTTGGAGTACGGGGACTGGCTACAAACACGCCCTAAAAAATGCACTTTGTGTCTGCCCGTTACGTCTTTTCCGACTGCGTTTCTCACATATTTCGCTGGATTTTTCTCTCGCGAAGAATGACTTGGAAGATACTAAGTATTTATAGTATTATGCTTGAAACTGCAGCTTTGTTTAATTCTTTATCTTTGCATTTTTCCAATTATACACACAAACACACACACGCACACAAAATGTACCACCCGCACAACGAAGCGATACCGTCCGACTTTACTAAAATTTTCAAGACGACTAGTGGGTAGTGTGACCGTAGTCGGATCAAGTGTAAATGCCTTACAGGTACTTGCTTTGAGGCGAACGCAGTTTTGCTCGCAGCCAACTTCACGTGAGGTGGATGGCTGCGCGCAGCCAACTTCATGTGAGGGCGAATACTGCGCAAAGAACTAGTTCCGCTGATAACAACATATTTATAACAATATTAGGGATAAACAATGATTTGATACATTAATAATTAGCTCTTTTAATATATGTGTATTAAGTAAGTACTGTGAGTAACTAATTTATTAAAGAAAATAGTCTTAAATTGAATTGCACTCCTGCGAGCTGTGCACGAAGTGTCATCGAAAGTAACATTGCATATATCGATACTGTCATCGATAGCTTGCCAACACTAAGTCACACCGTTCAGATATTCATATAGATAGTTCTGGAATTCCTAGTTTTAATTACAAAATAGTCATATATCGAAATTAAGTTAAACACTAACAAAGCAGCCAAAGTAAGTGGGATGACCTAGTAGCTAGCATGCCCTGCAGCTGTATAACATTTTCATTCTTTATTTCATATATTTTCGTCATACAAAAATAATAAGATGTCGGACTGGGATACGGTAACCGTTTTGAGAAAAAAGGCCCCTAAGTCTAGCCAACTGAAGACCGAATCAGCTGTTAATCAGGCACGCCGTCAGGGTGTTGCTGTCGATACACAGCAGAAATGTAAGTAGAAATCTGGAATACAATTCTATATGCATAATATTATGCGAAAGGAAGAGAAGGTGAAGGCGGCGCAAAGCAGAGATGCAATCAAAAGCGTGGGCCACGTTGTTGTTGTTTTCTATGGCTTAATCACATCAGTGATGCATATGCGGCAGTGTGTATGTGCATGAGTGTGTGTGTGTGTTAATTTCGCAACTCGAAAGCTCTCTCTCTCTTCTCTCTCTCGCAAGGCAGCCATATTGTTTGACCTAAATCCAAAGTTAAAATTGCCTGTGACATCGATTCGATCAATTTGTTTATACATATATTATTTATTTATATAGATGGTGCTGGCACCAACAAGCAGCATGTGACTACCAAGAACACTGCCAAGCTGGATCGTGAGACTGAAGAATTGCGGCATGATAAGATACCGCTGGATGTGGGCAAGATCATACAGCAGGGTCGCCAGAACAAGGGCCTGAGCCAGAAGGACCTAGCCACGGTGGGACAAAGAGTGCAAATTGGATACAAAATTACTTTAATTATATATATTTCTTTATGTACTGTAGAAAATCTGCGAGAAGCAGCAAGTGGTCACTGATTATGAGGCCGGACGCGGCATTCCAAATAATTTGATACTGGGCAGGATGGAGCGTGTGCTTGGCATAAAATTACGTGGCAAGGAGCGCGGCCAAGCAGTGGCGCCTCCCGGTAAAAAGTGAGATAATGCTGCAGCGTCCACTGCACAGGGCGCTCCACCACCGACCAGACACAATGTTATTGCTAGACAGCAACAGCAACAGTTGCAGTTGCAGTTGCAACAACAACAGCAACAGCAGCATAAACACCAACAACAGGAGGCCGGCTGGAGCACTGTGAGCAGCAGACGCAAATAAAGCACTATCGGGAGGCTGTTATCAAACAAAGACCAGCAGCAACAAAACAAACAGGAGGAGAATGAAACGAGTTAAAGCATAACAACAACAAGAAAACAATGAATAACAACAACAACAACAGCAGCAGCAACTACGAGCGCAAATTGTTGATGATCTTATAAAACCAATTCAAAACCGAACACAAAACACTTACCGCATTTGATTTCTAATTTTATATTTATAGAATTCTGTTCCCCACAAATTCTAATATTGTAATTGAATAACGACATTATAATGTTATTATACCTTCATGGGGGGGAGAAGAAGAATAGCACAATCCAGACCCTAAAACAACTCGAATGATATTCAAATGGGCTCTGGGAATGCTGTCTATGCTGTAGTAACCTCTCATTGAATTGATCTTTTGAAACATCTTATGAATACACAACAAATTATACTACTAGATATATGCATTCAAGAAAGGCACACACACACACATACACAATTTTTGAGTACCCTTGCGATTCCACAAATGCCCCCCTTGACTCATGGCTCATCATCTAGTGGTTGTTCTCTCATCTTATATAGATATAAATGTATTCATCATCTAAAGGAATATCATCCATATATAGATTCATATCAGTGTACTATTTTAGAGCTTGTAATCTATCGTATTTATATTGTAACAATGCCAAGAGGATTGTGGAATGTGCGTTTACTTACACAAACAACATACATTGATACGGATACGGATACAGATCGAGCAGAATACATTATACATATTATATACGGCAATGTGCGATGTATTTTAGCAACTTTTTCTTAGTCTAGTATTAACAAAATTTAAGGCGATAGTTTTTTTCACAAATATTTTCCTATCGCAACAATTGGAGAAACGACTTTCTTGAGTAACATTTAAAAAACAACAAAAAGAAAAAACAGATTGATCAAAACAAAAGATAAAAGAAATCTACAAAAAAACAATAAGAAATACATAAATATACGTACATCAATGTGTAGTGAAACATTTCGGAAAGCCAACAGAGACAAAAATAAATGTTTTTTCCCCATCTTTGATGTAAAAAAATTCCCTAATTGACTTTATTATCATCGATAGGAAGTACATTTTGTAGATCTCTCCCAGTTTGGCATGTGAGTAGCAGGTAAAGATTTAATATCATTTGATTTTGTAATAGAATGTGTTCATTTTTGATATATTTCATTATTTTTGATATTATTTGATATATTTTATGATTTTATTATATAATATGATGATATTTGGCATCATATAATGATTTTTTAATACCATATGCTGTAATCTGATGTATTACATGATATACCTTATACATATTATTTGATTTTGTCACATAATACCTTAATATTCATATAATATACTATATCATATTATACTATAAAACAATCTCAGTCTCATACTCACCAAGTTCATTCCACATGTTCATAAGAAAACACTCTGTAATTCCTTTTCCTTTGTTACGTTTTATTTATGCTTTGTTTTTCATTAGTTTTTTGTTTGTTTATTTACCCGACAAAACATTCAATTTGTTCGCTTACTTTAATTACATATCGTCTGGCTCGAAGGATCACCGATCCCTCTCGCTTCAGCTTTCTTTATCTCTCTCTAAATGTCTCACTTTCTCGCATTGTATGTATATTTGTCTCTCTCTCTTCTCTTCTCTTAATTTGTTTCATTAAATTAACTTTTCAAGTAGGACTTCTCTGCTTGCTTTGCGGTTCGCTTAAAAATATAAATATATTATTTAAATATTTACTTTGTTTTTTTTCTGTTTCTGTTTTCTATTTTTGTTTTTTCTTTTTTCTTATTTGTTGTTTTCTTCTTTTGTTACGTTCTTCAAGGACTTTAAACTTGCTTGCTGTGTAGAAACTTTCCAACTTGAATTAGAATTAACTAAATGCACGCCCCTGCACGGTTTAAAAAATAGAAATTCCTGTGTATACAATTTATTACTTTACAATAACAATTTGCGCTTTTTTCTCTCTGTCTTCCATCACGTGATCAACAACATTCGTGGGACTAAGGTAGCTTAGCAACTCTCTCATCTCTGTATATAGTATATATAGCATAATCAGGAGATAGTTAGTCCCAAATTAGTTATAAACAGACCTGTGTGTAAGTGTATTATATAGTATATAGCATAGCGCGATTTGAGAATGTTTTACTTTCTTTCTTTCAAATACAAAACAAAAGAGAACTAGTTAGTTTAGTTTATATAATTTATATATATGTATATATAAAGATATATTGTATATATAACTACAAACTTTGGGCTCTTAACACACGACTTGACTTGGCGGGGCGTGGCGTGGCGTGGGGGCGCTATAAATGTTTTATATCTCTCTAAAATTTGATTTTTCACTTGCTTAGCTTGATTTGCTCTTTCTTTATAAAACACGTCTCGATTTAGGGGGTAGGAAGGGTGAAATTACATTCATTATATATTATATACATGACATTATATAGAAAACCTGTATATATACATCTCGATATATGTATATATATAGAAGTTTCGGTATGTGTGTGTCTATGTTGGTGCCAGACGCCTGGTAAAACTCTATGCTTATAATTAAAACTTCTCGAACGCCCCTCGCATGCGCGTGTGCGTGTGTGTATGTATGTGTGTTGGTGTTGGTATCCGTGCTCCGTTCCGTTCCATTTGTTTAAAATTAAAAAACAACTTGTACACCGCATACTGCATAAATTAAAGTGTCTGTCCTTAGCCCTAAAGGGATGAGTTGGAGCAGGAGGCGGGGCGAGGGCGAGGGCATGGGCGTGGCGACGAGGGCATCATCTACATCATCATCATCATCATATACATCATCATCTACTGCGCCTTTGCCTTGCGCAAATAGGCAGTATCCGCATCGGAGGCACCAATATACTTGCTGGAATGTAGCTGCTCCTTTTCATCGGATCCAGGCAACTTGGCGGTATTCTGTGCCACCAGAGATGCGGCCATGCGACGACTCTTGTGTCCGCCCGGCGACAGGTAAGCCTTGTAGAAGAAACGCGCAAACAGCACAAAGTAACTGGAGTACATTGCTATCGATAGATTTATATTGCGCTGCGATATGTTGCACGATTGTGTGCCGTGTGTCTTCAAGAACCCGTTGGCCCACACATTGATCGCACAACCAATGATCATCTGTGTCAACTGCAGTGACGTAATGATCATCGAGATGAATCTTGGTGGATTAAAGCGTGCTGCCTTCAATGCATAATAACTGTACATCACCGAATGCACACAGTAATTCATCACAATGAACCAACGCGCCGAGCTGGTGTATTCCGTGTAGCTGAACCATGAGTAGATCAGCACCGTGATGTGATGATACCAGTGCAGAAAGATCAACGGTTGCTTGCGCAACACTATGAATATCGTATCGCCCAGTTCCGGCAACTTGCTCAGCACAAACAGCCAGGTCCAAAAGCCGCACACGCGATCTTGCTCAATGTAACTACAAAGGGGGAGGAAGGCAGTTAGTAATCGTAATCAGGTTTGCTTAGACCTTGTAGCCTTGACTCACCTGGGCACACAGACCGAATGGAAAAGTCCGTAGTGACGCAGCACGTGCAACAGCTCCGGCGCAGTGCGAGCAGCTCCCATTATGCTGAACATGGCCAGCATTGTATTCCAGATGATGAGCGGGCCGCGTAGTTGAAATCTACAAAGAATACAACACAGAGAACAATTCCTAATTGGTTGTACCAGACAAGGAAGAAGGGCTACACCATGCCGAATGTTTTATACCCTTGCAGGTTGTTATCTACTCTGATTGTTCCTTTATTAGTGATATATAATGTTGTAGCATTGTTTATATGCGGACAGTATGATAGATCGACTTCCCTGTTCATTCTAATTCAAAATATCTATACTTTATAGCGTCAGAGTTGTCTCCCAAGCTGCGTTTGCAAACTTCTAGCTTTAATTAATATACCCTCTGCCAGGGTATAACAAGACAGAGAGCACAATTCTTAATTGGGTATACAAGATTACAGTTAATTCCGGTTCTAAATCGTGTTAAGCACTCAGGTTTTTTTCCGTGTCGCGAAGCGTTATAACTTTCAATTTACACCTATTTTACGGCATCATTTAAAAAAGTTAATTTGCATTGCACACACAAAACAAAGATCAACAAACTTTTCTTCTCACTCTCCCCAAAGCCGGTTTCAGTTTCGTTTCGTCTAAGCCACAAAGATCAAGTACTTTAAACAACAAATAAATATAAAAAAAACAGTTTAAACAAAGCCAAAAAAGGTCGTCAATTGACGCCGTATAATGAAGTTTCGTTTCGTTTCATTTTGAGTGCAGTATTTTGGCAATCGGATACAGTCTTTATATGCTATATAGCATTAGTATATATAATCGCATTTGTGTATATGCAACAATGAAATACAAAGATGTTGCTGGGTGCTCGTTTCGATTTCAGTTATCAGATTCACTGAGCGATCAGGCGTTGCGTATTACGATCGAACGATCGAGAGAGATGAGAGATATTGCTACCTAGCTGGCTATACCCTTCAAGAAGGACAAGTTTAGAGAGAGGTGTGTAGAAGAATTCTTTAGCTTTAGCTTTGGCAGTGATCTTGTTGACCGAGCGAGTGAGAGATCAATTACAACAGAGAGATCAGAGTTATCGCTATCGACATGTCTACTGAGAGTGTAGAAGAATTCAGCTGTAACTTTGCTATGATCTCAATGATCGTACGATAGATCAGTTTCCAATAAACTTCAACGGAGGGAAAGAGAGATAAATTAAACATATATCTACGTAGTAACAAGTCAAGCGACTGTGAAAGAATTCTCCAGCTCTAGCGTTAGAATGATCTTAATGATCGCACGTTAGATCATTTACAAATGATCTTTAACACAACGAGAAAGAGAGAAAAAGACTGGAAAAATATTGATACCTTGCTAGCTATAACCCACAAGAAAGAAGGAAATGTAATGTCTAGAGAGTGATCTGAATGATCAAACGATCATTTACCAATGAGTGTAAGCTGAGAGAAAAAGAGAGAGATGATAGATATTGCTCTCCAGAGAGTGTAGAAGAATTGGCAAGTTCTTAATTTTCAGTTTTGGTTATGATAGATAACGATAGATCGATTCTAGATAAGTAATATATCGTATATGAAGTGCTAACGCTCTCCACGCAAAAGTCAAAGAGAGAGTGTATAAGAATTCTCTTCCTTTGATCTTTATGATCGAACGTGTGAGATCAATTACTAATGAGCTTCAGCAATTTTGCCATATCATCAACGGGGATTAGCTTACTTTTCTGTTCTTGCCAGGTATACTAATTAGACACGTGTTAAGAATCTCGCTGTCTCTACAATCAATCATTTTTATTACATTTCATTTTATTTCCCTGCCCGCTCTCGAGCATGTTTTGCATGCTAAATGACTCTCGACTCTTTGACTTTAAAACTCAGTTTTAATGGGGCTCTCTGACTCTGATATGACTGAGTCAAGGGCATGCTCTGCACAGTCCGTGCGATGAATCAACAAACAAAACCAAATCAAATGAAATCGATTTTGAATGATTCTCAACAACTTTCCCAAACAAACTCACTCGACTGTAATCGGAAATGCAATCGAAATGCAAAGCAAACAAAGTAAGGGTAAGCTACCTATTGCAAACAATATTAATCAATTCAGAAACGGCGCAACCTTATCTGCTCAACGACAATTAGTCACAAAATGAGAATATGTAATATCAGGGCCGGCGAAAAAACAATGTGATTTATTTCTTATCAAAACCCAATGACGGAGAAACCGCGACGTAGCCGCCGCCGACGCAGACGGAGTCTACAGAATGTAGCGTGTTTCACATAAAGGGATTATTTATGGTTGATTTAGAAGGTGTCAAAAAGGTAGCAGGGGGCAAAGGCTACTATACAATTTAAATTCCAATACCAGACGGAAGTCAGCTATTTATTTAAAATGTTCACTATCCAGACATATATCATATACTACAATAAATTGTAGATAGTCGGGTACAAAGTTCTTGCCCGATTAGGTTAAATGATATCGCATTATTTCTGATGTCTGCTCATTTGTTAAGATCTATACGAACAGGTGCTCAATACGGAAAATTTATGAGTAATCCCTTTGTTTATCAATTAAGAAGAGGGGGCGCTGAGTAATGCGAGAAAGTTAAGTTGAGTATGGGGAATACGTAGAAATACTTAAGTTACGAAATCTGTTGTTCCACTACTAAGTATACTATCAGGAAATCTGATTAAACAGCTCAAGTATATAGTTTTTATTTTCTTTTTCTTTTTTTTTTTTTTACTATTCAAGCGCTATAAAGATTAAGCAATCATCTCACACAGGGGCTACAATTCTAATTAATTGCATCATAAAAATTTACGTTTATTAAGCAAACAATTTACTGTTCTGTTCTACTAAATTGTCAGATACATAGATAAGAAACAGAGCTCGAGAAAGGGGGAAGAAGGTTCACCAATTAAGCTGCGTATGCTGTGCACATTTAAGAAGACAAACCTTACTTTATACCATTGTACGCTATATAATGCTATACTGTATACCATTCTATACTGTATTACACTATGCTATATTATTCTATAATGTATAATATAATATTATATCATGCTGTGACAGTCTATACTATATATCATACTACACTGTATACAATTCTACTATACCATAACATCATATTACATTATAAACTCATAGAGTAGCTGCATATCAAATCAACGTTCATTAACTCGAATTAGGCCTGCGCTGCTTTATGCACATGCTGCCGCGCAGCAGTTGAGAATTTGTAGACATTTTCAACCCTCGAATTCCCAAACGGTTTAAGCTTTGCCCACATAAACTGCCCGCATTCGTGCTGACAGAATCTGTGCCAAAACATAAATGAGTAAGGAAAACCAATATTGCCTTGCGAATAGCTCGGTGGCTTGGCTTCTAGGCAGAGGTACGTGAAACCCCTTCCCTTCCTGGGCGGGGGACTAACGTTCCTTGAAGCTCAATTTTTGATAGGGTACAGGTCGTCCCTAGAGCATGTGGCGGTCATGGGGCATCTACTTTGTGTTCCGTGGCTGCTGCTAAACAAGCTTTGGGTGTAGCGATCTGCCCGATGATTAATGCATTAAAGAGGAAGATAAGATAACAACTAATTGGGCATACTTTCTTTTCGATGTGGGTTAGAAGAGGAGAGAGAAGAGAGTAGAAAGGGGAACTTGGCCAAAATTCCAATTTCACTTTATGCTTGCGAAAATTGCATAAGCAGAGGCAGTGCAAAGAGGGAGGAGATAGTGAGGGGGAGGAAGAGCTTTCAAGTTTGCTCACTCTCTTCCTCCCTCTCTCTCACGCTCTCCTTTAAACCTGCTTTGGCAAGAGAGAGATTATGCAAGGCACAGTAGTGCAGACAGACTGTAAACAAATGAAATCAAATGCGCCACGGCCCAGTTGATTATTATTATTATTATTGTTTCTTTTTGGACTTGATTTGCGCGCACACACACACTGATAGTTGTATATATATATATTGTGTGTATATGCCGCAATATTGTTTCGTTTTTGTCTCTCTGTTTCTCTCCCATTAAATTTGGCCAACATTTTTGTCTGCATTTTGTTTCGATTGCAACACATAGTTTCGAGTTTTTCATTGTTTCAGCCACTGTCAAGCTTGTTTTGTTGCTCTTCTGGGTCTTTCCTCACTTCTTTCATTTATCAAATTCGTTTTTAATTGTTATGCAGGCATGTCCTACTGACCATATAATCATTTCTATAGTTTGTTAACCTCTTGTGAAAGCAATTTGTGCAAGTTCAAGACGTTTAAATTAATCAGGCGTCATGCCGAACAAACTTAAGAGCGCCAATTTGTTGATTAGCTCAAGTGTTGCGATTAAATTGCTTAACAGCTGCGAGACAGTGTTTCAAGTTTTTCCAATTAGAACGTATCTGATCGGAAAAAGGCTGCTTATCAACGCAGCTGTGCGGGCGTTTATGAGATAGAGAGAGGAGGGAAGAAGGAGGAGGTAGAAGAAAAAGGCATTGGCAGCTGTGCGAGCTGGAGAGAGGTTAGAGGCTAATGTCAGCATTTTTTTCTATTTTTTTTTCTACTGTTATCACGATCTGTTAATGTTTCAAATTATCCCTTCCTTCGTTCTTCTGGCCCACTGTGCTTCAGCAATGACAGCTTCACACTCTTTAAAGGTCAGCAACAAAGTCAATCAATACAACAACAAGATCGAAAGTAAAAGTGACGTACGCAGGCGCAGATGCTGCATGCAGGAAGAGAGAACGAGACACAATGCTTAGCAGAGTGCTGCAAGGCATAGAGAGAGTAAAGTGCGCTCTAAGGCAGAGAGAGAGTACTTATGGAGAGTGTGCTGAGAGAGAGTGTATGCAGAGTGTGCTGATAGAGAGTGGAGCGCTCTGTCACGCTGCATGCAGTGTGTGGGCTCGATGAGCAGGAGAGAAAGAGCAGAGGAAGAGAGCGCAGCGCGCGCCTTGGAATGCGTGTAAACAAAATCGACAAACTTTGATTACTTTGCCGACTTGCTGTTGTTGTTGTGGCTTGGCTCTTTGTTATTGCCAGCTTCTGTTGTTGTTGTTGCTGTTGATGCTCTCACTGTAGTTGTTGTTGCTGTCTGCCTTTGCTGTGGTCAATATTTGACTGACACACTTTAGGCAAGAGATCTCTCTCACAATCAAAAGGCCCGACTGCTGCTATCTCGCTCGCACCTCTGGCCAGCACACATAAGTTAACGGTTGTTGTTGTAGTTGTCGTTGATTTTTTACGGTGTCAATCGAAATTTCAAAGTCAAGCGACGCTTTCAGGTTTCACTTTTTAACAAACAAATTTCAACGCCTCTGCTTGAAGAGCTGCCTCGGCCTACACTTTGTCGCTACTCTCTTCCTACTCCCCCTCCTCCTTCTCTTCTTCTGCCTCTTCTTGCTATTCGCAATTGTTGCATATTAAAAAAAAATTCAGATATGCAACAAAAAACCATGTTTAACCCTTATTGTTGCGTTGTTGTCGCTTGTAATTGCATGTGCTCTGTGGCAATTACGAGTACTCAAGCGCCACGCCCACTTGGCACGTCATGTTGAGGCGGCGGTTTTTCATATAGTTTGTAATAACCAAGTATTCAACTGACACGCCCCCCCCATACTCTACCCCTGCTTGAGGGGGAATTCATTAAAAATATAAACCAAATTTTAAGGTTAAGTTGAGTTAAAGGACATTTTCTTTTGTCGGAATGAACAGGCAGAAAGAGAGAGAGAGCGAGGGGTTGCTGTTAAAACCCCTTTACATAATGTTAGGACTTCGTAACAGTTGTTTGGCTTTTTTATGTGGAACATTGCCAAAATAAATCAATTTTAAACAATTCTGAGACGTCAAAAGGGGGGATTATCAGCAGAGTTTTAAGGGGGTATACCAGGAATACTCCAGCGAAAGAGAAGGTACTATAGATATATCTATCTACTAAGTCTTCTGAGTCATGTTTATACATAAATCTATCGTGGAAACTCTTAAGAAATCATTATAAACAGCGCATGATAGAAATACTAAGAGTACTCTATAGATATTGATATAATGATCTTATAAGACAGTATTATCAAAGACAACGCTGATGAAATGAATATAAATCTAATATGGAATGGAATGGAATGTCACATAATAAGAATTTCAGCAATTTTTCATATAAAAACAACATAAAATTAATATAATAGCGTAGAAATCATTATAAGTATTATGATTGGTTGCCAAGAGTACTCTATAGACCTCTAAAGGTCAAATACGAGTGTAGAGTATGAAATGTATATATTAAATACATATACCAACCATAAGAATTCTAAAGAGTAAAACAACAATAGGAATATCAACAGTACTCTATAGATAAAAGCTCTAATAGGAAACTTACTAGACAGTATTATCAAACGACACTCAGAGTCAAGATTAATATAAATATACAAGCTAAGAGTTCCGCGAATATTCTATAGATATAACTAAACTATATTTCTTTATGGTAATTACACACATATATATTAGTATATTATAGCAAAATGAGCTCATAAACTATAGCTTTCAGTACACTTTGCTTCACACAAAATTGAAATTAAATAATTTGCATATTTTACAAGTGGAACCAAATTGTTTGGTCATAGTAAATTTAGCGACTTTATGACAAAGTTCTAGACGCAGTCGCGGCCTTATATGGCTTATAACTTACTATGTTGTTGCTCCATAGAGAGTGTCACGCCACACTGTAGCCCAGTAGCGTCTGTTTGGCCAAGTGTGTGTGTGTGTGTGAGTTTCTCTCCCACTCTCTGTCTCTCTCTTTGTTTGACTCTGCCGCCCACTCCGCATGGCTTCAGCTGTTATGCTACACGTGTGTGTAGCCCTGTGTGTGTGTGTGTGTCACGCGCCGAGGCCGAAAACACACAGCACTACAAAATATTTGCACATCTCTCAGAGATTTTGCCTTGCCTTGTTTGTCCAACCAGTTGCCATAGTTCCCCCTATTTAGGGAACCCCGTCTCCGCCCCTGCCTTAAGCCAGCCAATTATGTCTCAATTCGTGTGCTGGCCAGTGTAACTTAGCGTGTAATTGAATGTCCTGTTCGCGTTGTATCTGCTTCGTGGTTGCCTTTGCCCTTTTTTTGTTTGTTGCCAAGGGACACACCCACTTTTGGCATGTAGTGCGCTCCACTGTGCCACAGTGAGGTCATTTGTTATGGCACACACACCTACAAACACACACATGTTAAAACACACATTTTATCGCCCGTATTTAAATGACTTTGAATTGACTCGCCAAGTGGAAAACGAGTGGGAAACATAAAAATATCCATGTGCAGCGTACACTGTACAAAATGCGGGGATTACTTAATGGGAAATTTGATGACATTTTTGAAAAATGAAGTTTACTGTTGACTGTTGCAAGCACAGAAATTAACTTTAGATAAATCATTGCTTTCTAAAACTGAATTAAGAAAGGTATTTACAGTCAATTATACCAGATTTTCGTGTCTCTGTAATAATTCCCTTGTGTAAATTCGTTTATAATGAAGTTTACACTGTTGCAAGCACAGAAATTAACTTGAATTAAATCAATTTTAGTCAATTAAGAGTAATATTTCTAAAACTGGATTAATGTGGGGTTTACAGTAAGTGATATTTCCCTTTTGTAAACTCATCAATTTCTGGTTTTTTTAGCGGCATTTATAGCTAATGGTTTGTTTTATTTTTGTGAACCGGCGATCGAGTTATAGTTTACCCCACACACAAGCACACACACACAGACACACAATGTGAATCATTGCAAATGATATCATAAACAATTACGACAGCTCTCTGTACAATATTTATTTTCGTACGCTTTCGTTTGCTGTGGGTTGTCTGGGCAACAACAACGCGACAAACGTTGTGCTAACTCGACTCGTCGTTGTGGCGTGTTCAACGTTGTCCCCTCTTCCCCTATATTGATAAGAATGTGGACGACGATTCGTTGCTGGAGCACATGGTTTAGAGCCGATAACAGGCGACATTCATACATGTAAAAGTATATGCCGGTTGGGGCTGCCTGGAAATCAAAGCTCCCCAATATATTTAGCATTTATTTGCCTACAGCGGGTCAAGGTCTAAGGTTAACCACGTGAAAAATATGTCAACAATATTCTGGAGATGAGATCAGTGCCAGACAACTTATCGAAGGGTCTGACTGACGCACGCGTCTTGCTGGCGCAGGTAACAGTTCCCCTTTCTCTTCCACTACCCCACCTACCTACATCATATAGAGTTGGGTTACACCCAATTCACACCTTCCTGTACCAAGTCCAGTTCCATGTGGGTAAATATTGAGAGTCGTCGTTCAAAGTGTAAAACAACAACAATGTGACGACAGTTTACTGTCGATATTTACTTGAGGATTTTCGAAAAAGCCGCGTATTATGTAGACAGAGTTACAGAGAGGGAAACAAGAGAGGAAGAGAAACGTAGCCAAGCCTGTAAGATTGTCTAACTATCAACTTATTCAATTGATCTCAAGTGTGTCCAACGATTCATTTAAATATTGTACACACAATCATTTTAATCGAACTGTGTCAATATTTGATTTGCTTGGAAGAATCAATGAGCAGCAGCAGCACACACAGCGTTGTACAAAGCCCTCCTCTATAAGTCGCGATATCGCGCTAATGTTATGGAACCAGCTAGAAACAAACATATGCGATAAGAACGTGGATTTTATAGTGTGTTTTCCAAGCGAAACATACGATTGACATTTTAAGAATTAATGTATAATATAATACTTAAACAATACATAAAGTAATTGATGGAACTGATGATTAATTAATAAAATTATCAAATTCAATGCTGCAAGTAATGCAGTCAGTTTTGCAAGGCTTTGGTTTGGTATATAATATAATTTCATGCAATTTGTTCCAAACATAACTAAAGATTCTAGATAAAATTTAAGATATTCCACTTTTATTTTATTTATTTCTTCTCCTGTTTTAGATATTTGCAACATATTCCAATGCCTTCCGGTCTATGTAGACTTAAAAGCGCACAGTTAAATCATTATCAGGCCATATCCTCTATAGCGCCAAGGCAAACCCATAGATGCCGTGTCACGCGCAACTATTCTGATTGTTTGCTGGCAATTAGAAACTGTTGAATTATATAATCACTGTCAGCACTCGCAATTGAAGTTGCCAGTTGTCATATAGCAGATACCATATTGTCAGTTGCCAGACAACTTTGTTGACATAACCAAGTTGCACGGAGAACAAACAAAAGAATTGCAACAATTTTGTGGTAATTCGACATGCGATTTTCGGATGTTTGTTTTGTTTACGAACTTGCGCTGTGGCCCCACACCCAGTATAAATGGCTAGGGAGTGGGTATATTGAGTTCTACGAGGTATCAAGTGCGGGAGTACCTAATTTCCTATACCTATTACTTATACAAGTTAGTTGTTCTCTCTAGAATATTGTAATACTCATAAATAGGTTAAAAATCGACCTAAAACAGCACTTTTGCTTTAAATCGATAAAGCTAGTCAAAACTAGCATGAAAATGCAAACCAAAAGTGTTTCTCAGTTCGAACTGTTTAAATTAACTTAACACAAACTCAATTACCGCGTACAGCCCTTAACCTCTGCACTCTAATTAGGCTCACAGCTTAATTTACTAATTTGTTTTAGCTTTTTTCGGATAGTTTGCGAAATTTGTAAAACAAAGACATTGTATAATCATATACGACCTTGACTGCGGGCAGTGGAAATTCGTGATTGGACTCTATCATAATGGAATTTACTTTTTGATTGCCTATCATTTTCAAAGCCCCCTCCACTCACTAGGGCGTTTAAACTGGAAATTCTAATGAGCGAGGGAGTAACGGCACCTGAGAGATTAACGACCAACACTTTGCATTTTAATGATATAGTCGAAGAGAGGAGAAACTTTGTAATTACATACGAAAACGTGTACTGTATGAACAGCTGCACGAGATTTCATTTAAAGCCCTCACACACACACACCCACTTAATATACAATAATTATATACCTAGTTGGTTATATATACTAAGTATAGAGAATTGTTTCCTGTAAGCTTCCTCTTCCTTTTTGCTAAACTTTTTGTTTGATTTTCTGCAAAAATCAGGCGATTTTGCGTAGGCAAGGAAGGGAAAGGGGTAGAAGAGGATATATGTATGCATTATACAGTATAAATATAGCTAGAGCTGCTTGATTATTTATGCAGCAGCTCAGAGTCAAGCTAAATATAACTTGAGCTACAAAAAAAGACCAAGAGTGGGCGCATGGATTATGAACAAATGTAAATTGAGCTGGAATGGGGTATTTTGTCTATAAATATTTAATGAAATTTAATTTATTTATGCTTTAAGTGTTTATTTGTTCTATAGCTCTTATTGCGTCTAGATATTTTTGTTACTATGGCTAGGAAGCTGTCAACAACTCCATTTGAATTGATTTCTCGTGTTTAAATAACATGACTTGATTAGAAGAGCATAATCGGATTTATAAGAAGACTTTCTTATGTGTCATATGTTCAGTACAGTAGTCGAAGGTAAAATTAAGAGTTTACATCATATTGTTGATAATATATGTACATATGTATGTATATCATTTATTAACATTTACCCCTTTGTGTATTGTATAAGTAAAATTTTTAATATTCTGTATATACATATGTGGATATCAAAGTACTACGTCTAATTAGATTGATTTATTATTTAAACAATGGTTTATTCGGCAGGGTAATCAATACTGAACTACAGTATAATTACACTATATGCCTTTTTCCATACATCCCTTCCACCTTTATAGACAAGTACGCACTTAACAAGTGCCACAAGTTGTGCGTTTTTCAAGAAGCATTCAGGCGCAGCAGAGCCCCGAGACGGGGCCTGAGGCGTGGCGTGGCGTTGTTATTCTTTCTGCTCTGCTGCTGCTGCTGGGAGGGTTCAAGGTCTTTTTTCATGAGTGTTTTTTGACAGAAAAGACAGACAATTGCCCAATGTCATATGCACTTTGCAAGTCAACAAAAGAAAAAGAGAGAGCAAGAGAATTAAAAACTGCAAATTATGCAATCTATGCAGAACTCAAGTAACCTAAATTAACACATGTTTTTCTATATACTATATGCATTATACTACTTGTGGAATTCTGCACCTTTCTTACTTTTATATGCTCTATATCACTTGTAGAACTCTAGGGCATACTACTATATGTTCTATATGAGTTGTAGAACTTACTACTATATGAGCTATATGACATATTAAACTCAGAAACTTACCTAGGACGATTCTGCATGAAGTGCTGACCACCGAATATGACCAGCATATAGATGCCGCAGTAGTAGAACACCCATGTCCAGTTTTCTAGCATCCATTTGCGTGTGCGCTGGTGTATGAAATCGTTCTCGAAATCAAAGATGTACGAGTAATTTGGCGTTACACTGATGTCCATATTAATCATTTTGTTGCTGTTGTTTGGTTGATGGAGCAGGCGGAAATGGATGGATTAGTTTGCAGCTCTCACTGTATGTAAAGCTGTTGCTAACCTAATGAATACACAATATAACATTGATTAAAGTATTAAATAAAGACGTGGGAAACTTGTAACAGACTCTTATCAGTTATTCGCGCGCGCGTTTCTCATAGAGAATGACCTTCCTGCAGCGCCCACAGATGAATCCCATTGATTTTGCATATTTCAAGCCACACACACACACACACATTTACCCATGCATTCACATATGTTACGCTAACAGTGATGAAGAGAGAGAGAGTGGTTTGAGTGGAGAGCCAGCTTATGCTTATGCTCTCTGTCACAGACAAATGCAACACTCATTCATGAATGGCGGCGCCTTCTTCTCTTCCGCATTTCACACCTTTGCAAGCAGCTCGTGCCCACTTCCATGCACTTCCAGAGAGACAGAGTGCAAGAGAGACAGAGAGAGCGGGGGTTGGAAGTTGGTAAAGACGCGCGCCAGTCTGGCGGCTGCTTTGCATCATTCATTCATTCCTTCAAGCGCTCAATTGCACATCGAGAGTCTCGTGCAAGAAAATAAAAAAGCTCATGGCGGCAGCAACAACAACAAATAAAGCATAAAGCGTAATGCAAAAATATGTCAGGGCAGGTGGTGCCCGGCGGGGGTGGAAAAAAAACTAACGTGCACACATGCATACATACATATGCATATATGCATTGCATGTGTATTTGTATGCCTAATTGCATGCCAGACACGCGACAATTTGGCTACGCACACGAAAACACGGTCCTACTCACACACACATGCATAGTTGTGCACACACTGACACACACACATACAGCTGCAGTCGAGCAATTTCATTTCATTTGTAAGCTTAGCTTTTTTGAGTATCATATCCGGTTTTTTTTTATTTTCGCGGCCCAACGCTTTCAAAATTTCTAGTGAAATTTTATTTTTGCTGCCTTAGTTTTTCGTATACGTGTGTGCGTGCGTATGCATGTGTGTATATTTGTTTTAACTTGTGTGCGTACATATGTATATATTTATTTTAATCAGTGTTGCCAGAACAGCCAAATTATATATAAAAAAGCTAAATTGTAAGGAGTTTCAATAAGAAAAAAGGCTATTTGCATGGAGTAGCCGGCATCAAATAGGCTAGAAGAGCAATTTAAAAAGGCCAGACTTGACGGGAAATAGCTATACTGGCAACACTCGTTTTAATGTTGTGTGCGTATGTATGTACATATGTATGTACATTTGTTGTATGTTGTCACACCACCGCGCTTCCCTGGCAAAAAAAAATAACTAAAACACGCGTTTCTCGCTTCATCTCTTCTCCTCCTCTTCTCTTTCATCTTTTCTCTCATTTTATGCTGTGAGCGCGCCGACGTAATCGATAAAGTACACAGAAATATGATAAAAATACATGTGGCAAAAAAATCAAGTTGCCGCTGACGCCGCCGCAGCACGGAAGCAGCAGTGGCAGCGACAGAGCCTGTAGCAGCATCTGAAGAAAGTCACAATAGGCACACCGGTACGAACACTAATTTATTCAACAAACACACACACAGTTAGTGTTTAATGCTTATTAATTTCCATTTACTTTTTTCTCCCGTTGTCGTTGTTGTTTTCTTACAACGCACGCGCTACGGTTTTTTTTGGCTTATGCTGCGCTGCTGATGTAGCGGATGAATTTTCTGCGATACGCTTCTTTTGCGCAATGACACAACTCTCTCTTCGAGCAGCCGGCGAACCACTGAGTGCACCTGTCTCGCTGCTTGTGTATTTAAGTTTTTTGATTTAAACAAATTAAAAAAACACGAACGATAAGCAGCACCAATACCAACGCACGCCCTACTCGTTTGGTGGTTATTTTGCTTCTGTTAAGCTTAACATTGTTTTTGTTTTAACAGTTTTTCGATTTCGCAAACTGTTACGCCAATCGATAGTTGCAATCGATAGGCGTGATAGTCGTGTGATAGCTAGTGAGCGATAGTGCAGTGTGGCCAGCTGCGTTCTGTGTCGTGTCGCAATGCAGCCCTGGCTAGTCAGCTGCGCAATGGCGCGCGCAATTCAAATTAATAAATGAATACGAGTTTATTTAAATATGTTTTTAATTTTATTACACAAATTACAAACAATACACAGTAAACATAATTGATTTGTATAAAACTAGCTAGTTATACGTTTAATATTACACCACATTTAATTGTATCATATAAAATAAAATGATTTCGATATAAAGAATTTTGCTATAACTAAAAACGTTTTTATTTCCATTTTTGTCTCTCTTTATATGCTAACTAAAACTCTCTCTCTGGCAGCTGCGAAAACATTGTACAAAAGGCGGCAATTCCCCAAACCAGCCACGCCCCCAAAAACATTAACATTTAATCCCGTCGCTGATGCACTGCACTGTGGTTTTTTTGTGTTTTTTTGGCAGAAATTCGAAATGATGACCTATCTTCACCAAATTTGGTTTGTGTTACTCTTTACTTCCCCCAAGATGATTCACAAAGTTTCAAGTGATTTGGTCAACTTTCATATAGCTGCCATATAAAGGATCTGGCCGATATGCCATAAAAATTTTTATTTTTTATTTTTATTTACCAATGAAATACAACATTCATTTAAATTATTTTGACCAATTTTTTTAAATATATGCTGCCTAACTGCATCCTCAGAGCGATTATTGTTGCTCCAAATGTCTAGCAGCTCTGCATGCCTAAACAAGTATTCATCTACAAAAACGTAATTTTTTCAAAAAGGAACAAAAAGGAGCATATGAAACTAGTTGTATAATATTATACACATGTTAGTTAATAACTTGCCGTTAAAATTCTTTTGAAGTGGTTTGCCATACAAAAAGTTATATTCCACGAAACACAGCTACATTTGTTAAGTTGACTGTAAAAAAGGCACATAAACAAAACACGATACAACTACACAAAAACATATAACATACACAAAAATGTTAGTGAACTACAATTCTACATACCTGTGCTACTGTTTTCCATGACAACACTTTAAACTTTTTTTAATTCTCTTAGGAAATATTAACCACAAATGTTGCAAAATGATTTGCCGCCAATTTTGTCTTACACATGTTATCGACAATCAGCTGTCTTTCAGAGGTGGGCGATAAGCCAGTGTTGCATAAAAAAGTAAAAGTCGACTTTTTTATATCTAATTAGACTATCCTTAATATAAAGAAACCATAAATTTTTTTATTCCGTTAAAAATTTTTTTTGACTTTCTGCCAAAAAAACACAAAAAAAACCACAGTGCACTGTGGCAACAAATGCACCTGTCAATATTGAAATTTATGAAAAAATTACAAAAATAATTGCAATATTGCAGAGTTTTTTATCGTTTGTGCACATGTGTGTGTGAGTGTGTGTTTGCGGGCTTTACCTTTTCATTATGAGTTTTTGTATAAAAAGTGTTGCATACATTTTGGGTTTGGGTTCACGCGCTCGCACAGCCAATTAAGCAAATTAAACAGATTGTTATCCTGCCCAGACAAACGGGAGCAGCAGCAGCAGCAGACCGAGTTAACCCCAGACCTGACCACGGGTCAGAGGTCGTTGCTTAATTCAATCAACGTGACATAATTACTTAATTAATTAGATACCTCCCCTCCCTCCCCACACACGCCTTGTCACACATTCAAATCCGCCATCATTTGGCGAAAATCATTTAGTGATCCGTACATCTCAAAGTCCCCATTGCCATTGCCCCCGTTGCCGTATTCCTGCGCCTGTGCGCGCACGTGCGCCGGTCGTGGCAGTGTGAGCGGGACAGGTAGCAGTTCTGGCATAACGGAATGATGCGTTATCAGTGCGCGCAATGAACTGAACTCCTTGGTGAAGCCCTGCAAGGAAGAGAGCGGGAGGAGGAAATTTAATCTTAGTGTATTTCATAAAAGAAAGAGAAATTTCCCTTTACTTTAAATTAAAGGGGAAATTCAATCTTTGTTAGATACTTTCAACTAAAGAGGGAAATATACTCTTATCTAATTACTCTTAATTCCCCTTTACTCACCTTGATCTTGTAGCCACGCGGCGTGCGCAGTATCAGGTAATGTGCCACACGTGGCGAGGGCGGCGGCACGCGCAGCGAGAGTGCAAAGCAGCCTGGCTTGGTGCTGCTCTGCCGCACCAGAAAGGCGCCGGGACTTTGGCGGGAGAGCACCTCCAGTGAGATCTCACGGGGTATGCCCGCCTGGTACCAGGCAGCGCCCTTCAGCTCCTGCTGTTCTGCCAGACTGAGGTTGTCCAGGCGGAGGGGCGAATTCGCTGCAAAGAGCTTCGGACTGGAGTTGGCTAAGAGGGAAAGAAAGGGAAATTATTAAAGGGAATTATTAGACCATTATTATTGGAATTACCACACATAATATAAGTAGTAAGTTAACTGTTAATTCTTATTATAATAGGCATGAGCTGCTGCTGTTAATTTATTGCACGGCTTCATTGTCCTTAGGTCTTGACAGATCAAAACAAGCAACAACAAAAAATTTGTTTCTGCTTGGACGCCATGTTAAATTCTTTTCTCTTCTTGTCAAAGGTACATTGTGCTCTCTCTCAATGTCTGTTTGCTATTGATCTAACTGACATTTCCCTTGCGAATGAATGAGACAGCTAGTAGTACAGTGATTGCCGTTTGCTGTTATTGTTTTTATTCGCTGTCTCTCAAAGGCTGTTTTCTATGACATTTGGTTTGCCTGGTAGATCTGACTTGCAATTCACTTGCGAGAAAGGGAGACAGATAGTGTAGCTACTGTACTACTACTGCATTTGGCATGTGTTGTTGTTGTGCTAATATAAATCATTCATTTCACATGCCTTCCCTCTTCCTCTACCTACCGCTGCACGTTTCCCGCAGATACTTCTTGCTGCTCGGCAGCTCCGACTGCAGTCGCTGCGTGGCCGTTTCCAGTGCCGTCAGTGATTGGCGACATGAGTCCCCGAATTTGCTTGCCACATACTTATCCGGCTCACAGATGGCTTCGTTCACATACCCATCGGAGATGGTCTGCGAGGAGCCGCCACCCGAGTTCAGGGATGAGGAGCAGGTGCTGTGCATCAGAGGGCGACTGTCCTCGGTGCCGCGCAATAAACCGATGCCCATGGTGAGGCGTTTGACCTGTGAAAGAGAGGGAAAGAGAGGGAGTAAGTGAGAGAGATTTGTGGAAGTCATTATAATTGCGGTGGAAGAAAGAAGGTAAATGGGAAACGGGGGGTTAAGGAAAAGGGGAATGAGGAGAGAAATAGGAAGGGGAGGAGGGAACTGTTGTCTGCCCAAAAGTTTTTGACGCAATTTAGTTTGCAGTCATTTAATTGTTGTTGTTATAGCAGTTGTTGTTATTATACCTTACAAAAAGGGTATACTGACTATGTGCTTATGTCTGTAACAAGCAGGAGAAGACGTGCTTGACCCCATAGAGTACAGTAATACATGCCACGCCCAGCGCCTACGCCGTGAGTGAGTGAGAAAGCTATAGGCAGCAGTAGATGTTGTCTTTGTTAGTTGTTAGTGTATTCGTAAAGGTTTTTCGGCACTGGGTGCAGGGTATTTAACTGTCAGACTCGCTTGACTGTAGTGTTTGGCTGATTGCAGTTGTTGTTGCTGCTGCTGTTGTTGTTCCTGCTGCAACTGCTGCTGCTGCTTTGCCACAAAGCCAGCAAACATCGAAAACACTTTAGCTTCGCATCGATGTGCAACATTTTTGGTTAGCAATAGTAATGTCTGAACTATGTAGTCAGTGCTGGGCTATGGTTGCTTCCTCCCTCTACTCCTGCTTCCATCTGCTGCTGCTTCTGCTGCCTTCTTTGTCTTCATTTCCTCTGCTTTCTCATCCCCCTTCTTAACTCATTTTGTTTCCCCCCAAACTGCGGTAAATTACTTTGCAACGAAACTTTTTCGGCCTCCTTCTGTTCAAGCTGCCTCGTTTAAAGCGTTTCCAATTAGCAAAAGCAAGTGTTGAATACGGCCTCAGTTCATCCTCTTCCCTGCTGTCTATTTTCCCCTCTTTTCCCTCTTTATCTTCCTACTCTCTTCCCCATCTTCTCTGCCCTTCTCTCTGCCTTGTGCTGCCTAAGTTATTTGCCTAATTTGTTATAATTATGTTGATTTTATGTAGTTGCCAAAGGGAATGTGGCCAAAACGAGCTTTTGATGTGGCTGACTTCGAGCTCGGACTGTGGCCAAATAAACCTTAATAAATTGAAATATTTTATACACATTTTATAGGCACAATTTAAATGGCAAACATACTGTATAAAGCTCACCCCTTGTTGGCCTTTGATTGAAGTTGAAACTTGTTGAATAGTTAAGGAATTTACTTCGCTTAGTTCCGTAGTTCCTTCTGCAATTGCAGCTAATTGAATTGGCACAGCAACTGCTTCAGTTATTGCTTAAGTATGCAATCAAAGGCAGTTTGAAGAGTAGCAGAAGGGGAGAGTGTAAAGGGGTCTACCTAATGCCCCCATTATGCTAATGACATTGGAAAAAGGCTGCAAGACAAAGCGGCTCAAGTGGCACTCGACAGGCAGAAGATGCTCGACAAATCTGGCCAAAAGGGGCGTAAAAATGGCAAAAGTAGTAGAGAAAAATTGCAAAGCACAAGCAGAGAAAAACAAGTGCAAGTAGTAGAAGAGGAGGAAGAGATGGAGGAGGAGGAGGAGGAAGAAGTTGTAAGGTAGGCACAATGCGAACAAACAATGGCAAGACAGTTGGGCATGTTGGGCGTGTCTAAGTTGAAAGCATTTGTAAAGTACTTCAGTTTGATACCCTGTAGTAGTAAGGAAAAGTTTTGTAAAGTGGTCTGCTCGACTAGAGTAAAGAGAGGAGAAACTGTATAAAGCAATGGCATAAAGCAAAAGAGTTTAGTATTTCTCTTGCCCACACCAGAGAGAGGTGTTGCCAAGGAAGCACTTCCTGTTGCAGAAATAGTAAAGATTGTCTATTTCATTATAATCTGTGATATATTCTCTCCTCTACAGGGTATCTGCCTCGTCTATGCCTTAGCCACACATCTCTAGCCTGCTCAGTTATTTGCACTGCCTTCATTTGATTTGCTTCTCTCTTTTTTGCCTCTTCATCTCCACCTTTTGTCTTTCGCTGCTGCTGCAGAAAGTTTTGCAGCGCTGCCAGCGGCAATTGCAAGCTGCAGTTGTCAGTTAGGCCTACACACACGTTGTGTGTGTGTGTGTGTGTGCGGGAGTGTATGTGAGTCAAGAGTGAGAAAACAGGACACGAGTTTTGTCGGCATTGTTGCTGCGATTTATGTGTCATAAAGTCAGTAAGTTAACGGCATTTGGCTGCCATTTGCCTGACATGGCTATGCCAGTGCCTCTGGCTGTGTCTCTGCCTCCCTCTCTGTCTCTGCCTCTGCCTGGCATAGCCGTCTGTCTCGCTTGCACTCATGCTCTACCAACTGTAAGCGCTGCTCTGTTAGGGAATGCACTAAAAAATGGCGTGTTGCACTTCATAGTTGCATTGTTGCTGCTGCTGTTGTTGTTGTTGTTACTACTGTTGTTGTTGCTGCTGTTGTTGTTGCTGCTGTTACTAGTGTTGTTGCCTGTGCCTTTGGCGCGTGCCAAAGTGCCGTTAGCTGCAAATTTGCATTTTTGCAAATTAATTTAATGAACGCTTTTCTGGTCTTGTTCAGTGGCAAACGCTTTTTGCAGTTCTCTCTTTACTTTTTTCTCTCTCTTTCTACCTCACTCCCTGTCTCCCTCCCACTTCCCTTTTCTCCCTCTTCCTCTCTCTCTCTCTCTCCTTTTCCCCCTCTCTTCCTTTTGCCTGCCAAGTTCCATTTGTGATTTGGCCAAGTGCAAGGCAATTTCTTGAGCTCCTTTAGGGTTTGCCTTTTTGGAGTCTTTAAATTGTGTAAATTGCCGGCGCAGCCTCTTATGAGATAAACGTAACTATTGCTAGTGCTATTATATTTATTATATAGTTATTTCATTCTTATACTCGCTACGTAAAGGGTAAAGGGGTATTTGAATTATATGTTACAAGTAGAAGGAGGAGTGGAAGAACCTACAAAGCTCTTCATTTCATTGCCTCTATGCCTCTTTACTCTGTTTGTTCGCCTGTTTGGGTGTGGGGTGTCTTGTTTTGCTGTCAGTTGCTGGCTTGGGGGGGCAGCGATGTCTGTCTATGTCTGTCTATGTCTGTCTATGTCTGTCTATGTCTGTCTATGTCTGTCTATGTCTGTCTATGTCTGTCTATGTCTGTCTATGTCTGTCTATGTCTGTCTATGTCTGTCTATGTCTGTCTATGTCTGTCTATGTCTGTCTATGTCTGTCTATGTCTGTCTATGTCTGTCTATGTCTGTCTATGTCTGTCTATGTCTGTCTATGTCTGTCTATGTCTGTCTATGTCTGTCTATGTCTGTCTATATCAGACATAGCTGAGAGCTGCCTAAGAAATAATTGTAGTAAATGATCTGTTGGGTATATAAAAGTCGAGCATATAACAGTAGCAACTTGACTGTAGCTTTCTCACTTGTTATATTCATCATCATTCCTTCCTTTTCTTATCTGCATTGCTTCTTTCCAATTACGTTCAATTATTATCAGCTTTTTGCGCAAGTCTGTTTACTTTTATAAATAGTTTGGGCAACTTTTGAGAAATGTTGCCAACTAAGGCAATATTAATGATATTGCTGAAGAGTTCTTTATACTTTTTGCCTGCCAACTTGGCTGCATTGCAAGACGCCGCAAAGTATGCAGCAGATGCTTGAGGAAGGCAGGAAGAGCGCAGTTTACTCATCGATTGCCAGATTTATGCAACAGAAATGGGCAAATGATTGTTGATTGAGGCAAGGGAAGAAGTAGTAGGGAAGAAGTAGGAGAAGGAGTAGAAGTAGCAGAACTAGAAGCAGGAGCAGGAGTAGCAGCAGGAAACATGAAATGTTCACTTACCAGCGGAGGTTTGTCGACCAAACGACGACAATTATTCATTTCTGTGGGTGAATTATCCTCCTCGGAGCTGGGCGAGCGTGGCAGATGCTGCTCTGTGGCACCAACGCCATGGCTATGCGGCACGTGGTGGCTGTGCAGCAGCTGCAGCTGCTCGACCTGATGTCGTGGCGTTGCTCGCGGTGCCACAGCATGCAGATGGTGATGATGATGATGAGGATGGTAGAAGTGCTGCTGCTGCTGTTGCTCCCTCTGCAGCTGTTGCTCCCTCTGTTGCTGCTGTGTCGTGCTGCTGCTGCCCAGCGAGGATTTACTGCAAAAGCCAGGCACATACATTATTGGTATCGTGATGGAGGAAGGCAAGGGGAAAGGAGGAGGAAAGGGGCAGAGGAACCTCATCTGTTACCCACCTGAAGCTCAGCTGCGTGGGTGAGTTGCTGGCCGAGTTTGTGCTGGCATGGTCGGCTGTTTCAATGAGCGTTGTCTCTGCCGTGTCCGTTGCTGTTGCTGTTGTTGCTGTGTGTGCTGTTACGGGCGATGAGGCGGTTGAGTTGGGCGAACAGGGCGTATACGCAACGCTGCTGTGCTGCGGCTCAAGGCGTAGGCGTATGTCCTGCATGGCGCCAGTGCCTTGTGGTTTGTTTACAGCATCTGTGAGGGGGAGAGAGCGGAGAGGGAGGAGTATTGAGAGAGAGTGTGAATGAAAGAAGAAGAGATAGAGAGAGAGGGGGAGATAGAGGAAGAGTGGCAGAGAGAGAGAGAGAAAGAGAGAGACAGTCGAGCTTAGCTTGTTAAAAAGTTATAAACCCTTTTGTTGAGACCATTATGGTCACTAAGGCGCTAAGCTAATGACCCCTCCTCACTCCTCTAGGTTTGTGCCCTTTACTACTTGAGGCTTGACCTCTTCACTAGTTGAAACTTGCCCCTTTCCCCTGCCTGCGGCTTGCCTTCCCTCTCTACTTGAGGTTTCCCCTGCCTGCCTTAACATATTTCTAAAAACTTGAAGAGTTGTGAAACTTTTCCACACTGACTTATTGAATTTTCCCCCACATACGAGTGTGTATAGAGTGTGTGCTTGGACTGTGTGTGTGTGTGTGTGTGTTTGTGGCCTTGCCAGCAGTTTTCTGGCAAACTTTTTAATGCAATTTGAAGCCTGTGTGTGCTCTATTAGTTGCAAATCGTTTTGAAGATTTTCAGCATATTAAAAGCGCTTTTTATGCTCTTCTCTTAAATTGAAAGCGCAGCCTGCTTGCAAATTGGGTTAAGGTTGTGTGGCACTTATCTAGAAAAGGCAAGGGCAGCCTCTGGCAATGCAGGCAGCACAAGCACAAGTGCTGCCATTCAGCTAGAGAGAGAGGCTGGGGCAGGGCGTGGCGTGCCTTGGCTGAGGCAGTGCAACAATGCCGAGGCACAAAAGCCTCTGTAGGAGCAGATAACAAAGGCATTGCAACGTGCTACAAAGAAGAAAGCTTTAGAGAGGCATGGGAGAGGTATAGGGGAGGTAAAGATACCCTGTAAGAGACGTAGTAGGTAGAGATTTGCTGGTAGAGGAAAGTGGAAGTTAGGAAAGAAAATCTCTATTCCTTCTTGAAGCTTATTTAGGTTATTTTATGAGAATGCTACAGGGTATTCTAGATGGTATTCTTAAGGGTATTCTTAAGGGTATTCTTAAGGGTATTCTACAGGGTGTTCTTCAGGGTATTCTTCAAGGTATTTAATAGGGTATTGTGTAGAGTATACTATAGAGAATTCTATACAGTATTCAACAGCGTTCTCTATAGGCTCTTCAACAGGATATTGTTCATGATATTCTACAGAGTAATCTATAGGGCATACTACAGATAATTCAACAGGGTATACTACAGGATTTTCTATAGAGCATTCTACAGTGTATACTACAGTGTATTCTACAATGTATACTGCATTTCAGAGGGTATTTTGCAGAGTATTCTTCAGAGTATTTCACACATTATTCTATAGGATCATCAATAGGATATTGTGCAAGGTATGCTACAGGGTATTCTTTAGGGCATTATACAGTGTATTCTATAGGGTATTCTACACAAAAATATCTGCACTCAATTACCAATACAACCCTTTTAAATTACAGAGTATGCAGCATTCCTAAACAGCTTCAACTGCCACAGAAAAGTGACTTCGCTTGCTGCAGTTGAGGTTTTCTCTGCTGCCTCAGAGCATTTTCTTCAAGCCAAGTTAAGCTTAAGGTATGCAAATGCTGCCACTGTCTGCTGCCACTGTCTGCTGCCACTGCCTGCTCTGCATTTAACATGCATACGCCATGTTGGCTCTGCATTAATTTAACAAAACGACAACGAGAATAACACACAAATGTGCTGACATTTGGCACTTCATGTTGCACAGTCGACTTGCATAAGTTGCACAGAAAACAACGCAGCAGCAACAACAACAACTGCAACAACAGTTCAACTGACTTATCCGACATTATAGCAGGATAATTCTCTGGCATTTCTTTGGGCGCGTGCAACATGTTAATGCAGCTTGTTCTACACGAGTGCATCAAAATGTTTTTGCAGCTGATAATAACCGGGCAACAACAACATACTACTACAACAACAACAGTTGCTGCTACAAGTGCAACTGCTGCTGCTGCAACTTGTGTTGTTGACAAATTTCATAGCACACTTTTGTGCGTCTTTTATGCTGAAACTTTTCACATATTTTGTATTTTATTTCGCTCAAAATATCGATAAACTTCAGTTTGTCAACAAGTTTTATCTCTACACAGTGTGTGCCACAAATGGGGGCAAGTCGAGCAAACCTAATACAAATTGCAAGAAGGTACCATAGAAAAGGCAGTTGCAAGTTCAATCGATTTAGTTTTTTGTATATTTATACTCTACGAACATTAATGGTGAAGAAAGGGTATATTAACTTGGTGAAAGTGTGTGCAACATGCAGAAGGAGGCGTGGCAGAGCTCACAGAGCGTGTAGATTCTTGCACAGTATTATAAGTTGCGTTGAGCCATGTCTGCCTGTCTGTTTGTCCGTCTATCCCTCTGTCTGCCGGTCTGTCTGAGTCTTTACCTGTTTGAACATACAGATCT
Source organism: Zaprionus nigranus (assembly GCA_018903425.1). Lineage (NCBI taxonomy): Eukaryota > Metazoa > Arthropoda > Insecta > Diptera > Drosophilidae > Zaprionus > Zaprionus nigranus. The sequence goes on along the minus strand of JAEIGD010000004.1, from coordinate 4,969,200 downwards.
CAGCTATTATATAAGCTAGAGACACCAAATGTGGCATGTATATCCTTGTATGTCTCACACAGATAAAGCATATTTCAAATGTTGGCTGCCACGCCCACTGCCCGCGCAAATCAATAATTTAATTTTTCAAGTCCATTTTTAAGCGACATATAAAAGATACAATTTTCTTCTTCGACACATATTTAGCTGACTATATTATCTATCTCCACTCAAAATTTCAATCTAATCTGACAATAAACACAGAAGTTACAGCAGTATCCTTTATGCCCCAGCAGCGCAGCCTGCCCCTGCTGGTATGCTTTAGTTTCTGCGCGCGTGTCTGCATGTTGTGTGAGAGTGAGAGAGCAACAGGCAGCAGCAGAGTTTGTCCTTTGTAATTATTAATGTATTTGTCAAGGTCTTTTTAGCAGTAAGTGCAGGGTATCTTAGGGTCGGGCTTGCTTGATTGTAGCATTCGTCTGCTTTAGTTAGTTTTTATTATATTGCATCGAATTTACTTTTTATATATATTTAAGTTCAGTTTTTATAGTTTGTATTTATAGTTTGTTTATAGCATATGCCCTGTGCTGTTTTCACTGTTTGTTGCTCTCTCTTTTTCGCTGTTTCTCTCTCTTTTTATCTTTTTATCTGTCTGCTTTTATGACTCCTATTTTACCTACTGGAAGTCTCATTCAACGTCTCATTTTGCACAATTGAAATTTACCTTTATTTTGGCTCTGTCTTACTCGCTGTCTGTTGACTCTTTTCCTTCTTCTGGCTGCCTTTACTTATGCTCCTTTCCTTGTCCTCTCTTCCCTGTTTTCTTTCCCCTATTCCCTCTCTCCTCTTCCCTCTTCTCCTACAATATGACAGTCTGTACATATGACTGTCTCATAGCCAAGTGCCTTCGCTTGCCTCGTTCTGTTCCCTTATAAGTTCTTATATTGCCTGCAACACACACTCACACATACACTAACATATATACACACACACACACATACACACACACATAGTCACAGCACATTCGCACATTTTCTTGTTAGTTTATTGAAATTGATATTATAGCAAAGCTGCCGTCAAGCCAACTCTATAACGCAGCTATACCAGTTGGTATCCCTCTTTCTATACTCCCCTCTCTCTTCCGCTTCCCTCTCTTCCTAACTCCCTTGCTGTTCTGCTTGTCTTTTGTGGGCACTTTTATATCTATTTTCATAGAGATTTTGTTACGAAATTCATTGTTAAATCGCTTGGAAATATTTTGAAGAGACTGAAGACGCTGCTGCTGCTGCTGCTGTTGCTGCCCCAAACCTGATTGCCATATGAAAGTGTTGCCCCTTGCCCCTGGCCCTGCCACTGCCCCTTTGCCCTCCTGCAGTTCATATTTTCTTTGAGTGTGTGTGAAATTCAATCGCCAGTTGGGCACATGTTGTCGCTGCTGCTCTTAAAGCGCCTTATAGTATCAATCAGTTTGGCTTTGGTGGCATGCAACGCGAGCAGCAGCGAAATGTCAACAGTCTTTTGTGAACTTTTCAGTCGTAGTTGCCGTCTGGGTGGGCAGTAATAAAATACACACACACACACACACACAGAGAGAGGGCTGCCGGCTTAAAGCAACTAACGATTTGGGATTGTCGGGGTTGTCTTTGACGCAGCCCGACAACATGTGGCATGTTGTGTAAGTGGGCGCGCCCTGCCTGCTCTCCCAATAACAACAACAATAACTGGCGACTTAAAATGTGAAATGACCCAAAAACAAGGGCAACAACAAAGAGACAACTGTACAACAACAACAATGTTGGCTGCACTTGTGAACTGACTGGGTTTATTTGTTATTTATTTATTAACGAGCTTATGCATTTCATAATATTATTTTAATTGAATAGATATTTCTTGTATTATTTTAATTAAATAAATATTTCTATCATTTTACATACTATAATTCAATTGCATTCAATTCTAACCTTGCATTTTGTTTTGGTTCAGCTGACGCCATTTACAATGCGCTCTCTTTCTCTCTCTCCTCGGCAGCACTTGCATTACTGTGCTGTTGTTATTGCTGTTAAATATCCCACTTAATTGCCTTCAACTGTTAGCAGCTGTGCTGGTAAGAAGTGGAACAGAGAAAGAAACATGCAGCAGTACTGTTGTTGTTGCTGTTGTTTAATGTTTCTGTCAATCGCCACATGCAGAGCTGCATCACTTACAGCTGTTGTTGCTGTTAAGTGTCCGTGTTCATTGACTGGGACTGCTAATGTTAAACTGTAGCTGCTGTTGTTATTGTTGCTAAAAGCCCCTGTCAATTGCCTTTTGATTGTTGAGATCACTGCTTGCTATTATTATGACGGAGGAAGCCGGCAAAGCAGAACTGTTTTTGTTGCTGTTAAATATCCCTTCGAATGTTGAGATACCTGTTAATAATTATTGCAGTTGAGCGCCTGCAATGCAACAGCAGTACTAGTGTTACTGTCACCCAATAAAATATCCCTGTTATATGTGTCAATCCCTGTTAAATGCCTCTGAACTGTTAAGATCACTGAGTAAGCAGCAGCACTTGCTGCTCTGTAATTGCTGTTAAATGTTCCTGCAAATTTCCTTTTGACTGTTAAGATTGATACAAGTAGTGAGTGCGACAGAGATGCACGTAGTCATTTGCTCATTTTGGCACTACCAAAGATCGCAATGAGTAAGAACGAGAGAGGGCAAGCTGTGCGTGGGCATTCGCACTCATTGAACCAATAAGGAGTAATTAAATACAAAGATGGCCGTTGTTCCCTCAGCACATTTAAACATTTAATTAGAAAAAAAAATCTGCTTTATAAAACACTCCCTGAATTATGCAATTAGCACAGCTCATTAACAAATTTGCAACTTTGCCGCACACACACGCATTATTAAATAACCGACACCACAATGAAGTCAAGAGAACAAGTTGCAGCAGCAAAACGAGCCATGAGAAAATTGATGTTGCCTTCACACACACAGAAGCCGCATGATTGCAATTCAATTATGAATTATGCCAACAATTTCATTTGACATGTTTGCAGTGTGTGTCTTGACGGCAGCAACTGCTGCAGCAAGCAGCTCCTTCTGCCACTAATTAAATGCAATGCGAGTGTGCCTGTGTGTGCCTGTGCGTGTGTGTGCGTGCATGTATGCGCTCGATTTGTTGTGCTAATGTTGCGTAATTGCGGAATGCAACAACGACCAGAACACACGATGATGGCGATGACGACGACGACGACGACAATGACAATGACGGCGGCAACATTCCGAGACGTTACTCATACGTCGCGTGTGTCAATAGAACAGCAAGAAATGCGCTATGAAACCACAGGCAAGACAAGGCGTTGCAGGCCAGGCATGCAATGTGGGAGAAGGGCGCAGGCAACATTGTCACGAGCAGGGAGAAGGGGGAGAGGGAGCAGCTTGGCCCGGCTAGGCGGCATGTTGGCGTCGTGTCCACATTTGGCATGCGCAGCGCAACAACTGCAACAAGAGCAACAACAGCAACAAGAGCAACAATCGCGTCTTTGTTTAGCGCAGCTACAGCAGCAGCAACTGCAACAGCTCCTGCTGCGCCTCTAGCTCCTTCATCTCCTCTAGCTCTAGCAGTCGTTGTTCTTGTTGTTGTTGTTGTTGTTGCTGCAATTGTACATTGACACCTCATGGCTGCCGCGCTGCGAAGCTCTCTTTTTTTTGTGGCAACTTGTGGCAATGTTACATGAAATTTATGTCGCCTAAAGTGCAACGTTGACAATGTGCGCTTGTAATTTGTTGTTGTTGTACTCGTTCTCGTAGTCGTTCTCGTTGTTGTTGCTGTTGTTGTCAGGCACTTGGCCATGGCTATTTAATGATTGTGTCGTGCAAATGCCACAGTCAAGCGCTGCCACAGCAACATTCTCAAATTGGTGAAAGAAAAAAGTAGAAACATAAAGAAATCGCGCAGTTTCACGCGCCGCAGCTGTTCAACAAGTTGTAGGGGAAGCTCTCTAGTCTCTCTTCTCCTCCCTCCCTCCCTCTCTTCCCTCTCCTTTCGTTCCCCTCCATCTAGCTGCAGTTCCCATGCAAATCATAAATGCATATCGCTCTCAGCGTCGGCATTGCTTGCCAAAACTCAAATAGTTCGCCCCCCGCAACGACGCATGCGACTGTAATAATTTATACAAATGTCTGCGGCTTTTGACTTGGCACTTGTCACCTTTACCCCCCAGGTCACACCACCCCCCACACCTTGCTGCACTCACGCTTGCAACAGTTCAATAAAAGTTATGCGACTGCGACGAAGACGACGACGACGACGATGCTGTCTGATGACACAGTTTGCTGGGCTTGGGTGAAAGGCAGCGGTGCAATGAGGGGAGAAACAGGTGAGAGGGGGGGGGGAGGAGGAGAGAGGGAGTCTGGGAGAGAGAGACAGGCAGAGCCGTTGCATTGCTGTGGCAGATTGAAAAACTTTTGCAGCTCGTTGCAGCTGAAAATGAAACGTTTCACTTTTTCTTTCCCCCTCCCTACGGGGACCTCAGGCATGCTTCATCAGCTTGGCATATCGATAAGCAGCGAGGAAGGGATGATATGGAGAGAGGCGTGGCATGCCACAGCGCTAGTGCAGCTTGTGTCACATCAGTCTTAAGTTACTTTTGCTGTCAGCAGTTGAGCTGCGTGCTGCGCGTTGAGGCAAGAAATGAAACGAATTTTCAGCTCGATTTTCAGCTCATTTCTTAGCTATAATTCTGCTATATTTTCAGCTCATTTCTTAGCTATATCTCTGCTCTATTGTCAGCTAAACTTTAATCAAAACCTTGCAGAGGGTATATTAATTTTTGCCTGCAGTTTGTAATGCGCCTCAGCAGACATCTTCGACCCCATAAAGTTAATATAATATCAATGAGGATCAACAGCGGAATAGATCTAGATCTGTCAGCTCTAATTTCAGCTTTATTTAAGCTATATTTCCAGTTCTAATTTCAGCTCAATTTTCCTTTAATTTTCCCACAATTTCCGCTTAACCGTTTGCTTTAAACTAACTTGGTTTCCAATCATGAGTCAAGTAATTATAATTGCAGCCGATCTAGCTGCCTGCCTTGGGGCGCTTAGCTGGCGCGGCAACATGCAGCACATGCCGCACATGCAGCACATGCCGCACATGCAGCACATGCTGCCTGCATTCCATTAATTAGCAATTAGTGGCATCAAAGGCGGGGCCGAAGACAGCAAAGAGAGAGGGGAAGGGGGGGCAGTAAGCGACGCTTTCCGGTTACCTCAAAATTGTGGCCAGTTACGGCGACAGGATACGGTAGCCGAATCGCCTCAGCCTCTGATAATGATGCAGCAACACACGCCCCAAAACTGTCTGCCTCCCTGTCTCATTTCATCGCTGTGCTCCCTGCCTCTCTCCTCCTACCTGTGTCTTCTGCCTGCCTCTGTCTCTCTGTCTGTCTCCCCTGTCTGTCTCTCTAACTATGCCTCTTTCTGTTGCTCTGTCTGCTCGTCTCCCTCTGTGTCACTTGTCCTGTCTTTCTGTCTCTCTACCCCTCACTCCCCCTCTACTCCCTCTCTCTCTACCTACCTCCCACTCTCTCTCCCCTCATTAACTGTTGACCGTTACCAAGCAAGACTGGAAGCGAGTGCAAAGATCAACTCATCTCATCTCAGCTCATCTCGTCTCGCAACTGCAATCTCTCGAAATCTCAGTCGCAGTGATCTCTGATGCGATGTCAAAAGATGACAGCGTCCAAGACGAGAATGATGAGCAGGCGGATGAAGCCCAGAAGGAGTATGAAGAAGGGAAAGGGGAGTAGCAGAAGGAGGATGACAACGATGAAGATGATGATGACGATGACGATGACGTTGCCCGTCGCTGATGACTTGTGTAATAAGTGGAAAGAATCTTGTCTAGAAACAATAACTCGTTGCGCCTTTCGTTGAACTTGAATTTCAGTTGCATGTTGCATGCAGCAGGCAGCATGCAGCAGGCACAGCAGCAACAGCAACAACTACCACGACATTGAGTTAATGATGGTCTCTCTGGCTTGGCTTGGCTTGGCTAGTAGATCTCTCGCTCTCTGTCTCTGTCTCTGTCTCATTCTCTGTCTCTGTCTTCGTCTCTAGCTCTGTCTGTAGCTCTGACTGGCTTGCCACAACGTGTGGCAACTTGTGCTGCATGCTGCCAGCGCTGTGCGCCTGTTAACTTGGCCATGAAACATTCGATGCTCTGGCTAATTTCACAACCGGCATTGGGAAAATTGTGAAAAAGTGAGTTGAAAGCCAACAATACCAAGGCACAGATACACATACACAAGCAGGCACACACACAGACAGGTACAAGCACACACTCTCACACACACACACACTTACACTCACTCTTGTCTACATGTTTTTCTTGTTTTCTTTCACAGCGCGATCTACGCGATCTTGAGCTCGATTCTTGCTGCGACCCCTTTGGCTGCGCTCTGTACTCCTCTCTCTCTCTTCTTCTCCCTCTCTCTCTCTCTCTCTTGCTACCTCCCACTCTGTGTGGAACTTGTTTCTGCCCATATTTGTGCGTGGCGCAACCGCAAATCCTTCGCTCGGATATGAATTGAATTCATATATTATTTATGATCTGTTTATTTTTATTGTCCATGCCGGATGATAATGTTGATGGAGATGCCCCTCATGATGATGATGATGATGTGCAGGGGGAGGGGGTGTGGGGAGTGGGTTGTGCTGATGATGAAGTGTGGCCGCTGAAAATTGCTGCCTCACTAAGAGGAGGCATGCAGCATGCGGCATGCAGCATGTTCTGCCTGTCAGAAAATGAGAAAACTTCTAATTGGAATTGCTAATCAAGTTGGGCAATTTTGGGTGATGCCCCCTGCCCCCAAGGGGAAGTGTGGCCAAGGCTGATGGATTCCATAGAGAGAGAGGAGTGAACAGAGAAAGAGTGGGAGAAAGAGAGGAGAGGAAGAGAGAGGAGAGGCAGACGAGAATGCAGAATAGGAAGGCAACTTTATTGTAGTGCTAAGTGAAAAACTGCGTTGAATGCGGGCATTAAAAGATATGTGAATGGCTGATATGAGGGATTATATAAGGAGAAGAAACTGAAAGAGAGAAGCCTGAAGAACACAAGATCTTTTGATATGCGGTGCATTAAAGAAATTGTAGGAAACTGAAGGAGAACTGAGGAAGAATAGCGCAAAGAACTCAGGACCTTAAATACTATAGAGCAATTCAAACTAGAGAAGAGAAAATCAAAGAGAGAATACTTTAAAGAACTCGAGATATTTTGGCATTCGACAAATAAACGGATGCTAGAAGAATACAAGATATTTAATGATTATACCCTTCGACCATTGAAAATGGTCAAAAAGGGTATACTAACTTTGTGCAAAATGAAAATGTATGTAACAGGCAGAAGGAGGCGTCGGAGACCCCATAAAGTATATATATTCTTGCTCAGGATCACAAGCCGAGTCGATTGAGCCATGTCTGTCTGTCTGTCCGTCTGTCCGTCTGTCCGTCTGTCCGTCTGTCCGTCTGTATGAACGCACAGATCTCAGCTATTATAAAAGCTAGAGTTACCAAATTTGGCAGGAAGACTCCTGTGTGGATCAAGCAGATCAAGTTTATTTCAAATGTTAGGTGCCACGCCCACCGCCCCCACAAATCAATAATTTAATTTTTGAACTCAATTTTTAAGCGCTGTTTAAAAGATAGAACTTTCTGACTTAACATATACTAAGCTTAATGAAATATCTACGTAGTCTCCAAATTTCAGTCCGATCGGACAATAAACACAAAAGTTATTTAAGAAAGTATGAGCATAAAACCAAGTGCGTCAGCTAACAAGGGAGGCGGGCGAGCGCGTAGCACGAGCGCCATCTGTCGGGATTAATTTCAAAGCATGTGCATATGCATATGTGTATGAATTTAAGAAATTAAACTACACGGGAACATACTAGGTCGAAGGGTATCCCACTGTCGCGTGTTGCGCGACTGTTGCTTTCTTACTGGTTTTTTAGTGAACGTTTTGAACTACATACAATATATAAACTACATTCTATACAGTAAAGTTTAAAGAACTAAGGATCTGTTTGAATTCAAAATTTGCAACAAATCATACAAAGTTTAATAGACTGTAAAAGAGAAACTGAGAGGGCAAATAGTGCGAATCACACAAGATCTTTTGGAATTAGGTAGGTAAAACAAAAAATAGAGAACATTATAAACCAAATTATATGAAGACGGAAAACTGAAGGAGAGAAGAGTTTGATGAACTCATGATCCTTAGTTATTTGGCACATAAAACAAAATCTAGAGAATTTAATAAACTACTCGACACAGTTCAGCTTCATGCCTTGCCAAGTTCACTGCAAGATAGTTGGGCAAAGTTGCCTGTCGACAATCTGGCAACGCTGGCTATCCATTACACGTTGTACGTTCCGGCAAGCGGCGGCATTGTCTGTCTGTCTGTCTGTCTGCCCAAATGCCTTGATGTCCGCTCTATTCTTAGCGGCAATTCAGAAATCCAGTTCAGAAAGAGGCAGAGAGCAGAAGGGAGAAGGATAGGAGGGAGCGAGAGAGGTATAGAGTAGAGAGGGAGACCATTACAACTGCTGACTGTGGGGACGCCCCACACGACGATTCTCAGCGTAAATCGCAGTCAGGGCAGGCAGTAGAAGAGTGAGAGAGTTCGTTCTGATTGCACCGACAGGAGGCAAACCAGCTTGGGCCTTTAATAGTTAAATATGTTCTACAGTACACTACGTTAATGTGTGTGTGTGTGTGTGTGGGACACGGTGCTCTGCTGGTTATTACGATTATTATTGTTGTTGAAATGCCGCTCTGCGCTGACAGCAGAGAATTTATTGGCCCAAGCTTGGCGTGTTTCCTGCACAAGAAGATTCCCACAATGGCGCCTACTTAGGGCAGTACCCCCCGCCCCCTCCCCTCTCTCTCTTTCTCTGTAAGTGGCAGCTGTTCCCTGTCAAAATTCAAAGCAATTAGACCGCCAAGTGATCTGCTTCTCCTTCTCCATCTCCTTCTTCTCCTCCATCTCCTTCTCAACCGGAGGCAGCTACTTGATGCTTGACGTTTGCTCAAGTGCAGCTTTTACACTTGTCTGGCCGCTCTCTAATGGCGCTTGAATGTGCCACAGACACATCGAGTTGCAGTTAAGAGTTTTTTTCCGCCTCAACACGAGGCACGGCAGGGCAGGGCAATGCTCTATGAAATGTGGTTTGCCTCATGTGGAATGTTTGCTTGGCGTGGAAGGGGGAGCGGAGAGTGTAGAGTGGGGTAAGTGCAACAGATCTAATCAGTTAATGTGCTAGTTGTCTACATGAGTTATAAGGCAGAAGGCAGTTGCAGTAATTACTTAAAATTAAGTACAAGTATTAAAGGAATATTTTAGAGGTATTTCAAGAGATTAAACAAAGGAAATTTTAAGTTTTTTAGTTTCGGAGTTTTAGTTTGCTTTAGAAACCTTCCTATTTGTACAATTTAAATACATTTAAACTATAGAAAGTTATTAGAAAAGTTCCTTTAGATTTGCCATACATTTTTTAAATATTTTCTTATTGAGCACTTTCAATAATAGAAGTATATAATTCTAATATTGAAAGTGCTCAATAGAGGATATATTAACTTTGTGCAAATTCATTTAACAGGCAGTAGGAGGCGTGGCAGATTCCAGCAAAGCCATCCCTGCTGGTATGCTTTAATGCCCTAAATATATTTAGAAATGCCAGCGAATTTCTAAGAGAACTTATAATCTTTAATGAACTTATTACTGCGATTTTCAAACATTTTAATATAATTTATATAATTTATATCACATTTAAATACCACAAATTTCTAAGCAAAATTCCTTTTAATTTAGCATAATTTTTCTACATTTTCACACAAGTATTTTGCCTTAATTTCCTCGCCTTTTACCGCTAAAAATATATATTTCATTATGAAAATTGAAGTCGAAAACGTGTGGAGTTATTTCACCAGTGTGTGTGTGTGTGTTGTGTTGGCATGCAATTAAAATGCGCACTGGCTTGGATAATGCTGCTATATACTTATGGTAACTGGCACAGTGAGGGGGCGTGGTGGTGCAGGGGAGGGGGAGAGAGAGAACTCGCCACGGAATGGAAGCTACGAGTAGAAAAAAAAGAGTTAAAAACGATTTAGCGGCGCTTGCCGCGCGAGCTTTAATGATAATGAAGATTATGTTGTTGCACAATGATGATGATGATGAGGAGGAGGTGGAGAAGGAGGGGAGAGGAGGGAGGCAGGGTAAAGATATGAGTGTGTGGCAGAGGAAGTGTAGGATAGTGAGAATGCAAATGCGGATGCTGTTGCTGTTCTCCCCCTCTCGTTGTATGCATAATAAAATTGCAGGCAGCAGACGAGGCAGCAGCAGTGGCAGCTCGTGTGGCAGCATGCAAAGCTGCTTGCGGCTCTACCTACTCTCAACCCTCTCTCTCCTCTTCCCCCTCTGCCCTCTCCCTCTTCCTTCAGCTTGCTAAAAAATGATGTAAACAAATTTCAAAGAAAACAATTTGGATAATTACATTATTTTGATGAAGACTTACAGTTGCATGTGCATAAATAAGCTGGCTGTGGGGGAGGAGAAGGAGGGGGCGAGGAAGGGGAGCGGGTAGTGCAAGCAGAGTAGGGGCTGCTGCCTGCTGCACTGTGTAGTCGTATTTTATTTAGGTAGAGCGATAATTCAAGCAGCCTTTGTCTCGTTGTACTCACTTTACGTTGATTGCTCAAGACATAAGACAGTTTACTTTGGAGAGGCTCCTTCTGCTCTTCTACTGCTGTAAGGTCTGCCCTGCTCTGCCTCTCTTGGTCCTCTCTCTCTTATCCTGCTATGCAGCACCTTCTGCTCTGTCCCTTCTGCTGATGTGTCACTTCTGTTCCTCACCTGCTGCTCTGTTCCTGCTCCTACTTTAGCTTCCTTTCTTCTGCTCTGCTTTTGCTCCTACTATGTTCTTCCTGATCTGCCCCTTCTCTTGCTGTGCCGGTTCCTTCTCACTGGTCGTAATCCTCATATTTCCCTCCTCCTCTGCCTATTCTTCCTATATTGCCGACTCTGTTCTTTCTTCTGCTCTATTCCCTGTTCCTGATCTGTTCCTGTTGATCTCTTCCTACTCCCGCACTTTCTTGTCTCTTGATCTGCAGCTCAGTCTTTACTATCCTTAAACTTCCTCTTGCAGTAGCTCTGTTCCTTTTCTTCCTGTACCCCTACTCCTCAATTATCTCTCCTCAGTCCCACCTCCTGCTCTGTCTCTGCTCCTGAACTTAACCTCCTCATCAACTTACTTTCTCTGACTTTTCTTTAGCTCTTTCCTTACTCTTGATTAGCCTCCCCTGAATCCCCCCTTTTATACCTCCTCCTTCTTTACTCCTTCTGCGCCTTCTTTTCTTTCTCTGCTCCTCCTCTTCTTCTACTTCTCCTCCTCAATTTCCCCTCCTCTGCTCCTGCTCCTGCCCCTCCTCTTTCTGTATCCCTCTTTCTCTGCCCCACTTCTGCTTCTCTTCGCCTGCTGCGTCTCTTCTTCTAAGTTCCCTCCTAGCTCTGCCTTTTCATGATCCAGCCTGACCCTTCTCCCCCTGTTCAACAATTCCTCTTTCTTTACTCTTCTTTCCCTGCTTATCTTCTTCTTCTACTTCTTCTTCTTCTTTCCTCTTCTTTTTCTTCTCTTCTCTTCTCTTCTCTCCTCCTTTCCCTCTCTGTCTCCTCCCACTGTGTGCCACATTTTGGCATTGATTTTCCCGCCAGATATTAACGACGCCACAGCCAACATTTCCAGCTGAATAGCTTTATAGCCACTGTCGCAAGTTACACCTGCCGCTGCCGCAGTATCTCCCCCCTCTCTACCCCTATGCCCCTGTCCATTCTCCTGTTCAATTCAATTGCGAAATAGTCGCGCTGCCTCTGCTGCTGCTTCTGGCCACGCCAATGTATTCAATTATTATTATAAGCTGCCGTTCCAACAACGCCACGCCCCCCTGCAGCCACACGCCTTCAGGCTGTGGGCGTTTGTAGAGGGAAGGGGGTGCGGTTGGCAATTGATTTGCCAAATGCGCAGCCGAGCCTAAGCCAGGCAGCAGCAGCAGCAGGCAGCAGCAGAGGCAGCGGCAGAGGCAGCGCAAATTGCCGTCGAGAATGGACAAAACAATTTTCCAGCATTTACATAATTTTCTTTTGTGTGCGGAAAATGCTGCCACTGCTCCCACTGCTGCTGCTGTGAAATGTAAACTCTTTTACAGCTTAGCAGGGGGAGGGGGGGAGGGGGGAGAGAGGGGGGCAGCTTTTTGATTTTTCCAATGAATATCGTTAGCATTTCATTAGAACTGCCCCTCTAGTTCCCGCTCTGCTGCTGTCTCTCTCTTTATCTCTCACTGCTCTCTATTATCTCCCCTCTCTTCCCTCTCTCTCTCCTCTCTCTTCGCCATCTCTTATCTTTAGCTATCGTGTAAATATTTATGTGCAAAGCTCATAAACATGTCGATTGCCTGAGCTCTTGCGGGCAGGTTTATTGCTCCAACTCCAGCTGCGTCTGTCTGCCTCTCCCTCTCTTTCTCTTCCTTCCCTTCTCCCTTAGTGTGCCACTCATCTGCATCGCTTTGTTCTCCCTCTTCCACTTGCTCGGCTGCCTTTGATTGTCTTTTAATTAAACGACATGCGCAAAACACAATAAAACTGTAGTAAGATTTCAAACTGGTTTGCTCCATTTCGGTTGGAAGACAATTGAACACACTCTGCTCTGCTCTCATTCCCCTCTCTACTTACTCCCTTGTCTTTCTACTTTCCTCTCTCTCCTGTCTTCTGCCTCCTGACTCTCTTCTGTTTCTGCTCACTTCCTAGCAGCCCTTTTCTTACTCCCAATTCCTCCTCATTTCATGCTCCTTTATGACTCCCCTCTGTCTCCATCATCTGCTGTCTACTCTACTGTCTTCTCTGCTGTCTTCTCTTGTCCTCTTCACCTTATTCTCACTCTCTTCTCTACTCCCTTTTCTCTACACCCTCTTCTCTACTCCCTCTTCTTTGCTCTTTTATCTACTCCCTAGCAGCTCCTTTCTTGCCTCTTTTCTGCTCCATTTCTACTTAAAATTTCCCTCCATTCTTGCCTGCCTTCCTGCTCCTTTATGTCTCTCTCATCTGCTGTCTTCTCTCCTGTCCTTCCTCACTCCTCTGCCCTCTTCCCGCTGCCTTCTCCTCTCTTCTTCTACCACTCTTTGCCCCCTTCTGCCTTCCTTCTGCCCCTCTTCTTCCTCCCTTTCTTCCCATACCTGCTCTACCTGCTGCAGTTTGTTTTATGGCTTGTCAAATTATGCTGCTTATCAGCCTTGCTCTTATCTGCCCCTCATCTTTACTCCCCTCCTTTGCTACACACTTTCCACTCTACATGTCTTCCCTCCTCATTTCTACCTGTCAACATAAACCTCTAGCTTGCCTTCTTCTCTTCCTCCTTCTCCTCTTTCTTCCATTCAGAAATCTGATAGCTTATCTGCTGTGCCTCTTAATTGCCTCACAGGCAGGCAGCTCTTTCTCTGATAAGATTCTTTTACTCGCAACTCAATTGAGTTCTTCAGATAAGTTCACTTACATTTACAGTTGAATTGCTCGTCTATAGCTTTACCGTTAACGCGTTGCCTGAGCCACAAATGAGGCAGCGCCTTTAACCTTTGCTGAGGCAGTTGCACGGGTTGCTCTACACACATGTCTGCCCTGCTGCACATATCTGTGCCTAGGTCTGCTCTGTGCTTGCTCTAGGTCTGCTCTAGGTCTGCCTGCAGCTCCTTCTACAACTCCTCCTCCTCCTCTAGCAACATTAACTTCTTTTCCAGTCACGCCGTTGACATAACTTGAGCCACGACAAGTTTACAACTTGGAGGCTGAAGTCGGAGACGGAGTCGGAGTTGAAGTCGAAGTCATTTGCCTTAATTCCTCTGTCCAAATTGCTATTTATATACATCGCCCTCGCTTTTAATTTGTGCTGCAAATCACGAGTCTACAGAGCAGAGGCAGAGCTGGAGACCTGCCCCAATCGGCAAACAGAATCAACAGGTGGCGCGCATATTTCAACATGCGGCAAGCAAAGCTGCCAGGCAAACCGAGCGAAATATCAATAAAAATGCCATTTGTTGCACGACAAGAGGCAGCATAGGGAAGGGGAGGGGCTGCGGAGAGACAGAGGGGCGTATGTGGCTGAGAACTGCAGTAAGAAGTGCGAGTTTGGGCAAGGAAAACTGCCTCTGCCTCTGCCTCTGCCTCAGTCTCTGCCTCTGCCACATGAAAGATAATTTCCTGCACTTCCTTGCAGGCACTGTTCCTTTTCCTAAAGCGCCCATAAACGGTAACTGACCTAGCCCGATTTATTGTATATAAATTTGCACATTTTATAGCAACGGTTTATGGCAACTTTTTATAGTTGCATTCATTGCTTGTTCTATTAGAAAATTCTTGCTTAATTAGAGAAACAATTTAAAGAAATAATTGAGAAACATTTATTGAATATTTGTAGCATTTTTGGGAATATTTCTGCTATATATTTGGCTACTTTATTATAGCTTGTACTATTCTAATTGCTTGGCAATTCTGCCAGTATTTTGACAGGCAATTTTAGAGGGGTTTTCTGGTGTTTTTTCTTTTTCATATGAGAAGCTCCATTTCCTGGCAAAAACTAAACTTAATAAATATTTAAAAATTTTTAAAAAATGTGTACTGCTATATATTGTTCAACTTTTTGAAAGACACTTTTCTTTCGCTTCACTTGGCAACCCTAGTAGATATTTTCTAGGCATTTCAGCTGGCTTTTTCAGGTTTTTTTGAAGTCCCATTTTCGCTGCTTTTTTTCCAGCTTTTTTTCCTTTTTTTTTCATATGTTTTTGCCTTGCAAATTCCCTTCTTAATTGCAGCAACTTAATTAAACAAATATATCCTTAATCCCTATTAAATACTTCCCCATTTGCAAAGTGTATCTGGTGTGCGGTGCTTGGCAACTCTAACAGAATTTTCCCTGGCTTTTTTCCGCGTTTAATTTATTGGCAACACTTTGCTTGCTGCTGCATTTAAGCGACAAGTGTTGCAAACAAAAAGCCAGAATTAAAGCGGTGCAAATTAGAGAAAAAATCGGCAAGGCAGGCAAGGCAGCAAGGCAGGAAGAGAGGAGTAGAGGGACAAGGGTGCTAGAAAGAGAGCAAGAAGAGGGAAGAGTATAGAGGGGCATGAGCAGAGGGGCCACTACAGAAACTTGTTTGCAGCTCGAGGGGGGACAGAAAAAACTATTAAAAAAAGTGCGCTGCGATTGCAGGCCACGCTTTGTTGCTGTTGCTGCCACAGCAGCAGCAAGTGCCTTTGGTCGTCGCTTAATAAAGGCAAGCAAGAGGGGGAGGGGAAGGTGTGAGGGGGGGGGGCAACTGGCCTGGCACGGACAGGCAGAGCAGGCCAGCAAGCAACGCCAAAGGCCAAAAGTGTTGGCAATGCAAACAAACAAACAGCGTTGCTTGTGTTGCTGCTGCTGCTGCTCGTGCACACCAGCAACATGTGTAGCCCAAAATGAAGACATGAGCAGCAGCAACAATAACAGCAACAACAACAGCAACACTGACGACCTTCTTTTGTAAACGGGCTACATAATTGCAAGTGCAGGCAAAGCTGTTGCTGCTGTTGTTGTTGCTGCTGCTGTTGCTGTTGCTCTCGGCTGCTGCTGCTGCTGCTGCTGTGACTGTGACTGTGTCTGTTGCACAGCCGAGGCCCGTTGCAGGCCTGGCCCGCAATTGCCTCTCGCCACTGACAGCTGAGAAATTAGAACGGTTTTGCTCTTTCAAATCACATGCACGTGCGTCTGTACTGAGAGTTCTCTCGGTATAATTGGCAACTGCTGCAGGTGTGCAGTGCTGCTGCCAGTATTAATGCTGCTGCTGCTGCCAGTAGTTGCTGTTGCTGTGGCAACTCTTGACTGAGGTCAGCAATTCTCAGCTGGCCAAGTGACAAGCCAAGGCACTCGTTGTCAGCCTCATTATGAGCTACGTTCAATCATTGAATGCAGTTTTTAAGGTGCCTGCTCTTCCATCCTGCCTCCCCTCCCCTGCTGCTGGCCCTGCTCTTTAAGTGCCATTGCCCCCTCTCTACTGCTGCCTCTTTGCTGCGCCTGCCCCCCTGCCTGGTATCGCTTTCATGTCGCTTCATTTGCGCAAATCTGGCATCGTCTCCATGTCGTTCGTCTCTCTCTCTCATTTTGTTGCACCTCATGAAGTTGCCCTGCCCTACCTTTGCCCCTCTCTCTGTTTGCTCTGTACCTTTGTTTCTTGTCCCTGCGTAGGTGGACACATGCAGCACAAGTTGCCGCATGTTGCTTGTGCCGCATGTTGTCGTTGATTATTGCCACGACTCTCGACGCATATAAATAGCAGTGCTTAAAACTGAGCGAGAGATTGTAAATTAAAGGCCCTAATGAGTGTGGTCTAGAGGGCAGGGCAGGCAGAAGGGCAGTAGAAGGGAAAAAGGGGAAGTGTAGAAGAGTGGCAGAAAGGGAAGAGGGGCAGAGTTACTGCCACATGCTGACCCACAACACGCACATTGTCCGCTCGCCCGCAACACAGAAATTGTTTTCGTGCTTTGAGCTTTTGCTTTTAAAATTAATTAACAAAATTGTTTAATGATTTTAAATGATTGCTGGCAACAGATAAAAGCTTAAAAAAGCTTAAATAAGCAAAGCAAATTTAGCATAATTAATTAAATAATTAATTGCGACAAATGAAGTTGAAATGCAGCAGGAATTCGAGTGCAGATTGCATGGAAGTTGCTGCTGCTGTTAATGTTGCTGCTGTGCAGTTGCTGCTGCCTGTGTTGCTGCTGCTGCTGCTACTGATTGCAGCTGCAGTTGCTGAGGTGCAGCTAGCGTGTCAGCTGACACGTTTTTAATTTTCAAACAATTAGTTTCTGTTTTTTTCTGCTTCCAATCACAAACTGGCAACAAGCGGCGGCAAAGGCAGAAGAGCAGCAGCAGAGGCAGCAGGAGAGGAGCAGTGAAGGCAGCAGGAGAGGCAGCAGCGGAGCACAGGCAAGAGCACAGCCACAGCATGTACCCAAGGCACCTCTGGGGAAGCCGTGACCAAAGCAGGCTAAGTCTCTCCAGGGCCCGCATTGTCGATTAGTTTCAAATGATTCTTTTTTCTCTGCATTATTTTTTGCTCCGTGTTTGCTTTTTGCTAATTAATGCGCTGTGAATTTTCTCACGCTTTGCACACGCAGGCACACACACACACGAAACTTGTTCTTGCCCCTGCCACTTGCCACTTGTGGCAGCCACAAAGTGTAACAGCTACAGCTTTGCTTTTAGCTTGACTTCCTAAATATAATTTGCATAGTTTGCTGTGTATGTCAAGTTGATTAATTTAAATGCTCTGTTAACCACACACACACACGCACACATGTGTATATACCCCCTCGGGTACCCCCTTAGCTGATCTCGTTCGCATAATTACACAAAATCGTAGGCATTATATTACGAACCTCACTTATGTTCAGGCTGCAAGTTCCGCTGCGCGCAACAGGTTTTATTCTCTGAAATTTCTCAATGCACACTCTCAATCAAATCACACTTCACTTAAAGCACTTTATTTACAGGGTATTTACTGGGTATTCTTGTGTGTGTATTGCGAAACCACAGCTGCAACACTTGACGACGCGTTTTTTTATTCAACTTTGCCTGCCTCGTTTTGAATTTGATTTCGTTTTCGATTCCGTTTCGAATTTTAATTCTGATTCGATGCCGATTTCGAATGTGAGACTGTGACGGGGCAATGACGACTGCGACCGCGACGGCGACTGCGATGACGATGGCAACGACGATGACGACGACGACGTTCGCTTCCGCTGGCTAAGCGTAAACGACTAAAAACGGCCACATAAATTTCAATAGGCCAGGCCGCTGTAGACGTCGTCGTCGCCGTCGCAGTCTCAGCTCCGGTCTCAGGCAGGCTGGCAGGCAGCGGCAGCGGCATCGGCAGCAGCAGCTGACGCCGACGCCACGCACAGTGGTTGAGAAAGTGTTGTAAGTAGGCTGAAAACTTGTTCATGTTCTGAGTCGCTGTGGGAGAGATAACTCAGCTGTTGTACAAGACAGAGTTCTAGACATCTTCTCCATTTAATATTTTGAGTTATTCTGAGAATTGTTATTAGTTTATATATAATTGTTTAATTATGTATAATTTAAAATTTGTAAGCTAAATATAAACTTAAAATTACTTTAAATATATTATAAACAACTATAAAAATAAGTTATCAAAGCAACGATCATCTAAAATAAGAAATTTTGATAGAGAAATAATACTGTTGGCCTTAATTCCATACAGTTCTATTGATTTCCAATAGATTATTAATAAAACTTAGCTACAGTTTGTACGAAAATACCATTTGTCTATAAACTCTGCTTTCTGGCCTTAATTTCAGACAGTGCTATTTATTTCGATTAGATTATTAATAAAACTTAGCTACAGTTGGTAAGAAAATATTTAAATTTGTACTCAATTCTCTTAGTTATCATTAAACAATAATTTAATTACACAATATTTCTATATTTCATGCAAAATCACATTATAATATACAGTTTGGGTACTTTCTAAATGCTGTATTTAACTATCAGTTGTGTTTCTTTATTTTTAATTTATTTATTTATCTACTTTTTTATACAGTTTACGTGATTTTCTATTATTTTATTTATTTATTAGTATATTAGCCCACAAATATGATATAAAAAAGAACAAATTATAGTTAAATACAATGTAGCCAAAAAATATAACGTATTTATTTAGTTCTTGTTAATGTATGTTTTGTATTTTAGTTTTTATTTATATATGTTAACAATAGTATGCTAAAAAATAGTATAATATAAATGCAATAATTTGTTTATATTTAATATTCATTAACAATATATGTCAACAAACCCTCTTACAGTCCACAAATATTTTACATGTAATACAACTCGACATTGTTCCACTGTGCAGCCGACAACCAGTTTTCTTCCATTCACATGGACATTGTTTGTGGAACGTAACTGAGAGCGAGCTCGCTTGCTGTTGCCTGTCGTTCTATACATATGTGTGAGTGTGTTTGTGTGTGTTGTCATTGAGTGTGTGTGTTTGTATGAGTCTGTTTGTATTTGTATTTGTGTGCATTGTGTTTGAGGATCCCACAGCGAGGCACACAGCGAAGTTCTTAGGCTTCCAGCATCCACAGGGCAAACACACAGGTTCCACACAGCTTCCTCCTCTGCTATCTGTTCCTGTGTTATCTGCGATGATAAGAGGCCCGTTTTACGATAGACTCGCGCAATAGAGTTGCATAAATTTTTACTGCCACTTTACCAGTTAACACAGTAAAAGAGAGACAGAGAGAGACAGAGAGAGGGGGAGAGAGATGGACAGAATTGCAACTCTAATTGATAATTTCTGCTGCACTTCAAATGTTTATTTGCAGCTTAATTAATTGATGATGGGGATTTGTGGTTGAGATTACCAATCCGATTACTATTGCTTGTAATCGTAAAATTTTCCAACTTTTTTCTACTTCCTCTTCTCCTTCTTCTTCTTCTTCTTTATAGTTTTCTGCTGAGTTTGTTTGGAACTTGTTGAAGCGATGCGGCAACTTGATGAATTGCTCGATTCTTTTTTAGCTGAGTTTAGTAAGATAAAATAAATGAGTTGAGGTAGTTAGGGGTGTGCAACTGTATGAGATGATATAGATACAAACAGATACAGATATATACTTCCGGTTTGATATATAACAGATATTTATATATATATTCTAAATAAAACTCCAACTCAAACTAACTCAAGTTCTCATTGAATTTTCTGTTGCGCTTAAAAATTAATTAAAACTGCATTAAAAATGTTTGCAATGCGCCCAATTGGACCGCCCAAGTAAGCTGCGACATTCTCTAGTTCCGCTGCTTTTCTCTCTCCCACTTCTTTCCCTCTTTCTCCTCTCTCTCTATCCACTTCCTCTTCTCTCCTTCTTCCTCACTTTACGCATTTCGAGCTGAAACTGCAAACCGAACTGAACTGCAAACCAAGTCAAAGACGCGCACAGCAAATTCGCTCGTAAATACCAAATAGCAACAGTAACAGCAACAACAACACATCTGTGGCAGCAACAACAGTCACAGCAGCAACAGCAACAGCAGCAGCAGCTAAAACAGCTGCGACAGCAAATCTTTTTCCACTTTGGCACAACTCGCAAAGTATTTACAGGCATCGTTCGCAGTCGCATCTAAAAATGTTTGGCATTTGGCAACACGCACCAATGAATAAATAGCAGAGAAGGCAGGCAGCATGTAAGAGAGGGGGAGTAGTAGGAAGAAGTAGAGAGGGGAGTAGAGGGAGAGGGAGCAGTAGTGAGGAGGGGAGATGGGGAGGCAGCCTTGCTAAAATGTTTGGATTTCAAACGAGCTCATTTTTTGCGTGCGTGGCTGCATTTCAAAATGATTTGCCAAGCGGTGGGTGAGAGCTAGGTAGGTAAGGCAGGCGGGAGAAGAGAGGGGTAGGGAGTGAGGTGGAAGGGAGTAAGAGGGGAAGGCAGTGGGGCAACCCGTGGCTGGCAGGAAATGCAGTGCAAGTTGCCATAGAAGTTGCAGCTCGCAAACCGCAGACGGCGTGACTTGGCACAGGATGGTATGAGTTATTGAGGCGTGTTAGACGAATGCATTCATGAATACAGCCATGAATAAGAGTGCGAATACGCGCAACCAGACGTGCAACAGTCTGAGTGGGTGCCACAAGCTGCCACATTGCGTAGAATTTATGACAGCAGGAACCCAAAAAGAAAAGCATTGACTGATAAGCGTCGCCAAGCAGAGGAGGCACAGCCACCTCACTCGGCTGCCTGCAACATCAGCTTGCAACATCTTCTAACTTTGCGACGCCACATGCACGAAGTGCAGAAGCAGCAGAAGCAGCAGCAGCAGACGAAGCAAACTTGCTGCTGCTGCCACGCGGTTTTGCGTGGCACAAGTTGCTGCCACACTCAGTTGCTGCTGCTGCTGCTCTCTCTCTCTCTCTCTCTGTGGCCACGTGCAGCTAGCTGCTGTGCGCCGCATCAGTTGGCAGCGTCTTTTTGTCGCCGCGTCGACGCCAGCAGCAGCAACAACAGCAGCAGGCGACGACGGGCAACATGAGCAACACGCTGCGGCAAATGTTGCCACACTCAGCTGTGGCAAATGTTGCTGCGATTGGAGCAAGTTAGAGGGGGATAAAAGAGGATAGAAGAGGAAAGAGAGGGATGGAAAGAGGGGCAGACTGTGACTGACTGAGATTATCTGCGATTGTTTTGCTTGCAACTGCCACAGAGAGAGAGATAGAGAGAGAAAAGTTAAGCAGTTTTGACTTGTGCTCGCTGTGCAGCTCACAGAGTCGCACTCAAATTAAAGCTGATCTTATGTTCAGCTAGAAAATTGGAAATAACTGTTAGTTAGGAGGAAGAAGTGCGGGGATAAAACGTTGGCAATCGTTGTTTACCCACAAATGGGATTTAGTTTCGTGTTTACAGGTTTATGCATTGCTTGAGTGGAATTAGTTGCAGATTTCAGTTTGTTGTGGGATTGTAGGAGGGGAAATAGTTGAGCTTGTAAAGATATGTTATATATGCTTAACCATACACATATGTATGTGTAATACATATTTCATAATAATACATAGTACAGAAGTGAACTGATTGGGTTGCCTTGGTTTCTCTTTTGCACTGAGTTCGAGTGCATCAGCTCTGACTTATTATATGAAGTGTATATATATGTGTTATATAGAATATATACCATTAAAAAATCAGCTACGTATATATCTCTAAGTAGCTCTATACTCTCTGACTCTTCGTGTATTCTGCTATTTGATTCTACACTTTCTTTCACTTATTCTTACCACAATTTTTAATTTCCTTCTGCAGAAATTCACAGTTTGCCATAAATTAGAATAACTATTCCAATAAACATCAATATATCCCTCCACAATGCTAATCCGTGTAGCTTATCTGTAAAGTATATCTGTAGTATAGAAGTCGATACTATAAGGGCTGTAGCGACAATCCCTTGGGTACTTAGTCAAAGCTTCTCGGGGCCTCTATTGTAGTTGCCTTACCTTAATATAAAGTATGTATCTACTTCATAAAATATTTAACAAAAGGAAAGAAACCGAGTACTAAATTTAACTGACTTAGCTACCGATGGAATATTGACAAAATCAGTTGCAGTTTTTGGTAAATCTATCTTATGGGGATCTGTTACTCCGCAGCCATAACAATAATTCATTTAGTAGTTCTTGCTCTTGGTGAGCTACGCAGGGCGGGAGCCCTTGTGCAATGCACACCGTGCACACGCCTCGCTGTGCTTGTACGTATAATACTCTGTTTATACAGTATTTCTTCTTTCTACATTTATTTTGGCTCCATTCCCTCTAACTCCTTTTTCTATTTAAATTCTCATATTTTGCCCAGCAATTCTGCATTAGTTTTATTTCTAATAAAGTCATCTATTTGCAGCCTATAACTCCGCTTTCATCTACTTCTCCCCCACCTACTCTTCTTAACTCTGCTCTTCTCTATCCTTTTCCTCTTCTCTCTTCTTCTACCTCTCTCTACTCCTGCCTCTTTTTGCTCCACTTCCCCCTCTCTAGTGAGACTAATTGCCCAAAATATAAATGATGCCTTTCTGCATTTTTGGCTGGCATTTTTGGCTAATGAAGTCGCCGCAAGTCAAGTTGCAACTTAAATTGGCAACAGGCTAGAGTTGCCCTGCTCCTCCTCCCTGCCCCCTACACTCTTCCTCTGCTCCCTCTTGCCACAAGCAGTGGCAATGTAGAGTGCAACTGCCAGGCGGGGCGTGTCGCAAGCGCATTTCAAAAGCGACAACAAGTGCGCCCCTTAAGTGGCACTTGCAACATGTTTGGGGCGTGCCACAAGTGCCACGAAATAAACACGAAAAAGTGAAATTTCAATTAATCAAAAGAAGAGCGAAAAAAAGGGGCAAGGGGGCGGGGCAGAGAGGGGCAGGCAGTTGTCGTCTTCAATTTCACGAGGCGATAAGATCAAAGATCAAGCGGCAAGTTCAGCGCTGCCTGCCACAGTTCGTGTTGCTATTGTCTGCAGTTGTTGTTGCTGCTGCTGCTGTTGTTGTTGTTGTGGCACGCGCGCAGGTCAAAAGCGTGCAGCCTAAAAACGGTAGCCAGGCAACGGCGACACATGGGGCATATGATAAATGTGCCACATAGAAACTGTGAATGGACATGCCTCTTGCTGCAGTTGCAACTCCAGCTGCTGCTGTTGCTGCCCCAGCTAATGTTGACAATTTAGCACAACATTTGCCTGCCCCATAATTATGCAAGCAACGCATCCGCAACGCTTTCGTGCCACAATTAGCTGCACTTATAATTGGGCGACGTGCTTCGCGAGAATGTTCTGCTTGTTTTCATTTCTTTTTGAAGCTTTTCGTGGAACATGTTCGAACGCTATAAATCAATTTGCCGCAAGAGTTGCCCCAAAATGTGGCAAAGGGAAGCACGCCAAATGAGACCAAGCGCAGGCTGTGGGAAAGAGGCGTTGGGGAAGTACGCTACGGGGCAGGCTTGAGGCATTTCAATATAGAGAATATATAAAGAATATACTAGAGAATTTTACAACAAAATTTCCAAATACACTAACAAATATTAAAGGAAGCGTCTGCTGCCTTCTATTGCCTTCTTATGATCACACACATATGCAGGCACATTTTCAAAAACAATAGCATATCAGCAGGGGTATCCAGCGCTGTTCTAGCACTAATTTAACTACTGTTACTTCTGTGTTTATTGTGCGATTGGATTGAAATTTAGAGAAGAGATAGATATTATAGTCACCTAAGTATATGTCCAAGTCAAAAGGTTGTATCTTTTATATGTGGCTTACAAATCACATTGAAAAATTTAGTTATTGATTTCTGGAGTCGGTGGGCGTGGCAAGCAATATATAAAATTAACTTAATCTGCGTATAGTATAAAGGAACCTTCGTGCCAAATTTGGTGTATGTAGCGTTTGTAATAACTGAGATTTGTGTGTTCAAATAGGCAGACATACAGATAAACAGATGGAAGGACGCTTCTTGTATAAAATAATTACTTCCAAGTTACTTATTATAATAAGCAAACAAATGGCAAAATAACTAATTAAGGAAGTATTTATTTAAAATGTATGCTAAAAAATTATTCTACTAAATTAATTCATGGAATATAATATGAAATATTCATTAATAAAATGTAAACAGCAAGTCAATATCAAATATTATAGAGAACTAAAATTCGCATATTAAACATAAATTCTCATATTAAATACTTTTATAGTTATATATCATTTGTATTTTCACAATAAATTCCTCTACTATCAAAATGCAATAACCGCTTTAAGCAGCTTTTAATTAAAATCTTTATTTTGTATTGCCCCCCTTACAATTCGATTTATTGCTGCTGTTAGTGCTGTTGCTGTTGTTGTTGCTGCTGCTGCCTGCCTAGCGCCAAAAAGTCAAGCGCAAAAATCGCCGAATGCGAATTAAAATTTTATCGACAACAATGTTGCGGTTGCTGGCAATAAAAATTGTTACGCTGATGAACGACATGACACCAGCAGCAGCAGCGACAGCAACAGCAACAACAGCAACAGCAACAACAAGAGGCGCAGCAGCAACAACAGGGGCAGTGGCAGCAGCAACAGCAACAACAAGAGAAACATACGAGAGCAGCAACAGCAATAGCAGGGACAGCAACAACAGGGGCAGCAGCAGCAATATATGAGAGTAACAGCACCAACAACAACAGCAGCATTAGCAACAGGGGCAGCAGTATCAAGAGCAGCAGCGGCAGCAGCAACAACCACAGTAACATGCAACAACAACAATAGCAACAGACACAGCAACAGCGACAGCAACAACAAGAGCAACAAATACAACAGCAACAACCACAGCAACAAACCGATCAACCGCAGCAACAGCGACAACAACAAGCGGCAACTGCAACCTACTATGTTGTTGCTGTTGCTGTTGTCGCTGTTGCTGCTGTTGCTGTTGCTCTTGTTGTTGTTGTCGTCGCTGAAATTCTTCCTTTTCTCCATGCTACCTTTTAGCCCAGTTTTATTTTATATATTTCTTCCTTCCTTCACTTATTTTTTTGTTTTATTTGCCTCGTTTTTTGTTTTTGGGGCGCTTTGTGTTGCCTGCTAAACTCAAAATGAGAAATTGCTGCTGCCTCCCCTGCCTCCTTTTCTCCTGTTGCTGCCTCTGCTGCTGCCTCCTGCTGCTGCTGCCTCTGCTGTTGCTGTTGCTGCTGCAATTTTCATGGTTGACCTCATTTCGCGGCTGTTGCTGCTGCTGTTGACTTTGTGGAATATTTTCGTGGCAGCAGCAGCAACGCATCAGTCTGTCAGTCCGTCAGTCTGGCAGTCCGTCAGTCAGTCTGTCAGTCAGTCACTCAGGCAGTGCGACAGGCAAGGACAACATGAGCAACCGAGTCGAGGCACGTCAGCGCCCTGCGACAATTTGTCGCTAAACAATTTCGTGGCAAGCAAGGCGAAAATTTCCACTTGCAGTTGCAGCTGCTACAGTTGCTGCTGCTGTGGTTGTTGCTGCTGCTGTTGTTGCTGTTGCTGCTGTTGTTGTTTCGCAAATTCAATAAATAAAAATGTAATTACCAAAGTTGCGCCCCAGAGTTGCTGCGGCAATTTTGATGTATGAGCCGAGAAAAGGAGCCATCAATTTAAAGTTAACAATCCAGGCTGATATCGAGCACTTGACTTCCTCTCTCTGTCTCTCTTACTCCATTCTATTCCTTAGCGCGCTCATTCTCTTTCTTCTATCTTCAATTATTCCTCTCTTCTCTATCTCTTCACTCTGCAATATATCTCTCCACTCTCCTCTTTACTGCATTCTGCATTCTCCACTATCCATTCACGACTCTCTTCTATGCATTTTCCATTTCATTCTTCACTCTCCTGTCTCTACTCTTTACTTCTACTTTCTTATTTTGTTATTCTTATATTTTCTATTCTCCACTCTCCAATCCTTTATCTCAACAATCCATTTTCTTTCTGCATAGTCAATTCTCTTCTCTCTTTTCTCCACTTTCTTCTCTACTCTCCAGTATGTGCTATCCTAATCTCATCCCTCTTCTCCCCCTTTCTTCTCTCCACTCCCTTCTCTCCACTCCCTTCTCTCCATTCTCTTCTCTACACTCCCTTCTCTCCACTCTCTTCTCTCCACTCCCTTCTCTCCACACTCTTCTCTACACTCTCTTCTCTACACTCTCTCTCTCTCCACTTTCTTCTATCCACTCTCTTCTCTCCAATCTCTTCTCTCCATTCTTTTCTCTCCACTCTCATCTCTCCACTCTCTTCTCTCCACTCTATTCTCTCTACTCTCTTTTCTACAATGTCTTCTGTCCACTCTCATCTCTCCCCTTTCTTCTCTCTATTCTTGTTTTTACTCTCTTCATTATTTTTTCCCCTTTCTCAGTCTTTCTTCCTATTTTCTCCGCTTACATCTTAATCTCTTCCTTATCTTCTCATTTTATTCCTCTCTCCCTCCCTCTCTCACTTGTCTGCTAATGTGTTCTGTCAATATTTGCACACGCTTTCCGATCAAAGGAAAGCGTTTCTCCTTTCGCCGCCAGGATACACAGCTGCCACTTGCCACCTCTTGTCGTGGGTCAACAACATCCTCGCTTAGCCAATCTCACACAACGCATTTTCTCTCTCTATTTTACCATTTATATTTTCCTATTTTCTATTTGCCTTTTTCCAATTCCTTTGGCACCTTGCGAAGGAAACAGGTAAGGCACATTATGCTGCTGTAATACCTGACTATGCCCCGCTTCCTCCCTCCCTCACCCTCTCTCTCTCTGATTGTGCCTCAAAGTAGCCGTCATCAGTGGCCAGCATGGTGAGTGAGGGAGAGAGGGAGGGGCAAGGGAAGAGAGAGGGAAAGCGCTCTCTAAACGTTTTGTTTACACCGTTGTTGCCTTTGCTCTGTTGCCGTTGCTGCTGTCCATGTCGATGATTTCTGCCGGGACACGGACACAGCGCAGTCATTCGTCCTCAATACGGATACGTTATCTGTGCCTGTGTGTACATGTGTGTGTTGTGTGTATGTTGGCTACATGCGACTACGTGTTTTCCTATTTGCAGCATGTTCAGCGATGCGATCTTTGTTTGTGTCTCGTGCTTTGCTTGCCAGTAGCAGCAGCAGCAGCAACAGCAACAATTACAAGCCAGGAGCAGCAGCAGCGCGTCGATGACAGCAACAACAACATGCCTGCATCTCCCTCTCTCCCTCCCTCTCTCCTGCTGTTAAACGCCTGGAAAATGTGCACAATTTTCACATCCGGTGTCACATTCGATTCAATTGAGATTTACCTGAACGTGACTAAAATACGCAAATTAAAAATGCTTCTCTGTCTGCCACAATCACATGTGTGTGCTGTGTGTGTGTGTATGCAGTGTGTGTGTGTGCACAACGTATCTGTGCGTGCGTTAAGTGTATCTTTCTCCACACACACACACACTGAGGATTGTTAGCCAAGACTCAACATTGTGTCTGCTAGAAACATTCGACCCTTCTCCCACCTTTTTCCCTCCCCCTTTGCTTGTTTTCCTTTGCTTTTATGCTAATGTGCGTGTAAACTGTGCCATATCAAGCATATGATATCATTTAATGGCATATGATTTGATTCCACTGAGTGCAGTGTTATAACTCTGTTAAATCAGAGTGCTCTGATTTGCCTTTATGGCAAATCCAATTGGAATGTGCAGATAATGTATCGATAACTGCAACGCAGCACTTTACATATTTTATTGTCCTTATCACTTGTGAATAACACTGGCCACTCACTGTTAAATAACATTCTAATGGCAATATCGATAGATCTGCAGATTAAGCCACGCACTGTAAATAACATTCTAAAGCTAGCGCTGTTAATTATGTACTTATCGGTTCACAGTGCGCGGGAAATTGTCATGCAATCAAATTGGAAGTTTATTTTTAAAATTTATGATATGATTTGGCCATACTGCTATAGATCTGTTAAATCACAGCGCGCTTTATTTGCTAATCCAATTGGCTTAAATAAATTCGATTTTAATCGATTGTTATATTTTGCAGTATCTGTTTATAAATTTTCCACACTGCTAACAAGCAAAAACGTATTTAAAACGCATTCATTCATAATTTAATTGTCTTCTCTCTCTTTATTAGCCAACTTAATTACATCGAATTACTGCGCCCAAACTTGTTTCGATCACTAACCAAACTACTGTGCGCAATACACAATTAAAAGGGCTAATTGAAATTTTTGCCTGGAAATTCAATTAGTCTGCACTTGCAACAACAAATTGCTGAAAAAAAACAGTTTGGTTTACTCAAAATACCCGTTAAATACTGCGGGATAACTTTAAACAGAAATTAACCGAGCGCAGTGAACCGTGGGCACGTAAAGCGTAAAGTCAGCGCTAGAGGGCGTCATAAATCGATTTATCAATTAATGTCAAATTGTTATGCAAATACACTGCACGACACGGGGCGCGTCTGTCGGTGTCAGACTCTTATTGACATTTACACCGGGCAACCTGGGGGGATTTTTTTTTTAAGTCTATTATATATTTTGCTCTTTATTATATTTATATTAATTATATTAATTTTTGTTTACTCTTTTTTGTGCATAAAAGAACTTTACTTTTTTTTTAGTTTCCTCCTTATTCTCTACGTGCATTACAGCGCCACCTGCGTTAACAGCTGCTAGATCATCAATTTAACATATGCACTGTTCATTAACATTCTACTGTAACCAGCGATAACAGCCACGCAGAGCTTTGTTTTATACCTTCGTGTCGTTTAACAGCGCCACCTACGTTAACAGCTGTTCGATCAGCAGCTTAACTCACGCACTGTTAAATAACATTCTAATGCCAATATCGATAAGTCTGTTAATTTAATAGACAGTGCGTGTAAGATTGCAGTGCAAACAAATTGAAGTGCGCGTGTCGTTTCGTGTTGTGTTTTGTTTCGTTTTTGTTGTAAAGTGTAACTGTAATTCCGCATGGTAACTGTATTTAAGCACTGCACTGCAAATGCACAACCCCCTCCCTGTGGGAATTGTCGTCGCGTCGCGCGTTTTGTAAAAATTGTGAAATTGTTGTTCAATGTAGCCGCAAATTACAGTTAAATTCAAGGCGCAAAGACCGACGAAAGAGTGTAGCTATTAAAAGAGAGGAAGAGGGAGATGAAGAGAGGAACAGCAAGGAGGAAAGGCACAGCGTTGCCAGCTAATTTAATGGCGCCGACTTCAAAGTGACAATAATTTGGCCATTAAGACGTCTGTCCGTCCCACTGTCCTCTGTCTGTGGCCATTAAACGGATTGTCATTTAATTGTTCTCGCGTTTATTGCCAACTTTTTGAATGTCTCTGTTTCACTCGTGTTCCTCTGCTTTCCCTCTCTCTCTCTCTGCTCTTCTTCTGCCTGCTCCTTCATCATATTGGTGCATTGCCAATTGTCATAATGGACAAGTCAGACTGCGTTGACTTCGACGACGACTGTGGGCTGGGACTATGCGGGCAATTACCAGTCAAGAGGAATCACTCCACGGATCTGCCATTAAAAGGAACGCTTACAAAGTTCTCTGCAGAGCCATAAAATTAGTCGTGGCCCGAAAACTGCCTCCGCCTCAGGCTGATCGGCCACAGAAATTGCAATGGGCTGTCCATGTGCCACGCCCACACACGTTGGGCAACACAGATTTGAAATGCTTTTGAAAGCATTGCGAGAGTTGCGTACTAAACGATGATGGTCATATGTCAAGCCTTTAACTGGACCACATTCTTCAGTTACGACGAGAGAGAGAGAGACAGATAGAGAGAGAGGAGAGGAGAGTGCAGAAGCAGTTACAGCGGAAGGAATTGCAGAAATGCAACCGAAAGAGGGAACAGGCATGTAATGGGTGAGTCAGGCAAGCAGTTTACTACTACATTATATCAAAGGTGGAACTTGTTCTTGTTGGTATTTCTAAGATTTCAGCAAGAGTCCTTAAGAATTCTCTGTTTTTTGATGGTTATGTTGAAGCTTAACCTTAGATTGCTTTAATTTTCAGAATTTTTGAATATGTTCTGCTCAGTTATCTGTAGTTTTGGCTGTATTACTTAAAATATTAACAATTTCTGAAAAAGTTCTTGAAAGTATTCTTTATTTGACTTTTCAGCTTTATTTGTTATATTACGTTTTATGCTATTTTTCCTGGAATTTTAACGATTACTTTAAAATCTCTTTCCATGTTCTTTGCATTTTATATTTTGTATTAGTGATTTAACTATTTTTCTTAGAACTTCCACAAGTTAAGCAAGACTTCTCTGTAGTTTATAACGTTCTATTGAATCTTTTTTAGTTTTTGTAAATATATAAACTATATCTGCAGAACTTTCCTTAACTTTCACAAGTACTTTATATAGTTTCCCATGTATTTTGCACAACATAATCTCCATTTAGTTAGCTAAGCCTCAACTCGAGTTTAGTTTTCAAAATTCAATTAAATTTCGGCCAAAACTTGCGTATTATACATGCATTTAACCCTGTGAACTTTTCGCACAGGAAATGAAATCCGTGTACATTTCATCGAGTGAGAAGGGAAAAGAGAGGGGGGAGAGAGAGTTGCATCTCTCTGAAATTATTGCCTGTCATTTCTTTGGCTTTGTGTGTATGCACAAAATTTGCATATTTCGTTGGACTTGCAGCCTCGACGCCTCAACATATTTTGCATATTGCATTCATTGTTGAGTGCCAAAAACTTTCTGACTTTTGCGTGTTTAGAGAGAGATAGACATAGAGAGAGAGAGAGAGAGAGGGAGAGTTGGGAGTGTCCTTTTCCAGTCTCGACTGAAACATGACAGTTTTGTGCAGTTTTATGTGTGCTCGGCATATGAATAAAGTTGCCCAGGGAATTCTCACTCGCACTGGCTTTGGTTTCGGTTTTTCTTCTTCTTGTTGTTCCCCTTTTGCCCCAGGGTCTGTCTCCCCTGGTACCCCCTCCGGCAGTACATCTAACGGACGTGTTGTGCATATTGCACTTTGCATATTGCCTGAAAATCAGAGATCAAATTTCTCGTTCGACTGTTGGGGAATATGTATTTGCAACATGCGCTTCGCTTTCAATCATTGTTAGTCGGAAAATCATATTTCAATTAAAAGCCAGTCTGGGATCGAACAGAGGGCAGCGTGTAATAATCAACAGAATTACAAAGCAGCAGCAACAGGAGCAGGAAGAGCAGCATGCGAAGGAAAGGAAGCAGTGGAGAGAGGGCAGGACCAGTAGCAGAAGAGTATACTGGAGCTGCAGAGGGAGTAGTGGAGGTACAAGTAGGGATACCAGGAAGGGTACCAGGAGAGATACGAGGAGAGGCATCAGAAGAGATACCAGAAAGGGTACCAGGAATGGCAACAGGAGGAATACCAAGAGGGTTACCAGAAGAGGCAACAAGACCGGTGGCAACCTGTGCTACTGTTTTCAGTTAGCTGCCTTCTGTTTTGCACCATGTTGCACGTTGTTGGGGGCAACCAGACGGGTGCAGGCGCAGGGAGACTGGACAGAGACATGTTCTCTGTTGCATTGTTACAAATTTGTTTGCATATTTTGCCGTAATTGCTGCCAAACTACAAATTGCTGTCGAGGCGAAGGCATCGCTGTGCACTCCCTCTGCCCCTCTCTATCTCCCCCTATCCCTCTCCCTCTGCACATTGCAATTGAATTGTTGGCAAAATGAATATTTTCGTATGCTTTGGCTGCTGATTTCGGACAGCAATTGCAGCTGCAACAGGGGCAACAGCAACAGTGGCAACAGTGGCAACACCAGCAGCTAATCTGGTTTAAAAGGGTCTGCAATGCAAGCGTGCATTCCCCACAGATTTCACGTGTATCTGGGCTTCCCCTATCAATTTCACCTCAACTGAAATCACAATTTGCAATCTCTATTGACATAATGAAACGAGCCGGAACAACATGTGTAACTGTATGTATGCATGTGTGTGTACATGTATTGCAAAAAGTGCAGATTCTTGTAATATCGAACTGTGTGGGGGGAGTGGGAAGAGGGCTGAAACAACGTGAAAAACGCGTTGCAAACGTGTCGTGTCATGTTTGTCAAAGAGCGCCACCTGTCGACCGCGACCAACCAACCATTGCCACATTGCCATTGCCAGTGCTACCCATTACACCACCCTCTGTTCGCCTGTCGCAGGTTAATTTCGCATGCAAATAATGTCACGTTGTCGTTGTCGCCGTTGAATGAACTTGATTAAAATTCAATGCGACGTTAATTAAATTCTGCCAATGCAATTTACAGGCCTCTTTTTTTATACTCTCTTCGTCCGTTTTTTCTCTTTTTTTTGCTGCTCATCCTGGACTTTAAGTTGTGATTGTGGCAGCTTTTTGCCATAACTTTTAAAGCTGCACAGCAGTTGTTGTTGTAGTTGTAATGATGATGATTTACAGCTGTCTGTCTGTCTCTCTTATTCAATGTCTCTCTCAATGTGCATGTGCTTTAAATATGTTGAGAGCATAAAGAGAGTGATCAAAGAAATCAATTGTCTCTCAATGCTGTTACGTTAACAGCTGGAATTTAATCACGCTGTTAAACGAACACTCGCCATTTACTCACACTGTTATTTTCACATAAGAGTTAACAGATGTTTCCCACAATGAGTGTCTCTCTCATCAGTGCATTTCATAGTTAAGCACAGAGAACAAGAAGGCCTTCTCACTCTCCCCTACTGTTAAAGGGTCTGGCGCATCTCTTTCGATTGTAAAGTTCTATGCTATTCTTCTATGCTATTGCTATTTACTTATGCTGTTTAACTTACAGTTGCCATTTACCAGCGCCACTGTAAAGTTAACATTCGTATTAACAGTTCTCTCACTTACTGATTTTGTTGCACTTACTCTTACTTACACTGTAAAGTTAACAGCCGCAATTTACTGACTCTGTGATGTTAACCTACGCATTCACAGTTCTCTCTCAGAATATACAAGAATGCTGTCTAGCATACTCCCATTGAAAAATGATCAACCACTCTCCCTCGACTGCAAGTTACTCACACTGTTAACTGCATAGTGCCCACTTAAACACACTGTTAAGTGCACAGTCACATGCAGTCGCCAGTTACTCAAGCTGTTAAGTTAACACCCGCGCAAGCAATGCCTCTATCTTACGTGCACTCATGATTTTCCCACTTAGCACAGTCATAAACTGTGCAACTGACTCATGTGGCACTCCATTCCAATTGGAAACACATAAAGTCTAAACAGCCTTAGCAGAAAATACATTTAATCTATGCGAAGCATATTTATGTTTCACAAAAGCCAAAGAAAGTACAAACTTCTCTTCAGAAACATACACAGATAAGATAAGGTTTATGCTGAGTAAGTTCTTATTTTGCAAACAAGCTTATGCAGCTGTTTGAGCCTAAGAACTTTCACTGCACCCTCCTCTGCTTATCTCCGGGCGGGCTTCCATAAAAAGTTGACCCAGTTTCGCAGCAGATAAAATAGAAAACTGTAAACTGAAAACTGAAATGAGCAAATGCGCTTTGGCTGCAGTACTTAAGCAAATGAATGCCGAGAAGTTGAGGATAGAGGAGCAAGTTTGCACGCTAAGCGGCATTTAACAGTCTTGCAGGTGGCACACGTGGCGTATGGGCAATCAAGGCAGTAGAAGACAGAGCAGGGGTGGGGTAGGGGTAGCACATAAATTACCCACAAAACATTGTAAGGTTTGCCTGGCGTCGCGGAATTCCGGTGCATTGTGCGCGCCACCAAGTCTAGACAATGCAATCATAAATAATTTCTGCATAAAGACGTAATAATTTGCCGACGAGTCGTCCTCTCCCTCTCTCTATCCCCCTCTTTCTCTATTCTGCTATCTTCTAAGTGGAGAATCCATTCTCCATGCTGACCAAATATTTTGTTATTAAATGAAATTGCAATGTTTGCTGCAGCCACCACAGTGAGAAGTGAAAGAGAGTCCTTCCTCCCTTCGAATTCAACTGTGGCTGCCAACCCTCATTATGACTGTAGTCATGGCTCTACTCCTCCCCCTTCTCTCCCTTCCTCTGCTGCTGCAGCCGCTGTCTGGGAATTTCTGTTGGTCAGTTCAGGGTGTTTTGCATGGGGTGTTGCTCAGGGGTATTCAGGGTTGCTGGCTCACACTTTTTGCGTGGTTTTAAACGTTTTTATAAATTTGCATTGAGATTGTTTTGGTTGCTGCTGCTTGTGGTTGCCACTTGTTTTTTAAACTAGCTGCTCAACCGGAAACTTTATGCATATTTGTTACAAAAATGTTGCCAGAAAGACTGCTGGCATTTTAATGACTGAGAGAGATGGAGAGAGAGAGGTTTAGTTGACTAATCAGTTAGGTTTTTATCTCATGTAAGTTGGCAGAATTTACACAAATTTGCATATATTTCTCAGCACTTTTTGCTTCATTTATTTTATGCCATTTTAAGCAATGAAGAAGCAAATAATTCTCTAAAATAAATTCAGGGAATTTCATAAGAGAGAGAGCAAGGTATATACGACGAATCAGTTTTATATAAGTTGGAGAGTTTATAGAAAATATCTCAGATGTTTACTTCATTTATTTTATGCCATTTTAAGCAGTAAACATGCAGGCAAGGATTCGTAGTTTTACCCTTGCAGAGGGTATATTAGTTTTGGCCAGGAGTTTGCAAGGCACGTGTCTTTCTGCTTTTTAACTGGCAGACTTCTCAATTCACAGTTCACAGTTCTTTTAGCTTTTCAACAGGCTGACAAAAAGGCAAGCGAACATCATTAGTTGCTGTGCTACAGTTAGGGCTGCCCTTTAAGTTTCAGTACAGGCTGCACTACAGGCCGGCTAGGCAGGAGGTGTGGGCACTGCCAGACTCTGCTTGGTTTGGTTTGGCAACACAATGCAGCCATTTAATGAAATTTTCAACATTTTTGTGTTCTAATAATGAAATGCTTGTGGTTGTGGAGAGCAGAGGAGAGAAGAGGGAAGGGGGAGAGTAGAGAGAGAGGCAATGAGAAGAGGGAAATGGAAAGAGCAGAGGGAAAGAGAGGAGAAGAGCGGATAGAAACACTGTGTTGATTGTTGTGCTTAGAGGAAGCCTGGTAAACTTTATGCAACTCGACTTAAAACCGAAGCCAGTTAAAGCTACTTGCTGGTGCAACGTTGCGTATGATTGTTAAGTTGCAAACAAGTTTGGTTGTGCTGCTACTGCTGCTGCTGCCGTTGCTTGCAACGAGTTAAGCAGCTTGCAACTTTGCGCTGATGTAAAACTAAGCGACAAAATTGCAGTTGGCAAGGTGCAAACATTTGCGCAGCATGAGAGCTGCAAGTAAAGCAACTCGTTAAAAGTTTCAGCCAGCCAAAGTGCCTCCCTTCCTTCCCCTTCTCTCCCCCTCTCTCTCTGACACGCCCATCAATCCAAAGTGTTCCTAAAAGTTTGCCATAAATAATGCGCGTCTCAATATTAACAAGCGACGGCGATGGCGTCGCAAGTTTCGCGTACTTCAATAAACGAAGTGCCAGACCCGCTGCCTCTGCCTGCCTCGCTTCCCCCTCCTTCCCTCCCCTCCCTTCTCCTCTCTGCTTCCACTTTCAAGTTTTTGTCAACAGTTTATTGATGTTGGTTTCTTTCTTCGCCTCCTCCACCCCCGACAAAATATTTGCGGCCAATGCCAAATGCCAAAATAATTTCAACTCAAAGCGCGCCACGCCCCCATTGCCTCCCCTCCTATTGTTGTTGTTTGTTGTTTTGGCTGCTGCTATCGCCGCAGGCAGTCGTCTTTCATATCCGGCCATGCCAAGGGAAATTGATTCTGTTTTTCGTTGGCAAACTGTGTTTCACTTGTCGTATACGCAATGTTAATTAAGTGCCAGTTTAAAGCACAAGTTGTGCCAAAATTAGCCAGGGAAATGCGTTAAGCAGTGCATGAGTGTGTGGAGTGTGCGTGTGTGTGTGTGGGCAGCTCATTAAATTTCTATGAGGCAAGCTGCGCTCTCAAGGACGGGCCCCAGTAACCCAAATCAGGTTGAGGCACAGACTGAGGCACAGGCAGAGAGCAGAGGCGCCTTTCATTACTCTTTCACTCATTCAGTGCTGAGCTGAGTTCATTAACTGCCTTGCTGTGTTAACTCAGCAAACACCACATGAGACACATGCCAAGTGGCAGGGGCGCTGGGGCGTGGCAAGTGTCATAATGAACTGTGAAAATATGCAAAAGCTTTTCTATGCGGCTTGTTGCCGTTAATGAGGCGCAGCGGCATCAGATAGCTGAATAATTGGGTTGCTCACATAACTCACACGCCTCTGCCTTACACCCTCTTCCCCTGCCCCTTCTTTTGTACTCTATATGCCTGCTTATGAATTCTTGCAGTTTTAAAGCTTCAACTCGCAGTTGCGTCACTGTGCGTGTTCTTTTTGCAGTTGCTTTTCTTCCTGCCTCCCTTCCTCTCTACCTGCCTGCTTGTCTCCTTCTTCCTTCCCTTCTTTGCTTCTTCCTTCTTCGCCCCCTACAAATCGAAGCTATAAAAGTAATTAAGATAACGACTTGGCAACTCACACACTGCCCTTGCCTGCCTTCGATATCGTGTATCGTGTGTATTTACTCTATAGCCAGAGAGAGGGAGAGAGACTTTTACAATATTTCTGCCCCTGCTGAACTTGCTTTTCTTGAAATTTCATTTCTTAACTTTAGCCAAAGGCGCAGACTGTAAATCATATAAGAAGAGAGTGTGGCAGAGGGAGAGGAGGAGGGGAGACTGGCAACAGGGGACAGTTGCTGCCATGTGTGTGTGTTGTATTTGTTCTATTTGCCTTTATTGTTATTGTTGGTTGGCAGCAGTTGCCTTGAGGGACTTTCAGTGGATAGAGAGGGGAGTGTGTAGAGGGGCAATAAGGGAGCAGGAGCAGCTCTGCCTTTTTCTAATTGCTTGTCTGGCTTGTGCTGGCTTTGTGTGTATAGAGATATCGATTAATTAACAACATTAAAAGCTAAAAGTTTTAAGGCAGCAGAAGCTGTTGAGTTGACTGCTTCCCCTGCCCCTTTTGCTAACTCTCTGCCTTCCCACTCTCTCCACACATATGCTGCTCATTTTTTGATTTATATGCTCTTCCTTTTTGGTTTGAACAGGAAATGGAAAATTAATATGCAGCTGAGGACAGATGAGGAGGAGAGGAAGAGTCTGCTTGGGCGGAAGTGATAAGCGAAGTTTGCTGAAAGTTGAGCGGGAATTGGAGAGAATGTGAGAGTTTTAATTAAATTTAAATGAAACTAATGTGCAAAATGTAGAGCTTAAAGTGTAGAGAAGATTGTTAGCTAAAGTAGAAGATAAAGTCAAGTTTTTATAGCTAAAAAAATCTAGTCAAATTGACGGAGGCAAAATCTTTCGCTTGCTGTGCAAATCAAGCTAACTAGTTCATTATTTGTGTGTACAGGAAATTATACAAATTGAGCGCGTTCTCTTCTTTGCACTGCTTGCGTTCCTTTGCTGCAGCTTATGCAGCTGAGTTTTATCAATTCTCTTTTGTGCTGCGCCTTGCATATCCTGCTCAGTCACTTGCAGCAGCTTCAATTGTTGCGTTTTTTTCTGCACTGCTGACCCAGTTGGGAATTGAAGAGGAAGGTGGGAAGTAGAGTGGGGACGGGCTAGGGGGCACGGCAGGGCACAGAGACAGTGCAGGCAGGCAGCGCAAGGGGGGCAGGCATATATTGTGCATTTAATATGCACGCTGGCTAAATGTCAACTGATTCCTCTGGCCAGAAAACAATTGAGTGCACGCCGAGTTGGCCTGGTCTGCCCCGGCTTGTTGCATACTTTCAGGGCGCAGTACGTGCCTCAGTACGTGTGCCCATGGTGGGTCAATCAGTCAGCAAGTAAGTTGCCTAGGCTGTCAATCCATCAGTCAGTCCCGCAGTCACTTTGTCCTTGCGTGCGTGCGCTGCGAAAAGAGCTTAATAAGTCAGAGGCAGCAGCAGTGGCAGTGGCAGCGGTGGCAGCAGCAGCAGCTGCCCCCAGCTGCTGACACAATTTCTTGCCACTTGCCAGCGCTTGCCACTTGCCATCACTTGCCACTTGCGGGAGAGTCCTGGCATCTTACATCATACTTAAGTGAGAGAGAGAGAGTTTGACGCCTCGTTGGACACTCAAGTGTTGCCACATTCATTCCTTAACTTCAACTCCCTCCTTCCCTCCCTTTTCCCTCCTTGTGCACTCTCTCTGGCAACGCTGATTGAATTCTGCAGCTTGCCACAAGTTGCATGTGCTGCAGTACTGCATGCTGCGTGCTGCTTTAAGCGCATTTAAGGCTAAAAACGCTTCGCGGCTGCTGCGTCTAATTATTCCAGCCAGATAATCGAGGCAAGCTAACAAGCCCTAAGGGTGTGTGTGTGTGTGTAGTGTGGGTGTGAATGTGCTAATTAAAAGGCACAACATTTATGCATACTCCACGTACTTGCAACATGACTGTGGCACAACACACACAAAGCCAACGACGGCCGTCATGGCAACAGACTGTGGCTGCCTTTGCCTCCTTGCCTCGGGTGCAGGTAAATAAATCGCATATAAACAGTCAGATAATCCTGACTAACAGTATTGCCAACGTCATGCCAGAGAGACCCCGGTTGCAAGTGCAAGCTCCCCTAGCTGCCACGCCCATTGGCTTTTGTAATGCGCTACAGGTGAATGCCTGCTCGTGCTCTGGCTTCGCTTTGCCAGTTACGGGTGTGTCTCAACAGTCACGTTTATCGATTTTGATGTGACTGACTGGACAGCAGTTGTTGGAGAGAGGGAGGAGAGAGAAAGCAAAGGATAGAGAGGGAGAGAAGAGAGAGGACCTAGAGACACAGCTGTAAGCCTGCCTGTCGGCTTGGCCAAGTGTATTCAATGGTTAAAACTCTTTTCGCTAATTAGTCGAGAATGAAATCGATTTGAATGTGCAAATTGGCAATGATTTGCCAGCAGGTAGAGTAGCTCTAGAATGTTAAAGGCTATAGGGTATGCAGCTCACTGCTTACTCAGCTTAAAAACAGCTTTAAAGGCTGCTTTATGACTGCTTTATGCATCTGTCTGTTCGTATGAACATCTATAACTCAAAGAGTATAAGAGCTAGGACTACCAAAGTTGTTGACAAGATGTTTTATGATTGCATGCAGATTAATTACTCTTTGGAATTTAGCCATGCCTCCTTTTGCCTACGTAAATTAATAAATATCAAATTGCAGGCATAATTAAAAGAGATATAATTCTCAGATTTGGTGAAGTCAATACTTAACATTGTCCAAATGATTGCTGAAATCTTTCCTTGTAAATGCATTCACTTGGTTGTTATTTAAGGAAGGATTTTACTGGATGTAAAGTTTGTAGGTTTTTTACGTGTTAATTATATTAAAAGGTTTCATTAAACTACGAATATGTTTGCACTGCAATTACTGCTGCATCACTGCCGCAATTAGTGAGTAATGTACTAATGAAAATGAAACTGAAAATTAGAGAAAGGGAGGAAACATGAGAGACTGCCTGGCTGCCTTCTATCTGTCCTGCCTGCCTGCCTGGGAGCTCTGTTCATGCAATGAAAGGCTAGACAAATATGAATATGATACATACACGTATGTATATGAATATGATATATGAATATGAAAAGTAAAGCATGAAAAGTAAAGAGGCAGAATAGGGATACCTTCCTGCTCTAAAAGCCTCCTCATTACTCCTCGTTACTACATGGGTTTATTACATTTAAATTATAAAATTATCCCAACATAGTACGAATGAAAATGACACTAGTCACAAGTTGACCAAAGTGCCAGAGAT
Organism: Zaprionus nigranus; assembly: GCA_018903425.1. NCBI lineage: Eukaryota > Metazoa > Arthropoda > Insecta > Diptera > Drosophilidae > Zaprionus > Zaprionus nigranus. Next base: position 4,929,342 of record JAEIGD010000004.1, on the reverse strand, counting down.
ATGGAAAGATGACAGACTGTTGAACTGTTGGTCTGGCCAGGCTTCTTGCCTCCGGTGTCCATGGTCCATTGTAGACCTCGATTTCGGTTGTTTGAGGTTCTCTTATCTCCACTTTCTCTACCTCCCAAGCCATGTTATTTTCATCTAATTTCTTATAGAACTTTTTAGCATGAGGTGCCTTCTCCTTTGTTACACTCTGCGTGAGTATAAGGTGCTACAGGGGAGTAAGGAAAGAGATCGTAGTGTGATCAAAGAGAGACAACCTTACTCACCCCAAGATCAATTAAACATAGTATAAAGAGAAGGCTCTTTAAGGTGTTCATGGCGATGATGGTGATGAAGAAGCTGAAGAACTTGTTAAGACATTTACTAAAATTTTGCGATAAATTTTAATATGTTAAAAAAACAAACTAAAATTTAATTTTGTTGCCTGTTTATTTATGGCTTACTGCGATAACACAAATGTGAACATGAAATTGTCATTTATTTCTCATTTCCCCCTCAATTTATTATTATAATTATAACATTTTCAGCAGTTTGATAACTTTATTAATGATGATGATGGGCATAATTAATTGTGGTGTCAGCGATTGCATTTATTTGCAATTTCATTGCATTACATGACATTCTTTCTCTGTGCTTGCTGTGTGTGTGTGTATTTTTCAGCTCGTTATTTTAATGATGCCACCCCTTCATTCTTTGTGTTGGGGCTAAGGGTTGTTCGAGTGTTTGTATTTAATAATAATATATTATATTGCATGGCATTGTGAATTGCAGTTGTTTTTATGCCCTGACAGAAGTGGATTTTATAGTTTGTTTTTATAGATAAACCTCAACCAACTCACACACGTGTGTGTTAACTTAATCGAGCTTTGAAATAAAATGCCCGTAGCTGCTGTGCTAGCTAGCTTTTTTCACTTCATTTCAAGTTTATTTAAGCGTGTTTACACAGTTTCCATAGCACGGAAACAGCAGATAGCGGGAAATTTAGCTTTTTTCTGGTTGTTGTGCAGCAGTTCACACTTTTTCATTGCCTACTTTTCGGCTGCACGCAGTTTCCCATACCCGCTGCGATCTGCATCAAATTGCATGGCATACTTTTTGTGCGCTCACATATTATGCATACTGCCGGCTGCTAAAAGTATGTAACAATTATTTTAATTGAAACTAATGAAATGTTAAACTTACAAGAGTCATGTTAAACCTGTTTTTTAATCCCTTTTCTCGAACTGGTTTTTGTTTTAAAAAGAAGAAGAAATGCAAAAAAAGCGGCCAAATCATTTTCACCATTTTTTTGAAATTCGTCTTCTGGTCAGATCGGTCTAAATCAGAGGTGCCTACCTTAACCAAAAGGATCAAGCACAGCCCGAACAGCAATGCTGAAGTCACACAAATTCGTGTTTACACTCGTACGTATGTCGGCAGAGCTTGGGCAGACACATCGTCTTTTGCAAAAAATTTTAAAAAACTAAAAAGATTTTCCAAATCTACCGAAAATCAAGTGCTGAAACGGTACACTCAAGCTGTTGATGCTGATTCAGAATATATATACTTTATTGGGTCGGAGATGCCTTCTTCTGCCTTGTTCCGGCATGGCTCATTTACCTTAGCACTGCTTGCATTGCACTGCCTGCAACATAAGCATGCTTGAATTCCACTGCTTGCAACAAATGCTGCCTGTCTGCCTTAGCAACATGTTGCTAGGCGCATTGCCGTAGCCAAGGAGCCTCACTTGAAAAATTAATGAGAGCCACTTGAAACGCTAATCGCTTGTGAGTGCGAGGAGGGGAGGCAACGAGGCAGCCCAGGTTAACCCCCCAGGATGCTGGCCGCACAAACACACCCTCTGCCATGGACTGGGAAACTGCGCAGCAGAAGGGACGAATGTGGTGGCAGGGGCAGGAAACAGAGTTTATGGCAGGGGGCGTGTCGAATAAAGCGAATGCAACGAGGGTTGAGGTTTTTCTTTTCTTTGCAGAATTGCATTGTTCAATATTTATTTCATAACATTACAAAGATGACGGTACAATTGAAGAACTTAAGCATAATAATAAAATAATAAAAACACGACGACGACAATTACAAAGTTGAACTACAGACTAAGTATTCGAAGATATATACGATCGATTCGTTGCTAAACTATATCACAAGGCAGGCCTTTAAAGAAAACTAACTTAATTTCGATTTCACCTATCGTTCCAGTTTGCAGTACGATAAACCCCCACCCACCGCGTAGTACCCCCTTTGATCTCTTCTACACTCTTCTACTATGCCTCGTAGTTCTTGGCCTGCAGACTCTTTAGGATGCCCAAAAGTTGCAGAGATTCCAGTGGCTCAAAGTCATCTGCATAACGCACAGCAGATGATTTGACCAGATCCCTTTCGCGTGGCATGTCCAGTGTGAGTGGCAACTGCTCTGCCATCACGGAGTGATGTGTGATGAGTGCCTTGAGGGTGCTGAACTGTTTCTTGGCACCCTTCAGGCTGTACATCTCACTGCGACTGCACTGCACCGTGTAGCATTTGATCTTCTGCTCGAGACGCAGGCACAGCTCAAAGTTGCGAGGTGTGCTACGACGTAGCAGGAAGCTGCCTGGTGTTGCCTGCTGCAGATGCTCCTGTGCTGCCTTGGCTGTAATGCGTGGCTGATACCAGGCACACTGTAGCAGCTCCACATCCTCCTCCTCCTCCTCATCGTCATCGGAGTTGAGGTTGTTGCTCCAGCGTGATGTGAGGCGTTTCTTGGGTGTACCACGTCGCTTGGAGTTGCTGCTGTTGGTGCTCTCGTTTAGCAGTTGACAGCAATCGGAGATGCCTGCATCGGAGTCTTCTTGCTGCTCCACTGGTGCCTCCTCACTGCAACTGGAGTCACTGTGCTGACTGCTCTGCCAACAGTTGAGCGACAGCAATGATTTCTGTGGCGACTTGGTGCGTTTGGGTGATGTTTGGGAGGCACTGTCCAAGGAGCTGCAACTGCAATTGACCAACTGCTGCTGCTGCAAGACTTTCTGCTGCTCCTCATCTTCATCTTCCTCCACGTCAGCTTGGTACGAGGAGTCGAGAAGATCCTGCTAAGAAAGCGAAAAGAAAGAAAATTTAATAAAGCACTTTGGGGTTTGTCAAGGGAGGTTACACACCTCATCGTAGTCACTTGTAGGCTCCTCCTCGCGTTGCGAGGGTTGTGCAAAGAGTTTGCGTTGCAGAAAATTCTTCATGCTGTCGTAGACTTTGTGTGTGCGGCTCTGTGTAGGCTCATCAACTGTTGCAGTTGCAGTTGCAGTTGCTGCTATCGGCTGCGACTTCAGTTTGTTGCTCCATTGTTGACACTTGGAGAAGGCCAAGTCGAGATTCTGGCCAGCCTTGCTATTGATGCCTTTGTACTCGCCGTAAATGTCCGAATACGAGGGACAGTTCATGGCATTGCGTAACTATAGAAAGAAAAAAAGAGAGAGCAAGAAAGAAATGTGATTACTTTTGGTCAAGCCACAATAACAAAATGTGCTCTAGAAAAAAGAAAATACAACTAGTTGCATTTCCCATGCTACCTGAGGCAGACAAAGCGGCTGCCTCTCTTTGGTTTCCCTCTTTCAGGCTTCTATTTGCGCATTCTATTTCACACTCTCAACCCCTGACACGGCCTGGGGTCATTTCCTGTTGTTGTGATACGCTTGTAATGCGCTTTGTTTGCCTTGTTCGTCCTGTTCATTGTTCTGTAATTTGCCTGTTTTCATTTTGTGATATTTGCTTTTCACTTGCTGCCAAGTGAAAATTTATGCAGTTGCCGTAGGGAGTGAAGGATTTTTCTTATCTTTACACACTCTTTACACTGCTTTCCTGTACTTTTCTGCTCCCTTCTGCTCTTTCTCTCAGTTGAACCCTTTCTAAACTCGCAGCTAAGCTGTTCATAATGAACGCATGTGTTCAGCTTCCTACTGCTTCTCTGTCTCTCACATAGATTGAGTTTCTATCTGCTTCTCTTTCTCTCATTTTATTTGATAACTTCTGCCCCTTCTCCTGGCACTGCCACACCCCTTTTTGGCACTCGGCAAACACAATGCAAATCGTTCACCTTGGCAAAAAGTATTCAATAAATTCTCGAAAAGTGCGTTCGAGTGTGCAATGCACTCGAAAAGCAACTGAGCGAGAGAGGGAGAGTGCAGTAGAGAGGTAGCAGGACAATACAATGACACTTCAGCACGCACACACACGCACTCGCACACTCACATACACACTTGGCACACACTCGACAGCCAGAGAGCATAATAAAATGGGCAAAATAATGAGCATTCAATGGAGAGTGGCAAGGCAGCTCTGCCAGGCAGGCAGTAGGACACAATACCTCGGCCAGGTAGCACACACACACATACACACACATGTGCGTGTGTGTGCGTTAAGCTAAATTGATTTTGATTGAATGTGATTGAATTGCACATTGAGTAGAGAGATTGTCAGTCAAGCATGATGAGCGCATAATCAGTGCAAGCATAATGAAGTTAAGAGAGAGAGAGAGAGGGGGTAGAGGTACCTTTCCTTCCCCCAACTTGTAGAGGAAGCTGCCCCCTCTACCCCCCCCCTCACTTCTGCTTGACTAGGAAGTGCCCCTGCCCCCTTGCTTCACTTCCTTCCTGCCTTAATTTGCATGAGGAAAATACAAACCAAAAGAAAAACCGTATAAAAATTGAATTTCTATTACCAAATTACACGGCAATGGCCTAGCATAGCCATTAATTCATGGCCAACAAGCCGTGGCCAGCAACAACAGCAACAACAATTGCTTTGAAGTTGACCATAAATAAATCCAAATCGCTGTTGAAAGCGGCCCGTGTAAGAAGCGTCAAAGTTTACCTACACCTTAACCTTTTATCGGCTTAAATCAAAAGCCAAATGTGGCGGGCAAAACTGACGGAAAACAGGCGTTTAATGGCCGAAAGAGTGTATAGAAAAGGCTGCATGTTCTTTTTAATTTATGCAAGACAACGACAGCGACAGCAACAACAACAACAACACGAGTAATTATGATAATAGAGCAAGCTGAGCAGTGCTGAGCTCTACCGGCTACAGTAGTGAGCAAAAGGTGTTGGACGCGGCTCTCCCTCCCTCCTCTATCTGTCTCCCTCGCTAATGCAATAATGATGGGTTAGGGTAAAGTGAGGTAAGGTAAGTTACCGATCTACAATCTCTTGGCCTGATCCTGCACCACGGAAAGGTAACTCTAATTGATGTTGCCAGAAAACCTTCCTTCTTTGTTTGGCCCAGCAAGGTGTTAGCATATTTTCGTAATCAAATTCTGTAACAATAAAAGCGAGCTCAGGTAGAGCAGAAAGAGAGAGAGGGACAGCTGACAAGGTGCCCTGCGGGGGCTGCTCGCTTGGAAAAACAGTTGTTACTTTTCCATTTATTGTGCATTTAAGAAAAGAGCCCAAAAAAGAAGAAGATGGAGAATTAGTTGAAGTGCATTCAATGAGTTGCGCCTTTGGCTCGATGAATTTATTGAAATGTTGCCTTTTGTTCATTGTTATTCTTCCTTCTGCATGCTTGTTAGAGCCTTATAGAGCCAGTTGTGTCCACTTGAGTGGCATATGCATGAATTTCATGCTGGAAAATCAAACAGCTGCTGAAGTGGCCCGTTTGCAAAGGGAGAGAGAGAGAGAGAGGGGTGCAGAGAGATGTGGGGGGAAACCACCCTAGAGTGCAAACCACACGCAATGCCAATCAGTGACGATTACTTAAAAATGCTATGCGGTTATGCCAGCTAACCGCAAAAAACACGAGAGAGAAGAAAACTATAGAGGGAGGTAGAATAGATTGCTATAGGAGAGAGTAGGTAACTATAAACAGAAAGAGAGTTGGCAGATTGACTGGGGTTCAATTGCAAAATGTTGCATAGGTCTAAGGGTTGCCCCTTTACAGTTTGACTAGCTGCAGTCTTTTTACTGCTTGTAATCGATATCATATAAAGCTGCCTTTGAATAGAGTGGAACGAGTTTATTGATGATATCATAAAGAGCCTACTGACAGCAGTTAGTTCAATAGGTAACTGAATACATATATAGAAGACTTCCTTTTCAACAGTTACTCAATGCATAAAGTCATCAACCTTAGAGCTGAAGCACAACCATAATTGAGAACAGCTAGATACTTATCTAGTTCATGCTCAATAGCCATCAAAACATTAGCTCTGCCAGTTTCAAATATCTCTTCATATATCTCTTCATATATCTCTTCATTTCTCATCTCTCCTCTTTCTCTCAACTATATATCTCTATATATCTGTCACGTTCAGCGTTTGTTGCAATCGAGCTGTAAATTAGTTTGGACTTGCTCTATTTGAATATTTTGTAGACATTTTTCTGTGTTGGCCGCCAGCTAATTTGACAGTTTTATGCCACACCAAAAAGTTCGACATAATCCACACACGTGCTGAGGCTTTCAAGACGTCCGATCTACAATATAGAGAATGAAGGAGGGGGGAAGAGGGAACTACTTTATGACATTTTCAGAACACGCGTCTCTGTCTGCCCCGCGGTGTATTTGAAAATTTATGAACTCAGTTTTTCCTTTTTCAGTTAATGTGGCAGTAGAGTCAGAGAGAGGAAGGGAGAGAGAGGGGGAGAGGGAGAGGCACTACTTACCTAGCAGCTTGTGGCCCCCAAAAACCCATCGTAAAATGATTTTAACATTTTTTTCCACTAATTTCGTTTTATGCCACAAGCTACACAACAGAAGAAAACAAAGTATGTAAAATCTTTATAGTTTATAGTTTTCTGCTCGGTTTAGTTTTGATATGCCGTGTCTTCTGCTTCTTCTACTGCTGGAAATTAGACAAGAGCATTCGCTGGAAAATCCTTTGTTTAGACACACACACACGCACACACGCACAGATGTGGCATGTGGCATTGTCTATGCGTATATCGCATGTGGTATAGCTTATGCTCGATGGTGGTTTTATAGACAATTTTTAACGCCGCTCGACACGTTTTTTTGTGGCTCACTCTTTGCAGCTCACATCTTTTTATAGGTGTAAAAAAAAGGGGTCATATCAAACGCTTTTTAAATTGAGCTGTTTTCCATTTTTCCACTCATTTTATGGGAATTTTTGGAACTTTTTATTTGATGAGTTTATTAGAAGATATGCAGATGCCAAGTGTAATGAACTTCAAGTTTAGAAATGCATTTAATAAGTTCATCTGAAAGAAATGTTTGGAAGTGTTAAGGGAATGTCTAGGATGGGGGAGAAACGGGAAAACGAAAGAGGGTACCAAGTTGAGGGAGTCTAACTAAGCGGGTCTAATTGAGGTTACCTAGTTGAAGGTACCTCAATGAAGGTAACTATCTAAGGGAACCTAACTGAGGGAGTCTAACTGAGGGGAGCCTCAGCGGACCGAGCTGAGTGTATCTAGCCGAGTGTGCCTAGTTGAAAGTAACTAGCTAAGATTAGCAAGTTGAGGGTACCTAACTGAGAGTATCTCACTGTGACATTGTGTACAGCAGAGTGCAGACATTTCTGGCCACTTTTTAACTAAACTTTGGCTACTTTTTGTCTAGTTTTTGGCTAGACATCTCGAGTAGTTCAAGTTTTAAAACAGTTAACAACTGTGGCTACTTCAACTGCCTTTACAACTCTCTCTACTCTCTATCTCCTACTCCCCACACCTCTCTCTCTATTCTCTCTTCTCTCTTCCTCTCCCTCTCACTCCCACTCCCTCTGTCTCTCTTCGCTAATGCATACAAATCCTTGTGGAAGCCATATGAAGCTCAAACAGCTCAACATACGCGCCGCAGCACATGACGAGCTGTTGATAACGATGATGTTGCTCGTTGCTGTTGTTGTCGTCAGTTGTTGCTGCCAGTTGTTGTTGTTGTTGCTTGCCTGTTGTTGATGGCTAGACCAAAGCAGAGCCCCCAGTCTCTTGCCCCCTTGCACAGCTAAACTATTTGCCAGGCTGCCCAGTTCGTTTTGTTGATTAGTCGGTTGAGGGAGGTTGCTGTTGTTGTTGGCTGTTTTGCTGTTGGATTGCGCCGTTGAAAGCTTTTTTTTGCATATTTGCATTACATTTTCCTGGCATGGCATGTGCCACAGCAGCAGCAGCAGCAAAGGCAGCCAAGGCAGGCGAAAATTTATATTGAGTCGAGCGTAAAAATAACAAAGCAGAGACGCGCAGACGGCATGAAAATAAGTGAAATTGTTGTTTACTCAAAAACGGCGCAATGGAATTAAGAAGATGGGGGGAGGCACAGAGAGAGAGAGAGAGAGAGTGGCAGCAAAGTGTGTGGCAAAGAGGGAGGGAGGGAAGTCAGCAATATGGAGCATAAATTACAACAATGCATGCAACGATGTCGGGCCATTTAATTATGCTCATCAATTTGCAGGCGCAGTTTGCCACAGTCGAAGCAAGCTGCAAGTTGCTGCTGCTGCAAGTTGCTGTTGCAAGTTGCCGTTGCACCGTTGCAGTTTGTTTTTGGCCATAAATCTTAACGAGGCAGCCGCTGCACTCAAAATTAAATGCACTTTAAGAGAGGCGCAATTAATTTCGTGTCTACTTAGGAAAATCAGGGGAAATCAAACGATCTCTACATATATAGTATGGTGTAGAGCGTCCTATATACATGTCTATGCACATGTACTTGCATTAATCATTGCCCTTGAATGTGCGTGTGTGTGTGTGCGAGTGTGTGTGCCAGAGTGCCTTCAAAATGCTTGAGAATTTTAAATGCTTCGCTCATTGCGCTGCTAATCTGTTGATTTAAAATTAGAAAGCAGGAGAATTATGAGCAGGGTAGAGCACACACTATCACACAGACAGACACACACACACACACATACATACATATATATATATATATCTGTCTGTCTGTGTGTCTGCCTCAGCCACTTAGAAAGGGTGTTGAAGCGACGCCAAGACGCCAAATTCAACTCCAACTGCAACTGCAACTGCAGCTCATTGACTCCAGCAATTTTCCTCTACTGAAGCCATTTTCCTGCACCAAAGAAAACTCTTTGTGTAACGCAGAAAAATGCAGAAAAACTGTTTATCTTTTGTTTAATTGTTTTAGATTTTAATCTGGCAATATAAGACGCGTGCAGCGACTGGCGACATATGGTTGAGTTTGCCAGCCATTTTAGTGACAACTTTATTAGTTTTGTTTGATGTGTGTCGAGGAGAGAGTGTGTGTTGAAGGGTGTGTGTGTGTGTACTGGAGAGTGACTTGGTATGTGTGTTGTGTGTGCACTTTGTCTGCAGTTCGCTGCCTTATCGTTTGACCTGCTATGCGGCGTCGCCTTTATGCTGCCAAACTAATTGAAAACGGTTGTCAGCGACTGTAAACACAGAAACAGACTGACTTGTCTGTCACACTGTCTATATCTCTTGTAGTCCCAGTGTTAGACTGTCTGCCTGTTCGACTGTCTGCCCCTACGACTGTATGTCTTCTCTCTACATCTGTCTGCTCTGTATGTTCGGCTGTATGATCGTCTGTTTGTTCTGTATCGCTCTGTCTGTATGTATGTTCGTCTGTCTGATTGTAGGTTCTGTTCTTCCATGTTGGTCTGTCTGCCTCTCCGACTGTCTCTCGGCCTTGCCTGTCTGTTTATTGGACTGTCTGTCTGTTCGACTGTCTCTCTATTCGACTGACTGTCTGTTTTTCTGCTATGTATGCTTTGTCTCTCTCTGCTTTGTCTTTCTGCTCTGTCTGCCTGCTGTGTCTATCTGTCTGTCTGTCTCTCAGTCTCTCCGACTGTTCCCCTAGTCTGCCTTCTTCTGTTTCTCTGGCTCTACGACTGTCCCCCTTTCTTTCCCTCCGACATTCCGCCCGTCTGCCTGTTTATCGACTCTGTCTGCTTGTCTTCTCATTGCCAATAAATGTGTTAGTTGAAAATATTTTGTAGAGCTGATAACGGATGCGCTGGCGACAGCGACGGCGTGTGGAAATCGCGCGACGAGTGATTTATGCCGGATAGGCCCAACGCATTAGCCGCACAGATCTAAAGGCATTTTTGTAATAGTTGTGGGTCTGCAGGGCGCTAGAAACGAAGTGCGAAAAACAAGTGCAGAAGAAGGAGTAAAGTAGAAGGAGGAGAAAGAGCAGAAAGAACAGGCTGCTTTGCCTGTTCTTTGAACTTTACAATAAGGTTGATTGCATTCTACGTACTCTATAGCAGACACACCTAGAAAAACTGTAGAGCTCTAGGAAGAACTCGAAGAACAACAGCAGCAAGACAATCCTTTAGGGAGCTACAGCTACACCTACTATAAAACAAAAGCAAAACAATAATATTTTCATAGATTCGAAAAAAAGACACAGGGAATGCAACAGAATGAAAAACGTTGCTTGAACGGGTGTCAATTCTTGTGAAAAATGACAAGAGCAATGTGGAAAAACTGACGATGAGAAATGTGCAAAGAGACAGCAAAGGAGAGACAGAGAGAGACAGTGAAAGATAAACGATGCAGAAGGCAGAAGCCAAAACGCAAACTGTCATGCAGAGAGTTTGAAATTACAAACTGTTTCCAGAGATGAGAGTCTGAGGCCTCAACTCGCTTTATCTGCTGCTATTTGAGACCTCAACAAATATTTTGATGCATTCAAGATTCAAATGGGAATTCAGGTAGCACAAAAGTAAAAAGAGGTGCCAGGGGGAGGGGACTGAGGGTCGGGGGTGCCTAATTAAGGCATTTGACTAATCAGCTTTTTGGCATCGTAGCCAGACGACGCTGTCTTGTATAGATAGAGATAGAGACTGAGTTAGACCTAGTTAGCTGCTTATCGCAGATCAAATACAAATAACGCTATATAAATAACATACGTGTTCCCAGCCCTCCTCCCCCCTCCTTTGGTTGTTCCAATCAATCATTATCTTTATGAGACCAACATATGTTTTCCAATGCTTTGCCATGTTTGCTCACTATCGATACGAAAACAAACTCGACGCATTTTCGCTTTGATTTATAACAAATCTCTCTCTGTCTCTCTCTCTCTCTCTCTCTGTCTCGTGTTGTCTCTCTCTGTCTGTTTTTGGGGCTTTCGTTTTGATTTAGTTTTTATGCAAATCATATTTATTTGATTATTTGTGATTTAGTGTGCGCCTGATTTACAATCGACAGTCGACTTTATTATGCCTTCTTGCTCGGGGCTGCAACGCGCATATCTCTGGCTCTAAATCATTTTAATTGTTGTCGTTCGTGTTTTGAATTTCGTTGCATGTCAGCAGAGTACCCCTCTCCTCCTCCCTCTAGGCTCCTCCCCCTCTTGCTCTCTCTGTGAAGTTTTGTGGGTGCGTGCGTTGTGTTTTTCACGTGGGATTTGTGTGGATTACCGCGTCGAGTGTTTGCTGCGGCTGCAACTTGTGTGTGGATCACAGAACTTTGCATATGAATGCAGGCAAGAGTGTGCGAAGAGAGGGGGCAGGAAAGAGGAGGAATGGAGGGGCTTAGGGGCAATTGTTAGAAAGCTTTTTCTCTCTCTCTCTCTCTTTCTATTCGTTAGGGGAGTTTGCATACGAAATGCGGTTTTATAGAAAATTATCGAGATCATTGTTAAAAGGTGGAAAGAGTTCTAAAGTTTGATAACAATGCAACACCTTCTTTTGAGGTTTTGATAGAGAGACAGTAATGGGATTTAGGGTTTTAATGTGATATATTTAAGGGGCTTGCTTTGATTCAGAATGACTTAGGTGAATTACTAAAAGGAATGACTTAAGGGAATGACTTAAGTGCCTAAGATCATTCATCTGACATCTCTAACTTTATATAATATGTTGTTGTAAGGAGAATTTACAGTCAAAGTTCATGATAAAGAGTTTGTGTGGAACTTAAACTTGCTAAACATTCTCTATGATGCTTATCACAGATAGATTTCTTATCTATTATATCATACCATCTTTATTTGTTTAGCTTTTGTGGGTGTAGAGACTCTTGTATGTGGATGCCCTTCTTTGATTAGGAATGACTTGAGTGCTATAGAAGATGTGGGATGCAAGGCTAACTTCATAAGAAAATAATCTATATAGTTGTCTATTATATGTTTCCTTATATAGTTTAGAGACTGTTGATCTATATTAATCTCCCTACAATCTTAATCATATAAAGACATTTTATTTATTATTTCCCTTCTTATTTCTCGCTAGATATCTCTAGAACCCTGTTACCCATTGTTATAATCCTTTGACTTTCACTTTTTCTGGTTATATAAATATCTCTTCAATCTTGTTTCCCTTCATCTGCACTCTATATCATGTATGTCTATCTAATGTATGTATATCTAACTAAGTATCTCTAGACTTCTGTATCCCTTTCTATGTATCCTTACATGGCTTTCATTCCAGTCTAGCTCCTTTTAGATCATCATAAGTACTCTCTACCAATTTTCTTTGCCAATCTTAACTAGTCTATATAGTCCTGTTTGCAACTTACCATCTTGGCTTTATCATGTGCGCTCTTCGACGTATCCTTTTTGCGCTTATTCGCGCTCTCCATGGCGCCAAAACGATTGTATTGAAACAGACGACCCATTTAACTGTTTTTTAATAAACCGTCTTGTTGTGGCTGCACTTGTAGTTCGTTGTGGTTTTTGTTATGTGGTTCTTGTTGTTGTGGTTCTTTTTGTTGTAAACTCTCGTTGGTTAAAGTTCCTTTTTGTAATTTTGCAAAATATGCAAAAGTTTTGTTTGAAACGCGCGCGTTGAGTCTCGGCAACTTATTGCGTTGTTGCGTTGCGAGGGCGGAGTGCGGCGAATTGAGGCGAGTTGAAAGGCGCAGCGAGAATTGATGCGATCAGCGCGACGTGCGCAGAGGGAATGATGGGCAACAACTGAATGCAGTGTAAAGAAATACAACGGAAAATGAGCACGAGCGCAGCAGCGGCAGAGGCAGAGGCAGCGGCAGCGGAGAGAGAGGCAGAGAGAGAGCAGAGCGGCAGGCAGTCGGCAAAGCAACAGTCAGTCAGTCAGGCAGGCAATAACAACAACAGCAAGGGGCAGCAGCGACGGCGACGTAGGCAGCGACGGCGGCAGAGATACAAATTTCATTTGAGGGCGGCAAACGTTGAGGTTCATGCAACGCTGACGTTGCTGCTGCTGCCACAGCATTTACCGCTAGCTCACTGTACTGTTTTGAGCACAACCCACACACACACACGAGCAGGCCAGCTAGAACTAAAGAAAATACTCTAACTCAAATCCAGACACAGAGACAGAGAGCGAAGGCACACAGACACAGAGCTCACTCAGAGTGTAGAAGGGAGAGATGGAGGCAGACGTAGAAGTAGGCAGAAGGGAAGCAGAGAAAGCACTCAACAAAAAGCGAAATGAGAAAAATGTACTATGACCAAAATACACTGAAAAACAAGCCGCAGTCAAGTTGTGTTGAGTCTTGTCTGCCACACTCGGAGTCTCATGCTGATTTCTGACTGTGACTGTGCCTGTCTTGCCCTCAACTGCGAGGTTGAAGGGTGGTTGAAAGCGTCTCGTCAACAAGTTGGGACTGTGCTTGAAGTGGATGGAGGGGGAGGAGGGGGGTGAAGAAGAGAGTGTAAGCGGAGCTGGCAGCGCGGACACTGACAGCGCACGTTTCATGCATTTGACCAGGCGGCGCATTACGTACTACGCCACTGTTGATGTCTGTTTACAAGTGACGCCTCTGTCTCTCTCACTCTCTCTCCCTCTCCTACTCTCTCTCCTCTGCTCTCTCCTTCCCCCTCCCTCCTCTCCCATCTTACTCTGCCTCTGCCACTGTCGCAGTGTGTGCTCCACATTTCACGTTCTTCATTTGCCTCTGCTGCACATTTCATTTCAGTCTCTTGCCTATTTGCTTAACTCACCCCCCACGAATATCAGCCACGCCCCCCTCTTTCCCCACCCACCCCCCACTGCCTGGCAAGCTGCAGCATCAACGTTTTCCTTTTCCTGCGATTTTCCTCTGTTTCCTTTGCTCTTTTTTTGCGCTTTTTTAGTTTTGCGCTGAGCGTAAAATAAACACAAAAACTTTGCAATCTCATTCAGCGAGCGAGCTCTGCGTCTGCCAACTTCAGCGTTTTATTTGCACAGCTCCCCCTTTCCCTACTTCCACCTCTACCTGCTCCTCCCCTCTCTGCTGCTGCTTCTACTCTGCCTTGCTGCATGTGTCCGTAATTATCATTATCCTTTTGCTACTCTCGTTTTGCGCTTTTCATTTCGCTGTTTATGCGCCCCAACTATGCCACTTTAATTGAAGTCAATTTTTTGTACTTTGCGGCTGCCAGTGGCAACTTTTGCTGCTGCCACATCTCAGACAGCAGCTCCTCTCTCTCTCACTCCCTCTCTCTTTGCACCTCCTACAGTTGCCATTTTCATTGAAAATTATTCTGCAACTTATTAGCACCTCCGGAAATTATGAGTTTTCTGAAGTTTTGGCGTTGCCCATTCAGGTTTTTGTGGCTTGTTTACGAGAGAGCTTGCCGCATTTTTAATTGAGTTGCCAACGCAGTTGAGGCAAGGATGAGGAGGAGCAGAAGGAGTTGCCTTTGTTGCTTAATTAGCTCAACGAAATGGCCGAGAGAACATGGTCAGAGCAGCAGAATAAGGACAGCAGCAGCAGCTAGAGGAGTAGACTGAGCACTTTGCATGCGCTGTAAACATTGCGGTGCAGCTGCATAAGAGGGAAGGGAAGGGCAGAGGAGAGAGGGGAGTCAGTATGGCTTTGGGCAGTGGCTGCTGGTGTTGTTGCTTCAACGGCAGCAGGATGCACTTAATTGAAACAGTTTGCTTGGAAAAGTGTGCACAGTTTGGATTTACAGAGGTTGAAGTTGATGTTAAAGCTATCAAGTTTTTACGACTGCCAGACAGAGGAGGCAGAGATAGAGAGAGGGAGAGGGAAAGAGAGGGAGAGAAGAGTAAAGAGAGAGATAAATACATAAAGAGATGAAGATATAGTAGTGGAGAGGAGTAGAGAGGCATAGAGAACTAGTAGGAAAGACAGAGCTCCAAGTGCTGCTTATGCAAGCTGAATGTTTTACTTTTTTTGACAAATCTGCAGCTTAAAGAGCACAGAGAAAGGGAGAAGGGAGTGATGAGAGATGTGTAAGGTAGAATTTAGAGTTTTATTTTATTTAAAGTTGTTCCTGAGCATGTTGAGAAAGTTTTTAATAACACTTCTTGATCAGTTTCATTGCCTGATGAGCTTTTAGTTCACTCTCAGCGGTACTTCCTCTCTTTACTTTTCCCTCTCTATCTCTCTCTTCCACCTATCTCTCTCTTACTCTCTATCTCTCTCTTACTCTCTATCTCTCCTTCTCTCTCTCTCCTCTTTTACCTAACTCAGTTTACAAAAATATTATCCGATTTAGTTTGATTCCAGCTACACTTAAAACAAACAGCAGTTCACTGACTGAACTTCCTTTCTATTTGATAGATGGCTGGTACTGTCTTCCTACTCCTTACTACCCTCTTCCCCCCTAGCACAGAGTACCCCATTACCCACAGCTGTTGGCAAACAAAAAACGCACTCTTTAAGCAGGTTACCTACTGGCAAATCTGAGCTTAAACTGCTTTAGCTTATTATTAATCTATTACTTTGTGCCGTTCAGCTGCTACAGGAAGTAAGGAACCCCTAAACAAGGGTAACTTCTGCATGTTATGGTAGATATACATATGTATATTGCAACCCGCATGGCAAGTCCCTTTTTTATAGCCCGCAACGCCCTCACTGGCAATCAAACTGCCGGCCAAACAAAGGAAAAAAATCAGAGCTAACTCGGCGTTATATGAAATATGCTTTCAAATCGATGGCGCTAAACCTCTGCTTATAATTAGATTATGACATTAATAAGTCGCCTTAACAAATGTTCAAATTCGCAGAGCAGGCAGAGAAGGGAGAGAGGAGAGGGGAGAACAAGAGAGCAGGGCAGAGCAGAGCCACCACCCCTTGATACTCAGCCCTCTTGCTGTTTTGGCAACAGTTGCGAAAATTGAATTTTCTACTGCGTTTTAGTATCAATGGTAAAAGCGTTTTGCACGACACTCCAAATGTCCAACATAAATCAACAGGAACTGAAACTCCTGAGCAGAGACTACACTAGACTGAACTGTAGACAATCTACTTTTATGGCACTTCGCATGTGATAGAAAGACTTTCATTATGTAGAAAGCTTTTCTCTTTTCATGTTGATTTGTCAAATTCTTGCAGACAATTGCAACATTTCATTTACTCTTTGATTTCAGAGAGACAGCTGTGAGTTCCCTGAACTGTCATTGCCAAGTCCCAGCACCCTCTCCCTCATCTCTCTCCACTCTTTCCTCCCTCTCTGCTCTTAATGTTTGTCAATTATTTGCAGTAATTTACCATATTTCTAAACGCTAACCTAAATTGTTTTTAATGGCCATTTGCACTTACACGGCTCTTGACTGCAATCGTTTGAGAGTTCCTTTCCCTCGTTCCCAGTCTCTCCTTCCTTCCCCCATCTAGCTAATGCCTTCATCAACGTTCGTGGCCATTTATAGCCTAGCCAAGCACTCTCAAGCCAAGCAGGATAGCTCTCTCTATGTTTCTCTACTTAATTTATAGCTGAAAATAAATGTTATTTATTTGGCTTTTAAAATCGACAACAGCAACAAATGACAGTTGGATTTGTCTACCTCCTTCTCTGTGTATTTGTAACTGGAGAACCAATGACACTTTTATAGAACTTGCTTAGTTTCCCATGACAAGAGGAACTTGGGAACTTTTGTCTTCTCCCAGGGTGGCGAGGCAAGTGTTAAAGATGTAGTTAAATCAATGCTACAACAACAATTAATTTGTTTAGTGTTTCGAGTGCATAAAACTAACCACAGGGAGTACCTAACTTGGTGCAAAAGGTGCCTAACTCATACTCGACGCATTTCATTTGCTTTTCATTGAGAAAATGGCCCGCGGTGTCTTTGTTTGAGCTCCACTCGCTGCCCCTTTACCTCTCCCTCCCACCTCTGCCTTCCACTCTCCCTCTCTCTGTCTCTGTCAAGTGTTTGGAACAATTATGTTTATAAATGATTTGTTAGGGTGGTCTGTGTTGGCTCTGGTAATCCTTCAATGCGATAAATAGCAGAGGAATCATGTGTGAAACCATTCAAATTGTAGCATTTAATAGCGATGGGACTGCAATGAAACCACATGCTTTTATAATGTTTGTAAAGTATAAAGAGCTCGAAAGAGGGAAACGGGGAGTAGGGTGTAGGTTAGGGTTGCCCTACAGCGACATTGCATTGGATTTTCAGTTTTGGAATTTTAGTTTATGACCAGCGGCGGTGAAGTTCAACAGATTTTTAATTGCTGTGCATCGCTTCGTTTAGGTTTTCCCAATGTTTTTCAATGTTGTTCTCTTTCTCTCTGTTTTGGTTCTGTTTCTGTTCTGTTTGTATAGTTTTCATGTTCAATCATAAATCATTTGGCCGCTACGGGGCTGGCCTGCCTTGTACTTGGGGCGTGCATATATTTTGAATAATTTTACATTTATTTTTTATGCATTTTCGTTTTCCGAATAACAAAATAAACACAATGACGATGTACGACCTGCATTTTAGTAGCTGCACTTGCTTATCTATGTTTTTGTGGCTTTAACTTGTCTCTTCTGTGCGCATTCCTTATCGATAAGTCATTTATCAAGAATTTGTACATTTTTTTTTGGACAGTTTCCCATCAAGTTTGCTTTGGCTGTGGGGTCGCCTTGGCAGCGCCTCATTTCTTGGAGCTGCAAGTTGCGGGGCCCGTCTCTGTTCTATTTGAATTTCTCACACGTTTCGTTACATTTCAAGTGGTGCGTTTTGAGCTCGTCTTTCTCTACTTCTTTCCTTTCTTCTGCTTTCCCGCCCACATGCGGCAGAACTTACAAAGTGCAGAAGCAGCAGCACAGCACAAACAATTATATGACGCATAAATTAGGCACAGCCCGCGTTGAATAACTAATTTCCTGCAGGGCAATTACTAAAAAAGAGACTACACAAAGAGCAATAGAGAAAGAGAGAGAAGAGATGTGAGAGAGAGATAGAGAGAGAGGGGGGCTTCGAATTAATAACTATCGCTGCACGATTCAATTCAAGGCAGACGGCGCTCTGCACTACAAATGAGCTGAGCTTGGGCTTCTCTTTCTCTCTCTTTGTTAATGCTTCATGCTTGCATGCATGATACATTTAATCGCTGGAAAAGTGGAAAAACCTTAACAGCAAAACGTGACAAAATGCCAGTTGGGCATTAGCAAGAAGTGCCCGATAAGGTGCAGGGACTGTAACTGGTTCTGACTCCGATACGAATTCGAATTCAGCTTCGGTTTGTGGTTTTATTATTTACCTAAGCACTTGAAAAGTACAAATAAATCGTAATTGGCGTGCGAGGGGTTTGTTTTGGGTTTCAGTTTTGTTTTTTATATATGCTAGAGATCGTGTAGCATTTTATGTGCATGCACATTAAATGGAAAACCCTCAAATGAAAATGAAAACAGGCAAACGTAGCGTGGCGTTTGCGGTTCTCTTTTGTTCCAGCGGAACGGAAGTTGCGATGGGTTATCGCAACTGGAAAATCTATTGATAGAGCCGTGTCTGATAGCAGGCAGGCAAGGCCAGACAAGGCAGGGTAGGGCAGGCAAAGCAAGCAGGCAGGCAGAGGAAGGTGCTACTGTCGCCGCCTCAACTCAAGATGCGGCGATAGCGTACAGTGTGAACAGCTGCCAAAACTCTCTCTCTCTCCCTCGAGGGTTTTAACGCTCTGCGTGACGAATCTATTTTAGCGATAGTCCTTAACAAATGCTCAAAATTGGATGATAAATCTAAGCTGAGAAATATTTATTATCAGCTTGTCAGGCGGGCAGCCTCTTACAGCTCTCCTTGCTCTGCCCGTAACTGATAGTTTGCTCACTCTGTGAGCTCATTAGGCTCTAGAGTGCCTACAAAATGCTGATATACTTTAGTGCCTTAGTGACCCATTTATGCGTGCGCTGTAGCTAAGCCTGCAAAGAGATAAATGAACTACAAAAGATGCGCACAAATCATATGTAATGACTGCCAGGAGGAGGAGAAGGAGAATCAGAAGGAAGAGGAGCTCAAGCAGGCAGACAGACTGTGTCATACGAGAGCCACGGGACGTCTGAAACAAATGTGTGACAATTTCTCAAAGGAGCACACACCCCTTATGCGCTCATTCCTCCAGCTTCAGCTGCAAGGTGTCACGGCCAAGTGACAATGTCACACTTGCCGCTTCAACATAAAAAACATGCCTGATATGAAAGCACGACGATGAGGCACAGCAGAGAACGCAAGACAAGGCAAGGCAAGGCGAGGAGAGCAGACTCTACTCATTGCTGCAGGACGTGCTACACTTGTATGTGTCTGCGTGTGCGTCTGTGTCTGTGTGCAGCATGTAATCAGAATGAAGACATGTGCATTCAGGCTGCCACAGACTCTCTACAGACTCCAGACCCATGACCCGCCAGCCTCGCCTGCCTCGCCCAGGCTCGTTATCCTTTTCCGCCGAAAACGAGCTGCCATTTGGCTTGACTGTCTATGAAATTAATGGCCAGCTGCCGTCGTGGCAGTATTTAAATACTGCCTGCCTCTTTGCCTTAAGGAAATTTGATATTTTTCCTAGACGCTGCTAGAGGAAGTCATTTTCGATATGGGCGCCGCGTTGTATTTGTTTGGAATTAATGAAATTTAGACATAAAAATGTAATCGAACAAGCAACCAGTGGGCGAGGGAGGGGTAGAAGTGAGAGAGGAGAGGGAGAGAGAGAGAGAGAAAGAGAGGGAAGTGTGTGAGTGCTATACTGTATCCTGTTTGATGTGTGGCCCATGAGGGTAATCAGCCAGAATTGAGTTATCCTAAACGACATTAGAGCATATGTCAAGCCTTATAAGCGCAGTGGCATCAACGCTGGGCAGGGCTGTCACAGTTGGACAAACTTTGGCTTTAGTTTTTTACATTCTTTGTTTGCACTTTGCTTGAACAGTTGCTGAAAATGTGAATAAAGCAAATGATGTTGACAGAGTGCAGTTGAATGCTTTTAAATAACTAAAAGGAGGTTAAGGGTTACAGGAAACCCATAGGAACTTAGCATAATGCAATGATAGCTAAGCTGAATCAATCAACCTGTAATTGGCTTTGTCTAATGTATGTAGAACACAAATTGAAAGATGTAGAGAAAAAGAAAGTTCTGCTAAAGGTTTTTTTACACTTTATCAAAAGTATTTATACTTTATGGGTTCGTAGATGTCTTCATCTGTTTCCTGCTCTATTATGCCCTCTAGCCAGAGCCTCAAAATTGTCAGAGTGCAAGAAATACATATCAATATACACTCCTTATATGATGTCTCTCTTCTTTAATCCCTAGCCAACTTTTGTGACACAATTATAATACCCTCTTTGTCGGCTACGGATTAGGAACGTCATACTTTTTGACTGTATTGCTACTGTTTTCTGGAATGCCACATAAGCAGCTAGACACACGCCTCAGAGCTGATCTAGTTCTTTGGATAGGTAAGTTTAAGCCTGCACTCCTACAAAATCGCATCAAGGTGACGTCACTGAGAACTGATGGATGAAGATGAGCACCCCAACAAAGGTGAGAAAGCAAATCCCCTAATGCGATTTTCAAGTGGAAAGCAATAAGCAACGAGGCCTCAACTACCTTGAGAGCTAGAGAAAAAAAATGATGCCATGCGAAACAATGCTAAAAACTAGCACAAAGAATATGAGAAGAGAGGAAGGGAGAGAGACTGTGTAAAGAACAACGCCAAATGCCAGACAGTCTAGAGTACACATTGTGAGCCTTGAAGTGTTCCGTCTAGCGTATATAGAACCGATGTCAGTGCGGGAATAACCTAGACAGACAAGAGAACAGGGAGAACGTTACGCTTCAGTGACAAATGAAATTTTGGCAAGGGCGACAAGGACGAGAGAGAGAGAAGGAGGGAGAGTGAGAGAGAGATGGATGAATGAAGTTCATAGTGCAGCGGGCAGTTAATGACGTTGCATTTGAGAACAAAACGAGAAATAATGAGTTTTTCTGGCCTTGCCGACGGCCTGAAGAGCGTTGCCAAAGGACGCGTCGTGTTGTCTATCAACCGCAACATGTACAAAGAAGGGAGAGGGGAGAGGGAGAGACAATGAGAAAGAGGGAAAGGAAGAGAGCTGAGCAGAATCAAAGTCAATTCGTATGAGGCAGCTGCTGATCTTTGTTGCCGTGTTCTACCTGTGCTAGCTACAATGGCCAATTTAAACGCTGCTGTCAGCAGGCAGTCCCGCTGCCTCTGCCCCTACCCCTGCCTCTGTCCTTACCTCTACTCCTGCTCTTACTCATCCTGCTGTTTGTCCTTCGCGCTTCTTGGCCAACAATAGGCGCGCAAATTAAAAGAAAATACAACAAAATTTCATAAACTGCAATTGATAATTAATAAACTACATGGGTGCCTGTGTCAAGGTGCCTATGCCCCTCTACCTCTGCCCCGTTTTTTCCTTTCTTCTTCTCCCTCCCCTTCTCTCTCTGCTTCTCCTTTGTCAAAACTTTGTCCGACAGCTGTCATAAGCAGCGTGAGCTACACAGCGACAGCAAGTTGTCAGTCAGTATCTTTGATATACAAAGCAGACCAATTAACCCCCTTCGACTTGAAGCGTGTGTTCCCCCTTCACCCTTCCCACTGCGCTCTGCCTAAAAGTATTTTCGTATTTGTGTTTATTTTGGTAATTCAATGCATCATTTTAACCCTTTCTTGCTGCTAAATGCGAGCGCTGCCTTGCGTAAATATTTATGCAGCCCTGCCTGAGCTCACTGACTCCCTGACAGTGCCTGCGAGTGCCTTAACCAGTCAGAATCTCCCTCAACCACTCACTCAGTCCGTCAGTCACTCACTCACTGAGTTACTCAGCTCTTTATAGACTCTGTCAGTCACTGTATCTCGTGTGTGTGTATCTTGTATCTGTATCTACTATTTGCATAACTGCAGCCCGCATCTAAACAGCATTTGGCAACCCTTGCGAGCACTTTTCCATTTTTCTACATTGCCAACTGTTTGCTTAGCCACGGCGCCAGTCTCAATTACTTTATTGACGTCGCCGTCTCGCTGTATCTGCAACTGTGAATGTATCTGTATCTGCAATAGTTGCCACCATAATTGTCATTCGATTTCAATTGCATTTGCAACTTTTGCATCTTTTCTTGGCATTCTGGCAATGCTGATTGATGGCTCTGGCTGGCAATTCAATTGTCAATTGGGACTTAATCAAATTGACTTATGTAAACAATGCACAAGTTGAAGATTTTTGCAATTGAAACCGAGTCGAAATGTCAAGAGAAATATGATTTACGAGCCATGCTGACAGTGCAGACAATGGAAATTGTAATGGAAATGCGAATGCAGATACAGAAAGAGGAGAAGTAGAAGAAGTATCTAGCATAGCTGGTGAATTGCATTGTGAGTTGACAATTGATTTCTTTTCAATTCCCTGGCTGCAGTTGGCCCATCACCAAGAGGGTCCTTCAGCAGACTAGGCACTGTCAACCTTTGATTAGTTCAAGAATGCCAGATTCAATTATTATTGATGCTCCAATTGTTTATACTTTAGTTGCGACCCACTGCCACCCTCACTGCGACCCACTTCGATTGTAGCAAGCGAAATAAATCAAGAGAGTCAGCTGAATGTATATAAATTATGATTATATGTATTATCGGTAGGGATCAAGCAAGTTATATAAACACAAAAGTGTCGACGAAGCGGCAAACCACATGAAAAATTGTCATTAGGCAGCGCACAGAAAATTGCCAAAAGGCAATGCCAAAAACCAGAAAAACGCCAAAAGTTAGCTGCGGTTTTTCATGTTGGTTTCCAAAAAAAAAAAAAACAGCAATACAGACACACACCATACACATACCACACACACATGTGGGAGTCCTTGCGAACACATAAATCATCTCACATTGCGCGCTGGCTACGCATACTCGGCATAAGGACAAATGTTGATGATGACAAAGCGCCATTAAAGGCACATTTACACAGAGCTACAGGGCGACAACAGTAGGCAGGGGCAAAGGGAGGGAGTACGGGCAAAGGCACCATCCTCCTCTTTCTCCTGCTTGCTGGCACCTACTTCAAAGGGCGTCAAATTGCCATAAATCAAGCGCGACGTTTTGCTTATTATTTGCCGATTTTCCTGCTAAACTTTCAAAATCTCACACTGTGTGCGCGTGTGTGTCTGTGTGTGTGTGTATGTGGGGCAGTTTTATCAAGATTTGTGGCTAGTAAATGGCAAAGAAAAAGTCAATAGTACAAGGGCGACAATGGCAATTGATTAGGGCAGCTCTAAAGTTTACTCTAGATAAACTTTATTTAAGCTGCTCTTTAAATCTCAGCTAGTTATATCCTTCGATTAATGAAAATGGGCAATAAAGCGTGAACTAACTTTATGTAAATATATGCAACGGGCAGAAGAAGGTGTGGCAAACCACAAAGTATATACATTCTTAGTTAACATCAATATCGATGTCGTTTTATGCATTTTTGTCTGTATGAACGCGTATATCTCTGTAATTATTAGTGCTAGAGACAACAAATTTGACATGAAGTTACTTCTTGAACATACGCAGCATAAGCACCTTTCATAAATGGAATGCCAAGCCCAACGCCCACGCAAATGGGCGTGGGCGTAATTTACGTTTATTTAGTAAATACATTTAGTCTACAACTTTGCTGCGTGACTTACACCTAGATACATGCTTGACTTCTCTATATCTCCTTTTAGTTATGATACCTTTTACTTATTATTATTCACTTATTATTATTATTCACTTTTCTTTCATCTATTCTAGACCATTATTATGTTTCTCTATTAATAAAACACCCTCTCTCTCTCTCTCTCCCTTTCAATTTCTTAGCCCGTTTAATGCAAAACTGTGTGTGTCCTTCTATCAAAGGCTCCGCTTCCTTGTGCTGTGCCGCCTGATCGAGCAATTAGGAATGCTATTAGCGACCCACGCCCACAATTTCCACAATCAACAGGCCAACAGGTAAGTGAAGGTGCAGAGGCTCAAGGCGCAGGCGGTTCTTAACGTTTTCCTCTTAAATGAGCAAAATGAGTCGCGTCCTTGTCGGTTTTTCCTTTTGTCGGTTTTCTTGTGCGCTTCAATTACGTTTTTCATAATTTCCCACATTGTAAAATTTATTGGTTTTGATGGCTGGCAGTTTAGCAGTGCCTTCAGTCCAGTCCCGCCCAGTCCAGCCCAGCTAAGTCTGCCTCGACCATCATTGACTTCCGCTCCATTGGCTCAGCTTCAGGCGCTGTCCTGCTGTGCCTGCGGTCGCCTTTATTATTAATTGAAAGGTATTTAGCCTGAATTATTAAATTGATTTTTATTCATTTTTAGTGTTTGCCTGACTGTCTTTCCCTCCCTCCTCCCCCTTGCCACACTGCTTGCCAGGTTGACAGCTGACACTGTCAGAAGACTTTAATGGCTTTTCATTTAAAGCTTAAGCTGCAGATTCCCTGGAGAGTTCGCTGTAGAGTTCCTGCCCAGTGTTGTGTGTGTGTTTTATTTTTAAAAAGTTTTTAGCTTAAGCTCAGCTGCGCTGTGTCCCGCCCCTGCCCCTGCCTCCTGCCAACTGATACTAAGCTTTGCCATTAGCAAACTGGAAATACTTGACAGCATGCATGAGGTGGAGGAAGCAACAAGGCAAACATATGCCACATGCATTGCATGCCACTCAAATGAGTCATCAATCAAGTCCATTAGATAGCCACCGAACTTGACATTGGTTTAGCTTGCTCTACCTCGCTCTCTCTCTCTCTCTCTCTCTCAGGCAACCCTTGTGATCTCTCTCGCTCTCTCTATCTAGCCTCTTCATTCTGCATTATTGTGCAATTTTGCGCTTGGCCAAGCACTTCTGCAGGCAGACAGACACTCCCGCACAGCAATAACAATTTGACGCTCTTCTTATTGTTATTGCCTCGTGCTCCTTTGCATGACAGGACAACATTTGCCTGTCCTACTCCTCCTACTCCTCCCTGTCCTCCTTCTCCTCTTCGTGCTCAGCTGCAAACTGAAACTGCAAATGAAACTAAACATCAACATAATTTCCCAGCACTTAAAACCAAATGAAATTATGATTATGAAAAGAGAGAAACCCGATAAAAGTTTGCTGGATCAACCCCTGGCGGGGTGTGTACTACAAGAACACTAGGAAAAGATGCAGAGGGGTGGAGGGAGGGAGGAGAGCAGCGCGACGAACGCGTGCCGAAATGAAAACGTCATGTTTTCGAATGAAATTTTTGAATTGTGATGTTTTCTTTGGCTTGGTTGGCCCTGACGTCACAGAGAGTCGCTACTACCATCGCCACCATCATCTGCGCCCAACGCTGGGCATTAAATTAATTCAAAACGCTGCCAGGACACGCGCAAGCATTCTCTACCTCTCCTCTCCCCTCTTCGAGGCAGAGGCTTTTGTCTGATTGCCAAAATATGAAAAAAGAAACGAAAATTGATGAAAGCGCCCTCGATAGCGGTAAAGGTAGCACAAAAAAAGAAAGACTATACTTAGTGGAGGCAAAGGGAAAGGAGTAGAATGAGAGAGGGGGTGCAGAGAGACGCGAGGGGGCGTGGCCAACAGCTGAGCCGACGACGACATGTTGCCCATGGTCCTTGGGGATGCCTGCGGCGGCTTAGGGCGAGCACACGAATGGGGGAAAGGTGGCTAAAGGAAGCAGGTGGGGAGGTTAGGGCAGGGAAGGGGAAGTGGGGGGTCACACACACTTACTTTCCACTGTCACATGTATTTTCACTCACTTGCACTGTCGTATTTATTGTTATTGTTGCCAATACCCTGTAAATGGGGAAACTAAGAGGGTATATTTGCACTATTATGACTGTAAAGTGTTTTGATTTCGATTGGCATAATCAGAATAATTACACAACTATTTGACCCCTTTGGATATGGGTAAAAATATTAGGTTTATATATTTTTCGACAAAAATTTTGTAATTTAATTTAATGGGGTAGCATAAAAATTTAGACAAGAAGTTTACAACTACAAAACGATAAAGTTTTATGGGCCAGATCATTCTACAATTGAGACCATAAGTAAATTGGCATTCCACTTAAAAATCATTTGATTTTTAGCAAGGTTATAAAGATTTGAGATTTCCAAAATTGTGAAAAGTTGAGTTTTCTTGCCTTATTTATCACATTTTCACTCGTAGACACTTTTGGTTTGAATTTTAATACTAACTTTAAGGAGCCTCATTGATAGGAAACAAAAAAATTAAGTTTCTAAATTTTGAGAAAAAATTGAAATTTTTGTAAGGGGGTAGCATGCAAAATGCAGCAAGAAAATCAAAAAAGTAAATCCATAAATTTTTGAATGCAGCATTAATCTATTATTAAGACCATAAACAAAATGATAAACCAAATTAAAATCGCTTGAAATTTAAAAAAAGTTATGACTATTAGAAGGTTGCATAAAGGTACCAAAATCTGCTGTACCTATGGTATCATACAGACACCTACTATACTTCGACTCTATTTATTCCTCGCTTATATGTACTATATATATATGTAGATATATATAGATATAGCTCTTTGTATTCCTTTCTTATATATACTATATATATAGTACCTTAGCTCTTTCAATAATTTCCAGAGTATTCCTAAGTCTGTCAACACAAACAATGCATCGACTTACGATATTTAAAATATAATTTCGTTTGCATGCCGCACTTAATGGCAGTCAAATAAGCGTTTCCCTGCTGCCTGTATGGGGCAGCAGCAGGCTTCCCCTCCTTTCTAGATGCCCTGCCCTTCCCTGCTCCCCTTCCCTGCCCCTTATATATATGCTCTGCCCCCTCGTTACTGCCTGCCTGCATTTGTCGTTTACAAATTGGTTTTCGTGTTCAACTCGCATCTGTTTTGCCGTGCTGCATAATCACAGGCTACTCCACAGAGGGGAGCAGGCAAGGGAACGGGGTAGGTGAAGGGGGGTAAGTGGGAGTTGCTGAGCACTCGATGTGATCTGAGCGTGCTATATGCATGTACAGACATGTCTGTGCGTGTCTCTATGTGCGTCTGTTGCTTGTTTACCTCGACAGATAAGGCACGTGGCCTCATTTATCAACTGCGTTGAGTCGCGACTAGTTGCTGCAACAAGCGGCACATGCAACTATAGATGAGGCAATGCTGCAAATTGTTGCAAGTAGTCGATACCTACAGCAATGGGGTTGCTCGAGAGGTATTCCTGCTGATTCCCCCGTCATCCCTCGGGTTTGCCATAAATTTGGAATTGTATGTGGCAAAGACGTAAGTTGCCCCCCTGCCTGTGTGGCACGTCTGTTTAGCTACTTGGTAATTACAGTTATTATAATTTGTGTTGAGTGCTGTCCAGCAATTTGCTAGAGAGAGGAGAGGGAGGCAGTGCAGTAGGTACTGGGCATGGGGAGAAAGGCACTGCAACTTGGCTTTGGTCGCGGCATGCGGCTGTTCACGTGTACCTGCTTGTTTTACAGTCGACTGATTGCCCCCCTCCCTTCACTCTACCTATCACCCATTCTGCCTGGGACAACCCTGCATTGCCAGAGTTGCCATGGCTGCCCTGCGAAAACGATACCTTGTCAATTGATGCGCAGTATCTCACGCTTTTCGCTGCGATGCGAGGATTACGCGTTGCCATGAGCAAAACCCAATTAACTAAGCTTATTTCGCTCCAGTTGCAAAGGGGAGATGGAGTAAGGGGAGGGGGGCAGTATCATAATACAAATAGTTGATAGCTGATGTGATGTTTGTGCCCTGTGCTTGACGACCTTTTGCTGCCCTTCAACAGTTGCTCAATCAGTTTAGATATGAGCAAGATGATAAGAAGGCAGAGGGGGAGAGAGGGAGAGAGGGTGTGGGGTCTCTGAAGCACTTGAACTGCGCATAATTAATCATCATTTTGAATTTAGAATCATAGAACCGCCTACGCATAGAAACGACGAGGGCAACTAATCAACAGTGCCTGCGATTTGATATGCCACAGCAGCTTCAACTTCAATTGGGGCAGAGCGCACTACAAAAAGATGCTCAAACAAATTCACAATTTGTCTCAAGTGAGAAGCAGAGATAGACCGAGAGGCAGGGGGAGAGGGAGGGGAAGAGAAGAGACAGATAGAGAGACAGACAGACAGTCAGCTAGAGAGGAAGCGAGGCCCGCCAATTGCACACAAAGACGTTGGTCATCATTGGTATGTGGAGATGCCGCTGCCAACTGCACTTACAAATCAACAATGAGATCAACTCCGGTGCCTGCCCCCCCTTGAACTCGCGCTACAAGTGTGGTCTGCGCTAGCAGTGGGAGGTCCTATGGTCAGTCACAGACAGACAGAGAGACAAAGAGGCAGAGGGGAAGACCCTGCACTGGATATGCTGCACTTTTCATCATTCTCAATATGCGCGTTGATTGATAAGCGCTTGGCGGGTTATCCAGAGGGGGGCAGAGGGGGACTGAGAGGAGCAGCACGTAGTGACTCTTCCTCTATCCCTTTCCTTTCCCTTTATATACGAGTATGTGCGTAGTATGTGCGTATTTTGCATAATGTGCTACCCTCTACAGAGAGATACGGGTTAAAGAGGGTAGCCCGCTAATCCCCTACGCCTGTCATAAACATTGACATTGATGTTGATGTTGATGTTCGCTACCGTTGAATGCGACTGACAAGTGGGCGTGCCGGCCAACTACCCAACTACTCGACTACCCCCGTCCTCCTTCTCCTCGTTCTCGTTACGCGCCACAGCATCGTGAACTCGTTCCGGCGTATGCCCTTTAACGAGTGTATTCGTCATTCGAACAGACAGTTGACATTCATTTGAAACGTTTGCGCGCTTCATGAACAGCGCTTGTACCCCCTCTGCCTTTCACTGTCCCCTTCTCTCTGCTCTCTACCACCTTCTCTGCCTTCCTTCCTTACTCTACACTCTGCTTAACCCACGCACTGTCCCGATTCCACTGTTTCTTGCTCCGGGCTTTGCCTCGTTCCGTGCTCTGTCCGCTCAATCGTAACCACACAGACGGCAGCGCCACTGTGGTGGCAACTGTGGTGGCGAGCAACTCTGGCGCATGTCAATCATTAAACTGTCATTTTCAGTCGATTTAACTAGCATTAAAAATCGCACACAATTGCCACGATTTATGCGTTGTGCGCAAACTGTCATAAATTTGAGAGACTGCCCCCTGTTGGCCTGTCATGCCTGCTCTCCCTTCCTTCCTTATGCATTCCTCTTCACTCCCTGCCACTTTCTACTGCTGGCACTCTGCTGCTGAAGCTGCCCTAATTTTTTATGCTGTGCAAACTAATTTTTATTAATTTCCTACGCTCTTCAGAGCAGCTAAGCTCGCAAATTTATTTTAATACTTGAAAAAAAGAGAAGACAAATTTTGGAAATTAGCTGAGCTTGGCAGTAAACCGCAGAGGGGAAGGAGAGTTTGTAAAAATATAGGGTGTGGATGAAATTAAAGATAGCGGAGTATGCTGATTTTAATATAAGTAAAATATAGTGAAATTCTGTGTTCTATCATCTTATTGCATTTCATATTTACAGGCGTTGCTTGCGAAATTTGTACCTCCACTAACATTATTTCTTACATAACTTCTTTGTTTATTAGCCAATTGCAACCAAATGTTTAGGCATCGTCTGATAGCTCTTTATTATTGTGCATACCAAAAATTAATCTTCTAAGACTAAAAATTAGCTGGAATATCGATTTTTATTGTTTTGAGTGGGCGTTAGAGGTCGTGGTTAGCTTATAAAGTGCTGATTTATTCAAGCGCAGTCATAAGGAATATGTTCAACAAATTTAAGAGTGCTAGTGCTCATAGTCTTTGAGATATAGGCGTTCATACAGACAAATATGGCTATATTGTTTCGCAAGTGCATGCTGCTTTTCTACCTATTTAATATATATTCTGTTGGCACAAAGCGTTAATTCTCTTCTTGCCTATGTATAGCGGGTATAATGAGCAAGTGCAGTGCAAAAGATCTTTCTTTCTTTTTAAAATATGATAGCAAGTTCAACTTTTGCACCGAAATGTAATATGTCTCTCTATAGTTCACTTCCCTCTCTTACTCTTTACTCTCTCTCTCTCTCTCTCTGTCTCTCTGTCTCTCTCTCCTTCTCTCCTTCTCTCCCTCTCTCTCCTTCCTTCTCTATTTACACACCCTCAGCCAGGTCATCAGAGCCCAGCGCATTTATTTTGAGCCTTGGCAATCTTTAATTTCCATCTTTGGCAATCTCAGCTTTGCCTTTTTGGCGGCCGCGGCACACGCATTGTCGGAAATGGCGCTGACAGCGCGTACACGCCATGTCCTGCTTCCCCCTTCTCCCTCTCTCCAGCCAGCACATCCGATTCCTTGCGGAGCTGTTATGCCATTTCCGCTTGTTCTTCTTCCCCTCCCTTCCTCCACCTCTCTCACTCTCTCTGTGCGTGCTTTGCTTTATTTGCCTGCCAGGCACATCTCGCATCTTCTCTCTTTTTTTTCGGTGCTGGCCAAAAATTATGGAAATTTATTAATCACATAAATTTAAACCGTAATGTACGCCGGCCAGGCCGCGGGTCGTTAGTCCAACCCCTGTTCCCTCCGCCCCGCCTTGCAGGGGCTGTTGCTAATGTGTCCCATGTTGGAATTGTCCCTGTCGCGGAGTATGCATAAAAATTGCGTTAGGGGCAAAGTTTTTTCACGGCACATCTAAAGGAGAGTGGGAGGAGAGGGAAGGGGAGAGAAGAGGGGAGTGGGGAGAGTGAAACAGTAAGATGAGGACAGGGGGAGGTACATGAAGTGCCGCCTCAGCGCGTTGAATAAACTTTGCGGTGCTTTTGATTTGACAGAGCAACAAGAAGAAGCACAAAAAGAGGGAGGAGGATGAGTAGGTGGGAAGAGAAGGGCAGAGGAGGGAAGAGAAGGAGGAGGGAACCGGACGGAAGAAGAGGGAAGCATAAGCTAGGAGAAGGGAGAAGAAGAGCGAAGCCTAGACAAATTTAGATGCTGCTGAGGCGTAGACAAATATTTTGTACACAAATTGTTTGAAAGTGATTTTTCACGCTAAAAATTCATTTACAGGTGTCAACAGAAGGGAGAGGAGGAAGAGGGCAGGGTAGGCAGCGACAAGGTAAATTGTTTATTTACTTTTCAATTTGTAGTCAGCATAATATATACATATATATATCACTTGTCATCACAGTCTGTAGCAACATTTGATATCGCATTGTAGCCCATCAATTGCCAAAGGTATTTAAGCTTGTTTATCTCCCTCTCTATCTCTCCCTCTCTCTCGCTGTGCTAAAATCGCCACCGCATGTGCAACGAAATCCCTTGAACAAAGTGCCAACATGTGTTGCACTTAACAGCAGCCACACAAGGGGGGAAGAGGGGAGGCTACTCAATCCGCACAACTCACATGCAACACACGCGTCGCTTAAGCCTTTGCGAGTTAGGGGGAACATTCCCTAGAAAATCAACAAAAAATTTGCCAGAAGCACGTGCAGGCAGGGGAAGAAGGGAAGTGGCAGTGGGAGGAGAATGTGGGGGGAGACTGCGTTGACATTTAAAGTAGCTGCCAGCGAGTTGAAGTGACAAAACTAAAGATAAGACTCAATCACGTGTAGCTGACACAGACAAACGTAGGGCAGGGGAAAGGGGAGTAGTAGAGAGTGGGAAAGAGGGAGAAGGGGAAACAGGGCAAACGCTAGGAAAATAGAAAATCAATTTCCACGTTTTACACACTGGCAGAGATTGAGGTGCAGGAATTGGAGGCGAGCAGAGGCAATAGACATGCGATGCAGTTGTTGCTTGGCATTTCATATGGCAGCAGGGAGACATAAGGAGAGAGAGAGGAGTGAGGAGTAAAGAGATGGGGCAGCTAGCATAGGGAGAGAGTACATTGAATGAAGAGTGACATGCAGACTGCCAGACAGACAGATGGACATGGCAAACATGGGGACAAAGAAGGTGTCACTAACAGGATAAATGTGCAAAACAGCGACAGGAAAAAAAGAGCTGCCAAAGGGAGGCAGGAGAGGAGAAGGAGAATGGGTAGAAGGAGGAAGAGTGGAAGGAGGCAGAAGACAAGGAGGAAGGTTAGAGAGAGGAAGGGTAGAGATAGGAAAGGTAAAGTAACGTAGGGTAGCAAGAGGATGAAGACGAGGGAGTAGGTGAGAGAGAGTGTATGCAGTAGTTTATGGAGAAGAAGGAGGAAAGTTGAGGAGTGCAGGGAGTAGATGTAGGAAGAGCAGGGGCAAGCAGGAGTAGAAGTAAGAGCAGCAGAAGGGGCAAGGAAGAGAAGATGTAGAAGAAGCTGAAGGGGGAAAGTAGAAGAGAAATGGCCGAAGAGGCAAGCAGTAGAAGGTACTGCAGAGGAGAGCCCTAGAAGATGTACTAGAAGCAAAAAGGGCAGAGCAGTGGAAGGTGCAGAAGGAGCAAAGCAGAGACAAGCATGAGAAGATGTAGAAGGAGCTAAAGTAGGCAGCAGTCGGCAGGCAATAAGCAGCAGCATTAGCTCATGCCGTCGCAGAGATTGCAGCAGAGGGAGAGAGAAAGGAAGACGACTGAGAGATTTTTTTAGCTTGTTTATCATGTCACAGGGATTGGCAGCATAAAGCAGACTTGTCATTTGTATAGCTAAATAAAAAAAATGCAGAGAAACAGCAGCAGCAACGCGAGCAACTGTTGCCAAGACAACAGCAGCAGCAGCAACTGTTGCCAGTCGAGCAGACGGGGGGATGTGTTATCATGATAATACATGGCTGCAACTGCCGGCAGCTTGCTACTGCACTTAACGACTTTATTTGCTCGACTTGTGCATAGGTAAACGCAGCAAGGGAAACAAAGGCAATACAGGCAGAGCTAGAGGGAGAGAGAGGGAGAGGGGGAGACAGGGATAGAGACAGAGGCAAAGAAATAAACAAACACGCTGAGCAAACTCAAAGCCGAACGCAAAACCACAAAAAAGATCTTACAGTGTGTGCTCGATAAGCAGCGCAGCCACAGACAAGTTGCCTTAGGCTGTGTCAGTGTGTGTGTCTCTCTCTCTCCCTGTGTGTGTGTGTGTGTGTGTGTGCAGGTGTAACTGTGTTGTCACACGGCTAAAACAATGCTTAAGAGCAACAACAGCAGCAGCAACAGCAGCAAGACAGCGACAGCATCAACATGCATAAAATACATTTTCATTCGCATTTTGTTTGTTTTAAGCTGCGACTTGACACAAAAGTCAACAAAGCTGCCATGTATTTTTGTGTGTGTGTAAGGTTAGTTGAGTGTTGAGGAGTGTGCTGTGTGTGTGTGTGAGAGTGTGCTGTGTGTGGTGTTTGTGAGGTGATTGTGAGCCGGATATGACCACGGATATCGAAAGTTTTTCCTGGTAGTCAAATTCTGGCTTCTCCTCTCTCTGCCTCTCAACCTCTGTCCCAGTCTCTCTCTCTTTCTCGATCTCTCCTTCTGCCACACACTCTCACTTTCTCTTCTTCTCTCCCTCTCTTGCCTTATTGGCAGCTGGAAATTAAGTTCTTGACTTTTATGTGCACCGCACTTCCAAATTATTGATATGAGTTTCACTTTGTGTGCAGGAATTGAATTGGAATTGGCTCTGGGATATTGCCACACTCTGTGCGTGTTTGCGTGTGTGTGTGTGTAGGTGTGTGTGGCAGGTAATACGAGAATTTAACAAGCTGACAACAATTGCTAAGGTCTTGTGCTGCATAGCTTAGCACATTAGCTGCGTAAGCTGCAGTTATGAAGCTGTTTGTCTGTCTAACCAGAGAGAGAGAAGCTTCTGTTTTGGCTTCTTCTAAAGATTTCTCTTTAATTTAACAGTAATTTAAGCCTTGTGCAGTCTTTAATTTACTACTGCTTACTCACTGCATGTCACTAAAGTTGCTGTCTTGCCTATTTACTTCGTTTAGCTAAGTTTTATCCCATTTCTGTCTGTATGAACACTTTTAACACAGAGACTAACAAAGCTAGAGCCAACAAATTTGCACACAATACTCAGCAAAGATTGTCTAGCAAAGACCCCGCTTCTTTGTCTATAAGTCTTAAAGAAATGCTGTGCTCTCACGCATTTCTGTCACATTTCCATCAACAGCTTTTTGACAACTAATTGAGGCACATCCGCTGTCAGTTGACACCACATTCTGCCTAATGTTGTCTGTGTGAATGTGTGGCTCAGCTCGTAATCACATTATGACAGTGTCACGAGTGAGTTTTGTTTTCAATTTTAGAAAGTATTCTGGGCATGAGCTCGACAGCTGTCAGACACATGCAGTGGCAAGGGGAAGGTAGTGAATGAGCAGTGGTAGTAATAGCAGTGGCAGCTCGGGGAGTTCGTGTGCCTGCTACTGCTCCTGCTCACAGTCACTGTATTAGTCACTATACCAGTCAATATTCCTGCTCCAACTGTTGCCCCAGCTTCAGCTCTTAGTTCCTTCTTTATGCTCTTGTTTTTGCTTCTATGCTAGTTCTTAATTTGTGCTTCCTGTTGTTGCTTCTTTCTCAGTTCTCAGTACCTTCTTCTGTTGCCTCAGCTTTAGTTCCTAGTTCCTTCTCCTCTCTGCTTGTGTTTCTTCTTCAGTTCCAGTTCATAGTGTTTGGTCCCTGTTGGTACTTCTTTCTCCGCCTCAGTTCCTTCCCCTGTTGCCTTGGCATCAGCTCTAAGTTCCTCTTCCTGCTCTTGAATGCTCTGTTCTCAGTTCTCAGTTCCTTCTATCAAAGGTAGTGCCAGCAGTGCCTCCTCACAGTGTCAGCTTCTACTACCAATTCTCTTCGCAGTTTAAGTTTTAGCTTCAGTTCTTAGTCTCTCCTCCTACTCAAGCTACAGTTCACAGTACCTTCTCTCAGTGCCACCTCTCAGTTCATGCTCTCAGTTACTGCTCTAGCTCACAGACCCTTCTCAATATCCTTGCTCCCAATTCCTACTTTCTACTCTTGGTGCTTTGCTCTGGCTACTGACTCAGTCTCATCTTCAGCTCACAGTTCCTTATTCCTCCTCCTGCCTCAGCTTTAGTTCTCTCTTCCTACTTCTGTTCCAGCTTCAGCACTCAGTACCTTCTTCTGCTTCAGCTCCAGTTCCTTCTCCATCTCCTTCCCCACTTGCACACACGTTTTGCATTAGAAATGCGAGTGGGGTAAATTGAAAAAAGTCAGCATGTGGCATGTGGCATGTAGCATGTGGCGTCGTCGTCGTCACTGTCGTCGTCGCAATGTCTGGGGCAGGCAGCTTGGCTGCATGGACGTCAAGCTGTGCGCCTGCGCAGAGACATCTAATTCATTGCAGAGCAACTGCTGCGACACATATGTGAAGGGAATGTTTTGGAGTGAGTCCAGTCGAGGTGCAGGTCTACCTGGTTGCCCTGCGGGCGGGCGTCACTGGCAAACGCCCCTGGGTCGACACTCTGCAAAGGTCGCGTGAATTCTGGGTAATTACAGTTGTAGTTGTTGTGCTCTATATCGCTGTTGTTGCTGCTGCTGCTGTTGTTGTTGTTGTATTTGCTGCTGTTTCTATTGGTGACGCAGTTGCTCGGGTTATTCCTGCTCAAGTGGCACCCGCAGAGCGTGTTTGTATTGCTTTTGAATTGAAATTCGATTGCGAAACAAAGCGCATAGAGAACACAATTCACACACAGTCCAACACACGCACACACACACACACACTGGCACACCCACTTGAGTTGCCTTTGTGCTGTTCCAGTTGCCTTCCACGAAGCAATAAACGAAATGGTTTTTGTGGCAACGTTTCCACCTTGCAGCAAAGCCCCGACTGCATTCTCCTTCTCAGCTTG
This sequence comes from Zaprionus nigranus, assembly GCA_018903425.1. Lineage (NCBI taxonomy): Eukaryota > Metazoa > Arthropoda > Insecta > Diptera > Drosophilidae > Zaprionus > Zaprionus nigranus. The sequence goes on along the minus strand of JAEIGD010000004.1, from coordinate 4,893,565 downwards.
CTTCAGTTAATCAAATTCTCTGCCACTGCTCTGCTCCCTCCCTTGCCTCTTTTACATCACACCATGGTCCCGTTATGCGGGCTGCTGTCTATAATTCCCACTGCACACAAACAATTAAAAGAATAAAAACTTGACGAGGCTACTGAATTTGCTATGCATTTCTGTGCTGGCTTAACGCTTCAGTAGTTTCTCGAATGGTTGAAGAAGTGAAAAAAAAAACCTACATAAATTATGGACAGAGCCCGCAATATGTTGGCAAGATGTGCAGAGAGAGGGAGGGGGGAGAAGAGAGGAGGGGAACAACTTAATTAAGTTGGCAAGCGAAAAACTTAATTTAATGCTTAATTGCAGCATAAACAGCAGGGGGATGAGGCTGGCAATGAGGGAGGGCTGCTGCAGTAGAAGGTGTGGGAATTAAGTTTGCCCCTATGCACTGCTCCCCAGCCCCGCTTACCATGTTCAATTTGCAGCTCCGTTTGATCCTTGAAGCATATGGAAGCCTCGGCCCAATTGATAAGCAATTTTCCAATTCGCCAACAATTTCCATTTTAATAGAAAAAAATATCGGCACAAAAGAAACAGCAGGCAAAAATAGCAATGAAAAATTGTAGGTTGGGAAAATAGGAGGGAAAAATATGAAAAGCCGCGTGGGCACAGTACGAAAATGTGGGTGTGGCAGAGGCAGAAGGGAATGGGGAACGAGGAATGAGGAACGAGCGCCGTGTAAGGCAAAAAATTCAATATAAAAATTCAAATCATTCAATTATCTGCGGCTCAGCAAGGTCTGCATGAGAGACAGAGAGAGAGAGGGGGCGGCAATAGTGTGAGAGAGATAGATAGACAGAGAGAGGAAGAGTGGTGGCAGGGGAAGTAGGTGAGAAGCGTGCGAAAAGGCAAAAAGTTGAATCAATTGGGCAATTGGATTTTACAACAAAGTAAGGAGCAACTCAGAGGAGACTGTGGCAAGTGAGAGAGGTAGGAGGGGCAGCAGAGGAAGCCAGGGAAATGTTGAACTAAGTAAAATAAATAACATTTATCAGAAACAAATCAAATTTCCGCTTTGCGATTGAGAAAAGCAAGAGCAGCAGCGCAGCAAGCCAAAGTTTTAGCAGAGAACTTTAAGTTGAGTTGGGATAAAATAAAATGTAAAGATATTTAGAAAGAGGAATTGATGATGCAAGGGATATAAAAATGAAGCCGAAAGATAGTAGATAAAGAAAGTTGACCTACATAAAAAAATCAATCTAGTTATTATAACTAAGTTGCTCTCTTTTTTTATGTCTTTATACACCCTTTAAAACTTTCCTCACATCTAATTTACATGAACTCTGCTCTTTGTATGTAAGAAATACCGAAGATGTCACTCTCTGGATTAAGAGAGCAGACTTTACTTTTAAAGAGGTATCTAAAGTATTATCTCATCATTATCTTTTGCGTTTGGTAAAACAATCATTTGCACACACATACTGTAGTTAGTTATCATATAGCTGTATAGCTTTTTCAACTGCATCTCATCTCTCTGAACACTTTTGAAATACTCTTTATATATATACGGAATACAGAAAGATATCTAGCTGATTCTTTGGCGAGAGGACACATAGTCTAACGCATTTTTGCAGCTCAAGAATGAGCTCAGCTCATTGCAGCTCAGCATCTTCTGAATACCTTCCTTGAGTACACTCTTTATATGTTTAATGCAAGAATATTTTAGTTGATCCTGAAGTTAATGATGATGATACTCTGCTAAAAGGAAGTACTATATATTTCACAGCATCTTGCACTCATCGTCATCATCTCTTATGACACCTTTTAAACACCTTTCTCATGGTACACCCCTTAAATATATATTTTATGAGAACTCTTCTTTATATGTTTGTTCGCCGTCAAAAGAGAATGTCAGCATCAGCATCAGCATAGTGCAGTAGATTTTCCATCAAAATAGTCACTTCGCGTGCCGTTTTCTTTTCTCTTTTCATCTCTTTTCTTTTTTAGCTTTTTTCTGGCAACGTATTTCAATTTACAGCCATTAAATCACAGCATGCCTCGCAACGGCGGCTAAACAATGCGTTAAATAAACAATAAAATGGATGGCAAATAAAATGGGAAAATTGCATGTGACGCGCGCTGCTGAAAATTGCCAACGAAAAACAGTATAGAAATCAGGGAAATCATAGAGAAAGAGGGAGAAGGATTGAGAGAGGGAGATAGGGAGAGAGTGGGACAGAGAGAGCTAGAGTTTTATTAGCTTTTTTTTTGTATGAGCCAACAGAGATACCCGATATTAATTTGGCATTGAGTTACACACATGAGTGGCAGGTAAACGTGGCTTGTCATGCATTGTCTACACCTCTCTCGGGAGGAGGGAAGTAGGGGGGCGTAATGAGCGTCACGTAGGCGTGGCAAGTGGCTACAAAGAAGCCGCCTATGTAAATGTTGCGCTACGTTGACTTTCTTTTGAGTTGCGAAATGAAAGTAAATCACAGTTGAAGATGCAACAGAGAGATAGAGTTTGCCAGAGATACAGGTATGAGATACAGCTGTATATATATAGCAGAGTGTATCCAGCAGATACTCAGCTACTGCACAGGCAGCTGGTCAGCCTCTTTAAGGTGCCCAAACAAACAGTGCGTGTAGCGTGTTGCGCCTTGTGGTTTGTCTATCCATTAATGCACTAAGCAGCCTCGAGCCTCCTTGCCGCCTCTCACAATATCTCCGGCAAATCCTTGCGGCAACCGCAAAGCAGCAACAGGCAGCGGCATTGCTTGTGGCTGTGATGAGGGTGCGTAGCTGTAGCTGTATGTATAGCTGTATATGTATCTATATCTGTTTTTGCATAACCAAAGCAAGCCGAGCCGAACAGCGTCTCTCGGCTTAATGCGCTTGCATAAACAATGCGCATGTATCTGCAATCTACAACTCTAACTATAGCTGCATCTCTCTATGTAGCTGCATCTTTATCTCTGTATATGTAGCTGCATCTTTAGCCTGTTCTGTAGTTGTATTTGTATCTTTAGCCTGTATCTGCGTAACTGGTGCTGTGTCTGTTTGTGCATCTGTTTACAGCTCAGTGTCACTAAGCGGATTTGCTGTAATGTCATTCGCAGTTAACGCGCTCGACCTTTTAGCGCTCAAACAGTTGACCCAGCACAGCACTGAACTGCCCCCTCTTCTACCACGTCCCCCTCCGCTGCTAAACTCCAGCATAATTGGCTAAACGTACACGAAGAGTAAGTGGAAGGCAAAGAAGCAGGCAGATCAGTGAATCGCAGGCAGTTCAAAGGTTGCCAAGCGAATCAAAATACAATTTCATTAAACTTAAAGCAATTTGAAATGGAAACTCCCAGGGGGACGGAGAATAAGGTGTAGAGGAGGAGGAGGGGGGGGGAGTATTGTACCCCAGCCAAATTACAAAGAAATCAAGTTGTCACGACAACAACAGAGGCAGCCCCGGCAGTCAAAGTCGTCACATATGGCTGCCCACTTGGGAGCTGGCCAAGTGCGACGCCTGCTTCGACTTGCCTCGACCTGCTGCCTGTTGTTGGTTGGCTGAAAACCACCAGTTGCATGCCACTTGCCACATGCCACCGCTTGCTGCCTGGAAGTGCCTATGGCAGTGGTTCATCCAGTGCGCATGCGCTCTAGTGGATCCCAAGTTTCATTGGAAACAAACTTCGACGTTGCCAAGTTTCGTTTGTGCCACAAAATGCCACAACATGCGGTGGCAAGGAAACAGTTCCTTGCGCGCTTTCAACGGCAACGCTTCGCCCCCTCAAACGCAAGGGCCACGCCGAACAGAGTTTGTGCCCTCAGTTTGACGTGAAAGTATCCACAAAGTGCGTCTACCTGAAGCAACTCGGACTTGGTCAATCTGCCAGCGATTTGTGCCTAATTTTATTGCCTTGAGGGTGCTTCCTTCCCTCTCGACTGTGAACTGAAACTGATAACAGCGTGCGATAAGAAAGTGTGGCAAATCAAAAGTAGCTCGTTAAATCCGTGGCAAGTGTTGAGAAATTTATGTGCGCTGCCGTCGCGCAATTGTAATTGAATTTTATGCGAAAACTTTTCGCGCGTTTTTGTCGGTGTCAAATAGCTTTTGGTTTGTGGCCCCCGATAACACTCACAATTGTCGCACAAAAGAGACCCCAAAAAGAAACAGAAAGCGGAAGAGAAAGAGAAAAAGAAACAGCAAGAGAACTTAAATTTATTCCAGGTAAATTTACAATCCAATTTGCCATCAATTTTCAATGTTGTTTTGTTGTTTTGCAATTTTCTGGTCAATTTGAAATGATGAAGGAATCGAGTGGGTACGAAAAAAGATTGAAATGATAAGGGGAAGAAGGTTTACTGACCTTGTTAAAGTGCAGGTTGTTGAAAGTATCGCATTTGTGTTAATATTAGATAGGGTAAATTAGTGTTGCATATTTTCAAGCATCGAAAACTGTATAGCCACTGAAATTATTACTCAAATAACTTCTTTGCTAACTATCCGATTGGAATTCAATAAATTATATTTTATTTAGGGAGTGATAATTATTGTTCACACAAAAATTGAACGTTTCAGCTTAAATATTTTACTTGCAATATGATTTTTGTTAAATTACGCAGCCGGAAGAGAGTGTAGTTGAACTCTAAGAGTTATTTTAAGTCCAATCATAAAATATACTCTCATCAAATTTGATACCCGTGGCTCTTATAGTCTCTGAGATATGTACGTTCATACAGACAAAAATGGTTTATTTATGGTGTCTAAATGAAGCGTTATCAAATTCTGAAGGAGTCTTTAGCAAATTTGTTAGCTCTGGCTATTAAAGTTCCTCAGTTATAACTCTTCATACGGACAGACAGATGAAGAAGACTGTTGATAATTTTCAAAATCATATCTATACACTTGTACTTTATAAGATCAGGAATGCCCGTTTCTGACTTTTTATATACCTACCTAAGCTCTACAAGATTAATAAACCCTTTCCTGATGCTGTCTTGCTATCATCCACACTATCTATCAACTAATTATGCAAAGAAGGCTCAGCTGAACTTGTAACTAGAGTTGTCATGCTTCTGCTAACTCCTTAACTATTTCCCTGCCCCCATTCTTTCTGTATTTCTCTAGTTCCCCTCTTTAATGCCTTTCTCCCTTCGTGCCAAGTCTCTTTCTCTCTCTCTCTCTCTATCTCCATGTCTCATCTGTCGCCACCTTGGTTGACATTTAGCTGCTGCACTTGCCGCATATTAAAACGCATTGAAATGCAACGCACCGGAGAAGTTTCAGCTTAGTTCGAGTTGTTGTTGCTTAAAGTTTGTCGGCTTGCGTTCTTGTTAAGCTGTCAACATGTTTTGAGTAAAAACTGTTACATACTTTGCTGCAAGTTTGAATATTTTCACGCCTTGAAGAAAGTTGTGCAGCAGCAGCAGAAGAAGAAGATGAAGAAGGGGTAGAAGAGAAAGCAGCAGAAGGTGGCGAATGTCAAAGAAAGTCGAGTCAATTATGCCGCCAGCTGCATAACAAATTTGATTTGCACAATTTTATGTTACTTTGTTTTTTGATTAAGGAGTTAATTAAACTTAGGGCCGAGGAAGTTGTAGAACTCTTGCGAGTCTCTACTCTCTGCGAGCCTCTCTCAACTCTTGCGTGTCTGTCAACTCTTTTTCTAAGTCTCTCAACTCTTGGCGAGCCTCTCAACTCTTGACGAGTCTCTCAACTCTTCCTCTTAGTCTCTCAACTCTTCTTCTTTGCGAGTCTCTCTCAACTCTTTCCGAGTCTCTCTCAACTCTTGCGAGTCTCTCAACTCTTAGTGAGTCTCTCATCTCTTGACAAGCCTCTCAACTCTTTCCTCTTAGAGTGTCAACTCTTCTTCTTAGTCTCTGAGCTCTCTCTCTCTCTCTCTCTTAACTCTTTCCGAGTCGCAACTCTTTCTAATTAAATTCTCATTCAATTCTTACCAAGAATTTTTAAATAATTCACGCTTTAAGTAACACTTTCGCAGCATGTTGCAGTTGCGACTTTTGTGACGAATATTTTCTCTGTTAAAACGCCAAGCAACCGCAGCCAGGAGAAGGTTTTCCTCAACCGTTGTCAAGGCACGCGGTGGCAGTGGCAGCGGAAAGGAAATGTCAGCGCGCGGTTTGGCAGCCGCAGCCGTTTGTGGCGGGCGGAGAGAGGGAGGTATGAGTAAGCGTAGACAGGTGTTGCCTGTCAGCTGCATGAAAAACCAGCAATGCTCCGCAACCCCCTTTACCACTACCCCCTCCCGCTCTATGCCTCTGGCAAATGGTGTCAAGTTAATCAGCGCACGACATTTTTTTCTCTCAGTTTTTTAGCTTTTTTCACGCCTGCCACACGGGGGGAAAACTTTCCATAGAAACCCCGTTAATAAGGTGTAAAAAAAAGAGGGAAAACAACAAAAAGAAGTATAGAGAAAGAGAGAAAGGCAACACAAAAGGAGGGAAGCATAAAAATGGCGGCTGTTTGTTTAGCTTGAAGAGATGCGCGCTGCATCCTTCTTCTGCTTCAGCTGCTTCCTTTAGAGTTTACACTGGTTGTTGCTGTTGCTCTTGGCAATGACTTTGCACAGCAGCAGACGCAGCAGTTGAGTAGCCGAAGACAACACAACAACAAGAAGAAGCCACAACAACTGACAGCAACAACGAGCACTGGCAACAATTTTGACGCGTTGCTTTGGCAGCCTAAATTAAAATCTTTGCATGAAGCTCTTAAGAGGCTTCACACACACACACCCGCACACGTACGTGCAATAATTCAGTGTCCTTAGGCAACAGCGAAACGCTTTTAAGCGCTGCCACGCCCACCTGCTGAGCTGAACAATGCCCCCTTGCAGTGCTTGCTTTGCCTTTGTTTCATCGTTGACATTTTCATTCATCGTCTTGGCAACCGTAATTAAAATCGTTTTAATTTACTTTTGCTGCACAAACACACGCACACAAGCACACACACACGCCCACATACACTTATACACTTGTGGCACACACACATGACAGTTATTCACACACATACAGGCAGTAACTCACTCGCTTACGCACTCACTCGAGGCGCTTCAAAAACTGTAGCATACTTATCTGGGCGAGCTTCCGCTACGCGCTGCCTGCGCTGCTGCTGCTGCTGCTGCTGCCGTCGTCGCTGCCGCTGCTTGGTTTATGTTTATCGACTTTTGTTAGTCACACGCCTACAGCTTTAGATTGTTGTTTTGTTGCTGTTGTTGTTGTTGTTGTTGCTGCTGTTATTATTTCAGTTTTCCTGCAGCCTTGCTCGCCTTGCTCATTATGTGGGCGTGCAAATTGCTGCATATTCATTTACCGTTATCTCTCAGTCGTCAAGTGAAACATACTACACACACACATACACATACACACTGCCTACAACAGCTGCTGCCTGCTATCGCGCCTCTCCTAACTGTAACTGTGGCAACAAGCAGCCTCCTCCTCTTGCCTTGTCTTGTGCCTCATCTCTTGCCTGCTTCTTGCCTCTGCCTTTTGCCTGCCTCTTACCTTTCTCTAGCCTCCCCTTGCCCATTCCCCTGCCTTCCTTTCGCCTTTCTCTTAATAACATAAACTTCTTTTCTTTCTTAAGTTGAGTTAATGAAGAATTTCCATGACGATGTCGTCGTCGTCGTCGGTCCTCTAAGCTTAACATCCCTTTTGATAAGGCTGCCCACCTGCAGCTCATTATATTGTGCCGTGTGCCTTATACCTTGTGTGCCTCCTGTCCTTCCCACTCTCTTCCCCCCCCACCTTGTTGGCCTGGCTACAAATTTAGCTCGAGTTCAGCTTGCTTTCTCTCAAGTGGGCATGAAATGATTGCCGATAAGATTTGATCTTTGTTTGCACAGTAGCGGCTTCTTTTTGAGTATGTAAGTAGAGAGATAGAGCCTGAGGAGAGGAGCGCTCATTCGCAGCCAAGGATTCACAGTAGATTCACTGTGGATTCACTGTGTATTCACCTCTGGCATTTTAATGAAAAGTTTGCGACTCAGCCACGGCGCGGCTCTAAGCGGCTTAAAATTGCCAACTTGATATCTGTAACTCAGTGTGTGGCAGTGAGTGTGTGCCTGAGTGTACCTGAGTGTGCCAGCGTGTGCCTGTGTATGTATGAGTGTGCCTGTGTGTGTGTATTGCCCGTGTGTGTGTCTACTTTGCCACATGTAGCGCACGCAGATCAAACAGCGCGTTAAGCTGCAACAAAAATCATTGTGCATGTTGCTGGCAACATTTGTACCCCAACAGAATCTCCAGAGAGTACACGCACACACTATATATATATTTAGCATCTCTCAATGTGTGTCTGTGTGTTACACCCACACACAGCGCACAATTCGCACCAGGCGCGCAGGCAAACAAAAACGAAGCCACGCATAGCAGCAGCGCAGAGCCACACACACAAACGCACAGAGACCTACGCACACACACACACGCAGTACGCAGCACGCAGAGCAGCACAATTCCAAGTGCACACTAACAACCCACGCACACACACACAGCGCACACAGCACACACACACACACACTCGCCACGCGAAACAGGCAAACAAAATTCAGCTGCAAGTTGCCCGAATAAGACAGACGAAAACAACCGAAAAGCGAACAAAAGAGGCAGCAGATAAACAAGGTGAAGCACACACACACACACACTAGCACAAACAGGCACATACCAAACGCACATTCAAGCACTCTTTGGCATACACACAGAGAGACAGACAAGCAGACACAGCAAGTCGGACATTGAAACAGTTTTCGTTGCTGATGTTCAACTTTTACGCGGCCTGCAGCAGCTAAAGGGAGTGGGAAAAGAGGGTGTAGAGGGGGATGTAGGGAAGTGTGGGGAAAAGGCAGAAGAGAGAGGCAGGCGTCTGTTAATTTTGCAACTTTTTGGCGCGCATAATAAAGTTGATACGCCGAGACACTTTGAATATTTTGCCAGAAAACCCCAAAAAGTAGGCAACGAGTTTGCTGCTTAGCAAGCAGCGCAATTATGTGCATGCTGTGTGCGTGTGTCTCTGTGTGTATACTGATAAATAGGCATGTGAGTGTGAGAGAGAGAGGCAGGATAGGGGAGGGGAGAGGAGGGAGACTGTGTCAGCAGCAGACAATATAATGAATGCGGCAGAAGAAACAAGTTGTCTGGGGCCCTTTACTTTTTTGCGTGGCCTGCAAAAAGCGTGTCAAATAACTGGGCCAGGCAGGCAGCAGGAGTGAGAGAGGGGAAAGGGGTGGTGGTTTAAGATGTCTATAAGGGGTTGCCAGAACGAGCGCATATGTCTGCCTAAGCGTTGCCCATAAAACAAATGAGCCTTCAACATGAGTTTGTCATTTGTTGCAAGGATGCGATGCGATGCTTTAAAGCAGCAGAAGCAACTACCGAGATGAGCAGGGGGAAAGGGAGAAGGAAGAGGAGAGAGTAATGTATATAAAGAAGAGAAAAATAAGAGAGAAATAAAGAGAGTAGTAGAAGTAGAAGTAGCGGAGAGCCGAGTAGAACGAGAGCGAAAGCTAAAAAAAATAAACAATATTGAGCAGCCTCAGCCATGCACTACATTTTGTTGATTGCTATGAAAACAATGCACAGAGCAGTGCAGAAAGAGTGGAGGAAAGAGAAGAAGAAGAGAGAGAGGAAGGAGAAAGGGAAGCAGCGGAGGTGAAAGAACAATGGTCTCGTAGCCATAAAATGCAAAATGTAATACAAAGTAAAAGCGACTAAGGACTTGCAGTTGAAGCCAAATCCACGGCTCCTCTTGCTGTGCCCCACTGTGCACTGCAATTCGCATGAGACGCTTTTTATGGTCACCGTAATTAATGCATACCTCAAGGCAATAACCAACAGACAGACAGAGAGACGGACAGACGGGGAAAGATAGAGAGAGACAAAGAGAGACAGACAGACAGACGGAGCAATAACTGAGCAAAGTCAGTGGATGGAGGGAAGAATGAACTTGAAGAGAGATCATAGGCAGAGAAGGCAGATTAGCAGGGGAGGGGCTGGAAAGGAGATAGGGAGGTAGACAGACAGACACACGGGGCAGACAAAGGGGCAGATAGAGAGACAGAAAGCCAGAGAGGCAGTTTTGCTCTGCTGAACTAAGGCAGGCAAGACAAGGCAGGTCAACAGATGAAGATGTCTGAGAGAAGGAGAAGAGAGAGAAAGAGAAAGATATAGGCATAAATAGAGACAGACAGACAGACAAGCAGACAGAGAGGCAGACCAACATACAGACAGAGCAACAATTAAACTAAGGCAGAAGGCAGACGAAAGAATGAACTTGAGGAGATGGCAGGCAGAGGAGGCTCGTCAGCAGATGAGGTGCAGAATGAAGAGGGTGAAGGAGGGAAAAAGACAAAGAGAGCGAGATAGAGGAGCAAACAGATAGACAGACAGAGGAGCAGACAGAGCAGCAGACAAATCAAAGTGACTACGGGTCAGTGCGCGTTGCCTTTAGTATTTAGTTGCAAAGTGGGGCTGCCTTTAAGCGCGTGCAACTCCAAAAGAGTCGAGCATAAAACAAATAAATTGCACAGTTTTTGGTAGTTTTTGAGGCGCAATGCCAAAAACTTAACTTACACAGACAGACAGAGAAGGAGAGAAAGAGAAAGAAAGAAAGACAGACAGAGAGAGAGAGAGACAGAGACAGAGACTGACAAACAACTTCTGTTGCTGTCGCTGAGCTGCTCGACTTATGCACTTTGAATGCAGTTGTGTTGCCAACTAACTCACAGCAGGGGCAGAGGGAGAGGGGGACAAGAAGGGGCACATGTTGTATTGCAAAACAAATGTAACAATAAATGCAAGTTGCGTTTTTCTGTGCTGTAAAAGGGGTAACCCAAACTGGGCAGAACAACACAAGGCGTGCGCTGTAAAGTATGCTATGGTTTTTTTTGTTTTGTGGGTTTTTGTATCTTTCTCGCATGGGGATTGACTGTGTGAGTGTGTGTGATGTGTGACAGTGCTGTGTGACAGTGTGGTATGCCTATGTATGTGTACCAGAGAGAGAGAGACACACATACAGGAGTGTGCCTCCCTCTCTCTCTCTTCCTGTGTTAAACTGCCTCTGCTAAGCTTGGCCACACTGCAAAGCTCTGCAGAATGCACTCTAATGCATGGAAATTAATCTATGCAGCAACTTTCGGCACATCAGGCTAGCTACTCCCCCTCCTCCCCCTGCACCTGCTGTGCTTGCCATTCACACGCCTCGTCGCTTTGGCACTTAAGTTATTCCAACTTGGCAAGCACAACAAATACACAAATAAAAATACAAATACAAATAGAAAAAGAGAAAGAGAGAGAGAGCAACACGCACAGAAAATGTCAAAGTAGTTGTTAACATTTCAAACCCTTCCCCCTGCACCCGCTTTTCCTCTCTACTTTCCCCCTTGTGAGTTGCGCAACAAAGCGCAGAAAACTTTCCCCAGGCCAAATTGTAAAGCCACAAGAAGAAAGAAACGCGCGACAGCAAAGCAACGAAGCGTGGCTGGCAAAAAGTTGCCACTGCTTTTTGTTGCAAGACCCCGTAACCCCGTCCCCCCTTTGCCCTCTCTTCACCCCTTCCCTGCTTCGCACAAGCAAAACGCTCGACACTTTTAAATTACGAACTTAATTATAAAACATGAAAGCAGTAAAAGTGTTGCGGGCCAACTTGCAACTTGCAACTGGTTGCAGTTGCCACTTGGAGTTGCCATTTGGAGTTGCAGTTGCTGCTGCTGTTGGCGTCGCTGCTGGCGCCGCTGCTGCTGCTGTCAGTGTTGAGTAATTTGCATAAATAACTCGGCGAGCGTGAATTAACTTGAAGGTTACTAAATGCATAAATGCGCTTTAAATGCTTTGCAGCGACACGATTTGACACGTCTTGACACGCGTTTTGACTTGTGCTGTAAACAGTTGCAACTTTGGCAGTTATGCAGGACATGGTCTGTGATCCCCTCGTCCCTTGCTGAGCAGTGCAACAGAAAGTTAAGGCGGTTGAGGTTAAGAACAGAGAGAAGAGGAAGGGGAAGAAGGCTGAGCTAAAGAAAGAGAGGGAATAGGAAGAAAATAGGGAATAGGAGGAAAATGACGAAGAGAAGAAGACGAAGATAAAGTAGAAAGAAAAGAACAATAAGAAGGAGAGGAAGAAGGAGTAGATGAAGAAAGAGCAGATGAAGTTTCTGCTCTGCCCACTCGCCACTTCACCTGTCTCTCTCCACTTCCCTTTCTAGCTGCCCTGCAGCCTCATGTGCAGCTTACATTTTTCAACATTTCCTCGCAACAACAACAAGAACAACAAGCTGTCTTCTTGCTGAGATGAGCAGCTGAGCAGCTAAGCGTGGCCAAACATTGACTTTGACTTGTGTTGTGTTCATTTCTCTGCAACTTGAATGAGTTCTTCGAGTTGCCTGTGCCAGTTTGCCAGCTGCGCTTGACTCTGTGCTGACTTTGCTGACTATCAGTCTAATGAAAGCTGTGTCTTGTACTGCTGACCCTGACTCGGCAGCAAGAGAAGTAAACAGGAGCAAGGGGAGAAAGAGCAGCAAGAGAAGAAGGCAAAGGAGGAGAAGAGAAGCAGGAAAAATACCAGGAAAAGAAGTTGTGTTCTTTCTGCTTGTCCTACTACTTCTCATCCTATTCCTACTTCTACTGTCCCTCATTACTCCTTTTGCACCCCTTCCTTCTCCTTCACCACCTACGGCTCTTTCTCTTCTTTCTACTACAGCTGCACCTGGCCCTTCTGCTCTTCCTGCTTGTTCTGCTCCTTCAACTCTTTCTCCTTCTCCTACTCTCTCGCTATTGCTGCTCTTTTTCCTCCTAATATTCCTTTGCTTTCTTCTATTTCCTCTCTTTCTTCTCTTCTTTTTCATCTGCCTCCTTATACTCTTTCTCCGCTTCCTTCCCTTCCCTTTAACTCTTCCCCAACACTTTAAGCTGCTCCTCCTCCTTCTTCTTCTCGGCGACAGACGCTTCACACTTTAAGATGCGCATCCCTTTCAGCCTTAAATATTTGATCAACTGAAGCGTTTTTAATGCGTTTATAAATATTATGCGCAGTCGCTTTATTAACTGGGGAGTAGGAGAAGAGGGAAGGGAACAGGAAGGGGGAGTTAGCAGTGGCAGAGGGTAGTCAACTGTGTTGGCAGCTTGTCCTTTTGATGCGTTTCCAAATTGACCCTTTGGCCAGCTACGTGTGGCCTCAGCTTGGGTCTCAGTGGGTGTGCCTGCTGTGCCTGTCTGTCTATGTATGTGTAACACATATGTGTGTGTGTATATGTGTGTGTGTATGTGTGTGTGTACCTGTTATGCCTGCCTTGCTCAGTGTGAGGATTTGCGATGAGCTGTTGGACTTGCCCGAGTTCAATTTGTCGCCTCTTTTCCTTGACTAAATGTTGTTTATCAACAATGCCACGCCCCCTCGCCAGCCCACACCCGCCTAGTAAAGTGAATATTAATGCAGTAGCCTCAAGGCGGTTTTGATATTGAAATTAGTAGTGGAAAGAGGGAAGGGAGGGAGGGTGGAAGGAGAACTGTGTGTGGTGCCAGAGATAAGGCGTGTCTTGGCTTGACTTTTAATGAATTCGTTGGCACTGAGAGAACGTATTTGCATAAACGATTTGCCAAGGGGAGTGTCAATGACAAATATTTGATGGGCAAATGGAAGATAGAGGGGAGGGGGGGGGGGAGAAAATAATTACAATTTGATGAATGAAGTTGAAGGATTGAAATGTGAACGGAGAAAGTGAACTGTTGCTTGAAGATATGTGCAAGCATAGGGGAGAGAGAGAAAGGGGAGAGGAATTAGAAGAGGGAGAAACAGAGACAGGAACTGAGATTAAGACATAGGCTGTGACTAAGAAAGGAGAGGCAGAAAAGACTGGGATTAAAGAGAGAGAGAAAGATAGGAAAATAGAGAGGAGAAGGAGAAAGAGAGCTGGAATGAACTGGTGGGCCTCGTTTTTTGCACAGTTTTATTGTTCTTCTCCTTCTGATTCTTAATTAACAGAGTAAATGTTAATTATGTTAATAGACTATGGTTACTTACACAAATATACATAGTATATTATGTTAATGTTATTTACAGATATGGTTTATAATGTTAAGTTGCTTGGCTACTTCAAACTCTCTCTGCATTGCCAATTCATTGACAGTCTTTTCCCTTTAGCCACAATCAGCATAAGAAATGCCGCCTTCACTTGCATCTCTCTTCAACTCTCTTTTCCATGCTGTCTCCAACTCCTTTCTCTCTCCACCTCTCTCCCCCACTCCCACTGTCTCTACTCCCTTTTCAATTTGATGCCTAAGCCAGCTTAGCGCTGTGCTGCCATCCAAAAAAAGGGACAAACCGTTGTCGATATTAGTTTGCTTTGTCATTTTATTTGAAGCAACAAAAATGATAATTTCGTCAATAGAATGTGCTCGAAGGCAATGTGTGGACGTTCCACTGACTGTCCCCAGTTTCACTTCCCCCTCTCTCCCTCTTCTCAATTTATATCTCTGCCTCCTTCTCTGCCTGCTTATATATGCAGGCTGGCCCAAGACCGAAGGCAACAATGGCAACGCAGGCAAACCCACAAAAATTCATTGAATGCACATGAATTTCAATTTCCAAGCAGGCTGACAATGTCCAGGAGCAGGAGCAGTAGCAGGAGCAGGCACAGTAACAGCAGCAGTTGGTTTGTCCACAGGATTTGCACTCTCTCTCGCTGTTGGGTAATGATCAAACGCATTTGGCTCAGGCCAAGCCAGGCTAGTTTGTAAGGCTTTGCCTGGGGCCAGGAGGGAATACACAGAGAGTGTGTATATGCCTAAGGCTTAGCAGGGTCTGCCCTATCTCTCTACCACCTCCCCCCTCTCTCTCTCTCTCTCTCTATACTGCTGCCTCCCCCACGTTATTGATACTTTGTGATTGCCTGCGGTTATTTAACTTTTACGCAGACATGTGATACCTTCGACTCGTTGCCTATACAAAAGCTCAGCTCATTGTTGTCCATTAGCGCACTGCTGCCACGCCTGCCCCTGCTGCCTTCCCCCACTGCCTTCTCTACCTCTTCCCCCCTCACCTCTACCCGCCTCATCTTGTTTGCCATTGTTGAGTAATTGGATTAGATTACTTCTCTTACCTGTTCTGCTGCCTGTTCTGGTTTCACGCAGCGGCTTGTCAAGCTTGTCGGCCTTGTCTGCCTGCGTTTGATAAATTTTCGTGGTTGCCACGCCCCCTTTCCCAGTGGACCACGCCATGTCTGTCATGCGTGATTGATGAACGTTGTCAATATGTTTTTTGCCACTAAGTTTCCTTTTTTTTTCTTATTTTCTTTTTATACTTTTTTGTATATTAAATTTGCTTTTAATGGCCAAAAATGTGGACTGCAGAGAGAGAGAAAGAGGGGGGAAGAGTAGAGTGAGATATAGAATAGCCGACAATTCTCTGCTCTGTCTATAATAATTTGCTGCAACGCGCATCTGCAGCGCTATTAAAATGGCATAAAAATCGTGTCTTTCCAATGGAAAATCATAAAATTTTATTACTGCAATAATCTGGCTTTTTTCACGCTAGACGAGGTGCAGAGCAGTGGCAAGAGGGGGAGTTGAGGAGGGGTAGAGGGAAGTAGAGTAGAACCTGCTGCTGCTGCGGACATGAAGTTATGAAATAAAATGCGAAGTCGACAAGCCATTCTATCTCTCTCTCTCTCTCTCTCTCTCTCTCTCTTGCCTTTCAATCTTCCCTTCTTTGACGCCTTCTCTCTCCCCCTCTCTGTCTCCTTCCTCCTTTCTTTCTACTATATTTGGCAACAAAATAAATTAAAGTGCGTACATGGCGTATACGCAATGTGGCTGCTTAAGCCAATTGACAGCAGCAGCAAACACGCAGATAAGCGAAAAGGAACATTTTCCAAAACGATTATGCTTGTGGTGATAAGCATGAAGAGAGAGAGACAAGAACACAAGTGATTATTGCCAACAAATTTGGCTTTAAAAAGGCTAAAAAGTGGTAGAGAAGAGGATGAGAAAAGCAGGCAAGAGGAGGGCAAGAGGAGAGACAAGAATTGCCATAAAGAGCTGCTGAAAGATTTGGCCTGAGCTTTGTTCTGCCTTGCGCTATCTGCTTGGTCCGATCTGTGGGTTGTGGCTATGAACCATGGCAAATTTGTTGTGCTAGGGCAGGCAGGGAAGGAGATGGAGGAATGAGCAGAGGGAGAGAGAGAGATAGAGGTAGGAGGTTAGAAGTGAAGACAGAGGGAGCAAGCCAAGGCAGAAGGCAGAGGCAAATGCAGCATGCAAGAGAGAGAGATAGAGACAGAGACATAATGAGAGTGAGGAGAGAGGGAGAGTGAAGGCAGTGGCAGAGACAAGGAAAGAGATAGAGGAAGTAGGCAGGGGCAGGGCAGAAGATAAAGGTAAAGAGAGGAGGAGGCAGTAGAAAAACAGTAGAGAGGCAGGTGCGGACTCAATTAAAGAAGAAGCTGACAAAGGGAGCAGGCAAGAGGCAGAGACAGTGGCAAGAGTTGAGGGAGATGAAGAAGACAGAGGGAGCAGGGATAGGCAGAGGAAGAAGGGGGAAAGAGAGTATAAAGGCAGGGGCAGAGGCAGAGGGAGCATGCAAGGGCTAAGCAACGGGCAGAGACAGGGGCAACAGACAGAGAGAAAGGAGACAAAGGCAGAGGAGCAGAAGGCGTAGCAGAGGCAGAGGGTGCAGGCAGCAGGCAGGCGAAAGACAGGCAACAATGCCTTTCACATTGGCCCAGTTCCAGGCCCATAGAGAGAGAGGGAAGGGCAGAGACGAGAAGAGAAGAAGAGCAAGCGTAAGTAGTGCTAGTTTTACATGGCCATTTATCTTTCGCTCTCTCTCTGTATGTGTGTGTGTGTGTGTGTTTGAGTGTGTGGTTAGCATCATAATGAGCGCTTTACACGCCATGTGGCAGCAGCGCCAAGCTCCACATGCCCCAGCTGGGTGCGAGTCAAAACGAAGCTGCTGTTGCCTCTGCTGCATTGCCTGCATGGAACGCATAAATTTCAAGGACGACACACAGTGTGCCAGGCTGTGACTGGCGCGGAGCGAGCAGCGAGTCAACATAAACAAAACGAGCAGAGCAGAGGCAGAGCAGCAGCAAAGGCAGCAGCAGAGGCAGGCGAAATGTGCCAAGCGCGAGAAATAAATTGACAGCCTGAAGGTATGCAACGCTTTTTGTGTTTCACTCGCTGTTTTGACCTACATGCGAAATGAGTGTGGGTGAACAGGAGGGGGGAGAGGGAGGAGAGAAGGGGGAGAGGGGAGAAAAGAGAGGGGAAGAGGCAGCAAAGGGGATACTGCAAGGCTAGCAGTTGCTGTTGCAGCGTGTTAAGGCATGTGAGCTAGTCAATCAACAGGGAAGGCAGAACTGCATAAGCTGCACAAATTTGTATACTCTGTAATTGAAAATGTTTAAAGAAGGGTATGCCAACTTTGTGCAATTGTATGTAAGAGGCAGAAGGAGGCGTGGCAGAGTCAGTATCTTACTGTCGGGCCTCGCTTGACTGCAGATTTCTCTGCTTTTTCCTTTCAATTGATTTCACTAATGAATTTTCATTTCTTGCCTAAAGGTTATTAAACACAATCCAAAGTTGCTTAAATTAAGCTTGAATTATGCAACATTCTCTGCATAATTTATGTTAATTCAACAGATCCCCCTCTCTCTCATTCTCCCCCCTCAATGACAAGTGTCAGTTGGCATTAACACATGAATCTTTGATGCACTTGAATGAGTGAAAATCAATTAAACGTGAAGAGCGCTGGTTTAATATGCATAATGCTGGCTATATATAATGCATATATCTCTGCATTTATAGTGTGTATATATAGCGTGCATATATATGTGCATATATCTGCCTATACATACAGCATATATCTGCATATTCTGTTCAGATTATTTTATTTTTAATGCGCGCATTTCACACAAGCCAATGAGCTCAGCCGAGCGCACAATTTGTTAATGCAGTCAAGCATTAACAATAATATTTAATTTAAGCATGGGCAGAACAATGAAAGAGTGTGAGAGAGAGAGAGAGATAGCCAGAGATGGTTAAGATCGCACACGTGAGTGTTCAATGAAGTGATAGGATGGGATGGGAGACTCCTGTGGGTATTCCCATTAATCCCTTGAGTGATTGCCCAAGTGCATTTTCACTATGTTTAACGCGCTTTAAAGTATGAGCCTTATGAGCTGACTAAGTAAATTTACAGCGTGTGAGGGAAAGAGAGAGAAACAGAGATAGATAGAGAGAGAGATAGTGCAAAAAACTCACAAGACAGAGGAGGAAAGAGTGACGGGAAAAGAGAGCAGCGTAGAATGAGCAGGCAGATTGAGATGACATCATGTCGAGAGAGAAGTAAGAGAAAGAGAAAGAGGGAGAATAGCAACAGAAGGAAGAAAGTTGTCAGACGGAAAGAAGGGGGTAGAGAAGGCGAAAAAGGGAGTCAGAAGGAGAGATAAGCGTGAATATTTGTTTAAGCAATATGCAGCAGTTGTAAGTGCTTTCAAAATTGTAAGAGGGAGGGAAGAGAATGAGGGTGAGAAAAAATAAAAGGAAGAATAACGACTGGATCTCTGTCTTCATCACTTTTTATATTTTTTCCATACAACTCTTTTTCCTTTCGTTAATTCCTTCTCAGATGGTTTCTCTCCGCTTCTTTATTTCTTTTCTTTCTATTTGTTCTTATACACCTTTCTTTATTGTTTCTTTCTCTCTATTCTCTCTCATCTATTTTTTTCTCTTTCTATCTCTCCTTGTCTCTCATCTACTCATTCCTCACTCGACTCATTCTTAGCTCTCTCATCTCTCGCTATAACTTCTCTGTCTCTCCTTTCTATTTTTTCTGTCCCTTCTATTCTCTGCCTCTGTTCCCTCTTCTTTCTCTATCTCTTTCCGCTTTTTACTCTATTTCTCTTTTTCCTCTATTTTCTCTTTTTCCCCTCTTTCCCTTCTTTCTTCTCTTTCCTCTCTCACTTCTCCTCTCCCTCGCTCCACCTTCTTGTAATGATTTGTTGGCCGCCAAGTTCTTCTAGGAATATTGTGCTGGCCCAGCAACGTGTGTGCAATTTCCGTTGGCGGCACAACTGGCACACTGCACCACTCCCCCCTCTATCAGCCTTCTCCCTCTCTACCCCCCCCTGCCCCTCCCTCCTTCCTTCTCCTGTTGTACTTCTGGGGTCATTCATCCTGCAAAGTGGCGACACGCCAAAGCGCTGCCCAGGCCAAATGACTAATGGGCCAGAGAGGGGAGAAGAAGAAGAGCGGAAGAAGGAAGAGAGGGGGTAGAAGGAGGCCAGGCAAAACAGCTGCACTGGGACACTCTGCTCGGGCTACTGGCAATATGCAAAATTCGCAATTTGCCATGCCAGACGACAGTCCCTGCAGGCACAGTGTGGACTGCCGTGGCCTGTCCTGCCTTGGCTGCCTCTCTGCTCCCCTCTACTCTCCTATTCCCTTTTTCCTCTTCTCTCTTCTTCTCTTTGCTTTGCTTGGGCATTTATTCGATTCGACGTTCGACTATTTTTATGACCGAATTGCGTTTTATTGCTTCTACTTCTAGTCTTGAAATGTGGGACAAGTCGACATCGTCATCTCCTTCTGCTTCTTCATCTTCTTGTGGTCACACACTGCGTATGAGCAACTTGCAGCTACGTTTTCAGCTCGACATGCGAAATTAGATGACAGACAGTAGTGAGAATGGGAGTGAAGAAAGGGATAGGAAGAGGGGAAGAGAGTGGGGGGCAACTGACTGCAGGGCATCCCTTATCGATTTTGGGTTTTTTTCTGCGCATAACAAATCGCTGCCTTAAGCTGCACAGGAATCCAGTTTTGGCCTATGCGATTTATGTCTACTAGCCTTCAGTTTGTCACCTTGCTGTCGCCCCCCTCTACTCCATCTTTCCCCTCTTTCCTCTCTTCTCCTGTTAGGTGTGAGGCTTTGGTAAACGCTTCAATTGATTTGAACATTTATTGCTTGGGGTAATGTCTGTTGGCGTGGGACACAAGGGCAGGACAGGCAGGCACAGACGTCTGTCCTATCTCTTTTGCCTGCCTCTGCTGCTTCTGCTCCTTTTCCTGTCTGTCCAGTCTGTCTGGGTGTACTGGCCTCCGCCTCCCCCGTCTCCTCTCTCTCTCTCTCTGGCTTCCCCAAGGTAGTCACATTATTTTGTTGCTGTCGTCGCATATAAAATAGTTTTACTTTGTGTGCCATCGACATCGTTTTAAATCTATGCGCCTTATTGAGTCTGACTGGGCACAAAGGGAGCACAGTGGACAGCGCAGGGAGTGAGTGGGGGTTGTCTTTTTTATGGAGCACATCAAATTGCGCAACTTTTAATCAATAGTCAAATAACATTTCCGCAGCAAAAAAACTTTAAGTTGCCAGAAGGCAGAATAAAGAGAGATAACAAAGTGTTTAAAAGGCAGTTTATATATAGCATATATATGCAGTATTATACATGTATATATGCAGTATATTTTGTAGTACACTATACTTTATATATGCTTTATACAAGCACAGTTCCCCCCCTGCATAAGCACATTAGCAAACATCCCTTGAAAACTTTTGCCTTATGCACACAAAATATTTCACACTTTATTCCCCTTTTGGCTTCACATTTGCAGGCATAATTGTTTTGTTTTTGTTTGCTTGTTTGCGCTTTAACTATTGACAGAGCAACAATCATAAAGTGAGTGAGCGAAAAACAACCAAAAAAAAAAAAAAAAAAGAAAAACGAATTAAAAATTCTTTTGTTTTTTTAATTTTTCACTTTGGAAACA
Organism: Zaprionus nigranus; assembly: GCA_018903425.1. Lineage (NCBI taxonomy): Eukaryota > Metazoa > Arthropoda > Insecta > Diptera > Drosophilidae > Zaprionus > Zaprionus nigranus. Next base: position 4,872,808 of record JAEIGD010000004.1, on the reverse strand, counting down.
TTTGAAATGAAAGCTGGCAAATATTTTCGACACCTTTTTGAGGGGTTGGCAAGTGAAAACGCAGGGTAAGGGGGATAGGCAGGGACAGAGGTAGAGAGAGGGGAAGAGGCAAAGAGAGAGGCAGGGGCATGTTCGGCAGCAGGCGCGACGTGCTGGCATTTCTTTTTTTTTTGCGCTCGCCTTTTTTTGGCTTGCTACCCCCTGCAACTAAAAGAATTTTTAAAAATATGCACATAATGAACTGGCAAAGCAAGGGGAGAGTAAACAGGGGTGCAGAGGGAGAGAAGAAGTAGGTGTAAAGGTGAGGAAGGGGGGAGGTAGGTGAGCAAACTGCAGTCAGTTTCAATGGCCAAACAAACAAATCGCATGCCAGGCCGCAGTTTAGCCTCAGCCACTAAGCGAAAATAATTATTTGACGTGAGTAGCGCACATTATTCACATTCACCAAGCAAAAGGGCGTAATAACACAGAAAAGAAATAATAACAAGTTAAGGAGGGAGAGGAGTAGGAGCGGGGAAGTAGGTAGATGAGGGGGAAAGAGGAGAGATGGGAATATGCTAAATAAGCGAACGAAAAGGCCGCGCAAAAGGCGCAGCTTGTTAAAGCAAAAGTGTTTTAGAGAGAGAAGACAGAGAAGGGGGCCAGAGAAGGGAGCACAGAAGAGGGCAGAGCAGAGAGAAGAGCAGGGGCAGAGAAGGGGGTAGAGAAGGCGGAAGAACGGGGGGCAGAGAAAGGGCAAAGAAGGAGGCAGAAGGTAGAGAGTAGACTAGGGAGCTGAGACGAAGTTAGAGAAGGAGCTAAGCGGGGACAGTGCGGCTGCTAAACAGGGGCAAAGGAGGAGCAGAACGGGGATATAAGAGGGTAGGGAAGGGGCCACAGAAGGAGGCAGAGAAGAAGGCAGAGAAGAGAGCCCATCAGGGGCTGAGCTGCTTGAACATTTCGCTGTTGTGCTTTCTTTCTAATGTTTCTTTTTAATGTTTGTCATTTGGGGTAAGGTTGCAGACCTTGGTGTTGTTGTTGTTGTTGCAGTTGTTCTAGTTGTTGTTGCTCCTCTTCTTCATGTTGTTGTTGTTATTGCACTGTTTGTTGCTATGTTTGTTACTGTTGTTGCTGTAGGTGATTTACCTGCGTGTCGTGCTCGTTTTCCATGTAAATTTGTTGCCTAATTTTGAGCGCAGAAAGAGCGATTTATGTGCGGACTGCCTCCCATTAATTCCCTTCCACTTCCAACCCAACTGCCTATCTGTCTCACTCACTGTCTCTATCTATCACACACTGCTGCACACTCTCTTCCCCCCTCTTCTTACTCCCACTGTAATTTATGTAACAGCCTGCCTCATTTGCCTGCCCTCACGTCTCACTTTCGCTGCTGCCTCATTGACATTATGAATGCTTTTCAATTTTATTTATGACATAAATTGTTAATAAATGCACCCCTTCCCCCCTTTCCCTCCCTTCCTTATCTCTACCTCTCCCTCTCTGTACGTGCTCAGCCTTATGCTGCTGTGCCTCACTCATGATTAATGCTCGACATAAACGAATTGCATTGTAAATAAATTATTACGCATACGCCGCATCGCTCATCGTCGCAGCTGCTAATGAAGCCGCTGGTTATTTGTGCCGAGTTTGGCCTAAGGAAGGCAAAGAAGAAAGGCATAAAAGGGTGTAAGCTTTTGCACAAAGTATGCAAACTCTTTCTTTTCTCTTTCTCTTTTTTCTTTTTGCTTTTGACTTTTTTTCTGGGTTACAGCTTGATTAAAATTTCATTAACAAAAAGTTGCGGCATTCTTTAAAGCATGTGTGAGAAATCTGCGGTGACTGCGGCGCACACACACACACAAGCAGTACAGAGACACATATACAGACACATATACACACACCCATACACACACCCACAGACATAGCAACATACACACACCCACATGCGGCGCATAAATGGTTTTGGTTGCCCGCTTTTCTTCTCGCTTTTCTCGCTTTATTTTCTTCAGCCTTTTTTTTAATACACTTGCAGGGGGTATTTTAATTTTAGCCAGAAGTGTGCAACGCTTTTTAGAAGACAGCTCTGATCCTATAAAGTATAGATATTCAGAATGAGCATCAATATGTCTGTCTGTCTGTCTGTATGCAATTCAGTTCTGATTTTAGAAGTAACTCAACTTGTTAGTACAAATCAAAGTGATACATAATATTAAATATACACATTCACATTTGATTCAACACCATTATATACCACTTATAAAGGAACAATCAGCATATATAAGAACCTGCAAGTGTATACAACCTTCGGCATGCCGCAGTTAGCCTTTCTTTCTTCTTTTTCTCCATTTTTGCTTTGGCTTTTTTGCGCTTGAACGCTTCGTTTGTTTGCCAACTGCCTGACGCCTCTTCAAGCAACTCACAGCCTTTTTATCGGCATGTGTCAGTGTGTGTGTGCTTGTGTGTGTGTGTGTGTGTGTGTGTGAGTCTGTTAAATTGCTTGTTTATGTTTGCCAGCCGCCAACGCCGACGACAAGCAGCAGCGCTGGAAGTTTTCCTCACTCACTTGAAAATTCTCATATGATTTTGAATTGTTTTAATTTGCCTTCTCCCTGTGCACCCCCTCTTCACCCCTCCCACTGCTAGTGCCTTGTTTATATCAGCTGCAACAACAACAACAACAACAAGAGGCGAGAACTGGCGGCATTCCACGGTTTACTTTATGCAGGCAAATGTTTTCGTTAATGTTTTTGCTTTTCGCTCTTGATTTTATTACGCATACGCAACGTTCCATTTCAGCCTCATTCGCCTTGAGCCTCCATCCCCCCGTACTCCCCGCCCACACTCTCACTTGCCCTAAATGGGTTTATTAAATATTTCATATGCGATTTGCTTGAATATAGTGTAATGTCCCTTAACGGACAGATCGCTGAAGGAGAGACTCTGCCTTAAGCGGATACTATTAGTACGAGGTTTATGTGCATTTACCAGAAATGTTATTGGGCAAACACCTCTTTTAGCCGGACAATGAGTTGGGATAGTTCGGGTGTCCGGCTAAGAGAAGTTTCGGACACTTATACTACAACGTTCTTGTATTTCTTTCAAGTCATGTCTTCAACAAACTCTCCCTTAACCAGGCAACAGTTTGCTGTTGTAGAGTGTCCGTATAACAGGGTTTCCACTGTAATTTCATATGCAGCACATTCAATTTTCATCCTTTCTTCTCAACTACAGTTGCTTAAATTTAATGGCAATAAGTAAATGCTCTCATAAATTTTCAATTTAAATTAAAAGCGCAAATCCACAAGCAACCCCTTAAGCCAGCCCTTCAGCAAACCTCTATCAACCCCCCTATCCCATTTCTCCTCCTGCCCCCCTTTAAACAGTTAAATTTAATTGTTAACACTTTGATTTTTCACTTTATGCGCTCGAGTTGCGCTTGCAGCTCATCAACCTGTCACGTACAGCAGCAACAGGGGAGGGGAGGGAACAGGAAGAGGAAGCTGGGAGCTGCGGCAGCTCCAGCGTTGGCCAGCGGAATCGCCTTAACTTAACATGCCATAATTATAATGCCAACATCAGCGTTAATTTACCTCAAACCTCAACTCAGCTCTCGGGCAACGCAATCCGCTTTTGCCGGCAGTCACGCTAATCCACTTGAGAGCTCGTGCTCTGCTTCCCTCTCTCTCCCCTGCTCTTTCCCACTCTTTCTCTCTCTCTTTTTCTCCCTCTTTCTCTTCTTCTCTGTCGCTCTTGCTGCCAAAAGGCATGTCAAGCATTTAATTACTGCCCATCAGGAGAAGCTTAAAAAATCCTCAATGTGGCTACTTCTCCACAGCTCTTCCTCCTCTTGATGCTTCTCTTGCTCTCCCTATTGCTCTTTCTCCTTCTGCTCTACCTGTCCCTGCTGTCCCTGCTTCTCTAGGTGGTCCTGACATTGCTGCTCCTGCCTCTTCTTCTCCCAAAGCTGCTGTTCCTTTCCCTGCTCGTACAGCACTTCCTGCTGCTACTCTTGCTGTCCCTTCTGCTCTTACTCCTTCTGCTCTACCTCTGCCTTCCCTCTCTCCTTCTTCTCCTCGCACTCCCTTGCCTGTTGTCCTCTACAAATCCACTTCGTTAAAACAATATTAAGCCAGCGCCAGTATCTGCAGCTCGTTGCTGGCATTCATCAAGAGTGCGCGCTCTCGCGCCTTTTGCCTGCGCTGTTCGAAATGTTACGCAAAATATTTTCATTAAAATGTCAAAAATATGTGCAAATATTTTGCGCAGACATGCAGAATACAAAAACAAAACAGAGAGAGAGAAGGAGCAAGAGCTGCTGAAAAGGCAAACGAAATGTTTGAAAATGAAAAAAGGTTTCTATTTGTTTAAGCGGCGGCACAGCACAGAATTTGGTCAGCCAGGCAGAGGCAGTTAGGGCAGGCAGACAGAGCAGACTGAGGGGCAGACAAGGCAGGGAGGGAGGAAGGTAGAGCTGGGCAGGCTCTGCAAGTGTTGGTTGTCCGCAGTTTGGTGCCTGGCGCTGGCTGGAAATCGTCGAGAGAGTCGTTAAATTGTTTTCATTATCCTTGTAAGCCTTGCTGGGCTTGCCCTGCTTGGTCCGCCCCTCTCTCTCCCTCTTCTTTCTCCCACTATCGCTGGCAATTAAAACCGCAATGCAAATGAGCTGTGCTTAATGCGACTCTGCGTGTGTGCGTGTGTGTGTTTGCCAGTGTCTACACTCTGCTAATAGTTTGCGGTGAGCGAGAGAAGCATAGCAAAAAATTTTAATTGCGCTGCTGGGAGGCATTTTTTGAAAAGCGCTTAGCCGAAAGCTCTCAAGTGGCAAACAGTCTATGTTGGACTCGACTAAATTATGCTTGAATTTGAGAGGACAGATACACACACTCACAACCACACAGACACAGAGTTACACAGAGGCACACACACTCGCACATCTGCCTGGGTTTGCTTGCCGTGTTTCCGTTTCATTTGTAATTAATTAAATTACTTCCGCTTAAAGTGCGCGGGCAACAACACAGTACACAGTACAGTTGCCTTCATTGCCATTCACACTGGCCCAGGCTGTGGCTATAGTCATTCCCATTCCCATTCCCATATCCATTCCCTTGTCCTATATCCCTTGTCTCATATCCCATACCAATGCCAATGCTTAACCGAATCCCAGCCCGGCGACTTCTCAATTATTGCAGTCATAGTCGCGTCTCTTACTCGCTCTCCCACTGTGCTTGCTGCTGCTGTTGCTCTCTCTCTCTCTCTCTCTCTCTCTTCTACAACCTCTTTCCCCTCTTCCTCCCTGCCCCTTCTCTCCCTTTCTCCACTCTGTCTGTTCATTGCGAAGTAATTAAGAAGACATTTCACCCGGGCATCCTTTAATCTGTGCGTTTTATTTGCCCGCTACCAATTTGCCTTGTCTCTGTCCCCTCCCCCCTTACTTCTCTCTCTCTCCATCCCCTCTCTCCTCCCCCCGCTCACTACTCCTTCAGCTTGTTTACTCCATTGCCCAACGCACGACTGCACTTTGTTTATGCCTGACTCCAGCCCCCTGCGCTGCTTCTTCCTCGTCTGATCTTACAGCAAACCTCAACTGTGTCCACTCTGGTGTTGATGATTTTGCTTTGCTCTTGCCGCAGTTGTGTTTGCGGTGCTGCTTCTGTTCCTTCTTCTCCTGCTGCTGCTGCTGCTCCTCCATCTCCGTCTGCTGGCTGTAATCTCAGCTCAAGCTGGAACTGCTTGTTATTTCTTGCCCAAGCCCAACACGCTTGATTAGTCGCCTAATGAGGTGTTGACTATGGGCGTCTAATGATTGCCGCACACACACACACACACGCTCTGTCTCCTCTTCTCCCTCTCTCTTTCAGCCACATGCACTGCACACACTTCACTGCACCGCCATTTATAGCTCAGCTTTAAAGTCAACTTTAATTAAATTCTCTTTTAGTCACTTGCCTTTTGTTTTACTCTTCTACTTACTCTCCTGCCTTCTCTCTCTCTTCTGCTCTCTCAACATCTCTCTGTACCTGTCTCTCTCTCTCGCACACTCTCTTATGCTATTTCTCCTTCTCTCTCTATGCTTACAGCTCTAACCACTCCCCTGCCAACGTGGCCCAGTGACAACTCGATGAAAAGTTTGCTTCCCAGCGCCGATGCAACGTGAGTATATAGCAAAAAGTATTTGGGGAATTGAAAAAACTATATAGTCAGTCTGACAAGGCGAAAATTCATTTGCAACTTGCCGTTTGCATTTCACTTTCATTAACTGCGAAAGCGAAAAGAGAAATAAACAAAAAGCAGCCCACTAAAGTATGCTACAAAATGTGCAGCAGGCCAAAACGAAATGAAGCGCAGCAAAGTATGCTACGAAACATTTGCAAATCCCTTTTGCGGGCTTTCAAATTCAATTAAATAAAAAAAAGTTGCAATGCAAAACGGGCAAAAGTTGCATAAATGAATGGGAAACATATACAGATATATATAGGGATATATATAATCATATATAGACACACATATCACATATCTTTCGTTTCCGTTTTCTTCCCACATGAACAACAACAACAAAATAAACACACAACCAAATCGAAATCAAACTTAAATTGGCAACAACAACCACAATTACAACAACTACAAATGGGGCAATGTGAAATTGGCAACTAATTGGCAAAAATTGTTCGACTGTGAAATTGGCGTACAACAACAACAACAACAACAATTGAAAATCGAAATGCAAAAACCTGAAAAATCAATAACAAAAACAATGAAAATATTTGTTGTTGTTATTTTTATTTTGTGTGTGTTTAACAATCATCCACAAAATCATATTAACAACAACTACACCCTAACGACAACTACAACAACTACACCCTCTACACAACAACTACAACAACAACAATCATCATCTACAACAACATGAACAACATCATCATCATCGTCATCCCGCTGATATCCTGCTATTTATTGCGCTTTACACACGCTGTGACGTCATTGCTGCGACCCTTGGCCAAATAAAATAATCATCCCTTGTTACCCTGCCCCTCCCACTTGCCACTGTTCCTTCTCCCACTGCCCCTGCCCCTTCCCTCTGCATTGTCGCTGCTATTTATGTGAATTTTTGTGGCTTTTCTTCGCTCTCCCTTCCCCCCCTCCTATGCGTTTTCATTTTCGCTTTCTATTTTGCGTTTTATGCAACCTTCCTCCCTCCCCTTCTGCCATACTGCCTGCCACGTCCGCACCCCTGCCCCTCTTCTCCTGCCTCTTCCTGCTTTGTTTATGCTTCACGCTTTCGATTTTGTTTTGCTTTTTTTCTGCTGCTTCTTTTTGCTTTTGCCAATTTCCGCTTGAATTAATTCTGTGTTTAAATCTGCCTCTTGCTCTCACGTCTCCTACTCCACTTACTCCTGCTCTTGCCTTGCCCCCCTCTTCCCACTTTCCACTTGCAGTTTGTTAAAGTAGCGAGCGACCCCCTGCGGTTAGTGCCAGGCTGCCCCCCTCCGTCCTGCCTTCTCCTCCTCCACACACACAGCAAAATTTAATAAAGGCCGCGGCCCCCAAAACAGGCGTGTGTGTGTGTGTGGTTGAATGTGCTGCCACTGCCACGCCTACTCCACCTCCTCTACTGCCCCCTGCTGTTGCTGGTGGTGTCGTGGTGCTGACGGGGATCACACGTTGTGCGACAAAAGGCGCCCGCAGCGTTTTTATATGCGCGCATAATTCAAAAACACTGCAAAAGTTAATGCCCAACAGCGACGACACAATGATAAGCAACAATAATTTGAATTATGCCAAGAGCGGCAATGGCACAGCAACAACAGCAAGAACAACAACAACAGTAGCAGCAACAACAACAATTGTTGCCCTGGGCAACAGCAACAGCAATGGCAGCGCCAGCAGCAGCAACAACTCATCACCAACTGGTGACTCCAACTTGAGCAACTCCAACTCCAACTCGAATTCGACCGTGAATATCAACTCGAATACGCACGCACTTTCGAATGCACACTCCCATTCGAATACCCACTCCCTCTCGAATACCCATCTGAATACCCATGCGAATCCCAATTCCAATTCGTATTTCAATCGCTTTGACAATCGCATTGCCGCCAATCTGGCTGCAGTTATTACTGGAGCGCGCTTTCGTTCCTCCTCCTGCAACAGTCGCCAAGGAAGAAGCCACACAACAACAACAACAACCACACAACTGAGCCAGTCACGCACTAGAGCAGCACAGGCTGCGCATGCCACGCCCACACTGGGCAGACGTCGCCCACTGCAGTTGTTTACGCAGGCGAATCTCAAGTAAGTCAAGCCAATGCAGTTCAGACTTTGTAGTTGCCTTCCGCCTGCCTAAGCTTTAAACTCATGCTCATTATACACTCCTTAACTGTCACACACACATATACACACACACACTTCTTAACACCTTCTCTGAGTGTGTACTAATTTCTTTCGCCTCCTTCTACACAGCTGCAATGACAACGAGAAGGTGGCACATACACCCAGCTCCGATGAGGACAATTCACCCACAGAGCTGAACAATTGCAAACGCTTGACGGACAAGCCGCCACTGGTGAGTAGGGGAAGTAACCCCCCTCTATTACTAACCCCCCTCCTCCGCAACCAGTGTTGCCTTTACTCCCTCTACTTACTCAAGACATCCAATCAATATTCGCCAATTCTTTTCATGGTTTTGACTACTCAAACAGATCAAAGTTTGAATGGGCAAAGCGAAGAGGAATGGGCAGAGAAATAGGCACGGGTATGGGCAGGGGTATGGGGGGAAGTAAGGCAAGCAAAGTCTTCTCTCCCTCCCTTCCTTGCATATTCGATGTGTTTGCGTCTTGACTTTGATAAGGGTGCGGCTTGCCACGCCAAAACTGCGGCCATTTATTGCCTTTTGTCATCGACAATTTTTCGCAAATATTTCACAATTTATGAATTTCTGCTTTGCCTTGTTCCCCTCTCTTTCCCTTCCCTCTCTTTACCCCTCATCCTGCCCCCCTTTGTTTTGTTTATGCTGCTGCATTTGATGCTGCTTATGAATTATTGGCCACAACAAATGGTAGCGACGGCAGCTGCAACTTCCCTCCCTGAGGACATCAAAAGCTTTTTGCCTAAGCTCGGCTAAACCTTTTCTACGTTTTCCAATAAACTTTTCTTTCGAACAACTTGAGAGACAAGCAATAAGAGAAAGAAAGAGAGACAGAGAAGAGGGTAGAGAGAGAGAGTGAGGAAAAGAAAGACCTGAACAAGGCAAATCGAAAGTAAATGAGAAAAAAACCTGTGCAGACTTTTGCCAGACAATTTGATGGCATTTTGTAATACACTTCAAAGTAGGGCAGGTATAATAGCTAGAGGGTGAAGTTAGGTGAGGTTGAAGTTCAAGTAGAAGTGGTAGTAGTAATGGGAGTAGTACTGTTACTACTTATTAGTAGAAGAACAGCAACAGAAATAGTAATAGCAAAAGAGAGAAACAGTAGTAGAACAAGATTAAATATAAGAAGGTATGTATATGCATAAAAAAGAAGAGTAGAAGTAATTTTATTAAAGTGTAGCAATAGAGCAGTAGCAGTAGAGACTAGAACAGTAGCAATTGGAGTAGTTTTACTTGTGGAAGAATAGTAATAAGAGTAGTAATAGTAGTACAATAATAGCAAAGAGTATCTAAAGGAGTAGAGGAGGAGGGGTAGTTGCAGTAGTAGTAGTAGCTGTAGCTATAGAAGTAGTAGTTGTAAAAGAGAGACAGAAAAAGAAAGAAGACAACGACTTCTTCTACTAGTACAAGTTTATTATTGTAATAGCAATAGCAGTAGAGAGTAGAAGCAATAGAAGACGCAATAGAAGAAACAGTAGAAGTAGCAATAGAAGAAGTAATAGGAGTAGTAATGGCAGTTTTACAAGATTAGCAATTTGTTAGGGTAGTAGTAGCAATAGTAGCAGTACTAGAACATCAGGAGGCGAGCAGCAATAGAAGTAATAGTAGTAAAGTAACTATGTAGACCTACTAGAGAGAATAGTATAAGTAAATGGGGTTTGAGGTTAGTTTAGCATGTGGTCTATGGTGAATGCAGTTAACAATTTTAGTTGTCAACTTGCTAAAATGTGCAGAAAGTTGAGTTTTTTGTGCTTGTAAAGCAAACTATGGCAATTATGCAAGCTCAGCTTCAAATGGCCAACTCCCTGGGCAACTAACTAGCTGCCTCTCCTCTCTCTCTGCCTAACTGACTCTCTGTCTGCCTAGCTACCGTCCTCTCTCTCTCCCTCTGCCTACTTTACTCCACTCTGTCTCTTTATTCAACTCCCTCTGCTAAAACAGCTAGAGTATTCAAAGTTTGCTGTGTCACAGATAAAGCAGCCTTTTGTTATGATTCCTCAGCTATTGTCATAACACGTTAACGAAGAGGGACAGAGGAGTAGAACGGGAAGTTGCCACAGTCGAACTGTTTCTCATGTGCAATGTTTATCAAATGTTTTGTCATTTTTTGTCACGTGGCAAAAGTTTTGCATTGCAGACGAGGTTCAACTTTAGCTACTCTAGTTGGACAGGAATGGCGCCGGCGTCTTTGAGTTGAGGCACGTTGTTTTCATAAATTTTACGCCTTAAATATTCATACAGACAGCGAAGGTACACACACACACACACAGGCACACACACAGGCACACGTAGCGCACATATATAGCCAGATCTAGCCATTTCTAGCCATAGTGTGTGGCTCGGCAGCTGTGCGCAGTCGAGCATAGTCTATGCGATAAGTACGTGCGAGTTTATTCATATGAGAAACTCTTCTTAAAGGGACGAGAGAGAGAGAGAGAGAGAGAGAGTTTCTAGAGTGTGTGTGTGTGCCTTGCCCTGGCTTGCACACTGCGTATGTGTAATGTGTTTGTCTTATTTATGGTGGTGCGCACATTATGATGATTACGTTTTGAGCTAATGGCCCTTAAATGGTAGCAAAAGTGCAATGAGAGAGAGGAAATATGTATCAAGGACACACACAGAGAGAGAAAGAGGGGGAGAGAGAGAGAGAGAGGAGAGTTGCCTCAGCAATCGACAGCAATCGAAACACTCGACAAAATTGAAAGCGAATCCAATCAGTTGCCCCTAATGGCAAACCATAAATATTTGTCAGGCTCTCCTCGCTTTGCTCTCTGCTGCTGCTGCTGCTTGCCAGAGGGCAATGTAAATGCAAAAAGCGCTTGCCAAGGACATGACCGAAAGCAGCAACAACAAGAGGGGGAGCAAGGAGAGAGAGAGGGGGAGTGAGCGAGGGGCAGCATACGTTGAAAAAGGGTTCGCTGTCGCTTTGCCTTGGCATTTTTCATATTTCTTTTTAGTTTCTCTTTTTTGTCGTGCTGGCTGCGCCTCCTGTTTCTGTTTTGTCAATAAATCAATTTGGCTATGAACATAACACGCATACGCCACGTGGCACAGGGCAGAGAGTAGGGCAAGTAGGGGCAGGCAAAGGGGGGCAGGCAAGGGGCGGGCAAGCTTCCCTCCTACACTTTGCATAGTTCTTTCTTTTGCTGCCGCTGCCTGTCAATAACATCATTTTGTGGCAGCGTACGGCAGCTGCAGCGCGATAAGCAAATTAATTTTTGGCCTGCAGGCCAAGAGGGGCAGCGGGCTGGGGGGCGTGGCAAGCTAATTGCGCACAACGGGCGCCACACAGCAGTTGCCAGCGCGGGAGCAGTCAGCAGTGAGTGCAGTGTCGTCTGCCTTGGCAGCCTGATTCAATTTCAGATAAGCTAAATAAAGCAGCAACAGCAGCGCAGGCAGCAGAGGCGACAGCAGAGGGAGCAGAGGCAGCAGAGGCAGAGGCAGCAACGCTGGCAGCAGACGCGCTGCACATGCCGAGCCAAAGACAAATGCGATGGCACATTATGCACTTCACCCGCATAACAAGACAGACACAGTCACAGACAGGCACACCAGGCACACTCGCAGACAGACACATCAAGCACACACACTAGGCACACACACCAGAAAGACACACACACACACACCAGGCACACACACACACACCAGGCACACACATCAGACACACATACACCAGGCACACACACTCAATCAGGCACACACCCTCACAGACACAGTCACTTTGCGGAAATGACGCGCTGTCGTCTGTCGCTTGTCTGCTGCTGCTGATGCCTGCTCTGCCTCTCCTACTGCACCCCCTTGCTACTGCTGCCACTCCCTGTCCTGCTACTTCCCTTGCTGCTCCAGCTCCTCCTGCTGTGGTTCCTCCTGTTGATCCCTCGCCTCTTCCTACTTGTTCTCCTACTCATCTTCCTTCCACAACTTCTCTTCCTCATGCAGCTTCCCCTGCAGCTCCTCCTCCAGCTGTTCCTCTTTCTCCTGCTGCTTCTGCGTCTCCTCCTGCTCCTGATCATGCTGCTCACGCTGCACCTACTTCTGGTGCATCTTTTTCTGCTGCTTCTTTCCCTGCTCTGTCCGTTCTCCTGCTTCTCTTCCTCCTCCTGCTCATTTCCCTCTTGCAGCTCGTTCTCTATCTCTCTATCCCTCATCCACCTCTTTCTCCTTCTTCTCTTGTTCTTCTTCCCCCTTTTTCTTCCCCCTTTTCATCCTCCTCTTCTTCCTCCCCTTCTTCCTGCTCCTCTTCTTCCACTCTTACTTCCCCTCTCCTGCTACTCCTGCAGCACCTTCTCCAACCCATTACATCGTCCTCCTCGTTTTCCTCCTGCAACTCCTCTATCTCCTCCCTCTCTTTGTCCCCTTCTCCTTCTCCCCTTGCACCTCCTATTCCTCTTCCTCCGACTTCTCCTTCTCTTCTCCTACTCCTCTTATGCTGCATCTCCTGCCAATCTTCTTCCTCCTGCACACTTTCTTCCTGTCGCTTCTCTATCTCCTCTTCCTTGTCGTCCCCTCTTTCTCCTCTCCCTTCTCCCCCTGAACCCCTTCCACAATTCCCTTCAACCTTCCTCTCTCATCTTTCTCTCCAACTCTCCTTCCCATCTCCCTCTCTCCTCCTCATCGTCAGCCTGTCGTTGATGCATCGATGCTGTTGACTCGCTGTCGCTAAATGTTTGTTTAGCAACTGCAGCCGCAGCAGCAGCAGCAACTGAAACAGACACGGCTGCAACCAAATAGACTCGTACGTGCTGCCGTACTAACCATCCCCCTTCCCCTCTACTCCCCTCTTCCCCTGTCAGGCATTGAGTGACAGCAACAGAGGCATCAGCAGCAGCAACGTCGGCCACATGTGGCCAGAAGAGAGACTGCTGCCTCTGCCTCTGCCTCTGCCGTCACGCCAACTTCGTGTATCATGCAGCAAATAATATTTGCAAGGCTACAAATGCCATAAATAATATTTTGTGGCCCCCCACACGAGACACGCCCACTTCCCGCCTCTCTCGTCCGGGCGGGCAGTGGCCAAAAAGTGCCCAATCTGTTGACTGATTTAAAGTTGGCTGACTTTCAGTTGCCCCGCTCTCTCTTCCTCTCCCCTCTCGCCACTTGCTCTCTGGGCAGTTTATTAAATTTGCATAATTGCTCGACTGGAAAATGTGAAAAGGGAAATGGAAAATGGAAAAGGCTGTGCTCGGTCAGCATTTACAATTTCATTTGGCGAGGCCTGACCCTGTCGAGGCTTTTAAAGCTCAGCACGTGCAAGACACAGGCAGCAGCTGCTGGCTGGGGCTGCAACTCTTGCTTCATTAAGCCAACGCGTTGCAACGAGAGCAATTAGTCTGTGTGGCACACACACACACACACACAGGCTGTCCACTTGGACAGGCATAAGCACAACTCAATCTAATATTGCAACTAATTCAATTGCTGTTAAAAATAAATATCAAAGGTGAACAGGAAATCAGGCAGAAGATATGAGTGATAAGCTTAGGAGAAGAGACCTTTATCCTTCTCTCTCTTGCCTCTCTGCTCTACTCCTTCTCTTCTACTCTTCTCTACCTCTTTCTAGCTCTACCTCTACCTCTCTCTCTTCCGTTCTCTGTACCCTTTTCTCAATTTGTCCCTCTTTATTTAACACATACTCCTGCCATAATAGGATTGATTCCACTTCTAAAATGCAAAGTATATTAAGGATTTGCCAGAAATGAAAAGAAATACACGTGAATTGTTTTACTTTTCACAATTTAAACTGGTTTTATTTCTTATTAAAATCACTCTTAAATTTATAAATTCCAATCTATCATCTCTTCATTTTCTGCCTCATTATATCTGCTTGAAAAACACGCCCCTTCCATTGTTGCCACATAGACTTGTACCTAAAAATGAAGTCTCTCATATTATGTGCAAACATAGCACAACATGAGCTACCTGTCTCTCTCTTCCTCCCTCTGCCCCCTCTTACTCTCCCTTTACAACTCTCTCTTTCCCTCTCTCACCACCCTGCCCCTCCATCTCTGTCATCCCTCTTCTAGTGTTGGCAAATCACTGTGCAATGCGCCGTGAAATATGCAAACAATGTTTGCTTAAGCAGCCTAAAAGTATGCAACGCGCCCGTGCTCGTTAAATTATGCAGCACCGAGCAAACAATTGCTGTGTGAGCTGAGCTCAGGTGAAGCCAAGGGAAAGAGAGGGGAGGCGTGGCAGGTAACCACCAAATAAAAACGGAGCTGCCGCAGCAGCCTCCGCCAACGCTGCCGCCGCCGCGTCTCATTGTCAATGTCGCCTTAAATTATGCCAAACATAGAGAGGGAGTGGGAGGGGGAGAAGGGAGAGACCTAGACTGCGCTAGGCAAGTGTAGTCTAGTTTCAGCCGCGCAGGCAGCCCTGGCCAGACGGAGAGAGGCAGACAGACAGACGGAGACTTTTTCAAAGCCACTGACCTCAAAAAAAAGTAAAATACAATATAAAGAATAGAATGCAAGGGCAGGCAAAAAGAGAGAAAGGAAAGATGCAGAGGCAGTAGGCAAGAGAAGGGACAGAGAAAGAGAGAAGGCAGAGGGAGACCGCAAAGAGAGGAGGCAGAGGAGAAGGCAACAAGAGAAGGCAAAAGGAGAAGGCAGAGGCTCAAGGCAGGGACAGAAGGCAGAGGTAGAGGAGAAGGTAGCAAAGAGGAGGCATTTGTAAGTAGAAGAGAGGGCTGTAAGGCAGAGGCAGGGGGTGCAGGGTGCAGTGAACACGATCTTAACAAGCGCGCACAAGTGTAGCTGAATTATCGCCGCCTGTTCTCAGTTTCCTTTATACTCACACACATCTCTGTGCCCCTCTCCCTCCTCTCTCTCTCATACCTTCCTACATCCCACCATACCTTTCTCTCCTTCTCCCTGCCTTCACTCTTGTACAAACTGCCGTTAGTCCTGCGGCACATTTCCGCTTAGCACGCCACTTCCGCATCCGCCTTGCAACAATTTTTCGCCTGCGTTTTGTGCCACGACGCAGTCTGTGCCGCCAATTTATGCGCCTTTTATGGCCTGCCTTTTCTTTGGCCACTTCGCTGTGCACTGCCTGCCTCTCTTCTCCCTCTCTCCCCCCTGCTGCCCAATGCGAGTCCAAGCATCCGCTTCCTGTTTAAGTGCAGGCGCAAAACTTTTTTCCTTCTTTCTGTCGAGCTTTTTGTATAGTTGCGGTTTTTGGCAATAAATTCTTTTTTCCTGCGTCTGTGGCTGCAGGGCACGACCACGCCCCCTTGCTGCACGCCCTCGTTGCTGCTCAGCTTACAAGGTGTTTAAATTGTAGTTAATTTTGTTGCCACTTGAACGCGTTGCGCGTTGATCCTTTAAGCGAACGTATCTTAAAGCCGATTTACCTTCATCCCTCTCCCACTCTTGCAGGTCAAACGCCTTACGATGGGACTGTTGCGCCACAACGAGGAGTCACGCCCACTAGTGGGCAATGTTACGCCCCCTAACAACAGCAACTGATGCAGCAGCAGGAGAAGCAGCCAATCTATTCGAATGGTTACATCAATGAGGACTCCTACATTGATAGCAAGTTCGGAGACTCGTGTCGCCAATCCCTGACTGCGATACCCATGCTGGACAATGTGAATCTCAACAACGACAACAGTGAGTTCAATCTGAAGAAGCGTTATCTGCGAGAGACAAGCAGTGGTAAGTGGAGGAAAGGGGAAGACTAACTAGAACTTACTCTTTATATCCTTGTATCTTTCTGTCTGTCGGTCTGTCTGTCTAACTGTCTGTCTGTTTGTCTGTCCGTCTGTCCATCTCTTGCAACGCAATCTACTCTCTCAGTTGTAAAGTTATCTTGATGAAACTTGGCACACATGCTGATTATTGTCGCACGCTGTAAATAAGTTGGAACGAGCCGTATAGTACAGATATATCGTACAGCTGCCATACAAACTATCGGTCGATTTTTGTTTTTTGTCAAGATATTGCAACCAAATTAACTACATTGAGCTATTTCTTTATACATAATATGTTTATAAGATTTCATCAAAATCCCTTCACTATAACATATAGCTGCCATAAGAACACTCGACCGAAGTGAAGGTTTTTGTATGCAGATCAGATCTTGTTTTAAGAAATAACTTAGCTCATCTGTGCCAATTAAAGTTAGACATAATACTGAACATACACAATACCATTCAATGCTGCAACATTATATATAACTAGTATAGGAACAATCACAGCAGATAAGCAGCTGCAAGGATATACAATAGAACCTTCGGCATCCCGTAGTTAGCCTTTCTTGCTGCTCTATCTTTATCTATTCTTATCTCTCTCTCCCTCCCTTCAGCCAACTCCAGTCCGAAGATCTTTGCGAATCGCCTGCGCTTGAACAATGCCGCAGCTGCAGCTGCCACAGTGGCAACCAGTCTGGCGACGAGTCAGCGCAGCAGCAGCTTGGCCAACACGCACAGTCCCACAGAGGAGGAAGAGGAGGCAGCGGATGCGGAGCTCAAGGATGCCTGCTGGTACCAGGCGGGCATCTCACGCGACATTGCCGTCGAGGTGCTGCAGAACAAGAGTCCGGGTGCCTTTCTGGTGCGCAAGAGCAGCTCCAAGCCGGGCTGCTATGCACTGACACTGCGTGTGCCCTCGCCACCAGGACCCACCATAGCCAACTACATTATCTTGCGCTCTCCACGTGGCTACAAGATCAAGGTAAGGAATGAAGGAACCTCTGCTTATACTTAACTGTACCTCATGCAGTGCTACCTCCTATCTCTTAGGGCTTTCGCAAGGAGTTCTCCAGCCTGAAGGCGCTGATAACCCACCATTCTGTCATGCCCGAGCTGCTGCCCGTGCCGCTGGCCATGCCACGCCCCACCAATATGTCCTCCTCCAGACGCAACTTGGATGATTTCGATACCTACGATTCACTGCAGATGCTGTTGAAGTATTTGCGTGCCAAGAATCTGGAGACTGAGACGCAGACGCAGTAGCAACCACTGAGCATTGCTCGACTAATGGATACCCTACAAAAATTTTAGCACAAAATTTATGCATTTAGTTAAGTTTAGCAAGAGGCAAAATAGTTTTGCTTGGCATTATCTATACCAGAAATGTGATACTCTATAAAAAGAACACACGCACACGCATACACAAATACACGCATACACACACACACACACAGACTCACACACACAAACTGCAAATGAAACGCCTAGCTGATAAATGGTGAAAATAATTCTAGTTTAGTTTCGTTTTTTGGCCATAAATAAAGCCCGTATTAATTAGAAAGAGAAAGGGATGTAAAGAGAGAGAGAGAGATGTAGAGAGTGTAAGAGAGATAGAAAGAGAGAAAGAGAGAGAGAAGGGGAAAATGGAAAGTCAGCGTCAGCTTTCAATTTGTGTTTCCCTTTTCCGCATTACACAAATACGCGTACATCAAATGATAAATTTGAGAATCTATATACATATATACTATATATAAGTAATAAATGTATTCGATATATGTTAAATGTTGTTGCTGCTTCGATTGTTAAGCGTAAATAAATGTACTAAGCGAACAAACACAAACACAAACAAAACACGAACAAACAAATAAATTTTAAACCAACGAGATAAACAAATGCGCAAACCCCGACAAAATACTTCACACACACAGTCTGTAAATAATTCCGTACGTAATTGAGTAAATAAAGTTATTTAATTTATATACGTGAAATGTTTGTCATTCTTTCTTTTTCTTTTTGTATGCCATAATTGAAATCATAATAATCAATTTCCCATTATGCAAATTTTGCACTCGCAGCTGTAGAGTAAAATAAATGTTCGCACGTTAATTATGTGTTTGGCCTTTTTCGGAGTGTGCGACACAATTTCTGTTTCAATTTCAGTTCCACATTCAGATTTATATTTATATGCAGACTTATATTCAGGCCAGGCCAGGACAACGCTTCTATGCAATTGACCAGTTTCCAGTGAAATTGACTTTAAAGTAAATTTCTTCACTTTTCAGGGAATTTCTTCACTTTCAATTAACATAACTTTGTGAATATTCATTCGATTTAGCTCGAGAATGTCTTTATAGTCGAGATTTGAGCAGTAGATTGATTTGGCAATAAAATATGAAGAATTTAAAATTTTAATTTTTTTCAACATTTTTTCATGCTACCCCCTTACAAATTTTTCAAAATTTTTCAAAAAAATTTGAAATTTGTATCGACTAAATTTCAACTGAAATTGATTGAGCTGATCACAACTAGCTTAAAAATCTAAACCAAACGTTTTTCGTATACAAATTGCCAAAGATATCGCAGATTTACTAAATATTAAGGTACCCTCTAGCTCTGAGGACCTTCTTAGACTTCCCAACATCATAACTCAATCAAAAATCAACTGATTTTGATGGTGGATGTCATTTTGCTTATGGTAAAGAATGTAGTTTCATTCTGCATCAAAATTGTTGCAGTATATTGAAAGTGCTTAAAGGTATAGTAACTAATTTAAGAGGTACCTCCCATAGTTGACTACCTTTGGCTTCATCACAAACCATCACAACTCGGTCAAAAATCAACCGATTTTCATGCAATTTGTCATTTGATGTAGAGTAATGAACCCATTTCAATTCTGTATCAACAGTTTTTGTATGTTTTGAAATCAAGATACAAAATAATCATGCTAACTTCTTTTAAAATAGCTTTGTTGGTACGAAAGTCGCATCAAAATTCAATTAAGAATTTCTGAACTACAAACAACGTATCAATGTCTTATTTTTAGGTGCGTCTCACATTATTTGCAGCTTTCCCAGACTTCATATCATTATAAGATGATAACTTTGCCCATATTGATATAATCCCCCAATTTAAGACTCCCCAGCTGCCTGCTTCGTGATATATAGTAAAGATTTCTTTTGAGAATTTCCGTCCTGCAATTGACGATGGCGCTGGGCAATTTGCAGTCTGTTGTTGGCCTAATCACCGTCATTATACAATTTTAATTTGTCCAACTTTTAATCGAAAAGCAAAGGGAGGCAAGTAAAAGAAGAAGCAGCGACAGAAGAAGAAGCAACAGTGCCGGTCAAATCAAAGTCCGAGGCGGTCCACGTAAACCCTTTTCCCTTTTTTAATTGCAGACTCTCTTCGCGTCGTACTCGACAAAAGTTGCGGCAAATCTTTTGCGATGGCAACATGGAAAAAGTTTTGGCCAACGGCGACTTTGGTTTGGTGTTTTCTCCTCTCTCCCCTCTTCTACTTTCGCTTTGTTTGCTTTGTTCCTTTTAGTGTCAAAGTGTTGTCTACTTTTCTGCTTTTTTACTTTGCTTTCATGTTCTGTGAAAAAGTTGGCATTTGTTGCAATTATCGGGCTCGTTTCACACGAATGCGTGCGTAAATAAAATAGAAAAAGAAGCAAAAAGAGGAAGATAGAGAGAGAGAGAAAAAGAAAGAGAGGGCAGTAGAGATGCATTTAAATAATTTGAAAGTGGACAATGAAAATCAGCAGACTAAACGCAAGGCGCCAAAACTTTGCGCTGTCATTCGCTTTATTTGTCAATTATGCCAAGAAAAGGGAGCAGAGCAGGGGCGGAGGTGGGTAGCTATCACTTTGGCATGTTTCTGACAATTTGCCATTAAATATTTAATAAGTCAAAGTGACCAAGAAACAACAAACAACAACAAACAAGTCGCGGGCACAAATGTCGAAAATCAATTACGAATTCAAGTTTCTGTTTTGGAGCAAGAGGAATGACTGCAAGGGGGGTGGCTGCTGTCGTAATTCTTAAGTGGTTTCTATATATGAAAAAAGGTCTTTATATATGCATGTTGATATGTATGCGTGTCTTTATGTCGCTGCGAAAGTTTTTAATTGAAAATCAGCCTGGGCTGGCCGCCATTTGCGTTATGAGCCTCTATTTGCTTTCATGGCCGATCAGAGACGTAAAAGAAACCAAATAGCCAGACAAATCAACAGCGATTGGCAGCAGGGAGATGGGAAAGAGGGAAGAGAAGGAGAATGTAGAGAGAGAAGAGAGGGAAAGCAGTGTAGCTGCCGCTCAATTGCAGCGACAATGCAAGCGAACGTCTTTCATATTCGCATTATTTGCCAGCATTCTTTGCTTTTTCGCATTGCTTTGTTTGTGCCCCATTCTCCGTCTCTTTCTCTCTCTTTCTTTCTTCCCTTCTCTCATATTTCCTTATTCAACTTTCGCTGCTGTTGCAGTTGAACAATGGCAAAAATTATTGCTTCGCTTATTTGCGCTGCGCTTCCCTCATTTGTCAGCAGACGCCGACGACGACGTTGTCATTGCTCCTTCTCCCTCTCTTTCCCTTCTCCACCTCCTTCTTTGCTCTCCTTTGTTATGAAACATTTCTGAAAATTGCACAAATTTTTTTACATTTGAACTTTTTCATTAGGCTAATTAAAAATGTTTTCTTTTTGGGGAGAGTTTTCGTTTTGGTTTTGGATTTCGACGCGTGTCTGTCAGAGTCTTTTGAAAGTTTTTTCGCGTCGTAACACATGGCGTATACGCGCTGAGTGTTTTATGACTGCCAGGCAGACAGGGAAGGGAGGGGACACAAACAAGTTTTATAACTTTCCATTTAAATGGAAGTAATAGCCTCAAGCAGCAACTGCTGCAAGTGTTGTTGATCTCTCTTCTACCTTAGCTTCATTGGCCAATTAACATTTGTATTTGTCCCTTTGTGTCCTTCTCTCGATTGTAATTCTGTCTTTGCCTCTCTCGTAAAACTGTCACAACATTTTGTCTTTAATTTCAGCCAAAAAACCGCCGACCTGTCGCGTCCAATGTCGCTAAAAACTTTGCAAACTTCTTGTGCCGGCGACACAGCCCAAAAAACAAAAAACTTGCATACTTTGAGGCGACGCGACGCCTTCGCTGACATTAAGGCGACAATTTTGAGTGCGCTTCCGCTGTCTTCACTTCCCTTTGTCCCCCTGCCTTTACTCTGTCCTGCTGCCCACCCTCTGTGCCTCTCCCTGCCCTCTTGACTGCTTCTTCCCCTCGTCGACTGTCATTAAAACTACAACAATGCGAGCAGCAACAAAGTAGCTGGCAAAAAAATAATAAAAAGCAAAAGGAAAACTGAAAAAATGAAAACAATAAAAAGCAACAGCCAAGCAGGCTTCTCTGTCTCTCTCTTCCCCCCTCTGTGTGTGTTCTTGCTGCATGTAAAGGAAGTTTTTTGGCAAAGATATGCTTAAGTGACAGTAACAGTTTTCATGCAAATATCGTCTGGGGAAATGGCGGCAAAAGACAGCCAGAAAATTGCTTAGCATGACGTGTGGCTTAAAGAGAGGAAGGTTAACGAAGTGGAGGCCTGCTTTAAGTGGCAGTTACCCAAAACTGGCTAACAATCTACAATTGCCTAAGCACTTTTCCCTCTTTCCTCTCTCTCTGCCATGGCGAACACCTCATTAATTTGTGCCGCACTGCAACTGCGGCAATAACAATAACAGCTCAGCAATTTGGCCATTTTGGCTCATTGACTGCCTGATTTTATGGGGCCACAACTCTCGCACTGCATTCCCAGTTCCAGTCGCAGTCTGCAACTGAGTCTGTGTCTCATGTCCAAAATCAACATCAACATCAATATCAACATTGACCCAGCAGCAGCAGCAGAGGCAGCCCCAGCAGTTTGTGGTCGATGCCGACTCCTCCTGCAGCTGCCAGCCAAATATGTTTTTGTGGCATTTTTTGGCCAATTTGGCAGTGTTTGCGAATTGCCCCACGGCGAATCGAATGCGCCAAATAGCGACACGGAAGAGAGAGAGAGGAGAGAGAGATGTGAATGATGTGCGGTCCAACGCCTGCCGTGGAAAATGCATGCTGATTATGCCGCAATGTTTGCCAGAGTGCGAACTGTGACCCCTCGCTCTGTTCACTGTTGTTTGCCTAACCCAAATTGCATTGCTGCTCTATAGACCGAAATTCAACATTTTCAACACTTGCTGCCGCATTTTCCATTAACTTTTCCACTTGAAACTTGCGCAAATACTTCGATCAGCTTAAGTGGGACGGGTAGACCAGCAGAGAAGCAGAGGGGAAGAGGTAAGAGGCAAGAGAGCTGCCCACACAACAAAAGAAATGCAACAATACATTGGCAACGTCTGTCGCACAATTGAGTACCCCCTTTTCCTGTCCCCACAATGCATTAGCTGCGGAATTTCAACTCATATTTTTTACAAGAAAACAAGCTAGAGAAATATTTAAGTTGGGCATTTATAAAAAACAAGCAATGCAAGCTGCAATCATACCTTAAAATTCCCAACTGCAAAACTGGAAAATGTTTACTTTAATAACTTCAGTGTTTATGGTTCGAATTGAAATGTAGTTTGGAAGATGGATGTAAATAATATTAATCTATTCGTATGCCGAAGTAGAAAGTTAAGACTTAAATAATTCGCTAAATAATCACAAATTCCAAATTTACATAGGCGGTGGGCGTGACAACAAAAATTGTAAATTAATTTTATCTGCGCAAAGTACTCTGTTACATGCATGCTACATTTTATGTCTCTAGCTTCTAAAATAACTGAGATCTGTGCGCTCACATAGACAGAAAAGTAGAAGAACTTGGCTAAATTGATTCTACTGTTGATGCTGACCAGGCTTATATATAATTGGTAGGCTCTACCTGATGCCTGTTACATTTGTACTACGTTAATATACCCTTCGTTAACATATACAAAGGTTAAAGGGTATAAAAACCTATTTAACTTAAGAATTTCAAATGCCTTTTTATCTGCTCTCATTTCTTTCTTTTTCTCCTATAAATCAAAGAGGTTAAGCAGCCGTGTATAAGTTTAAATTAGTTTTTAAAAAGCTCATCTATTCTGCGCATAACTTCTTCGATTCTTATCGCAGCTTAACTAATTGGAAATGAAGGTAGCTGGCCAACTATATAAGGCACGTCTTCAATTGAATTGGCGACAGTTTTGTGTAATCATGAAGTACTTCATGCTCTTTCTAGTGTTGAGCTCTGCTGGAGCCACACCCTACCAGACTCTCCTGCAGGCTCGCATTATAAATGGAGAAACAGGAGGCGAGGGTCAATTTCCCTATCAGGTTTCATTGCATATCAGTATAAATGGTGGAGGTGGTTCATTTTGCGGTGGTTCCATCATTGGCAACGAGTGGATCCTCACTGCGGCGCATTGCACAGCGAATGTGGCATCTGTAAAGATCTACTATGGCTCCATTAAGCGGGAAGAAAGTCAGTTCTCACATGAGGTACAGGCTGACCAGATAATCAGTCATCCCGACTATAATGATCAAAATCTAGAGAATGATATCTCGTTGATTCGCACACCCCATGTGGATTTCTCTGACAATGTGCAGAAGGTGGCACTGGCAGATCGTGGCAATGGTTATGCCGATGCAAGGGTCATTGCCAGCGGATGGGGTGCGACATATGATGGCTCTGCCCTGCCTGACTTGCTGCAGTATGTGGAAGTACAAATACTGCCACAGGATCAATGCAACGAAGCCATTGGTCGGGAATCAAGCAACATCTTGTGTATTAGCACTGCAGATGGCAAATCCATTGGCCCAGGGGACTCTGGTGGCCCTTTGGTTACCAAAGATGATCCCAAACTTGTGGGCATTACTTCCTTTACAGTGGGACAAATTGCGGGCTTCAATAGCGTCAGTTATCATCGTGATTGGATACGTGATAATGCGGGCATCGATTGAGGAGCGACACTTATGGAAGAGAAGTGAAAGGTGATGTTGTTGAAGAGAAACTCTATACAATCTATAATTATACTAGTACAATACAATATATATGTATATACTATAATACTACCTCTACCTTTTATAATCAAATCCGAAATATAATCATCATTTGCATAATTCACCTAGGCGAGTTTCTACTGTTTAAATTGAAGATGGAAGGCAAAAGAAGTATGGGGAAAGAAGTTGATATTGTAGAAGAGAAAGCAGTCTGTATAAGTTATATTTATACTACACCAATACTACTAATAGATATGATACTATCTGAAATATAATCATTAAGTTCACAGTTCACTTTAATGAGTTTCTACTGTTCAGATTGAAAAGAGAGAAAGCAAGAGAAGTAACAGGAAAGAAGTTGATATTGTAGTAGAGAAAGCAGTCTATATATCTATATCTATTTATTCAGTATACTATATACCCTATATTAATTTGCTTTACGTATACAATATAGACTACCCAAACTCACCTTGCATAGTTCGCTTTAACGAGGCTCTACTGTTGTACTCTTTGCGGTAATCATCGCATTGAGATGAGGTCAAAACTGAAGCACAAACTGAAGCTTAGGAATGGGTGCAAAAAACACTGAACTACTTTCATATGCGAACCACACACACACAATCCATACACACACTCAATACACACACACATGTGGCACATGCGGCATTAATGCAATACAGTTGCTAATGCAACAACAACAAAGAGAGCTGAGAGGAAGAGGCAAACAAAGCCAGTTAAAGCAACAGTAGTTGCCTCCTTAGCAGCCAAACACACACACACATATGACTATACACTAGCATAGTCATATAGAGCACACACACACTCGCACACTCATACACAATCGCACACACACTCACAAAGGCTTTTATATCTGGCACTCGCCATTGTTGCAGCTGCTCATGGCGTGGCCCATTGTTACTCTACTCGTTGTTGTTGTTGTTGTTGCTGTTGCCCGTTTCTAGCTATTGTTGTTGCTCCAACACACACACACACATTGCCTGCACACACACTCTCTCACACACACACACATACTTTATACGTACTGCTCGCTGACTTTTTTGTTTAATTCGTTTTTCTATTGTTCACAGCGAAGAACTTTAGTCCACACGGCTTTGGCAACATTGTAAAATATGTGTTGCAATCTCTGCAAACATTATGCCCTCTCACTCACACACACACACACCTCTTGCTTGCTGTCTCATTCACACACTAGCGTTGCTGCCACATTTTGCATATTCAAAGCGTAAAAGTTGAAAGCGAACACATTATTGAATATGCCTTGCTCGTTGTCCCATTGTTGCCACACCAGGCACACACACACACACTCGCACAACACATTCACATACACGCACAACACACACACACATGCAGTCAAAGTCATGCAATGAATATGCCACACAAAGGTGAAGCTTAGCGAGCATTTTGACCATTGAAATTTATACGCAGCTCTCGCACATTAAAGCCAAATTGCCAGAGACGGCGACACAGAGAAGCAGTGAGAAAAGGGAGACAGCAAGAGGGAGACAATAAGGGGTAGAGGGAAGAGGAGAATGGGGCAGCTAAAGCTGCAGAGCAAGAAAGTGACAGCGATAAAGAGTTGCCAGATTTGCTCAATACCAAGTGGAAAGCAACTTGCCGCGTACTCGCGTCCGTTTCTAACTGCAGATGCCTGCCACGCCCCCTTTCCCCTCTCACGTCCCCCCCCTCTACACCCCTGCTTATTTATGTTTTTCTGGCGTTTTGTTTGCTGCTCGTGCTAATAAATTAGCAGCTTTACCTTTGGCCCCATGGCAAACCAATAGCAATTTATCGCAGCTCCCAAGAAAGGCACGTACCGCCAGCAGAGTCAAAGGGGTGGACAAGAGAAGGGAAAGGGGGTAGTAAGGAGAGAGAGGGGAAGGTGGTAGCTATGCTAGCACTGCGCACAAATGTGCACACCTTATCGCCGGCTTAAGCGACACGCACAGCGCACAGGGGGCAGGGGCCAATAGGGGACAACAGGACATCAGTCGAGGATTTGGCAATAGTTGTACCTCTCTCTCTCTCTGTCTACCTCTCCCCCTCACTGCCACGCTGTCTCTAATGAGAGGTGGCAATAAAAATGGCACTGCCAATTGGCACGCTGCGGTTGCAAGTTAAAGGGATTTGCGATTTTAAATAAATGGCCGCAAGCGGAGCCTGATAGAGGCAAATGGCCAATGGTGAAGCACATGTGGAATAGAGAGAGATGGACAGCAAGAACTGAGTAATGGGATGGGGATCAATAGAGGAGAGTGAGGAAGATATAGAAAGGAAGAAAAGAGAAGGGGGAGAGAAAGAGAGAGGGAGAAGGAGAGAGAGACATAGGGGAAGAGAGTATAAAAAGACAGCTGATTAATATGCTAATGTAGGCAAAGCTGATGATGGTCTTAATGTTTGCCTTGCTCTCTCTCTCTCAAAGGTACCTCTGTCTCTCTCTATATATCCCTGGCTGTCTTCCTCTCTGTCTATAGGCCTCTCTCTCATTATTTCGAAGTATCTTTCTCTCTCTCGCCAACTGCCTTTCTGTCTTTCCAGCTCCTCTTAAATTGCTACTTATCTCAAACCACATTTCCTTTTCTTCTACCTCTCCAAGGCCTGTTTCCTTCTCTCTCTCCGTCCCGCTTCTTTACTCCACTTTCTTTTTTACTATCTCCCCATTTTTGTCTCTTCTGCTAACATATTATTCTATTTTATTATTTATATATATATCTATATTGCTATTTATTATATTGAGCTTAGGCCTGCTGACTTCGCTCCCTTTCTCTCTCTGTCCATTCCTCTTTCTTCTACACCTTAAATTGAACCGAGTACAAAATCTTTTTCTTATTCATTCTGAATCGCTCTCTCTCTCTCTCTCTCTTTAATTCTTCTGTCTTTTGAACTGTCTTTTAATATTCTCCTTAGTCTCTTCTTATCCTTTTCTTATGCTTTTCTTATTCTTATCTACGCAATCTGTCTTTGCTCTACGTCAGCTTCCTGTGCCTCATTTTCTATCTATTATATAGTCTACCTTTTCATCCTTAACTTTAACTAAAACTCACGCCTCTAAGCACCTTTACTTAAAAGTCGAAGACTAAACTCCCTAATTATGCTGCTAATTTCGAAATAGACCTTTTCCCTCCTTCTTCCTTTCGCTTACCTTTTCCAGCTTACACTGTTTAATATGCCTCAACTTCATCTTGAGCAACAAAAGCAACTTCAACTTTAAGCTGCGCTAAATTGAAATACCTCTCTATCTCCCTTACCCCTCTCTCTCTTCCCTTTCCTTACTTCTTTCTCTAAGAACCGCAGTACATCCATCGCTCAGGTGTAAGCAACGCGAAGAAGTTCAAACAAAAGATGTATTTCCATTGCGTGCCAGCTAAAGAATCCTCAACGGTTTTGCGGGCAGAACGGAAACGCTGGCCAAGATTTATCGTGCGTCCATTACAAGCGGAAATTAAGCGCGGCGGGTTGCCAGCATCATGGCAAGTAGGGGGGTAACGGACTGTAGGTGTCGCTTTAAGGCGAGCGTGCGTGAAAGCGTTTTCCCGGCAACGACTACGAGAGCCGAGAGACGAGGGAGACTGCTCGACTCCACTGGTCATAAAGCAACAGCCGGACAAACGGAGCAGCAGACGTGGCGTAGGGACTGCGGGAAGGTCCCTACTGAGCTTACCCACGCCGAATTCCAACTGGCCAAAGCAAAGCTATTGTTTTTCTCTCGCCCCGGCGTCTCGAGTATTCCAGTCACGTGGCACGCAACGACAACTTGGGATTTGTTAAGTGGCGCCGCGCCGTTTTGATGCACGGAATGCTTAGCGTCAGCCTCACGCCCCACGAATATACCCCTCAAGGGTGCCCAGCACACACCTAGAACACCTTACACGTCTTTACACTAACCAACACGATTCTACATCTGTTTGAGGATGTCCAATACACCTCGAGGCTGGCGTGTACATCGTTTATATCATTAAACCTCTACTATGTTCCCATACACTATTTTAAACAACCATACACTGCCCCAGCCTAGTCTAGGAAAGCCATACACTAACGTAGACTACCCTACACTACCACAGATTACCCTAAGCCATCCTAAACTACCCTATACACTACTCTATACCACCTTACTACTCTACGAGTACCTTCACTTGCCTACACTACCATATGCTACCCCATGCTACCCTTCACTACCCTGCTCTACCTTACACTACCGAACACTACTCTTTACTACCCTACGCTACCATAAGCTACTCTTTACTACCCTACGCTACCATACACTACCCTATACTACCATACACTACCCTACACTACCCAACAGTATATTCTAGATTACCATAGACTCTCATAAACTAACCTACTCTACTCTACACTCTACTACACCACTCTACCTTCCCACTCTACCCCATCCCTGCTCACAACACCTCAACACGCAATGCGTTCTCATATGCAGTAAATACTTATGTAGAACATTTTCATTTTTTTCGCATTTTGCTGCCTGTTTTCCCCCCATTTTCCTCTAAACACCCTCTTCACCTCATCACGATTTTTCGCTATATTTTTTAGAGCACATTCTGCTCTTCTGGTCTGCTCTGTCACGTGTTCCGGACATTTTGCACATAACTTGTTTTAACATTTATTGCCGACTTCCTTTTTGCATGTTTTGCATGCCCACCTTGCGGTTCAGCCACGTTTGCCTAGTTCCTGTCTCTTCACTCCCCCCTTTTCACTCCACTACCCTTTCCCCTCTTGTGTTGCCGACGGGGACATCACTCAGCCATGGCTGATTCGATTTGGCGATGTGTACCTTTTGCTTTTAGTGATTGAAATCGCACATTTTTAAGTGAAAAAGCGCACACAGAAGTGCACTCAATCATTCGTCACGTGATTCGTTTGCAGTGCCGGCAGAGAAGAGTGACTGAAGCAGGAGAGAAGAAGAGGTAGAGCAGAAGGTAGAGCACAGGGCAAGTGCCTGGACAGCAGTGGGTAAAAAGTGTTTGGAGCACGGCTGTGTTTGTATAAAAGATTACGTCATTGTCGAAGGAGAAGGAGCAAGCAGCAGGAAAGGAAGCAGCAACAGGAAAAGCGCTAAGGGGAGCGGGGGGAAATGGAAAAGCGGAAAAACAATAGCTGTTCCTGTAGCTGTAGCTGTTGCTGTTCCTGTAGACGAGGCTATCGTGCTCGGCTTTGTAAGCGATGCGATAATGGGCACGTAAATGTTGTGAATGGGAAATCAATAGGAAAAGCGCTTTAAAACGGGCGAGAGCAGGAAAATGGTTGAAGGAAAACTCAACCGCTGGCAATAAAAATTTAAAACCAATAGCTGCAAAACTTTGCATGCCAAACTTTTCTAATTTTCGCATTATGAAAATTATCTGTCCCCCCAATTTTCCCCCCTTCCACACGCTTGGAAAAAGCAATTTCCCTGAGCTGGCCATTTTCATGTTTTCGAATCCCTTTTATGCTTAGCCTACGTACGCGACAAATGCCTGAAATGAAGGAACCGAAGGAGGGCGAAAGCGAAGGAGAGAAAAATGTGATGTGGCAACATTTTTCGGGGCAAGCCGTGAAAACTTTTCCATTAAAAAAATTAACTGAGATTAAGTGTGGCGCATGTTTTTAACTGAGTGAAACTTTTTCATTCTACATATTTTTTTTAGTCTCCCTCTTTCACTCTTCTTCTTGTCCTTCTTCGTGTTCTTCCTTCGGGAAATTACAACAATTTCAGAGCATTTAAGCATTTGTCACACACAGACAATTTCCCAGACATGCCGTGTGGGTTAGACCCGCAAAGCCGGAAGCGACTGACAACAACAACGGATGCACCACCCCCACACACATACGCACATAAGTGTGTGAGGGTGTGTAGTAAGGCAGGGAGAAGGAGGTTGGGGGGTTATTTGTTGCCTGCCAAACTCGCTGGGCTTGTTTGGGCTGCCGTCGATACTAATCTAATTTTATTGATATTGACACAATTTCTGCAGATTTCCGCATAAACATAAAAACAGAGGCGCGAGCCACGACTCAAGCTGAAGCTGAAGCTAAGCACAGTAGGCAACACAACAACAAAAACAACAACAAGAGGAGCAACAACAACTATAGCAAACAACAATGGCAACAAGCAGAGCGAATTATGCGATGCAAACAAATGAAATCCAATCGAATTCGGAAGCGAAGAAGATGAAGGAAGGAATGCAAAACTTACTTCAATCAAGGTAGAGAAAAAACGAAGCTCAAAAAGGTTTTGCAGAGAATAAGTTTAAAGATATAGTGATGAATAGAAATGAAAAGGAAACACTTTAAAGATATGTGAATCTATAAAAATCAAATGGGAAAACTTTAAAGTATTCGTACTTTATGGATGAAAGGGAAATAACTTTAGACATACGAGTATATGGATAAGTAGAACCCCTTGTACATTTAGTTACAAAAAGGACCCTTCCTTGTGTTGCACATCTGATAAAGAATCTACATATCTACAGTCAGTTTAGAAGTTGCATATGTTACATATAAAAGTTTAATATAGTTTCTCTATTATTGTAAAGCGTTATAAAATTATATAAAAACCAGTAAGAGACGGCCCAAAACAACACGCAGCCCTTGAAATTAATCCCGACAGGCCCTCGCCTCGCCCGCCCCCTGTTAGCTGACGCAGGTTTTGCTCATCTTCTTAAATAACTTTGTGTTTATTGTCCGATCGGACTGAAATTTGGAGACTACGTAGATATTTCATTAAGCTTAGTATAGTTAAGTCAGAAAGTTCTATCTTTTAAACAGCGCTTACAAATTGAGTTCAAAAATTAAATTATGATTTGTGGGGGCGTGGGCGTGGCACTTAACATTTGAAATAAACTTGATCTGCTTGATCCACACAGGAGTCTTCCTGCCAAATTTGGTAACTCTAGCCTTTATAATAGCTGAGCGCTTACAAATTAAGTTCAAAAATTAAATTATGATTTGTGGGGGCGGTGGGCGTGGCACCTAACATTTGAAATAAACTTGATCTGCTTGATCCACACAGGAGTCTTCCTGCCAAATTTGGTAACTCTAGCTTTTATAATAGCTGAGATCTGTGCGTTCATACAGACGGACAGACGGACAGACGGACAGACGACAGACGACAGAGGACAGACGGACAGACAGACAGACATGGCTCAATCGACTCGGCTAGTGATCCTGAGCAAGAATATATATACTTTGTGGGGTCTGCCACGCCTCCTTCTGCCTGTTACATACATTTGCATTTTGCACAAAGTTAGTATACCCTTTTTGACCATTTTCAATGGTCGAAGGGTATAAATATATATATATATATAAATAAATAGAAAACACATCTAGGCACATAGGCATATTTTATATTCATTCACAAAAAAAAATAAAAACTCCCCCTTTCTAACATTGAACTACTTTAAGAGCGGAAAAAACTCTTGAAGAAATATTAAAGAATACTAGTATAAATAGTGCAAATACCAGAAACTAGAACACAATAAAACTCAAATACAATATACTATATTTACTAAATTTTATATCTACACTTCCTACTGTAAATGAAATCCCCCAATCAAGCGTGCGAATCAATGTGTAAAATCTATTGAACAGCTTGTTCGTTCACGCCGTTTCCGATAACTTGACGATGACTGATATCATTTTAAGCGTATTTACCCAGAGTGTTCATCGAAGTCGTACACGATGAGCAGGCACACTCGAGGCCCATTGATAAGTTGGCCAATATCACTAATTAAATAAACAACCAATACTTTTGAGTGTAGAGTATGAAAGCATAGGCAACTCACATAGGGTATACTCGAAATAAACTTAATGACTACTGAGTATATAAATATACCCTATATAGCATAGTATAGTAAATACCAAACACACTCAATGAATAAGAGACAATGCATTGAGGTTTATACTATAAGATATAGAAGTCTTTCAAGAGATGAGAGCTGATGCAATTGAAGCTCGGCCCATTGAGTCAGGCGCCCTCAGTAATTAAGGCAAACTGCAGCAGATAGAGGGGGAAAGGGAGTATTAGGAGAGGGAGGTTAGAGCACTGTCTAGAAGTCTGAAGGCCTAACCAAAGCAACATAATCGCCAAAACGTGCGGCAATTACACGAAACTGGGTAAATTGAATGGCAAACAGCTGCCTCAGCCTCAGCCTGAGAGCTTGGAATTCGCATTGAGCGCAGAGGCAAATTCAATTAACGTGGAGTCCGACACGTGCCGCCCCAGCGTGGAGGCTATAAAAACAACAAACTACTCCAGCTCCAGTGAAGAGGCTTACTTCGAGATGGCAACACGCGTCCAGCTACTTTGCCTGCTGCTACTCACATTGCTGGCTCGTGGAGCACAGCCTGAAGACACTGAGGAGCAGCAGCTGGATCAGCAGGGGGATCAGCAGGAGTATGTGGAGGAGCAGCAAACCCTGCGCCTGCAATTGGCCTACGAGCTGTGGCAGCGTCAGTGTGAACTGCTGGACAAGGAGCAGAAGGAGACGCCACAAACTGAATCCGACGCTGGCATCAGCACACGCATTGCACGTGGTGAACTTGCCGAGCTTGGTATGTATCCCTTTATGGCAGCACTCCTGCTCGAGCTGCGTCAGAATGCACTGCGTCAATGTGGTGGCTCGTTGATTGCCCTGCAATTTGTGCTTACTGCCGCACACTGCCTGACAGATGCCACCAGGGCGAGAGTCTACTTGGGCACCTTGCGCTATGCAGATGCAGCCAATGCCTCTGAAGTGTTTCAAGTGCCGCGGGAGGACTTCAAGATCTACCCAGGTTACTTAGGCTTTGGTGGCTATAATGACTTGGCTTTGCTGCGATTGCCACGCCCTGCCACGCCCACAGCGCTGGTGCAGCCCCTTGCCTTGGCACGCCCCTTTATGCAGCAACCTCTGCTTGCGGGGAAATATGTCAGCACCGTCGGCTGGGGCGCCTTGGGCGATGGCGATGCCCGCGACGATGTCTCCAAGCGCACCATGGAGTCCAATTTGTTGCACTTTGTGTAGCTGCAGGTGCAAGAGCAACCTTGTTGCATATGCGCCTATTTACCTGGTTTAGTCAGTGCACGACGACACATTTGCAGCTCAGGACTGGGCGGACGTGGTGCCTGCTCGGGCGATTCGGGTGGCCCCCTCGTCTATTACTGGCACAATGTTAGCTATTTAATCGGGTTGACCACATTCGGCAGCGCCCAGGGCTGTGAGCTGGGTGTGCCCACTGTCTACACCAGGATAACTGCCTATTTGGAGTGGATTACGAGCGAAACAGGAGGAGCAACAAACTGAACTGCCAGTCGGCAGTCAACAGTCAACAAAATGCAATTAACGCCTAATTGTTGGCCATTAATTGCTTAACAATATAGCCAGAAACGAGTCAGAAGCAGCCAGAACAGAGCCAACCCAGACGAGACTCTACCCAGCTCAGTCTGCCTGCTGCACGTCCTGAATACAGGACAATAAAACCAATTAATTCAACACTAACAATGAAATCGACTACGGCACGAAGAGAAGGGGAGAGAGATAGGAAGAGAGAGAGAGTTTTACTTCTGCTTTTGGCCAGGAAGGTGGCTCACTTTATGGGGCACTTGGCTCTTGTTTCTTCTGGCAGGGAAATTGCTGCCAATAAATAACAATAAACATAACAACAACAGTCGAAATACTTTCGAATCTCCCCAACAAAAATAAAAGCAAGTTGGCGCATCGATCGTATCGATCTTATCGTCTGAGCTGCGGCTAATCGAATTTAATTGAGTATTTTAACCACAAACTTGCGGGCAATTCAAGTGCACAGTACCCCCTTTCCCCTTAATCCCTCTTCACCTGCTATCTCTGCTCAGTCATAAAGCAAAGCCCACTTCAAGTGCGAATCTACTCGAATCAATCACGCGGCGTCGATTGTTGATAAATAAAAGTGACCAAACACAATTTGCGGTTAGTTTATTTATAAAGAAGAAAAAACAATATACAAAAATAAGTGACAATCTTCTGATGATAAAAAACAGAGGAAAAACCCAAGCAAAGCAGACAGCAGACAGGCTAGAATATAGAAATGCATTTGCATGCCAAGATATTTGGCATCGTATCTAATTTAAGACCCTTTAGAGCCGTACCCAACGGAACCGACAGCTCAACTACTCCAACTGGTGCTAGATAAGATAGAAAGACTCAAGATGGGCAGCACAGAACTTAGCACAGTTAATGCACAAACCAGAAGGTATCTACATTGTTTACTACAGCTACCGGCAGGGTAGTAGAAGAGTACCCATGGGTACCTTATGAGGTTACTACGAGGGTATTAAGGGAGACCCAAACAGTACAGAATTAATCCCACAAGGTTTAATAATGGTATCCATAGGGTAGTAGAAGGGTACCCATTGGTACCTTATGAGGTAGAAGGGTACTGCAAGAGTATTAAGAGAGAGTCAAGATGACCAGCACAGAACTTAACCCACAAGGTATCTACATTGCTTACTAGAGGTACCCATAGGGTAGTAGAAGGATACCGATGAGTACCTTATGAGCTAGAAGGGTACTATAAGGGTATCATGACCTAGATACCAGATACTATAAGTGCTAGGGCTACCAAATTTGGTAAAAATACGTCTGACTACTGCAAACAAATAAACCGCAGGGTAGTATATGGTACCAATAGCACCTTACGAGGTGCAAAGGTACTCGCATAAGTGTATTATGATCTATATCTCCGAAACTGTAAAAGCTAGAACTCTCAAATTTGGTAACAATATGTCGGACTACTGTACACAAATAAAGTATGTGTTAAACTTTAGCCACGCCGCCTTTCACAACCTTAAATCGATAAAAATCCAATTCCTTACTCAATAGCTCTTGCTCTTTGAAGGTGCCACCTGTCAGTACCGTAAAACACCCTTAAGAAGAAGAAGTTACATACTTAAGCGGGTACTTAACCGCCTTCCTAGCTTTCTCACATGTTGTTTCTCCCACTTTTTACGTCGCATAATACCCGATGGGATTGCGATAAGTGTGCGATTAATTTGGTGGGTAAACATAATTTTAGAGAGTTCGAAAATAAATCAATTTCAAAGTTGGGCGCAAAATCAATCGCATATCGCGCTGCGAAATCAGTTGGCAGTGAGATAAGTGAGCATGCCATGACCGAGACCGTGCTCGTGACATGACGTGAGCCCTACCAGGCTGACTATCTTATCTTAGCGGGTGTCTTACTACACACCTGCCTGGCTGGCTGAAATGCAGCCTAATCTCAGCTGGCAGAATGCTCTCTAGCTGGCTGGGGTATAAAAGGCACACCAAGTTGGGGCAGAAGACACAGTTCGATTTCGTCGAATAAACAACCATGAAGTTCCTGATCATTCTTGCCCTCGCCGTGGCCGCTTCGGCTTTCCCCGAAGCTGAGCTGATCCACCGCACCCGCGTCATGCCCGTGCAGGACAGCATTGAGGGTCGCATCACCGGTGGCAGCACCGCCTCCGTTGGCCAGTTCCCCTACCAGGTGGGACTTTCCCTCAAGGTCAGCGCTCTCTCCTCCGCCTGGTGCGGTGGTTCTCTGATCGGCAGGCAGTGGGTTTTGACCGCTGCTCACTGTACCGATGGGTAAGTTGAACACGAGCAAGTGAGGTTAGGTCTCTAGTGTGCTCATGAACCTCTTCCCCTCTTTAGCATTCAGTCCGTGACCGTCTACTTGGGCGCCACCGTGCGTACCTCCGCTGAGGTTACCGCCACCGTCTCCAGCTCCGACATCATCATCCACTCCGGCTGGAACAGCAACAACCTGAAGAACGACATCTCCCTGATCAAGATCCCCGCTGTCTCCTACTCGAGCAGAATCGCCGCTGTGGCCCTGCCCGCCGTTGCCAGCTCCTACTCCACCTACGCCGGTGACACCGCCATCGCTTCCGGCTGGGGCCGCACCTCGGACTCTTCCAGCAGCGTTGCCACCAACCTGCAGTACGTCGAGCTTTCTGTGATCACCAACTCCGTGTGCGCCAACACCTACGGTTCATCCATTGTGACCTCCACCAACATCTGCGTTGCCACCACCAACGGCAAGTCCACCTGCAACGGTGACTCTGGCGGCCCATTGGTCCTTGCCAGCAAAAGTGTCCAGATCGGTCTTACCTCCTTCGGTGCTGCCGCCGGTTGCGAGAAGGGTTACCCAGCTGCCTTCACCCGCACCACCAGCTACTTGAACTGGATCAAGTCCAACACTGGCATCTCTAACTAGATGATGTACATCAGGAACTTCTCCACCTATGCAAATATAAAATAAAAAGCTTCTAACGAAACGCGCTCAACTTCTTCTACTTCGTCTGGCAGAATGAGTAGTTCCCTCTTTATGTCTAGCTAACTTCTAGCAAACTCTTTAGATAAAGTTGTAAGAAAGTTTCAATGCATTGCATATTTGCAAGGGCCTTAGCAAACTACACATCCACTAAAGTTATATCTTTCATAACTTCTTTGGTAATTATTCATTCACAACCAAAGTTTTAGTAAACATTTGAAGAGTGATAATTATAATGCACATTCAAAATAAATGTATTAACTTTAAAAATAAGCCTGCAATTTGATTTTTATCAATTAGCGGCTACAGCAGTGGGCGTGGCTCAATTGTAAAATCATTATTATCTGCCTGCACTACTTAGAAATATTGTCAGCAAGTTTGATAGCCCTAGCTCTTATATTCATCGACTTATAGACGTTCATACGGACAGAAAGACGCACAAGTTGATGAACAAGCAGAAGAACTCTACTAGGCAAATGGGCAACAAAATGGCGGCAACGCACATCAAAAGTTTAAATCGACATTAAGCGACAATTGCAAATGTTTTAGCATACAAATGACAGCAGCGGGAGGCAGGGGCGGGGGGCGTGGCAGCAGCTGTGCCTGTGCGGGCCACATGCGCCACGCACATAAGTTTTCATTAAAATTCATTAAATTTACGCGGCGACACAATAAAAGAAAGAAAGAAAGCACAAAGAGCGAAGAGGAAGAAGGAGAATGAATAAAAGTTGGCAGCGTAAAGTGAAAGTGGACGCTTACGAGCCTGTATACAAGTATAGGGGGCGTGGTATGTGGGCGGCTGACAATATGTCAACATTTAAATTATTACAACGCATTTAAATAACGGGCAAAGTTTTTTTCGGCCTCCCCCCAGCGAGGCATTTCCAGCTTTACTGATTGTGTTCCCCTTCTCCTTCTCCTTCTTCTCCTTCTCCTACTGCTGCGAAAGTTTTCCCCATCTCCACAAACATTTTCTACATTTTCATGCACAACTTTGCAGTTTTTCCGCAGCGCTTTAAGTGACAACGAACGCAATAACAATAATAATAATAATAATAATAACAATAATAAAAGAACGATATAAATATTCAAATTTTGCAATCTCATGCAGCAGTTTCAAGTGCATGAAAGTGCTTTGCATGAATATGCAAGGAACACACAAGAAACCACACACACACACATACACTGTCCGACACAATGAAGTACCAGACGCGCTGGAGACCCGCTCTATAGGTGGAATGAAGGGAAGGGGAAGTGCGAGGTGGACACACATATGTTGCTGCGGTTCCGGAATAGAAAGCATTTACTCAGCGTTGTCCGACGACAAAAACACACGCCAAGTCAGTGAAGAAAGGAGAGAAGGAGAAAGAAAGGGAGAGAGAGAGAAGAAGGGAAAGAGCTGAAATCGCAGCTGAGCTATGCTATAAATACACTGAGAAAAACGGTTAGCTTGCTTCTTATAGTTTGTATTGAAGTGTGCACAACTCAATTTGCTACGTTGATCATCTCTCTAATCTAGCACTTTTTTGCCTCATTTCATGCAGTGTATTATAAAGAGAGAGAGAGAGAGCTGAAGTTACAGCTGAGCCACACTATAAATACACTGAGAGAAATGTTCACCTAAGTATTGATAAGAGTTAATACTTGACAATTTGTTGCTTTACTTGTTGATAAATTCTCATCTTGCTTCCACTTTCTATGTTCCTTTTTCTCTGCCTCATAACTCTGCCTCTTTTGTATAATATAGAGATAGAGAGCTGTAGCTACACTAAGACAAACGTTTAGGTTTCTACTCATAGCTAATAAGAGTTTCTGGCTCTACGTTAAACTTCGCTCATCTCTCTCTTTCTCTGTTTATTAAGACTCAATTTTCCCCCTTTCTCTACCTCATTTCTGGCAGTGTTTAATATAGAGTAAGAGAGCTGAGCTACGCTATAAGTAACCTATCGTTGTACAACCAACCTAAACGTTAATCTATTCACTCATAGTTTTACTGTGAGCCTGCACTGCTTATACCTCATTGATCTTCTCTCTTTTTTCGTCTCTCTCACAGTCTATGCTGCTCTTTTGTGCCTCTTTTCTTGCAGTGTATAATAACTTTAAATATCAAAATGCAGACTACTGCTAACTGAGTGCGGTTTCGGCCAGGCTGATAAATGTTTGCATTGCGCAAATTTATGACAGACGGCAAAAAGTTGCACTCGTATTTTGTGTGGCTCTCAGATATGACAAAATATCGCATATATATACAAGCAAAAAGTTACAATATGCAGAGCACGGCACGGCTTTCTCTCTGTGTGAGTGTGTGTCATTGAATGTGTGTGTGACTGTGTGGAAAGTTATTTAAAATGTCAAACCGGGCAACTTGACATGCCCCACCCGCACTCCCTAACTCTCTCTCTCTCTCCATCGCTCATACGCCGCGTGGCCTGCGAGCGTTTATTGCAAAAGTTTTTATTTAAATTCCACTTTGGCCTTCGCTCGCTGGTCACAAATTCAGTTGCAATTGCAGCAACGAGTGTGCAACGAGAGTTCCGATTGAAAATGCTCAAGAGTTTCTTTATTTCTTGCCTTCTTTCTATGCCACAAAAACTTGACTGCGACTTGAGCAGCTTCGCTTCATTGAACAATTTCATTTCGATGCTTGCATGGCAGCTTGTGGCTGGTCAGCCTCTGCTGGCCTGTCTGTCACCTGTTTGGAAACAGGATTCGGGTCAGCGGGTTTTACTGTATGTATGTGTGACCCACAAAGCCAGCCGGAAAATGTTTGCCAAATGCTGACCAATCAATTATTTAGGCAGTTACTTTGCCGGCTAATAAAACCAATTTGGTTTCGTTATAAACTTGTTCAGACACACAGACACACACACACGCAGTAGAATCAATTAACAAGCAGGCAGCTCATCAATTATAGCACTGTGTGTGTGTGTGTGTGTTGGTAAACTTTACGACTGAAGAGTCAATGCAATGTTGGCCAACAACAAATCGCAGTCGATTCGAAGCAATCAAGTTAATTAACGATTTTTCGATGGCCAACTAGTCGGCTACATAATTAATTAAGTTGAGCCAGGCATAAAATCATGTGAGAGAGGGAGGGAGAGCAGTGCCAGCACAGCAGTTTGCAATGCAGGCACACACAGACAGACACACACGAGTGAGCTCTGCTAATTGCCTGCAGTGGCGTAGTGCGAAGGTGCCTATGCCCGCAGGCAAGTAACTTGCTGACTTTTGTTTACCTACGCCACTGTCTGTGGCTCATTATCGTTATGATAATGATATGAGTGCAGCATGACTTGAGCAACTTTGAGCAGACAGTCCTGCTTATCGCACACACAAGCCCCCACTTTGATTAGAAATCAGTTCCCCCCGATGACGGCACAGAAAACTAAACTAAACTGGGCAAGTTAAGGTTTGTCCATGACGGCGGTCGGGACTTTTTGCCTGTGACACTTTGAGTGATGTTTGGCTAATTAACTACCACACACAATAACGATAAGCAGGAAGGGAGGAAGAGAGAGGGGACGAAAGGGAGAGAGAGAGAGAGGGAGAGTAAGACACACTTGGCTCGAGGCACTTCACCCTCAAGTCGCATGTATATTTAACGCGCTGTCACTTGCGCTGACAGCCAACACAGAAAGTGTTTCTAACAAAGTCCTCAGCACACACACACACACACTCGCACACACATATGCTTGCAGTATCACACACTTAATTCATTTAACTCAAACATTTTCATTTATTTATCGCATTATTCTGCGCGTTGCTTTCTGTTTTATTTTTTTGGTTTTCTTCCCTTTTTTTTTGGGCGGCTAATGACTTCCTGCTTTTGCAGCAACGCGCACAGCTTCCGGCTGAGTTTACACATGTGTGTAGCTGACGTGTCTGTGTGTGTGTATGTGTGCCTGTGTGTAGCCAACTGACACCCACATGTGGTGGCGGCTCATTGAATGTTTTTGGCATGTTGCCCGGCTCGACACCATTATTTCTGGTAACAAGATAATTGTATAATGAAATCCAAACAACACTTTGCCCCCCCCCTCCCATCCTCTCCTCATCTTCCTCTAGTTGTCTGGCAGGCATCCTTCTGCCTCAGCCCCTTCCTTGCGCCACTGCGCAACCACTTCAACTCGCCGGCACAACAATGAGTTGACGGCAAAGTTCGCTGCTTTTTGCCAACATTTCACACAAAGACAAAGACTTTTGTGTGTTGATGCTTCGCTTTGCTTTCTATATTTTCTCCCTCTCCCATTTATTCCCCCTTTCTTCCTCATTTCTCCCTCTTTTGCGGCAGGGTTTGGTTTGTATTGCTGCTGATTGAGTGGTCATACCTTGTCTTCGGAAGGGGGTATATTAGAGCCCTAAGGCAATCAAGTTTAGGGTAGCCAGCAAGTTGAATAGCTGAGGCCTTTAGAGTCATGAGCATTGCATGAGCAGATGTGAAAAACCTTTCATTTTATTTGCTCAACTCTCAGCTATGAAGTCTGTATAATTTCTTGATAATCTAGCCAAATTTTCAAAGCATTTCGCACTCTATTCCAGTTGAAATAGGTGAGAACTTTAAGAAACAAAGTTATAGGTTGCCTCCGCTTGTATATGCAGAACTGCTAAGGATATTTACTAAGTCATTTCTAGTTAATCTAGTCAAAATTCTAGGCCCTAAAAGGTCTTTAGTATTATATTACTATATGTAGAAAGAGTATCCTTTTAATATTTAGAGCTCTCAACTAAAATATATAAGCAATTTCTTGTTGATCAAGTGAAATTTTCTAGACCATTTATCAAATTACTTCCTAGAAATTGTAGAAGAATAAAATAGATAAGAGTTCAAAAGGTGTTGACTATTATTATTATACGATGTAGAACCCTTTTATGAAAATTTGTCACAGTTTTCTTGACAATCTAATAAATTTTGCAAAG
Organism: Zaprionus nigranus; assembly: GCA_018903425.1. Lineage (NCBI taxonomy): Eukaryota > Metazoa > Arthropoda > Insecta > Diptera > Drosophilidae > Zaprionus > Zaprionus nigranus. Next base: position 4,831,554 of record JAEIGD010000004.1, on the reverse strand, counting down.
AATTTTTTACTTCAAACCACTGGAAATGGGTAAGGCTCTTTAGAGTTGTAAGTACTGCTACTATATAGTACTATGAAGATGTGTACACACATTGGTATACAGAATATAATATAATATAATATATATAATTATAATATATAATTTGCAACAAATCTACTGAAATTTCCAGAGTATTTCCACGTCCAATCCTCCACAAATTTCTGCCAACTAATTCCGTTTCCTTGAGAGATTTCGTTTTCTTTTTCTTATTTTCATCAGCTTCTCACTTAATTTCTGTTCTGTTTTCGTCTTGTCATGCTCTGTTTCTTTTGCTTTTGCTTTTGCTTTCTGCCTTTGTTTGGTTGTTTGCCGCCAGGCGAGTGACAATTGATTGACAGCAAAAGTTAATGGCTTAAGTACGCAGACGAAGGATCAGCAGAGTAGGAAAGAGGAACTTCACACAGCATATAAGGAACTCTCTACTCAACTCAATCTGGGCACAACTTATTGAAACATTTCCACATTTTTGAGTATTGAAAAGTACAAACAAAATGTGCGCATATGTAAAGCTCTGCCACGCCCACATGCAATGCCATTACTCCATTCACAATGGCAGCCATCAGTCAGGAAATTACAATATACATATATAAAACATGTTCACTCTACAGTTTGGAGTCTCTCTCTGCTCTTTATGGCAGGGCACAAAATAAAGACATAACGCAAACAAATGCGCCGACAAGGAGGGGAGAGAGTGGAGGGGAAGTGGTGGGGCTTTGCAAGGTAGCTTGACTGGCATTTCGAGTAGCTTTTAGTGCGTTCAAGCTGAAAAATATATAGAAAACAATAAACTGAAATTACAACAAAGGAGGGAAGAGGGAGAGAGAGAAATATTGGCAAACAAAATGCTCATAAGCCATAAAGTATTTGCTGCCCCCTCAGCCCAAAAAAAAAGGAATGAAAATGTGCAAACACAGACATGCACATGCTTGTTTGTGCATGCTAAAATTTGATGAGTAGTTATATTTCATTTTACAGGCCCTGTTGAGTGTCTTTGCTCCTTCGTTATATTTTTAATATTAACTATTTGCAGGAGGTCTCTCTCCTCCCTCCTTCTTCTGCTCTCTCTCTCTCCTCTCTCTGTTTACTTTCTCTCCTTCTCTTGTGCCTGGCATTGATACGCCCAAGTTGCCCGCAACATTTTGCATGCGCCAATAAGCTGAGCTGTGTCTCAGTCTCTGTGGGGACACGTCGCTTTGTCTCCTCCTTCTCCTTCTCCTGCTCGTCTCGCGCGATGAATCGATGCAAGTAAATCCTTCAATTTCGCCTAGACATGCCAAGGCGCTTCCAAATCCAATTGTCGGAACGTAGAACAATAAAAAAAGCACCATTGCAAACCAACGAAAGGGATTTGTTTGTGTGCCAGATATATATTTATATTTATATTTGTTTGCCAGCCTTTCTTTCCATCTTTCCTTCTTTTTATTTTGTGATATGCACAGAAAAGAGTCAGCATTTTGTTATTTGCTTATTGATAGGCAGACTGCTGGGATAGAGACTGAGAGAGAGAGGCAGCAATAGAGACAGAGTCAGAGACAGTGACAGAGGCGCAGGCAAAGGCACTCCCTGTCGCATTGTGTTTGTTCGCTTCCCTGCGCTGCCAAGTTACCAGAGATATTACATAGTTTGATCCTTTTTCACATAAAAGTTAATGCCAGCAGCCACTTGTGTGTGTTTGTCGTCTGTTGCCAGGATTTGTGTCAAAATATTGGCAGCTATACAGCTCAGTCTCAGTCACAGTCTCTCTCCCTCTCTGCATTGGGCAACATGGCGTATGTGCAACTTATGAAAAAACAGTATCAATCACCTGCTGCTGCTGCTGCTATTGCTGAACTACTTTGCCAGCTTATTGCTGACTTTAAGCCGCTTTCATTTGACAACTTGAGCTAATGAGCAGCCAGAGCTCGCTCAGGTATGCGCTGCAGTGTCCAAGCAGCTGGGCCAATAAAACTTTTTCAATATGGAGCGCATTAAAAAGCGAGTTGCGAAATTGCGAGACAAACTTTGACCGTGCACTGCGTGAACTGCAGCGACAAGTGCAAGCAGACACACACAGACAACACACACACAAACAGAACACACACTCGCACACACACAGCACATTGGAGTGTACATCATGTGCAAGTACAAATTGCTGTTGAAAAGTTTTAAAAATGCATTTGCGCAGCATCTTCAGTTGGCAATCTGTTCATGGGGTTGACAGATTGATAAATGCATTACTCATACGACTAGTGGTAGCAAGTAGTAATTGTAGTGGCTGCTACACACGTGATTAATGAGCCAGCTGCCGTTGACAAGCTGAAGGCGTACCGAAATTTTGAATTACAGCTGGAAATGGAACTAGCTATTCAAGTGGCAATGTGCTAAGTCATCAAGAGAATGCCAGGACAGGTCAGAGACTGCTGCTGCTGTGGCAGACATTGTCATTAATTCTGGTGAACAAGAGGAGGCAGTGAGGCAGGCAGACAGCCCTGGCTGACCACAGGCAGCCTTAGCATTGCGAAGCGCATTTCATGACAATTTAACGCAACTGTGCAAAGTTTTCTATTTGCCAACAACAATGGACACGCCCCACGACGCGGCGCACTCCGGCGCAGTCTGGCAAATAAATGTAATGAAAAAGCAGTCGAAAAACATCTACAGCACACAGCCAACACAGCAGTGGAGCGTAATCGATGCGGCTCACATTAGGTTGCCCGAGCTGACCTGCTCCTTGTCCCAGCCAGCAGCATTTCGAGTGCGTCTTTGAGTTGCCACAGCCCCTATAGCATTTCTCTCTCTCTCCTTCTCTCTATCTCCCTCTTTTTATCGTGTGCTGCTTCGTTTATCATTTGTTGTTCACTTGTCGAAATTTTATTGCTGCAATCTTGTTTGTCGTCGTCAAAGGAGCTGCCTGGCTGCCCTGCTGGGGGACACTTCCAATGCTGGCCATTGGGTATATGAGTGTAAGTACACACACACTCACACACACGCCCTGGCATATCAACTTGAGCAGGCAGTGGGATACTTGAGTCAGAGACATGGAACATTGTTGTTAGGGCTTCTATTGCTGCCGGGATATGCGTCTAATAAGCGTGAGTGCGTGCGTACAGCGTTGTAAGCGCATTACGTATACGCAATATAGAATAAGGTTAGCTGTCGTTGGGTGCGTTGGCTTCTTTAAAGTTAACTGCAAATTTTTCAGTTAAATTAGTTAGCTTTATCTTCGTCGGGGAGGAGGGAGACAAAGCGCAACAGAATTCAAGCGCGTTAAGTGCAGTCATAAAACACAAGCTCACAATGAATGCAAACAGAGCGCGTAAGCAGCAAATAAACACACCAACTAGCCAGAGTATTAAAGCGAATCAACAGCAGAAGGAGAGAAGAAAGCAGAAGAGAGCAAGGTGTAGGTAGGGCCAACAGACGCAACTCAAACTCCCTTCAATTTAGGCAACTCACGCACTCGGCTGCGGCATTTATGACCCTCAGCAACAACTACATGCGTCAGCAGTGGCACAAGGCAATGAATTGTTTTTATGTGCTAATGTTGGACATACCCTCTACTCTTTCCCCTCCTCTCCTAACCCCTTCCTCCAGCTGTCTCTGCATGTGTGTCGTCCTTGCCCCAGTTGATTTGTTTGCATGCACAGCACGTAAAGTGATTTGATTTCAATTTTCCAGATTCACAACTGGTCAAGAAGTCTGTCGACTTTTATACTCGTACACACACTTCGAATGAGTTGGCAACATTTGGCACAACGTTGCGTATACGTTACGCTTGATTGTTTAATCGCAAGGAAAATCACTTGACTGCCTTGAGCGAATTTGAGACGAGTGTGAACATAAATTTCATTCATTCACTCAACCACAAAATTTTTAATAAATACTTTAACAATTAGGTACTCTTTGTTTGTTTATGAAACTTATTTAACTTCCTTATCAAGGTGTTTTTCCCGAAATGTACAAGAATAAGAACTATAAAAAATAACAGCTAAAAAATATAATCATATCTTAAGGCAGCCAAAGGTGCAAGTGATAAGCAGAGCTCCGTAACGGGTTCATTGGTTTAATAAAGTATTATAATATTATCATATATTATATATACTAATAGTATAAGGCGCAGGTGAAGAGAGAGGAGAGAACGAAAGCTCGACTGTAAGATGCCCTAAAAATAGTTTAAAGATCACTAACAGTGATCAAAAAGAGAGTCTTCGGCCTTCTATTGCTTTCTCAATCTCACGCACATATGCAGGCACGCGGGCAAAAACTATAGCATACCCGCAGGGGCAGACAGACCTGCGGGGCCACTAAGTGGACTACTGTAACTTCTTTGTTTATTGTCTGATTGGATTGAAATTTGAAGAATAGGTAGATAATAAAGTCAGCTTAGTATATGTAAAAATCACAATGTTGTATTTTTAGAATGTCGCTTACAGATCGACTTGCAAAAATAAAACATTGCTTTGTGGGGGCTGTAGGCGTGGCAGAGAATATTTGAAATAAACTTGAACTGCGCATAGTAACCAGAAACCTTCATGCCAAATCTGGTGTTTCTAGTGTTTATAATAGCTGAGATATATGTGTTTACACAGACAGACAGGCAGACAGATAGATAGACGGAAAGAAGGACAATCTGAAAGACAAAGAGAAAGACAGACAGAAAGCCAGACATACAGACAAATAATCACACAGAGACCTATATCGACAAACGAGCAAACAGACAGACATGGCTCAATTGACTCTCCTCATGATCCCGAATATGTATACTTTGTGAGGTGAGGCACGCCTTCTTCTGCCTGGTTCAATACTTACATATAATAAATAATATTATTATCATACCTAAAAATACCAGTTTATGATATTTATCAAGCAGAATTCCATAGAATTACGTTAAGATAAGAAATTGATCCACTTCTTATCGCAAATATTTTACATAAGCTGGCAAAGACTTGAAGATAGATTATACTGGGATTAAACTGAGTATAGTACTATAGATTGAGCAGTTATGGCGATTTTGGAATTCCCACAATCGATTGGCGTCATAAATAGCAATCAGTTCAAGTTTCGCCGTCTTCCCACTCTTCATTCTCAATTGCGTTTAATTGCCGCCTTATTTTGGTGCTGCACAATCTCGACGATTCGATACGATCTCAAGAGGAAATCGGAAATATAAGCGACAATTTGTATTTGGCACGAGTCAACCGTCGAGTTGCAAAGGCAAAGGCAAAAGGGTGGCTACAAAAGTCACATTGATCTTATGGGGAAGCGTCTGAAAAGCTTTCACTGATAGTGAGGGAAACTCTGATAAGAACTCGAATATAAAAGGCTGTCGTGGTCAGTGGGAAATCATTCGTTATACGGCAAACGATCAACATGAAAGTGCTCGTAGTTCTTGCTCTGGCTATTGCCTCCGTCTCCGCTGGCGTCATGCCACAGGGTGGTCCCATCCAGCCCCGTTTCCTGCCCGGCTCCGTCTCCATTGAGGGTCGCATTACCAACGGCCTCACCGCCTCAGAGGGTCAGTTCCCCTACCAGGTGGGACTAAGCTTTGCCAGCTCCAGTGGCAGCTGGTGGTGCGGCGGCTCCATCATTGACAACCAGTGGGTGTTGACTGCTGCTCACTGCACCAGCGGGTAAGTGACTGATCCTCCCAAGCCAACCAACAAACGACTAATGATACTCTACCCCCCTCCCAGTGCTTCTGCTGTGACCATCTACTACGGTGCCACCATCCGCACCAGCGCCAAGCTCACCCAGACCGTTGCCAGCTCCAACTTTGTGCAGCACGCCAGCTACAACTCGGTCATCCTGAACAACGATATTTCTCTGATCAAGACCCCCTCGGTCACCTTCACCTCGTACATCAACAAGGTTGTCCTGCCCTCCATTGCCAGCAGCTACTCCACCTACGCCGGTCAGAAGGCCATCGCCTCCGGCTGGGGCAAGACCTCTGATGCCGCCTCCTCTGTTGCCAACACTCTGCAGTACGAGACTTTCGATGTTGTCTCCGTTTCCACCTGCCAGTCCACCTACGGCTCCCTGATCGCCTCCAGCCGCGTCATCTGCATTGCCACCCCCAACAAGACCTCCACCTGCAACGGCGACTCTGGCGGCCCATTGGTCCTGGTCAGCGACGGCAAACTCATTGGTGTCACCTCGTTCGTCTCCAGCGCTGGCTGCGAGTCTGGTGCCCCTGCTGGCTTCACCCGTGTGACCAGCTACCTCGACTGGATCAAGACCAACTCTGGCGTTTCCTACTAAATGCTCTAGCAGTTCGATTCATTCTTGAAATCACGGTTAATAAAATGCAATAACCCAAAAATAATAACCCAACTGACTTTGTTTATTTAATTATCAAGTTCAAGTAACGTTTGAGAATACTATGATACGACCTTTATAACTCGAAATCTTTTGAAATCTGCATTTTATTTTGTGTATTCAACGAAATTTCGTGCTTGGATTTTGATGCTCAAATTGTTTATGAATTTCTTAAACGAGGAAGAAACGTTGCCTTCAGCATGCCGAAAGTTGTCTACCTTTACAAATTTGTAATTTCTTTCGATCGTTTCAATACTAGTTATATATAATGGTTCATATTTTAAATGGTATTGTCTAGATTCAATACGATATAATGTTTATAAGTTAATTTATTTCTTAAATAAAAACCAGTAAGAAAAGCAACAGTCGCGCAACACGCGACAGTGGGATACCCTTCGACCTATGTTCCCGTGTAGTTTAATTTGTTAAATTCTCAAACATATGCATATGCACATGCATTGAAATTAATCCCGAGAGATGGCGCTCGCCCGCATCCCTTGTTAGCTGACAGAAGCACTTGGTTTTATGTTCATATTTTCTTCAATAACTTCTGTGTTTTTTGTCCGATCGGATTGTAATTTGAAGACTACGTAGATATTTCATTCAGCTTAGTATATGTTAATGTCAAAAAGTTGTATCTTTTATACAGCGCTTACAAATTGAGTTTAAAAATTAAATTATTGATTTGTGGGGGTGGTGGGCGTGGCACCTAACATTTGAAATAAACTTGATCTGCTTGATCTACACAGGAGTCTTCTTGCCAAATTTGGTAACTCTAGCTTTTATAATAGCTGAGATCTGTGCGTTCACACAGACGGACAGACGGACAGACAGACAGACATGGCTCAATCGACTCGGCTTGTGATCCTGAGCAAGAATATATATACTTTATGGGGTCTCCCACGCCTGCTTCTGCCTGTTACATACATTTGCACAAAGTTAGTATACCCTTTTTTGAGTGGTTATAACCAGTCGTTGAGAGGGTATAACCAGTCTTCATACAAAAACCTTCATTTCGGCCGATGGCAGCTATATGAAATTGCATGAAATTTTATAAATAAAAATTGGCCGATAGTTTGTATGGCAGTTATACGATATATCGGTCCGATGCGGATCGTTCCGACTTATATACAGCGTGCAGCAATAAGAATCAAGTGTACCAAGTTTAATCAAGATAACTCTAAAACTGAAAGACTATTCGGTGTTATAACAAACACCCACACGGATAAAAGCACACACAGACAGACGGACAGAGCTAGTTCGATTTCTCTAGGGATGCCGATTCGTATATACTATAGGGTCGAAGATGTCTTCTAAGGCGAGTTGCAAACTTATGAATGTGTGTATCCTCTGCTAGAGAATACAAATTTTATATACTTGAAATATATTTTGTGGTCAAAGGTAAGAACAATTCATATTAATGCAATTCTAAAACAACTATGCATAATAAATCTAGAACAACTAAAGAATCATTAACAAAATATCAGTTTACACAAAAATTGCATGGGTTTTATGAGCATGAGAACGTCAAGTCATATTGAAAAGAACACTACGCTGAAGAGTATGCTTTGAAAGTTAAAGTTTCATAAGTTTTCGTCTTACAAACCACTCTTTTATCAGCCTAATAGTATACAGTGGGAGCTATAAACATACTCAAGAGCTACAAGTATATTTAAATTGGCCACATCTTACACAACAAAATAGTATATACAACTGTGACAAATAGGTTTGTAATTAATTCGTTGTGAAGAATCGACTCCCTTACGCTTCAAGTGTATTTATAAAAGGTCTCGAACTAAACGATCAACAAAACCTTCTCAACTTCACAAAACACACAATACAAACTCTTCTACTAAAATGAATCGATTCGTAAGTAATACGACACAATGAAAATTAATTTAAATATAAATCTTTCTCAACTTGCAGATCCTTATGGTCGTCTTATGTCTGATATCCATGGTAGCCGCTAGACCTTCACCACAATTACAGCACGAAACATTCTACGTGCCATTGATAGGATATCCCGACCAGCCTATGATTATCCCCAACGGAGCACCATTGCAGGTCCAGCCACGTTTGGAAATTGTTACCAACAGTCCATTGTATGGCCAGAAATCTGATAAATTTACAGTACCAGCTTACGACGTTAGCCAGCTGTCACGCCTGGTACTTTCTGGACCATCTTACGCAATAATGCAGGTCCAGCCTCGAACATTTACGGTGCCATCTTACGATTGTTAGACTTCCCAATACAAGTCAAAATTTGATTTTCAAATAGTAAAAATTGTTCAAAAAAGAATTTCATTCTGCAAGAATAAATGTAAAATCAAAGTATTCATGACTTACCTTGATTCCCCATTAAATTATCTCGTCTATAACTGAAAAGATTAAAATATATATGAATACGAGTATGTAAGTTATATCTGTACATTTGCAGATGATTTAGTTAATCTACATAATAATTGAAACTTAAAGGCAAATCTTAGGTTATGGTTTGGAAAAGTATGGACAATCAATTTCAGAAATCTTAATCATTTAAACGCTTCGAGGTCTTAAACTTATTCTGTAAGGGCCAATATTTCCCACATAATAAATTCTGCACCGATTTTTAGGTTTCCCTTTTTATATAGTAGATCTCTTTTATCATTCTGCTACACTGTTCAAATAAAAAGCAAATTTCAGGCTCTGAAACTCGACATTAATTATATTTATTATAAATGTGAAATTATATAAAATGTACGATTTGTTTGCTCTTTAGCTTATCAATTTTGTTGCTTTTTTCACAAGTACTTGAATTATAGAAATCGTTTATATTCTATCATATCTTGGCATATGTTGTGCCGCAGATAAGACAATCATTTGCAGTTTGGCATTTCATTCATTGATCAGCTTCGATTGTCATTTCGCACGTAAGCATGGCATTAGGGTGGAACTTTTCTGCATATTGTATAGCTTTCAATTGGGAATACAAAAATGGGGTATGGTGGTTATCCAACGATACTAACAATACCCGTTGTACGCCGCAGAAGACTTGAGCCTTATCTGAGCTGAGCTGATACAATCTCAAGCACACTGACAGATATAGAATGTGTTTTGGCCAGTGCGCACTGCTTTAGTTATAGATAGATTCATTGGGAGACGAAGGGGAATCAGAAGAAATCGAATAAACTAACAACAATGAGAAAAAACGAGTTTCTTCCAGCTGATAAGGTACTCAGGGTTTGAGTATATATGCGACAACAGAGATCGATGGAAAATCATTCGTTCAACGATCAACATGAAGGTGCTCGTAGTTCTTGCTCTGGCTTTGGCCTGTGTCTCCGCTGGCGTCGTGCCACAGGGTGCCCCCGTGCATCCTCGTGATCTGCCCGCCGTGGCCACCATTGAGGGTCGCATCACCAACGGCAAGACCGCCTCCGAGGGTCAGTTCCCCTACCAGGTGGGACTTAGCTTCACCAGCTCCAGTGGTGGTTGGTGGTGCGGTGGCTCCATCATTGGCAACCAGTGGGTGTTGACTGCTGCTCACTGCACCAGCGGGTAAGTGTCTATTATATCAGACATCCACACTACAGATTGGCTAACCCACATGACTCTTCCTACAGGGCCTCTTCCGTGACCATCTTCTACGGCTCCACCAACCGCAACGCCGCCAGGCTGACTCTGACCATCGGCAGCTCTGGCTTCGAGCAGCACACCAGCTACAACTCAGGCACCCTTGCCAACGATATCTCCCTGATCAAGACCTCCTCGGTCAGCTTCACCTCGTACATCAACAGGGTTCAGCTGCCCGCTGTTGCCAGCAGCTACTCCACCTATACCGGCCAGAAGGCCATCGCCTCCGGCTGGGGCAAGACCTCTGATTCGGCTTCCGGTGTGACCAACACCCTGATGTACCAGACCTTCGATGTCATCTCTGTGGCCACCTGCCAGTCCACCTATGGCTCTGCTGTAGCCTCCAGCAAGGTCATCTGCATTGCCACCCCCAACAAGAGCTCCACCTGCAGCGGCGACTCTGGCGGCCCATTGGTGCTGAGCAGCAACAGCAGACTGATTGGTGTCACCTCGTTCGTCTCCAGCTCTGGCTGCCAATCTGGCGCTCCCGCTGGCTTCACCCGTGTGACCAGCTACCTCGACTGGATCAAGACCAAGACCGGCATTTCCTACTAAACGCACTTTCTATGCAGTTGTTGAATAGATTCACTCTGAATAAATTGCAAAATTAAAAACAAAATACATTTCAATGGATCAACAGTATTATCAATACATAACTGATAAATAACAAGAAAAAGAATACCAAGCCCAAAGCCAAAAAGTATGCTACTAGAACCACCAAGAACCTAACTGCATAGGTATTGATCGAGTTTGTTAAATATTATAATTTGATTGGGGTAGATATACTGCGACCTTGTAGATCTATTGTATCGTACCCCCTGTTGAGCTGTGAGCTCCCTATCCAGTCCAGTTATTCTTAGGAAATCCATCATTTTTCCTAATACAAGAAGAATATAGATATACTGTGTGTAAGTGCTCCAGTGTACTTCATATTCCTAGTTTGCCAAGGAGTGCCTACAATGATCTATAAGTAATTCCGTAGGCATTTTCATTGGGTTGGGTTTCATTAACACCCTAACCTTTTTAGATTGTAGCAGCCTAAAAGGAACTTCGATTGCCGCAAGCCTCTTGTTTATTCCCAATCTAAGACTCCTCTGCCTCCTCTGATCTCAAGTACTTCCTGATAGTGTTTCCAACTATGACGAAAACAGCTCTTGGGTTATCATTGTACACTCTAGACCTGCTTTCGCTAGTGTGGCAGCCTCCTTACCTCCGGTAGACTGTTGCGTCCCGGTCTCTATTGTAGGTATCATTCTATGACCATGTCAGCCCAACCTTTCCTCCTTTACAGTCGCGCTTCATAACACAACCTTTACTTTATATGTTCTTTATTTCATTGAAGCTTTTCTTCCTCTAGTAAGAGATGCCAGTGTTGTCGCGGATCCAGTCCAAGTAGCTCGTGACACGAACCATTCCCTTTGGGAGCTCCGGAGAGGCAGCCAGCTGAGGAGCCGAACGACACAATTCCCACCTGGTAGTTGTGGTCGTGCAGAACCAAGGGACCACCAGAGTCACCGCTGCAGGTACCCCTCTTTTCGGGTGTGGGAATGCAAATGAGTTCATTTCCAAAACTTCCGTAATGGTTTTGGCACTCGGAATTCGGTCCAATCTGAACATCGACACAGTTCAAGTACTCAGTAACGCCACCATCATCTGAAGTCTTGCCCCAACCGGAAACCAAAGCCCAGTAGCTCTCATAGTTGTTGTTGTCGCCCAGCGAAGGCAGACGCACACGATCCACCAGAGACCAGAAGTCAACATGAGGTGTACGAATCAGCGAGATATCTCCGGAGCCATGTTCGATAAAGTTGCCACTGCCAACGGTGTGTGTGAACTGTCCCTGAAGACGCCACGTTGAGCCATAGTAGATGGTCACAGACTCCATGCCGCTTGTGCAGTGCTTGGCAGTCATAACCCACTCGTTGCCAATGATCGAACCACCGCACCAGGTGCCGCCGCCGTTCTTGCTGAAGCCCAAGCCAACAATGTAGGGTACTTTGCCCTCATAGGCTGGATATCCATTGGTAATGCGTCCTTCGATCGATTGACCCACTGGAACATCCTTCCAGAACACACGCTCCTCAACAGCGGCTGCCGTTGCAATGACGGCAAGTAACACCACAAACACCTTCATGTTGACCGAATACTGAAACTTAATAACAATTTACACTTTTCGCAATGCTTATATACCTTTTTAATAATGCAAATCGACGATAAGGCTAAGCAATAATTTACAACAGGAATTACATTTTATTCCACTGATTAGCCAGATGAAAGTCTCGTAAATCATTGCCTGATAGCTACATATCTATAGCTTGATTATAATTAAGATTATTTACACAGGAAGCTCATTATTTTCCGCTTGAGATAAGATTAATGTTTCTCGTGCTATGGTCAACATCATGTTTGTTCACCTCAATTGAAATTTACTAAAAAATCCCAAAGAAAAACTTTAAAATGCAAAGAGCCTAGCACGAACTTTTCATTTCAGCTTGACAATTTGAAAGTTAACATGAAATTATATAATATACTCATAATGACAGTAATACGAAAACAATTATTAAATATTTTTTTATTTCAATTTTCTACTTACGATAAATAAATAAATACAATAATACTCTGATTCATTAATCAGAATAAAAGAGTGAATCATTCACCTATAGAAATCTGGTACTGAATAATAAACAAACGTTCCCCAGGATAAGAATTCATTTATAATGGCTGTACCAAAGAAGATGACTGATCCTAACCTCAGTTCCAAGGAAATTCAAAGCAATAAGCTTTATGCATTAACAATAATATAAATATAATATAAATACACATAATGACTCTCAGAGGAATAATTATTTGTAGTTAGGAACTTAATTGCTAACATTAACAAACATTCTTTTTTTTTTTTTTTTTTCAATAATGAAAAACAATTACCAATTATTCGATTTATGCTTGTTTTAAGAAAACGACTTAGATTTTTGTCAAGCTCTTTTATTATTGAAATTTCTGTTTAGTAAGAAATGCCAGTGTTGTCACGGATCCAGTCCAAGTGGTAGGTGACACGAGCGAATCCAGTTGGGCCACCAGATTGGCAACCAGCAGCAGGACCAAAGTTGGTAACTCCGACCAGTTTGTTGCCGTTGTGTGTAACCAATGGGCCTCCAGAGTCACCACCGCAAGTAGACTTTCCATCGACAACGCGTGTACAGATGATCTTGTCCTGGACCCAGCCAGTGCCGTAATAGTTGGCGCACTCAGAGTTGTGGATGATCTGCAGGTCGACGCACTGGAGCCAGTCGGGCAGTGGGCTACCATCGTAGGTACCTCCCCAGCCGCAGGCAACAGCCCAGTTCTCGTTGTAGTCGTTGTAACGGTCGTTGTAGCTGGGCAGCTCAACTTTGTTGACCATGCTCCAGAAGTCGACATGGGGAATGCGGATCAGAGCAATATCGGCAGAGTTGTGGTTGATGAAGTCGTTGCGGCTGACCCAGTGGGTGTACTGGGCGTTGGTGCGCCAGGTGGCACCGAAGAACACAGTCACAGACTCAGCGGTGCCAGAGCAGTGCTCAGCAGTGAGGACCCAGGTGTTGCCAATGATAGAACCACCGCACCACCAGCCACCGCCGTTGCCGCTGAACTCCAATCCAACGGTGTAGGGAGCCTTGCCCTCGTACGCCGGGTAACCGTTGGTGATACGTCCTTGGACCCAGGATTTTGGCCGATCCTTAGGGTGGATTATGCCGTTAGATGGGGCAGCCGAGGTGGCGGCGATAGCCAAAGCCAGAAACGTAATGAATACCTTCATGTTGCAAAGACAACTTGCCTTAACTTTGGAACACATTCCGCTTTTATACCAATCAATAAGTGAGTTATATTTAAATTATCTTGATAAATATTATAAATTATATTCGCTATCTTTACAACCTTGTGAAACGTACACTGTAAATCTGTGTATGGAAACAGTTAATAAGATTGTACTAGAACTTTGCTGGTGGGTCAGACAAAGATTAGATACACCTGCTGCACAGTTGATGGAAGTTTCGATGACAGTACGAAAATCTTTATATGAAAATAAGTGATTAATTTGCAGACTTAAGACTTATTTTGACCAAACCATTTTGCATGTTGATTTTAATTATTAAGTAGAGAAGAGTTTATATAGTATACTTAGTACATATACTTTGTGGGGTCAAAGAACCCACTTTCTTGCTGTTGCATACATTTGCGGTTGACACAAAATTATACTAGCCTACTTAGCAGAATCAAAACAATTCATTAGTCACCCGTAGAAACTCAGTACTGAAATATAATTACACGTTCAGACAGTTAAGAATCAATCTAGACTGTCGAACACATCCTTATAAATCGGAAATATAAGCACATCAAATTCAAACCCTAACCTCCGAAGTATAAGAAAGCAATCAGCTTTATGCCTCATTACGTAATTATTATTATATTTACAAAAACAAATCTTAGTTGTTTATTATGGAAGGTTGTTTTAGTATGAAATGCCCGTGTGTTCTTTGATCCAGTCCAAGTGGTAGGTGACACGAGCGAAGCCAGATGGGCCACCAGACTGACAACCAGCATCGGGCACGAAGTTAGTTACACCCACCAGTTTGTTGGTATCATGTGTAACCAAAGGACCACCTGAGTCACCAAAGCAGGTGGCCTTGCCGTCGGTGACGCGAGTACAGATGACCTTGTCCTGGACCAAGTCAGTGCCGTAGTAGTTGGCACACTCAGAGTTCTCGATGATCTGCAAGTCCACGCACTTCATCCAGTCGGGTTGCCTGCCTTCCTCAGTCTGACCCCAACCACAGGCAACAGCCCAATCTTCGTTGTAGTTGTTGTAACGGTCGTTGTAGCTGGGCAGGTCAACCTTGTCGACCATGCTATAGAAGTCGACATGGGGAATGCGGATCAGAGCAATATCGGCAGAAGTGTGAAGAATGAAGTCGTTGCGACTGACAAAGTGGGTGAACTGAGCGTTGAAGTGCCAGGTGGCACCGAAGTAGACAGTCAGTTGCTCAGCGGTGCCAGCGCAGTGCTCAGCAGTCAGAACCCAGGTGTGGTCAATGATGGAACCACCGCACCACCAGGCGCCGCCGTTGCCAGTGAACTCCAGACCAACGGTATAGGGTGCCTCGCCCTCAGTCGCTGGGCGGCCATTGGTAATGCGGCCTGTGATGGAGGACTTAGGCAGATCCTTGGGGTGGATCACGCCGTTGGTGGGGGCAGCTGAGGCACCAGCAACAGCCAATGCCAGGAACGTAATGAATACCTTCATGGTGGTCAAACAACTTGTGAATTGTTTAGAGTTAAAACCGCTTTTATAGTATCAATAAGTGGATTCTATTTAAATCATCTTGATATATAATATAAATTATATATGCTATCTTTACAACCTCGTAACACTTGAATCATTAATCTGTGTTTTATAAAGCTTAATTAGATTGCACTAGAACTTTGCTGAGTGATAGACAAAGGTTCTATACACTTTCCAATTACAATACCAACATCTTGTTTCCAACAAATTCACAGACTTTAAACACATCTTGACAATAACAATCAATACTTAGTAAGTTGATATGTTTTATGTTCAACACAAAACTGGTGTCTAGAATAAGGGTATAAGAAGGTTGTGTAGGGTGCTTAAGTGTTTCTTGTTATCGGCAACAATAACTAACATCAAATGATAAGGAATCAGAGAGAGTTCTCAAGTTTTTGCACAGAAGTAATTAAGAACACGGAAAAAATCTTGATCACCGTCTAATAATAGGAATACTGTCACCAAATTAAGAAGTCCAAGCTGTTATAGACTGTAACATCTAGGTTCTTAAACGGAAGAGCAGACAGGCAAACAGACATGATAATATCTACTCAGCTTTTGATGCTCGTAGCACAAAACTATAATAAACATCTACCCTTTGAGTAGTTGAATGGAATAAATATCCTCATTGTACATTAATATTGTCTCATGAAACAATAAAATATGATTATGAAGCAAAACAAATAATCAGTCCCCTACAGTAGCCTAATACTGAAATCTTAGCAAACGTTCAACCAACCCAACAGTACTATTGCTTAGTAGTTAACTGAAACTTTCAACACATCTTCTTCATATCATCTTTAATATTATTCTTGTAGATCTAAACCTAACCTCCGAAGTATTAATAAGCCATAAGCATTACACCTCAAAAATATATCAAAACAATTCTTGGTTTTTTTAAGGTCTTTTGTTATTGAAATTTATGTTTAGTAAGAAATGCCAGTGTTGTCACGGATCCAGTCCAAGTGGTAGGTGATACGAGCGAAACCAGATGGGCCACCAGATTGACAACCAGCAGCGGGCACGAAGTTGGTAACTCCGACCAGTTTGTTGCCGTTGTGGGAGACCAATGGGCCACCAGAGTCACCCTGGCATGTGCCCTTACCGTCAGTGACGCGAGTGCAAATGATCTTGTCTTGGATCAAGCCAGTGCCGTAATAGTTGGCGCACTCAGAGTTGTGGATGATCTGCAGGTCGACGCACTGGAGCCAGTCGGGCAGTGGGCTACCATCGTAGGTACCTCCCCAGCCGCAGGCAACAGCCCAGTTCTCATTGTAGTCGTTGTAACGGTCGTTGTAGCTGGGCAGCTCAACCTTGTTGACCATGTGCCAGAAGTCGACGTGGGGAATGCGGATCAGAGCAATATCGGCAGAGTTGTGGTTGATGAAGTCGTTGCGGCCGACCCAGTGGGTGTACTGGGCGTTGGTGCGCCACGAGGCACCAAAGTAGATGGTCACAGACTCGGCGCTGCCGGAGCAGTGCTCAGCAGTGAGGACCCAGGTGTTGCCAATGATAGAACCACCGCACCACCAGCCACCACCGTTGCCGCTGAAGCCCAGACCAACGGTGTAGGGAGCCTTGCCCTCATACGCGGGGTAACCGTTGGTGATACGGCCAGTGATGGAGGATTTTGGCAGATCCTTGGGGTGGATCATGCCGTTGGATGGGGCAGCCGAGGCGGCGGCAACAGCCAAAGCCAGGAATGTAATGAATACCTTCATGTTGCTCAGACAACTTGTGGATTCTTCGGAAAAAACACCGATTTTATAGTAATCAATAAGTGGGTTCTATTTAAATTATCTTGAAATATAATATAAATTATATACGCTATCTTTACAACCAAGTAAAACTTGAATCGTAAATCTGTGTTCTAAACAGTTTGCACTAGAACTTTGATTATGGGTTAGACAAAGATTAGATACACTTGCCAATATGTGAATGGAAATCAAAACGATGACAATATGAAATTCTTTTTAAAGGAAAGAACTTATAAATTTACAGACTTTGGACTTGTCCTAACCAAATCATGTCGACATTGTAAGTTTTACAATCGAGAGACTTTTATTCATTCTAAAGTAAGGTATTATAAAGATGTGTCTTGGTTCTTCTATGTTTTGTTATCAGTAACAACAACGGAAATGAAATGATAAGCGATCGGAGAAGGTTCTCAAGTTTTTAGATAGAAGAAATGAGAGATCAATAAATTAAATTAACTTTAGTAATTCTTAATATAAATAAGGCTTTATATTTGTCCGCTCTATTTGAATTTGTCGCTCTCCTTGTCTTTGTAAAACTGTTTGTCTCACTTTGTTTATATCCCTTTCCATCTCTCTCTATAAGTCTCTTGAAAAAGCTTGCTCTCTCTTAAATTTTTACTAACTCCGACTGGTTTCTCTCTTAATAAAACAAAGAACTCTTAAGACCCTCGAATGTGTTGGAAGTTTAATGATGAGTATAAAATATGTAAATACACCTCATAAGTATATGTTAGATTTGTTTGTTTACAAGTAATTACTAGACAGTATCATAGAAGTGTGAAACCCCTAGTAAAACATTCTAAAGTGAAACACAAAGTATCTTCGATAAATGTTCTTTTTATTAATGAAGGAAAGTGCAGAATTCAACCTTTAGTAGTAAGCAACTCCAGTAATATCACGAATCCAGTCCAAGTGGTAGGTGATGCGCTGGAAGCCAGAGGGGTGACCAGACTGGCAGCCAGCAGCGGATACCCAGTTGGTCACACCAATCAGCCTCTTGCCGTCGTGAGAGACCAGAGGACCACCAGAGTCGCCGCTGCAAGTTGATTTGCCCTCGGGAGTTCGCACACAGATAATGTTGTCGCGCACAGTATTAGAGCCATAAGTCTGCTGGCATTCGGAGTTGGACATGACCTGCAAGTCAACACACTGCATCCAGTCGGGAAGACCACTGTTATCGTAGGTCTTTCCCCAGCCACAAGCAACGGACCACCAGTTGTTGTAGTCATTGTATCGCTCGTTGTATCTGGGCAGCTCAACCTTGTTGACCATGTGCCAGAAGTCCACATGAGGAATGCGGATCAGAGCGATGTCGTCGTAGTCGTGGTTGATAATGTCATGATTCCCAACCCAATGGGTGAACTGGGCATTGGTGCGATAAGTGGCACCAAAGTGCACAATGACATGATCGATGCCTCTAGTGCAGTGCTCAGCAGTAATAACCCATGTGTTACTAATGATGGATCCACCGCACCACGAATAGCCTCCGTTCTTCACCAGACTCAGACCAACTGTGTAGGGAGCCAAACCCTCATAGGCTGGGTAGCCATTGGTAATTCTGCCCTCGACCCTCTTGATCTCTGGCAAGTCTTTGGGGTGAACTGTAGCCTCAGGAGGTGCCGAAGAGGCAACAGCAACGGCAAACGCCAAAAATGTTATGAACAGTTTCATTATTAATGCACAACCATGCTTTAGCACAATCCTGATGAGCTTTTATATTATTTCGTCTCCTGAATTTCGAATTCCTAATATACGACATTGTATAAATCCGAGCCGATAATACGTACTACCACCTACGCACTGCACAAACGATAATAAATGTGACGTGGCCATACTAAACTATCAAATAACAATCAAAAAGACTACGAAATACCCTGTACGAAACATGATGATTTCTTAAATAAAGATACCTATTTTACGCTGTTGAAACAGTTAATTGAACTGGTAATACTGTTGCAGAATAAATGGGGTCTTAATGTATTTTTCAAACACTAACTTTCCTTACAAACTACTTCAACCACCTTATCCTAAGCACTTTATAAAAACAGACTGCAATCATATGATTCAAGATCAGATAAGGATGTTTGTATTTTCAAAAGAAAGCAATTCAATACGAATACCAAAATCACAATTATCTGTGAGAGTTTTATTGCACAAAAGAAAGATTTACAAGACTCTCAGAAATCAGATAAGACAAGAATACACGTATTTTCCAATGAGGCTCGCAAGTATAAAAGGTCTTGAAACCCCTCAGTGAAGCACAAGTTGCTCACACAACATGAAGGTGTTCTTAACTATTCTGGCTCTGGCTGTTGCCTCCGCTTCTGCCTTCGAGGAGGTGGTCCACCCCAAGGACCTTACCAAGGTCAGCAAGATCAGCAGCCGTATCACCAACGGCTACCCAGCCTACGAGGGAAAGGCTCCCTACACCGTCGGTCTCGGCTTCGCCCGTGGTTGGTGGTGCGGTGGTTCCATCATTTCAAACACCTGGGTCCTGACTGCCAGTCACTGCACTCAAGGCAGCGACGTCACTGTCTACTTCGGAGCTACCTGGCGCACCAACGCCCAGTACACCCACTGGGTCAGCAGCAGCAACATCATCGACCATTGGGTAGATGACATCGCTCTGATCCGCATCCCACATGTCGACTTCTGGAGCATGGTCAACAAGGTTGAGCTGCCCAGCTACAACGACCGCTACAATGACTACAATAACAACTGGGCTGTTGCCTGCGGCTGGGGAGGTACCTACGATGGTAGCCCACTGCCCGACTGGCTCCAGTGCGTCGACTTGCAGGTTATCTCCAACGACGAGTGCAAGCGTTATTACGGCGATGTGACTGTCAACACCAACATCATCTGTGTGAGCACTCCCAACGGAAAGTCCACTTGCGGTGGTGACTCTGGTGGCCCACTGGTCTCTCACAACGGCAACAAGCTGATCGGTGTCACCAACTGGGTATCTGCTGCCGGTTGCCAATCTGGCCACCCCGCTGGCTTCCAGCGTGTCACCCACCACCTGGACTGGATCCGCGACAACACTGGCATTTCATACTAAAAATCTTAGATTTCAGTTATGATATAAATAAAGAACATAAAACGAATATATCAGACTTTTTTAATTGATTTTTATGTTGTAATGTCGAAAAAGATAGAGTCAGTATATCCATTGAATTCTGTTTATTAAATTCTTGACATCTAGGTTTGGCTGCTTTTATGTAGGACACAACACTCTACCACGGAAAGCCCAGAGCGAAGGCGATCATATAGCATACATGCTTTCAAATGTATCATGTTTTTGAAAACAGTACTTTCTACTTATTGTTCTTATGGATTTATAATAGTAATCCTTTTTTAATTTTATTAATAAAAAAATATATATTTGGTATATTGTTCTGATGATGCTGGTTAACAGTTCAGAAATAAGAAGCACTAGGGTCAGCTACCAAAAAAATGATAGAATATACACAGCAACAAGCTACCAAAAATATGATAGAATATACACAGCAACAGAAAACTGATTAGCGTGTCTGTTTGTATGAATCTCCCAATCTCGTCAACTATAAATTTAAGGTACAAACAACATAGCATAAGGATTTTCTGCATGAGGTACGTATAACAAAATGTTTAATGCTACACCTACCACACCCTTAAGTTGGTATTTTAAATTATCTGTTCGAATTGTACAAGCAGTATTGATCCTGTACAGTTCTGCTTCGTTATATATTTAATGTACTGTCTTTTATATTAACCTGCCCTCTCAATAAAAACTCGATTGAACTATAATTTCAAAAATTTGCATAGGTCTTTAACCGTTTCCAATACCTAGAATTCGTTTCTTGTTTGTTTTACTGAGTTCTAATTACGATATAAATGAAAACATATTTAAAGAAATGGATACAACTGAAATAGTTGCGATTTATTGAAAAAAAAATTAAATGTTTAATGCAAGAACACAACTTCCGGCAAAACTGTTAAGAACAGCGTTATTTTGGGGAAACGACGGGGCTGACTAGCATTTCTTTCATTTCCACTTCTCATTTTCAAATTCTTGATATACGACAGTGTATAAATTCGACCCAATAATATAAACGACCCCCAAAGTCTTTAAATACTTCACATGCTGCTGTTACGTGCACAACAGCTTATAAATATGTTATGATCATACTTAACAATAGATATATAAAGCTCACTGACTAAGAAATACCCTGTACGGAAATTGACTTCCAATTCGTTTCTTTATTTAATGAGATTTCAAACTGATTTGTTGATACTGATATTAGAATGATTTTCATAAGTAAGCAATTTAGAATAAATGCCTTAATCACAATTATCTATGAGAGTTTTACTGCACACAAGAAAGATTTATGACACCCTTGAAAATCAGATAAGATTCAAATGAACGTATTTTCCGCCGGCGCTCGCGAGTATAAAAGGTCTTGGAACCGCTCAGTAAAGCACAAGTTGCTCACACAACATGAAGGTGTTCTTAACTATTTTGGCTCTGGCTGTAGCCTCCGCATCTGCTTTCGAAGAGGCGGTCCACTTCAAGGACCTCTCCAAGGTCAGCAAGATCAATAGCCGTATCACCAACGGCTACCCAGCTTACGAGGGCAAGGCTCCCTACACCGTCGGTCTCGGTTTCAGCGGTGGCTGGTGGTGCGGTGGTTCCATCATTGGAAACACCTGGGTACTGACTGCCAGTCACTGCACTGGTAGCGATGTGACTGTCTACTTCGGAGCTACCTGGCGCACCAACGCCCAGTACACCCACTGGGTCAGCCAGAGCAACATCATCAACCACTGGGTAGATGACATCGCTCTGATCCGTATCCCCCACGTCGACTTCTGGAGCATGGTCAACAAGGTTGAGATCCCCAGCTACAACGACCGTTACAACGACTTCAACAACCAATGGGCTGTTGCCTGCGGCTGGGGAGGTACCTACGATGGTAGCTCACTGCCCGACTGGCTCCAGTGCGTCGATTTGCAGGTCATTTCCAACGACGAGTGCAAGCGTACTTACGGCGATGTGACTGTCAACACCAACATCATCTGTGTCAGAACTCCCGATGGCAAGTCCACCTGCGGTGGTGACTCTGGTGGCCCACTGGTCTCCCACAACGGCAACAAACTGATCGGTGTCACCAACTTTGGGTCGGCTGCTGGCTGCCAATCTGGCGCCCCCTGCTGGCTTCCAGCGTGTCACCCACCACCTGGACTGGATCCGCGACAACACCGGCATTTCATACTAAAAATCTGAGATTTCAGTTATGATATAAATAAAGCATTTAAAAGGAAAACATACGACTCTCTGTTTCATAGATAAACCTTCATATGTTCGAGGTTCATATATAAGTTTCATTATACCCTTCGACCATTGAAAATGGTCAAAAAGGGTATACTAACTTTGTGCAAAATGAAAATGTATGTAACAGGCAGAAGGAGGCGTCGGAGACCCCATAAAGTATATATATTCTTGCTCAGGATCACAAGCCGAGTCGATTGAGCCATGTCTGTCTGTCTGTCCGTCTGTCCGTCTGTCCGTCTGTCCGTCTGTATGAACGCACAGATCTCAGCTATTATAAAAGCTAGAGTTACCAAATTTGGCAGGAAGACTCCTGTGTGGATCAAGCAGATCAAGTTTATTTCAAATGTTAAGTGCCACGCCCACCGCCCCCACAAATCAATAATTTAATTTTTGAACTCAATTTTTAAGCGCTGTTTAAAAGATAGAACTTTCTGACTTAACATATACTAAGCTTAATAAAATATCTACGTAGTCTCCAAATTTCAGTCCGATCGGACAATAAACACAAAAGTTATTTAAGAAAGTATGAGCATAAAACCAAGTGCGTCAGCTAACAAGGGAGGCGGGCGAGCGCGTAGCACGAGCGCCATCTGTCGGGATTAATTTCAAAGCATGTGCATATGCATATGTGTATGAATTTAAGAAATTAAACTACACGGGAACATACTAGGTCGAAGGGTATCCCACTGTCGCGTGTTGCGCGACTGTTGCTTTTCTTACTGGTTTTTTTATACCCTTCGACCATTAAAAATGGTCAAAAAAGGGTATACTAACTTTGTGCAAATGTATGTAACAGGCAGAAGGAGACGTGGCAGACCCCATAAAGTATATATATTCTTGCTCAGGATCACAAGCCGAGTCGATTGAGCCTTGTCTGTCTGTCTGTCCGTCTGTCCGTCTGTGGGAACGCACAGATCTCAGCTATTATAAATGCTAGAGACACCAAATTTGGAATGAAGGTTCCTATGTACTCGGCGCAGATCAAGTTTATTTCAAATGTTAGGTGCCACGCCCACCGCCCCCACAAATCAATAATTTAATTTTTTGAACTCAATTTGTAAGCGCTGTATAAAAGTTACAACTTTTTTATACCCTTCGACCATTGAAAATGGTCAAAAAGGGTATACTAACTTTGTGCAAAATGCAAATGTATGTAACAGGCAGAAGGAGGCGTGGAGACCCCACAAAGTATATATTCTGCTCAGGATCACTAGCCAGTCGATTGAGCCATGTCTGTCTGTCTGTCCGTCTGTCCGTCTGTCCGTCTGTCCGTCTGTCCGTCTGTCCGTCTGTCCGTCTGTATGAACGCACAGATCTCAGCTATTATAAAAGCTAGAGTTACCAAATTTGGCAGGAAGACTCCTGTGTGGATCAAGCAGATCAAGTTTATTTCAAATGTTAGGTGCCACGCCCACCGCCCCCACAAATCATAATTTAATTTTTGAACTTAATTTGTAAGCGCTCAGCTATTATAAAGGCTAGAGTTACCAAATTTGGCAGGAAGACTCCTGTGTGGATCAAGCAGATCAAGTTTATTTCAAATGTTAGGTGCCACGCCCACCGCCCCCACAAATCATAATTTAATTTTTGAACTCAATTTGTAAGCGCTGTTTAAAAGATAGAACTTTCTGACTTAACATATACTAAGCTTAATGAAATATCTACGTAGTCTCCAAATTTCAGTCCGATCGGACAATAAACACAAAAGTTATTTAAGAAAGTATGAGCATAAAACCAGTGCGTCAGCTAACAAGGGAGGCGGGCGAGCGCGTAGCACGAGCGCCATCTGTCGGGATTAATTTCAAAGCATGTGCCTATGCATATGTGTATGAATTTAAGAAATTAAACTACACGGGAACATACTAGGTCGAAGGGTATCCCACTGTCGGTGGCGCGATGCTTTCTTACTGGTTTACTTTAAAATATACTAAGCTGAATGAATTATCTACGTATTCTCCATATTGCAATCCGATCGGACAATAAACACAAAAGTTATTTAAGAAAGTATGAGCATAAAACCAAATGCTTCTGTCAGCTAACAAAGGACGCGGGCGAGCGCGAAGCGCGAGCGCCATCTGTTGGGGATAATTGTAAAAGCACGTGCATATGCATATGTGTATGATTTTAACAAATTAAACTACTTGGGAACATAGGTCGACTGTCGGGTGCTGCGCGACTGTTGCTTTTCTTACTGGTTATACCCATTTGCCCGTTGAAAATGGTCAAAAAAGAGTATACTAACTTCGTGCAAAGGTTTGTAACAGGCATAAGGAAGCATGACAGATCCCACAAAGTATGTATTTTCTTACTCAGGATCAGTATCCGAGTCGATTGAGCTATGTCTTTCTGTTTGTCTGAGTGAGCACACAGATCTCAGCTATTATATAAGCTAGAGATAGCAAATTTGGCATGAAGAAGTGCAATGCTAGTTCTGCTGTAGCTTGGGTCAAAGACCTTGAGCGGCTAAGTATATGTAACTGTATCATCTGCAAATGTAGATATTGTTCGGCTGTATAAATAAGGTATAGAGTTGACTCACGACTCATTCAATTATTCATTTATTTCGATCACTGACACTCAAATTCTTAATATACGACCTTATAAAATTCTATCCAATAACACCTTCGAGCCCTTACGTTTAATAACGTCATGCATATAATGCATATACGTGCAAGAATTATAATCAATATGGCGAGCTAATAGTGAACTATACAAAAAGCAAGTTACGAAACACCCTATGCGGAACTTGATTTCAATTTGATAATTACCTCTTGTCTTGAATGAAAGTAAACTGATCTTTCGATAATGATATAAGGATAATTTCAAAAAGTAAGCAAATTTTAATGTATGACTAAATCACAATTATCTTTGATAGTTTTACTGCATACAAGAAAGATTTATGACACCCTTGAAAATCAGATAAGATTCAAATGAACGTATTTTCCGCAGGCACTCCCAAGTATAAAAGGTCTTGGAACAGCTCAGTGAAGCACAAGTTGCTCACACAACATGAAGGTGTTCTTAACTATTTTGGCTCTGGCTGTAGCCTCCGCATCTGCTTTCGAAGAGGCGGTCCACTTCAAGGACCTCTCCAAGGTCAGCAAGATCAATAGCCGTATCACCAACGGCTACCCAGCTTACGAGGGCAAGGCTCCCTACACCGTCGGTCTCGGTTTCAGCGGTGGCTGGTGGTGCGGTGGTTCCATCATTGGAAACACCTGGGTACTGACTGCCAGTCACTGCACTGGTAGCGATGTGACTGTCTACTTCGGAGCTACCTGGCGCACCAACGCCCAGTACACCCACTGGGTCAGCCAGAGCAACATCATCAACCACTGGGTAGATGACATCGCTCTGATCCGTATCCCCCACGTCGACTTCTGGAGCATGGTCAACAAGGTTGAGATCCCCAGCTACAACGACCGTTACAACGACTTCAACAACCAATGGGCTGTTGCCTGCGGCTGGGGAGGTACCTACGATGGTAGCCCACTGCCCGACTGGCTCCAGTGCGTCGACTTGCAGGTTATCTCCAACGACGAGTGCAAGCGTACTTACGGCGATGTGACTGTCAACACCAACATCATCTGTGTGAGCACTCCCAACGGAAAGTCCACTTGCGGTGGTGACTCTGGTGGCCCACTGGTCTCTC
Source organism: Zaprionus nigranus (assembly GCA_018903425.1). Lineage (NCBI taxonomy): Eukaryota > Metazoa > Arthropoda > Insecta > Diptera > Drosophilidae > Zaprionus > Zaprionus nigranus. The sequence goes on along the minus strand of JAEIGD010000004.1, from coordinate 4,805,566 downwards.
ACGACGGCAACAAACTGATCGGTGTCACCAACTTTGGGTCGGCTGCCGGCTGCCAATCTGGCGCCCCCCGCTGGCTTCCAGCGTGTCACCCACCACCTGGACTGGATCCGCGACAACACCGGCATTTCATACTAAAAATCTGAGATTTCAGTTATGATATAAATAAAGCATTTAAAAGGAAAACATACGACTTATTGTTTTATAGGTGAAAACTTCATATTTACGACTACAAATATGTATAAGGTCCATCTATAAGGTTTATTTTTATACACTTCGACCCTTGAAAATGGTCAAAAAAGTGGATACTATATATAAATTCTTGCTCAGGATGACTATCCGAGGCGATTGAGCTATGTCTGTCCATCTGTTTGTGTGAACACATAGATCGCAGCTATTATAAAAGCTAGAGATTTCAAATTTGGCATGAAGGTTCCTGCTAACTATACGTACATTAAGTTTATTTCAAATGTTGTGTGCCACGCCCACTGCCCCCGCAGAATTATAATTCAATTTTTTATATATAATCATACTATTGAAACATCTAAGTGTCCTTCAAATTTCAATCTTATCGGACAATAAACACAGATGTTATTAAAGTATGAGCATCACACCCAAAGGTACTGTTACTAAACAAGGCAGACGTCGACCGCCATTTATCGAGAATAATTTTAAAGCTTGTACATATGTATGTATCAGTGTTATGATATTGTATGATAAAGGGTACTGTATGGTTATAATAGTTATATAAAACTTCAATCAAATCTTAGGGACTAGTTTGGTTGGGTTTTTTGAACAGATTTTTCAAACTAGTCTGCGATTAGACTGAAAATTCATTCGCCGTTTCGGCGAACAAAGGATCGACTACTTAAATGCGTTACGCTGCTCCTTAGGTGGTTAGGGTGCGAGGAGAGTTGGCTAAGGTATTTTTCCTAGAGTTCCAAAAATGTATTTATAACTGGTGGAAAGGGAAAGTCTCTTTGGATGTTTTTATTCCAAACGTACCGCGATGCCACAGTGATGGTTCTCAGAATCTTTAATTGTGTTCACTGTGTGATGTCAATGTTGCTTTTGCGACTCATTCATTCATTCATTTCGATCACTGATACTCAAACTCCTCATATACGACATTTTATAAGTCTACCCAATATGGCAAGCTTATGGCAAACTATACAAAAAAGCAAGTTACGAAACACCCTATGCGGAACTTAATTTTAAATTGATAATCACCTCTTGCCTTGGATGAAAGTAAACTGATTTTTCAATGATGATATAGGGATGATTTAAAACAGTGCCCCCCCCCCCCCCAGAAAAAGTAAGCAAATTTTAATGTATGCCTAAATCACAATTATCTATGAGAGTTTTACTGCACGAAAGAAGATTTATGGCACTCTTGAAAATCAGATAAGAGTCAAATGAACGTATTTTCCGCCGATACTCGCAAGTATAAAAGGTCTTGGAACCCCTCAGTGAAGCACAAGTTGCTCACACAACATGAAGGTGTTCTTAACTATTTTGGCTCTAGCTGTTGCCTCGGCTTCTGCCTTTGAGGAGGTGGTCCACCCCAAGGACCTTACCAAGGTCAGCAAGATCAGCAGCCGTATCACCAACGGCTACCCAGCCTACGAGGGAAAGGCTCCCTACACCGTCGGTCTCGGCTTCGCCCGTGGTTGGTGGTGCGGTGGTTCCATCATTTCAAACACCTGGGTCCTGACTGCCAGTCACTGCACTCAAGGCAGCGACGTCACTGTCTACTTCGGAGCTACCTGGCGCACCAACGCCCAGTACACCCACTGGGTCAGCAGCAGCAACATCATCGACCATTGGGTAGATGACATCGCTCTGATCCGCATCCCACATGTCGACTTCTGGCACATGGTCAACAAGGTTGAGATCCCCAGCTACAACGACCGTTACAACGACTTCAACAACCAATGGGCTGTTGCCTGCGGCTGGGGAGGTACCTACGATGGTAGCCCACTGCCCGACTGGCTCCAGTGCGTCGACTTGCAGGTTATCTCCAACGACGAGTGCAAGCGTACTTACGGCGATGTGACTGTCAACACCAACATCATCTGTGTGAGCACTCCCAACGGAAAGTCCACTTGCGGTGGTGACTCTGGTGGCCCACTGGTCTCTCACGACGGCAACAAACTGATCGGTGTCACCAACTGGGTATCTGGTGCTGGCTGCCAATCTGGCCACCCCTCTGGCTTCCAGCGTGTCACCCACCACCTGGACTGGATCCGCGAACACACCGGCATTTCATACTAAAAATCTTAGTTTTCAACTATGATATAAATAAAGCATTTAAAACAAATATAACAGAATACAATAAGGTCGATCTATATAGCTTATTTTATTTAATAGAAATAACGCAATCGATATTGTAGTGTGGTAATATTGAACGAACTAAAGTAGCCAGACTATAAATTAAAACATTAGATCGTTTTCTTCCCCTTATTTTTGAAATCTTGAACTTCTTTTAGCTAATTTAGCTATTACATTAAACGATTTTTCCAGTTGGCTGAGGTAGGACTACTATGCGAATGGCAAAAATACACTCAAGATTCGATGCGGTAGGGTTTTATGCTGTTAGTATGAACGCACCGATATCAGAAATTATAAGAACAGGAATACACAAGTATATTCAAATGTTTGATGTCAAACCTACCAACCTTTACCATGATTTATCTTCAAACTCAATAAAATAATGATTATGGAAGAAATTTAAAGTTCAGACCGCTTTGTTGTGAACAGTTTTAGTAGGTTTATATTCAGCGGCATTATTTGTTGTTTCTTTTACAACTTTCACAACAGATAGCATAGTCTAATTATGATACAATTGAATTAGTGTTAAATGACACGTGTTCAGCTAAAATGGTTGCTATATTTTGGACAAGTATTCAGGACTTCTATATGAAATCACAAATTCTTCTGCGTCTGCCAAATTAACGGCTCAAACATCGGATGTAAAGACAGACAAAAATAATTTCACTATCCCTAAGTGTTGCGTAAAAAATCAGATAAATCATAACTTGTTCTCTTCTCTGACAACTTCCGTGCAATTCTAAATAGGTTTAAATAAAAGGTTGCTATTAAATTATTTATGTAATTTATTTACACTCTTTTGAATAAATCAAAATTATCTATGAGTGTTTTATTGGTTGCGGAAAGGGATGATTTATGCTAGTCTGAACAAAAACCAGATAAGACAAGAAAATCAGGTTATTTCCAAGAGTGATCGCGAGTATAAAAGGTCTTAAGAATTCATAGAAGAACACGAGTTACTCAAACAACATGAAGGTGTTCTTAACTATTCTGGCTCTGGCTGTTGCCTCCGCATCTGCTTTCGAAGAGGCGGTCCACCCCAAGGACCTTCCCAAGGGCATCAGCAGCCGTATTACCAACGGCTACCCAGCCTACGAGGGTAAGGCTCCCTACACCGTCGGTCTCGGATTCAGCGGTGGCTGGTGGTGCGGTGGCTCCATCATTGGAAACACCTGGGTCCTGACTGCCAAGCACTGCACTGGTAGTGATGTGACTGTCTACTTCGGAGCTACCTGGCGCACCAACGCCCAGTACACCCATTGGGTCAGCAGCAACAACATTATCGACCATTGGGTCGATGACATCGCTCTGATCCGCATCCCCCACGTCGACTTCTGGCACATGGTCAACAAGGTTGAGCTGCCCAGCTACAACGACCGTTACAACGACTACAACAGCCAATGGGCTGTCGCTTGCGGTTGGGGTCGCACTTCCGATGGCAACCAACCCGACTGGATGCAGTGCGTCGACTTGCAGGTTATCTCCAACGATGAGTGCAAGCGCACCTACGGCGATGTGACTGTCAACACCAACATCATCTGTGTCAGCACTCCCGACGGCAAGTCTACCTGCGGTGGTGACTCTGGTGGCCCACTTGTCTCCCACAACGGCAACAAACTGATCGGTGTCACCAACTGGGTGTCGGGTGCTGGCTGCCAATCTGGCCACCCCGCTGGCTTCCAGCGTGTCACCCACCACTTGGACTGGATCCGTGACAACACCGGAATTTCTTACTAAACGTTTTAGTCTTTAGTAAAATTATTAATAAAGCATATAAAACTATAACACTTTCACTCATTATTGAATTCAGATCTACATGCGATTGTTTTTCAACTTCCATATCGATGTATCAGTTGGATTTTCTTGTTCTTAAATTCAACGATTTGTAATTTGTTGAAATATTTCGTTCTTAATGCATAGCATTCCTTGTCACCTAAATGTTTTTACCCAGTACTTTGCCGCTGATGCGCAACTCTGACCCAAAAATTGAACTGTTGTTAACCGAATATGCTAACTTGTATGTAAGGCCAACAGGTGCAACCCAAAATTCAAGTTAAACCGTACTTACTATCTTGGTTGTCTCTTGTTAAAAACTTATCCATGATTAAAGCTGCGAACGAAAAGAAAAATGTTGTTATATTATTATATATTAATAAATAAAACATCGATACTATCGATAGTAGCTCGATAGATTATGAATAAGATTATGAGCTCGTGTGTTGCCCTATTTGTTATACTAACTCACTTAATAGGCTTTGTCGGCATTTGCTGACAAGACACATGCAGTTCTCTGCTTTAACTTATTTCGTCCCTTTTGTGCAATACCTTTTAATCGATGCATGCTTCTGCTAGAGTATTTGCATAAACTAAGTATATTATTTAAAATAGGGAATACTAATAAAATTGAAAAATCATTTGCTATTGTATGCTTGCTTTATTTAAACCATAGTAATGATTTTTAGTAAGAAATGCCAGTGTTGTCGCGGATCCAGTCCAGGTGGTGGGTGACACGCTGGAAGCCAGAGGGGTGGCCAGATTGGCAGCCAGCACCCGACACCCAGTTGGTGACACCAATCAGCTTGTTGCCGTCGTGGGAGACCAATGGGCCACCAGAGTCACCCTGGCAAATGGACTTGCCTTCGGGAGTAGCCACACAGATAGTGTTGGTGTTAATATTACCGTAGTACCTATTACACTCGTCGTTGGAGATAACCTGCAAGTCGACGCACTGGAGCCAGTCGGGAAGTGGGCTATCGTCGTAGGTACCTCCCCATCCGCAGGCAACAGCCCAGTTGTTGTTGTAGTCATTGTAGCGGTCGTTGTAGCTGGGCAGCTCAACCTTGTTAACCATGCTCCAGAAGTCGACGTGGGGGATACGGATCAGAGCGATATCATCTACCCAATGGTCGATGATGTTGCTGCTGCTGACCCAGTGGGTGTACTGGGCGTTGGTGCGCCAGGTAGCTCCGAAGTAGACAGTCACATCGCTGCCTTTAGTGCAGTGACTGGCAGTCAGGACCCAGGTGTTTCCAATGATGGAACCACCGCACCACCAGCCACCGCTGAAGCCAAGACCGACGGTGTAGGGAGCCTTACCCTCATAGGCTGGGTAGCCGTTGGTAACTCGGCCGCTGATCTTGCTAACCTTTGGGAGGTCCTTGAGGTGCACCTTTTCCTCGAAGGCAGAAGCGGAGGCAACAGCCAGAGCCAGAATAGTTAAGAACACCTTCATGTTGTA